>CM066320.1:87950071-89209999 GCA_033807775.1 Saussurea involucrata | reverse complement strand
TTAAACAAATCTTCTTTTCATTCTTGCCTCTTTTCTGCATTCAGTTTCCACACCTCATACCTTATTTTCTTCGAAAAAATCCTTGTTCGTCTCTTATCATGGTATCTTGACACCCTTGCTTCTCTCTGTCCGACTAACCTTTTCGGGTTCCCCATCATCATCCCAACATCTCCACAATGAGAATGGTGCATGCTTTCACATGCACCATGTTGATTAAAAAGCATACAAACATTAATCTAGATTAATCTTTTTCATATTGATCAAGGTATGTTAGTGTATATATATATATATATATATATATATATATATATATATATATATATATATATATATATACAGAGAAAAGATCCAGGGAGAACCTTGAAAAATAAAAGAACCGGGGAACCAAGAAAAAACGGATAAAAAAGTATATCAAAATGGATGTCAAATTAAAGATAATAATGTGATCATTTTTTTGGTATAGTTTGTTTCGCTCCAATTTTTGTTGTTTTCGTTTATTTTCGATTTTAAAAATTAGGATGAAATGGTTTTATTTTTTGAAAAAAATGGTTATAACCACCATTTTAATCTCATCCGTTGGACCATCCTAATCTAACGTTTTAGATGAGTTCTTCGGTTCTTTTATTTTTTAGAGTTCTCTCCCGATCCCATCCCTATATATACATATATAAACATCAAGTGAAAAATAATCTTGATAATGCTTTCAAAAGAATATATTATGGTTATATAATAAACAAGAACATAAACAACTCTTGAATCCATTGAACAACAAATGAGACATTATTTAGCGAACACCAGGAATGCATCTCAAATGATACCACAAACCGCAAAGAATCAGTTCAATTACTAGGTCCAGCACCAATAAGTAAAACCATGTTGTTTGAAACCACATAGCTACAATAAGCAAATAAAAATAACAGATAACACACTTCTGAAACCATGTATCCAAACAATTAAAACCATCTTTGAAACCACATATATCTGTGTCTCATTTTATTTCATGAGTCCTAAAAAACCAAAATATCGTTCTCATTGTTCTCTAACAAAGTTTGCAGGGGTGTTACTCACTGTAAGACACCCATATCAATGAGAACAATGCAACGTTAGCAAGAAAAGACACAAATCTAGATATAGAAACTGGGTTTGAGACAAAACAAGGAGGTCGCTATTGTAAAGTGAAAACTTGAACAAATTACAGGGGAGAGAGAGAGAGAGAGAGAGAGAGAGAGAGAGAGAGAGGAGGGGGGAGGGAGAGAGAGGGAGAGAGGGATGATGAAGTTGGTGAGGAGAGAAAACGGGGTTGCTTTAGGAAGGTGGAGGATAGTGGTTCGAAAATTAAAATCGTGTTGTCAAAAACCCAAATTAAATGTAATACAAATTTGAAATTTGAATTATTGGGAACCCAACTTCTGACTCAAACTTGAAGAAGAAATAAAACGGTGCAGAAGAAGAAAGTAAACTCTGAACATTCCAAACTTGGTGTTGGTGATTACATTTAAAGGAGGCTATAATAACTTCTACCTTATGCATATCAACATGTAATTCATAGTTTGTAGAATTTTGTGCATAATAGAATTGTAAGTTATGCCTGGTGGATTATAAGTAAGAGTATAGTTATGAATGGATTATAAGATAATAAAAATATATATCATTTACCTTATTTCCAATTTAATTCTAAACATATAGTTAAAATTTAATTTATGAAAATATTTTGTTTTTCAGGATTACATGCAATAATTCTTTTTGCAGATGTCACACCACCTTTTTTTTAACGGAACAAATCTATCATTAAAACAAGAACGTTACAGAAACATGATAATACAACGCACAATGAAAGAAACGGAAATACACCATAAACTCAAGGACAAGATAAAAACGAAAGTGACTCGTAGTCAAGTAAGCCGCTTCGTAAGCTTGTCACACCACCTTTATCTCCTCAAAATAAAAATTACAACCACTACAAGGCTGAAAGCTTTTACCAATAAAACAAGTAACCCAATTACCCGTTAAATCACCACTCACGAAACGATATGAACCGTCACAAATGTCTCATCAATGATTATTTTTTATTGGGAGACTACCGACAGCAGGAAATCACTAGCGGATTGTATGTCACACATCCGCATTCATTTATATTCAAATACCTTGATTAAGACTTAATTAGTTTGGCAGTAGCGACGGATATATCCGTCAGCAATCTATCACTATAGATGGATTATTAAGATTCTTATTTTTTATATATTTCAAAGATGTCAAATAATTATCGACGGATTCTCACCCACTAATCTGTCGGTAATTATCCAGTACCTAATTTTTTTTTGGTTTTTTTAAAATTTTCTACTTTTAAGCTAAAAAGTTCCTAATAAAATTTTGGACGACACACACAAATAAAATCTACAAATCATTTTGGTTAAAAATAAAGTTACATTTATTATCTAAAGAAGTCAAGAAAGTTGGGAAAATGACAATATTTTTCGATACATTGATAATCCGTTGGAAATCCATGATTGAGTTTTGACTGAAATTTTTATTGATAAAATTCATCGATGAATACTTGTTTTCTAGGAATGAGCTGGTTTAAAAAAACTCAATCAAATTGTATTACTTTGTTATTGTAAGTAGATAAAAGTTTCCCCTTTAAACCTAAAAGGAACCCTAAAAGCTCTCTCCAACCGCCACCCCCCCGGCCTCACGCCACCCCTGCGGCCTCACACCACCCTAACCTCGGCGTCACGCTACCGTCAAATTTTCCATCTCCTCTACGGTCCGGCCAGGCCAGTCCTTCGACGGCTCACACCCAGGTCCTGTTGAGTTGAGGTTGCGCTCCACTTTACCTCCGCTGAATCTCGTCGTGGAGCATCGCTTTGTCGGGGAACGTCGAAACTTTTGTCCTCATCCTCTTTGCTAATCTTATTCTACCTGACTGCCACCATCTCCTTGTCCGCACATCACCTCACCTCGCCGGAGAACAACCTGCGTCACCCACAGTCTCCTCGTTTCACCTCTCCCTCTACTTCTCAGGCAACCGGGGTGTTTCGGCACCTCCGGCAACAGCAGTCGCCCTCTT
Source organism: Saussurea involucrata (assembly GCA_033807775.1). Taxonomy (NCBI): domain Eukaryota; kingdom Viridiplantae; phylum Streptophyta; class Magnoliopsida; order Asterales; family Asteraceae; genus Saussurea; species Saussurea involucrata. Next base: position 89,206,932 of record CM066320.1, on the reverse strand, counting down.
CTATCTCCCTAACCTCTTCAACCGAATTCTCGCCGGATTCTGCGGTCCTTCGCCGGAATCTGCACTCGCTCACACCATATCGCAACTCTCACTCTCGCAACTCTCTCTCTATCGCAACACTCACTCTCACTATCGCAACACTCACTCTCACTATCGCAACACGCTCACTATCGCAACAATCACTCTCGCAACACACTCCACATCGCAACCCAGCAACTCTCGCAAACCTCTCTACTCTCGCAACTGTCACAACTATCGCAAACCTCTCAACCTCACAACTCTCGCAAACCACATATATTGTTTCAAAGAAAGCCATCTCCATAAGAAAGTTGTGTGATAAATAATTATTTATTATTGGAAGGAAAATACTAGTTCATGTTGAAACGGAACTGAATTATAGACTCCAAATACTCAATTATAATAAGTTAATTACTATTATTATTATTACAAGTAAAATGAGAAACGGAACTCTTGCGATAAAACCCTGATGTCGCAACTGTCTATCGAAACCTTAAACAAACGCAAGATATCTTTTGTCCCGGCGGCCTTCATTGTCGCGTAGTGTTACCTTTTTTTTCTTACTGTCGCCGGTGTGACCGGGGATTATGGCGATTTGGCAGCATGTTGTTATACGGAAAAATAGAATCGTATTCGATCGCATTGGTCCTAATGATCGTTCTTGGCAACAGGGTAACAACTTGGAGGCGGTTAGTAAGGTCTCCACATCGTTATATGTTACGAATTTCCCGGGTAACCTTAGTAGCGTCGAATTAAAAAGACTATGTGAACAATTTGGAGTGGTGATTGATGTTTTTATATCCAAAAAACTGTCCAAGATCGAGAAACGTTTTGGGTTTGTTCGTTTCATCAGGGTTACGGATGTGCATGTTCTTATAAGTAATTTGTGTTCGATCTGGGTTGGGTCGTTTAAGATGTTTGCTTCGAAAGCTAGGATCGAACATACCGCTAATTCGCTTAAACCTAATTCAAACATACCAGCTATGTCGAAACCTGTTATTCCTGTGGAGAAAAGGAGGTCTGGTAACATTCATTTTTCGAATGGTGGTGAACCTTTATCATATGCTTCGGCTGTTATGGGTAAAACTCGCAGATCAGAGGTTGTTAGACCTTCGGAGGAGATACTTAACCTTACGGTTGGTGACTTTGTAGTGGAGAAAGATGAGCGAAATCGGTTTCTTCTTGGTAGGGTGAACGACTTTCATATTTTGCCATGCCTCGCTGCAATGTGCAAGAGTGAAGGGTTCCTTCAAGTTGAGTTTCGCTATGTGGGTGGTCTTTGGGTGTTGATTGAATTTATCTCGGATTTAGCTGCCCAAAACTTTAAAAACAACAAAGTTGTGGACTCTTGGTTTAAGGAGTTTTTGCAATGGAATAGAGACTTTGTCTGCTCTGAAAGGATCGTGTGGATAGATATTGAAGGAGTTCTGTTAAAGGCGTGGAGCAAGGGGAATTTCAAAAAGATCATTAACAAATGGGGTAGTATTGCGTTCATGGACGATGTTTTGGGTGATAATTTATTCACTAATAGGGTGTGTATTGAAACACGTTTTAGGGGTTTTATTTCAGAAGAATTGTCTGTTAATGTTGAGGGGGTTTTGTTCATTGTGCGGCTTAAGGAAGTGGTAGGTTGGTTTCCTTCGTTTAAAGATAAAGAACCCGAGGGAGACGAATCTTTTGAAGATTCTTCCGAGAACAGATTTGATGCACATATGGTATTTGAGAATCGTTCTTCCATTTGGGATGATATTGGTGAGGACAATTTCTCTTCGGACCCATTTGAACTTCGTGACCTTATTCATGATGAGATGAAGAAAATGAAACACCAAGAGCAATCGGTTCCGGCGGTTGATGGAGATTGTAATAGCGTTAAGAAGATGGGTGCGGATATTACGAATCATGATGGATTGCACAAGCACGTGGAACCAAATGTGGGAGTTAATTTCTCATATTCGGGAGGCGACGATTTTGATGATAACTCGCCCGGAGTTGATAAGAATGATGGACATGGGCATGGTTCGGCGCAGGTCCCTTCCTCTAGGGAACATGCTAACAATGTCGTTATTTCTAACGGAACAGTCCAGGGGTGCTCGGTTGAGGCCACTTCCCATCCGCCAGGTTTCTCGGATTATTGTGCTGGGGTTCGAATGCAACAGAAAGGAAAGGAAAATCATAGCATGGGATCCTTCTCGACCTTTAATAAGGTTCCGAATAATAAAGAACCTTCACTTTCCGAGGGGGAACTCGTTATAAAGGATATGGGATGTGCCATGGGTTTCGATATGGATGGCATGATGGCGCATGAGAAATGTGGAATGGGAGGTGATAAGGTTTCTCCATGAACTACATGTCTTTGAATATTCAAGGATCGGGTAATGCTGATAAAAGATCGTGGGTCAGCAAGCTTTGTAGCAGATATCGAGTGTCTTTCCTTGGGATTCAAGAAACCAAAATTTCGAATCCTGACTTCTTTTTCATCCGTTCGTTGTGGGGTAACAATTCTTTTGATTTTGCAGCTTCGGATCCTTCTGGTTTTTCTGGAGGCATTGTGGCGATTTGGGATCCAAACCTGTTTGAGAAATCTTACTCTTTGTCACATCCTAATTATATTGCAGTTGAAGGTACTTGGAAGATGTCCAATTCCAGGGTATTGATGGTAACTGTTTATTTTCCCCAGGAGCTTGACAAAAAGAAGGAGGTTTGGATTTTGCTCCTTAGGTTGTTTCTTAACTTTGATGGGGACATCATAGTATTAAGAGACTTTAACGAGGTCCGAGATAGTTCGGAACACGTTGGCTCCGTCTTTAATTCAGCAGCGGCTCACACCTTTAATCAATTTATTCTTGACTCGGATTTGGTGGACGTTCCTTTTGACGGTGTCAATCTAACTTGGTCGAACAAATGGGGTACGAAGCGCAACAAGTTGGACTGTTTTCTGGTTTCAGAGGGCGTGTTTGGTTTTGCACCAAATCTCTCATGCAAGATCCTTGAGAAAGGTTTTCCGGATCACTCTCCAATTCTCCTGCATGAGGTTTGGCATGATTATGGCCCCACTCCCTTTCGTTTTTTCACTCTTGGCTTGATCTGGATGGATTCGATCTGGTGGTTCGGGACTCTTGGAATGTCACTTTTGAGGGGGATCTAAATGCTATGGTTGTTTTTAAGAAAAAGTTGCAACATCTTAAGAATAATCTGAGGGCTTGGAATAATGCGAGAAGGCGTCTTGCGGAGTCGAAAAAACTTCAAATTAATAACGATATCTTGGAGTTGGAGTCGAAAATTGCTAACAGATTAGCTTCTGAAGATGATTTGCACCTCCGCATTACTCTTTTGAAAGAGGCCCGAGATATTGCACATGTGGAAAATCGTGACTTTGCTCAAAAGGCTAAGATCAAGTGGGGTATCGAGGGGGATGAGAACAGTAATTTTTTTCATGCTTCGGTTAATCGGCGGAGGCGTCATATGGTTGTTCGTGGGGTTATGGTAAATGGCGAATGGAAGGTGGAGCCGAGTGTCGTGAAACAGGAGTTTCAGCGTCATTATGCTTCTCATTTTTCTAAAGGAGGGGGCGGGCTCCGCCCTTCCTTTTTGTCGTCTCACTTCAAGTGCTTGTCTGGAGGCCAAGTTGCATATCTAGACGCCCGTTTTTCTTGTGAGGAGATTAAGAATGCGGTTTGGGAATGTGGTACTGACAAGGCGCCTGGCCCTGATGGTTTCTCTTTTAGTTTTTTAAAGAGATAATGGGATCTAATAAAAGAGGATGTTTTTAATCTTGTTTGGTCTTTTCAAGATGACGCGATTATCCCTAAGGGGTGTAATCCGTCTTTCATTGCCTTAATCCCTAAAGTTAATGATCCTAAGTTCACGTCAGATTTTCGACCTATCAGTCTTATAGGGTGCCAATACAAGATCATTGGAAAATTGCTAGCTAACCGTCTCTCTTCAGTTATTGGGTCCATTGTGAGTAGGGAGCAATCAGCGTTTATTAAAGGGGGGCAAATCCTTGATGGACCGTTTATGTTGAATGAAATTATTGGGTATTATAAGGCACTCAAACGGAAACTTATGGTCTTCAAGGTGGATTTTGAGAAAGCGTTTGATTCTGTGGCTTGGGATTACATTATAGAGGTTATGAGAAAGATGGGGTTTAGCTCCAGGTGGTGTAATTAGATCAGTGCGGCTCTTTCTCGGCTAGGGCGTCTGTTCTTGTTAATGGGGCGCCTTCTATGGAATTTGATATCCAGCGAGGATTGCGACAAGGTGATCCTCTTTTGCCTTTTCTGTTTCTGCTGGCTATGGAGGGTTTCCACGTCGGGATCACGCAGGCCGCTAGGGCGGGTATGTTTTGTGGAGCGTCGATTGGTAGTGGCGGGTTGAAGATCTCACATCTTCTTTATGCAGACGATGCTATTATGCTTTGTGATTGGAGTTTGGAAAATGCTCGTCGGATTGTCCGTATGCTTAAGGTTTTTCAGTTGGCGTCAGGCCTTAAAATTAACCTTAATAAAAGTAAGCTTATTGGAGTGGGAGTTGAGTTCGAGGTGGTTCAGCAATGTGCCCAAGTGATTGGTTGTAATGCTATCCGGATCCCATTCATTTATTTGGGGGTGCCAGTGGGTAGTAATATGAATCGAGTCGTTGCTTGGAAACCGGTTATTGATAAATTTGTCTCTAAATTATCAACTTGGAAGGCGAAGCTGTTATCGATCGACGGTAGGCTTACCTTACTCAAGTTCGTGTTGGGTAGCCTTGAAATTTACTACATGTCTGTTTTTAAGGTTCCTGCCGCGGTCTTGAAATCTTTGGAGTCGATTCGGGCTAGATTTTTTTGGGGCGCTGACCGGGGGAGCGGAAACTGTGTTGGGTGGCTTGGAAAAAAATCATGCCTAGTAAGGACTCTGGTGGTTTGGGGGTTGGCAGCTTATTCTCCCTTAATAGAGCCTTAATTTTTAAATGGTCGTGGCGTTTTATTGATGATCCGGATAGTTTATGGGCGCGGGTTATTAATGGCGTGCACGGGGGAGGCTCTCGGATTTGTACCAATATGGGTGGCCATAGTATCTGGTCTACGATTGTACGGGCCTTGGATCATCTGACGGGTCGTGGAGTTGACTTAAAAAACTTCTGTAATAGGAAGGTGGGTAATGGTCACAATACTAGATTCTGGCTGGATAAGTGGCTGGGAGATTGTCCGTTAAAAGAGAGGTTTCACAGAATTTTCGCATCAGACCCAAACTCGCAGGCCATGGTGTTGGATCGAAACTCTGAGGAGAAATTGCGCTCTTTATGTCCCTTGAGGACGACAGCTGGAATTCGGTCTTCTCAATGGGAGGGTCTCCTAAATGAGTTGCAGCGGTTCTCTTTTTCGGAGATGAGAGACAGATTGGTGTGGGATTTGGATATCTCGGGTTCTTATGTGGTGGCTACCGCGGGACATTACATGGACTCCTTTTTTCTTGCATACACAGACACTCATACGAGATGGAATAACCTTGTTCCTATTAAGCTTAACATCCTTACTTGGCGAATTAGGTGGGATAAAATTCCTACTAGGCTTAATCTTCGGGACAAAGGTGTGGATTTGGATTTTGTTCTGTGCCCTGTCTGTTCTGATGTTGGTGAGTCTGCAGAACACTTGTTTGTTGCATGTCCGCTTCTTGCTCCTCTGTGGCGTCGGATTTCATTGTGGTGGGAGATTGATCTTCCTCCGTTGTTGTCAGCTCATAATCTGATCACTTGGGCGGACGGGGCCCCTTGGAAGCCTGCCTACAGACAAATTTTTGATGCGGTAGTTATCTCCACCTTTTGGACCGTGTGGAACTACAGGAACAACCTTATCTTTGGCACGAAAAAACCTAAGAGAGACGCTATTTTTGATGACATCGTTTCAAATTCTTTCTTCTGGATTACCAATAGGAAGAAAAACTGTAATTTTAGTTGGGATAGATGGTTATGTAGTCTCAATTTAGCTATTTTGTAATTCTCTCTAGTCCCTTGCTAGAGTTTTAATAAAATCCACCGTTCTAAAAAAAAACCTAAAAGTATAATAATGATCCCTCTAAAAGAAAACCTAAAATATAACAATTAATAAAAATAAACGAAAGGAATATGAAATTAATCATCATAACCGATAATTAATGTGTAAACATTGGTTGGGGGGTGGGGGGTTAATTAAATATTTGGGCACATGGGATGCCACATGATAAATGTTCACCATACCACATGCTCTTCATGTTCAATTAAACCCCTTGTTTGTCTTGTAACTTTTTATTTTATAAATTTATTTTTATAATGCATGTTTTTATAACTTATTTTTTATGTTAATTAATAACGTTGAAAAAGTAAACAAAACTATGGTAAATAATGGCTATTTAAACTTTTTTTATGTTGATTCATCAACTTAGAAATGTAAAAAAAACTACTTCCTTGGTTTTAGAAAAAAGATACATAGTGTTATTAAAATTTTCAATTATTAAATGATAATTTCATTTTTAGAGAGAAACTTACATTTACACTTATTTCGAAAATAAATATTTACTTTTAAAAATAAATATTTATTTTAAAAAAAGATTAAAATAAAAAGTATAAACACTTATTTCGAAAAAAAGATTACAATGACTCTTTTAAAATCACCCTTCTTTTATAAGCACATATGGTGCCAATGCCATCAAAGGGTTGGAATGAGACAGCACATATATCGGTCCATATCAAGGATTTTGTAGAGACAGCTCACATTGGTCCATGTTACTATTATCCTCAACTTTCACTTAAAATTACTTTCTATTTAGAATAAACTAGTCTTTGGCATCGCATTGATTATCAAAATGCATGTTGAAAAAATGTATAAGTTATATTAATTAATTATTTTTAGAAAATAAGATCATTTACAATGTAATATATAATTAGATCTGTCAAAAACTGACACACTAATCCGACACGAACTTGACATGAAATAAACGGGTTTGGGTAATGAATTTCAACCGTTTAAGTAAACGGGTTGACACGACACGACACGAAAATTAAACGGGTAAGGTCAGGGTCAAAAATTTCAACTCGAAAATGACTCAAATAACCCGTTTATATATATATATATATATATATATACATACATATATATATATATATATAGAATAAATTTTCTTTTTAATGTTTTGGATTTTTTATGTTTTGGATTTTTAATGTTTTAGATTTGGTTAGAATTTATAAGTTTGAACTATAAAATTTAGATTTCTAATGTTTTCATTTGGATTTTTATTTATTTTGGGAATTTTCGATTTTTAATTTTTAGTTTTATAAATGTTAAACGGATTTGGTGGGTCATGTCGGGTTAGGCGGGTCGGGTTAGGGTTGGGATTTTCTGACTCGTTTATTAAACGGGTCGGGTTAGGGTTAGACACTTTCAATCCGTTTAACTTTGAACCCGACCCGACACGACACGTTTGCCAGGTCTAACTATGTCTTTCTTCAACCTTGGCCACGAGTAAGATTGGTGAAGATCTGGATACATCTTATTGTTTCCCGGGTGGATAGAATACTGAGATTTATGAGCTTTATCTAGCACTTGGTTACGAAAGTTTCCTAAGCGAGGAATCGAAATTCTACCCTTGTAGCAATTTAACACATGATTGTTAACTTCAAGAAATGAAACAATCCCTACTATTCTCTGAACCTTCAAGTTCTCTTATGTTAAAGCTTCTTCCTGAATTTTCTTGAGTTCATCAGTCCAACTAGGATTCACCTCTATCCGCATTACTTTAATCCTCACTCGATCACTCCTTTCTTTTCGACTTAGTGCGTCAGCCACCACATTTGCCTTCCTGGGATGATACATAATTTCCCAGTCATAGTTTTTCAACAGCTCCATCCACCTTTGTTGTCTCATGTTCAGTTCCTTCTGATCGAACAAGTACGTTGGCACTTCACCCCATATAAGTAGTGCCTCCAGATTTTCAATGCAATCACCACAACTGTCAATTCCACGTCATGCGTTGGATATCGCTTCTCGTGCTCCTCTAATTGGTGAGAGGCATATGCAATAACTTTCCCTTTTTGCATTAATACACATCCAACTCCTATCTTGGATGCATCACTATAAACCACAAACCCTGAGGTTCTGGTAAAGTCAATTTCGATGCAGTGCTCAATTTTTCCCTTCTTTGTTAGCGATGTCAATGGCGTCACAATCCGTGAAAAGTATTTAATGAATCTTCTATAATAACCTGCAAATTCCAAGAAACTTCGTACCTCAGACGGATCCTTGGTGGTTACCACCTTTTTATAGCATCCACCTTGGTCGGATCTACTTTTATTCCTTCTTGGGTCACCACATACCCAAGAAATTGAACTTCACGAAGCCAACACTCACACTTAAAAAACTTTGCATACATTTTTATAATAAATCATAAAAACAATTGTATAGCATTTCATGATCGATTGCGTATCATGCGAGGTCAATTGTTTGCTTTTAGTTCGTTGTACCATGCGTTTCATTTTATTTTTCGTATTTGTTTATGAACAAATTTAAATGTACTCTTCGTTAAGAGCTCATAATGACTTTTCATATAGTTAAAAATAATAATTCGTCCTAAAATAAGTATATATATTACTATTTTAGAATGTCCTGAAATAAGTGTTTATTTTCAAAATTAATGTTCATTTTTTAATTTTTCGACAGATTTTTCTATTAGAAAATTAGGTGTATTTTCCAATAATGGAAATATTTATTTCAAAGATTAAAATTTCTATCGAAACAACAATTAGCATGCATACATAAGTATAGACGCTTGAACTTATCAAACAAATCAAAATGAACTTATCAAACAAATAAGGTATACGACCAATCAAACAAATCTAAAAGCGTCTATATATAATGAACTTATCAAAATTCCTTTTTAATAGACGCTTGAAATTTGATTGATCACTTTTCTTTTACACAACTTTTTATTAACAAATTTTGTGTTAGAAGAATATATCAAAAATATTATTTTTAGTATAAAAATAGCATTGTTGATAAGTATTAATATTTGAACAAAAAATAACATATATATTTTGATTATAAAAATTTATGTTAATATATGAAAAGAAGACCCTAAAGATTACTCAAAAAGAAAAAGACCTTTTTGATAAAGTAGATTGGTGGCACGCATATGAGTTAATTTTATGAGGTTTTGAAGTTAACTATTATGAAAACCTTCAACGATGTTGATCCAAGATCTTACCCCTCAGATTATCGTATGAGGCGTTTCGTTTAATGGATTGGTTTTGAGGAATTTGAATTTCACAAAAAGATTTGAAATTAAAAGGGATTTGGTTTTGGAAGAATTTTGAATCATTAGCATGATGATTGGTTTGTAAAACTTGGATTTCGAATTCCGGTGTTTATAAGATTTCGAATTTGGAAGCCTGGCCCAAGATGAATTCTAGCTGGTGCGCTGGTGGTTGCTTGTGGTGTTATTTCTGGAGGAGCTTTTGGATGATCTTTCTTCGTATTCTATTTTGTTGTCTCTATTGCCCGATTTGTTTATGTTTGTTTTGGCTTTTAGTGGCTTGGTATGGTGTTGTTACCAAGTTTTTTTGCTTTGTTTGGTTTGAAACCTCGGCCTTGGCCTTTGCTTGTATTTTTTTTTCTTTTTTAAATTGCCTGGATCATTCCTCCAAAAAAAAAGATTTAAATTTCAGAAAATAATTCAAATCAAATATGAAATTGATATAGAATTCAAATTAAAATCACTTAAATCTAAAATATAATCCAATGCTGAGGAGCGAAAATATTTAATAATATTTAATTAAAATGGAAGAGTAAAAGTTAGGGAAATTAATTAAAATACCCAAAGTCAAACCAACTGTTACCAAAATACCCTAAAATTTTTCAATTTTGCAAAAATACCCAAAATACCCGCGATGGGGTCCCGCGATCGCGGGATACGCTGACGTGGCACGTATTTTGGGCACAAATGCCCCGCGAAGCCCCTAAACTTTGGCCGCGGTGCACTTTTGGTCCCTGCCCGCCATCGCAGCCCGCGATGGCCCGCGATGGACCAAAATTTACAGTTTTGGTCCCTGAAAATTTCAACTTTTGGTCCCTGAAAATTTACACTTTCAGCCCTTATACTTAGACGAATCTTGATGCTTTTACTGTTTTTTTCCACAATTATTGCAATTTAAAGACCGATTTGTGGTTGAAATTCAATTGCATGTTTCAATCAATGTTAAATCAATGTTTTTGGAATATCAGTTTGTGGATGAAATGAGAGATTGGTTTTCTGATATGTTGGTTGTTTCATTCATAAATAGACGTAAAATTCAAGCCATAATTCTCACACAACGATTTCATTGTTGCAATATTTCTTTCTGCAATATTTTGTGTTTGAGATACTACTGAAAAAATGAGTTCATCTGTTGCAAAAGCTAAGCTATATTTCTGTTTTGATGGTGAACGGGTGCAAGATAACAATGAGTGGAATTTTGTTTATAAATCTAAGCATGGTGTAAAAGTGTCAGTAAACTATACTTATCAGAAGTTTGTTGCATACGCCATGCAAAAATGTGGAATCAACTCTTCTGATATTTGCAAGTTAGTGTTTAAAAATGGCGATGGGTCATTTGTGGATTTATCCAACGATGGGGATATCTCTACTTTTCTGCACCTTGCAGTCGATTCAGAAAGACCCCCATTACTCTTTGTGTATCCCGGCGTGTTGGACAACCTAGGGGGGGGAAGGTTGTATTTAAAATCTTTTACTTTCAAAAATTCTTTTATAAATAAATACAGTACTGAAACAGTATAAATAAATCAGAGTATACAAACAATAAAGAAGAGTGTAAATATAAACAAATACACAGAGATTATATAAATAAATATAAATGCAAAGCAGTTTATATAAGCAGATATAATAAAGCACAGCGGAATAAATAAAGAGATAAGGGATAGAGATACTTGACACAGAGATTTACTGATTTACCACCAACTGTGATAAACCAGCAGCCGAGACACTTCTCGACACGATCCAATAAATGTATTCTTTACGGTAGAAATACAAACCAAGTACAAAGGTATTTGTAATAGTTTCTCAAGCCTCTGCTATGAGATAAACAGGATCACACACCCGTTATTCAAAAAACTTACAAGAGGAGTATAACTCACAATGGGTAATCACTCTTGTATAATATCTCACACTTGGATATTTTATAAAAAATGTTTTATAAAATATATATTATAAATAAGAGAGCTGAGAGTGTGGTTGCTGCTTATTGTTACTGTTCTTGTGTTCTGAGGTCTGCGATTCTTCATCACCAACAGCTTCTTTATATATCAGCATCTCCAACGGCATTGTGTATCCGCGGTATACCGGCTGTACCGCCGCGGTATACCGCCGTCAGAAAAGGTGACTGACACACCAACGGCTACATGCAAAGTTGACAGGAATAATGTGCCCGCGGTATACCGGCTGGGACTTGCGGTATACCGGCCGTACGAAACAGCAACTTCAACCAATTAGAATTGCACACGGACTGCCGCGGTATACCGGCTGAACACCCGCGGTATACCGGCAAAAGTGTACCCGCGGTATACCGGCTGTATCGCCGCGGTATACCGCCGTCAGAAAAGACAGCTTCCAGGACTGCAACCAAATCTGCTGGATCTTCTTAAAACCTTATTAAAATTAATTGTTGGGTTTTTAGAAATATCCAAGTGGTATATTATTTTAGGGTGTTTATCATTATTAGTTATAAACAATAATGACGACGTAAACACTTCCGTCTTGAACCCTTCAGATTAAATCTTCGTGTTCTTCAACAACTGCACACTTGGATTAAATTGTTAGATAAACAATAATACGGTGTGTTTGTAATCATCAAAATAAATATATATAAATATATAGAGATGTGGTACACTTGCACCAACAATCTCCCCCTTTTTGATGATGACAAACACAACCGCTAAGCATGAGCATATGCGGTTTCTCTCCCCCGTTTGTCGAAGCAAAAAGGGTTAAGAAAGACGGTATGCTCCCCCTCGAGAGATGCTCCCCCTCAAAATATGCATATAATTGAGGTAGCATAAACTCATGGGTAAATATAATAAAATAAAATGCAAAAAGCAATAGAGACAAAGATATACAAACCAATACGAAACACTTGCACCAAAACGGATCTTAAGGCTTCAATATTCGGTTAATTTTATGTGATAAAAAAAAATTACCACGTATTATGACCTTGTCAGGTAACCACGTATTATAACCTCGGCAGGTAACCACGTATTATAACCTCGGCAGGTAACCACGTATTATAACCTCGGCAGGTAACCACGTATTATAACCTCGGCAGGTAACCACGTATTATAACCTCGGCAGGTAACACCTACAAAAGGCAAAGAAAATATTTCGTGGTACCCTTTTCTTATGGGTCCTTTTAACAGTTAGTATAAAACATAAACTGCAAAAAAATATGTTGTCGACATAAAACAAACACGACAAACATACAAAACCATAAAAATGGTTTAAAACCATAAACGCATTCCACCCGGATTATCAACATTAAACATTCCTTTCGGAATCCATTTTCTAACCATTTTAATTTTACGATCGTATTCATCATAGACGTAAAAAGAAGTATGCGGATTAACATTTTTCTTAGGATTCGCAAACTTATTATTATACATAAACGCATGTGATTTTCTCGACATATAATTCACATAATTCATTTTAGGAACATACGGAGGTTTTTGCGTTTTATTTTTAACAACAAATTTAGGTTTTTCAAAAACCTTTTTAATTGGCATACAATCACATTTTTCAATACACGTATTTGAACCAATGCCTTTTCGGCAATTTATACGATTTGATATATTAAGCATTTTAAGCACTTTATCATTGCTACTATTAAAAGCATTTGCTAATAAGTCATTTTTCTCATGCGATTTACATTTAGCATTTAAACATGCAATTTCATTTTCAAGAATCTCGCATTTTGTACATGTAATATCTTCATGTGTCTTTTTATTTAAGCATGCAATTTTATCATTTAAAATAACACAAGATTTACAAATATCTTTTTCACTTAATTTATTTTCTAATTTAGTGATAATATCTAAATCATGAGCAGATTTTTGTTTACCGTCATCTATTTCCTTTTTATATGTGGATACGGTTTCTTTTAAATTAGAGATTTCATCTTTATACTTATTTGCAAGAGCGGCCATATCATGAAATGATTTATATAATTCGTCAAGATTATTTTCATCGTCACTATAATAATTATCACAATTATTTTTAGAGGAATATGATGAAGATACCTCATTATCATGGTCGGCCATGAAACAAAAATTTTTGGTCTCATTTATGCTTGCGCTCAACGCGCCTCCAACCAAAGCTTTTGGTGTGTTGATTTGTTTTGCTCGATTCGGACACACACTTGCATAGTGATCCTTGTCACCACACACATAGCAAAAGCCTTTCTTTTTATTGGCTTTTTCATCGTCGCTAGATTCGTCATAATTGTCTTCACTTTTGTGGACGTTGCGACTTTGGTTTTTACCACCACGACGGTAGTCTTCATTTTCTTGAAACCTATCAATATTGGCAAACTTTTTGTTAGATAGAAGTTTAGAAAGTTTTCTTACCAACTTGACTAAATCGTCAAGATTTTCGGGTTCATCATCGGATGAACTTGCATCTTCCTCCTCTTCCTTTTCTTTTGAGGCAACGACCTTGAGAGCGATGGATTTCTTTTTGACTTGCTCTCGGACTTGATTTCTTTTTAGTGCGATTTCGTGCACTTTAAGATTGCCGATGAGATCATCGAGCTTCATAGTTGCGAGATCTCAGGAGTCTTCCAAGGATGTGATTTTTGCCATCCACTCCGAAGGAAGTGCTCGAAGAATTTTCCTTACATAATCCTCATTAGGATAAGTACGACCTAATCCCTTCAAAGTAGTCATAATGAGGTTAAAACGTTTAAACATTGAGTCGATTGACTCATCTTTTGACATTTCAAATAATTCATAATCATGAACTAAAATGTTTATTTTAGAACTTTTAACTTGAGTATTTCCACGATGAGTGTCACTCAAGCTTTGCCAGATTTGATTAGCAGTTTTACAGGTATATACTCTTTCTATTTCATCGGAAGTTAAAGCAGCATATAATATATTTTTAGCCTCAAAATTTAAACAAAAAAGAGATTCTTCAGCGGGAGTCCAGTCCTTAACAGGTTTATCAACAATAACATTATTTTTTATAATAGTAGGGTTAAAATTCTCATTTTCTATAATATCCCAAATTTTTTGACTTTTGCCACGAACGTGACATTCAAATAGCTCGGCCCAAATGCCAAACTTTTCAGTATCTATCAAAGGAGTTTTAGAGAACACAAAATTAGTTTGTTGAGCCATTTAAAAAAAATTAAAGAAATGACTTTAAAAATTTAAACAGAAAAATTTTGAAAGCCCCGCTCTGATACCAAATGTTGGACAACCTAGGGGGGGGAAGGTTGTATTTAAAATCTTTTACTTTCAAAAATTCTTTTATAAATAAATACAGTACTGAAACAGTATAAATAAATCAGAGTATACAAACAATAAAGAAGAGTGTAAATATAAACAAATACACAGAGATTATATAAATAAATATAAATGCAAAGCAGTTTATATAAGCAGATATAATAAAGCACAGCGGAATAAATAAAGAGATAAGGGATAGAGATACTTGACACAGAGATTTACTGATTTACCACCAACTGTGATAAACCAACAGCCGAGACACTTCTCGACACGATCCAATAAATGTATTCTTTACGGTAGAAATACAAACCAAGTACAAAGGTATTTGTAATAGTTTCTCAAGCCTCTGCTATGAGATAAACAGGATCACACACCCGTTATTCAAAAAACTTACAAGAGGAGTATAACTCACAATGGGTAATCACTCTTGTATAATATCTCACACTTGGATATTTTATAAAAAATGTTTTATAAAATATATATTATAAATAAGAGAGCTGAGAGTGTGGTTGCTGCTTATTGTTACTGTTCTTGTGTTCTGAGGTCTGCGATTCTTCATCACCAACAGCTTCTTTATATATCAGCATCTCCAACGGCATTGTGTATCCGCGGTATACCGGCTGTACCGCCGCGGTATACCGCCGTCAGAAAAGGTGACTGACACACCAACGGCTACATGCAAAGTTGACAGGAATAATGTGCCCGCGGTATACCGGCTGGGACTTGCGGTATACCGGCCGTACGAAACAGCAACTTCAACCAATCAGAATTGCACACGGACTGCCGCGGTATACCGGCTGAACACCCGCGGTATACCGGCAAAAGTGTACCCGCGGTATACCGGCTGTATCGCCGCGGTATACCGCCGTCAGAAAAGACAGCTTCCAGGACTGCAACCAAATCTGCTGGATCTTCTTAAAACCTTATTAAAATTAATTGTTGGGTTTTTAGAAATATCCAAGTGGTATATTATTTTAGGGTGTTTATCATTATTAGTTATAAACAATAATGACGACGTAAACACTTCCGTCTTGAACCCTTCAGATTAAATCTTCGTGTTCTTCAACAACTGCACACTTGGATTAAATTGTTAGATAAACAATAATACGGTGTGTTTGTAATCATCAAAATAAATATATATAAATATATAGAGATGTGGTACACTTGCACCAACACGGCGTATCCGACGGTGACGACGACGGTGACGAGGAGGGTGACGACGACGAAGACCTCCAAATAGAGCAGCCTGATTCTCAACAACAACAACCACCACCACCACCACCATCACCACAACCACACGAATGGCGTACTGCTGGAGTTGCTGATGACGAAACCCACGTTTTCAGAACGGGTAATTCTGAAATAGACAGATCAGACACCGATAATGATGATCACGAAGAATATACCCCTAGTAGAAAATCATGTAGTCAGATAAATGACTCTTTTGATATGCCCCCTATTCTTCCAGACTCTCATACCCAGACACAAAGCTACGAACCTACACCTTATATTCATAGCGAAAGTTTAACAGCAGGTCAGATATTCGATTCGAAGGATCTCTTAGCAAGTCAGATCAGACTCAAGTTCTTGGAAGAGGGTTTCCAAAGTCGCGTGCGGGCATCTGACAAAATCAAATACGTAGTTGAATGTGCTAGAGAAAAGTGTGAGTGGAGGTTGTACGCGATTCACACGGGTCCCAAAGGAGGGGCGATAATGATTAGAAAGTTGCACGACGTACACACTTGTACGAGGACGCAACTGATCTTTTGGAGATCCTCTCGATCAGCCTGAGTGAAGTGAGACGGAGCACATGTTGGGGCGTTCAGGCGATCGAGGATCTGTTGAAGAAGATCTTTGACAGTGCCAACCTCTGTCTTGACCGTGGAGACCTCTCTCTTAACAGTTCCAGCCTCTGTCTTAAATGATGTGACTTCATTGGACAGGGCTGTAAAGTTGGTGGAGAGAGTGTTGTTGGCGGTGGAGTGTTCAGCGAGAGTAGTAGCACATTGACCAATGCTAGCTTCCAACTTTTCCAGATCAGCACTAGAGGCTTTCTTTTCGACCTCAGTGGTCAGCGTCTTTAGAGCATCTCCAGCGTTTGTAACCGCTGAAGAGTTAGCCAAAAGTGTGGTGGTGAAAGAGTCCACCTTTGTCACCAAGTCTTTCAAGGAGTTGTTGATATCTCCCAAATTAGGACATGCAACAGTTAATAGCTTATGAACAAAGGAAAGCTCAGAAGTCGGGGATTTTGAGAGAGGAGTGTGTATGGTTTTATGTATACCTGCAGGCGGGTTGGTGAAGTCCTCGAAACTTCGATAACCTGAGTAGTGTTCCATGTCGCCTTCCAAAGTGCCTTGGCGCATAGAAGTGCTTGCAGATCCTATATTTTGATTCATCATCCCCTGTAAAGTTGCAGCTGATGTATAGAGGATGATGTTTGTTGCAGAGAATGGGGGGAAAACAGGTGGAGTGTCCAAAGAAATGGTGGGAGGAATAAAGGTTTAGAAGAGGGATTGTGTGCGGGGTTCAGCGTTGGATCCGCTGAGAATCACTTCCGCAGTACTTAGAGGTACTGAGGGAGGTGGGGTTGGTTCCAAGTTTATAACCTCATCGTTTAGAGACGCTGAAGTTGGTATGGAAGGGGTGGCTTCATCAGCCGTGGCAGAGCGTACCACGGAACTATCCAACGGCTCTTGAGAAGAGTGAGCCGCGGAGTCTTCAGCCTGGAAAGGCTTGGGGGGTTGCTCCTTGGTTTTCTTGATCCTTTCGGAAACAAGTTGGGTAGTAGAGTGTTTCCTTTTTCGAGAAGGAGTGGAGGGTGCAACCTGGGAATCAGCAGTGGGGATTACCGCTGAGGTAGCCGCAGAAGTAGAAGAAGTTGGGGGATTGAGAATAGATAAGAGTTTAGAGAGACGTACCTCGTTTGGCAGGGGCTTGAAGTCGAGAACTTTATGGCCGACCTTTGAGAGTCTCAGGTCGCCCACCTTCGAGTATTTGTCTTTCAGGCCTTAAGCGAAGAGGGCACTGACAAACCTGGGATAAGGAACACATGTTGGTCTGTCGGCTGCATCCACCCTGAGCATCAGATCATCGTAAATGATTTTTGCCCAATCAATGTGGAGACCCTTCAGTAGTAAGTACCCATGGCCTGATGGTGTTGTGATGCTTGGTCAGTTGACCCAGTTTTCGCTGTCATGCTTCTTTGACTTCTTTATGGCGGTCAGCTTCTTCTCAGGGAGTTCATCTCTCCCTGTTTCCCATACGTACTTCATTGCGTCGAAGAACGTAATCAGTGCTTCCCTATCGGTTGAATTTGTGGGATTTGGTAGAGGGATAAAGCGTTTTTCTTTTGTGGCGGCGGGGAGGTTTAGGTACACCTGATATTACCAGGTGTAATCTTGGAAGTACCATGGTCGGTGTCAAAGAGGATGACATCGATTTTCTTCTTGGGGTCCTTGGTAGAGGTGATCTGAGCTCTTCGGGCAGAATACCAGAACTGAGCTAATAGATGTCTATTGGCTGGAGGAGTGATGGTTAGAGATGTGGAGAGAGGGCATGTCTTGAGAAAGTTCACAGCGTCATCAAGATGTGTGACCTGCTTCTTTTAAGGGAAATCGAAGAGAGCATATGGGTCGTTGCTTTGAAAAGTAACTTGCTCAAGTTTAAAAGTAACCTGAGGAGCTTTTGTGAGCACAATAACCTCAGCAGCAGTAGGGGACTTAGTAGTAGGAGCGTCAGTGGAGGATGCCATTTCTGTTTATAATATAAAAATGAAGAATATGAACAGAAGATCTTGAAATGGATAAAATATCCAAAATAAGGGTTTTAGGGTTTTGTAGAAACTAGGGCTTTTCTAGTTTTGACAAAGATTCAAAACTAGTGAATGGCTTATTTTCCAGTTTCCTTTTAGAGGAAGGATTCTGGAAAAACATATGAAGAACAAGTTTAAGATTTCGTGTTTTAAACTTGAAGAACAACCACGAAGATCGTGTTCATAAAATCATGAAGAAAAAATGATTTCATTTTAAGAAAGTGCTTTTGTTTGATGTTTTTAAAAACAATAATAAGATCAGAAACAAGTTAATAAAAGGTAAATAACAAGAATATTAACCTTAGTTGTTGAAGACGAAGATGAACAATTTATGGAAATGAAGAGTTCAAAATGCAACAGTGTTCTCGCTTGTAGGAGAAGATGTTCGCGTAAAAGGTAAAAATATAAACTCAAAGGGTTTATATAGTGAGAGTAGAGAGAGAAAAACGATGAGCGGGAAAGTTTTTCATGATGACACGGACACGTCCCTTGAATTTGATTGGACAAGGAAGTCGAAACGAGCGAACGTGTCAGAGAAAATGTGCCATGACTTATCCGTTGTGATGACGTCATAAACGTCCTTTCATATTTTAGGATGTCTCTGAGGATTTTGAAAACTCAAGGACATTTTGAAAACATGAAGCACTGAATAGAAATATCAGTGTTAGGTTTTGAAATTTCAAAGTATCACTGAAAGGAAGAGATATTCAGCGATGACAATTGTTTTTGAAATCTTGCATTCATAGGCGAACGTCAGCGAGTAAGAAAAAACATACCTTGATATCAGCGAATCAATTTCGTTCAGAGAGAAGATGATTAATGGGGTTATACATGTTCATTTTATTTTATCACTGATCGAATGTGAATCGCTGAAGATTTTACTCTTCTAAGTTCAGCATTCCAAGCTCGCTGATGAGAAAGTTGAATCTTGTCTCATCAAGAGGTTTGGTGAAAAGATCAGCTATCTGAAAGTCAGTTGGGATAAAATGAAGTTCTATATCACCATTCATCACATGATCTCTGATAAAATGATACCTGGTTTTGATGTGTTTGGTCTTTGAGTGTAGCACTGGATTATTGGCTATAGCGATGGCACTTGTGCTGTCGCAATAGATTGGAATCTTCGAGAGCTGACGGTAATAGCCCAGTAGTTGATTTCTCATCCACAAGACCTGAGAACAACAACTTCCAGCGGCTACGTACTCAGGTTCAGCGGTTGAGGTGGACACTGAGTTTTGCTTTTTACTTGTGCAACTCACCAGCTTTCCACCCAGGAGCTGACAGCCTCCTGTGGTGCTTTTCCAATCCAATTTGCATCCTGCAAAAATTACTATCTGAATAGGCGATTAGATCAAACCCTGAGTCTTTGGGATACCAAAGACCTAGGTTAGGAGTACCCTTAAAGTAACGAAAGGTTCGTTTTACAGCGATCAAATGAGATTCCTTAGGTTCAGCTTGATAACGTGCACACAAACAGGTTGCATACATAATATCAGGTCGGCTAGCTGTAAGATACAAAAGAAAGCCGATCATCCCACGGTACGTCGTGACATTAACAGGTTTTCCAGAAGGATCCTTGTTTAGTGTTAGCGGTGGTGCCATAGGGGTTTTCATAGATGAACTCTGAGTTAAATCAAATTTCTTCAGCATATGTTTAACATACTTTCCCTGATGAATGAAAGTTCCTTTTTCATTCTGCTTGATTTGAAGACCAAGGAAATATGTTAGCTCACCCATCATACTCATTTTATATTCAACTTTCATTCTATCAGCGAAACGAGTACAATGGTCAGGGTTAGTGGAACCAAATATAATGTCATCGACATAAATTTGAACATGAATAAAATGACCTTTTACTTTCCTGAAAAATAGAGTTTTGTCGATTTTTCCTCGCTCAAATTTTTTGATTTGGAGATAAGAGGAGAGACTGTCATACCATGCACGAGGAGCTTGCTTTAAGCCATAAAGTGCCTTATCCAGTTTATAAACATAACCTGGATGCTTAGGATCTGAGAATCCTGGAGGTTGTTCCACGTAGACTTCTTCATTCAGCTTTCCATTAAGGAATGCTGATTTAACATCCATCTGATAAACTTTGAAGTCTTTGTGTACAACGTAAGCTAAGAATAGACAAATGGCTTCTAGTCTTGCCACTGGAACAAAGGTTTCGTCGTAATATATACCTTCCTCTTGTCTGTATCCCTGAACAACACGTCGAGCCTTATTGCGGGTTACGGTTCCATGTTCATCCAACTTGTTTCGATAAACCCATTTAGTGCCTATCAGTGACTTGTCGGATGGTCTAGGAACAAGCTTCCAAACTTTGTTTCTTTCAAATTCTGTCAGCTCTTCTTGCATAGCGCTGACCCAGTTTGGATCTTGGAGGGCATCATCTGTTTTCTTTGGTTCAATCAGAGAAATAAAGTTAACAAATAGACAAATATTACCTGCACTTCGTCGAGTCTCAACACCAGCGTTTGGATCACCAAGAATTTGTTCAATAGGGTGATTTATAGTCCATCGCTGAGCCGGAGCATAAGTTGATGGCTTAATTTGAACTTCTGGAGGAGCTGAAGATGAGGCTTCAACAACTTCTGGTATATCAGCAAAGAGAGGAATAGGTTCAGATGTCATTTCATTCACTGATTGCTGAGAAGTAGATGGTATGTCTGAGACAGAAGGTTCAGAGGCAGGCATAGTGTTTAGAGGAACAGCTGAGACCCATGAGGATTCAACTTCACTTGACTGCATTCTTGGGATGATAGTAGGATCATCATCTTCAGCGGGATGAGTATGAGATGGAGGAGTGGGAATGTCTTCTGAATCACCAAGATGAGAAAACATGCATTGATTCAGTTCTTCAGTATCAGCAGAAGGTCTAGAGTTCGCTGAACGGTATTCATCAAAGGTGACATGGATTATTTATTCTACAGTATGTCTTCTTCGATTGAAGACTCTGAAGGCTTTGGAGACTGAAGAATATCCAAGAAAGATTCCATCATCAGCCTTAGGATCAAACTTTCCAAGGGCATCTTTGTTGTTCAGTATAAAACACTGACATCCAAAGATGTGAAGAAAGCTAATTGAAGGCTTTCTCCCATGGAAGAGTTCATAGGTTGTTTTCTTGAATCTTTTGACTATCAGCGACCTGTTTTGGGTAAAACAAGCAGTGTTGACAGCTTCTGCACAAAACTGAGTAGGCAGGTGAGAATCCCTGAGCATTGAACGTGCAACTTCGATGATAGTTCGATTTCTTCTTTCAGCGACTCTATTTTGTTGTGGTGTTCTCACTGAGGAAAAGTTGTGAGAAATACCCTTACTTTCAAAGAAGGAATCAAGAGAACTGTTTTTGAATTCAGTCCCATGATCACTCCTTATTGAGCGAACGGTCATGTTGTTCAGGACTTCCATTTTCCTAACAAAGGTGATGAGTTCTTCAGGGGTGTCACTCTTGGAACGGAGAAACGTTACCCAGGTATAGCGAGAGAATTCATCGACTATGACCAAAGTATATTTCTTTCCAGCGATGGATTGTTTGTTAACAGGGCCAAACAAATCCATATGGAGAAGTTGTAGAGGAGATGTGACTGACGAAACTTGCTTAGATTTGAAGCTTGCTTTAGTTTGTTTCCCTTTCTCACACGCTGAACATAAGGACTCGTTAGCGTATGAGTGTTGGGGTAGACCAGTGACTAACTCTTTATAAGAAAGAGTATTCAGTGTCTTGAAGTTGAGATGAGAGAGCCTTTTGTGCCATAGCCAGTTGGCATCAGATGAGGATTTTGAGAAGAAACAGGAGTTCTCAGTAGTGGTAGAGTCCATGTTTATAACATAAACATTTTCCATACGATAACCGCTGAGAGCTATCTTCTCCTTTTTGTCAGTAACAAAACAGGATTCCTTAGTGAAGATCACTTTGTTATCATTGTCCCCCAGTTGACTAATGCTTAGAAGATTATGCTTCCGTTCTTCAACATATGCGACTCTTCTGAAGGTGGTTGTACCATTAGAGAGTACACCAAACCTTCGGGTATAGCCTTTTCCATTTCCACTGAAGGTCACCGATGGACCTTTCTCTTCCTTGTATTCAGTGAGCAGGTTTTTCTTTCCAGTCATGTGTCTAGAGCATCCGCTATCAAGATACCAGATACCCTTCCGAACCTTGGTAGCAGAGGCTGAAGTAGAGGGAATGTCAGAATTTTCTTCCTCATCTTCGATTTTGGCCATAAGACAGAGATTGGCCTCATCATCATCTTCAGAGTCAGATGATTCTTCTTCATCAGAGGCATCCCAATCAAAGTCAGCCATCAGGCCTTTGCCTTTCCTCTTAAAGCTTTTCAGCTTTGCATACTTATCTTTCAGCTATTGATACTTGTCATCTCTAGCCCTGGGGTTAGAGGATTTCTTGGAGAAAGCTGAGGGTTTATAGACTTTCTTTGACCTGCACTCGCTAGCAAAATGTCCTATCTTTTCACAGTTATAGCAAGTAGCAGTAGCCTTATCAACAGGGGTTGATGATCTTGGCTTGTCAGTAAGTGCGAGTGGCTTGTTCTTTCTGAAATTTTTCTTTTTGGCAAATCTCCTGAACTTATTAGATAGGAGAGCCATAGATTCATCAAGATCTGAAGAGTCAACATCTGATGAGCATTCAGAGTTAGTTTCCAACTCAGTGATAGTAACCGTAGATCGCCGAGTGGAAGGTGACTCTGAGATTAAAGCAACATGAGTGCTTTTGGAATCTTTTAGAAGATTCTTCTTAAGATGACACGACTGCTCATGATTGAGCATAGTGCCATATAAGGTTGAAAGAGTCATAGATTTTAGATCCTTTGATAGCTTAAGACACATTAAATAACTGTCCCAGCTTTCAGGTAAACATTCTAAGAACTTTATCAGAATTTCAAAGTTAGAGTATTCCTTACCAACGATTTTTAGATCAATTATTAAATATGAACTTCAGAGAGAGTTTCATTCTTAGCACAAATGAAGCTTACGTATTGTCTTACCATGTTGATCTTTATTGAGTCCTGGACTTTAGACGTACCTTCATATTGAACACAGATTGTGTCCCACGTGGCTTTGGAGGTTTTCAGATTCATGACGGAATGGTAGACTTCGTCAGGAAGAGCCATAGAGAGGATAGATCTGGATTTAGTGTCGATAGCCACTTTCTTCTTATCTTCATCAGACCAATTATGAGGTTCATTAGGCACAACTCTTTCAGGAATAGTAGCTCTAGTAGCAGTGCCTGGAACTTCAGGGTCAATTCTAACAGGGATAAATGGGCCATTTTCGATGTAGTAAGGCATAGTAGGGTCTACACCTTCTAAGAAGAGTATCATCCTATTTTTCCACAGATTAAAGTTATCTCTGGAATATCTAGGGGGTTTTGCAAGAGAACCATTGTCAATATAGTTTGGGTTTGCGTTGGTAGCCATTTTGAGAAATTGCAAGGAAGAGAAAAGATAATAGTATAAGCAAGATCTTGTTTATGGGTTTAAACAATCTGCTCTGATACCACTTGTTGGCCCCGAAGGGTTATACAAGTTTGTAAAGGGGGGGGGGGGGGGTTGAATACAAACACACAATTTTAACTTTCTAAACTGTTTATTGATATAATCAAACAATTTACAACTTGTTGGGGAACAAGATTAAGGACTAAGCCTAATCTAAACAAGTTAAGAGAACACTAAGTTTTCTTGCACTAGAATTAAGCTAGAAAGGTGATTAGAATATTACTAATAATATTCTAACACAAAGATAGTAGAGAGAAGAAGATGGTCGAGCACTTCATTTCTGAAGTAGGGTTCTTCTTATATACTGCATGCATTTAATGCACAACAGTACAACTTTACACGTGGCATCAGCTGATTGGTTGCATGTTTTGACCTTGGTAGACAACCTAGTAGCCGCATGATGAACAGTGTAGAATCAGAGTTGGTTGTACGATTCTGGACAAAAGGGATGTCCGTTCTGACAGTTCGTACGGAGACGTGCAAGGGGATAAGAAAAAAGTAACTTGTAGAGTAAACTTCATGATCAGCGTTCGTTGAACAGTACTTTATCAGCTAGTGACAAAGCTCAGCGATCGCTGAAGTCTTCTACTTGAAACTTCACGTTGAGTGGACAAATCTTGGCTTCGCTGATATCCGCATTAGTTCATTAGTAGACTTGTTGCTGGTTCTTGGGCTTGATCTTCGACTTCAGCGTAGAACCTTTGTTGACGTGAAACTTGTCTTCAGGGATCATAAGTAAACAACTAACATTATCAGCGATCATCAACAAGACTGAACAGGCTTAGAGATTTATTGATGAATAGTAACGCTGAACGTAAAAATCAAAGAGCATGAGTTTCCTATCAGCGGTACTGTAGAGACATAGTACTTATCAGCGATAGTGAAACTCTAATACATATTGTCTACTTACAATTTTCACTGTGTTTCTTAAAGAGTCATTATCAAATCACTGAGGGTTTGGATCAACATAATCTCCAAGCTTGGCATGTTGAACATGAAAGTTTGAATATTCATAATATTCATTCAATCAGTTGAAAATTTCTATTTTTCACTCAAGTTTATTTATCTCGACTGCAAAATATTAATTCTCATCTCATTGAATTTTTAGTATGATCATTTCAAAGTTTATGTTTTTTTGTAATATACAAAGTTTATTTCAATTTTTTTTACTTTTACTTGTCAATTTCAATTTCTTATATTGCATCATGGTTTCTATGCAAAACATTGTGTGTGCTTGTGTTAAGGGGGAGAAAGTAAAAGTTACTGATCATTGGTTAAGGGGGAGCATGGTATTTCTTTCAAACATGTGTTTCTCATATCATGTCTGAGTCTATGTGCAGTTCATTCAATAAATCATTGAATATGAGAGTAAGTATTCTGATCTGAATTTTTATGCAAACCCTTTGTGATGAAAACATATTTTTGAAAATCCTATGCATCATTTTAGGGGGAGAGAAATGATTTCTAAAATTCATCTGATGTATACCAGTTAAAAGTTGGACATCTTTTAACTTGGAAAAAGATTTTTGTAAAAGTTGAAAATTTTGATTTTTCAGAAAAGTGTCAAAGTGTAGGAAGTTGTCGCTAAAGCCTTAGGCGATAACATTCTCTCATCGCATAAGCCTTGACCGAGAACTTTCCTCATCGCACAAGAGGCGTGCGATCAAATGTGTTCATCGCATAAGTGTCATGCGATCAGAATCCTCACCGCACAAGTTTCATGCGATCAATTAACGTAAACAGTGCTAATCGCACTGTGGTGTTTGAGAACTTTGAATGCCTTCATCGCATACGTTTCATGCGATGAAGAAGAAGTTATCACCAATCGTTCATGCGACAAGTTGACACGTGGAAGGTCAAACGTTGGGCCAATCACTTTTTGCCACGTGTCATTCAAGCCTAAGGTCTATAAATAGAGCGATTTTTGAATACGTTTCTTTTTTCCCGACTTTTTGGCAAACCCTTATTCTCTCGTTGAAAATCTTTCAAAATGTGATTTTGTTGCTGTTTCTTGTTGCATTACAATCGATTTCACTTCAGGTTAGTAATCTATCATCATTACTTCATTTCATCCGTGTTTTAGTTGTTAATTTGTTAACTCTATATGGGTACAGTTGAGTTTATCGTGACCTTTGGCATTCTTGTTAATTTTTTCACTCTTTATGTTAGTGTTATGTCGAAGAGATGATAAGATAGGCTTATTTATAGTGAATCGACACTAGGGTATTTCTTTGTTTGAAGTTTTGGTTGATTCTTAGAAATATGGGTTTGAATATTTATGTTAGATTCAAATATTCATTGTTGTCGCACAATACTTGTATTCAAGTATTCATCCTGATCGCACATAACTAATATTCATCCTGATCGCATAAGCTTCATGCGATAATTTTCTTTCATCTCATAGGCTTTGTGCGATTAGCTTCTTTATGCGATATTGATGTGTTGTGCGATAACATCCCAGACTTAGGAAATTTTGAGATTTTTCTCAAAAGTGGTTACTTGATCTATTCTCATCAGTTTGATTTACATGCATGAACAAGTGGATTAGTTGGACTAATGGCACTTGTATAATCAAATATGTTGGGATCGAGAAACATAATCTTTGAACTACAAAGGATGAGATAGATCTATGCCTTAAGTTCAAAACAAATATCGTGAGGCAAAAGGATAATGAATGATTCTACTATGTGATTGATGGAATCAATCAAAATTGCTCGAAGAGAAAAACACATTTACATAGCCTTGGGGGCGGTGACGTGTTGCTAGACGCTTACCACCGTCTGTGTTACTGTGTATCGTGTGCAAGTGGGAGATTGTAGGTTACTATATGCCCACGACACGTGTCACACATAAATGCTACCAATGAGTATGTAAACCTAAAGGGTCGCACACAAAGAACACGTTTGCTTCCATTAGAAAGAAACCCGTTAAAGTCATGTTTGACAGTTAAATAGTTATTCTTGAAACAATAATTAAATAATATGTCTAAAATGTAAGTATGATACTTACATGGTTTTATCTGTAAGTAACTAAATATGAATAATTATTATTTAGATAAATATAATTATTCAAATAACTATTCAGATAGTTATTCGAATTCAAATGATTTGAATTCAAATAATAGATAAACATATATCCTATTTACTATCTATATAAATAGGATGTCAGGTCAGTTGTTTTCAGTTGACTGATTCGACTCTCTGAATCTGAATTATACACTTACACATATTAGAGTTAGGGGTTCTTTTGGGCTAGCACTCGGTGGAATTCGTGTATTCGTGTGTGGATACCGTTAGAGGAAACATGCGTTGGTTTCTTAGAGCTCCAATCGTTCAACCACAATAGATCCCAAAAGGTACAATTCTAAACACCCTAAGGTGTGGTTTAATTTAATTAAATACATCATTGGATCCGATTGGGTTTTGTATTTAGGAATGTTTTCTAAATATTTTGTAACCATCTTATTTAATTTTCCGATGCGTTTTAAGGGTTACGAATCGCATCAAAACCCAACAGTGGTATCAGAGCCGCTTTTAGTATTTAATTAAAATATAGGAACAATTATAATATGGCAACTGAATTAAAATTATGACTTGTTGTTCCATTTGATCCAAAAAGATAGGATAAGTATATATCTATATATATATATGTTTATATATATAAGAGAGAAAAGAAAAGATTAAAAAAAAACTCTCGTCAGTCTCTCACTATCTCTTAAAGATAAAAGGGTTTGTAAACCCTTATTTTGTTAAATATTTAAAAGTTTTTTTTTTCTTTTAACCTCCCAAAGGTGTGGTCTGACGGCTCCAAAGGGTTTTGAAAAAGCCCTAGATCTAACTCATGGCTTTTCTTTCAAAACCCATTTCAAAATCAGCAACCACCTGCGGCTTTTACCGTCGCCGGTTATAACGGTTGCTTCCGCATGCCCTTCGTCGCTGGTAACCACTGGTCACTGGCCGGAGTATGCTGGTTGTTGGTCGAATGATGTTAGCCATAGTTTTTCTGTGGTGACCGACATCAATGGTTGTTTTTTTTCTTTACTTCATATCGCTAGCCGATGAAAGGGTTTCAAACCCTAGCAACCGTTTTATTTTATGCGGTTGTAGCATCGCCGGATCTTGCCGGTTTTCCCCTGCTGATGCCGTCGTTCTTCGTCTTCGACAAAGAAAAGGGGTTTTAACCCTATTGTTGATCGAATTTTTCTAGACCACCGCTGAACTTGGTTGTTTTTGCAACGACCGTCGAACCGACTTGGCTTATCTTGATTTTGGTTTCTCTGATATGTTTTCATATCAGATCCGCCATGATGCCAACTGTACGACATGTTTTGATTAAGATATCATGTAATAGTTCCCAGTCCACAGGTTGTGGGACCGTTTTTTATCTCCGACCATCAAATCGTTGTAGTTTGGTTGTTGTTTGGATTGAGTCGACTAGTCGGGCTGATGACTTAGTTTTGGGCCATTTTAAAAGGGATTCAAGTCTTTGGACTTTCGTTTTTGAAACTTAAACTTTGAAAGTTTTTTTCCTATATCGGTTTTGGGTGTTATCCTAAGTATCTCATGTTGGGCTTGTGTCTTATACGGCTGGGCCATAGGATGGACCAAGGCCCGGTCTTCATTGTGCTTTGTTTGGGTTTTGTTCACCTACGTTTTAAATTAAGCCAAATAAGGCCCAAATGCTCTCTCGGTTTCTTATGATGTGATTTAAAACCTTTTGGTCGGGTTTTTTTCCACCCAAAATGCTTTTGGGTCATGGGTTAGAAACCTACAGTTTTGGGAGTTGGGCCTGGGCTAGTAGGCTCAAATTCAGTTTTCGGTTCGAAAACTTTATCGTCTTAAAATTCTCGTTATGAAAATTCTTTTCGGATTTTTCCGATTTAAATTGGCTTTTATATAGGTTTATATAATTATCCAATAACGTTAATTTATGTTTAAAATTATCGTATGGGTTAGTAACCCACGTTTAAAATGGATAGGGTCGATTTAAGTTTTAGTTTGTCGTATAATAATTTGTTCACATTAATTAGCTATTTAATTATGTTCATTAAACAATGGCCAAATTGCTTTATATTATATTTAAAATAATTATTAGATAATATATGGTTTGTCCCGAAAAAACTCGTGGTTGATTTATTTTATATTTGAAAAATTAAAATGTATTAATTGCATGGGATGTAATTTTATTTTTAATTTCCTAGATAAGTTTAATTGTAAACTAGAATAGGATATGTTGTATTTTCTATTTTAAATTGTAAATCAAGCCCGCAGACGGAGTTTCAAGAAGTCGAGATGGAGTCCCTGGAATTCACCAAGATGGCGAGGCCAGTGGGAGCTTGAAGACGTCCATAGATAGACCGTGGTTGTTGTGTTGGCTCACAACACCACATTAGGGGCAAAACCGTATATTATCTGTCTGTGTGGTTATTTATTTTGTGTTTGCTTTTATTTTATTTAATTGCTATATTATTGTTATTATACTTGCAAACGGTTTTAAAATAAAATAAAACACAAAATAAATTTGAAAATCGGTAAATAAAATATGATATTTTAAAACTGATATGTTTATCAAAAATCAAACCGATTTAATTGGATAAACTTTTAAAACAAGATTTTAAATCAAAACGTTTTACAAGAATTGGAATGTTTTCTAAAATTAAACCTTTTGCAAAATGTAAACTAAATGCCACCCATTTAAGGTACTTGTCAGGCTTACAGGATTTCGGTGTGGTAAGTGCCTAGCCAATCATATCGGATGATTGTAGTGTAAGACAAGGTGCCAAGATAACGAGATTTAAGTGGACAGTCGCCTAGCCATTCACTTAAATAGTCATATTTTGGACGACTGATCCCAATATACCCTAAGTTGAGATTTTAGGTGGAATCATGATACCTTAGTATGGTTAGTTTACTTGGAAATATCATAGAAAGTGCCTAGCCATCTATGAGTATTTTCAAGGCGTTGAAGTGGGATTAAACATGCCAAATTCAATATATGATATATTGAATAGAATCCCACGACATCTAAGAGTTATGTTGAACGTAATTGGATGATGCCTACCTAAATAGCCTAATTCCATAGAAAGAGCTTGGCTATTTATGGAAGTAGGTGAAATACGGATCTTAGCTCAAATTAAATGATTTTGAAAGGTTAACTCATTTATTTGAGATCATAAAGTTACTAAAATTAAACTTATTTTATAGATGTCTATTACTGCCTCGAATTCAAACTTAAATAATTCATTCGAATACACAATACAGTCAATACTTGATAACGAAAAATTGGACGGAACGAACTTCGTCAAATGGTTTCTATTTCTAAGTGCAGCTCTTAGGTATGAAAAGAAGTTCTACGTTCTTGAAAATCCCCCTCTAAATGCTCCTGCTAGATATGCTCCAACTGGAGTCAGGGATGCTTATGATAAGTATCAAAATGTATCTCTCAGTGTTGGTTGCCTAATGTTAGCCACCATGAGTCCTGCATTATTACGGGATCATGAAAACATGACTGCTTGGGATATGATATCTTCGTTGAAGTCTATGTTTCGGTTACAAATAAAACAGGAGAGATTTGATACAGTCAAGGCATTGGGGGCCTGTAAAATGAATGAGTATTCTTCAGTCAATGCCAACGTTTTGAAAATGAAAGATACTTTGACAAATTAAACCGTCTTGGATCCCCACTGGGTCAAGGGTTTGAAATCGATATGGTTCTCAGCTCTTTATCCAAAACATACAAACAGTTCGTTGAGGACTATAATAAGAAAGGATTGAATAGAACTCTCACAGAGCTTCACAACTTACTTAAAATTATTGAGAGGAACTTGAAATCCAAGTTGGGTTCAATTAAACTAAAAACAGGCTTTGATGATCAAACCTGAAAGTGGGATAGTCAAGAGAAAAGGGGAGATAACCAAGGGTAAAACATACATTGGAAGTTCCAACATGGATAAGGGAAAACGAAATGTTCCTGAGGTTGCAGTATGGTACAATTGTTAGCATTAATGGGCACCAAATAAAAACTTGTCCAACTCGATTGGCAGAGATTAAGAAGCAGAAGGCCTATAGAGCCCGAACTTCATGTATGTTTACCGTTTGATTTATTCACTTCTGACTAAGTATTACATGATTGAGTATGATACTCATCTCAGTACTACTTTTCAGGGAATATAAAGTAGAGAAGATGAAACCAGACCATATGGAGCTAAGTTAACTGCTCAAAGAGACATATGATATGAACTTTCCAGATGGTCTAATATTAACACTTAGCAAGTGTTTTTGTACCTAGTACTAACTAGCGTTTTAGTTTCATTTTCTCGAATTACAACAAACCGAATTAATATTTATGTTTTCAAGAAATAGATTTTCTTTTTCCAATAAATGTTTTATTAGATTGAGAGTTGTAATTATAAATCAAAAAAATTAATTAAGAGGGGCTTAACTCAGACCTATTTGGGACACTTAAACACATAACCAAACCCCAGACGGACGGAGGGTTGGAATTATGTGATGATTTACGTGATAAATGTGTATATTGTTGGTCAAGATGACAAAATGATATTTTCCCTTAGGGGTCACAAGAACTAATAGGGGTGATCCATACTGATGTATGTGAGCCTTATAAGTTCAGTCACAAGACACGGTCATTAGTACTTCATGACATTCTACTAAGTCTAGTAGATATGGGTATGTTTACCAAAAGAGAGGAAATGTGAAAGCTTTGATTTTTCAAAGAGTTTTAAAAGAAGTAGTGAATATACCTGGCAAGGATAAGGATGCTTTAGTCAGATTGAGGTTATGAATATCTAAGCCAAGAGATCATCAGAGATCGGGATTGTATCCCAAATAACTCCCGGAACATCGCATCTTAATGGTGTGTCAAAAGGAGAATTAGAATCCTGTTGAACACGATTCACTCTATGATGGATCTCACGAATCTGCCTAAAAGAGTTTTTCTAAGGATGTTTCCTAGAAACAACTACCCAATACTAAATTATGCATCAACCAACAAGGATCGATAAGACCTATTCTCAAAATATGAATTGGGAAGATCCCAAAGTTGTCATACATGAGAACATCGGGTAAGAATGCTTAAGATAAGCATGAAGCTTCTGGGACGCTTAAGGAAAAGGTCTAAAATGTACATCTTTATAAAATATCCAATCAGATATCATTTATACAAGATCCAGCGAGAACAAAAGTTTTGTTGCGCACCATAATGAGTTCTTAGAAAATGATTTTCTGACAAGAATCAAAATGGGGAGACACAATTGATCTTGAAGAAATTCTAGAACTACAAAGAGGGTACAATAGTTGACACTAACAAACAACAAGATGTTGAGCTTCAACAAGTTGTTGAAAATAAGGAACGAGATGCAAAAACAATCCGAAGATTGGATTATTTATAAATGGCAAGATGTCATGAAGACTGATGTTAAAACCACATTCCTCAAAAGGGATTTTTTTTGGCGAGGACGTATACAAGGCTTTAAAACATCAAACCTAAAACTGCAAGTTGCAAAAGGTCCAGTTATGGATTAGGACAATCATCTCGTAATTAAAATCTTGTATATACAAGAAGGTCATTGGGAGCATAATAGTATTCTAGATCATCAGAAATGACATCCTAATGCTTGAAGGTGTAAAAACCTGACTAAGGAAGTATTTCATGATAAAGGATCTAAGAGACATTTCCTTGGTGTAAAGATCTATTGTTATAGATCAAAGTGCTTAATTAGATTAAGCCAAAAGTATATACATTGACAAAATCTTGAAACACTTCAAGATGAAGGGGTTATAACAAAGGAGGTTAGTCAATAGTACATGAACCGAATAAAGGGTGTTCCCATGCTTCAGCCATTGGTTCAGACATGTACACCATGTTTATGTACTAAGAGTCTGGACATCTCGTATGCCTTAAGCATGACGAGTAGATTTTAGTCAAACTCAAGTGATGCTCACTTTATAGCGGTGAAGAACAATCAAAAGTATCCGAGAAGAACTAAAGATATGTTCTTACTACACAATGGTTAGGAAAGAGATCTGTGTGTCTTGGGATACACAGATGCTAGTTTCCAAACTAACCATGGCGACTAAAATTATAGTAAGAGATGTATATAGAATGGAGGAAATATAAGTTGTGAGAGCTTAAAATGCGTATTTACTTATAAATCCTATGTGTTAGAACACTCATGATGTTCATGGTAGTTCCATAGGTTTAAATTCTTTCTAGTTAAGAATTTTAGTAAACTTTAAATTTTGGAACATCAAACAGTTATGTTTTACCATGTGATATGGCATACTGGGTATGAGTGTATACATTAAACATTAATCTCTTCTTTATTAGCATGTTTAAGTATCCATAAACAAATATGTTGTTCATATTGTTTAGAACCGTCCTTGATCGATTATTACCAGGGGACTGGTAATAAATCAAGATCATCGTGAAGTCTTGTCATAGTCCAAGTTGGAAGTGCACTAGGTGCAACCAGAGTCACATGCGTTTGTCGGTGCACAAAGCGTTGAACAAGACCCAAGGTCAGGATCACCTCATAGATCGGCGTCATAAGCTGAGTCCTGAAATAGTAAAACACTATTTTATCCTCAGACCTGAGATGTGCATTGGGACCTAATGCACAATGAGTGTTATGCTTTGTTGGTCCCGGAGGGTTATACAAGTTTGTAGAAGGGGGGGGGGGGTTGAATACAAACACACAGATTTTACTTTTCTAAATTGTTTATTGATATTTATCAAACAATTTACAACTTGTTGCGGAACAAGATTAAGGAATAAACCTAATCTAAACAAGTTAAGAGAAACACTAAATTTTATTGCACTAGAAATAAGTTAGAAAGGAGATAAGAATATTAAGTATAATATTCTAACACAAAGTAGTAGAGAGAAGAAGATGGCCGAGTACTTCATTTCTGAAGTAGGGTTCTTCTTATATACTGCATGCATTTAATGCATATCAGTACAACTTTACACGTGGCAGCAGCTGATTTGTTGCATGGTTTGACCTTTGTAGACAACCTAGTAGCCGATGATGAACAGTGTAGAATCAGAGTTGGTTGTACGATTCTGGACAAAAGGGATGTCCATTCGTACATTTCGTACGGAGGCGTGCAAGGGGTAAGACAAAAGTAACTTGTAGAGGAAACTTCATGATCAGCGTTCGCTGAATAGATCTTTATCAGCGAGTGATAAAGTTCAGCGTTCGCTGAAGTCTTCTACTTGAAACTTCACGTTGAGTGGACAAATCTTGACTTCGCTGATATCCACATCAGTTCATTAGTAGAGTTGTCGCTGGTTCTTTGGCTTGATCTTCGACTTCAGCGTAGAACATAGTTGACGTGAAACTTATCTTCAGGGATCATACGTAAACAACAAAGATTATCAGCGATTATCAACAAGACTGAACAGGCCCAGGTTTTTATTGATGAACAGTATCGCTGAATGTATAATTTAAAGAACATGAGTTTCCTATCAGCGGTACTGTAGAGACATAGTACTTATCAACGATAGTGAAACTCTAATACATATTGTCTACTTACAATTTTCACTAAGTGATTCTTAAAGAGTCATTATCAAATCACTGAGGGTTTGGATCAACAATCTCCCCCTATTTGATTATGACATAGCAACAAAAGAAAATTTCTAAGTATGAAAACATAAGGATAAAAAGAACTCATAAAATATTTGTCTCTTTTACTGTTTTCTGGGATCTTTTCAGTACTGATGGAGTAAAGTACATTCGCAGAAATTTATCTTTAAACTTCGTATAAGGTTACAAAGGGAAGTGGAAAAATTACAAGTACAACAAATAATATTAACAAGTACAAAAGATACAGATGATAAAAATAGAAGAATTATAGGAAATTCTCTCAGCTATTCAGGTTCATCCTTAACGAGAAGTTCATCAAGGGATTTTGTGGTAGGGATTATCCAGTCAGGGACTTCTTCACCAAGATCCCGTCTATTCTTTGCTTCTTTGAATATCAGGGGCTTCATGAAGTATCCGAGAAGATCATCTCTGAATCCGCACCAATAGATGAGATCTCTGAGATGTTCGATAGGAGTGATGGGTAGCTCAGAGATGCGTTGAAAGCATTCTCGTCCATCATAGTCTCTGAAGAAAATAGCATAAGGTTCGCTTAGGACTTTTCCATGGATAAAGCGTTCACAAGGGGGCAGGGAAATGTCGAGAGCTGAAAGATCAGGTGGATCAAGAACTTCAGCGCGTGAAAAGCCAATTCCGGTTTCATTTCGGATAGGAGGACCTGAGTCTGAAGGAGTTATCTTCTTTTTTGCTGCAAGCCTTCTTCTTCTTTGAATTGGAGCAGGAGGAGGAGGAATATCCACAGCAGATGTAACCAAATCGATCTGTTTATTTAAAACTTTCTCGACATGGTCTTTAAATGTTGAGCGTGATTGCTGAATGGCTATTCTCATCTCCAACCACTAAGAGAAACCGTACTTGCTGATCGATGAAGTATAAATGGTTTCTTTAGTACCATTTTCTCTGAGTATGTCGACATCAACAACTGGAACAGTTACTGATATTCTTCCCCTGGTATACACTTTGTTGATTCTAGAGACCCTGTATCGATAGTTCAGCCTTTCTTTACACCATTCCAAGGTAGAGTCAGATACCTTGGTCTTCTTATCGATGATCTTTTTGGCGTCCTTCCATAATTGACGTTGGACATCAATGGGAGTCTTCTTCAGATTAGGATCTTTCACCGAACGTTGAGCGAGCTCGATTGCATAAGCTTTATCTCTTTCTCCAGCTCTTCTTCGTTGGGCGAGTTGTCTTTCAGCTTTGTGGTGTTCAGCAATTTCTCTTCTTGTGATTTTGAATCGAGGAACAGGGATGAGTCACTAATCTTCAAGCTGTTTGACCATTGCTTCTCTCCTTTTCAGTTCTTCTTCACTTAGCGTTTGAGGAGCCAAGGAAGGTCTTTTCTTGTGAGAGAGCAATTGTTCTTCAGGTTCATCAATCTCAGCGAATTCTAAGACTAGTATTATTTCTTCAGCGATAGAAGCTGGATTTATTGTTGATGGAGATGGAGGAACTTCAGCTGGATCCTCAAACAGGGGAGAGGACTAGCTGAAACATAGCGATCGTTTAAGTAAGATCATTTAGGAGAAGGAGATAGAGAAAAGAATGAGGTTTAAGTGTATAGAGGTTTTATGGAGAGGAGAACTGAGGTTGAGAAGGAATAGAGGAGGGATACAGTGTAAGGGAAGAAAATATATTGTACCTGACAAACTGGCTTTCGACGCCTTTGTTTTTGCCCTTATTGGCTTCGGTCGCTGCAAGCTTTTTCGTTGTCCCCTCTCCTGATGATTCTATTATCATAACCCCTTTTTGAGCAGGGGCCCTTTCAGGTTGGAAGAAGAAGTCGACGTCATCATCATTGTCATCATCATCATCTTTAGAGGATAACGATGGTTCATCATCAGTAATATCGACGTCTTCATAGTCTTCTTCTTCTTCTTCAGATTCTTCCTCATCAACATAAGGTTCAGTGACATCAGCTTCAGCTTCCTCATCGAGTTGCTCCCCCTCAAATTCAGAGGGAGGTTTCTCGGTTCCCTCAGGGTTTTCAACTACCTGAGGTTTTTCGGCAGCATCAGAAATAATTCCCCCCCCCCCCCCCCCTCAGAATTCTGGGGAAGGTCTTCTTGATTTTTCTTCTCGCCCTCAACATTATGGGGAAGGTCTTCAGTCTTCTCCCCCTCTTCCACATGATGGATGGGGGAGGAAATAGGAACACCACCAGCAGCAGCATCATCAGCAGTCTTTGGATCACTGTCTTCCAGGCTAGTGATTCCAACACATGTTTCAATCATTGCTATTCTGTCTTCTAGGTCAGAAATAGCAGGAGTGATCTTTGGAAGGTCTTCTCGATCACCTTGAGTGAAATGAGATGGGGTACATGTTGGTGCGTTCAGGCGATCAAGAATCTGTTGCAGTAGATTCTTTACAGCGCTCACCTCTGTGGTTATAGTAGATACCTCTCCCTGAAGATTGCTAACCACTGTCTTCAATAATGTGACTTCAAGGGACAGGGCTGTAAAGTTGGTGGAGAGGGTGCTGTTGGTGAAGTTGAGATTGTTGATGGAAGTGGAGTTCTCAGCGAGAGTAGTAGCAAGTTGTGAGACACTACCTTCCACCTTTTCCAGATCAGCACTGGAAGCTTTTCCTTTCCCCTCATCAGCGAGCGTCTTGAGAGCCTCTCCAGCGTTTGTAACCACTGAAGAGTTTGTAGAGAGGGTGGTGGTAAGATATTCCACCTTGTTGGATAGATCTGTGAGCGATGTGTTGATGTCGCCCAAATTAGGACCTGAAAAAGTTGAGAAATTGTGAACAACGGAAAGCTCAGAAGTTTGGGATTTTGAGAGAGGAGTGTTTGGAGTTATGTGTATACCTGCAGGATGGTTTACGAAGTCCTCAAAATCTCGATGACCTGTCAACGTTTCCATGTCGTCTTCCAGTGTACCTTTACGCTGAGAAGTGCCCATAGGTCCTATGTTTGTTTCCATCATCCTCTATAAAGTTTCAGCAGATGTATCGTGGAGGATGACGTTCATTGCAGAGAATGGGGGGAAAATAGGTGTAGTGTCCAAAGAGAGAGTGGGAGGAATGATGGTTGAGAAGAGGGATTGGGTAAGAGGTTCTGCGTTGGATCCGCTGAGAATTACTTATGCAGTACTTTGAGGTACTGAGGGAGGGAGGTTCTATTCCAAGTTAATAAACTCAGCATTTAGAGACGCTGAAGTTGGTATGGAAGGCGTGGATTCAGCGACTGTGGCAGAGTGTACCACTGAACTATCCAACGGCTCTTGTGAAGAGATAACCGTGGAGTCTTCAGCCTGGGAAGGTTTGGGGGGTTGCTCCTTGGTTTTCTTGGCCTTAGGAGCACCAAGAGTGGTTGTAGATTTATTTCTCTTTCGAGGAGTGGAGGTTGCAGCCTGGGTACCAGCTGTTGGGATTACCGTGGAGGTAGTTGCAGAAGTAGAAGAATTGGGGTTGAGAAGAGATAAGAGGGTAGCAAGACGTACCTCGTTTGGCATGGGAGTGTAGTCGAGGACCTTAGCACCGACTTGTGAGAGTTTCAGGTCGCCCACCTTAGGGTATTTGTCCCCGAGTCCTTATAGGAAGAGAGCGCTAAGAAATCGAGGATAGGGAACAATCCTTTGCCTCTTTGCTTCTTCGACTCTATGAATCATGTCGTCAAAGATGATTTTGGCTCAATCGATGTGTAGGCCCTTCAGCAGTGAATACCCCATAGCTTGCTGAGGTTTGGAGGCTTGGTCAGTGGAACCAACCTTAGCTGTCATGCAGCTTATCAGATGAACGAAGATGAAATTCATCTCGCTGGGCATTTTGGATTTCTTGATCATGGTCAGCTTCTTCTCAGGGAGCCTGTCTCTCCCTATTTCCCACACATACTGCATTGCATTGAAGAATGCAACGAGTGCTTCGTTGTCCGCTAGGTTTTTGGGATTTGGTAGAGGGACAAAGCGTTTTTCTTTTGTGCCAGCAGGGAGGTTTAGGGCACACATGATAGTACCAGGTGTGATCTTGGAGGTACCATGTATGGTGTCAAAAAGAATGACCTCGATTTCCTTTTTGGGGTCTTTGGTGGAGGTGATCATAGATCTTCTGGTAGTATACCAGAACTAAGCGAGTAGATTTCTATTTGCGGGAGGTGTGACGGTCAGGGATGTGGATAGAGGGCAGGTCTTAAAGAAATTCACAACGTCGTCCAGGTGTGTGATTTGCTTTCTCGGAGGGAAGTTGTAGAGAGCATAAGGGTTGTATCCGTGAAAGTTAATTTGCTCGAATTTGAACCCAACTTGAGGAGCTGGAGTGAGTTCAGTTCTTTTAGGAGCAGTAGGAGACTAAGTCGAGGGAGCTTCAGTAGATGCCATTTCTGTTTATACATATAAACATGAAGAATAAAGTCTTAATGTGGAAAGATTTTCCAAATAAGATGTTTTTGGGTTTTGCACATTCCAATGGAGATTAGGGTTTTTCTTGTTTTGAAAAATAGTACAAAACATAGTGAACATTTGTTTTCCAGTTTCTTTTTAAATAAGAGATTCTGGAAAAACATATGAAGATGCAATTTTAAGATTTTTGTTTCAAACTTGAAGAACAATCTGTTTCCAGATTGTGAAACAGATTGTGTTCATAAAATCATGAAAAGAAAATGATTTCATTTTAAGGAAGTTCGTTTGTTTGATCTTGTAAAACCAAGAATAAGATCAAAAACAAGTGTATGCAAGGAAAATAACAAGAATATTAACCTTTGATGTTGAAGATGAAGATGAACAGTTTTCTAGAGAAAAAGAGTTCAAATGCAACAGTTGTTCTTGCTTGAAGGAGATGATGTTCGCGTAAAGGTAAAAATATAAACTCGAATGGGTTTATATAGTGAGAGTAGAGAGAGAAAAACTATGAGCGGGAATATTTTTCATGATGACACGGACACGTCCCTTGAATTTGATTTGTCAAGGAAGTCGAAACGGGCGAACGTGTCAGAGAAAAAGCGTGCTGTTAGCTTCAATCTTCCTAATCATAGAAGTATTTAGAAGTAGTGAAAAATAGGCTAAGTGAAAAAAGCCTCTTACAGAGGCTCTGCCGACATTACCGAGAAATCAAGGTCAAGAAGCTACAGAAGCAGCAGAGGCTTCCTACAGAAGCTCTGTCATACGCACAAAGAAGACCAAAGACTCGGAATCCGGCGAAGACTGCTCCACAGAGGACCAGACCGCAGAACCTCTGTAACTCATTACAGAGCCTCTGTGGTCCTCACTGAGACTTGAAGATATTTATAATATCTTGCTACTGTTCCAAGACCTGTTCATCAACTTGCATGGAAAAGTACTGTCAAAACACGTGTCAAGCTCTGAGTGGACTCAATAGGGCATGGTACAAAATAGACGTCTGCGCCATTTAATGCATTTACCAAAAGTACATCTGCTCCATTAAATGCGCATGGCTCAAACAACTGCTCACACCATCCAGTTCACTATTCATGCCGTAAAAGGAACAGTGACCTACTTCATAGTCTTCTAAGAGTAGTATAAAAGGAAGTCTCATGTTGAGATCTTCCTAAGGACGAATACACAAGGAATCACTAATACTCTCAAGCTTTATTGTCAAATATCTGAGTGTTATATTCTCACACACACCAACAGCTCTTAATCTGTTCTTCGTGTTGTTATTATATATTGAATAACAGTAACTGTTCAAGAAATCCTTTTCATTCTTTACTGTTTTCTTTATATATGTGCGTTCTAATATCTATCAAACATATCTGTTAGTTTAATACGCTTCCGCATCAAACTCTAAACTCTACTAATAGATTGTTAATCTTGATTAAGTGTATCTGGGAACCAGCAATTGGTATCAGAGCCTTCCTTGATTTTCAATATCAAGTGATCCACTTATCAAGATTCGTGATAGATATTATTGAGATTTAAAGTTGTGTCTGGAAACTGCTTAAACCCAGAAAATCTTCAAGCTCATCGAAGTAACTCTTTAGTCATACTTTCTTTCTAAAGTCTTCAAAAATGACAAATACAAATAATTTCTTTACTACTGGTTCTCTCACTAAACCTCCTACTCTCCTTCGAGATGAGTATCCTCAGTGGAAAATAAGAATGGTCCATTTTTTCGAGGGCACTGAAAAAAATCAAGTACAATATCTGTACAATCCTCCTCCTATTCCCATGACAGTAGTACCTCGTGTACCTGCTACTGCTGAATCTGCCGAAATCCCCGAACATCAAAAACCAAAGCCAAAAGGGGAGTGGTCAACCGAAGATAAAGCAGAAGATGAAGTTGCTCAGAAAACCAAGAGGACATTAATTATGGCAATACCCAACGAACTCTTTCAATCCTTGGATTCATGTGAAACAGCGCATGATCTATGGAAAGAACTGGAAAGACAGTTGGAAGGAGGTGCTAAAACACAAAAAAACCGAAGAGCACAGTACATCAATGAATATCATGCATTCAGAGCCTCTGCAACAGAATCTCTGCAAACAACATACGACAGATTCAACTCTCTAATCAACAAGTGCAGAAAATCAGGCATTGACAGAACTTCTGAAGAAAACAATGTCATATTTTTAAAAAGTCTAAATGAAGAATGGCTCCAGGTGTCTATGTCCCTACAGACAAATCAGGATCTAGACACCTGGACTCTCTCTGATCTTTACGGAACATTAGCCGCACAAGAACCTCAGATAGCACAGGCTAAAACACTAACCATTGCACCATATGCATTGGTTAGTAAAACTAAAGAGGATGCACAGAGACCAAGAAATGATAAAGCCACATAGGAGAAGAAGAAGGAGAAGAAGAAGATAGTGATAATTGACAGTGAAGAAGAAGAGCAAGCCGAAAAGGAAATAACTCTTGCGTCACTAGCTAAATCTTTAGCTCTATTGACAAAAGAGTTCAGAGGAAACAGAAGAGGTTCCGGAAATGAAAGATATGATAGAGACAACCAGGATGACAGAAGAGACAACAGAAGAGATGACAGAAGAGGAGAAGAATCAAGTGGCCGACAGAGGTCAAGCGATAGAAATTACAGAGGGAATGACCGACAGAGGTCAGATGACTCGGTAAGCCACACGCAGCAAGAATGCTACAAGTGCGGCAAACCTGGTCACTATGCAAATGAATGTAGATCAGAGAAAGGCGGAGACCTACAGAAGTCCAATGATCGAACAGGAAACACTCATCAAGGGTGTTTTAACTGCGGAAAACCAGGCCATTTTGCGAATGAATGCAGAAGCAGATCAAATCACCCACAGAGGGACTCTGCTTTCTACAAAAAGAAAGCCGAATATTATGCTCAAAAATCCTTAATGGCAAAAGGACATTCTGAGGAGAACACAGAAGACTTCCAGTCAGACTCTACTTCTGACGATGAACATACCTCCAATGCCCTCTTCTGTGGCATGGCAGAAGTCGACTCCTGCACTAACTCTGAGGTATCTACTTCAAATTCCAACTCTTGTATTACCTCTGTAGATGATAATACACTTAGAATTAACATTGAATTAATTGAACTGAAAGAGATAAATCAAAGTATTCAGAAAAGACTCACTTTCAATGAGAGAGAAGTACGGCTTCTCACTCAAGAAAAAGCAAAGATTTTTGAGGAAAAAGAGAGAATAGAAAAGAATTGGAACAAAACTCTAGATCCTTTAAAAAAACAAATTTCTGAATTAACCAATACTTTAGAAGATAAAACAAAAGAACTTTCAGTTTCAAGGAGCGAAACTACTGACATAAGAGCTCTTAAAGAATACTTTCAAAGAGAAAGAGAGGTATTATGGCAAGATTTACTCAGAAGAGAAGTTTTGCTTAAAAACTATAAAGATGCACATAAAGTTTATGAGAAAATAAACTCACAAATAGGGAGACGAGGTATAGGGTATGATGATATCACCCTAGGTGTTGAAGGCAAAAGAAACAAACCTCTGTCCTCGTTATTTGTGATTGGAAAAACAAACAAACCAGATTTTCCAAATCTAATCTCTGTAAGCAAACAGGCAAAAATCTCTGTGGATCCTTACTTGAAGAAACATAAGAAGATGATTAACGTGTGGTTTGAAAACACAGACTCATCATCTTCAACCTCTGTCAATAGAGGTATCAAACCAAAGGAATATCTGAAAACACAAGATCAGATTGGTATCTTCAAGTTTGGTAAACCAGAGACCCAAACACAGGTTGCTTTTGTCTGTTTGATAAACGTTGAAAAGAAGTTATCAGGAGAAGCTCCTGAGTTTAAACCCATTTTTTCAGAAGAAAACTTTAAAAATTTAATTGAAAAAGAAATTTTGGAAATATGGAAATCAAGCGTTTTAGAAAAATTCTGTACATCTTCTATAGATAAAACTCTCACTGAAGAAATCTTATTAGAAACCTCTGCAATCTATGAAAACTATTCTACAGAGGAAGAAAGTTCGTACGATACATGCTCAGAAAATCCAGCCTCTATTGAAAGAATTGACTCAACCTCTGTATACGAGGACGATTCATCCTCTGACGACTCAGAGACTGATTTCAAATCAGGGATAATTCACTGTGACACAGAGGATGTCAAATTCTCCTCTGAAGTTCCTCACAGAACTATTTCTCCAAAAGAGAAACTCACAGAGATTCCAATCTGCCAAGATTTTCTAAATTTGAATCTACATATCAAAACCTCTGATGAGCTTAAAATGTTACAGAAGACCTCTATTGATCCTATAAGTTCTAGATTTTCAAAACCCAAGGTTAATAAATCTTTTTCTTCTGTGACAGTGATGAAAGAAGTTCACCACAGAAGCAACCCACAGAAGGCAGGTCCTAAACAGAGCTTTTGCAAACAACATTCGAGTATTCATAGATCTTCTAGTAATAGGAAATCTAATGTAAAGAAAGAATGTAATACCTCTGTGGCTGAGTTTGAAAAGTTCAATGAAAAGTTCAAGCAAATTACATCTCATATTCAATACTGTCATTGCTTTGATCTTATGTCTAAACTTAATAATCATTTTTCAAGTCAAGTCTGTTTACTCTCTACGACAATTCAAAAGTCAAATCCCACAAAGAAACAATCTGACTCTTCTGCAGAGAACAAAATGTATTTCAAGAATGCCAAGGCAAACTTGAAAAACTCTAACAATATTGGACCCATATGGATATGGGTACCTAAATCTCTGTGATTGTCCTGCAGAAGAAGTATGTGCCAATCTGGTATCTAGACTCCGGATGCTCAAGGCACATGACTGGTGACAGAAGTGCACTATCCACGTACAAAGAAACACAAGATGGTGGATCTGTGACTTTTGGAGACAACAAGAAAGGACACATAAAAGGCTATGGAGTCATAAGGAAAGAAGACGTTTCTGTATACAAAGTTGCATATGTGGATGGCCTTAAGCACAACCTACTTAGTGTAAGTCAACTTTGTGATACAGGATTCAATGTGTTGTTCAAAAGAACTTTCTGCTCTCTACAAAGTGAAGACACAAGTATGGAACTTCTGCGAGCTGAAAGAATAGGTGATCTATATCTAATGAACTTCAACTCAAAGAACAAGGACAAAGTTTGCCTTGTTGCCTGCAAAAGTGAAGAAGCCTGGTTATGGCACAACATGTTCTGTCACTTGAATTTTCACACATTGGAAAAACTGGTCAAACTTGATCTAGTTAAAGGTTTGCCAAATGTTAAATTCAATAAGGATAATTTATGTTCTGCTTGTGAGATGGGAAAACTCAAAAGAGCTTCCCACAAAGGCAAAACAGATGTGTCTTGCACCAGGCCTCTGTACATGCTTCATGTCGACCTCTGCGGTCCCATTGCAATACAGAGCCTAGGTGGCAAGAAATATATATACTTGTCTTAGTTGATGAGTATTCACGTTTCACATGGGTTGAATTTATCAGAAAGAAATCAGATGCTCCAATTATATTGATAAATCTAATGAAAAGAATCCAAGTTCTTTATGACTGCAAAATACAGAAGTTAAGAAGTGACAACGGCACAGAATTCAAAAACTGTGTCATTGAAACTTATCTTTCAACAGAAGGAATTTCACAGAACTTCTCTGCAGCTCGCACTCCACAACAGAACGGTGTTGTCGAAAGAAAGAATCGAACACTTGTGGAAGCCGCAAGAACTATGATGTCAGCATGCGGATTATCAATGAACTTTTGGGC
This sequence comes from Saussurea involucrata, assembly GCA_033807775.1. Classification (NCBI taxonomy): domain Eukaryota; kingdom Viridiplantae; phylum Streptophyta; class Magnoliopsida; order Asterales; family Asteraceae; genus Saussurea; species Saussurea involucrata. Next base: position 89,162,348 of record CM066320.1, on the reverse strand, counting down.
AGAAGCAATTTCTACTGCGTGTTATACTCAAAATCGATCAACCATTGTGAAAAGACACCTCAAGACGCCTTACGAATTGCTTAACAAACGGCGGCCAAACATCAAATTTTTCCATGTATTCGGATGCAAATGCTTCGTCTTAAACGACAGAGATTCAAGAGGAAAGTTTGATGTAAAAGCAGATGAAGACAAATTCATTGGATACTCTGCCACTTCCAAAGCCTACAGAACATTCCTTACAAAGTCTCACAAGATTGTAGAAAGCCTCAATGTTTCTTTTGATGATTCATTCCAAATGACTTCTGAGCAAATAAGTTCAGAACTCGAAATTAAAGGGAAATTCTCTGACATCTCAAGAACAAAAGAAGATTTGAATCTTCTATTTTTGGAGATGTTCAACAATGACATTGATCCTTCTGTCGGAACCATCAGAGTTTCTGAAGAACCATCCTCTGTCGGACAAAATCCTACTGGTATGACTCTAACTGGTCCAAATAATGCTTCATCTTCTTCTATAAATACTACAGATGCAATTGCCGAAGCAGAAGAAAGTGCAGAAGATGAAACATCGAGAAAAACGACCACAGAAGCTGCACAAACCACAGAAGAACCAATTACAGAGGAGATCGAGGACCAAGTCTATACATCCTCAGAGGAACAAACTCCACCACCACTCGTACCAATCATTCCACAAACGGTAGAATCAACTACCAAGGCACGAAGAACATCAGAGGCTGCACAAGAAGAAACACAAGAAGCCTCTGAAGAAAGTTTTGATGACATTGATGATCATCTTCCACGCACAACTCAGTGGACAAAAAGCCATCCTCCAAGCCAAATAATCGGAGAACCTTCTGACTCAGTAAAAACAAGGTCTGCCACTGCTAATTTTTGTTTCTTTACAAATTTTATTAGTGTTATAGAACCAAAGAAGATTTCTGAAGCCCTAGATGACCCAAACTGGGTAGACGCCATGCAAGAAGAACTTCTGCAATTTGAGCGTAACAGAGTATGGACTTTAGTACCTCTGCCAAGAGGGAAACAGGCGATTGGGACTAAATGGGTCTACAGAAACAAGAAGGATGAAGATGGAGTGGTCGTCAGAAACAAAGCAAGATTAGTAGCAAAAGGATATAGACAAGAAGAAGGCATATACTACGATGAGACTTTTGCCCCTGTCGCACGTTTCGAAGCAATAAGAATATTCTTAGCCTTCGCAGCCCACAGAGGTTTTAAAGTCTATCAGATGGACGTAAAATCAGCTTTTCTAAACGGTGAAATCCAAGAAGAGGTTTACGTAAATCAGCCACCAGGTTTTGAAAGCTCAAAGTTTCCAAGGCATGTATACTACCTTGAAAAGGCTCTATACGGACTGAAACAGGCTCCAAGAGCATGGTACGAACGACTTTCTACCTTCCTTCTAGTCAATGGCTACAACAGAGGTACAACAGATACTACCTTATTCTATAAACGCAAAAATAGTGAGACAATGCTTGTACAAATATACGTAGATGACATAATTTTTGGGTCTACAAATTCAGAAGAGTGCAAAATTTTTGAAAAACTCATGCAGAGTGAGTTTGAAATGAGTATGATGGGAGAATTAACATTCTTCCTCGGACTTCAAGTCAAACAATCTTCAGAGGGAATTTTTATAAATCAAGCCAAATATGTCTCTGACATACTTTTAAAATATAATCTCTCTGATACCTCTGCAATGAAGACTCCAATGGCCACTGGAAATAAGTTATTCTTAGATCCAAATGGTATTTCTGTAGAATGTACTCTCTACAGAGGCATGATTGGATCTCTGTTATACTTAACAGCAAGCAGACCTGACATTATGCATGCCACATGTCTTTGTGCACGTTATCAAGCTAATCCAAAGAAATCACATTATGATGTTGTAAAAAGAATCTTTAGATACCTGAAGGGGACCAACAATCTTGGTCTCTGGTATCCACAGAACTCTGGTTTTAGTCTTAAAGCTTATACAGATTCAGACTATGGAGGATGCATGCTCGACAGAAAGAGTACCTCTGGGAGTTATCAATTCCTAGGTGGTAAACTAGTCAGTTGGACCTCCAAGAAGCAGAATTGTGTCTCCACATCCACTGTAGAAGCTGAATACGTTGCTGCCGCTAGCTGTTGTTCTCAGGTTCTATGGATGAAGACTCGGCTAAAAGACTACGGCCACATTCTGTTCAAAATACCCATCTTCTGTGATTCAAAAAGTGCTATTGCTATCTCTGCCAACCCTGTGCAACACTCAAAAACCAAGCATCATGAGAACAACAGCTAGCGGCAGCAATCGAAATGCATTTCTTGAAACCAAGGTATCATTTCTTGAAACATCATGTTGAATACGGTACAATCGAAATGCATTTCGTGCCCACAGAATATCAACTCGCTGGCTTATTCACCAAAGCATTAGACGAGAAAAGATTCAACTTCTTGGTGGGTAAGTTAGGAATGATTAACATGGTGTGAAAATCCTCTGTAAGTATAGCTTTATCTTCTGTAAATAATAAGTAAATACATTGCTTAATTTATTGCTTTGATTGATTCTACTTCTGTATGTAAATTCTTAACACCTTAAATAGTTCTTAAAATCACAGAGCTTCTGTAAGTCAACTCAGAACCTCTGACGACCCCTACAGAACCTCTGGAAAACATGACCTATGTTTTATGCAAAACTTATCATTCTTTGATCCAAGCATAGGTCAAGGGGGAGCAAAAGGAAATTACTTGATCTACAGAGGTGATTAGATCAAGGGGGAGCAGAAGGGAACCCTGAAATGATCTAAAGAGATAAAACTTTCAAGGGAAAGCCAAAGAAAAATGTCGATGACTCAATATCGACAGAAGTCAGATATCACTGCCGAGAAAAGAAGAACCAAAAGGTATGTCTCTCGCACAAAAGGTTTTTGGAAAACAATTTTCTAGGACAAGAATTGTCAAATATGTCCTAAATATACTGTGAATAACATTTCAAAAATCAAAAGCTCAAAAAGTTTCACAAAATTCGAATTAGGAGAAATTTAAGGTCATAGAGCTTCTGCTGAGCTCAACAGAGGTTCTGCAAGAAATACGCTATGTGATCACAAATTAACCCTCTGTCGATCTTTTGGAATGTTATCTCGGAAACCGAAAACGCAGACCATGACCTTCTTGAACAAACCATTTTTTTTAAACAGTTTTCTCGGACACAAACTTTCAAATATGTCCGAAAACCATCTCTTAAACCAAATCAAAAATTTGATGATAAAAAATATCAATAAAATTTTTGTTATTAGATTTTTTCTCTCATAGAGCTTCTTCTGGCCCTCACAGAACTTCTGCAAGTTCCAACAGAGCCACAAAACCTCTGCGAAGCAAATTTCTTCACAAAAATCCGATTTTATCCTCTCTAATGCCTTTACAAATGTTTTGGTTAAAGAAGAACCCCACAGAAGTCATGATAACAATGAGATATATGAAAAAGGGATAAACATCAAAGATTTTCAAGATCACAGAGCCTCTGTAAACTACAGAAGCTCTGCCAATCTGATTACTTGGGCATCTCTGTAGTAATAACGGTTACTTTTACTGCGAGTGAAACTCATATGGCTAAAATCAACCTCACGCGCCTAGCATTAATGGGCCGCGCACGACGTCCTGTCATATTCTGACAAGGCCTACGTGTCCCATTTTCATTGGGCGTACATGGAACGTTTTTATTTGGAAAGTTGAACCCGCCGCTCAAACTCGAGTGCGGATTCCAAACTTTAATCCATTGCCATATATTTTACTCTTTCGAATTCTACCGTTTTACCATCCTATAAAAACAAAGCTTACCCTCTCATAAAACATTTTACAAACTCTCATCTTCTTCTCCGGCGAAACCCTGCAAAAAGCTTGCAAAAATCTTATTCTTAAAATCAAATGGCTTCATCTTCTCGAGCTACATCCTCTGAACTCTCTCCGGCGAACTCACTGGAACACTCCCCTGCACATTCAGAACATTCTGAAAACCCCAGCCTTGCAAGAAATATTGAACAACAAGATTCCGGGGACTCAGCAGACTTTGCTCCGACGACACACTTGCAAAACTTTATAGCAAAGGATCATTTCGAAGCCACTCTTCCTATCAAATCCAACAACTGCTATTTGGTCCCCTCACACACTACTTTCGGCGAAGCCCAAGCCATACTTCTGAACATCATGGAGAATCATGTCCTCTTCCCTCTACTATCAAGAACCCCGAACAAAATTCCAGTCCGTTATTTGAACCAATTTTGGCAAAGCTGCCGATTTGATAAAGACGATTCTCTTATCAAAGGGTACATTTCAAGACCTGATAAATCTGAGCATCTTGAAATCAAGTTCAACAGAACAATGTTCTCACTTGAATTCAACCTACCAACAAGGGGTCTTCTGGGATTGAAGAGTTATGCAGAGCAACCAACAGACGAAGAGCTCTGTCGATTCGTGGAAATGCTTGGGTACAACACCCAACTACGGAAGAGAAATGACTTCCGCAGAGGCCGATTACCACCTCTGTGGAACACTTTGTTCCCTATTCTTAACAGATGCCTGCCAGGAAAGATAGGCAGTATTGACCAGAGCTCACATCAAATCTTGAGCATCATGTATGGGGTTTACTATGATCTTCCACTAGATTATGCGACCATAATGATGCAAGAGATCATAAACACCATCGACAGAAAGAACAACTCGAAAAGGGTCAAAGAGAACGATCCCAACTTTCTACCACCTCTGCAATTCCAAAGAATATTAGGAGTACTGTTCGAACCTCTGCTGCTAATCCAAAATTGGCCAATGGAAGGCCCAACTCCCAAACAGTTCCCGATGAACAAGAATACCCCACTGATCATGCTGATGGCTACTCACACTGCAGACCTCTGTCAAAGAAGCTTCTGCAATACGCATCGAATAAATCCCTTAACAAAGAGTATATATGCGATCATAGAACTCCAAAACCGAGTCCTATGACACCCCCGCGTTTAGGTGTCCCCCTAGGAACAAAGATAGCAAAACCTCTTTCCACTCAAAAAGAAAAAGATCAGAAGTTAGCAAAGCACATGGCTATTCAACTCAGCTTTATAGCCAAACGTGCAGAACTAATGGGAAAGAAGTCTTCATCAAGAACCTCTGCATCTACTCCAAAAGCTAAGAAGAGGAAAACTGCAGAAGGCACCTCAACAAGCGCTGCAGAAGATCAACCCTCACCTCCAAATGCCACAGAAATTGGCTCCTCTGCTCCTCCCTCCTCCCCAAAAATGAAGAAGAAAAGATCAAAATCAACAGAAGAAGGGGCACCAAATCCTAAGAGGAGGAAAACAAAAAAGAGGCATGGTAAATCACTTGCAAAGTTGGTAACCATTGCAGAAGAGGAAACTGCTGAAGAAGAAGTTGCAGAAGAAGAAATGGCTACAGAAAGGTATCAATCACCCTATCAATCTCCAGATAGATTTGCTCACCAAGGAGACCTGAACGACTTCTTACAGAACCCTGAAATTGCCAACACCCTAAATACAGCAGGGTGGACGACACAATCTCTCGACCACCACTCTCCAGAAGAACAAGATTTCTTCATTTCTGGCATTGACACACATCTGCAAGAAGATGACACAACACCCAGAAATCAACCAGCCGAAACCCCTGTTATTTTACAAAACCCTTTCATTCAAGGATTGGATGTCCACAGAAGAAGTCCAAACCCAGCTTCAGAAGAAATAGAACAAACTGAAGCTGAATGGAACAGAGGTGAAATTACAGAGGCTTCTGAGAACATGCTGGAAGAAGAGAAAGAAAAAGGGGCCGAAGTTGTACAAAAAGAGGGATTATGTGAAAACCCAGATCTCTAGAAATAAGATATGAATGTAGTGAGAGAGAATCTAGAGAGCAAATATGTCATCCATGTATTAAGCTCAAAGGATTACAAAAGGTTTCTTAAGTGTTTTGAAGTGTTACTAACAAATGGTCTAGACAAGCCTATTTATACCCATAACATACAAGGTATAAAGGCATTCACAATACTGTATAGACTCATACAGTACATTGACTTTACAGTAAATCTTGAATACAACAATGCTCTAACAATCTCCCCCTTTGGATTCAAGATTTAAAAAAAATAACAGCAGTCTTCAGCTCTTTGTAAAGTCAATCTTCTTCAATAAAATCTTCAACAGATTGTCTTCAAGTCTTGAACATGAAATTCCGATCTTTGTATAAAACCATCAATTCGGAACAAGATGAATCAGAAACGATTAGAGTTTGGATCAGAAATATATGAAACCATCCACATTGTTGAACTTTTAGGTGTAAGCACATTCCGAGAATCACTCAGAACTAAGATAACCAAAATCAGCAATATTTAGACTTCACATGATCCTTCTCCCCAATCTTTGTTCACGAATCTTTGACTTGAAATATCTTTGATTTGAAAATTCTTTGACATGAAATTGAAATTAAACTTTTCTCCCCCTTTTTCGATGATGGTGAGCATCGAAAACCATTTTCAATTTCAGTCGTGTCTTTGAGTATTGCTAACAATCTCCTCCTTACAGAATAACCTTGCTCCCCCTCAAAATAAGAATTCTGGAGCAATTTATTTTCTCCCCCTGAAAGTATGCATATATTTCAATAACGTACAGTATTTGAAATTGTAGCACAAATTTTAAAACAAATTTACACAAGGAAAATAACATTCATTGAATTTTATTTTATAACTACAAACATTTGATCATTTGAAAACTTTATAAAAGAAATTCAACTTAATGAAATTTAACAGATTTTTCAATCAAATGAAATCAAATGCATGTGTTTGGATTCAAGAACAAGTCATCATTGTATATCAAGTTAAAAAATGTTCAGTTTCAACCCCTTTATTAAATCTATTTGGTGTGCTAGCATGGGAAATATGATTAGCTTCAAGCATATGCAATTCTAAAACATATAAGAATATTTTGCTCTACTCACACTATTTGTCCAAAATCAGAATTTTCACAAATTTACGGGTTTATCGCGACTTTGTATTTTCCCAAGTTTCAAGAGATGTGTGCTCATTGGCATCTTTTCTTTTGTGCTCATTGGCATCTTTTGATTTGTGCACATTGGCATCTTTTGATTTTGTGCTCATTGGCATCTTTTGATCAAAAAGTTTAGTAAGAATAAGATACACCGTTAAACATGACTTTCTATCTGGTTCTATAGCAGGATTTGGGTTAGCAGATCCCAGACCAGTTGGCCTTAGGTGCTAGGTGACGAGCACCCCTTAGAACTTAATTTCCCAAACCAGAAAGGCCACATCGATATATCTTAAACCCATTTGTACCAGTAGAACATGGCTTTCTATCTGGTTCTATTGTAGGATTTGGGTCAGCCGATCCCAGACCAGTTGATCTTAGGGACTAGGTGTCGAGCACCCCTTAGGACTTACTCTCCCAAACCAGAAAGGCCACAGGCACAAACTTTCAAACTAAATGATAGTGCAACAATTTTATCTCAATCACTTGGTTCTAAAACATAGTGCTTTGCCCATATTTTCATTTCCATCCATCATTCTGACAAATAGGTTTTTTGAGCATTATATTCTATATATATCCAGATTCACATAACTTTGAGCATTCAGCATAATTTCATTCATGTTTTGCTGACCTTTCGATTTATTTTAGAAGTGAAAGTTGAAACAAATCTAACTCAGATAATACAAAATTACTTGTAAAATCATCTTTTAGCACACATTTAATTCATTGAATGAAAATTGAAAATTTTATCTCATTGAATTAAATTTGTAAAGATTCAAGTTTTCAAAGTGGTAGAAGCAAAATATAATCCAATGTTACCTTTTACCACGTTCCTTGAAACAGAAAGATGTAACAGTTAAGGATATCACCTGAGAAGTGTGAGTTCTAAACTGATTTGTTTAGAAGTCTTAGTCGTTGAAGTACGGGTCCTGAACTGAATTGTTCAGAAGCCATTGTCGTTGAAGCACGGGTTTTGAACTGATATGTTCAAAAGCCATTTACATTTAAGCGCGGGTCCTGAATTGATGTATTCAGAAACCATAGTCTCTTTTAAGTGCGGGTCCTAAACCGATATGTTTAGAAACCATAGTCTTTGAAGAACGGGTTTTGAACTGATATGTCCAAAAGCCAATGATATTTGTCTCCCCCTTAATGGTACAAATATTTTTCAAAAAATACGCCGCTTCTCTTCTGTTTTCAGTCATGTGTGTGGTATGTATCTACAATTCAGTACAACACATGATGAACCTGCAAAACAGATTAAGCAGATTTTGGTACCCAATGGCACTTGGGTCCTAGTGGGTTAGGTGTAGATTTCTTACAAGGAATACTGTAAGAACCATACCAATAAGAAGTATAATCTTTATGCACAAAATCATTTGAACCACAGTAAGAACAACAGATTTTCTTATGGGCCAACCTAATCAGATGATTTACATGATGAATAGGATTAGGTTTAGCATAAGATTTACCTTTTGGCGTATTGTTCTTCTTTGCATTTGATGTGGATACAGATGATTTTGGCACTTCGAAGTTTTTTGGAACCGTTGTGCCTTTTACTCTCCATTCCATCTTCACCCTCTTGAAGACTGGAACTTCTTCAGGTTTGGAAGTATTAACTTTAGGCACTTTTGTTTTGTTATCTGATTTATCAAACAGAGGATTATAGAAGAGATTTGTTGAACGAATCCGACCTTTTGAGAAATCTGTTGATCTATTAAATTGTTTAGAAGAAATGTTTTTAAAACTTGAACTTGAAGCAGTTTTAAAAGAGCATTCAGAATCATTTGAATCAACAAATGGAGTCTGAAAGATAGAATTATGACCAGTCTGCTTTGAGACATCAAATTTAAAAATGACGTCTTCAAGTTCTTTGACTTTGTTAATTAAAACATTTTTCTCTTTAGAAATTAGATCAAATTTCTTTTGGAGATCAGATTTGATCAACTGATCCTTCATAATATCAGCTGATAAACCAGATAATCTTTTGGTAAGATTAAGAATCACATCTTCAAAATATACACGTTCCGATTCAAAATCTTTTTCCAAAAACCTTCTTTTATCAGTAATCTCTTTGAAAATTTCCATATTTTTCTTTTTAAGGGTTTTACTTTCCTTTTCAAAGAGATTTTTCTTTTCCGTGAAATCTTTTCTTTCCTTTTCCAAAAGATTTTCTAATTCAGAGATTTTTATGGAAAGTTCAGAACTTTTAATCTCAAAAAAATTTCGTTCAGTTTCAAATTTAGCTCTTTCTTTTTCGAGCTTGTCTTTTTCTAAAAATAAAACTTTCTCAAAGTCTGAAACTTGTTTTGAAAGTTTTATACATTTCAGCTCAGTCTCTTTCTTTTCTTCAAAAGAAAAATTAGACAGTTTTCTCTTTAGATCGGCATTTTCACTGTCCAAAATTTTCCCTATATCTTTAACTTCTTTTAATTGAGCATGTAACTTTAAGTTCCACTTCACTCTCTTTTCTTCTCTACTCTTCAAATCGGCATTTTCTTTTTGAAGAGTTGTTACTTTCTCTTGAAGATTCTCGATTTGATCGTGCAGACTTGAGTTGTCTTTCTTTGCTTCAAGATCTGCAATATAAACTTCAAGATCAGTTATTCTTTTAGTAAGTTTAGCATTTGAAGAAGAAATGTCTAAAATTTGTCTTTTCAGATCAACATTTTCTTCTTCCAATGCTTTATTTAAAATAGGAGTTGAAGAATTTGAAGCATTATCTTTAACAGGAGTTTCTGATATAGGAGATGTTTCTGATAAAATAACTTGTTGCAAAATTCCATTATTTGCCTTAGCTTTTTCAAGTGGCTTTGGAGGTGTTTTTGTTATTATGACTTGTTGCAACACTTCATTATTTGGTTTAACAGATACATGTGAATTAACAGATGTTTCTGTTATAATGACTTGTTGCAACTTTACATTTGGTTTAACAAAAACTTTTGCAATTGGAGGAATCTCCTTTTTCAGAGTTTGCTTCAAATCTTCACCACTGCTTTTAACAATAACTTGTTGTAAAACCATTTTGAATATTGCTAGAAATTGATCGTTCAGAAGATCAAGCAGACAGTGTATGAAAATACACAAAAAAATATATAAAATTTTTTCTTGAAAAGCTCTTACAGTGTATTCGGATGCTTAAGGGTTCGAATTCTATGAATTCGGATGCTTAAGGGTTCGAATTCAATGAATTCGGATGCTTAAGGGTTCGAATTCTATGAATTCGGATGCTTAAGGGTTCGAATTCTATGAATTCGGATGCTTAAGGGTTCGAATTCAATGAATTCGGATGCTTAAGGGTTCGAATTCTATGAATTCGGATGCTTAAGGGTTCGAATTCTATGAATTCGGATGCTTAAGGGTTCGAATTCAATGAATTCGGATGCTTAAGGGTTCGAATTCAACACTTGGAAAATTTAATCAACTCAATTCGAATCTAACACAGTTCGAATTCTCCTCAATTCGAATCTAACACGGTTCGAATTCTCCTCAATTCGAATCTAGCTGGGTTCGAATTCAATCAATTCGAATCCTTCTTGAGTCGAATTCTACACTTGTATTTCCAAGAACACTCCGATTTCTTCTTTGAATGATCCGAATTCACCAAGAATGATCCGAATTCACCAAGAATGATCCGAATTCTGCACTTCGAACACGAAAATCACTAAATCAGCCATAACCTTTTCAATTCTTGATCAATTGTTATGAAATTTGCACAGATTTGTTCGAAATTTGATTCCACACACTTTCTTAGTTAATCACAAATCCTAATTCGATCAATTTAATCGAATTTTGATCCAAAAATAGTAGAAAAAGTTTTCGAACAAAAATGATATAAAATGATCAGATCTGCAAATTCTGTGCAGATTTTGGTGTTGATCCAAGAATTAAAGATGTTCAGGAATCAAATCCGAGTGCAATGATGTCAAGAATCAATCCAAAAGATCAAAAATTAAAGAAAAGATGAAATCTGGATGAATAGTAAATGAAGAAGGGTCAGAATTCTTGATGAACAGTGATGAATAGTGATGAACACCCAATCCGAATTCTTCAGCTTTAGTGTAAAAAATCTTCAATTTGGTCTTCGATCTGCTTGAATCTTCTGTTTAGCTCTGATACCAATTGTGAAAACCCAGATCTCTAGAAATAAGATATGAATGTAGTGAGAGAGAATCTAGAGAGCAAATATGTCATCCATGTATTAAGCTCAAAGGATTACAAAAGGTTTCTTAAGTGTTTTGAAGTGTTACTAACAAATGGTCTAGACAAGCCTATTTATACCCATAACATACAAGGTATAAAGGCATTCACAATACTGTATAGACTCATACAGTACATTGACTTTACAGTAAATCTTGAATACAACAATGCTCTAACAGATTAGCAACAACGGAAACAGAAATAGAGATCTTAGAGACAGATTCAGATTAAGAAGAAGCTATCTGGATACGTAAGGGTCTTTATCATCCACATGTCATGAGATTATTTGGATCTCATCAAGTGTATGACCAATTACGACCAGAGCAAGAAACTTCCACAGAACTTAGGGAAGAAGCAAGAAAAGATGCCTGGATAAATAGAGGCACACAACCAAAACCAACTCCCAGTGCAACCCACATTTCTAACTCCGCAGGTCTTGCTGCAGAAGGAGTTATTGAAAAAGAGCAGCACAGCTCGAACCTCACCCAAACCATCCAGCCAGAGGTTATTCTTTCAACCTCTGTGCCCACAGAAACCAGGGAATCCATTCCTAGGGAGTCTCCTCAAAGAGACTCACCTATAGTTCGTGATCAATTGCCCCAGATCACAGAAGAACGCCCAACAGAGGAATTTGTTTCCTCTGCCACGCACTTATTAAGACCCACACTTCTTTCAGAGAGAAGTAGAGAGCACAAAGACAAAGAGACTCTAGACAAGTCTCCTAGTCAACAGAAGGATATTCCAATACCCACCTCTGGAGTGGATTTGGACAATGTTCTTCTCAGAACTTCTGTAGGGATTGAAACTCATGTTTCTCCTCAAGGATCAGAAGGAAATCCTTCCATTCTCAACGTACAAACAGGAATGAAAGAAGGTATCCCAGGAACAGGGATTCACTCTGGAGACGAATGTGTTCCTCCAGAGGTTACCACCGGAACACAAGTTACAAGGGATGAGTTCCAAACCCTTGAGACCTCTGTGAACCAAACCTTGAAAGAGTTGCAAAGCACTTTCAAATCTTTTGCAGAAACAACATCACTGGCACTGCTAAACCTGAACACCAAAATGGACAACCTGTCCACAGAGGTGAAAACTGCCATCTCACAGATGAAGTCTGCTGCAACCGCATCCACCACTTCTGCCGCAACAACTACTCCTTCTTCGATTGAGAACTCCATCAACAAGTTCCTTGATCAATTGAACAAACAGACTTCAGTGTCAACGGGCATCACTCCTGCAGATCTACAAAAGGCCCTACAAAAAGTTCAAGAAGAAGCCATGCGAAATACCATGCTGATGCAACCCAAAGACTACATGACAAGAGCACAGCTGACAGAGCTTGGGCAGAACGTGATTAATCAAGTGACATAAGTCATCCTTTCCTTCACCACTGCCAATGATAACTTCGTCAAAGATTTCAGAGAAAGTGTAGGAAGGATGAGATTCAAAACAGAGGCAGAGCTAGCAACTCTTCTTGGCCTCTGTGATGATGTCTGCGCGAAACTGATCGCTGCTGGAGCCACAATGCCAAAGAAACCCGATGCTTCCTGCAGAGCAGAGGGTACATCAGACAAGGGTCAGGATGACTCTGATGATGATGACCATCCTGGTCCATCAGATCATCCTGAGGGGGAGAAAACTACAGAGAAAGCTGCAAGCAGAGGACTTACAGGTCCACCAATAGCCGCAGAACCTCTGAGTCAAGCACCTCCAGAACAGACCCGACAACAACAAACCCAAAAGACCACAGAGACAACACCCATCTCTGTGGAGTCATCTCCTGACGAAACCAAAACTCCAGAAGCAGAACAGCAAGCCACAGAGGCAACAACCGCCCCTGAGGTAATCATTTTGGAAGAAACAGATGAACAAACCACAGAGAAAACACCCACCTCTGTGGAAACACCCCAAACCATACCCAGAAGAAAGTCGATTGCCACCAAACCAAAAAGAGCAACGACCTCTGCTTCTGACATTCTGAAAAGGATGCACACAACAATGAGTGATCGTATGGTGAAGAGAGAAGAAGAAAGGCACAGGTTCACTTTAGCTTTCAGAATGGCAAGAAGATTCAATGTCAATACTTCATCAATAGAAACTGAGCTCGCAGAAGAAGTCATCAAACAACCTCCAACAGAGGTTACAGAGCAAGTCAAGCCAACAGAACCATCGCCACAAAAGTCCTCTAAATCACAATCGTCAAAATCCACAGAGGCAACCTCCATCAAACCAACAGAAGTGACAACCTCAAAACCCACAGAAGCAACAGGTTCTGCCACGACAATAGCAAAAGATAAGGGCAAAGGGATACTGACAGAAGAGCCAAAGAAGAAGAAAACATTGCCAAAGCCAACAGAAAAACTGATGAAGAGTGCGTTTGACGCCTTTCAAACCCCAAAACCCGAAGAAGTTGACTGGGCACATGGATTGAAGCCTCTGTCAGAAATTCCTCTAACTGGTAGAGCTGCAGAAGTTGTTCAACATATGGAGAGTCTCAGAAGACAAATTCCACGACCTGGTCCAACACATGAAGAGATGGAAGAAGTGGTATACAAATACCTCTACAAACAATCCTATCAGACAAATCATCCAGTAGATCATGTGACAGATCCAAGGATCAGAGAAGAATTTGAGAACATCTTCACAAGAACAAAGCCAAGAACCAAAGCAGATGTCTTCTCAATTCACAAAATCAAAAAGGTGATCTTCTGCAGATTCTCCTTCACAAGAACCTATCCAAGGGTCAGGTACAATCTTTACAAAGTCAGAAGAGAGAACAATTCAGAATCTACCTTCGCTGATGCTGACTTAAGAAACATCAATCCTTACGATCTACCTGACCTTCTGCAATGGACAAAAGACAACTACAACACAGAGCCTAATACCAGAGCCTATCAAGTGTTGAGAAAAGCGATGAGGGAAAAGCTTCTGCTATACAGCATGATAGATTTTCAGCTGGGAAAGGATCTTGGTCTCAAACATCTAGATCTACGACCACCAGAAGATCGCTGCCCACCAGACGCTGTGCCCAACTCAATCATCAGAGAACCAAGATTTGGGTTAGTATTTCAAAACCCACAACACCAGGTTAAACTTTTTGTACTCATGGATTGTCAGAAGTACGCAACCAGTACTCTGAGCAAATTCAGAGCAAGCCTTGTAAAATACAGAGGTACAGAGAAAATGGATAGAGATGATGCAGATACTTTCATCAGAGAAATAGACTCAACAATCCGCCTAAGAGAACTCTGCATCAGATTCTACAAAGAGATCAGAAAAGTCGACAGAGACAACAGAAGCTACAACGATTTCAAAGATGCCAAAATCTGATTCTCAGACCTCCAATCTCTGCAAACAAAGTTAAAGTTTATCTTTCATTGTACTCAAATGTAAAATGCCTCTGGCATATTTCTAAATGAAAGAAATTTCGAGGTATTGTTTAACCTCTGTCTTATCTAACTTAGCCAAACTTAACTCAAGTTCAAATTTTTTATTTTTCACTACTTAGGGGGAGATTGTTAGCTTCAATCTTCCTAATCATAGAAGTATTTAGAAGTAGTGAAAAATAGGCTAAGTGAAGAAAGCCTCTTACAGAGGCTCTGCCGACATTACCGAGAAATCAAGGTCAAGAAGCTACAGAAGCAGCAGAGGCTTCCTACAGAAGCTCTGTCATACGCACAAAGAAGACCAAAGACTCGGAATCCGGCGAAGACTGCTCCACAGAGGACCAGACCGCAGAACCTCTGTAACTCATTACAGAGCCTCTGTGGTCCTCACTGAGACTTGAAGATATTTATAATATCTTGCTACTGTTCCAAGACCTGTTCATCAACTTGCATGGAAAAGTACTGTCAAAACACGTGTCAAGCTCCGAGTGGACTCAATAGGGCATGGTACAAAATAGACGTCTGCGCCATTTAATGCATTTACCAAAAGTACATCTGCTCCATTAAATGCGCATGGCTCAAACAACTGCTCACACCATCCAGTTCACTATTCATGCCGTAAAAGGAACAGTGACCTACTTCATAGTCTTCTAAGAGTAGTATAAAAGGAAGTCTCATGTTGAGATCTTCCTAAGGACGAATACACAAGGAATCACTAATACTCTCAAGCTTTATTGTCAAATATCTGAGTGTTATATTCTCACACACACCAACAGCTCTTAATCTGTTCTTCGTGTTGTTATTATATATTGAATAACAGTAACTGTTCAAGAAATCCTTTTCATTCTTTACTGTTTTCTTTATATATGTGCGTTCTAATATCTATCAAACATATCTGTTAGTTTAATACGCTTCCGCATCAAACTCTAAACTCTACTAATAGATTGTTAATCTTGATTAAGTGTATCTGGGAACCAACACGTGCCATGGTCTATCCGTTGTGATGACGTCCTAAACGTCCTTTCATATTTTAGGATGTCCCTGAGGATTTTGAAAGCTCATGGAACTTTTGAAAATATGAAGCACTGATTAGAAATATCAGTGATAGGTGTTAGAAATTTAAAAGTATCACTGAAAGGAAGATATATTCAGCGATGTAATTTGTTTTGAAATCTTGCATTCATATGCGAACGTCAGCGAGTAAGAGAGAACATACCTTGATATCAGGGAATCAATTTTGTTCATAGAGTAGGTGATTAATAGGGTTATAGAAGTTCATTGTATCACTGATCAAATGTGAACCGCTGAAGATTTTACTCTTCTAAGTTCAGCATTCCAAGCTCGCTGATGAGAAAGTTGAATCTTGTCTCATCAAGAGGTTTGGTGAATAGATCAGCTAACTGAAAGTCAGTTGGGATAAAATGAAGTTCTATATCACCATTCATCACATGATCTCTGACAAAATGATACATGATTTTGATGTGTTTGGTCTTTGAGTGTAGCACTAGATTGTTGGCTACATCGATGGCACTAGTGCTGTCGCAATAGATTGCAATTTTCGAGAGCTGAAGGTCATAGTCCAGTAGTTGATTTGTCATCCACAAGACCTGAGAACAACAGCTTCCAGCGACTACATATTCAGCTTCAGCGGTTGAGGTGGACATTGAGTTTTGCTTTTTACTTGTCCAACTCACCAGCTTTCCACACAGGAGGTGACAGCCTCCTGTGGTGCTTTTCCTATCCAATTTGCAACCTACAAAATCACTATCTGAATAGGCGTTTAGATTAAATCCTGAGTCTTTGGGATACCAAAGACCTAGGTTAGGAGTACCCTTAAGGTAACAAAAGATTCGCTTTACAGCGATCAAATGAGATTCCTTAGGTTCAGCTTGATATTGTGCACACAAACAGGTTGCATACATAATATCAGGTCGGCTAGCTGTAAGATACAGAAGAGAGCTGATCATCCCACGGTACATCGTGACATTAACAGGTTTTCCAGAGGGATCCTTGTTTAGTGTCAGCGGTGGTGCCATAGGGGTTTTCATAGCTGAACTCTGAGTCAAATCAAATTTCTTCAGCATATCTTTAACATATTTTCCTTGGTGAATGAAAGTTCATTTTTCACTCTGTTTGATTTGAAGACTGAGGAAATAGGTTAGCTCACCCATCATACTCATTTTATACTCTGCTTTCATTCTTTATGAGAAACGAGTACAAAGGTCAGGGTTAGTGGAACCAAATATAATATCATCGACATATATTTGAACAAGAATCATATGACCTTTTACTTTCCAGAAAAATAGAGTTTTATCGATTTTACCTCGCTCAAATTTTTCGATTTGAAGATAATAGGAGAGAGTGTCATACCATGCACGAGGAGCTTGCTTTAAGCTATAAAGTGACTTATCCAGTTTATAGACATTACCTGGATGCTTAGGATCTGAGAATCCTGGAGGTTGTTCCACGTAGACCGTTTCATTCAGCTTTCCATTAAGGAACGCTGGTTTAACATGCATTTGATAAACGTTGAAGTCTCTGTGTACTGCATAGGCCAAGAATAGACGAATGGCTTCTAGTCTTGCCACAGGAGAAAATATTTCGTCGTAATCTATACCTTCCTCTTGTCTGTATCCCTGAGCAACAAGACGAGCCTTGTTGCGGGTTACAGTTCCATGTTCATCCAACTTGTTTCGATAGACCCATTTAGTGCCTATCATCGACTTGTCAGATGGTCTGGGAACAAGCTTCCAAACTTTGTTTCTTTCGAATTCTGCCAGCTCTTCTTGCATAGCGCTGACCTAGTTTGGATCTCTGAGGGCATCATCTGTTTTCTTTGGTTCAATCAGAGAAATAAAGTTAACAAATAAACAAATGTTACCTGCACTTCGTCTAGTCTGAACACCAGTGTTTGGATCACCAAGAATTTGTTCAATAGGGTGATTAATAGTCCATCGCTGAGCCGAAGCGTAAGTTGCTGACTCAATTTGAACTTCTTGAGGGGTTAAAGATGAGGCTTCAGCAACTTCTGGTATATCAGCCAAGAGAGGAAGAGGTTTAGATGTCATTTCATTCACTGATTGCTGAGAAGTAGATGGTATATCTGAGATAGAAGGTTCAGAAGCAGGCATAGTGTTAAGAGGAACAGCTGAGCCCCATGATGTTTCAGCTTCACTTCTCTGCATGCTTGTGTTGATGGAAGGATCATCATCTTCAACGGGATGAGTATGAGATGGAGGAGTGTGAACATCTTCTGAATCACCAAGATGAGAAAACATCCATTGATTCAGTTATTCAGTAGCAGCAGAAGGTCTGGAGTTCGCTGAACGGGATTCGTCAAAAGTGACGTGGATTGTTTCTTCTACAGTTTGTCTTCTTCAATTGAAGACTCTGAAGGCTTTGGAGACTGAGGAGTATCCAAGAAAAATTCCATCATCAGCCTTAGGATCAAACATTCCAAGGGCATCTCTGTTGTTCAGTATGAAACACTGACACCCAAAGATGTGAAGAAAGCTAATTGAAGGCCTTCTCCCATGGAAAGGTTTATAGGTTGTCTTCTTGAATCTTTTGACAATCAGCGACCTGTTTTGAGTAAAACAAGCAGTGTTGACAGCTTCTGCCCAAAACTGAGTAGGTAGATGAGAATCACTGAGCATTGAACGTGCAACTTCGATGATTGTTCGGTTTCTTCTTTCAACGACTCCATTTTGTTGAGGTGTTCTCACTGATGAAAAGTTGTGAGAAATACCCTTACTTTCAAAGAAGGAATCAAGACAACTGTTTTTGAATTCAGTCCCATGATCACTCCTTATTGAGCGAACGGTCATGTTATTCAAGACTTCCATTTTCCTGGAAAAAGTGATGAGTTCTTCAAGGGTGTCACTCTTAGAACGGAGAAACATTACCCAGGTATAGAGAGAGAATTCATCAACTATGACCAATGTATATTTCTTTCCAGCGATGGATTGTTTGTTAACAGGGCCAAACAAATCCATATGGAGAAGTTGTAGAGGAGATGACACTGAGGAAACTTGCTTAGATTTGAAGCTTGTTTTGGTTTGTTTCCCTTTCTCACACGCTGAACATAGAGACTCCTTAGCGTATGAGTGTTGAGGTAGACCAGTGACCAACTCTTTAGAAGAAAGAGTATTCAGTGTCTTGAAGTTTAGATGAAAGAGCCTCTTATGCCATAGCCAGTTGACATCAGATGAGTCTTTTGAGAAGAAACACGAGTTCTCAGTGGTTGTAGAGTCCATGTTTATAACATAAACATTTTCCATACGGTATCCGCTGAGAGCGATCTTCTCCTTTTTGTTAGTGACAAAGCAGGATTCCTTAGTGAAAATCACTTTGTTATCCTTGTCACATAGCTGACTGATGCTTAGAAGATTATGCTTCAGTCCTTCAACATATGCGACTCTTCTGAAGGTTGTTGTACCATTAGAGAGTACTGTAAGTCCAGGATCTAATCTTACAATCAAATATGAACATTCAAGGTCGTATTCACAGCAACTGGTCATATGATTTATTAACAAACTGTGAATTGCAAGATGTTACAATGAGTTTTTCTCTAAATGGATTCACCAAAGATTATATCAAAGATTAGATAGCAAACTGTTGCTAACACTACATATACTGTAGAGAAAAGCTAAAGCTACAGTACATATGAGAAACAAACTAATAGAACAATTACACGTGTCCTAATTAGTAACTGAATATAACAGAGAATATCCCAAGATATGAATTCTGAACATACTTCTGAATAA
Organism: Saussurea involucrata; assembly: GCA_033807775.1. Taxonomy (NCBI): domain Eukaryota; kingdom Viridiplantae; phylum Streptophyta; class Magnoliopsida; order Asterales; family Asteraceae; genus Saussurea; species Saussurea involucrata. Next base: position 89,142,965 of record CM066320.1, on the reverse strand, counting down.
GCGCTTCAGAACATTTGTCTTCATAGTCAGAAGTTCTGAGTCTCCTACTCAGAACTCTGAACCTTCTAGTCAGAATCCAACACTTAGAATCTTTTTGAGATTTCTCACTCAGAACTTCTGAGTCTTCTACTCAGAACTTCTGAGTCTTCTTTAGTCTTCTTACTCAGAACTCAACACTTGTGTTTTTGACAAAACTCTAGACCTAACAATCTCCCCCTTTTTGTCAAACACACTTGTACTTTTCATCATCAAATTCTTAGAGCAGGAACAATCTTCAGAAGGAGCTCTTCTGAATGCTTTGACAACTTTTGCTCAGAATTCTGAATAATCTGAGTTAATAACTTCTGGTCAGTCTTTAATCAGCAGCAGCAATGATTTCCAAACTGATTTCTGTTACATATTTGCTTTTTCTTTGCTCCCCCTTGAAATGATAAATCTTATCTTTAGCTTTTCTCCCCCTAAAGTTTTGGAAAGCAAAATCATCTTCAAAATCTTTAGCTTTTCTCCCCCTTGTTTTTCAAAACTTTAGCGATGCTTTTTCTTCGAATGAAGTCTATGCTTTTTCTCCTCCTTAATGAATAACCTTGCTCCCCCTCAAAATAAGAATTATGGAGCAATTTGTTTTCTCCCCCTGAAAATATGCATATATTTCATTAAAATTATTCATTTCAAATACAGTGCTTTAATGAAAACATTTATACAAGGAGAATAAGATTCAATGAACTACACCTGATAACTACTAACATTTGATCATTTGAAAACTTTACAAAAGAAATCCAACTTAATGAAATTTAACAGATTTTTCAATCAAATAAAATCAAATGCATGTGTTTGGATTCAAATACAAGTCATCATTGCATATCAAGTTAAAGATGTTCAGTTTCAATCCCTTTATTAAATCTATTTGGTGTGCTTAGCATGCGAAATATGACTAGCTTCAAGCATATGCAATTCTAAAACATATAAGAATACTTTGCTCTACTCACACTATTTGTCCAAAATCATGATTTTCACAAATTTACAGGTTTATTGCGACTTTGTATTTTCCCAAAGTTTCAAGAGATGTGTGCTCATTGGCATCTTTTAATTTTGTGCACATTGGCATCTTTTAATTTTGTGCTTATTGACATCTTTTAATTTTGTGCACATTGGCATCTTTTAATCAAAAAGTTTAGTAAGAATAAGATACATCGTTAAACATGACTTTCTATCTGGTTCTATAGCAGGATTTGGGTCAGCATATCCCAGACCAGTTGGTCTTAGGTGCTAGGTGACAAGCACCCCTTGGAACTTAATTTCCCAAACCAGAAAGGCCACATCGATATATCTTAAACCCATTTGTACCAGTAGAACATGGCTTTCTATCTGGTTCTATTGCAGGATTTGGGTCAGCCGATCCCAGACCAGTTGATCTTAGGGACTAGGTGACGAGCACCCCTTAGGACTTACTCTCCCAAACCAGAAAGGCCACAGGTACAAACTTTCAAACTAAATAATTTTATATATGTATATTGCATCTCAATCACTTGGTTCTAAAACGTAGTACTTCCCCCATATTTTCGTTTCCATCCATCATTCTGACATTTAGGCTTTTTGAGCATTATATTCTATATAAGTATAGATTTCATAACATTGAGCATTCGGCATAATTTCATTCATGTTTTGCTTACCTTTCGATTTAATTCAGAAGTGAAAGTTGAAACAAATATAGCTCAGATAATACAAAATACTTGTAAAATCACTCTTTGACACACATTTATTCATTGAATTAAATTTGTTAAGATTCAAACATTCAAAGCAATAGAAATAAACGTAATGCAATGTTACCTTTCACCACTTGTTCCTTGAAACATAAAAATATGACAGTTAAGGATATCACCTGAGAAATATGAGTTCTAAACTGATTTGTTTAGAAGTCTTAGTCTCTGAAGTACGGGTCCTGAACTGAATTATTCAGAAGCCATAGTCATTTAAGTACGGGTTCTGAACTGATATGTTCAAAAACCTATAAAGTTGAAGCACGGGTTTTGAACTTTATCTTGAAACAATCAGATCAAATTTTGAGACAATATTCCCTCTCAAATCAAGATAATCCTGCAAAATCAAGAGATTTTGGTAATCATCTACGATGATTCCTCATTAGATATCAAAAATCCAAATTCTGAGTAGTTAAGTCAGAATTCTGAGTAGAAAAGTCAGAATTCTGAGTAACTTGTTCAAAATTCTAAGTATCAGAGTCAGAATTCTGATTAGTTGAGTCAGAATTCTGAGTAGTAGAGTCAGAAGTCTGAGTAACTTGTTCAAAATTCTAAGTATGAGAGTCAGAATTCTGATTAGTTGAGTCAGAATTCTGAGTAGTAGGAGACTCAGAACTTCTGAGTAAGAGAGTCAGAATTCTGATAAAACTATCCAGAGAAAATTCCTTAGAAAAATGTTTGGATTTTGTGATTTTTGAACATTCTGAATTTCAAATCACCATAACTTGCTCAAAAATCAGAATTTTCAACCAAAATTTGCAGGGTTGCTCAAAATGTGATTCTGAACACATTCTCTGGAAATGTTTTCTAGCAAAAATATCCACAACTATGAGTTCGATAACCCCATAGTAAACAGAACTTTTTCGTAAAAAATATTCTTCAAAGTCAACAAATTGATCTGTATGAATCAGAAATCCATAATCACATTCATACCGAGTTTTGGACTGAAGTATCCAAAAGTCAACGTTCTCAATTTAAGCACAACATCTGTTTTCAGTCATGTGTCAATATATGATCATTCAGCTTTACACATGAATAACCTGCAAAACAGATTAAGTTGACTTTGGTACCCATATGAACTTGGGTCCAGGTCTGTTAGGTGCAGTAGCATATGCAGATATTCTATAAGAACCATACCAGTGCTGAATAAAATTCTTGTTCACAAAATCATTAGTCCCACAATATGAACAACAAAGTTTCTTTTGTGCAACTCCGACTAATTGATTTACAGAATAAATCACATCAGGTTTAACAAAAGATTTTCTTTGAAATGTATTGTTCTTTTTAACATTTGAATTAGGAACTTTTGATTTTGGCACTTCTTTCTTGGAAGTTGTTCCTTTAACTCTCCATTCCATTTTTATCTTTTTAAAAGAACAATTATAAGATTTATCAATAGCAGAATCATAAAACAGATTAGAAGAACGAATCTGATCTTTTGAACTATGATTTGATTTGTCAACAACTTTCGTTTCAAATTCCCTGAACTTTTTAACATACAAATCAAACCTTGACTGCAAATCAGATTTGGACTTCCTCTCTATCATGATTTTAGTTGATAAATCAGATAATTTCTTAATAAGCCTCCTTATCTCCAAATGAAAAACTTTCTTTTCCTTCTCAAACTCATCTTTTAAGCATTTTTCTTTAAAGCCATTTACCTTCTTCTTTTCAGTCTCTTTCCTTCCATCTTCTAACTCTTTCTCCAACTCATTTATTTTTACAGAAAACTCATTTAACATTCCTGTTTTCTTTTTCTCAAAACCATTCTTTTCTTTTTGAAAAACATTTTTCTTGCATTCAAACTCTTTTCTTTCTTTTGCAAGAATTTTCTCCAAATCAGAAATTTTCAAAGATAATTCAACAGACTTTGTTTCAAAACCTTTCCACTCAGTTTGAAAGTCTCTTCTCTCTTTCTCAAATTTCACTCTTTCAAGTATAAGAACTTGTTCAAAATCATAGATCTGTTTTAAGAGTTGACAATTTTTCATTTCACATGATTTGATTCTATTTTCAGACTCTGTCAACATCTTTCTTCTAAAATTGCCCTTCTCTTTCAAATCAACATTCTCTTTTTCTAACAACTTTATGTTTTCTTGAACCTTTTCAAAATCCTTTAGAAAATCAGATTTCTCTTTTTGCAAAATCTTTATAACTTTTGTACTTTCATCTTGTTTTGCTTGAAGATTAGCAATCTTGCTTAAATGAGCAATCTCAGTTTTTGTTTCAGAAATTGTTTCTTTTGCTTTTACAGGACTTTTATAGAACTTGCAGGTCTCACAAAAACTTCAACAATCTCAGGCATGATGAAATGAAAAATTCAAATATCAACTATGAATTTTGATCAAAACTGAGAATCAACACAGATCTAGAATATGCAAGAACTAATCAAATCTGTCACATGCATTTTATCAAACAGTTAGAGTACATGAATTAATGAAATCTTCTTTTCAACAAAAAATTTGAATACTAATCAACATGCAACAGATATAATCACTTTGATCAAGAAACCAATCAAGAATTTCGAAAACATACCTGTGATCTCTGTTTAATTTCGAGAATTAATCAGCATTGAGAGAAAATCTTTGGATGACTTGATTGTAAGATATCGATTCAACAGAAAGACAAATTCAAATTTCTTGAATCAATGATAGAAACAAATTCAAGAATTGTTAGGAATTCAAGAATTGTTAGCAGCAGCGGAATCAATTGTCGAATTGATCAAGAAACTTCAAGAACGCGATCAAACACACTCTTGGACGAATTTGTTTGTTGATTGGCTCTGATACCAATTGTAAGTCCAGGATCTAATCTTACAATCAAATATGAACATTCAAGGTCGTATTCACAGCAACTGGTCATATGATTTATTAACAAACTGTTAATTGCAAGATGTTACAATGAGTTGTTCTCTAAATGGATTCACCAAAGATTATATCAAAGATTAGTTAGCAAACTGTTGCTAACACTATATATACTGTAGAGAAAAGCTAAAGCTACAGTACATATGAGAAACAGACTAATAGAACAATTACACATGTCCTAATTAGTAACTGAATATAACAGAGAATATCCCAAGATATGAATTCTGAACATACTTCTGAATAAGCGCTTCAGAACATTTGTCTTCATAGTCAGAAGTTCTGAGTCTCCTACTCAGAACTCTGAACCTTCTAGTCAGAATCCAACACTTAGAATCTTTTTGAGATTTCTCACTCAGAACTTCTGAGTCTTCTACTCAGAACTTCTGAGTCTTCTGAGTCTTCTTTAGTCTTCTTACTCAGAACTCAACACTTGTGTTTTTGACAAAACTCTAGACCTAACAAGTACACCAAACCGTCGGGTATAGCCTTTTCCGTTTCCACCAAAAGTCACTGAGGGACCCTTCTCTTCCTTGTATTCAGTGAGTATGTTTTTCTTTCCAGTCATATGTCTAGAGCATCCGCTACCAAGATACCGGATACCCTTCTAAACCTGCAAACAAAGGAAGATTAGTTTGAATTGGGCATCCATTTTACCATGGGCCCACACTTGTCAGTGGTGGTAGAGGAAGTGGAAGGTTCAGAAATCTTCGCAGCATTTGAAGATTCAGCTTCAGAACTAGTCTTCACTTTGGTTAATTTCTTAACCTCAGTGGTAGGTTTCACCTTAACCTGATTTGCACCAGGTTTGCCTTAGGGGCATTGATCTTCACCTTAGCTAACTTTTCAGCTTTGGTGGTTGTGGGGCACTTACTAGCAATATGATCGGTAAGTCCACAGTGATAACATTTCTTATAGCTAAAAGTAGCTTTAGGACCATTTGCATGCTTAGCCGTTAATTTTAAATGAGCAGGGCCAGCACCAAGTATACCTCTGGCATTGGAAATGGGAGGAACAATCAGTTCTTCAGATTTCTTACCAATAATATCCACTCTGATTCTAGGAGTAGATCGCTGAATAAATCCAGGGACCTTGTTCTTAGAAGTAGAGGGATAAGTCACTGAAGCTTTAGAAGCATTCAGCTTAGGTACAAAGGTACCCTTCTGAGGTTTTTGGTTGAAAACCTTTTCTTTGCCTTTACCTTTATGGATAAAGGTAGGTTTTTCCTCAGGGATGGGAGTTTTTGAAGAGGAACACTGAGATGAGGAAGTGTAAGGGATAGAGGACACGAACATTCCAAACTTAAGCATGGAATGGTCAGTGGTTGGTTCTTCAGCGTCAGCTTTGTAACCAACACCACGTTTGTCACTCAGGGGAATCTGAGACTTTATTATCTCAATGATCGTTGTTGAGGATTTACACCATCCTTCAACAGTAGCCTTTTCATCTTTTAATGCAGCGATAGCTTCTTCACGTTCGATTTTGACTAGCTGATTTATATGAACCTGATCTTTTAATCTTCCTCAATTTTAGAAAGCCTTTCTATTTGAAGGTGACAGTTTTTAAGCTGTTCAGCGAGATCAAGATTTAGATTTTCAACTATGGCTTTGCCATTCATGGAATCATATAAATTCATAGTCAGAAGATCGATTTTCCGAAGACTATCAGCTTCATCAATATCTGAAATATTAGTAAAGAAAGAAGTTGATACCTTAGTGGTAGAGGTTGAAGTAGAGGGAATGTCAGAATTTTCTTCCTCTTCTTAGATTTTTGCCATGAGGCAGAGATTGGCCTCATCATCATCTTCTGAGTCAGATGATTCTTCTTTATCAGAGGCAGCCCATTCAAAGTCCGCCATCAGGCCTTTGCCTTTCTTCTTAAATCTTTTCAGCGTTGCATACTTTTCTTTCAGCTTTTGATACTTGTCATCTCTAGCCCTGGGTTTAGAGGATTTCTTGGAGAAAGCTGAGGGTTTAAAGACTTTCTTTGACCTTCATTCACTAGCAAAGTGTCCTACTTTCTCTGCTTTAAAAGCATGTAGCAGTAGCCTTATCAACAGGGGTTGATGATTTTGGCTTGTCAATGAGTGCAAGGGGTTTGTTCTTTCTGAAGTTACTCTTTCTAGCGAATCTCCTGAACTTATTAGCCAGGAGTGCTAGAGATTCATCAAGATCTGAAGATTCGGCGTCTGATGAGCATTCAGAGTTAGTTTCCAACTCAGTGACAGTGATAGTAGATCGCTGAGTGGAAGGTGACGCTGAGAGTAAAGTGTAACGACCCAGTATTCCAAACATACATCAATTAGCATATATTGCATAACGTCATTTGATAACAAAAGATACATCACATTACAACTTCGGTCCCTTAGTCTTTACAATCATAATATGGATTTCATTACAAACTTTTTCTAATTAAATTACATTATAACTAATAACAAAGTTATAACTACAAAACATATCATGATCTTCAAAACATAAGTCCTCCAAAAGCTAATCACCTATTTCCCCTTCTTACTTGCTCTTACTTGATCCTCGACCTGGAATACATATGTTTAAAACAAAATGAGGGTTAGACCTAGAGGTCTAAGTGAAAAATCCCTGTTAGTTTAAAACCATTTGCACAAACACCATATACATAACACAAATATGGATACCAATTAGGACTCATGCATTGTGTACTTTCCTGTCTCATTTTTCTTGGCCATATTAATTGGTTGCGAGCCAATTAATCAATTTACTCCGCTGCACTTATATACAGCCAACTCTGCTGTCCCTCCGTACAGCCAACTCCACCGGTCCTATGCCCGACCAACTTGTACTCATGTAGTGTAATACTCATATAAACATAATATGCACATTATTACACTAGTTATCACATTATCATTCCACACATATATATGTATTCCAGTTTAAAAACGTTTTAAAGAAAACTCACCTGATTGCTTATCAAAACGCTTCCAATCCTTTCTCAAAAACAGTTCAGCTTTCACCCAAAATCCACAGAATCTGAAACAATATGATACAAGTATCTCTTTACCAAATATAACACATAAGACTTACTAAAGCTAAGAACTCTAGATAACTCTAATCCTCAAATGTTACTAAAGCTTGTCATTCTGTTTGATTTCAACAAGGTTAATATACATGTAAGCACATACCCTATATAATAAGGAATTCCAGTTCAAACATGTACCTGTAAGTTCATGATTATACTGGCCAGGTGTAATTTGAAATTGCCTTACTTGATGTTCCTTCTACCTTTTATATTTAATATCCCAAGGTTCTAAAATAGTAAGGACATCCTACTTCACATGCAGTTTAAGTCTAGGGTCAGATACGAATACCTAAATCCCTTAAACTATGGCTCTGATACCATCTGTAACGACCCGGTATTCCAAACATGCATCCATTAGCATATATTGCATAACGTCGTTTGATAACAAAAGATACATCACATTACAACTTCGGTCCCTTAGTCTTTACAATCATAATATGGATTTCATTACAAACGTTTTCTAATTAAATTACATTATAACTAATTACAAAGTTATAACTGCAAAACATATCATGATCTTCAAAACATAAGTCCTCCAAAAGCTAATCACCTATTTCCCCTTCTTACTTGCTCTTACTTGATCCTCGACCTGGAATACATATTTTTAAAACAAAATGAGGGTTAGACCTAGAGGTCTAAGTGAAAAATCCCTGTTAGTTTAAAACTATTTGCACAAACACCATATACATAACACAAATATGGATACCAATTAGGACTCATGCATTGTGTACTTTCCTGTCTCATTTCTCTTGGCCATATAAATTGGTTGCGAGCCAATTAATCAATTTACTCCGCTGCACTTATATACAGCCAACTCCGCTGTCCTTCCGTACAGCCAACTCCACCGGTCCTATGCCCGGCCAACTTGTACTCATGTAGTGTAATACTCATATAAACATAATATGCACATTATTACACTATCACATTCTCATTCCACATATATATGTATTCCAGTTTAAAAACGTTTTAAAGTAAAACTCATCTGATTGCTTATCAAAACGCTTCCAATCCTTTCTCAAAAACAGTTCAGCTTTCACCCCAAATCCACAGAATCTGAAACAATTTGATACAAGTATCTCTTTACCTATCCAAGAGTCAACAAAACACAGATTACTAGATACTCAAAAGCATCTGGAATCTCCGACAGTAAGCAAACAACTTAAAGTTTCCGGACACCACCGGACTATCCGGACAACCCAACAATCCGTTCAACACAACTTTCTGGACACACAACATTCAGGACAGCACAACTGTCCGGACAACACAAACAATCCGGACAACATCCGGACACCAAAGTAATCCGGATACCATCCGATATCTAATTCCATCCAGAAACAATAGAAAAGAGAGACTTACCCGGATATTTGACTCGTCCGGACACCATTAACCAAAACTACCGGACACATTCATTTTGTCCGAAAACCTCTGTCTGTTTACCCTTTTTCTACCCAGATTGGACAGAAATCACTACCAGATGTGAAATCGATGATTCTACTCCGATAGGAACTATCTACTAGCAATTATGCACATAAAATATAAAGGAACATACCTCTAAATTACTTCCAAGTACACCAAATTGAAGCCCAAGCCACAAGATCCTTCTTTCTTTTTCTTCCCTTCTCAAAACACACACACACACACTACACTATGCTGATATTTTCTGCTGTATGAAATATCTGAATTCCTAAAGGGGTAATATCAAACCACATTTACCATTTTAGTCTTTGAACAATTCACTAATGACCAAAACATCCTTAACTTATAAATTAACCCAAACTTACCCTAAGCATCAATTATAGAGTTAAATTAATTTAACGGAAATAGAATTTAACTAACGAACTTACCCGGGGTATTACATAAAGCAACAGGGGTGCTTTTGGAATCTTTTACAAGATTCTTCTTAAGATGACACGACTGCTCATGATTGAGCGTAGTGCCATATAAGGTAGAGAGTCATAGATTCTAGATCCTTTGATAGCTTGAGACACATTGAATAACTGTCCCAGCTTTCAGGTAAATATTCTAGAAACATTGTCAGAATTTCAAAGTTAGAATATTCCTTACCAACGGTTTTCAGATCAATAATTAAACAGTTAAACCGCTGATGTACTTCAGAGAGAGATTCATTCTTACCACAAATGAAGCTTTCATACTGTCTTACCAGGTTGATCTTTTTTGAGTCCTGGACTTCAGACGTACCTTCATATTGAACACAGATTGTGTCCCACATGGGTTTGGAGGTTTTCAGGTTCATGACAGAATGGTAGACTTCGTCAAGAAGAGCCATGGAAAGAATGGATCTGGCTTTTGTGTCGATAGCCACTTTCTTCTTATCTCTATCAGACCAATTGTGAGGTTCCTTAGGAATGATTCTTTCAGGAATGGCAGCTCTAGTTGTAGTGCCTAGAACTTCAGGATCAATCCTAACAGGAATATATGGGCCATTTTCGATGTAATAAGGCATAGTAGGGTCTACACCTTCTAAGAAGAGTATCATCCTATTTTTCCACAGATTAAAGTTATCTCTGGAAAATCTAGGGGGTTATGCAAGAGAACCATTGTCAATATAGTTTGTGTTTGTGTTGGTGGCCATTATGAGAAATAGCAAGGAAGAGAAAAGATTAGTATAAGCAAGATCTTGTTTATGAGATTAAACAATATGCTCTGATACCACTTGTTGGTCCCGGAGGGTTATACAAGTTTGTAGAAGAGGGGGGGGGGGGGTTGAATACAAACACACAGATTTTACTTTTCTAAATTGTTTATTGATATTTATCAAACAATTTACAACTTGTTGCGGAACAAGATTAAGGAATAAACCTAATCTAAACAAATTAAGAGAAACAGTAAGTTTTCTTGCACTAGAAATAAGTTAGAAAGGAGATAAGAATATTAAGTATAATATTCTAACACAAAGTAGTAGAGAGAAGAAGATGGCCGAGCACTTCATTTCTGAAGTAGGGTTCTTCTTATATACTGCATGCATTTAGTGCATATCAGTGCAACTTTACACGTGGCAGCAGCTGATTTGTTGCATGGTTTGACCTTTGTAGACAACCTAGTAGCCGCATGATGAATAGTGTAGAATCAGAGTTGGTTGTACGATTCTGGACAAAAGGGATGTCCATTCTGACATTTCGTACGGAGGCGTGCAAGGGGGTAAGACAAAAGTAACTTGTAGAGGAAACTTCATGATCAGCGTTCGCTGAATAGATCTTTATCAGGGAGTGATAAAGTTCAGCGTTTGCTGAATTCTTCTACTTGAAACTTCATGTCGAGTGGACAAATCCTGACTTTGCTAATATCCGCATCACTTCATTAGTAGACTTGTCGCTGGTTCTTTGGCTTGATCTTCGACTTCAGCGTAGAACATACTTGACGTGAAACTTGTCTTCAGGGAACATTAGTAAACGACAAAGATTGTCAGCGATTATCAACAAGACTGAACAGGCTCAGGTTTTATTGATGAACAGTATCGCTGAATGTATAATTTAAAGAACATGAGTTTCCTATCAGCGGTACTGTAGAGACATAGTACTTATCAGCGATAGTGAAACTCTAATACATATTGTCTACTTACAATTTTCACTAAGTGATTTTTAAAGAGTCATTATAAAATCACTGAGGGTTTGGATCAACATGCTTTGATATAGTCTAACGTTACCTTTAACCGGGTAGCCATAAGGGCTATGTTGGGTATAACACGAATTGTGTAGTTAGTCGTTGTTTGGTTAAAAATCCACACCTCACGACCAACGATAAATAACACATATGACATTTATGTAAGATCATTCTTGTATTAAGATAAGGTCTTGCAGGTTATTTACTATCGAAAATTTGGTCGTACATTTCTGCGATAGTCGTAGGTTTCATACGACCGACGTCCAAGTCTTAAGACGGTCGTACGATTATACTAACCGTTAACAGTTAAACATCCGTTTTATTTGTTCCATTAATGTAGGTCCACGAGCAATCATATGGTACAACGACCAGTAACGGACGAACTCTTAATGACATTAAAGACCCGACAACGGTTACAAATAGGTCCTCAAGACACATTTATTGCTGCCAGAAGTTATATAAAGGCCTGCTCCACACTCGAACGGGACACATCGAAACAACTGAAAATCTAAACATTGCAACATCCAATATCTTAACTCAACTCTTCTACATTTCTATGCAATACAACAGTGACAATCTTAGCATTCGAACACATATCGACAGCAGTTCGATTCGCACGACAACAACTTATTTTGCACCATTTACGCACGACACACAACTTTATCTTACGATTAAGTTTGTTTTTATTCGTATTGTAATATGTTGTACACAAGACACTTGTTACAAAAGGATTTCGCCCCTGTTTGGCGAACATAGTGCACCGTCGACTCTCACAAGTCGACCGTGGTTTTTTCCCTCGTTTGGGTTTTCCGCGTCACCAATTCTTCTGTCTTATTTACTTTTTCGCGATTGTATTGTTTGTCTTGAGATCCCTTTCTTTAGTTGTTAAAAGTTCCACATCAACCTTAAGTTATCCTTTGGGTGATTTTTGGCATTAACAGTTTGGCGCCATCCGTAGGACCCCATCTAGAGAAAATCTCAAGCCAATCATACATCGCTCTAACGATCTTGTGAAGTTTTTGTTGTTTCCTAGAAAATGGCAAATTACCAAGATCCTACGGCTCAACTTCATGCAGAATTGAACGCAGCCCGGAGCGAGATCCAAGCTCTGAACGAGCAAAACCAAAAGGCGCCTGCTGAAATCGCCTATTTGAGGAATACCACGACTGGCAGTTCCTTTGGACCTCAAAACGGTCCCCGACCTACAGGTGTACCTTTCATAAGGCTGCCATTCCAAACAGGTCCAGGACCATTCGTCAGCAATCCCTCCTTGGGACAGTTTCCTCCGCAGCATCTGAGGCCTCCACCGCTGTACAATGGAGCCGTACCATATCAGATCCCAATGAACTTCCCCTTTAACAGAGAAGCCAATGGTTCGTCGTACGGAAATGGTTTCCATACGACGGTCGGCATGACAGATCAAGACTCATGTGAAATCCCAAATCTAGCAAGTAATCAAGAATGATGTAGAGAGAGAATCTAAAGAGAACTTGTCATCCATATATTGATCTCTAAAGTGTAAATGACAAATGATCAAGAGATTCCTAAAGGGATCTAGATTCCTTTTAACTAAGAACTAGACATGCCTATTTATACCCATAACATACAAGGTATAAAGGCACTAGCAACTAATACAGTACATTGACTTTACAGTAAATCTTGAATACAACAATGCTCTAACAATCTCCCCCTTTGGATTCAAGATTTAAAAAAAATGACAGCAATCTTCGGCTCTTTGTAAAGTCAATCTTCTTCAACAGACACTCTATCAAACCATCTTCAAGTCTTGTTCATGAAAATCAGATTTTTGAAGCTTTATCAGACTTTGACAAACATTAACTTCTCGTAACCTTCTTGATGTAAGAACCTTAGTTCTCATATTAACTTTAAGGATCCGAAACCATCAATTCGGATGTAGACAGATTTGAAACCAAGGATTCGGATGTAAGAAGGATGCGAAATCATAGGATTCGAATCATGAAGGGTACGAAACCATGTCAAATTTGAATAAATGGAATCCGAAAACATTTGAAATTGGAATAGAGAGATGCGAAACTATCCACATTGTTGAACTTTTAGGTGTAAGCGCATTCCGAGAACCACTCAGAACTAAGATAACCAAATTCAGCAACATTTGGACTTCACATGATCCTTCTCCCCCTAATCTTCAGTCCTTGTTCACGAATCATTGACTTGAAAGTTCTTTGACATGAAATATCTTTCACTTGAAAGCTCTTTGACATGAAATTGAAATTAAACATTTCTCCCACTTTTTCGATGAAAGTGAGCATCATTATCATCGAAAACCTTCTTCAATTTCAGTCGTGTCTCTTAGTATTACTAACAATCTCCTCCTTAGTGGATAACCTTGCTCCCCCTCAAAATAAGAATTCTGGAGCAATTTGTTTTCTCCCCCTGAAAGTATGCATATATTTCAATAACGATATTCATTTCAAATACAGTGTGTTAATGAAAACATTTATACAAGGAAAATAAAAATTCATTGAACCATATTTTAAAACTACTAACATTTGATCATTTGAAAACTTTACAAAAGAAATTCAGCTTAATGAAATTTAACAGATTTTTCAATCAAATGAGATCAAATGCATGTGTTTGGATTCAAAAACAAGACATCATTGCATATCAAGTTAAAAATGTTCAGTTTCAACCCCTTTATCAAATCTATTTGGTGTGCTAGCATGCGAAATATGATTAGCATCAAGCGTATGCAATTCTAAAACATATAAGAATACTTTGCTCTACTCACACTATTTGTCCAAAATCAGAATTTTCACAAATTTACAGGTTTATCGCGACTTTGTATTTTCCCCAAGTATCAAAAGATGTGTGCTCATTGGCATCTTTTCTTTTGTGCTCATTGGCATCTTTTGATTTTGTGCACATTGGCATCTTTTGATCAAAAAGTTTAGTAAGAATAAGATACACCGTTAAACATGACTTTCTATCTGGTTCTATAGCAGGATTTGGGTTAGCAGATCCCGGACCAGTTGGCCTTAGGTGCTAGGTGTCGAGCGCCCCTTAGAACTTAATTTCCCAAACCAGAAAGGCCACATCGATATATCTTAAACCCATTTGTACCAGTAAAACATGGCTTTCTATCTGGTTCTATTGCAGGATTTGGGTCAGCCGATCCCAGACCAGTTGATCTTAGGGACTAGGTGTCGAGCACCCCTTAGGACTTACTCTCCGAAACCAGAAAGGCCACAGGCACAAACTTTCAAACTAAATGATAATGCAATAATTTTATCTCAATCACTTGGTTCTAAAACATAGTGCTTCTCCCATATTTTCATTTCCATCCATCATTCTGACATATAGGCTTTTTGAGCATTATATTCTATATATATCCAGATTCACATAACTTTGAGCATTCAGCATAATTTCATTCATGTTTTGCTTACCTTTCGATTTATATCAGAGGTGAAAGTTGAAGCAAATCTAACTCAGATAATACAAAGATTCTTGAAAAATCATCTTTTAACACGCATTTAATTCATTGAATGAGAATTGAAAATTTCATCTCATTAAATTAAATTTGTAAAGATTCAAGTTTTCAAAGCAGTAGAAACAAATATAATCCAATGTTACCTGTCATCACTTGTTCCTTGAAGTAAAAAGATATAACATTTAAGGATATTACCTGAGAAGTATGAGTTCTAAACTGATTTGTTTAGAAATCTTAGTCTTTGAAGTACGGGTCCTGAACTGAATTGTTTAGAAGCCATAGTCTTTGAAACACGGGTTTTGAACTGATATGTTCAAAAGCCAAAAACGTTGAAGCACGGGTCCTGAACTGATGTATTCAGAAACCAATATTCTTTGTCTCCCCTTTAATGATACATATACACTTAAAAACAATTCACCGCTTCTCTTCTGTTTTCAATCACGTGTGTGGTTTATGTTTCCAAATCAGCACCACACATGATAAACCTGCAAAACAGATTAAGCAGATTTTGGTACCCAACGGGACTTGGGTCCTAGTGTGTTAGGTGTAGAATTCTTAAAAGAAATACTGTAAGTACCATACCAATAAGAAGTAAAATCTTAATGCACAAAATCATTTGATCCACAGTAAGAACAACAGATTTTCTTATGTGCCAACCTAATCAGATGATTTGTAGAATAAACAAGATTAGGTGGAACAGAAGATTTACCTTTCGGAGAATTGTTCCTCTTGGCATTTGATGTGGAGGTAGATGATTTTGGCACATCTTTCTTTGGAACTGTTGTGCCTTTAACTCTCCATTCCATCTTCACCTTCTTGAAGACTGGAACTTCTTTAGAATTGGAAGTCTTAGCTTTAGGCACATTTGTTTTGTTATCTGATTTATCAAACAGAGGATTATAGAAGGGATTTGTTGAACGGATCTGATCTTTTGAGAAACCAGTTGATCTATTAATATGTTTAGAAGGAATGTTTTTAAAACTCGAACTTGAAGCAGTTTTAAAAGAGCATTCAGAATCATTTGAATTAACAAATGGAATCTGAAAGATACTTTCAGGACTTACCTGCTTTGAGACATCAAATTTAAAAATGATGTCTTCAAGGTCCTTAACTTTGTTTATCAAAACATTTTTCTCTTTAGAAATTAGATAAAATTTCTTTTGGAGATCAGATTTTATCAATTGATCCTTCATAATATCCGCTGATAAACCAGATAATCTTTTGGTAAGATTAAGAATCACATCTTCAAAATATATGCGTTCCGATTCAAAATCTTTTTCCAAAAACTTTCTTTTATCAGTAATCTCTTTGAAAATTTCCATATTTTTCTTTTTAAGGGTTTTACTTTCCTTTTCAAAGAGATTTTTCTTTTCCATGAAATCTTTTCTTTCCTTTTCCAAAAGATTTTCTAATTCAGAAATTTTCACGAAAAGCTCAGAACTTTTAATCTTAAAAAATTTGCGTTCTGTTTCAAATTCATTTCTTTCTTTCTCTTGCTTCTCTTTTTCAAGATATAAAACTTTCTCAAAATCGGAGATTTGTTTCAAAAGTTTTATATATTTTAGTTCAATTATTTCCTTTTCTTTAAGAACTTTCTTTGAAGAAGGTGACACTCCTTCACGTTCAGAAAGCTTCTTCTTCAATTCAACGTTTTCACTTTCCAACGTTGTTGTCTTTTCTTGAACTCTTTTTATTTGATTTTGTAAATATGAGTTCCCCTTTTCACTCTTGTCTTTCCCACTCTTCATATCAGCATTTTCACTTTGAAGAGTTGTTACTTTCTCTTGAAGTTTCTTGATTTGATCGTGCAGACTTGAGTTGTCTTTCTTTGTTTCAAGACCTGCAATATAAACTTCAAGATCAGTAATTCTTTTAGTAAGTAAAACATTTTGTTCTTTAAAAATAAAATTTTCATTTGAAGAAGAAATGTCTAAAATATGTCTCTTCAAATCAGCATTTTCTTCTTCCAATGTCTTTATACTCCCTTGAAGCTCCTTCATGTTATCTTGATGAGTTGAAATCTCAAATGTCTTATTTTTCTCTTGAGTAACTTCAAGCACTACAATCTTGTCATTCAAATCTTTCAGTTCGGACTCAAGAGAAGAGACTTTGTCTTCTAATAAAGCTTTCTCAGACTTGAGCTTTGTATTTTTTCTTGCATCTTCAACAGAATGTCTTATGTATCTAGAAAGAAAACCTTCAAGACGCTTGATCTCATCTTTAGCTTCAGAAAGAGTCCATTTTCTATCTTTTCCTAACTGATACCATATTCTCCCACTTAAATTCTCTATGTCAGACATCTTGAAGAATGCTAGAAGATGATCTTTCAGAAAGTGTATAAAATACACTATAAATTTTTTTCTTGAAAAGCTCTTAAAGTGTATGAAAAACACTATGGAAAAAATTTCGGAATAAAAAATTTTCTCAAAAAACTCGAAAAAATTTCGGAATAATTTTTTTTATATAAACAACACTGAATTCGGATGTATAAGAGTTCGAAACCACGGAATTCGTATGCTAAAGGATCCGAAACCCTTGAATTCAGATGCTGAAGGGTTCGAAATCCCAAGAATTCGAATGTAGATGGATCCGAAATCAATGAATTCGGATGTAGAAGGATTCGAATTCAAGGAATTCGGACTCTTAAGGATCCGAATTCAAGGGTTTCGGATGTAGGGTGCGAAATCAATGAATTCGGATCGTGAAGGGTTCGAAATCATGGAATTCGAATCATGAAGGGTTCGAAATCATTCAATTCGAATCATGAAGGGTTCGAAATCAGGACAATTCGGATCATGAAGGGTTTGAAATCACTCAATTCGAATCATGAAGGGTTCGAAATCAAGACAATTCGAATCATGAAGGGTCCGAAATCAGGGCAATTCGAATCATGAAGGGTCCGAAATCAATGAATCCGGATCATGTAGGGTTCAAAATCAAGCCATTTCGTATCATGTTGGATGCGAAACCATGCCTATCTTGAATAAATGGAATTCGAAACCATTAGAATGAGGATTAGAAAGATGCGAAGCCATCCATACCTTTGAACCTTTATGTGTAAGCACATTCCTAAATTCAGAACTAAGATGACCAAATTCAGCAATATTTCGGACTTCACAAGATCCGAAACCAACAACTCTGAACAGTTCGAAACCATCTAAGCCATCCAAACAGTAGTAGCATCCGAAACCATGAACAGTAAAGCATGAAGGATTCGAAACCATCAATAAACAGTAAATGATGAAGGATACGAATTCATCAATGAACAGTAAACGATGAAGGATCCGAATTCATCAAGAATAATCCGAATTCATCAAGAATAATCCGAATTCAAGTAACAGCATTCGAAAATCACTACAATCATCATAACTTCTTCAATTCTTGACCAATTTCAGTGATTCTTTCGCAGACTTATTCGAAAAATGAAGATGAACATATTTCTAGTTGATCAAAACTTGTAATTTGATCGATTTGGCATACTTTTTATCCAAAAAGTGAGTTCAACTTTTTCTTGAACAAACACCATAAGAATCCGAAATCTGAGCAAAATAGGGCTAAAAACACTTGAATTGTGAAGATCCGATGATCGTATCGATGAAAAATTCTTCGATTTGGCTCTGATACCAAATGTGAAATCCCAAATCTAGCAAGTAATCAAGAATGATGTAGAGAGAGAATCTAAAGAGAACTTGTCATCCATATATTGATCTCTAAAGTGTAAATGACAAATGATCAAGAGATTCCTAAAGGGATCTAGATTCCTTTTAACTAAGAACTAGACATGCCTATTTATACCCCTAACATACAAGGTATAAAGGCACTAGCAACTAATACAGTACATTGACTTTACAGTAAATCTTGAATACAACAATGCTCTAACAACTCAGGAGTCATTCCCCCGACGGGTACACTCTCCGACCCCAGCGACCCCGTCGCCCAACGACTAAGGTTATTGGAATATCAAAACGAAAAGATACTATCGCTGTTTGTGTAAAAATCCACACCTCACGACCGACGATAAAAAACACATGTGACATTTATGTAAGACCACTCTCGTATTAAGATAAGTTCTTACAGGATAATTACAATCGAACATTTGGTCGTACATTTTCATGATGGCCGTAAGTTCCATACGACCGGCGTCCAAGACTCAAGACAGTTGTACGATTATACTAACCGTTAACAGTCAACATCCGTTTTCTTTGTTCCATTAATGCAGGTCCACGAGTAATCATGGTACAACGGCCAGTAACGGACGAGCTCTTAATGGCATTAAAGACCCGACGACGGTTACAAACAAGTCATCAAGACACATTTAATGTTGACAAAAGCTATATAAAGGTATGCTCACATTTCCACAAGGATCTATCTGATACCTGATATCTAAACTCAACTCTTCTACTTTTCTACGTAATACAAATGTGACAATCTGAGCATTCGAACACACATCGCTTACGCAAGATTCGCACGACAACAGTTCGATTCACACGACAATAGCTTATTTCGCACGATTTACGCACGACACATAACTTTATCTTACGATTGAGTTTGTTTTTATTCTTATTGTAATCTGTTGTACACAAAACACTTGTTACCAAAGGATTTCGCCCCTAATTGGCGATCATAGTGCACCAAAGCTTTTACACATGCATACTTCTTGGTATTGATGTGGGATATCTAGCAATTACAGGTCCAGGATGTCTCTGAGTTCTCATATGATTATCTTCTAGAAGAAGTCATGTTGGGGGCATCAATAGATCCCGTCATAAAGAATCAGCTAATCTCCTTTCCGTAGGAACATGCTGATTGTTTCGCTTGGACGCACGAAGACATGGTCGGTATAGACCCCGACGTCATATCCCATAAGTTGAACGTCAACCCATCATTCAAACCAGTACAACAAAAACGTCGAAAATTTGCTCCTGAACGGAACAAGGTGATCAACGATGAGGTCGACAACTTTCTTAAGACTGGGAAGATCAGAGAAGTGAAGTACCCCGACTGGTTAGCCAATGTCGTGGTCGTACAAAAGAAGAATGGGAAGTGGCGAGTGTGTATCGACTTCACAGACCTTAATAAGGCCTGTCCTAAAGATACATTTCCACTACCCCACATCGACGCTATGGTCGACGCCACCGCGAGACATGAACTTTTAACATTCATGGTTGCTTATTATGGATACAATCAAATACTGATGCACAACGAAGACCAAGAGAAGACTGCTTTTATGACAGATAAAGACATATACTGCTACAAATTTATGCCTTTTGGCTTGAAAAACGCAGGATCAACCTACCAGCGATTGGTTAACAAGATGTTCAAAGAACACCTTGGCGACACCATGGAGGTCTACATTGACGACATGCTTGTCAAGTCCAAGCATGCGACCGACCATATCGATCATCTGAAGAAATCTTTCGACATCCTTCGGCAATATCAAATGAAGTTGAATCCTACGAAATGTTCCTTCGGAGTCAGCGTCGGGAAATTTCTGGGATACATGGTTACACGACGAGGCATAGAGGCAAATCCTGATCAAATCAAAGCCTTGATAAACATCAAGTCGCCCAGAACCTTCAAGGCGGTCCAACAACTTACAGGTCATGTAGCAGCGTTAAATTGCTTCATCTCACGATCGTCGGATAAATGCCATTTGTTCTATAATGTCTTGAGAAAGAACAAAGGTTTTGAATGGACGAACGACCACATGCAAGCACTACAACGATTGAAAGAATACATGGCCATTCCACCCCTGCTCTCGAAACCGAAGGAACACGAGATCCTACAGTTGTATTTCGCCGTAAGTCCTCACTCAGTAAGTGCCGTCTTGGCTAGAGAGGACGACAGGCAACAACTACTAATTTACTACGTCAGTAAGTCTTTACTGGATGCTGAAACACGATATACGTCTATGGAAAAGTTACTTTTGTTGCTAGTTACAGCAATAAAGAAGTTACGGTACTACTTTGAATCCCATCCCATTACTGTCGTAACAAAATTTCCTCTCAAGTCAGTCCTGAGAAAGCCAGACTTAATAGGAAGACTAGCGAAATGGAGTATCTACCTCAGCACCTACAATATTGATTTTAAGCCTCGTACGACAATTAAGTCACAGGTCCTAGCCAACTTCGTCGCCGATTTCAGTCCTGAACTGGAAAAAGAGGCATATGTCGAGGCCTATGCTGTGGCGACTACCAACGACACGACCTGGGTGCTCCATGTTGACGGATCTTCATACTCCAGAGGAGAAGGTCTTGGTGTCGTCTTAAAGTCCCCACAAAGGGACAAGATGGTGTACTCCATACGACGCACTTTCAAAGCTACGAACAATGAGGCAGAATACGAAGCTCTGATCATGGGCATGAACATGGCTCACCACTTGGGGGCAGTCGGACTTCACGTCAGAAGCGATTTCCTATTGGTCGTAAACCAAATAAACGGGGAATTCGCAGCAAAAGATTCCAAGATGATGGCCTATCTGAATATAGCCAAAGAGAAGTCAAAGATGTTTAAGTCGTTCTCGATTGAACAAATCCCTAGAGATCAAAACACTCAAGTCGATACGCTAGCAAATCTTGGATCAGCACTCAATAAGCCGTTGTTCGACGCTATTCCTATGATTCACTTAGCGACCTCGTCCATCGAGGACTCTGAAACAATTTGGGTTCTTAACACAGAGAATAGTTGGTCGTGCGATATCAAGAACTATCTTATGCACGATCATTTACCTGAAGATAGGATGGAAGCTCGAAAGATTCAATTCAAAGCTTCGAAATACACTATCATTGGTGGCAGACTCTATCGACGATCATCGACAGATCTCAACCTACGATGCATCGATACTCCAAAACAGGTACAAGGCATTCTGAAAAAAATGCACGACGGTGAATGTGGAAACCACTCTGGTGGTCGTAGTCTTGCAAATCGTATATCACGACAAGGCTATTATTGGCCAACATTAAGGCAAGATGCCATCAGGTACGTCCAAAGCTGCGATACATGTCAACGTCATTCAGGTATGATACACCAACCTTCTGAACCTCTACATACTTCTCTGGTCCCATGGCCCTTCATGAGGTGGGGAATGGACATCGTTGGTAAATTACCTCCTGCCCCAGGGCAGAAAGTCTTTCTGTTAGTCCTTACATATTATTTTTTTAAGTGGATAGAAGCAGCTGCCTACTCCCAGATTCGGGGCAAATAGGTCATCTCTTTTATCCAGACTAACATTATATGCAGGTTCAGAATTCTTTTCGAAATCGTATGTGACAATGGTTCACAATTCATAAGTGATCGTACGCAATAGTTTTGTGAGGATCGAAACATTAAACTTACGACCTCAACCCCGCGTTATCCCCAGTCCAACGGTCTTGCAGAATCGAGCAATAAAGTCATTATCAATTCGATCAAGAAAAGACTTAAGGCTGCAAAGGGAAAATGGGTCGAGGAACTTCCATCAGTCCCATGGGCTAATCGTACGACACCTCGAACATCGACAGGACATACACCATTTTCATTGGTTTACGGTTGTGAAGCCGTCTTACCTATTGAAGTCCAGCTCCCGATATCGAGACATACATCTGTCGATCATAACTTGGTGAACTTAAGCTACGACCTCGACGCTCTTAAAGAGATAAGAGAGTCTGCTTTGGTCAAAATGGCATCTCAACGACAACTTGTTGAACGACATTCAACAAAAATGTTAAAGCCAAAATCTTTCAGGAAGGTGACTACGTCTTACGACGAGTATTCCAAAACACCAAGGAACCAAACATAGGTAAGTTATCCAATAAGTGGGAAGGACCTTATCGAATATCCGAGGTCGTTGGGAAAGGTGCTTATAGACTTCAAACCCTCGACGACCAAGACATCCCACGTAGCTGGAACGCAGTACATTTAAAGAAGTATTTCTTTTCACATTTTACTTTCGATTTATTTCGACAAACGATTACTGACTTAAGCATCGAAGGGTCGTTGGTTTGACCAACGACCGCCCCTAAATCTTACATTGCAGGCTCGCAGGATCGCACGAACGCAAATCTTACGATTTATATCGTGAGAAACAAAGTCTCTATGACTAAAAATGTCACGACTGCTATGTCACGACCGTCAAAATTATGACTCATACGAAATCTCACGATCCATCTCATGGATCTTATGATCAGGACAGGTGTTTGTAAGCTGAATTTCGGAGTCAAAGTCATACGATTTGAATCCGATGCTAAGAATATTATTTTCGACCCAGTCGCCCGGTTACTTCTAAAGTTACATGTACCTATGTCGTACAGTTTTACATCCGTCCTATTGCTTTATACGCTCGATCTTTAAATTTTGTTATCTCTCGTTTATTTTGTTTATTTACAACAAAGTAAAGTAACGCGATAGTATAACCAAAACATACTTGTATTCATACTGTCCAAAAAGTTACAAGTAAAAGGGCACGACCGATTATAGTCGCCCCATATCAAATGAAATAAACAAAAGGTCAAAATATCAAGGCAAAGGAGGGTCCTGCTCCTTAGCGACCTCCTTGTCGCCAGCTCCAGCGACCTCAGCGTCCGTCGGGTCCCCTTCTTCGAGCCTGTCTTCCTGGTCGAGGTCTTCCTCGTCCCGACCTGCTCCAAGTAAGTGCCGACCTCTTCTTCGGCTCCGGCCATATGGTTTAACCCTCATAAATGGCGACGCATGATCGCCGTTCGGACCATCAGACGGGTCAGAGCCTCTAACGATTGGAGTCGCTCTTGTAAGGACGTGATCACCCCCTCTTTCGCCTCGACAAGCGACTCAAGGTCCTTGACTTGTTTTTTGCTCTCGGCCAAGGATCCCTTGGCGCTGAAGGCCTTCCTTCGCCCTCATCGATGCCTCGTAGAAGGAAGGCACTCGGCCCTTTCCATCGCCAGCTTCTTCTGCTCCTGTGCCAAGCGAGTTCATCGTGTGCCTTGCGCATTTTCTCTAGGGCAATGGGTGCGACCCTCCGGATCTTCTCCATATGGGCGTATAAGTAGAGTGAAGTCTGGAACGCTTATAGTCGCACGATTAAACACAAACGTTAGAAAATAAACGACAAAAGTACATGAAATAGATGGATCGTACATACCTTAAAAGTTAGCCCTGCCACTTGCGATCCCATCTCGTCAACCGTAATCTCCTGAAGTCGCTCCTTGAAGGATGGCAAGAGGAATTTCCCCAGGTCGGGGAAGATCTTATCACTATCCATGCCTTCGCCATACATGAAATTGGACGACAGCGTGAAATTCCCCGTCATTGTACCGGTGGACTCCTCCGTCATCTTCCCTTTCCCTTTGTCGGCCGACGATGGAGAAGGGGCGACCTCTCTAGTCAAAGGAGGGGCCACACTCACCGGAGTCGCATCTATGACTCACGGTGGTGTCTTCGTCTTCTTAGTAGTGGCGACCCTAGACGGGTCACCACCCTTCAAGGACGGTTCCCTCCGGAGAACAGTCTTAGGTTTCATTACCCCCGACGATGGGGGTGGGGGAGCTTTACGTTTCAACTCCTTGGCCTGAAGGGCCAGGAGGAGTTGAGCCTCCTTCTTCGACACGCTGTGAGTAGGCATATCGCCTGACCCACCTGTAAAACAAAGAAGATACGTGAGAAAAAAAACTTACGACGAGATCATACGACGAACCAGCTAAAACGTAAGATTATTACCTGCTATCTCTTCTTCCTCCTTTTCTCTCTCTGCCTCTTCTTCGGCAGAAATCTCCGTCTCCCCAAGTACGACGATCTCGTCGTCCGAACCCTCGTCCGTGAGACTGCGCTGGACGAAGAAAGATCTGTCTTCCGAATTATACATCTGAAATTTCAAAATCTTCGTCAGCGTCTCCTTGGAAACACCGACCTCAGGGAACGTGATTGCTAAAACAGAAACATACGACTAGCTAAAACACACGATTCCAAAACTATACACGACTAGCGAAAGAATAAACTTACTGTTTGTGTTCCACCCAGCAGAGACCCATCGTGTCTCCTTCCCGGAGCTCGAGCGACTGCGTCTTGCCGAAGACATATCTCGCCTTTTATCCACGATTGTTCAGCACCAGGACCTGAGCTCCCCTATAATTGGAGAACAAGTTGTACCAGTGGTAGTTGTTAAGTCTAAATATGTCTTCAAGTTTTAATGATCAAGTCAAAGTCAAAGTCAATGTATTAAGTCTTGTAAGAAAGTCAAAGTTGATAATTGTCTTATTTACTCGTTAGGTATAAATAGCTTTTGTTTAGTCTAATCTTGTAACTTTGAGAGAACAATTAGGGCATAACTCATATCTTGTAAACTTAGAGAGCCGACTTAATCAGATTACATTTTCTCTCTCTACTCTCTCTCTAGATCTTGTATGGATTTCATGGTTGTTTGATTGATTTGGGATTAACAATTGGTATCAGAGCAAGTTAATGAAGATCTGCTGAAGAAATTACACGAATCGAGATCAAAATTGTTAGGTTTTTGAGAGAAATCGATTGATTTTCTTGATTTTTTTCAAGAAAATCTGTTAGAGCATTATTGTATTCAAGATTTACTGTAAAGTCAATGTACTGTATTAGTTGCTAGTGCCTTTATACCTTGTATGTTATGGGTATAAATAGGCATGTCTAGTTCTTAGTTAGAAATGAATCTAGATCCCTTTAGGAACTTCTTGAGCATTTTGTCATTTGTACTTTAGAGATCAATATATGGATGACAAGTTTGCCTTCTAAATTCTCTCTACATTTGTTCTTTACATATTGCTAGATTTGGGATTTCACATTTGGTATCAGAGCTAAACAGGAGATTCAAGCAGATCAAAGACCAAATTGAAGATTTTTTACACTGATTTGAAGAATTCGGATCCTTCACTTGTTACTGTTCATCTTATCACTTATCATTAAGACATGAATTTTTTTTCTAGATTTTGATTTTTTGGATCATTTCTTGGCATCACTGAACTCGGATTTGATTCCTGAACACATTTAATTCTTGGATCATCATCATTTACTGCACAGATTCATCTTATTTGATCGATTCTTGGATTTTTGTTCGAAAACCCACAGTTCACTGTTTTGGATCATAATTCGTTTAAATTGATCGAATTGCGAGTTGTGATCAACAAGAAAAGTGTGCAGATTTTGATTACGAACAAATCGATATAAGTTTCATCTCATTTGATCAAGAATTGAAAGAGTTATGGCAGAATCAGTGATTTTCGTGTTCAAAGTGAAGAATTCGGATTGTTCTTGGTGAATTCAGATCATTCATACGGAATTCGGACCATTCAAGGGATTTTCTACTTGATTTCGGACAATTCGGAGTGTTCTTATTTTTTACAAGTCTTGAATTCGAACCCTTCTGCATTCGAATTGATTGAATTCGAACCCTTCTGCATTCGAATTCCTTGAATTCGAATCCTTCAGCATCCGAATTGATTGAATTCGAACCCTTCTGCATTCGAATTGATTGAATTCGAATCCTTCTGCATTCGAATTCCTTGAATTCGAATCCTTCAGCATCCGAATTGATTGAATTCGAATCCTTCTACATCCGAATTCATTGATTTCGGATCCAACTACATTCGAATTCATTGATTTCGGATCCAACTACATTCGAATTCATTGATTTCGAATCCTTATTCATCCGAAATCTAAAAAAAAAATTATTCCGAAATTTTGAGAAATTTTGTTATTCCGAAATTTTTCTATAGTGTATTTCATACACTGTAAGAGTTTTTAAAGAAAAATTTTTATATAAAATTTTTTGTATAGTGTATTTTCATACACTTTCTGCTTGATCTTCTGAACGATCATTTTCTAGCAATATTAAATATGGGTTTGAAGCAAATTATTATAACAGAAATACCTTCAACTCCACAAGTTTTTGTTAAACCAAATAATGAAAGTTTGAAACAATATATTGCTAAAGATGTTGCTTCAAGTCCTTCATTTTCTGATTTAAATAAAGCATTGGAGGAAGAAAATGTTGATCTAAAGAGACAGATTTTAGACTTTTCTTCTTCAAATGCTAAACTTACTAAAAGAATTACTGATCTTGAAGTATATATATTGCAGGTCTTGAAACAAAGAAAGACAAAGACAACTCAAGTCTGCACGATCAAATCGATAAACTTCAAGAGAAAGTAACAACACTTCAAAAAGAAAATGCTGATCTGAAGAGCATTGAAGACAAGAGAGAGAAGATTCTTAAAGAAAAGGAAGTAATTGAACTTAATTATATAAAACTTTGAAAACAAGTTTCTGACTTTGAGAAAGTTTTATTTTTTGAAAAAGAGAAGCTCGAAAAAGAAAGAGCTATTTTTGACACTAAACGAAAATCATTTGAGATCAAAAGTTCTGAACTTTCCGAGAAAATCTCTGAACTAGAAAAGATTTTGGAAAAAGAAAGGAAAGATTTCACGGAAAAGAAAAATCTCTTTGAAAAGGAAAGTAAAACCCTTAAAAAGAAAAATATGGAAATTTTCAAAGAGATTACTGATAAAAGAAAGTTTTTGGAAAAAGATTTTGAATCGGAACGCGAATATTTTGAAGATACGATTCTTAATCTTACCAAAAGATTATCTGGTTTATCAGCTGATATTATGAAGGATCAACAGTTCAAATCTGATCTCCAAAAGAAATTTGATCTAATTTCTAAAGAGAAAAATGTTTTGATAAACAAAGTCAAAGAACTTGAAGACGTCGTTTTTAAATTTGATGTCTCAAAGCAGACCAGTCATAATTCTATCTTTCAAACTCCATTTGTTAATACAAATGATTCTGAATGCTCTTTCAAAACTGCTTCAAGTTCAAGTTTTAAAAACATTTCTTCTAAACAATTTAATAGATCAACTGATTTCTCAAAAGATCAGATTCGTTCAACAAATCTCTTCTATAATCCTTTGATTGATAAATCAGATAACAAACCAAAAGTGCCTAAAGTTAATACTTCCAAACCTGAAGAAGTTCCAGTCTTCAAAAAGGTGAAGATGGAATGGAGAGTCAAAGGCACAACAGTTCCAAAGAAAGATATGCCAAAATCATTTCCCTCTACATCAAATGCCAAGAAGAACAATGCGCCGAAAGGTAAATCTTTTGTTCAACCTAATCCTATTCATTCTGTAAATCATCTAATTAGGTTGGCACATAAGAAAATTTGTTGTTCCTACTGTGGTTCAAATGATTTTGTGCATAAAAATCATACTTCTTTTTGGTACGGTACTTACAGTATTCCTTCAAAGAAATCTACACCTAACCCACTAGGACCCAAGTGCCATTGGGTACCAAAATCTGCTTAATCTGTTTTGTAGGTTCTTCATGTGTTGTACTGATTTGTAGATCCATACCACACACATGACTAAAAACAGAAGAGAAGCGGCGTATTTTTTGAAGAATATTTGTACCATTAAGTAGGAGACGAAGACCTATGGTTTCTAAACATACCAGTTTAGGACCCGCACTTAAAAGAGATTTTGGTTTCTGAATACATCAATTCAGGACCCGTTCTTCAACGTTAATGGCTTTTGAACATATCAGTTCAAAACCCGTACTTCAAAGACTAAGACTTCTAAACAAATCAGTTTAGAACTCACACTTCTCAGGTGATATCTTTAATTGTTACATCTTTCTGTTTCAAGGAACGTGGTAAAATGTAACATTGAATTATATTTTGTTTCTACCACTTTGAAAACTTGAATCTTTACAAATTTAATTCAATGAGATAAAATTTTCAATTTTCATTCAATGAATTAAATGTGTGCTAAAAGATGATTTTACAAGTATTTTTGTATTATCTGAGTTAGATTTGTTTCAACTTTCACCTCTGAAATAAATCGAAAGGTCAGCAAAACATGAATGAAATTATGCTGAATGCTCAAAGTTATGTGAATCTGGACTTATATAGAATATAATGCTCAAAAAGCCTATATGTCAGAATGATGGATGGAAATGAAAATATGGGAGAAGCACTATATTTTAGAACCAAGTGATTGAGATAAAATTGTTGCACTATCATTTAGTTTGAAAGTTTGTGCATGTGGCCTTTCTGGTTTGGGAGAGTAAGTCCTAAGGGGTGCTCGACACCTAGTCCCTAAGATCAACTGGTCTGGGATCGGCTGACCCAAATCCTGCAATAGAACCAGATAGAAAGCCATGTTCTACTGGTACAAATGGGTTTAAGATATATCGATGTGACCTTTCTGGTTTGGGAAATTAAGTTCTAAGGGGTGCTCGTCACCTAGCACCTAAGGCCAACTTGTCTGGGATATGCTGACCCAAATCCTACTATAGAACCAGATAGAAAGTCATGTTTAACGGTGTATCTTATTCTTACTAAACTTTTTGATCAAAAGATGCCAATGAGCACAAAATCAAAGGATGCCAATGAGCACAAAATCAAAAGATGCCAATGAGCACAAAATCAAAAGATGCCAATGAGCACACATCTCTTGAAACTTGGGAAAATACAAAGTCGCGATAAACCCGTAAATTTGTGAAAATCCTGTTTTTGGACAAATAGTGTGAGTAGAGCAAAGTATTCTTATATGTTTTAGAATTGCATATGCTTGAAGCTAATCATATTTCGCATGCTAGCACACCAAATAGATTTAATAAAGGGGTTGAAACTGAACATTTTTAACTTGATATGCAATGATGACTTGTATTTGAATCCAAACACATGCATTTGATTTCATTTGATTGAAAAATCTGGTATACTTCATTAAGTTGAATTTATTTTGTAAAGCTTTCAAATGATCAAATGTTAGTAGTTATAAAATGAAGTTCAATGAATTTTATTTTCCTTGTGTAATTTTTTTTAAAATTTGTATATTGTGCGTTATTGAAACATATGCATACTTTCAGGGGGAGAAAACAAATTGCTCCAGAATTCTTATTTTGAGGGGGAGGAAGGTTATCCACTAAGGAGGAGATTGTTAGTAATACTAAGAGACACGACTGAAATTGAAGAAGGTTTTCGATGATAATGATGCTCACTTTCATCGAAAAAGGGGGAGAAATGTTTAATTTCAATTTCATGTCAAAGAGCTTTCAAGTGAAAGATATTTCATGTCAAAGAACTTTCAAGTCAAAGATTCGTGAACAAAGACTGAAGATCAGGGGGAGAAGGATCATGTGAAGTCCAAATGTTGCTGAATTTGGTTATCTTAGTTCTGAGTTGTTCTCGGAATGCGCTTACACCTAAAAGTTCAAAAATGTGGATGGTTTCACATCTTTCTGATCCAAACTCTAATAGTTTCTGATTCCTCTTGTTCCGAATTGATGGTTTTATATAAAGATCTGTTTTTCATATACAAGACTTGAAGATGGTTTGACAAAGTGTATGTTGGAGAAGATTGACTTTACAAAGAGCTGAAGACTGCTGTCATATTTTTTTTAAATCTTGAATCCAAAGGGGGAGATTGTTAGAGCATTATTGTATTCAAGATTTACTGTAAAGTCAATGTACTGTATTAGTTGCTAGTGCCTTTATACCTTGTATGTTATGGGTATAAATAGGCATGTCTAGTTCTTAGTTAGAAATGAATCTAGATCCCTTTAGGAACTTCTTGAGCATTTTGTCATTTGTACTTTAGAGATCAATATATGGATGACAAGTTTGCCTTCTAAATTCTCTCTACATTTGTTCTTTACATATTGCTAGATTTGGGATTTCACAAAATCTTTTTTTTCTCAAATTCTTACATTTTTTGAGTTTGATTCGTCTGGATTTTGAGTTCATCGTGTTAGGAATCTGTTTTGGAACAATTCTTATTCAAGATTCGAGGGCTAATTTCAAGTTTTTAGAGGTCAATTTGAAGAAATTGGAAGATTCTGTTCGGTTCGATCATTTCAGTCTGTTCGATCATTCAGACATCGATTAAGTTGTTTTCAGTGAAATTGGTTCACATAATCGTGTTAGAAACCTATTTTCTAACATCTCTGCAAATTTTGGAAGCCTAATTCGAAGATTTGATTGGGATTTGATGAATTTTTGAACTTGCGCCAGTTCATCTTCACTTTTGCAGATTTTTGCCAAGTCCACTTTGCGCCACCAACGGGTTGCGCAAACTCTACTTTGCGCCACCAACGGGTTGCGCAAACTCTACTTTGCGCCACTGTCTCTTAGCGCAAACTACACTTTGGGCCAGCCACTACTTTGCGCCACCAACGTCTTGCGCAAACCTCACTTTGCGCCACTAACGTCTTGCGCAAACCTCACTTTGCGCCACCCTCGTCTCGTGCAAACCTTACTTTGAGCCACTCTTAAAGTGTATTTCATACACTTTAAGAGTTTTTCAAGAAAAAGTTTTATATAATTTTTTTTCTGATTGGTCATTTTCCGCATATTCAGTAGATTTTTCATTATAAAGATCCGTTATCTTTAAGCAATCATGAACCAACCACCTGTGCTAATCAAAGATTCTGATTTTGAACGATGGAGAATTACGTTCATCGACTTTATTGCAGGTAGAGAAAATGAAGAGAATATGATAAAATCATTCTTCGAAGGTCCAATGAGCAGAAATAAAATGGAGAATGATTTTACTGAAGAAGAGATGAAAAGTGTGAAAGCTGATACGGAAGCTTCGTCCAACTTGATTCTTGCACTTCCAAAACACATCTACAAAAGTGTTGACTGTTTGCAACACAATCCAATGCTTATGTGGAACGAATTATCTAAGCGAATGCATGGATCTAAAGTTGCATTTACAAAGAGAAAGGAAGAAGAAAAGAAAGTTGAGAAAGAAGATAAGGAACAGAACATGTTTGAAGCTGAAAATGAAGATCTTAAGGAAAAAGTTATTGAGCTCACAAAGAAGCTGCCGGACATGGAAAATTTGCTAAAAGAGGAAATAGAAAAGAAAGAAAAGAAAGAACTAGTCGTTCAGATGACAAAAGATGCTATGCGAAGCAAATTCTTTCTCTTTCTCATAAAGTTTCTGAACTAGAAAAGACTTCAAATTCTGAGAAGAAAGATAATGAAGAGAAGAAAGCCCTTGAACTCGGATGCATAAAATTTTCTAAACAAAACTCAGATTTTGAGAAAGTTTTATTTCTTGAAAAAGAAAAACTGGAAAAGGAAAGAGTTGAATTTGAAGATAAAAGGAAAGTCTTTGAAGCGAAGAATGCTAAATTGTCAAAGAAAATTTCTGACCTTCAAAAGGAATTAGATGAAGAAAGACAAGAACTAGAAAAGAGGAAGAAAGCCGACTTTCAGGCTAAGAGCGTTAAAGACGAATTTCATGTTGAAAGGAAGATATTTCAACAGGAAATACGTAAACTGACAAAGAATTTGGCTGTGTTATCGACTGATATCATGGAGGAGCAGATTGTTAAGTCTGATATTCAGAAGAAGCTTGCTTTTGTGACCAAGGAACGAAATGACTTAGCTTTCAAAGTGAAGTCATTTAACAAATCCAAAAGCTATTCAGAATGTCCGATTCGTCCTTCTAATCTCTTTTATGATCACTAAGTGGATAATTCTTCCAAGTCTCAATCTGCTGATCTTCCTGTATATAAGAAAGTCAACATGCAATGGAGAGTAAAAGGTACGTCTCTTGAAAAAGGTGTGCCAAAAGCATCTGTTCCCAACAAGAACACAAATCTGAAAGGTAAATCTTTTGCTAAACCTGGTTCATTATATTCCGCAAACAATTTAATCAGGTTAGCACAAAAGAATATTTGTTGTTCTTATTGTGGTACTAATGATTTTGTTACAAATAATAATGTTCAATTTTGGTATGGCACTTATCATTTTCCTTCCTATAGAGCTCCGCTTAACAAGCCAGGACCCAAGACACGTTGGGTACCAAAATCTACTTAATCTGTATTTGCAGATTTAGAAGCAAAGCGTTGAACTCTCGGAAGAAGATGTATCTGTGCATTTAACGTAAATGGTTTCTAAACACATCAGTTTAGAACCCGGATTTCAAAGTTTTTTGGCTATTGGACATATCAGTTCAAAACCCGTGCTTCAACGACTATGGCTTCTGAACAATTCAGTTAAGGACCCGTACTTCAAAGACTAAGACTTCTAAACAAATCAGTTTAGAACTCATACTTCTCAGGTGATATCCTTAACTGTCATATCTTTTTGTTTCAAGGAACAAGTGTGAAAAATGTGGGGGAAGCACTATGCTTTAGAACCAAGTGATTGAGATAAAAAGTATTTTTGTAATTCATTTAGTTTGAAAGTTTTTACCTGTGGCCTTTCTGGGTTGGGAGATTAAGTCCTAAGGGGTGCTCGACACCTAGTCCCCAAGGCCAACTGGTCTGGGATCGGCTAACCCAAATCTTCTATAGAATCAGATAGAAAGCCATGTTCTACTAGTACAAATGGGTTTAAGATATATCGATGTGGCCTTTCTGGTTTAGGAAAGTAAGTTCCAAGGGGTGCTCGACACCTAGCCCCTAAGACCAACTGGTCTGGGATTGGCTGACCCAAGTCCTGCTATAGAACCAGTTAGAAAGTCATGTTTAACGGTGTATCTTATTCCTACTAAACTTTTTGATTAAAAGATGCCAATGAGCACAAAATCAAAAGATGTCAATGATGACAAAATCAAAAGATGCCAATGAGCACAAAAGAAAAGATGCCAATGAGCACACATCTCTTGAAACTTGGGGAAAATACAAAGTCACGATAAACCCGTAAATTTGTGAAAATCCTGATTTTGGGCAAATAGTGCGAGTAGAGCAGAGTATTCTGATATGTTTTAGAATTCCATATGCTTGATGCTGATCATATTTCGCATGCTAGCACACCAAATAGATTTAATAAAGGGGTTGAAACTGACCATTTTTTAACTTGATATGCAATGAGCTTTCTAGTCAAAGATTCGAGAATAAAGACTGATTCCGTCTCAAGATAGAAAAAGGGGGAGAATTCTTCAAGAGTTTAAGAGAAATCGATTGATCATCTTGTGATCTCTTTTTCTTAAACTTGTGCTATATGGTGAATATCCTTACTGAAGTTTGAAATTATCAAGTCAAAGACAAAAAAGGGGGAGAATTCTTCAAGAGTTTAGGAAAAATCGATTGATCATCTTGGTTTCTCAAGAAGATATCTTTTTCTTAGATTTGCGCTAAATTGTATCAAAATGCCTTGTGTGAAGATCCCCATATGAAGATGTTGTGACAATTTGACTTTGACAAGCCATGATAAAGACCGAAGATTCTGAAGATCAAAGAATGCCAAAGACTGCTGTTCTCAAATGATTAAATCTTGAATCCAAGGGGGAGATTGTTAAGTCTAAATATGTCTTCAAGTTTTAATGATCAAGTCAAAGTCAAAGTCAATGTATTAAGTCTTGTAAGAAAGTCAAAGTTGCTAATTGTCTTATTTAGTCCTTAGGTACAAATAGCTTTTGTTTAGTCTAATCTTGTAACTTTGAGAGAACAATTAGGGCATAACTCATATCTTGTAAAGTTAGAGAGCCGACTTAATCAAATTACTTTTTCTCTCTCTACTCTCTCTCTAGATCTTGTATGGATTTCATGGTTGTTTGATTGATTTGGGATTAACAGTAGTTGTCCACCTTAACCATATGATACACCAGAAGATTCTCCACCGTGAATGGCGTCGTCCACTCGCCGGTGATCCTATCGATCACATGGATGATTCGCCAGAACTGTGGCATCATCTGAGTCGGTGAAAGGCGAAATCTACCCAGGAACTCCCTGACTAAAGGGGAAAAAAGCCATTTAAAACCCACTTTGAATGGGTATTCGTATAAAACGAAATGCCCATTCGGGCACTC
The DNA here is from genome assembly GCA_033807775.1 of Saussurea involucrata. Classification (NCBI taxonomy): domain Eukaryota; kingdom Viridiplantae; phylum Streptophyta; class Magnoliopsida; order Asterales; family Asteraceae; genus Saussurea; species Saussurea involucrata. The sequence continues at coordinate 89,108,458 of CM066320.1, read as the reverse complement.
AGGCGGCCAGAACTGATCCGGCGGGCGAGTATATCTGCAGAGTGTCTGGGACGCCCGATAGCGTCCTAAAGGTCGACAGACCTTCTTAGCCAACAATGGTGCTCGCAGGTTCGATCAACATTGTAGAAGTGATAAAAGATTAGACAAACTTCTCTCTCAATTTATAGCAGACACACGAAATCACTGACAGATCTTTATGAATCTCTATCGAAAATATCGCAAGCGTAAGAAAGGAAGTGATCTCCGAAAATGCGATATTTATAGCAACGTCGTGTCAGATCGTTCCGGTGGATGGTCGACAGTTGTCCACCACCTTTTCGCATGCAACGTGCCGATAAACGACATCTGTCCTCTAACGGCTCCACGCCTTTAACACGTCGCCATGACGTCACGACCACTTCGTCTCCCTTGGTCCAAATCGAACCAAGATGGTTGGAATTCGACCAGAACCTCTCCCCATGCGACACGTGTCAAGTCACTTCGTCGGATTTAAAATTCGAATTTCACGCCTAAATTCAAATTTTGGGGGCAAACTGTTTGGGTAAAAATCAACACCTCACGACCGACGATAAAAAACACATGTGACATTTATGTAAGACCACTCTCGTATTATGATAAGGTCTTACAGGATATTTACAATCGAACATTTGGTCGTACATTTTCATGATGGTCGTAAGTTCCATACAAACGGCGTCCAAGACTCAAGACGGTCGTACGAGTATACTAACCGTTAACAGTCAACATCCATTTTCTTTGTTCCATTAATGCAGGTCCACGACTAATCATGGTACAACGGCCAGTAACATACGAGCTCTTAATGGCATTAAAGACCCGACGACGGTTTCAAACAAGTCATCAAGACACATTTAATTTTGACAAAAGCTATATAAATGCCTGCTCACATTTCAACAAGGATCTATCTAATACCTGATATTTGAACTCAACTCTTCTACTTTTCTACGTAATACAACTATGACAATCTGAGCATTCGAACATACATCGCTTACGTAAGATTCGCACGATAGCAGTTCGATTCGCACGACAATAGCTTATTTCGCACGATTTACGCACGATGCATAACTTTATCTTACGACTGAGTTTGTTTTTATTCTTGTTGTAATTTGTTGTACACAAAACACTTGTTACCAAAGGATTTCTCCCCTAATTGCCGATCAGAGTGCACCGTCGACTCTCACAAGGCGACTGCGGTTTTTCCCTCGTTTGGGTTTTCCGTGTCACCAATTCTCTTATCTTATTTACTTTTTTCTACGATTGTGTTGTTTGTCTTGAGATCCCTTTCTTTATTTGTTACAAGCTCCACATCAACCTTAAGTTATCCTTCGGGTGATTTTTGGCATTAACAATCGCTACTTTCAAAGTTACCTGGTGACGCCGTCCCTGTCGACGTCAAGCCCCTCACAGGATTCCAAGCGTCGCCTTTTGTCGACAAGATAGCGAATGTTGACGTTCCGAAGAAGTACAACATTCCTGCTTTTACGCCCCAAGTATTCGGGAATAAGCGATCCTACGGAGCACATTGCCCAGTATAAACAATTGATGTGGACAACATCAATCCCACATCAGTATCAAGAAGTGTGCATGTATAAAAGCTTTGGTGCGACTATTAAAGGTGCTGCTCTCCAATGGTTGATCAATCTCAAACCCAAGTCCATCAGCAACTTTGCAAAGTTGGTCAACCAGTTTTCATAGGAATTCGCCAGTAGTCGCAAGATGAAGAAGTAGACCAGCGACCTGTACTACGTCGTCCAAAAATCTGGAGAATCCATCCGCGGTTACTTCAACTGTTTCAACGCAGAAATGATCAGCATCCGAAACTGTGATGTCAAGACCGCCATCGAAGCCTACAAGCGTGGTCTGGACGACAACACCACATGTGACAACCGTCAAATTTATGTTTCAGGTTAGAACTGTACCAAACGTTTCAGTTATTCGCATTATAGATGACACAGTCGAATTTAGCAGTAAAAACAGTATTGTTAGGAAAATTTGAGAATTTTGCCTAACATTCGTCTAAATGAGTGAATTATCCATAAATCTCATAAAATGCCAATTCAAATACCCTAAATACACACACACACACACACATATATATATATATATATATATATATATATATATATACTTTGCAAAAATAAATACTTGCAAATAAAACAAGTATTATTGTTAATATAAACTAACTTAAATAATTAACAAATTCAAAACAAAATGTAAAAATCAAAATTTAAAAACTCAATTATTTTACCTAAATCTACACTCCATCTCACTCTCTCTCCCTCCCCTCTTGGCCGGCCACCCCATCCCCATATCCCCTCTCTCTCTTTCATTTCATCTCACTTCAAACTCATAACACCATCTCCTCTTTCTCTCTAACTTCTCTCTCTAGAAAAACCCTATCTTTTCTCTCTAAATCCTCTCTTTTGTCTCTAAAAGTTTTGTTCATACTCCAGCCCCTGAAACTCAAGAAAGTTCAAGTATTGAAGTGTTCTCAAGGTAAACTCACATGTAGAGCAAAGCCTACACACCTTATTGTCTTAATCTTCTTTCATTTCTTTAAGTTTTTCTTCTTCTACTCTAGTTTTTAAGTATGTTTTGCTAGACATATTCTTAAATCTTAATGTTTGTAGATTCATCCCCAAAACATGTTGCATGTTGTTAAAAATGTGATGAATCCATCATCAAACCGATGTTAAGATCAAAGAAGGAACTTTTGAAAGTTCTAACTAGCATGCATGTGCTCTTCTTTAAAATTATGGAAGTCTGGACTTATATAGGATACAATGCTCAAAAAGCCTTTTTGTCAGAATGATGGATGGAAACGAAAAATATGGGGGAAGCACTATGCTTTAGAACCAAGTGATTGAGATAAAAAGTATTTTTGTAATTCATTTAGTTTGAAAGTTTGTACCTGTGGCCTTTCTGGTTTGGGAGATTAAGTCCTAAGGGGTGCTCGACACCTAGTCCCCAAGGCCAACTGGTCTGGGATCGGCTGACCCAAATCCTTCTATAGAATTAGATAGAAAGCCATGTTCTACTGGTACAAATGGGTTTAAGATATATCGATGTGGCCTTTCTGGTCTGGGAAAGTAATTTCCAAGGGGTGCTCGACACCTAGCCCCTAAGACCAACTGGTATGGGATTGGCTGACCCAAGTCCTGCTATAGAACCAGTTAGAAAGTCATGTTTAACGGTGTATCTTATTCCTACTAAACTTTTTGATTAAAAGATGCCAATGAGCACAAAATCAAAAGATGTCAATGATGACAAAATCAAAAGATGCCATTGAGCACAAAAGAAAAGATGCCAATGAGCACACATCTCTTGAAACTTGGGGAAAATACAAAGTCGCGATAAACCCGTAAATTTGTGAAAATCCTAATTTTGGGCAAATAGTGTGAGTAGAGCAAAGTATTCTGATATGTTTTAGAATTCCATATGCTTGATGCTGATCATATTTCGCATGCTAGCACACCAAATAGATTTAACAAAGGGGTTGAAACTGACCATTTTTTAACTTGATATGCAATGATGTCTTGTATTTGAATCCAAACACATGCATTTGATTTCATTTGATTGAAAAATCTGTTAAATTTCATTAAGTTGGATTTCTTTTGTACAGTTTTTCATATGATCAAATGTTAGTAGTTATAAAATGTAGTTCAATGAATTTTATTTTCCTTGAATAAAATTTTCAACTATTGTGCTATTAATGAAATATATGCATACTTTTAGGGGGAGAAAACAAATTGCTCCAGAATTCTTATTTTGAGGGGGAGCAAGGTTATTCATAAAGGAGGAGATTGTTCGTGATACTCAGAGACGCTACTGAAATTGAAGAAGGTTTTTGATGATCGTGATGCTCACTATCATCGAAAAAGGGGAAGAAATGTTTAATTCAATTTCATGTCAAAGAGCTTTCAAGTCAAAGATTCGAGAATAAAGACTGATTCCGTCTCAAGATAGAAAAAGGGGGAGAATTCTTCAAGAGTTTAAAAGAAATCGATTGATCATCTTGTGATCTCTTTTTCTTAAACTTGTGCTATATGGTGAATATCCTTACTGAAGTTTGAAATTATCAAGTCAAAGAAAAAAGGGGGAGAATTCTTCAAGAGTTTAGGAAAAATCGATTGATCATCTTGGTTTCTCAAGAAGATCTATTTTTCTTAGATTTGCGCTAAATTGTATCAAAATGCCTTGTGTGAAGATCCCCATCTGAAGATGTTGTGACAATTTGACTTTGACAAGCCATGATAAAGACCGAAGATTCTGAAGATCAAAGAATACCAAAGACTGTTGTTCTCAAATGATAAAATCTTGAATCCAAGGGGGAGATTGTTAAGTCTAAATATGTCTTTAAGTTTTAATGATCAAGTCAAAGTCAAAGTCAATGTATTAAGTCTTGTAAGAAAGTCAAAGTTGCTAATTGTCTTATTTAGTCCTTAGGTATAAATAGCTTTTGTTTAGTCTAATCTTGTAACTTTGAGAGAACAATTATGGCATAACTCATATCTTGTAAACTTAGAGAGCCGACTTAATCAGATTACTTTTTCTCTCTCTACTCTCTCTCTAGATCTTGTATGGATTTCATGGTTGTTTGATTGATTTGGGATTAACAGTAGTTGTCCACCTTAACCATATGATACACCAGAAGATTCTCCACCGTGAATGGCGTCGTCCACTCGCCGGTGATCCTATCGATCACATGGATGATTCGCCAGAACTGTGGCATCATCTGAGCCGGTGAAAGGCGAAATCTACCCAGGAACTCCCTGACTAAAGGGGAAAAAGGCCATTTAAAACCCAGTTTGAATGGGTATTCGTATAAAACGAAATGCCCATTCGGGCACTCAGGCGGCCAGAACTGATCCGACGAGTATATCTGCAAAGTGTCTGGGACGCCCGATAGCGTCCTAAAGGTCGACAGACCTTCATGGTCAACAATGGTACTCGCAGGTTCGATCAACATTGTAGAAGTGATAAAAGATTAGACAAACTTCTCTCTCAATTTATAGCAGACACACGAAATCACTGGCAGATCTTTATGAATCTCTATCGAAAATATCGCAAGCGTAAGAAAGGAAGTGATCTCCGGAAACACGATATTTATAGCAACGTCGTGTCAGATCGTTCCGGTGGATGGTCGACAGTTGTCCACCACCTTTTCGCATGCAATGTGCCGATAAACGACATATGACTTCTAACGGCTCCACGCCTCTGACACGTCGCCATGACGTCACGACCACTTCGTCTCCCTTGGTCCAAATCGAACCAAAGATGGTTGGAATTCGACCAGAACCTCTCCCCATGCGACACGTGTTAAGTCACTTCGTCGGATTTAAAATTCGAATTTCACGCCTAAATTCAAATTTTGGGGGCAAACTGTTTGGGTAAAAATCCACACCTCACGACCGACGATAAAAAACACATGTGACATTTATGTAAGACCACTCTCGTATTATGATAAGGTCTTACAGGATATTTACAATCGAACATTTGGTCGTACATTTTCATGATGGTCGTAAGTTCCATACAAACGGCGTCCAAGACTCAAGACGGTCGTACGATTATACTAACCGTTAACAGTCAACATCCATTTTCTTTGTTCCATTAATGCAGGTCCACGAGTAATCATGGTACAACGACCAGTAACATACGAGCTCTTAATGGCATTAAAGACCCGACGACGGTTTCAAACAAGTCATCAAAACACATTTAATGTTGACAAAAGTTATATAAAGGCCTGCTCACATTTCAACAAGGATCTATCTGATACCTGATATCTGAACTCAACTCTTCTACTTATCTACGTAATACAACTATGACAATCTGAGCATTCGAACATACATCATTTACTGTTAGACCCAGATTTAACAGGTAACGACGATTCAATGAGGAATAACAATAACAGATAATGATTTCAACTTGTCATCCCTCTCACATTCAATAATCAAGATAGTTACAAAGGTTTGAATGAAAATCCTAACTATCTCTCTCTAAACAGTTTAGCTCTCAATGAATGTATGAATGAATCGCTTAACAAAAGGCTAACCTAATTCTAAGGCTAACACTCACATTATATACTTAGGCCTTTAAACAAACAAGTCCTAAGCCTATTAAGCTAATCAAGCCCAAATTAACAATAAAGGCTTTTACAATTATTTAACCTCTATAATTAAACTAATTACGCTTTATATAATTATTTATATATCTTTCTAATATGTAGGACATTTATGGTCCTAACAATCTCCCCCTAAAGATATATAAATAAAAAGCGGTCTTGAAATCTTCAGATCTTGATCTTCTCTCCTTCTTTAATCTTTGAAGCACTTCGGTGTTCCTTGTCTTCATGTCTTTTCAGTGCTCCCCCTTGAATAAAGCTCTTATCTTCATACCTTCAACAAATCTTTCTTTGAGCCGCGAGTTGAATTTGCTTTCAGCTTCAGCTTTAAGAACTTGTAGAACCAATATGCTCGATGGAGGAGATAATTTGAAGCAAACACCACTTGATAAACGATGAGAAGAGTTGATCACTTGTAAGCACTTTGAAGTATTTCGGAACTTGACCGTTACTCCCCCTTGGGTTTTGCATGGGGACTTCAGAACTCCCCCTCGGCTTTACTCCCCCTCTGCTTTTGCTAACTCCCCCTCAACTTGATAATCCGTGTCTTTGAATCTGTACCCTTTCTCCCCCTCATGATGGGTAGGAGAATCTGGAGCATCATGTATGATCAAAGACAATAGTAGCGAGTAGCAAAAAATGCAGATAAAACAATAAGTAACCAGAACGGGGTAAAAAGCTAACACAGAAACACGTTAGTAACTGTTATCACAACAATTTAAAAAAATTGTGTGGCCTATGTTCAGAGCTGGCAAGTGGGTATCTCTGATAGGACTTCCAGTTATCACTGAAGTAAAATTTTAAAATTACTTCTCAAACTGTTCCGGCAATATCACAAAGATATGCGATGGGAATCACAAAGACTCGTGCATGTGTGAAAGAATAAATTCTATCTATTAGGCTCAAAGATTGACTTAACTTGGGACGCAAGTTAAAATCAATTGACACAGTGATAAGAATATGAAGTTCGGAGACCGGAGCTGATGTCTTCCTGTTTCAATATCTAAGACCTCCGAGTGAGGAATAGATAGATTATGTGCTAAGCCTCCGTGAATATATGAAACAAGCATCTGTTGGGAAATACTTGAGTGGCTGGGTGGGGTGACACGAGTTATCGACACTGGGTCCATGTCTGTTTCAATATTCATCTCCAAAGAACGAGAATGAATAGATTGTGTGGTTACCCGGATAACTGACTCGGTTTGGTAAGGACCAATATTTCTTTTAAGTCCTGTCACAACCTCACCATATTCTTTTCTCTCCAAACTCATCTATTAATCTAGACCCCTCACTGTTGTCTATAAAGGATGTGTTTCTTGGGTAGGTCCTTCCGGTTCTGGCTTGACCATAGAAACAGTATAATGCCTAACACTCCTTTCATGCATCGAGTAAATCAGTTTAGTAAAACAGTTGAAATACGAGTTCTAAACTGAAATGTTTAGAATTCATAACATTTAAAAACGAGTTCTGAACTGAATTATTCAGAAGTCGGAATTTCAATGAGACAAAATCAAGCGCAAAACAGATAGACTCAGTAAGCACAGTATTTGCAAAAAATGAGATAATGATCAGAAAGTTTAATTGTGAAGAACAAGTCACAATTAATTTATCATATAAGAATGGAATCATTTGCAAGAAATAGCGAACTTTGAAAACAACTGGAATTCAAACGAGTGTATTTCCATCGAAAATCAACAAATAGGAGAGACATGGAAATAACTAATTCAAGAAAATGACACGTGGCAATCATGGAAGTTAAAATTGGAAAATAACAAACACAAGTTAGTTATTCAGAATTAATTACCACGGTCTTTGAATTCAGTTGAAGTTCACTTACCTTGCAGACGATAGTACTCCCCCTCAAAATTGGCACAACCTTTGAATGATGTCATGTGAAAAATTGTTCATAACTGAGCGCACATGACATACCTGCAAAACAGATTAGACAGATTTTGGTATCCATCCATTGATGGATCCTTGACGGTTAGATGCCCTATGAGGACCTGGGATACTATAAGTACCATACCAATACTTAGCATGGTCTTTCCTCACAAAGTCACTTGTTCCACAATAAGAACAACACAACTTTTGTGCAGATAAGCTGATCAGTTTATTAACAGAATAAACACGATTAGTATTCACAAAAGATTTAGCATGGAAAGCTATGTTATTCTTGGCATTCTTTACAGGGACGGATGACTTTGGAGCAGGAGTGGTTCCTTTAACTCTCCACTCCATCTTTACTTTCTTGAAAGATGGATTATCATTATTATCAACACGAGAATTATAGAAAAGATTGGAAGGTCGAATCTGATCTTTTGAAAAATTATTTGATTTGACAAAAATCTTTGAATCAGATTTAACCTTTTGTTTCTTCAAAGACTCGGTAGTTAATTCAGATAATCTCTTTGTAAGTTTAGAAATCTCGGACTGAAAAACCTTCCTCTCTTTTGAAAAATCATCTTTTAAACATTTGGCTCTAAAACCTTCAACTTTCCCTTTCTCATTCTCTTTGCTTAGAATGTCTAATTCTTTCTCCAGATCGGATATTTTCAAAGAAAGTTCTCCATTCCTTTTAGAAAAAGATTTGCGTTCAGTTTCAAACTTTTCTCTTTCAAAAAACAAAACTTTTTCAAAGTCGGAGATTTGTGTTGAAAGTTTTAGACATCTAAGCTCAAGACTTTTCTTCTCTTCAAGAGAGGTGGTTGAAAAACCAGATTGCTTTTGAATAAGCAATTGTCTTTCCTTTTCAAAACTTTCTTTCTCTTTTTCAAAAAACTTTTCAAGAGAGGATAATTTACCTTTAAGTTCAAGGTTTTCATGGTTCAGGAGTTTGCTTTTCTCTTCTTCTTCAGCCAGCTTCTCAGAACTGTTCCAGATTTGAGATTTTAGCTCTTTCACTTCCTTGATGTACTTGCTGATCAAATCATCTTTCTGTTTGATATTCTTCTCATATAGTCTTGTTTGCTCTTCTTCAGTCTTCTTCTTCTTATCAGACTGCTTGTGCTCATCTACCTTCTTCTTGGCTTCGTTTTTATCATGGAAATGCTGCTGGACGGATCTGGAGAACTCAGCCAGTTCTTTCTTAAAGGCTTCGATTTTAAGATCATCTTCATCATCAGAATCACTGTCTTCTTTTCCCGCAGATGACTTGGACGCAAACTTCTTTTCGCTCAGAATCTCCATCACATCATCTTCGTCCTGACAATTTGCTTCATACTGAGATGAATAAGACATTTGTTACCTGAAAAATTATGATCGTTAATCGGTGTTAATTTGAAGAATAAAAAATGCGGAAGAAAATCAAAAATTAAATTTGAAAAACAAATTTATAAAATAAATTTGTTTTAAAAATTCAAAATCTGATTATTGACTTTAAACGAACGAAATCAAACTTCGAGAATGAAATCTGCAAGATATACAAACCAAGTTAGATCAAACACGACGAAAAATAAGTCACAAAACGAATAATAGTCGCGAATAATTGCAAAGCGTCGCAAATAATCTCAAGCGTCACAAAAAATGCAAATCGATCGTTAAGAAAAATCGCAGCTTTCGTTTAAAAACTTTTAATCATGAGACGTGCGGTAACTCGGGTACCGACGAGAACTTATCAATCAAATTTTTTTTTTACCAAAAACAACTTACCGGATGAAGAGGAACTTACCGGTCGTGAAGAAATCCGGATGAATTGAGAATCCGGAATCAATAAGCCAAACTCAGGGTATCCGGAACAATGTACTTACCGGATGCGATGAGAACTTTCCGAGTGAAGTGAGATCTTACCGGGTGTGATGTACTTTCCGGTTGTATGCGATAGAGAGACTAGCTATAACTAACTTGTGCATGCAATGGAAAACATGAAAAAGAAAAAAATGCAACGTAATATATATATGTATATAAATGCATGCATGTATGCTTGAAAATAGCAACTATGTATGGATGAGACACATAAGCATAGGTGGTGACTTAAATGGAAGAATAAACACCACACAAAAACTATGCACCGTAATAAAATATAGCATGCAACTATGATCAACCAACGAAAATAGGTCAAATAGGATGGCTCGAGAATTGATGTGAGTTGTGTGCTCGAAGTGGAGATATCTGAGAATATAGAGTGTCCGGACAATAAGTGCACCCGGAAAGAATTATTTCATCCGGGAAAGAAAGTTCATCCGGAAAGAAAAATTGTCCGGGAAGCCAAAATTTTATCCGGGAAGTGAGGTTTGTCCGGGTAAAAATAACCTTTTGTCCGGAAAGTGATGAGAAATTAGAAAACTTACCCGGAAACTTTGGAAACGTCCGGACACTGCGGCTGTGGTTGCAATTTCGGATCTGGGATCGATAGGGTTGCTTGATTTCACTCCTGTAGGGTTAGATTTTGACCAAAAACACAAAAACAAACACACCCAAATCGATTTCTGAGCAAAATATATCCTATTTTTCACAAACCACCACAAACCTTCAAGAACACCAAAAATCAAGATTTGATTTTTAACTTGAACAATTAAAAACTTTGAGATTCGAAGTGAGCGTAGATAAACAGCAAATAAACACGAGTAAACAATCGAGATCAAACAAACGAATTAATAAAATCACGAAAAGCTTTTCTAACCCGATTGAAGAACGATTTTGATCAATAAAAACTGCTGTATTTCGGAAAACTTCTGGGAGCTTTCTGGACGTCGAACAACCAATCCAACCGGACAGAATGTGAAACAATGTGTCCTGAAGCGGCTGTCCAAAACTCGTGACGATCCGACGGTTCAATCTCCGGGAATAGATGAAACGGCCGGCTGTGATTTTCCAGAAAATTTTCTGCGAAAATTCTTGATTTTTCTTTCTTTCGTTCGTCTTCTTTCGTATCTTCAAATCACCGATTCTGCTCTGATACCAATTGTTAGACCCAGATTTAACAAGTAACGACGATTCAATGAGGAATAACAATAACAGATAATGATTTCAACTTGTCATCCCTCTCACATTCAATAATCAAGATAGTTACAAAGGTTTGAATGAAAATCCTAACTATCTCTCTCTAAACAGTTTAGCTCTCAATGAATGTATGAATGAATCGCTTAACAAAAGGCTAACCTAATTCTAAGGCTAACACTAACATTATATACTTAGGCCTTTAAACAAACAAGGCCTAAGCCTATTAAGCTAATCAAGCCCAAATTAACAATAAAGGCTTTTACAATTATTTAACCTCTATAATTAAACTAATTACGCTTTATATAATTATTTATATATCTTTCTAATATGTAGGACATTTATGGTCCTAAAAATTACGTAAGATTCGCACGATAGCAGTTCGATTCGCACGACAATAGCTTATTTCGCACGATTTACGCACGACGCGTAACTTTATCTTACGATTGAGTTTGTTTTTATTCTTGTTGTAATTTGTTGTACACAAAACACTTGTTACCAAAGGATTTCTCCCCTAATTGCCGATCATAGTGCACCGTCGACTCTCACAAGTCGACCGCGGTTTTTCCCTCGTTTGGGTTTTCTGTGTCACCAATTCACTTGTCTTATTTACTTTTTTCTACAATTGTGTTGTTTGTCTTGAGATCCCTTTCTTTATTTGTTACAAGCTCCACATCAACCTTAAGTTATCCTTCGGGTGATTTTTGGCATTAACAATCGCTACTTTCAAAGTTACCTGGTGCCGCCGTCCCTGTCGACGTCAAGCCCCTCACATGATTCCAAGCGTCGCCTTTTGTCGACAAGATAGCGAATGTTGACGTTCCGAAGAAGTACAACATTCCTGCTTTTACGCCCAAGTATTCGGGAATAACCAATCCTACGGAGCACATTGCCCAATATAAACAATTGATGTGGACAACATCAATCCCACATCAGTATCAAGAAGTGTGCATGTGCAAAAGCTTTAGTGCGACTATTAAAGGTGCTGCTCTCCAATGGTTGATCAATCTCAAACCCAAGTCCATCAGCAACTTAGCAAAGTTGGTCAACCAGTTTTCATAGCAATTCGCCAGTAGTCGCAAGATGGAGAAGCGGACCAACGACCTGTACTACGTCGTCCAAAAATCTGGAGAATCCATCCGCGGTTACTTCAACTGTTTCAACGCAGAAATGATCAGCATCCGAAACTGTGATGTCAAGACCTCCATCGAAGCCTACAAGCGTGGTCTGGACGACAACACCACATGTGACAACCGTCAAATTTATGTTTCAGGTTAGAACTGTACTGAACGTTTCAGTTATTCGCATTATAGATGACACAGTCGAATTTAGCAGTAAAAACAGTATTGTTAGGAAAATTTGAGAATTTTGCCTAACATTCGTCTAAATGAGTGAGTTATCCATAAATATCATAAAATGCCAATTCAAATACCCTAAATACACACACACACACACACATATATATATACTAGCAGTGTACCCGTGCAATGCAGCGGGATGTAAAAGGTAAATGAAAAAAATGACACATGGTACATTTATGATTTATCGGGTAACCCAAATGGTTGTTAACCAAAAATTTTACGGGTAAGCACATATTGGGTGTCACTTTACCTTATCGGTTGAGTATGATAGAGACCAAGAATCTTACCCGGTAAAAGACGTAGTAAGGACTAAAGATCTTACCAAGGAAGTAAGGAAAAATACTTCTAACTGGTAAGCACTTAACGGATAAAAGACGATTACCGAAAATCTTAACCAAACGGTATATCAAGAATATGTTATCGTATACAGTATGCATAACATAAGAACTACCTCAAGAAAATGAGGAAATTTACATTGAAAAACTTGCATTTTTCTAAGGGGTTGCAATGTTTTAAGGGTCGTTTACCAAACGCTTACCCGAGTAAGCACTTATCCGTAAATTCTACACTATCATTTATTTATCGGGTAACATTTTAGTCCACCAAAACGGTATCATATGAAACAATTTTCTCGGTAAGCACTAACCATGGTAAGAGTCTTCGTCATCCCTTACCAGAAAAGACTCACGGTCCTTGACTGTGTTATCTTTTACCGGGTAAGAGTTTTGGTCCTTGTCATATGCTTCCTATAAAGGCACATTGAACAAGGGCAAAAAGCACAAGTTGCAAGAATAAAGAATTTTGATTCTTGCAAACCATCAGATCTCCAATACACATGAGAAGAAAAAAAACTCAATCTGTCCAGAATTGGAACATCCAGCCCACTAAATTTGCTCAAAACCACAATCCAGAGATGCAACCAAGTCTGAGAATTATGAAATCGTAACGACAATCCAATGGCAATTTGACCACTCGCAATTTCACACCAGACCACGGATAACAAATGTATAGAAACCAATTTAAAATCCACAATCGTAAATGAAAATTTACCACTGCCATAACTGACCAGGGGCCAGATATAGCAGATACGATAAGCAACCATGAGACTCTTGCTATAATTAAAGGACTCTTAGCTTATTAGGATTAATAAGTCAAAAATAAAATAGTAATTAAATGAATAATTAGAAAAATAAATTGAAAGCAAACATTGTGTGAATAATGTTAAAAATCAAAAGCGATCAAAATCAAACATCAAAAAGAAAACTAAAATGGTTGAACACCTATGATCCAAGATTAGGGCCTTCATAGAGCACATCTATTACATATATAGATTATTACAACTTTTCACTTAAATAGACAACATATTGCTATAAAAGACGACCAAAGAGTAACAGCTTGTTGCTTGTAAAAAAGGCATAGTGACATATTATTACCTTCTGATCATATTCCATGGTTACAGTGGAGGGATCCATTAGGACCATCACTTTACTCAATGTGGAAGATATACCTGCTTGAAGACATTTAGAAAGGAAAATAAGGTCCAATTTTATCAAATGACATCCAGGCTTACAATGACAGAATCACAGAACCTTGTTTTGCAGTGGATGCATGATAGAAATTTTATCAAAAATATTATCTTTTTAGCCATCATGACCTTGAAATTGAAGCGTTGAATTGCAATAATACATAGTGAACCATAGATAAAAATCCCAATCGGTATGGTTTTACGTCGATTGTTAATAATACAGAGTGAACCATATGCTTCCTGTCCAAGTTCTACCTCTTAATTGTTAGAGCTTAGGGGTTGTTGTTTGCCTCTTAATTGTTAGAACTTAGGAGCTGTTTGTTTACCACTTAATTGTTAGAACTTAGGGGCTGTTTGTTTACCTCTGAATCGTTAAGAGGTGAATCTTTTTTGGGAAAAAATGTCCCTCTTGGGTCTCCCTTAACCATTGGAGCACTAATTTCATTCTTAACAATTACCAAACAACCATATTTCATTTTGCAATATACCATAAGAACCTCTTAACCATTATTGTCCAATAACTAAAGAAAATAAAAAGTTCAAATATTGAACATAAGTTTTCAAATAAAACAACAAGCAATTTCCAGGCAAAGTATAACAGCAAAAAAGTTCAGCCAGATGTATAATATGAACTGGGAAAAGAGAACATACCTCAGATCAGATACTGTGTGTGTTTGCCTCAACAACTCAACTCAACTCAATTCATTATTTATTCATATGGTAAAAAAACAAAATTCGGGCAGTAGTTGTTTGACAACAAAATGTCTACATACTACAATCTTATTTCCAACTCTCAAAAAACACACAAAATGCCTGCAAATTATAGGTAAGTAGGTAACTAAAGAACACATATGTGGTATTCAACATTTCCTTTGCAATAACAATTAACAATAATTTCATTTCATTCCTTCATTCGTGTGTTGAGTTCAAACAGGACCACATATATTTCACTTTACCTGAATTATTCATCCCACCACAACCTGTTCGTTCATCCTTTCCGAAATCCAGAAATAATAATTTTGAATAATCTAAAAAAAAACCTGTTACTTCATCTTTTCTGAAATCAAGAAATAATATGTTAGTGCTATATTTGTTGTACCAAGTAGATAACAAGTAGAGGGACCAAATGTGACAAGTTTGCAAAACTTGTCTTTAGTATATATAGTTTGCTTTTCCTTTTATTTAGGTTAAGCCTCTATTTGTAAAACCATCGCAGCATACACCAAGAGAAAAACTCTCCATCTTCATGTGTAGTAGACTGCGAGATCATCAATCATATATAGAGGTGAGCATATTTGTTGATATTATTGTTATTGTCATTTGATTACTTGTTATTGTAGCGATCACAATTGGTATCAGAGCAGATTATCATATTGTTCAGATTAGAATTATATGAGTTTTTGTGCAAATATTGAGTGTTCTTAAAGTTCATCATTTTTTGGTTGATTTTGGCCTCTAGAGTTCTTCTAGTGGTTGGAATCTATCAAAGAGTGTTAGTAAAAATTTCCTGTGTACTTAATTCCGCATATCACCAGGAGTGTAGCTCAATTTGTGCAATTTTCTATATTTTTCGAAAAAGTCTCTGTTTTGTTTTCACGTACTGGGTTGCTTCAAAAATCACATTTTTGTTGGTTTTTAGACAAAACTCCAAGTTATAAAAGTGCCCAGAATGTTGTGAGGAACACTCGTTCAAATTTTCAGCCCATTCCGAGGTGTATTGAAGATTCAACTCCTGAAAAATCATCCAGTTCATACCCCTCGCAACAGACCATTGCGAAGGAAAGATTCCCTCGCAGCCTCTTATTGCGAAGGAAAGATTCCCTCGCAACCTTCATCTTTAATTTCCCTCGCAACCATAAAAAAAAAATCCCTCGCAACCCTTCATTGCGATTGAATCTTTGCCTCTCAACCTTCTAATTTGGCTTTTTGGTGAGGATCGCAACCTTCTATTTTGGCTTGTTGGTGAGGATCGCAACCATCATTTTTTTTGGGTCAAATTTGCATCGCAATCAACTACAACTTATCAAATCACATGTTTTTTATTATTATTAAATCTATAGTTGGTGATTGTTTGGTGAGCTTCGCAATCAACAAGAGAATTTGGTTAGTTTGGCAATTTTTTTATTAATTAAATATTGCAATTTTTTTTAAAAATCAAGTTGCATATTTTTTAATTAAATCAAAGGCTTAGCAACTTTTTGGTTGGAATCTCAAGTATCATTTGCGACGGTTCGTGGTATCTCAATTTTTTTTGCGATAGAGTGTTGTTGCAAAAGTGAACAATTTTAATTTTTCTAATCCGAACAGTTTGATATTATACGATCATTACAAGTAATTTAAAATGACAGCTAGCAAAATTCAGAGCGATAATTCTAAATATATGGCTAAAATTAGAGAACAAGAAAAGCTTATTGCCGTTTATTTAAACACGTTTGACTATCTGAAAACACAAGTTGGTGTGGAGAAGTGTGATTGTGAATCTAAAGCAAATCTCATGCTTTCTTTAGAGGAAAAGAACGTTGAGCTAACAAAGAAAATATCTGATCTTGATCAAGTTGATGAGGAAAAGAAAGCTATCGAGCTCAGATGCATAAAACTTTCAAATCAAAACTCAGATTTTGAAAAAGTTTTATTTTTAGAAAAGGAAAAGCTTGAGAAAAAGACGTCTGAGTTTGATATTCAAAGAAAATCTTTTGAAACAAAGTTTGTTAAGCTTTCTAACAAATTGTCTGATTTAGAAAAGACTCTTGAAAAGGAGAGGAGAGAGCATGTTTTTGAAAGAAAAGAGTCTGAAAAGTTGAAGGTTGAAGGATTTCAAACAAAGTGCTTGAAAGATGATTTTGAGAAAGAAAGAAAGATTTTTCAGAATGAAATAAAAAGGCTGACAAAGAATTTATCTGGTTTATCTACTATTATGATAGAGAATAAGGTCAAATTTGGGTTTCTACGAGAATTTGATTTGTTATCAAAAGAGAGAAACATTTTGTCTAACAAAGTCCAAGAACTTAAAGACATTATTTTTAAAGTTGAGATCTCAAAACCAGCAAGTCCTGACACGATGGTTCAGACTCCACTTGTTGCCTCAACTGGTTCTGAATGTTCATTTAGAACGGCTTCAAGTTCAATAAATACTGATGTTTCTTCCAAGGGATTTGACAAATCAAAGGGTTTTTCAAAAGATCATATTCGTCCTTCCAATCTCTTTTATAATCATTCTGTTGATAAGTCAGATGCTTCTACCTCCAAACCTTCAGAAAATCTTGTTTTCAAAAGAGTAAAAATGGTTTGGAAAGTGAAAGGCTCAACTCCTGAAAGAGATGCCCCAAAGTCATATGTTCCTACACCCGCCAACAAGAAGAACAACGCTCCAAAAGGTAAGTCTTTTGTTAAACCTAATCTTGTTTATTCTACAAATCATTTGATTAGGTTAGCACAAAAGCACATATGTTGTTCTTATTGTGGAACTCATGATTTTGTGAAGAAAGAACATGTTCAGTACTGGTATGGTACTTATAATATTCCTTCAAATCGAACTGCACTTAACAAGCCAGGACCCAAGTTCCATTGGGTACCAAAATCAACTTAATTTGTTTTGCAGGTTTATCATGTGTGGTGCTGATTGTCAGAACTATACCATACACATGACTGGAAACAGATGAGAACTGTGCAGATTTGAAGAAGAGTACCTATGCTGAACAACATGCATAATTTCAGGGGGAGAGAATTTCTAAACTTTTGATACATTTGTGCTTATTGATATATCTTTCTAAAATGTTTAAGATAGTGGTTTCTAAACACTTCAGTTTAGAACCCGCATTTCAAAGAGATTAATGGTTTCTAAACATGTCAGTTTAGAACCCGGATTTCAATGAGCTGATGGCTTCTATCCATAACAGTTCAGAACCCGCATTTCAACATGTTAATGGCTTCTAAACACTTCAGTTTAGAACCCGAGCTTTCAATGTGTTTGACTTCTGATCATATCAGATCAGGACTCGTTCTTAATCTTTAATAAATAAATAAATAAATAAATAAATTAAAAAAAATTGCCTTTGACTGTTAAATGTGCTGATTTTGTCAAATTAAGATCTTTGCAGATTTTGAGGGGGAGCTTATTCGATTTTAAATCAGCCGATCATAATTTGAGGGGGAGATAGTACTGATGACTGTAAGTATCTTCTGAACTTAACTTGAGACTGTTTGAAAGAAGAACGACTTTCAAACACGAAAAATTGTTTTCTTAAATGTTCAAACCGCTTCTCTATTTCAAAAAGATTTATATAATTTTAGAAGTGTGTTTTAAATGTTTTCATGTATATCACGGGTTATTATATCATTGTTTCTGACCGTGTGTTTCCAAAGATTAATACTTGCGTATTATCTTATCTATATACTTTCAAGTATTCATACACACCAGTTCGACTTCTTTTTGACTTTGTTATTACCATGTCTTAAAACGAACCAACTTTTCGATGGTAATACTCCCGTTTGTAATTCAAAGTTTGTTGAGCATCATACATTCATTTCAGCGTGAGAACTTAAACATTTCATTCAAAGATTGTTTATATTTGTTCATATAAACAAAAGATCCAATTCTTTGGTACCCTAACCGTTAATGAATATCTTTCATATTTGATCTGATTGATACATTGTCAGATTCTCAAACAAGTCTTTCAAATTCATTTCATTCATTCAATATTCTTGTTGTGAGAAATCTTCAACGTTCAAATGCTCAAATATTTCATGATATTATTGAGGAGCATACATTTTGATGACAATGTTTTCAAAAAGTTGAGATTTATAATTGTTTAAGATAAACTGTTGAACAACATATCTTTTAGGACAACATTCATGGGAATCAGTGTGAGAGCTTAAAAGAACTTCTATGGATCCACGTTAACCAGTGTTTCCTACCCAAGAAGTTATCCTTGAGTGATTGAGGGGTGAGGGGTCGAAATCAAAGAGTGGGGGAGATAACTCATCTGGTTGAGTAATCTCATTGTGCTGAGATAAAATGAAAAAGAGAGTTTGGTTAGCAGTGAGCTGATGAAAAACAGAAAGAGTATGTGAGAACAGAGTTAAAAGAATACGAGAACTCTGCACTAACCAATTTCTGAGCCGGGCAGCCACATTACTGATTGGTTCACATTCTTTGGTGACCATCATTGAAACAGGCAACTAGCCCATGCCAACTCTTACTTTAACCCCACCAGCTACTCATTTCTTTCTCAACAAAGAAATGTTTCAATTTCCTTGGGGACGCAGCGTATAATCTATCTAATCTTCACTCGGAAGGTTTGGATATTGAAAAAGAAGGAAGTTTGCCCCACCTTCGCACTTCAATCATGCACATTGAGTCCGTGGAAAACTTGTTGCTGTCTCAACAGTTTACACAATTTGAGCCTATAATCAAGCATAAGTTGCTTCAATCATTTCTACACTTGCACGTACACACAAGGAATATGTTTTCTTGTCATAACGTTCATAAAAATTCCTTTGTGTTTTTCGATTATTGAATGGAAGCCCTGGAGGAGTGATCATCAAAAAGCTCATTTCCAAAGTACATCCGTTGTACTAAGTGGCTTTGTGCAACTTACAGGCATTTTAACTGTTTCATCCGTTGTTTCAGGGTTACCACTTTTATATTATCTGAATTTGAAAAGATTCGGATAAACATTTTTGGAATTGACGGTTATACAGATCAAAGGAGGAGATTGTTTCTCGTTTTCAAAGACTGTTGAATTTGTAAAGAATTTTGATGATCATGATGCTCACAATCATCAAAAACGGGGAAGTGAAGCTGAAAGACAAAGAGAAAGAGCTGATCAAGGAAGTCCTGGATGCCATCACTTACCGAAGGCAGTACAGGAATGAACTAAAGAGATTCGAGCTCATATTCGGGATTTCAGAAGAGACATGTGGTCCCGGTAGACATCTAAAGCTTATGGCTCTACATTGGTACAAAGGGGGAGATTGTTAGTGCTATATTTGTTGTACCAAGTAGATAACAAGTAGAGGGACCAAATGTGACAAGTTTGCCAAACTTGTCTTTAGTATATATAGTTTGCTTTTCCTTTTATTTAGGTTAAGCCTCTATTTGTAAAACCATCGCAGCATACACCAAGAGAAAAACTCTCCATCTTCATGTGTAGTAGACTGCGAGATCATCAATCATATATAGAGGTGAGCATATTTGTTGATATTATTGTTATTGTCATTTGATTACTTGTTATTGTAGGGATCACATAATAATTGCGAAACCTGTTAGTCATCTTGCAGTTGCAGAAGGGAAGAATAAAGTATAAAGATCCATAGCATTTCACATAACCTCAACATATAAACGAAAGAGGAGAAACTTTAACATAAAAAATAAAATAAGCGTATATAGATACCATATAACAAGGAGAGAAACTTACATTTGATTTTAGTACGAAACAGGAATCAAAGAAACATGATGGTATCAGGCAGAATACGATCGAGGTCCAAAAAAACTGAAATAATGAACCTTGTGACTTCTACAGTCCGTATTCATTTGAATTTTATTGCTTGTATCTTGAAATCCCTTGCATAAAACAAGATTACAAACGCCCAAATCGCATACCATATAATATATGCTTGTGTGTGTAATGCCTGAAAACAACAGTTCGATTAGCGGGTCTGCCATTAGGTCGTATTGTTGCCTGTAGAACCAGAAATGCAGAGCAATTTTATGTGTGATAGAAGGTACTTGGATAAATGAATAAATAAAAAAGATGTTTCCAAATGATAAATGACAATAACATGTTACTGTCACAACATTTGACTTATTTGTGTGTAAAAGACACTTGCTCCAGAATAGAGTTATGATTTTACTTTTGATATCCAAAAGAATAGTTTCCAAATAAGCACCCATCCAACGGTTAGTATCAGGTCCGTAACAGTGCGGACATAGCTTGGATGAATCTGGATACAGATCATTTAGTAAAATTAAAGTGACTTGGATGCATTTTAGTTGGATCGAATGAGGCTCCGGCTCTGCTAGAGTGCAGCCCGAGTGAATGTAAGATACAACTTGGTTGACTTCTTTCAAGTATTTTGGCCCATTTTTTTATCAGCGAGAAGAGGCGGATTTAGCATCAAGCACGTCATCATACCAAGGTATTATACTATTATTCAATATGGTCTTAAACTCTTAATAGACTTCTTCAACCGTGAGTTCGTTTTCAGTTCTGGTTTCAATATTCTGATGCTTTCAAGACCAAAAAAATGCTTCTTTGATTACTTAGACATCTTATAAATAAAAGATAAATATTCACATCCCGAATCTCCTAGTAATTAGGCTTTTGATGGGTTCTTTTTCTCTCCTCCCATACCCTTTCTATTTCCTTATTCAAACATACACTTCCAACGGTCCAGTCTCCTTTTAACCATTCTTTCTTCTATGCGTTTCATGATGGGGTAAAACCATACCAGTAAAACCGAAACAAATTGGAAAACCATATTGTAAACTCTTTGTGTTGAGACAGAAAATGATCTGTTACAATTTATAAATATTAAGGACCCATTTAAAGTGAAAGTGAGAACATGTATTACATCAAGCCAACCTATTGAAACCAGCAACAAACATCAATAAAAATGTCAAACCTCTAGAAAATTAATTAACTTACAGATTTGAAGCTAAGAGCAAGTAACCTGGTGCGAATCTCTTGAAAACCTTCGTAAGCATAGTAACAGTTGAAGCAAGGTTCCTACCCACAAAGCTATGTAACATTAAAATGAATAAAACCTCTGAATTAAGGTTCATAAAAAACATATGTAAACCCAAACCTGAGGGAGGAAAACAACACAAGAAATCCAATTCTTTCAGGGTTGTAGAGGGAAAAACGACAACAAACCCGACCATGAAAATGGAGAGCTTACCTGGATTTCCCTAAAATATGTGGAGGGTTTCCATTAAATATGAGGTGGAGAGTGAAGGAGAAGACCAAATGAGATTCAAAGTTTGAATTTGTAAGTGGATAGAAAATCAAACAGAAGATAATAACAACAATTTACACAATAGATTGAGCACTTGGTTACCTGATTAGTAAACAATCAACAACAGAAATCAAAATCGTTCATGGCGATCCTGTTAACAAAACCAAAAAGAAATTAAAATCAAAATCGCAAGTTGTGGAAGTTTAGTGAAGCAGAGACTGCGAACCGAAACCCAAATGAAAAAACAAAATCAAAATCAAAATCGTTGCAACAAAATCAAAAGCAGAGTGAATCGATATATATATATATATATATATATATATATATATATATATATATATATATATATATATATATATATATATTCTATATTGAGTCTTCGTATGGGAGCCAACAGGTAGCAGGTAGAACGACTGGTAAGGTATGGTCTTTTAGCGTGTAGAAGGACTGGTAGGTATGGTCTTTGACGTGAATAGGCAGAAGAAAGTATGGATATACTGTACTGTGGTATGGCGAAGAAAGTAGAAGAAGAAGCACTGGGTATGGTATTGTATTTCAAAAAGGTTGCAACATTTCTCGTTTATCTAGGAATGCATTGAAGGTTTGTATATCATGCATAAAAATGGTAATTAAGAGTTTTCAGTTTTTGTGCTTTAAAAAGTAGTACTCTATGCTTTTTAAGTTGTGTTTAAGACAATTGGTGTATATGCTTATATATGTAGTATATATATATATATACTTTGCAAAAATAAATACTTGCAAATAAAACAAGTATTATTGTTAATATAAACTAATTTAAATAATTAACAAATTCAAAACAAAATGTAAAAATCAAAATTTAAAAACTCAATTATTTTACCTAGTTTTTCTTCTTCTACTCTAGTTTTTAAGTATGTTTTGCTAGACATATTCTTAAATCTTAATGTTTGTAGATTCATCCCCAAAACATGTTGCATGTTGTTAAAAAGGTGATGAATCCATGATCAAACCCATGTTAAGATCAAAGAAGGAACTTTTGAAAGTTCTAACTAGCATGCATGTGCTCTTCTTTAAAATCTACCTCTTAATCTCTAAAAAGTTTTATGAAAAACTTTATATTATACTAAAAACATGTTTTAATCTCCATTCATGTGCTAAAAACTTGTTGTTTTATATGGCAAAAACAAGTTCTTGGCTTGATCACTCATGAGATCTTCAAAAACAAAGCAAGAAGACCCTTTTTGGGATTTTTAAAATATATCTTTGTTTAATATGCATGCATGTAGTTTTAGAGGTTTAAAAACAAATATTCATCTGAAAATATTTGTTTGGGAAGTGTCAAATCGGATTCCATGCAAAAGGAACAAAATCATGACAAAACTTAAAGTTAGATACATTTTCTTAAAGCTACCTTTTGACAGCATTCTGCCAGATTCCTACCTCTCTCTTTAAAAGGTCATAACTCTCTCAATATTTAACCAAATTAGGTAAAATTTCTTCTGTAATTTATGTTTATGTGTTAAGATTCGAACCCAAGTGGTGTCACTCAAAAACTCAAAGATTTCGACCTTCAAACAAACGTCACAAAAACAGTGCGCAAATAGATATACTTTCTATAGTAGTCATACTATAAAAATTATTTGATGAACTTAAACATCTTAAAAATAATGGTTTATATGCCAAAGGTTTTCTAACACATAGTGTCAGCATGAGTAAAAATCTACAGACCAAAAGAGTCTTGGAAAATAGCTAAAAATGGACTGAAAGTGACACAAAGATTCTGGACAGAAAAGAAAATTTCCAAGTATTGTTAAAAAACAACTTTTAACCTACTTTATCAATTTATTTTATAAAATTTGAGACTTGGGTTAACTAATCAACTTAATAATGAGACATGCAAGATATTTTAGACCATCACAAAAATATGAACCTTAAACAAAGTTCTACGTAAGGCATTTTATGACATTTTGGATAAGTATGATTCACCAAACCCCTAGAATTAAGCTGGAATCTTACTAGTGCTCTTACGATTCGTAGGATCGGAGTAGGATCATCTTACAAGTTGCACTTGTGAGCATCTCGGAAACATCATCGTTATCACCGTGAGTTTTCACAACCCATTTTTACTACTTTTATACATTTTGGGGTGAAAAGCATGTTACTATTTCATTACGCATCGGTTGTACTGTTTATTCAAAATGCTATGAATTTTTATGCGCTATAGTATGTATGCTTATGTTAGTTGATTCTGAGTTTCTCTATGGTTCTTTAAGTCCGCGGTTCACTCTACATTTCCCATTAACTCAATTTTTGAGCCATTGGTAAATTATGGATAACGTTATTTGGTTGACTTCCCACTCACCTCGCGAGTGCATAATTACCGTCATCTTTATCATGATTGCGATGGAACATGTGTCTTTGGGGCGTGCAGTCAGGAAGCTTGGGTAGTGGCTCATTTCTTTAACATTTAGCATACGGATATACCTTGTGCATTGTGAACAGCCGGATTTTCTTTCAACAATACAACAATATACCTTGCGCATGTTGACAACCGAATTCTCTATCCACTGTGCGGATTTACAAACATTCATTAAAACTGTTATGCATACTGAAAACCTGTGAACTCACCAACTATTCAATAGTTGATCCTCTCATTTACATGCTTTTCAGGAAATCTCAAGTAAGGTTGGAACTTTAGAAGGCACAACTAGTAGCTGCATCCAACACGATCTTCTTTTTCATGTCAATTTGTGTTTTGGACAATTTGTATTTTGGAACAAGATGTAATTTTTGTAAACTTTTTAAGCTATGATGATTGTGTGTTGTCTTCTACCTTACGCAATGAAACCTTGAGCTGTGACATCCCGTATTTCCGCTTTAGCGGCTTGTGACACCACAAGACTGTACGTCGATCTTACGAACTACCCGCCAGACAACTATGAAGACGTCCGAGCTAGGACATTGGCTTACATGAGGGTAGAAGACGACCTGACTTTCCGTCGTAAGCATTCCACCGATAAAAAGTCGTTCGGAATCAAGAAACCAGATTTCAAATCCAAGACGAGCGTCAAGACGGAGCCAGCGCATCAGATATCGAACGTTCGGTTTGATAAGAAAAAGAATAATCATACGCCCAAATTTCATCAATATCCTAAGATCTCCTCTTATGTATTCAAGGGGGCATCAAAATATTTAGTCGAATCTCCCAAAAACATTCAGTCGTCTATTTGATGGCCCAAGAAAAGCGACAAAGACGATGACATGAAGGATTAGACCAAATGGTGCGACTTCCATAGCGACCATGGTCATAGGACAGATAACTGCCTTGCTTTACAGAAGCAGTTAGCCTGGATCATCCCCATGGGGCATCTCCAAGGTTTGATTGATAAAGAACCTACGCCAGTTGAAAACATAAGACCAGCATCCCCAGTCCACGCAAAAGTCGTCAATTGTGTGACGGGTGGATAAGACGTCTGTGGTTTAACATATTCGGCAGCCAAGCGGCACGCCAGTCAATCATCGGGAGAATATCCCATTCCTCGGTCGTCCTGACCGAAGCAAGAGTTGGAACTGGAGGCGATGCCAATAACGTTCGATCAGGACGACCTCCAAGACAGCTGACAGAAACATCACGACGGATTGATTATCCAGCTCACTATTGGCAACTGCTCGACCAAAAGAGTACTGGTCGACGGAGGCACTTCGGCTAACATTATTTTCCTAGGCACGATCAAAGCTTTAGGCATCGATAAGTCAGAGATCCCTCGTCGATCGACGACTCTGATAGGAGTTAATGGCGATTCTACTAGCACTTTGGGAGAGATCATCCTCCCAGTGTACGCTAAAGGGGTCAACAAATAAACGAAGTTTAACGTTATCAATTGTTCGTCAGCTTACAACGTTATACATGTCCGGCCGTGGATTCACGACATGAAGGCGGTCCCTTCAACCTATCACCAGACGATCAAATTCCCGACGCCATAGGGAGTACAAGAAATCAAAAGTGAACAGAAGACCGCACGTGATTGCTACAAGGCGACGTTGAAACCTCAAAAAAGGGACATTTAGCAATTACAGGTCCAAGATGTCCCTGAGTCCTCAGATGACTATCGTCTAGAAGAAGTCATCTTGGACCAGGACAAGCCTGATCAAATTGTCTTTGTGGGGGCATCGTTAGATCCCATCATAAAGAGCCAACTAAATTCCTTTTTGCAAGAACATGTTGATTGTTTCGCTTGGACGCACAATGACATGGTGGGCATCGACCCCGACGTCATATCCCACAAGCTGAACGTCGACCCATCGTTCTAGCCAATAAAGCAAAGACGTCGAAAATTCACTCCTGAATGAAATAAAGTGATCAACGATGAGGTCAACAACTTGCTTAAGACCGGGAAGATCAGAGAAGTAAAGTACCCCGACTGGTTAGCCAACGTCGTGGTCGTACAGAAAAAAATGGAAAGTGGCGAGTGAGTATCGACTTCATAGACCTTCATAAGGCCTGTCCTAAAGATCCATTTACACTACCCCACATCGAAGCTATGGTCGACGCGACCACAGGACATGAACTCTTGACGTTCATGGTTACTTATTCTGGATACAATCAGATACTGATGCACAACGAAGACCAAGAGAAGACTGCTTTTATGACAGATAAAGGCATATACTACTACAAAGTCATGCCTTTCGGCTTGAAAAATGCAGGAACAACCTACCAGCGATTGGTTAACAAGATGTTCAAAGAACACCTCGGTGACACCATGGAGGTCTACATTGATGACATGCTTCTCAAGTCCAAGCAGACGACCGACCATATCTATCATCTGAAGAAATCCTTCAACGTCCTTCGACAATATCAGATGAAGCTGAATCCTATGAAATGTTCCTTCAGAGTCAGCGCCGGGAAATTTCTGGGGTACATGGTCACACGACGAGGTATAGAGGCAAATCCTGATCAAATCAAAGCTTTGAAAAACATCAAGTCGCCTAGAACCTTCAAGGAGGTCCAACGACTTACATGTCGTGTAGCAGCGTTAAATCGCTTCATCTCACGATCGTCGGAAAAATGTCATTTGTTCTATAATGTCTTGAGAAAGAACAAGGGATTCGATTGGACAGATGATTACGAGCATGCGCTACAACGATTGAAAGAATACATAGCCGTTCCGCCCTTGCTTTCGAAACCAAAGGAACACGAGATCCTACAGATGTATCTTGCCGTAAGTACTCACTCAGTAAGTGTTGTTTTAACTAGAGAGGACGACAGACAGCAGCTACCGATTTACTACGTCAGTATGTCTCAACTGGACGCTGAAACACGATATACGTCCATGGAGAAGTTACTTTTGTCACTAGTTATAGCGACAAAGATGTTACGACACTATTTTGAATCCCATCCTATTATCGTCGTAACAAAGTTTCCTCTCAAGTTAGTCCTTGGAAAGCCCGAGCTAACAAGACGACTAGAAAAATGGAGTATCTACCTCAGTGGCTACGATATGGACTTCAAGCCTCGATCGACAATTAAGTCGCAAGTCCTGGCCGACTTCGTCGCCGATTTCAGACCTGAACTGGAAAAACAAGCACAAATCGAGACCTATATTGTGGCAACTATAAGTGACACGACCTGGGTGCTCCATATTGTAACATCCTAAAATCAGGGCTAATTGAAACCTTAAATTATAACAAGATTTAAACATTAATCTTCCAAACTTTATATATAAGCGGAGAATTAACTATGAGGGTCATATTTACAAATATCAAATTCTTCAAATAACCTATTAATCTAATCATGTCACTATAATCAGATTAACTAGGTTATCTAAGCAATCCATCAAAACCTCGGTATTCATTAACTTCTCCGCTAATCCAAAAGCTCTCGTCCCACGTCCCTTTATTTTCCCGAGCTAGTACCTGGTAAGAAAATATCATTTGAAACGATTAGGCTAACGCCTAGTGAGAACATTCGGTTTCAAAATAATACTTATAAAAATCATTGTAAACAAGGCATAACAAACCTGGTTTACCCTTTTTCTTACCACATGCGTATACATTTTTCAATGACGGGGTTATACTCGACTTCATGATTATGACTGACACCAAGTCAGTTATTGTATCATATTCTTGAACCCACACTACAAATCTCCACGGATTCTATATTAATGCTCAACTCCAAGAAATCGCAATTACACATGCTCATTTCTTGAAAGGAAGTACATATTACAATTACACATGCCAATCTCTCCTCTTCCTTAGAAATCGGGAATTACGATTAATCCACACGCCAATTCCACGATTTCTCACACACACTGGAATTACGATTAATCCACACGCCAATTCCATGTGTTTATAACGACTAGTGCCTATGGATCCATTACACATACTACACACCTGCATAATACCAAACTGTAAGTATGTTCAAGCTACTAGAATTGAATTTCAATTCCTAAATCATAACTTCCAGAAGTTAGCGAAACCTAAAATTACTGAGTACTCAAAAGTGACCGGACAACAAGAGTTTCCGGACACTTCAAACTATCCGAATACACCATCTTTCCGGATACAATTCTTACCGGATACTTATCTAATCCAGATGACATCCGGAAACCAAGGTAATCCGGATACCATCCGGTAACTAATTTCATCCGAAAACTACAAAAAATCAAGACTTACCGGATAACTTCGTCTTGTCCGGAAACCTTCTTACAGAGGTTTCCGGATACTATCATTTTATCCGGAAACTTCGACCTGCAGCTTAGAAATTCAACCCAAAAACATGTATGTTCCATTCAGCTTGTTTTAAACACAACCATACAGTCCCAAAACAGTTTATACAAGCGTCTTAACATTTAATTTGACAGAAAACAAGGATTTAAGAAAAAAATGAATGAACTCACCTTAAAGAAGATAAACTCACTTCTTTGCACAACCTAGCAATCCAAACTGCTGTCAATGATTCTGGAACCTAATCAATAAATAGATTTGTTCACAACTAAGTATTTACAACAAACTTTATCTGAATCCATGATGAATTTCTTACCAAATTTTGAAGACAAAGACTTGATTTTTCCCCCTTCTCTTCTTTCTCCCTATTCTTTCTCTCTGTATTTTCTAAACCGACTCCAGACTAATAATCAAGATATTTCTCAATTTTCAGCCCCTTTATCCATACTCACTTTCCATTAATAACCAAACACACCTTCTTATTTTCATATTATCAAGTTTGGCTTTAATTTTGGTTTCTCATGTTTTAACCCCTCATAAATTATAAACTTGCAAAGTGATTCAACAAATTAACTTAAATTACAAAAATTTCCTCATTCAAATAAAATATAATATGACGAAAGTTCGAGATGTTACAATACTCCCCAACTTGAAAGTGATTTCGTCCCCGAAATAAAAGCTAGGTAAACAAGTGAGGATATCTAATCTTCATATTCTCTTCCGACTCTAAAGTCACATTAGCACCTAGACGGTGCTTCCATTGTACTTTTAACATAACCACTTCCTTATTATTACATAAACTTCCTAATCGATCTTTCCAAAATTGCCTCTGGTTCTTACACACAACGGCTCTTTTCGTCCACTCTTACGTCAGTAAGTGGAATCACATCGTTCTCTTTGGCTAAACATTTCCGAAGATAGCAAACATGAAAAGTATTATGGATTCCTTCCAATTCAGGTGGAAGATCCAACTGATATGCTTGCAATCCAACTCTCTTAGTAATAGTGAAAGGTCCTAGAAAACGAGGACTCAACTTCCCACGTTTACCAAACCTTATCACACCTTTGCATGGGGATACTTTAAGCATCACGCGCTCCCCAATTTGAAATTCTTTTGGTCTTCTTTTCGGATCAGCATAATTCTTTTGTCGATCTTGAGCTGCTTTCATATGCTTCCGAATCTCTTTCACTTTATCCGCCGTTTGTTGCAGAAGTTCCGGACCAGCAAACTGTTTTTCTCCGGCTTCTAACCAACACACTGGCGTTCTACATTTCCGGCCATACAAAGCTTTGAAAGGTGCTCTTCCGATACTGGAATGATAACTATTGTTATACGCAAATTCTACTAACGGTAGATGCGTATCCCAGTTACCTCCAAAATCTAACACACACGACCTGAGCATATCTTTCAAAGTTTGAATGGTTCTTTCGCTTTGCTCGTTAGTTTGTGGATGATAAGCAGTTCTCAAATTTACTCTCGTACCCAATTCTTCTTGTAGTGACTGCCAAAACCTTGATGTAAACCGACTATCGCGATCAGACACTATAGACACCGGTATACCATGCCTTGACACCACTTCATCAATATAAAGCTTTGCCAATTTATCTATTGGTGACGCTTCTTTCATAGCCAGAAAATGAGCACTCTTGGTCAGTCGATCCATGATTACCCATATAGTGTCGTTACCCTTTTGCGTTCTCGGTAACTTTGTCACGAAATCCATGGTAATCTTTTCCCATTTCCATTCCGGAATTTCCAATGATTGGAAACTTTCGTAAGGCTTTTGATGTTCCGCTTTTACTAACGAACATGTCCTACACTTTTCTACTATTTGTGCCACATCTACTTTCATAGCTGGCCACCAATAGTGTAACTTCAAATCTCTATGCATCTTAGTACTCCAGGATGTATAGAATACTTAGATTTATGAGCATCTTCGAGAATCAACTCTCGATTTCCTCCAACTTTTGGCACCCAAACACGACCTTGGAATAATTTAATTCCACGGTTATCTTCAGTTAGTTGAAGATGCTTCTTGCTCATGACTTCATCTTTTAGATTCTCTTCCATTAAAGCCTCCGCTTGTGCCTCTTTTATCCTTTCCATTAGACTTGATGTTACATCAATTCTGGCATTGGTCGCTTTCAAACACACACTATAGTATTTTCTACTTAAAGCATTAGCTACGACATTTGCTTTACCGGGATGGTAATGCAATTCGCAATCATAATCTTTAAGTAACTCTAACCAGCGTCGTTGTCTCATGTTCAACTCTTTCTGATCAAAGACATGTTTCAAGCTTTTGTGATCAGTAAAAAGAGTACACTTCGTTCCATACAAATAATGTTGCCACAGCTTCAATGCAAATACAACCGCTGCTAATTCCAAATCATGAGTAGGATAATTCTTCTCGTGCTCTTTAAGTTGTCTTGATGCATAAGCAATCACTTTGCCTCGTTGCATCAATACACATACCAGACCCATCTTTGACGCGTCGCTATATACATCCAAATCTTCTGTTTCTTCTGGTAAGGAAAGAATAGGAGCTTCACATAACTTTTGACGTAAAGTTCTGAAAGCCGATTCTTGTTTTTCAGACCAAACAAACTTCACGTTCTTTCGAGTCAATAAAGTCAAGGCAGAAGCAATCTTGGAGAAATCTTTAATAAACCTTCGGTAGTAACCGGCTAGGCCTAAGAAACTTCTTATTTCAGATGCACTTTTTGGTGTTTCCCAATTTGTCATTGCTTCTATCTTTGATGGGTCTACTTTGACTCCATCCGAAGTGATTACATGGCCTAGAAATTGTACCTCTTTTAACCAGAATTCACATTTCGAGAGTTTAGCGTACAACTTCTCTTTTCTCAACACTTCTAAGACTTCACGAAGATGACGTTCATGATCGTCTTCATTCTTCGAATAAATAAGTATGCCATCAATGAATACAATGACAGACTTATCTAAGAATGGTCGACATACTCTGTTCATCAGATCCGTGAACACGGCTGGAGCATTAGTCAACCCAAATGGCATTACAAGGAATTCATAATGTCCGTATCTCATTCTGAACGTTGTCTTCGGGATATCTTCATCTCTTACTTTAACTTGATGGTACCCTGACCTCAAATCAATCTTGGAAAAGCATCCCGCACCTTGGAGTTGATCGAACAGGTCATCAATCCTAGGAAGCGGATACTTGTTCTTAATTGTCACCTTATTCAGCTCGCGGTAATCGATGCACATTCTCATAGTGCCATCCTTTTTCTTAACAAACAATACCGGAGCTCCCCAAGGTGAAGAACTCGGCCTAACAAAACCCTTATCCAACAACTCCTAATGTTGGGTCATCATCTCTTTCATCTCGGCCGGCGCTAGGCGATACGGTGCACGCACTATTGGTGCCGATCCAGGGATAAGATCAATACAAAACTCTACCTGTCGTTCAGTCGGTAGGCCTGGAAGATCGTCGGGAAATACGTCCGGGAATTCACGTACTACCTTAGTATCTTCCACTTGTTTCTTCTCTGACTTTACATCTAAAACATATGCTAGATAGGATGAACATCCTTTCATCAAGCATTTACGCGCTTTTGCAACAGAAATTAACGGAACTTCCCCTTTTTACATTTCCCCAAAGATGAGTACATCTTCCTTATCATCCATCGGAATCCGGATTAATTTCTTTGCACAAAGTATCTCTGCCTGGTTGACTGTCAGCCAGTCCATACCCACAATCACATCGAATCCTCCAATTTCCATCAACAACAAGTCGATCGGAAATTTCGTTTCTCCTACTGAAATAAAACAACCCTCAAGTCTTTCGCAAACCAAGACTTGACCCCCGTTAGCTACCTCAACTACTAATGCATCTTCCAAGGTAGTGACAGGCATAGCTAACTTGAGAAAGAACGACTTGGACACGAACGACAAATTTGCACCACAGTCAAATAAAATACGCGCAGGAATGGAATTAACGAGGAATGTACCCGAAACAACGTCTTTCGATTCTTTGGCCTCATCACCTGTCATCTGAAATGCCCTACCCGTTGGCTTTGGAACATTTGGTTTCTTGCTTTGGTCTCCACTCTTTTTCAGCTTTGGGCAATCCCGACGGAAGTGACCTGGTTGTTTACACTCGTAACTGGTTAATCCTTGTACATGACAGTTGTTCTTTATATGTACATTTTTACCGCATTTAAAACATTCCAACATTGTCACCCGACACGGTCCATAGTGCTTACTCCTACACTTTGGACACCAATTCGGCTCACGACGAGATTCATAATGAGCACTTTTGCCAACTGCCTTTGATTTCTGAGAAGACTCTGACCGGCCCTCCCATTTTCGTTTTTCTCCAACTTGGGTCTTTTCTTCCTTATCTTTGGCATAGATTTCTTCCATCACTTTAGCTTCCTCAATTGTCTCTCTTAACGTTGAATCCTTAGCATTTCGTACACGGGACATCATGTTCGCTGGCAAACCTTTCAAATATGCTTTTATCTTTTCTTTCTCAGTCGTAGCCACATGCCCCACCAAGTTCAGCTTTTCCATAAAAGTTTCAGTATACTTCCTAACCGACATATTACCCTTCTTAAGAGTCCGAAACTCTTCTTCAATTCTATCCATCTCGTTTCCATTGCAGTATTCTTCCAATATCTTTTTCTTGAATGACTCCCAAGTCATAGCGGTCAAGACTGGAGCCATAATTGTAGCCGTTACTACATTCCACCAAGTCAGCGCATTACCTCTTAGCATTTGAGATGCAAATCTAACCTTTGACTTCTCGTCGCATTCACAAGCTCGAAAAGCTTGTTCCATTTCTCTTAGCCAATTCATGCAGGCTACTGGATTATCTGCCCCGATAAACTCTGGTGGTTTACAGCTTAGGAACGTTTTATACGAGCAGACTCTTTCCACCCTCCTTTCCGTCTCTATCACAGGGTTACAAATTGGATTTATCACGCAAGTATCAGTCTCCGTCCGACGTAACTCCGAACTTCGATCATTTAGTGCTTTCATAAACATTTCGGCTTGTCTTTCCATCGCTGTATTCATCATTCTTGTCATCTTTTCCATCATACGAGACTCCACCGTCGATTCAGGCGTTTCCTGGTTAGCGGTACTGGTACTCGTTCTGTGTACCTGACTATCCGCTCCTCCCGTAAAATGAAATCTCGGCGGGCTCTCATGAGTTCCGCCCGTTCCAGGTTGTCCCACCAATCCCCAATCATTTACTGCTCTGTCCTCCGAAGAATTAGAGGACCTCGGTGGTGTATTGACCATCGTTTTGATATAACGCAAGAAATAACCATAAGAAATGGTTACACATACTAGACATACAAAACGTACTTTACCGATCATTAGTCACTGTAACAATTTAGAAATAAGCATGCTTGCGTAATAATATATTCATAATAATAGTAGCTAATTGAAATTGTGAATATACTATACATGAGAATCCTCATTACCATCGTTACAGTACTAATTTCACGTATGTCCGTCAACTCTAAGACTATCCCGTCTTAGTACTTCTACCCTTATCTCACGAATCATAACTTAATTCGTCTCAGCTTAAGTCTAAGTATTTCGTTAGCATACTTAGTTAACTTAAACTAATGCTCGGATACCATATTGTAACATCCTAAAATCTGGGCTAATTGAAACCTTAAATTATAACAAGATTTAAACATTAATCGTCCAAACTTTATATATAAGTGGAGAATTAACTATGAGGGTCATATTTACAAATATCAAATTCTTCAAATAACCTATTAATCTAATCATGTCACTATAATGAGATTAACTAGGTTATCTAAGAAATCCATTAAAACCTCAGTATTCATTAACTTCTCCGCTAATCCAAAAGCTCTCGACCCACGTCCCTTTATTTTCCCGAGCTAGTACCTGGTAAGAAAATATCATTTGAAACGATTAGGCTAACGCCTAGTGAGAACATTCGGTTTCAAAATAATACTTATAAAAATCATTGTAAACAAGGCATAACAAACCTGGTTTACCCTTTTTCTTACCACATGCGTATACATCTTTCAATGACGGGGTTATACTCGACTTCATGATTATGACTGACACCAAGTCAGTTATTGTATCATATTCTTGAACCCACACTACAAATCTCCATGGATTCTAGAGTAATGCTCAACTCCAAGAAATC
The DNA here is from genome assembly GCA_033807775.1 of Saussurea involucrata. Lineage (NCBI taxonomy): Eukaryota > Viridiplantae > Streptophyta > Magnoliopsida > Asterales > Asteraceae > Saussurea > Saussurea involucrata. The sequence continues at coordinate 89,073,670 of CM066320.1, read as the reverse complement.
GCAATTACACATGCCCATTTCTTGGAAAGGAAGTAGAGATTCGAATTACACATGCCAATCTTTCCTCTTCCTTAAAAATCGGGAATTACGATTAATCCACACGCCAATTCCACGATTTCTCACACACACTGGAATTACGATTAATCCACACGCCAATTCCATGTGTTTATAACGACTAGTGCCTATGGATCCATTACACATACTACACACCTGCATAATACCAAACTAAAGCAATCTTTAAGCCTAACACACTGCCATTCAACTATAAGTATGTTCAAGCTACTAGAATTGAATTTCAATTCCTAAATCATACCCTTCCAGAAGTTAGCGAAACCTAAAGTTACTGAGTACTCAAAAGTGACCGGACAGCAAGAGTTTCCGGACACTTCAAACTATCCGAATACACCATCTTTCCGGATACAATTCTTACCGGATACTTATCTAATCCGGATAACATCCGGAATCCAAGGTAATTCGGATACCATCCGGTAACTAATTTCATCCGGAAACTACAAGAAATCAAGACTTATCGGATAACTTCGTCATGTCCGAAAACCTTCTTACAGAGGTTTCCGGATACTATCATTTTATCAGGAAACTTCGACCTGCAGCTTATAAATTCAACCCAAAACCATGTCTGTTCCATTCAGCTTGTTTTAAACACAACCATACAGTCCCAAAACAGTTTATACAAGCGTCTTAGCATTTAATTTGACAGAAAACAAGGATTTAAGCAAAAAATGAATGAACTCACCTTAAAGAAGATAAACCCACTTCTTTGCACAACCTAACAATCCAAACTGTTGTCAATGATTCTGGAACCTAATCAATAAATAGATTTGTTCACAACTAAGTATTTACAACAAACTTTATCTGAATCCATGATGAATTTCTTACCAAATTTTGAAGACAAAGACTTAATTTTTCCTCCTTCTCTTCTTTCTCCCTTTTTTCTCTCTATTCTTTCTCTCTGTATTTTCTAAACCGACTCCAGACTAATAATCAAGATATTTCTCAATTTTCAGCCCCTTTATCCATACTCACTTTCCATTAATAACCAAACACGCCTTCTTATTTTCATATTATCAAGTTTGGCTTCAATTTTGGTTTCTCGTGTTTTAACCCCTCATAAATTATAAACTTGCAAAGTGATTCAACAATTTAACTTAAATTACAAAAATTGCCTCATTCAAATAAAATATCATATGAAGAAAATTCGAGATGTTACACATATCGACGGATCTTCAACCATCATTGTGCTTTCATTTGACTTTTTCACTACCCAAACTTGTTTGAACCTTTTTCTCCAACCATATTTATATAAGAAATATCATTAAAGTCATGATCAGTAGAGCTTGAGTAGTAAGGATGTCTATTTTGAGAGCGACCGGTCATTTTCCATCCATGTGAACGTCTTTTAGATTTAGAATTGGTTTTGGAAGCATTGTTCACAGATTGGGATTTAGGTGCGGATGTAAAACATTCACCCTTTTGAAATTTTACCGGTCGATCAACAGCTTTTGAGAGAAAATCGGTATAGCTTGGAAGAGGTTTATTGAATTCAAACTTTGAAAACTCTTCATCTGTACAAATGTTGGAATTCATAAACGCTATAAAAATCAATTTCACTTTTGGATGGAACATTATTAGGTGAAAGATGTGAGGAACATTTTGGAACAGTGTTTTGCGAAGAATCAGTTGCGAAAGCTTTTTGAAAATTTGATTTTAGATTCTTTGGCAAACTTATCACTTGACGTTCTTTTCCTTTTGTAAACACCAGATCTATTAGGTAAATGTCATCATCTTCATTGAGCTTGAGAATTCTAGAGTTTACATGTGGATTACAAACTTTCTCTCTCTAGAATGCTCTCTAACTTTCTCTCTCTAGATATTAGAAATAAGCTTCCTTCTAATGACTTGATTAACAACTAAGCTAACAAATCCTATTTATACCTAGGATTACAAAGCATTAAATCTAATTACATTGACTTTTACTTAAACTACTTTTACTTTTACTCTTACTTTGACTTTACACTATTTGATTATTACAAGACTTTTACAATAAATCTTGAATACAATTTTATGATCTAACATTCTCCCCCTTTGGATTCAAGATTTAAAAAAATATGGCAGCAGTCTTTAGCTCTTGATCTTCAAAACTTTAACTCTGACTACTTTAAACATTGAAGCTCTGACAATCTTCAAACAACTTTACAATCTTCAAACTTTCAACTTTGAAAAGTCTTCGTCTTCTTTTTGAAAAGTCAATCTTCATGAAAATAATCTTCAATAATTTTTCTTCAAGTCTTGAACAAGAATTTCAGATCTTTGTATCTTTAAAATATTTGAAGCTTTATTCTTTGAAGCTTTGAACTCAAACTTCGAATGATTTCTTGAACTTTGTATCTTCATCTCTTTGACCTTGAAATTGCCTTTGAATAACGAACACTCTGGAAACATCCCGAAACATCTTCTTGACTTTAATTCATCATTTTCCCCCCTTAATCTTTCATTGACCAATCTCCCTTTTCTTCAGAATATTATTTCTCCCCCGGTTCTTCAGTATACTATTTCTCCCCCTTTACGATAATTGTGAGCATCATGATCGTCAAAACCTTTATCAATTCCAGCACGCCCTTTGTTCACCATAAGTAACATTCTCCTCCTTTTTGATCTGATAAACCGTCAATTCCAAAAGAATTTATCCTAATCTTTTCAAATTCAGACAAAAGAATATGGTAACCCTGAAACAACGGATGAATCAGTTAAAATGCATGTAAGTAGCACGGAGCCACTTAGTACAACATATTTACTTTGTAAAGGAGCTTTTTGATGTTCACTCCCTAGGGCTTCCATTCAATCATCGAAAAACCACAAAGGAATTTCTATGAACGTTATGATAAGAAAACATATTCCTTGTGTGTACGTGCATGTGTAGAAAGAATTGAAGCAACTTATGCTTGATTATATAGGCTCAAAGCGTGTAAACTGTTGAGACAACAACAACTTTCCATAGACTCAATGTGCATGAATGAAGTACGAAGGTGGGGCAAACTTCTTTCTTTTTCAATATCCAAACCTTCTGAATGAAGATTAGATAGATTATATGATGCATCCCTAAGAAAAATGAAACATTTCTTTGTTGAGAAAGAAATGAGTAGCTGGTGGGGTTAAATGCAAGAGTTGGCATGGGCTAACTGCCTGTTTCAATGATGGTCACCAAAAATGTGAACCAATCAGTAATGTGGCTTCCCGGCTCAGAAAATGGTTGGTGCAGAGTTCTCTTACTCTTTTAACTCTGTTCTCACACCCTCTTTCTGTTTTTAATCCGCTCACTTCTACCCAAACTCTCATTTACATTTTACCTAAGCACAATGAGATTACTCAACAGGATGAGTTATCTACCCCACTCTTTGATGTAGACCCCTCACCCCTCAATCACTCAAGGATAACTTCTTGGGTAGGAAACACTAGTTAACGTGAATCCATAGAAGTTTAATAATCTCACACTGATCCCATGAAATTTTGTCCTAGAAATTTTCGTTGTTCAACAGTTTAGGTTGAACAAATAAATCTCAGCATTTGAATGACATTGTCATCAGAATGTATGCTCCTCAATAATAATCATTAATATTTGAGCATGTGAACTTTGAAGATTTCTCAAAACAAAGATAAAGAATGAGTGAAATGAACTCGAAGGACTTGTTTGAGAATCTGACAAAGTATCAATCAGATCAAATATTATGAATGATGATCATAAAAGGATAGGGTATCAAAGAATCGAAAATTGTTTATATGAACAAATATAAACAATCTTTGAATGAAACGTGTAAGTTTACGCTGAATGAATGTATGATGCTCAACAAAATTTGAAATACAAACGAGAGTATTACCATCGAAAAATGGTTTCATTTTGAGACATGGTAGTAAGAAAGTCAATATGAAGCTGAACCGGTGTGTATGAATACTTGAAAGTATAGAAAAGATAATACACAAGTATTAATCTTTGGAAACACACGGTCAGAAATAATGTCATAGTAATCCGAGATCTATATATATATGTATATATATACATATATGAAAAACATTTAAAATCACACTTCTAAAATTATAAAATCTGTTTGAATTAGAGAAGTGGTTTGATCATTTAAGAAAACGTTTTTCATGCTTGAAAGTCGTTCTTCTTTCAAACAATCTCAGATTGAGTTTAGAAGATACTTACAGTCAGAAATGTTTGAGCACCCTCTCAAATCATGATACAATGATTAACAAATCTTATAAGCTCCCCTTTAACATATGCAAAGGATCTTTATCTGAATAAAATCTGCACAAATAACAAGACTTGGATCAAAATATCTTTAATCATGAAAACGAGTTCTGAATTACCAAGATTGAAGTAAATTCAGAAGTCATAGTCATTGAAGTCCGAGTCCTAATCTGATATGATCAGAAGTCAAAATCATTGAAGTACGGGTTCTGAACTGAATTATTCAGAAGCCAAAACATTTTGAAGTACGAGTCATGAGCTGATTTACTCAGAAGTCTAAATTGTCTTTGAAGTATGAGTCCTAAATTGATATGTTTAGAAATCATAATCTCTGAAGTACGGGTTCTGAACTGAATTATTTAGAAGACAAAATCATTTGCTCCCCTTTAAAAACACATGTACTTTTCCTCAAAAGTCTGCATAACTTCTCTTCTGTTTACAGTCATGTGTGTGGTATATATGTAACATTCAGCACTACACATGATGAACCTGCAAAATAGATTAAGTAGATTTTGGTACCCAATAGAACTTGGGTCCTGGTTTGTTAGGTGCAGATTTCTTTGAAGAAATTCTGTACGTACCATACCAATAAGAAGTATAATCTTTATGAACAAAATCATTTGATCCACTATAGATCCCAGTTTGACAATCAAGTAACAACGAATAGTCGAAACGATTATTCTTATTGAATGATTGTAGAGAGTTACAATATAGGAATGAAATACAAACTCTCTCTCTAAACTATGAACCACTAGAATGATTAATCTCTCACAAAGCTTAACCTAATTTCCACTAAACACACTTTAAATACCAAGGGCTTATCTCCTAAAGACCAAGGCCCATTAAGCACTAGTTAAGCCCATTTAACCAATTAAAGGCTTTTACAAACAATTAAATAAAACTATTATTTTTTTTATATAACTTTCTATTTTATAGGACTTTTAGTCCTAACAATCTCCCCCTAGAGTTATATAAAGAAAAATTATGATCTTGGAATCTTCAGGTCTTGATATTCTCTCCCTTTTGAATATTTGACAGATGTTGGCGTTGCTTGACTTCAGGTCTTTTCAAGCTCCCCCTTGAATTATGCTCTTAGTCTTCATAGTATTACGAGTTGAACCACTAGTTGAATTGACTTTGAAAAACTTCTGAACTTGTTGAACCAATATGCTCGAAGGAGGAATCAACTTGTTGCAAACACTTCTTGATAAGGAATGAGAAGAACCATGCACTTGTGATCTTTTATGCACAGAACATAACAGTTACTCCCCATCAACTTGATAATCTGTGTCTTTGAACTTTCAAAACGTTCTCCCCTCATGATGATGATCCGTGTTTTTGAATCTGTATCAGTTCTCCCCCTCATGATGATTAGGAGCATCCTGAGTATCATGTAATGTCAAAGACAACACTGATGAGTAGCAAAATACCAGATAAGACAATACGTAACAAGAATGGGGTAATCAACTAACATAGAAACACAAAAGTAACTGTTATCACAACAATTAAAATAATTGTGTGGCCTATGTTCAGAGTTGGCATTGCGTATCTCTGATAGGACTTCCAGTTATCACTGAAGTAAAATCTGAAAAATTACTTCTCAAACTGTTCCGGCAATATCACGAAGATATGCGATTGGAATCACAAAGACTCGTGCATGTGTGAAAGATTTAAATTATATCGATTTGGCTCAAAAAATGATTTAACTTGGGACTCAAGTTAAAATTCAATAGACTCAGTGATTAGGAAATAAAGTTCGGAGACCGGAGCTGATGTCTTCCTTTTTCGATATCTAAGACCTCCGAGTGAGGAATAGATAGATTATGTGCTGAATCTCCATGCTTTTATGAAACAAACATCATTTGTGAGATGTTTGAGTGGGTGGGTGGGGTGAAACAAATTATCGTCATTGGGTCCATGTCTGTTTCAATATTCATCTCCAAAGAACGATAATGAATAGATTATGTGGTTACCCGGAAAACTGACTCGGTTTGGTAAGGACAAATATATTCTTTTAAGTCCTGTAACATCCTCACCAAATTTTTTCTTTCACTCCAAACTCATCTATGCTTCTAGACGCCTCACTGATGTCTATATTTGGATGTGTTTCTTGGGTATGTCCTCCCGCTTCTGGATAGACCATAGAAACACAATAAATCATATCACTCCTTTCACAGTTTTTTTTTCATTCACCAAATAATACAGTTTAGTAAACATTTGAATACGAGTTCTAAACTGAAGTGTTTAGAATTCATAACATTTAAGAACGAGTGCTGATCTAAAATGATCAGAAGTCATAAAAGTGAAGTCCGAGTTCTGATATGAGGTAATCAGAAGTCATAAGAATGAAGTTCGAGTTCTGATCTGAGGTAATCAGAAGTCAAGAAAATGATAAAGAATGTCAAAGGACAAATTCAAATGCGAACTAGAATGACTTAGTAAGCACAATATTTTCAATAAATGAAACAATTGATTGGAAATTTAGTTGTGAAGAACAAGTCACAATTAAGATGTCAGATAAGAATTGAATTATTTAGATGAAATGACGAACTTTGAAACACAAGTAGGAATTCAAGCGAGTGTATTTCCATCGAAAAATCAACAAGTATATGAGACATGGAAATAACTAAGTCAAGAAAATATAACACGTGGCATTTATGGAAGTTAACATTGGAGAATCACAAACACAAGTAAGTTATCCAGAATGAATTACCACGGTTCTTTGAATTCACTGAAAAATTAATGTATATGTCAAATACCTGATGCTCCCCCTCAAAATTGGCGTAACCTTTTATTGCTGTCATGTGAAAGGAATAATTTGAATTAGATCACACATGACATTCCTACAAAAACAAATCAAAAAGATTTTGGTATCCATGCTTTGATGGATCCTTGATGGATAGATGCTTTGGCTTTAAAATGGGGATTGGGGATACTATAAGTACCATACAAGTTGTTGACATACCTTAGATGCACAAAGTCACTCTTTCCACAATAAGTGCAGCAGAGCTTTGCTCGGTTTAGACTTATCAGGTTAGCTATCGGGTAAACATGGGCACGTGAGCCGGTCTTGGAAATACAAGACTTTGTATCAACTACAGGAGAGTTATGAGACTTGTTTCCAACACTGTCTTCTATAGTTGATTTCTTTCTCCAAACCATTTTTACTTTTCTTAAAGCATGATTATCTGAAGAATCATTAAGCTCACTGTCAGAAGAACTAGAGTAACAAGATTGTCTTTGGTGAGAATTACCAGTTTTTTAGCATTTCTTTGACCGTCTTTTATATTTAGATTCTGAAGAAGTGGTCTTAGAAACGTTTTTTGAGTTAGATAATTCCCCCTTTTCAAAATTTACCGGTGTGGCCATTTTCTACAAAAGTTGAATGTGACTTACAATCTTTGGGGAAAACTCAATTTTCAAAATATCTTTAGCATGACAAACAGAGGAATTCATAAACTCAAAAGACCGCCGTGCAGAACCAAATGGGTTTTCACCATCAGAGTCGGATGAGGAACAGTTAAAGAAATCATCTGCAAAGGGATTATTAAAGTCAGAGAAAAGATTCCTTTGTATCGAATCGGTTTGGATAGTCTTACTTTTATTAGAAAAACTCAAAGCCTTTTCATCGGTGTCATGAGACACACCTAGAAAAGCTTTGCACGAGGAACTATCCGAACAAGTACTTGACGGGTCAACCGAGATGGTGTCAGGAGAGGTAGGCTTCATTGGAGTATCCATGGGACTTTCTTTAGCCATCCTTCCTGTTAATGCTTCTGCCGCCAGGGCGGACAATTTAGAAGTCAATTTAGCAATCTCGGTTTTATAACTCGTTCTTTCTGATTCGGATAATGACTCGGTTTTGTTCTTTTTGAGCTCGTTTATTGTAGATGAAAGTACAATTCTTTCGGTTTCAAAAATGACCTTGTCCCTCACAATTGATTCTTCGAGTTTGAAAATGATGTTTTCCAAAATCAGAGGTGGAATATAACGTTTAAACTCTGATTGATCATGAGATCCTACATCTGGTGTTTCCTTAACTGGAACTAGAGTTTCCACAATTTTGGCAAGAGAACAGATGTTGAAGTAATCATTTGAGGGGTAGGGTGTTTTGGTTTTCAAATAAGATGCATTAAGGGTTTCGTACACGAAAGGAACTTGTACATTTATATTCTTTCTGGGTGGCTCATCTTCCGATTTAGGTTCAATATTTTCAGGCTTTTCCCTTACTTTTGGTAGAGGAATTCCTGTTTTTCTTTTAAGGTCTTCCTTTTCCCCATCCTCGTGTGACGGTTTAGTCCACTTGATCTTATACTCAGGGTATGTATTATCTAGTCCCAAAAAGTTGAACTCATAAAGGGTGGGAACCTTAGATAACATTTTCTTAAGGTAACACGGATTATCATATCCGAGTCCCCAAAGAGCGTTATAATACTTGAATTCCTTCGGTTTGTTCAAATGAATCGTTTGGTCTGTTTAACCTCGCTTGTAAAGTTTGGATTCAAGATCCTTAAGCTTGTTAGTCAACTTATCATTTTCATTTTGAACGGTTAAGCGAAGATGGACAATCTTATTATTCTCTTCCTGAGACTTACTGAGATTTTCGGTGATTTCAGATAATTGGGTCTTTAGGGTTTCTGCTCTTTTTGAAATGGCTGAGCATTCAGATTGATAGTTTTCTATAACACATATATGTTCAGCCTTTTCAATTGCTAGTTTGCCTATAGTGTCGTATTTGATCTTGGCATCGGCATCTAGCTTAGTGATTTGGGCTTCTAAATGCGAAAATTTCTCTTTGTGCTCAGAGTAAGTTGGGTGACACATTGGTACTTGAAAGAAATGATCGTGAGACAATTCAAGATATCGATCCAAAAATAATCAAACGGTGTATCAAAGAATAAACAAATGTCCCCCTTCGACGACTTAGCAGGGGGTCTGGGGCAGCGCCCCTAGAAATATTTTTAAAACTAAAGGGTCTGAACACTCCCGGATTTGTGATCCGGGTGTGGTTTCCCGGATAGAGAATCCAGAAATTTGGATCTGGGAAGAAGTCTGGGACCTGGAGACCGGGACTTGCAAACACAGACCGGGAGTAGATTCCAGGAATTTAGAGATTTCGGGAGTCGATGTCAAATCATGGAACCGGGATTGGAGGTCCGGTAAGAACAAGGTCCGGGACCTAGTACGACCGAGAACCAATGTGAGACCGGAACTTGGAAATCCGGAATAAGGACCTGAGTCGGTATAGCGGGATTCGGGAACCGGTATTGACTCCAGAACCGGGTTTGAATCCGGTATAGAGACCGGGGTACGGACCCGATATGAACAAGGTCCGGTGCGGGAAACAATCAAACCGGGACTCACCAATTAAGTCCCGTATTCAACGCAGTTAAAAAAAATACGTACGTGGAGTCGCAAAAACTCACTATTTGGCCTTGATTGCTTCGGGAGACTTCTGTAAATACTTTTAAAACCACAAAAACAACCAAAAGAGCACAAAAAACTAGCCAATTCAAATCTTAACACACTTTTTGAGCAAAAAAATCAAGAAAAATCGAAAAACATAGACTTTTAAACCCAGTACGTCGATTTTCACAATTGATGGTCAAAAGCGTCAAAATCAGTTCCAAATCTTTGTAAAGATCACTAAGAGAATAATACCAATGATATCTCAAACAATAATTTCGTTTTTAACATAGAAATCAAAGATTAAGATTCTAACCTCAAGAACACAGCGTGGTTTTTCTACTAAATTGATAAGGATGAAAACTGTAACACCTCGAATTTCCATTATATTATATCTAACGTGAAGGGCCGAAAGAGTAATTAATCAAAGTTTTGGACTAATGATATAATATGAAACCTGGGGGTTAGTTTTATCATTTTGGAAAGTTTTGGGTTGGTTTGGTCATTTCTTATTAGTTGATTGATATTTAAATGGGGAGTCGGCAAATGTAATACCCCGGGTAAGTTCGTTAGTTAAATTTGAGTTCCGTTAAAATTATGTAACTCTATAATTGATGTTTAGGGTAAGTTTGGGTTAAATTATAAGTTTAGGGGTGAATTGGTCATTAATGGATAGCTTAAGGTCTAAATGGTAAGTAGGAATAGATATTATCCCTTAGGATTTTCAGATATGTCATAACAGCAAAATATCCAGATTTAAGGTGTGAGTTTTGGAGAGAAAGGAAGCAAAAGGAAGAAAAGCTAGGTTAAGGCATCAATTGGTGCACTTGGAACTGAATTCAGGTATGTTTTCTTTACAATTTATGTGTGTAATTGCTATTAGGTAGTTTCTATCGGAGTAGAATAACCGATTTCATGTTTAGGATTGATTATGTCGATTTCTGGGTAAAAAGTAGTCAAACCGACAGAGGTTTCCGGATAGATTGAACGTATCCGGGTGGTTTTGTTGGTAGTGTCCGGATAGTGTTCTAAAGGTTTCCGGACGATTCTTGCATCCGGTAAGTTCCTACTTTCATTAAGTTTCCGGGCCGATTGTAGATACCGGATGGAGTCCGGATCCCTGTGGTTTCCGGATGACGTCCGAATTGATCATGTTGTCCGGAAAGTTGGGGTTGTCCGGAAAGTCCTATTGTCCGGATAGTTTTGTATTGTCCGGATAGTTTAGCTGTTTGATCAATTTTGAGAGTTTAGATGCATTTGGGTATCCTGTAACCTGTGTCTTGTTAATTATTGGATGGGGAATGAATGAGGACTAAATGTATTATGGACTCGACTTAAGTTCGGGTTTAGGGGTAACAATTGAGGATTAGAGTTATCTAGAGTACTTAGCTTTAGTGAGACGTGTGTGTTATATTTGGTAAAGAGATATTTGTGTTTAATTATTTCAGATACTGTGAATCGAAGGTGAAAGTTGAGTTCTTTGTGGAAGGAGTTTTGGATAAGCAAACAAGTGAGTTTTTACTTAAAATGTTTTCTAACTGGAATACATATATGTGAATGAGTGTAATAATGTGCATATTGTGTTTATATAAGTATTACACTGCATGGGTGATAGTTGGCCGGGCTTAGGACCGGTGTATGTTGGCTGTACAGAGGGACAGTGGTGTTGGCTGTATTTAGTACAGTTGTGTAAATTGATTAGTTGGCTCGCAACCAATTAATATGGCAAAGAGAATGAGATGGAAAGATATATGATGCATGAGTATTTATTGGTATTCTTATGTGAATTATGTGTATGATGTTGTGCAAATGGTTTTTAACTAACGGGGATTTTCTCACTAGACCTCAAGGTCTAACCCTCATTTTTGCTTTAAAAATATGTATTCCAGGCCGTGGATCGAGTAAGAGCAGATAAGGAGGTTAAACCAAGAATAGCTTTTGGGAGGATTATGTAGTGGAAGACTATGATGTGTTTAGTAGATATAGCATGTTGTTAATGATGTAATTTACTATGTAAACGTTTATAATGATGTACTGAATGTTTGTAAAGACTAGGGGACCGTATTTGTTATATAATGTATCTCTTGTTTTAACGACGTATGCAATGTATGCTATTTGAACTATGCTTGGCATTTTCGGGTCGTTACAGATGGTATCAGAGCCCCAGTTTAAGGGATTTAGGTATTAGTATCTGTACCTAGACTTAAACTGCATGTGAAGTAGGATGTCCCTATTATTGTAGAACCTTGGGGTGTTAAATATAAAAAGGTAGAAGGAACATCATGTAAGGTAATTTCATTTTTACACCTGGCCAGTGTAATTGTGATCTTACAGGTACATGTTTGAACTGGAATACCTTGTTATATGGGGTATGTGCTTATGTGTATATCAACCTTGTCTGAATCAACAGAATGGCAAGTGGTACTAGACAAACGAATCGGGAAGGAGGAGGAAATCCGAATAGAACAAACCCAACAGTCGGAGGAAGGGGAAGAGGGGGAGAAAGAGGTGGAGGTAGAATTGGAGGCAGAATTGGGGGTAGAACTGGGAGTGGAGCTCCGCCGAGAGGTAATGAATTTGTTACTAGGGACGATTTAACAGCCGAAATGGGAAGACTGCAGACCAGTATACAAGCCATGTTTGATCGAACTCATCATAATGAAGCTGATACACCAGATCCTGGTCAGGAAGACGAGATGCCTATTACACCTACAGTCACACCAGTACTAAGAAAGTGTGACTATAAAATGTTCTTAAGTTGTAAGCCTCCAACTTACTCAGGAGATCGGGATCTAGTGAAAGCTATGAAGTGGCTAAAGGAAATAGAAGCTATCTTCAAGACTAGTAAATGAGCTGAAGAGGATAGAGTACTCTATGGAACTGCAATGTTGAAAGGAGATGCCCTATACTGGTGGGAAGCACATATGTCCTCGGGAGGATCTGATATATATTCTACCTATTATTGGGAAGAATTTGTGATAGCTTTCAGGAAACAGTTTTGTCCTCAAGCCACAGTTAAACAATTGGAAGGAGAGTTTACGAACTTGCAGCAAGGGAATTTGTCAGTTCGGGACTACACCGCTCACTTCTTGGAAAAGTCTCGTTTTGCGGAATACTACGTTGCTACGGAGGCCATGAAGATTGAAAGGTTTATCTTTGGATTGAATGCTGAAATCATAAGTTTTGTGATTGCTAAAGGACCAGAAACTTTCTCCGCCGCAGTAGACGTCGCGGAAACCGTGGAACATGATAAATGGGAGAAGTACTAGTGATAAGAATGTGGGGAAAAGAAAGTGGGAACGACCGCAGTATGATCCGAAGAAGTCCAGGTTTCAGCGATTTGATAACCGTCCACCTTTCCGACCACTTGAAAGACCTTGCCCAAAGTGCCACCGTTTTCATCAAGGAAGTTGTCAAGTGGATCCTAGAATTTGTTATAAGTGTGGAAAGATCGGTTATATTGCTAAGGACTGTCGAGTAGTTAGATTTTGTTACTCGTGCAATTCTCCTGATCACCTTCAGTCCGATTGTCCACTGGTGAGATTACAACCGGGTGGTACGTCAGTAAGACCAATGGGTATTAGACCGGTAGTACCAAGGCCAGAAGTACCAAGAGCAAGGGGTCGTGCCTTCCAGATGACAGAGCAAGAAGCAGATGAGACTCCCGATGTGGTTACAGGTACATTCTTAATAAATTCTACACGTGCTAAAGTGTTATTTTATTCCGGTGCAAACCGATCGTTTGTGTTGCCTTCTTTTGCTGCCTATATGCATTTAAAGCCTAAAGTGTTAGATCATGCGTTAATGGTAGATACGGCTAATGATAATCAAGTACCGGTTAATGAGGTATTTGAATGTTGTGTGATAAACATAGATGGGTGTGGAGTGCCTATTCAGTTATTTCCTATAGCCTTGATCGAGTTTGATGTGTTAGTGGGAATGGATTGGTTAGCCGAGAATCAGGCTAATATAGTTTGTGATAAGAAATTGATAAATGTTGTCTTACCTGAGAAGGGACCAGTAGTGATTTATGGTGACCGTAGAAATCATCAGTCTTGCCTTATCTCTTTGTTGAAAGCTCGTAAGTGTATCAATAAAGGCTGCTCAAGTTACTTAGCTTATGTGATAGATATTAAGCTAGAAAAGAACAAGCTGGGAGATATTCCGGTTGTTCGTGAATTTCCGGAAGTTTTTCTAGAAGATCTGACTAGGCTTCCGCCCGTTAGACAAGTAGAGTTTGGTATAGATCTGATTCTTGGAGCCGCTCTTGTTGCCCGTGCACCGTATCGTTTAGCGCCACTAGAGATGAAAGAGATGATGACTCAACTGCAGGATCTTTCAGATAAAGGCTTCATCAGACCCAGTTCTTCGTCGTGGGGAGCACCGGTACTGTTTGTGAAAAAGAAGGATGGTTCAATGAGGATGTGTATTGATTATCGAGAACTGAATAAGCGCACGATCAAGAACAAGTATCCGCTTCCTAGAATTGATGACCTCTTTGATCAACTAGTTGGAGCTTGCTATTTCTCCAAGATTGATCTGAGATCTGGTTATCATCAACTAAAGGTTAAAGAAGAAGACGTTCTGAAAACTGCTTTTCGCACACGGTAAGGTCACTATGAATTCTTAGTAATGCCTTTTGGATTGACGAACGCCCCAGCTGCTTTTATGGATTTAATGAATCGAGTATGTAAGCCATATCTCGATAAATTCATTATTGTGTTTATCGATGATATCCTTATGTACTCCCGGTCCAAAGAAGAGCACGCCCAACATCTTCGTTTAATTCTGGAATTGTTAAAGAAGGAACAGTTATACGCTAAGTTCTCTAAATGTGAATTCTGGCTACGGGACGTTCAGTTTCTCGGGCATGTAGTTTCCGAGAAAGGTATTCAAGTTGATCCGACGAAGGTGGAAGCAATTGAAAAATGGGAACCGCCGAAGACGCCAACGGAAGTACGAAGTTTTCTGGGTTTAGCCGGTTACTATCGAAAGTTTATAAAAGACTTCTCTCGTATCGCGACGCCTTTGACTAAGCTAACCCGGAAGAATCTAAAGTTTTAATGGAAAGCAGAACAGGATGAAGCATTCAGGGTATTGAAAGAGAAGCTTTGTAGTGCGCCGATTTTGTCACTACCAGAAGGTTCCGAAGACTTTGTTGTTTATAGTGATGCTTCCAAATTGGGATTGGGTTGTGTACTCATGCAGCGTGGGAAGGTTATCGCTTATGCTTCTCGTCAACTAAAGGATCATGAACGGCAGTATCCTACACATGACATGGAACTGGCAGCAGTTGTGTTCGCATTAAAGATTTGGAGACACTATCTCTATGGTTCTAAATGTCAAATTTTCACTGATCATAAGAGTCTTCAACATCTTTTTGATCAGCGGGAATTAAATATGAGGCAAAGAAGATGGCTAGAGTTGGTGAATGATTACGACTGTGAGATTCTTTATCATCCGGGAAAGGCGAATGTGGTAGCAGATGCACTGAGTCGTCAAGAAAGGAGTGGAACGATAAAAGCCATTGCACTAAGAGCTGAACTCCTACCTAACATATTCGATGAACAGAAGAAGTGCCAAGTGGAAGCTTTTCAAGAAGAACATCTGAAATCAGAACGGTTAGTGGGGATATCAGCATTGCTAGTAAAAGATGATCGTGGGTTATTGTGTCTGGGGAACATAATCTGGGTGCCTCATTTGGGTGGTTTACGTGATCGGGTACTACAAGAAGCTCATCAATCTCGTTTCTCTATTCAGCCAGGTACGAATAAGATGTACAAAGATCTGAAACAATTTTATTGGTGGCCGGGAATAAAAATGAGTATTGCTCAGTATGTGGAAGGTTGTGCTACTTGTAAGAAGGTGAATATTGAACATCAGAAGTCGTTTGGGCAATTACAGCGTTTAGAAATACCGATGTGGAAATGGGATCAAATTACTACAGATTTTATCACGAAGTTACCAAGGACTCCGAAAGGGTTTGATGCTATTTGGGTGATCGTTGACAGGTTGACCAAGTCTGCTCACTTCCTACCAATAAAGGAAACCTATTCATTGGAAAGACTAGCCAAACTGTATATCAATGAAATAGTAACACGACATGGAATTCCAATTTCGATTATCTCTGATCGTGACAGCCGTTTTACCTCAAGATTCTGGAGGAGTTTTCAAAAGGAAATGTGAACGCATATAAAGTTAAGTACGGCGTATCATCCTCAAACTGACGGTCAGAGTGAACGGACGATTCAGACTTTAGAAGACATGCTCCGGGCTTGCAAAGCATTTACCGTTGATTGAATTTGCTTACAATAACAGTTATCATTCCAGCATACAAGCGGCACCGTTTGAAGTTTTGTATGGTAGAAAATGCCGAACGCCTCTGTGTTGGAACGAAGTGGGAGAGAAACAGTTAGTAGGGCCAGATATTGTCCAGTTGACCGCGGATAAGATTTCTCATATTCGAGAACGTTTGAAAGTAGCTCAAGACAGACAGAAAAGCTACGCCGACCGACGCCGAAAACCGTTAGAGTTCCAAGTTGGAGATTTTGTGATGTTAAAAGTCTCACCTTGGAAAGGAGTCATCCGATTTGGGAAACAAGGTAAGCTGAGCCCGAGGTACATTGGGCCGTTTGCAATCATAGAAAGGATCGGCGAAGTAGCCTACAGGTTAGATCTTCCACCAGAGTTAAGCAGGATTCATAACGCGTTTCATGTATCGAATTTCCGAAAGTGTTTGGTTAGGCCGGATCAGGCAGTTTCTCTACCAGATATACAAGTTGATGAAAATCTGAATTATGTGGAGGAACCTGAAGCCATAGTTGACCACAAAGTTAAAGTGTTGCGGAACAAAGTAATCAGACAAGTGAAAGTTCAGTGGAGACATCATAGGGGTCAGGATGCTACTTGGGAATCGGAAACAGAAATGAGAACTAAGTACCCGTTCCTTTTTGCTTAACCGAATTCTGGGACGGAATTATTTTTAGGGGGAGATGATGTAACACACTGGGTAAGTTCGTTAGTTAAATTTGAGTTCCGTTAAAATTATGTAACTCTATAATTGATGTTTAGGGTAAGTTTGGGTTAAATTATAAGTTTAGGGGTGAATTGGTCATTAATGGATAGCTTAAGGTCTAAATGGTAAGTAGGAATAGATATTATCCCTTAGGATATTCAGATATGTCATAACAGCAAAATATCCAGATTTAAGGTGTGAGTTTTGGAGAGAAAGGAAGCAAAAGGAAGAAAAGCTAGGTTAAGGCATCAATTGGTGCACTTGGAACTGAATTCAGGTATGTTTTCTTTACAATTAATGTGTGTAATTGCTATTAGGTAGTTTCTATCGGAGTAGAATAACCGATTTCATGTTTAGGATTGATTATGTCGATTTCTGGGTAAAAAGTAGTCAACCCGACAGAGGTTTCCGGATAGATTGAAGGTATCCGGGTGGTTTTGTTGGTAGTGTCCGGATAGTGTTCTAAAGGTGTCCGGACGATTCTTGCATCCGGTAAGTTCCTACTTTCATTAAGTTTCCGGACGATTGTAGATACCGAATGGAGTCCGGATCACTGTGGTTTCCGGATGACTTCCGGATTGATCATGTTGTCCGGAAAGTTGGGGTTGTCCGGATTGGTTGTGTTGTTCAGAAAGTCCTATTGTTCGTATAGTTTTGTGTTGTCCGGATAGTTTAGCTGTTTGATCAATTTTGAGAGTTTAGATGCTTTTGGGTATCCTGTAACTTGTGTCTTGTTAATTATTGGATCTGGAATGAATGAGGACTAAATGTATTATGGACTCGACTTAAGTTCGGGTTTGGGGGTAACAATTGAGGATTAGAGTTATCTAGAGTACTTAGCTTTAGTGAGACGTGTGTGTTCTATTTGGTAAAGAGATATTTGTGTTTAATTATTCCAGATACTGTGAATCGAAGGTGAAAGCTGAGTTCTTTGTGGAAGGAGTTTTGGATAAGCAAACAAGTGAGTTTTTACTTAAAATGTTTTCTAACCGGAATACATATATGTGAATGAGTGTAATAATGTGCATATTTTGTTTATATGAGTATTACACTGCATGGGTGATAGTTGGCCGAGCTTAGGACCGGTGTATGTTGGCTGTACAGAGGGACAGTGGTGTTGGCTGTATTTAGTACAGTGGTGTAAATTGATTAGTTGGCTCACAAACAATTAATATGGCCATGAGAATGAGATGGAAAGATATATGATGGATGAGTCTTTATTGGTATTCTTATGTGAATTATGTGTATGATGTTGTGCAAATGGTTTTTAACTAAGGGGGATTTTCTCACTAGACCTCAAGGTCTAACCCTCATTTTTGTTTTAAAAATATGTATTCCAGGTCGTGGATCGAGTAAGAGCAGATAAGGAGGTTAAACCAAGAATAGCTTTTGGGAGGATTATGTAGTGGAAGACTATGATGTGTTTAGTAGATATAGCATTTTGTTAATGATGTAATTTACTATGTAAACGTTTATAATGATGTACTGAATGTTTGTAAAGACTAGGGGACCGTATTTGTTATATAATGTATCTCTTGTTTTAACGACGTTATGCAATGTATGCTATTTGAACTATGCTTGGGATTTTCGGGTCGTTACAGCAAACAATTGAGATTTTTATCTCAAATTGCTTCTTGAAGGTCGGTTCTAAACAAGCAGAGAAGAAAGGGTTGGAGGTCTACTTCTGGATTCAGTTCAAGCGTTGGAGAATTAGAATTGAATTTCGATTCCTGATTTTGGCTTCCATTCGATTTCGGTTTCGTATCAGGTGAGTTCATCTTTTTCTAAATGATTTTATTTGAAATTGAATGAGATATTTGATAGCAATCTATCTAAATGACTGGATAAACATGTATTGGAATGAAATCGACCAAGAAACTGAACTTAGATGAATTTTTAGAGTAGAATTGACGTACCGATCGAAGTCCCGTTATCGGAGATCCGGTATTGAATCCGGATTTGGTGAGATCCGGTATTGGATCCGGAATTAGTGAGATCCGGTATGGGATCCAGATTTAGTGAGATCCGGTATTGGATCCGGATTTAGTGAGATCCGGTATTGGATCCGGTTTCGGTGAGATCCGGTATAGGATCCGGTTTCAATAGGATCCGATTTCAATTTGAGTTCCGGTCTCAATATTGAATCCCGGTTCCGGACAGTTCCAGACTTGGTATTGGATTCTGGATGGTTCCGGACTTTGAGTCCATAATACTTTTCCGGATGAGTTTTCTGGATAGTTCCGGATTTGGGTTCTGGATAAGGAACCCCCGTGCTAGGTCGTCGAAGGGGGGACAATTAAGAATACGGGTATGTTAGATTAATTGGAATTCTTAACTTTGAGAGCATGAGATGAGTCGTTATGTGCTTTGAGTTGATACTCATGTATACAAGGAAATGTAATGAATAGGCAAAGTATAATTGCTATTCATATTGAAAAGGATGAATAGGCAAAGTATAATTGCTATTCCCGTGTATCTTTAAAATGATTGAATAGGCAAAGTAGAATTGCTATTCATGTTGAAATGATTGAATAGGCAAAGTAGAATTGCTATTCATGTTGCAATGATTGAATAGGCAAAGTAGAATTGCTATTCATGTTGAAATGATTGAATAGGCAAAGTAGAATTGCTATTCGTATTGTAACATGGAGACGTGAAATAAGCAAGGTATAATTGCTATTTCCACTTTCTATTGGTAGACTAGAAATAGGCAAGATATAATTGCTATTTCTGCTTATTTTCTGAGAAAAAAGGAAGCAGCGCTTAATGGTAAGTTCTTGGACATGAGCTATAAACTAGATTCGGTGGTAAATCGCAGTGGCGCTCTCGAGTATGTTACCATGATATACTTAGTGTTGTCATGTTCATGGAATCAGTTATGATTCCCGTCATCAAAAGATGCTATTTGGTTCGGTAAGAAAGTTGGATCAGGTTACTTTATAAGCTTTGTTTACAAATTTGGTTTTCAAAGCTTATAGGGTTTTAATTTGAAAAGTAGATGTTCTCACTAGGCGTAAGCCTAATCTTTTCAAATCAAATTTTCTTACCAGGTGCTAGCTCGGGAAAGGATTCAAATGGATGAGTGTCGAGGAGTTCCAGAGCAATGCTTTTGGAATTGTGTGTTGATCAAGGATTAAATTAACTTGTTGTCATGACAAAGTTTTATAAGTTTGAAATTGTGGTGATAAACTCTGATAAATTAAGGCTTAAATTTATGGTGAATTTCAGGGTGTTTCAAAAATAGATGTAAAGTTAATACTTTTTAAATCGATAGCTTTGTCCCTCTGCTCTGATACCATATGTAGATCCCAGTTTGACAATCAAGTAACAACGAATAGTCTAAACGATTCTTCTTATTGAATGATTGTAGAGAGTTACAATATAGAAATGAAATACAAAATCTCTCTCTAAACTATGAACCACTAGAATGGTTAATCTCTCACAAAGCTTAACCTAATTTACACTAAACACACTTTAAATACCAAGGGCTTATCTCCTAATGCCCAAGGCCCATTAAGCACTAGTTACGACTAATCTCACAAAGCTTCTTAATTTCCACTAAACACACTTTAAATACCAAGGGCTTATCTCCTAAAGCTCAAGGCCCATTAAGCACTAGTTAAGCCCATTTAACCAATTAAAGGATTTTACAAACAATTAAATAAAACTATTCTTTTCTTTATATCACTTTCTATTTTATAGGACTTTTAGTCCTAACATCCACAATAGGAATAACAAATTTGCTTGTGTGCCAACCTAATCAGATGATTTGTAGAATAGACAGGATTAGGTTGAACGGAAGACTTACCTTTCGGAGCATTGTTCCTCTTGGCATTTGATGTGGAAGCAGATGATTTTAGAACTTCTTTCTTCGGAGTTGTGCCTTTGACTCTCCATTCCATCTTCACCTTCTTGAAGATTGGAACCTCTTTAGGCTTAGAAGAAGTATCAACTTTAGGCACATTCAAATTATTATCCGAATTATCAAAAAGTGGATTATAAAAGAGATTGAAAGGATGAATCTGATCTTTTGAGAAATCATTTGATCTGTCAAATTATTTTGAAAAAATATTTTTAAAGATTGAACTTGAAGTCGTCTTAAACGAACATTCAGAATTAGTTGAGTCTACAAACGGAGTCTGAGCAATTGTGTCAGGACTAACTTGTTTTGAAACATCAACTTTAAAACGATGTCTTCAAGTTCTTTAATTTTGTTGAGTAAAACATTATTTTCTTTAAAAATCATATCATATTTCTTTTGAAGACCAGATTTTATCTTCTGCTCCTTCATGATATCTGTTGATAAACCAGATAAATTATTTGTTAGCTTCTTTATTTCTGTTGGGAATAAATCTGATTGAACGGAAGTTCAAGTGAATAAAATATAAATTGTATTTGGGCTTAATTCATGTAATGGGCCATGGGCCTGATTAGTATAGGCCTAGATATAAATAGCTTTGTTAACCTTAGTTTTAGGTTAATCGTCATTATTGAATTGTTAGATACATTGTAAACTCTCTGAAAGGTTTATGAATGTTACATGGATGACGAATTGAAATCATTTTGATTGTTGTTTATTCTATTGATTTCTTATTGTATGCACTAATCTGGGATCCACAATTGGTATCAGAGCATACGGACGATTCGATTCAAGGTATTCAAAAGGTTTATGGTAAATTCTTTTTCTGTCGAATGTGTTCTTAATATCATAAGTTTCATACTTTGATTTATGATAAATTTCCTGATTTTGTGCATTCCATTCAATTAGTATTGATCTCGTTAGCGGTTCTACACGTTTTCAGAATCTAATTCGTGTGATTAAGAGTTTTCTGGCAAAATCAAGTTTTCTTAAAATTTGTATATGTTCTTGAAAAAGCATCAATTTTTTTTTATCAAAATCTTGATATTCTGCTTGAAAATTGTTTAGGGTGTTGTTAGTTTTGTGTTTTGGTAGGTTTCTAATCATTCAGGAACCAAAATCGAGTAACCCTAATTTGCTTTTCGATCTGATTAAGTGGACATCGCTCTATCCGGACGCCTACAACTTGTTTCTGGGTAACTTTTTTTTTTCCGCTACTATCCGGACGTATCATCCGGATTGTGTCTAGTTCCCGGTAATACTCAAGTAACCGGACACCGATCCGGATTACTATAGTATCCGGACGTTTTTCCGGTCTGCTATTCTATCCGGACGGCCTACGTTCCCAGGTAATTTTGTCTGAACACTACTGTTTCCAGAAACTACACTTCCCGATCCCCTATCCAGTAAGTATTTTCATTCGGACACTTTTCTTTTCGGTAAGTTACTTCATTCGGTCACTTATTTTATCTGATCACTTATTTTCTTCCCGGTAAGTCTACTTATCCGGTAACTTTGTGTTATCCGGTAACTTCAGCCTTGTCCGGTTACCTTACTATTCGGACACATCACACACCCAGATCCGGTCACGTCCAGATCCGGACACTTCTGTTTTCCGGATTCCTATCCGGTAAGTTATGTGTTTAATCCCATACCAGTACTGTAATGACCAGGTATTTTAGCTAGTTTAGATATGAGAATGTTATAGGTTTTTATGTTAGTGTTTTATGGAATTAGAAGTTAAGGGGTAAGTATTAATTTTATAATAAAGGTTTAGGGTTATGTTTTGCCAACTAGGGTAAGCTTGAGGTTTAAATGGTCTTTTTGCCAAACTTATTACCCACAACCGCCTTAGACACTTCATGTACAAGATGAAGTCTCTTTGTTTTTATTATATAGAAATATCTTCTTGGTGTGTTGTGTGTGTTACGTGAGAAAGAAAGAGAGAACGAGAGAGAGAGCCGTAGAAAGGAGAAGAAGAAAGAATTCAAGAGGTTACTGCAGTGATTCAAGTGTTAATCTGAAGTAATCCAGGTAAACAATCCATTCTTGTATGTATTATAATTCATAGAAGTGTTCATGAAGGTTACTAGTTGAAGTTCTTAGTGGGTTTTGTTAAAAATGGATGTTTTGAGGAATTTAAGCTTATGGTTAGGTCATGTTATTAGTCTTAAACATATCTGCTAAGAATCAGTAACATGCATAGTATAAAACTGCAATAATCTGGGTTTTAGGATGAACAGTGGACTGAGACATTCATCTCAGTCGCAATGGACGACTGCGACATTCATCGAAGTCGCAATAGTGGGTTGCGACTTGGGTATGAAGTCGCAATGGTCGTTTGCGACTTGGCTTGGAATCGCAGTAGTTGATTTCGATTCGGGTTTGGGATCGCAATAGTGGATTGCGACTTAGGGTGGAATCGCAGTAGTGGGTTGCGACTCCAGGGTGGAATCGCAATAGTGGGTTGCGACTCCAGGGTGGAATCGCAATAGGAGATTGCGACTTGGTACTGTTCATTGCGATTTGAGTTGAGAATTTTGTAAGTTTAAGTGTTAAAAGAGATATTTGGTATTTTATCTGATTTCAGATTCTGTGAAGGATCGACATACGTGAATTATCTTGGAAGAGTTTTTGTGATAAACACACGAGGTGAGTTTTACTTTAAAGTATTTTTACTGGAATACATTATGTGAATAATAACTAATTGATGATTTGTATGAATATGTCATACGGGTGTGATTATAATATGTTAAGATATTATAATTACGTGAAGTATTATATGGGAATATAATACGTGGCCGGGCTTTGGACCGGTGTGTTAATTGGCTCGCAACCAATCTTATGGCCATTGTGGAGGAATAAGGTGGATGAAAGGTACGCGATATACGAGTTTGGATTTGGTATTTATATACGTGTAATACTTGAATTTACATAAATGGTTTTGGATACAAAGGATTTTACTTGAAAGATATTACAATGATTTTGGGAAAGGACCGGAATTAACTCATTAGACCAGTTTGGTCTAACCCTCATTTTGTTTTCAAAAATATGTTTTTCCAGGTTGAGGATCGGTGAAAGAAAGGGGTAAGAATAGGAAGCTTTTGATGGACGTTTGATTAGGAGACTTCTATGTATTTTTTTGTATTTTCGAGACCGATGAGACCGTTTGTGATGTATTGTGTATTTTCTTTTATAAATGTAACTACGTTATGTAATATAAGTTATTTGAAACGTGTTTGGGATTTTTGGGATGTTACAAGTACCTTAATTAGCTTCACTCTTAAAACCTGCGTTAGGACTTTCACTCGTAGTGCCTTGCGTTAGGATTTCACTTTGAATCGAACCTACCGTCTGACGAACACTTTAGTGCACACATCAAAGATGTCTCATGACGCGCTACCTATCGGTACCGACGCCAAGCCACCGACCCTCTATCAAGGCAAATACAGTCAATGGCGAGACAGATTTATCATCTTCATCGAATCTAAAGACAACTTCGACTACATCTGACGAGCTCTCTCTGAAGGCCCACAAGATCCTCCTATGACTACCATTACAACTCAAGAAGGAGGTGTTGCAGCTCGACCAAAACCCAAGACATACTTAAAGATGGATGATGAGGAAAAGAGCAGATTTGATGGTGAAAAGCATGCCAAGAGATATCTGGTCCAAAGTGTACCCAACCAGATCTACACGACCATAGACGGCTACAAGGAAACCTCCAAAGGCATGTGGGATCAAGTAGAAGAGATGATGAGCGGGAGCAAATAGAGAAACCAACTGAAGACTAACAGATGCATCACCAAATTCCACGGTTTCAAGCAGCGCAAGGGCGAATCTATCACTCAGGCATATGAACGTTTCTGCCTTTTGTTGAAGGAGCTCCACAAGAACAAGATCACTCGATCTAACATGGAGAATGCCCTCAAGTTCCTGAACAATGTCCTGCCAGAATGGAAAATGTTCGCTTCTCACATCAAGTACAACAATCTGATTGAGAACGTTCCAATCCATGAACTCTACGAGATGCTCATGCAGGACGAGGATGAAGTCATGGAATTAATGAGCAGTCAGAAGTCCTCGTCCAAGTCGCATGCCGATCCACTCGTTCTTGTATCGTCCAAAAGCGGAAAATCTTCCAGCCGTCACTCCAAGAGAATCCAAGAGTCTAGTGAGTCTGAGCCAGAGTCTGAAGCAGAAACAGAAGAAAGCGACTCAAACTCTGAGCTGACTCAGATAAAGAAAGCAATGGCCCTCATCACCAAGTCATTTCAGAGAAACAAGTATTACAAGAAACCTTCCTCTAATAATCAACGCTACTCCACTACTACCAACACGCGCCATGATTATAAGGATATGAAGGAAAGAAGAAGACTGAAGAGCACAAGTAATCTGACCACAAGGAGAAGAATGATTGCAAGTCTGAGTTAAAGAAGAAGGACTAACCTGTCATGTGCTATAACTGCGGTAAACTTGGGCATTTTGCCAAGGACTGTAGAAAGCCAAATGAGAAAAACGTACACTACTACAAGGAAAAACTTCTGTTGGCAGAACAGAAA
This sequence comes from Saussurea involucrata, assembly GCA_033807775.1. Classification (NCBI taxonomy): domain Eukaryota; kingdom Viridiplantae; phylum Streptophyta; class Magnoliopsida; order Asterales; family Asteraceae; genus Saussurea; species Saussurea involucrata. Next base: position 89,048,561 of record CM066320.1, on the reverse strand, counting down.
ACGGCAGGAAAGGCACTGTTAGTCGAAAACGATCACTGGTTAAATCACTCCGACACTGACAGCGATTCTGAAGATGCTGATGCTTTCATGGGCAACCATTCTCCTTCGTAAAAAAAACAAATCTTTGTCAAGTATGTGACCCTATTCATTAAAACTTAATCGAACAGATGCAACCTCTTATTCAACGAATAGAATCCTATAAGGCATCCACAAATTAACAAATGCTTGAAATTAACTCGTTAAAAGAAAAGCTAGATGTTCAAAAGCGTATCACTGAAAAATACAAGTCCGATAATGCTAATCTAAAAGAAAAATGCACCAATCTTTCAATAGCACCAAAGGACTTAAGGGCCAATATATCTGAATTGAATTTAAAGTTTGATCAGTGTGAGGATGAGAAAGCAGAGATTATCTATCAATGCTCCTCTCTTCAAATCCAACACAAAGAGTTTGTTTCGAAAATAACTGATCTTGAAACTAAACTTCACAAAAGAGGTCAAACAGATCAGACAATTCACATGAACAACCCTAAGGAATTCACGTACTTTAACAAGGAATGGGGAATTGGGTACGATAACCCAAAGTATTTGAAAAAGATTTTGTCAAAGAGACCTACTCTTTATCACTTTAATTTTCTTGGTCTCGACAAAAAGTATCCCGAGTACAAAATCGATTGGACTGGACCTCTTGAAAAGGAAAAGGTAGAGGAAACTGAGGAATACAAACGCCACACACTACTAAAATGCAATTACCTTTCGCGTATGAACCTCTTAACTATTTTTACTAGAAAAATAAATCCAAGTACCTTTCGAATGACTACTTTGACGGCTATAAGGTTGCGAAGCCCAAGGATTCCTCCAAAAACGATGAGGCCCAGCACCTGGACCCAAAACTGAGACGAACGAGTTTAAACTCTATGTTCCTCCTCTCATTTTGGAATAAAAAATAGTCGAGTTAGAGGAGACACTAAAAAAGGAAATGACTGATTTTCAAAGAGAAAAGCAAGCGTTTTTAAATGAACTTGAGAAACTCAAATCCTCCATAACCGAATCTGTGTCGGGAGAGGGAAAGGAAATCCTCCGGAATGAAATCGATCGGCTCATATCAAAACTGTCTGCTTTGGCAACAAAAGTGATGCAAGAGCAAGTGAGCAAGTTTCAACTTCAAGAGAAACTTGATCAACTACAAAACGAAAAGATGATTTCACCCGAACCTTCCTCGGAATCCTCCGATACATCTTCGTGTAAAGCCTTTATTGGAAAAACTTCTTCCCAAAAAGGAAAAGAGTCTCAAGCTGACTGTGTTCAAAAGGATCTAAACTCTGATTTTCTAAAAGCTTCCGCACCAGATTCTTTCAAAAACACAGACACAAAGTGTTCCTCACCTCCCTCAACCAATCCCAGTCTATCGGTCCCTGATATTGACTTTTCTGCATACATGAATTCCGATGATAGTTCAGACGAAGAGTCTACTAAGTTTAAGTTTGACAAACCTTTTCCGAATCATACCGACTTTCTTTCTAGAGCGGTAAATCGTCCGGTCAAATTTCTTAAAGGCGAGAGTTCTTCAAAACTCAAGACCCCGGCTGTGAACAGAGTTTTTAAAACTGATTCTCTTTCACAAAACCATTCACAGCCGCCGCAAAAGACCGGTCAATCAAATGATAGAAATCATGTCTACTCAAACTCTGCTGACCATGCCGTTAATGATTTTTTAGATAAAAATGGTCTGGGAAAACAATTCAAACAAAAGTGGGTAGCCAATGGATCTGTCAAGAACAAGTCGGAGTCGAAGTCATTTAATTCTGCTTTCAATTCTAGGAATAACATTAATGATTGTGGTTTGAATCATTCGAATAATTGTGTTGAACAAACTGTTAATTTTCCTATTAGACATTATTCAATTCAACATTTGATTCAGTTGTCCCATGATTGTTTGTGTTGTTCTAACTGTGGATTGAATGATTTTGATGATAATAGTTATGCATCTGATTGGTTTGGTTCTTATCACGTTTATAATTCAAAGCCTAAACCAAATCTCTTAAACCTAAAAGGAAACCCATTTCAAAACGGGTTCCCCAGTCAGGTGTTAAACCTAACCCTCTAGGACCCATTTTCAAATGGGTACCTAAGAACCCTTAATCTTGTTTTTGCAAACCGGTCATGTGTTGTACCTAGACTCAGGATGCCCCAAGCATATGACCGGAAGGAGGGAGCTACTCACGAATTTCACAGAGAAATACTGCGAAGACGTGAGGTTTGGGAATGATGATAAAGCGCTGATTATGGGCTACGGGGATATTGTTCAAGACAATATCACGATAAAGAAAGTATCATACGTCGCGGGATTGGGACACAATCTGTTCAACATCGGCTAGTTCTACGATAAAGATCTCGAGGTCAACTTCAAAGCTAAACGGTGTAGCGTCCGCACTGAAGACGGAAAGGAGCTACTGGTTGGAACTCGGAAGACCAACCTCTACACCATCGACCTCTCTGCCCTGAAGACCGATGATTCCATCTGCCTAATGTCGAAGGCCAACTCTCAACAAGCGTGGATAAGGCATCGACGACTTTCGCACCTCAACTTCAAGAACATCAACAGGTTGGTGCTAGGCGGACAGGTGAAAGGGATGCCCGAGCTCAAGTTCGAGAAGGACAGACTCTGCGGGGCATGCGAAATGGGAAAAACGAAGCGAGCGACTCACAATCCGAAGGCCGCTCCGAGCACGTCCCGGTCCCTCGAACTCATTCATATGGATTTGTGTGGACCGATGCGTGTTCAGAGTATCAACAAGAAGAAATACGTCCTAGTGATGGTCGATGACTTCTCACGCTACACATTGGTGAAGTTCATACACTCCAAAGACGAAACCCCGGAACTCATAATCACCCATTTGAAGACCATTCAACTGAACCTCCGACAGCAAGTTCAGACAATTATGATGGACAACGGGACGGAGTTCAAGAACCAAACGGTGAACGAATTAAGTATCTGACATCCGTCGGTATTTTGTAAAACTTTTCTGCCGCGAGGACACCTTTGCCAAACGGAGTGGTAGAACGGCGGAACCGTACCCTAGTTGAGGCTTCTCGCATGATGCTGTCACAATCGAAGCTGCCACTTTTTCTATGGGCTGAAGCAGTTGCAACTGCTTGTTACACGCAAAACCGCTCCATCATCAACAAAACTCCGTACGAGATCATTAACAACCGCATCCCAAACATTAAGTATTTCCACGCGTTCGGGTGCACGTGCTACGTTTTAAACGACAAGGATGACCTCGGGAAATTCAGACCAAAGGCAGATGAAGGAGTATTCATTGGATACTCGATGCAGGCTAAGGCTTATCGTGTTTACAACAAACGGACCAAATCCGTCGTCGAAAGCGTAAACGTGACCTTTGACGAAGCCGCAGATTTGGCTTGTTAGGACCATAAATATCCTACATATTAGAAAGATATATAAAGAATTATATAGTTTAATTATAGAGCTTAAGTAGTTTAACTAATCTTTTTGTAAAAGCCATTATTATTAAATGTGCTTAGTTTAGGCTTAATGGGCCATGGGCCTTAGGTTTCAAGCCTAAGTATAAATGGTTTAGTTAACCTTTAGTTTTAGGTTAGCAATTCATTAGAGCTTATTGTTTAGAAATCGTTCCTTTACTTTGAATTATAATATTCTCTGAACGATACTTTGAATGATTATATGAGATTGTTCTTGTTATTGTTTATTAATTTTATCCTGTCAATCTGGGATTCACACGTGGTATCAGAGCAGAATCGGTGATTTGAAGATATAGAAGAAATCGAACAAAAGCAAGAAAAGGCATAAAAATTCGTATTGAATTTTCTGGAAAACGCAGCGATCCGTTTTGACTATTTCTGGAGTTTGAACCGTCGGATCCTCACGAATTTTGGACAGTAACTTCATGACATTCTGTATTACATTCTGAACGGTGGGATTGGTCGTTTGAGGTCCAGAAGGCACCCATATTGTTTTCGACATACTGCAGTTTTCTTTGTGGGTTAATCGATCATCAAACGGGTTTGCAAAGCTTTTCGTTGATTTAATAATTCGTTTGTTAGATCTCGATTGTTTACTCGCTTTTATCTGCTGTTTTTCTGCGTTTATATCGATTCTCAAAGATATCAATTTTTCAATTTAAAAATTTGTTCTTGAGTTTTGATATTGTTCTTAAACTTTTGTGATGATTCTTGAAAAATAGGATATATTTTGCTTAGAAATCGATTTGGGTATGTTTGTTTTTGTGCTTTTGATCAAAATATAACCCTATAGGAGTGAAATCAAGCAACCCTATCGAACCCTGATCCGAATTTCTCAACCAGCCGTGGTTACCGAAAGTTCCTTAAAACAATCCGGGTAACTCAAAATTACCGGGTATCTGCACTTACCTGGTAACACAATTACCGGACTCCTACACTTTCCGGATGAATTGTTTTGGGTTACCGGATGAAATTTTTTTTGGTTACCGAACACCTCACCTTTTCGGGTGATTTTCTTTCCCGGACGCTCCATATTTGCATGCCATAGCCTCCATTGTTGACTTTTTCTATTCACCATTGACCATCTGTCTCATGCATACACAATCGTAATTGCATCTAATATTATATATATTGCATGATATATATTAATCTAAATTCGCATGCATATTGTTTTCAGATTTAGAAATCTCCATACATGCATGCATTTATATACATATATATCATTAAAAGTTTCATAGCAATTTGATTTTGTTTGGTTTGATTTTGATCGGAAAACCACGTTTATCCGGTACTCTCATCCGGTAAGTACCTTCTTCCGGAAACAATCCCATCCGGTAATCCAACCTTCGTCCGGTAAGTTCTTTTTCACCCGGTAAGTCGCAAATAACTTTTATCCGGAAAACTCACTCACCCGGTAAGTTTGGTTGGTAAGTTCTCGTCGGTACCCGAGTTACCGCACATCTCGTCACCCGATAATGTAATAGTCCGGTAAGTTGCAAACATTTCAACAATCGGTTTTTGAGTTTTAGTGACGGTTTGAGACTATTTTCGACGATTTGCACTTATTTTCGACGATTATTTTTTTTATGTGTTTTCGGTTGACGTTTTTTTATCTAACTTGGTTTGTTTTCTTACAGGTATCATTCTCGAAGATTGATCTTGTTCGTTCGAATTCGATAATCAAAATTTATTTTTTGGAAACGAATTTAGTTCTTAAATTTGCTTCTCAATTTTTAAATTTTCGATTTTTCTTCCGCATTTATTTTTTTATTCTTCAAAATAACACCGATCAACGATCAATTTTTCAGGTAACAAATGTCTTATTCATCTCAATCTGCAGCAGCTTGTTAGTTATGTCTACCAGCTCATAATGCTTTATTTGATAAGATTCAACTGCTTGGTCAAAAAGTAGAGTCCTATGTGTTTACCTCTAATGAACAATCGCTTAAAATTAAAACGCTAAAAGAAAAGTTAGAGGTCTAAACTAAGATCACAGAAAAGCTTAAGTCTGACAACACCTACTTAAAGGAAAAGTGTGCAAATCTCTCGATAGCACCAAAAGATCTTCGAGCTAAGATATCTGAACTGACTTTAAAGCTTGATCAGTGTGAGCATGAGAAAGCAGAGATTGTGTATCAATGCTCTGCTCTTCAAATTCAGCACAAAAAGTTTGTTTCCAAGATAACTGATCTTGAAACAAAACTCCACAAAAGAGGCCAAACTGACCATTCCATTCACATGAATAAACCCAAGGAATTCACATATTTTAACAAGGAATGGGAATAGGATACGATAACCCGCAGTACTTGAAAAGGGTATATTCAAAAGACTGACACTTTATGACTTTGGCTGTCTCGGTATAGACAAAAAGTATACAGAATATGGGATAAAATGGACTGGTCCTCTTGAACCTGAAAAGGAAGAGAAAACTGAGGAATACAAGCGCAAACACAAAACCAAAATGCAACTTCCTTTTTGCTACGAGCCTACGAACTATTATTATGAGAAATATCCAAAGAAATACCTCTCGAATGACTACTTTGACGGCTATAAGGTTGTGACGCCCAAGGATTCCTCCAAAAAGGATGAGCTCCAAGCAACCGAACCCAAAACTGAGACGGATGAGTTTAAACTCTATGTTCCCCCTCTAGTTTTGGAAGCAAAAATAGTCGAGCTAGAGGAGTCACTCGAGAAGGAACGATTGTTGGGATTTTATGTTCAAAACATGGGTTTCAAAAACTCATAAGAGATAAAAATTTAATTACGCAACGGAAGCAAAAATTAATATTTGAACAAAAACATAAAACCATTTTATTCCCACCAAGGATCTTGTTACATGCATGAAAGGATAAAAATATAAAATAGCAAAAGAGTTCAAGATTACAACCTTTGAAGACTTTGATCTTGAACTAAAATAGATGTTGTTGAAGTGGCAAGAAAGACCAAAGTAGCTCCTCTCTATCGGTATCCACCACAAGCACCAACACCTTTCGGAATGCTATTTCCTATTATTTGATGATGCAAGATGAAGCTTTGTATCCAATACTACTAGAGATTGGATAACAAAATGAACACCAAAACTACCACACTTGGTAGTTTCGGCCGAAACTAGAGGGAGGAGGAGGAGAGAAAACTCTTCTTTCTTTTGTTAGTATTGCATGTCTATTTTTGAAATGAGATGAAAATAGTTTACATATCCAAGGCTTATGACATTGCCACCCAAGAGAGCCAATAAGAATCAAGCCTTCCATGTAAATTTTGATTTTAAGTCCTCCTAGTTTAAAATGGTTAAAATCACAATTTTAACTATTTTAAACTTTATCACTAAAGTCCCTCTTTTTAATTCTAGTTACATATGAGCCAATCATATTAATTAATAAACTAGAATCTTTCATTTGCATCTAAATTATGAATTATATTCAATAATATAATTAATAATATTTATCAAGAAATAATAATATTTATCAAGAATCAAATTCTTATAAATATTAATTCAGTGTCTACTTGTTGTTCGGTGTGACCCTATAGGATCATATATTACCGGAAATATTATTTTATAATCATTCTTGGGCATAAAGAACCAACAATCTTCCACTTGCTCAAGATTGCATTATAGAATGATATAGACAGTGGTGGACGTCTAGCAACATCTCACTGCCCCTAGCAATGTATGACTGTAAGTGCCATTCAACAATATCCAATTCCCACAAGCTCATAGCTTCAATTGATGTATAAGGTGTGGTATCAGTTATCCCTTTGTTCGGACATCATGTTGAACATGAGACATGGATCGTTATCAGTCTCATCTGTTGTTCAACTTTTGGTAAGGCGCCTTAGATGTCTCACTCTTAAATTATTTAGAGGAACAAATCCCCTCTTGAATACATACGCCTCTTATGTAGTTCATACTATACCTAATGATGGCCTTTATAACTGCCTTGTTAAAGATCAGCGTTTAACCATATCAAAGCATGGTACTCCCTACACTCAAGTCCCTAATATGTATCTCATGTCGAAGGATACAAAGATACTACCTTTATTCAATAATCCCTTATGACGATGATCCATGAAGTGATCTTGAAACGGGTCAGGTCCAGTACTTGTTTCCTTAACAAGTACCTATGAACTTGGTTGCAACACTTTGCCACTTTTACCTTTAAAAGTCAACCAATCCAATTCATATTAGTCTTACTTCATGGTTGCTCCCACAACTATGATCGACTATGGACATTTAGAATAACTGGTTTATTCAAGGATTAAAACATGCTAATATAGAACACAACGAGTATGAAAAAGATCATATCCTAAATATCTAATTAAATACAATACTTGTTGCTTAACTTGTTCCAATATCCAAATACTAAATCCAAATCAAATCCCATCACTAGAATAACGAATTCCTATGGCTCAAACATGACCCTTCAAGTTTGGCTTATGAAAGGAGTTTTGTAAATGGGTCCTTTCAAAAAACTTGGTTTGTGTGAACTTTGTGAATACTAACATCTCCAGTTTTAACTCTATTCCGAATATAGTTAAATGTTTGGAGTAGATGCTTGGTACTCTGATGTGACATCGGGTCCTTTAGCTTGCATAATGGCACCCACATTCTCACAAAAGATTTCTAGGTGATCCTGAATGAAAGGCATCTACCTAGCTTTTCAATGAACTCTTTCATCCAAGCATCTTTCTTTTGCAACTTCTAAAGCAGCAGTATATTCTTATTTTGTAGTGTATTATACAATTTTACTTTCGCTTGGAACCTTTTCAAACTAACTACTTCTTCATTCATAATGAAGATATTCCCCTTTTATGGTCGAGAACTTTCTCGATCTTTATATAAGCTATCATCAGTGTAACATTTTACTATGATTTTCTTCCAACCCTCAGTTAAGGAACACTTCCTTGGTTTTTTGTAAGTACCTTAAATTGTTCTTTATAGTCATCCAATGACCTTCCCTTGTATTTCGTTGGTATCTTCCTCTAATGCTCTAAAGCATTATGATACACTCGATCTAGTGCATGTCATGCCATATATGATAGATCCAATTGCTGAAGCATATGGAATACCAATCATTTTATCTAGCTCAGCCTTTGTGCTATTACATTGAGACATGCTCAAAATGATGTCATATCATACTTGCAAGAAACTACCTTTAGAGCCTTGCATCTTGAACCTTTCAAGATTTTGTCATATATGCACTTTGACTTAAACCTATAAGTCGCCTTGATCTAACTCTAAAGATCTTTATTTCAAGAACAAAATTTGCCTTTTCTAAGTCTTTTATTAAGGAAATACGGTCCGAGCCAAAACATGATGTTTTGCTAAGTCGTAAGGTTAATTTCCAAATACTAGTATGTCTTGCACATACAACATTAGGAATTTTACTGCGCTCCCACTGGCTTCTTAGTAAATGCATGAGTCATCATTTATTTTGGTGAAAATTAAACTTTCAATTTTCCTGTCAAAATGAAGATTCCAGCTTTGAGATACTTGTACTGATCCATGAATGGATTGCATCTTAGTGTTCATGACTCTAAGCCACTCATCAGATTCAGAATCTGACATAGCACTTTAGTAGTTGATGGGCTTACTTAGAAACCTATCATACATCATTCTTCATTAGTCATGAGAAATCGATATTTCTCAGATTTCTGAATGATTTCACTAGATTTGCGAACACTTGGTGTTTTTACTAAGTTTCTGATCAATCAAATTGCTCAGTTTCAACAACCTTTGTTTGATAACTAGTTCCACCCAATAAGTGCATTAGGTTATGAGGTTCTTGATTCCCTTCAAGTTCCTTAAATCTCCCATTTGCCTTGCCCATTAAAAAGCTTGCTTTCTAAGAACTTGGCTTTGCAACAATAAACAATTTTATCGTTTGTGGGATTGTAGAATCGGTATCTAAAACAATTTATAGTATATTCTACAATATATGCATTTAGTAGATTTTAGGTCGAGTTTACTTGAAGCTTATTGTCTTACATGAGCTTCATAAGCCCACACCTTCAACTAAGACTAAGGATGAAAAAACTTTCATACGAAATCTTATAAGGTGTCTTATCTACCTTTTGGTTGGTGTCAAAAAGTACGGTTTACAGTAACTAGGAATAGTACTTATACTCATCATAGAGCGAACCATATTTAATAAGGTTCGGTTCATCCTTTCGGATGTACACAATTTCTATGATGATCCAAGAGTTCTTGGTTTAGTTACTATCCTCCTATATCAGAAAAGACTTTAATGGTCCTATTGAGTTGTTTTCTTTAACTTCACTTTGAAACAACTTGAATCATATCAAATGCTTCATGCTTATGTTTCATAAACATAACTTCAACGTTTGAAATCGTCAGTGAAGATATTGTATTACCTATCACCATATCTAGACTTGGTTTTAAAAAACCACATACATCAACATGTATCAATTCTAACAAAACATTTTTCTCCTTTTTCTATAACTAGAGAAAGGAGCTATATTCAACTTATCAAGATCGCATATATCAAATGAAAACATTCTTATTTTCCTTTAAAATACCACACTTTTGAAGTTGAGATATGCGTTTAATTTTTACTTGATAAGTTGACTATTTTATGATAGATTTGATTCAAATCATATTTGAGTCTTATGGTGTTTATATTGAACTATGTTTTAGAAAGCTTTTGAGATTCACTTTATTATTCAATTAAGAGGACTAGTTCTCGAAATGGAATAATTCATTTTTGAATATGAATATAATCGTTTCCAAAACGGTTAAGTGAATTTCATTCAATCAATAAACATGTGACTGAAAAATAATAATTTAGTCAAACTAAATTTAAACATTGCTCGAAACAAACTTGTTTAACAATACAAGCCATATGGTTTCATAATAAAATCTCCTATAAGCTTGGTATGCATCTTGCTTCCTTGCTTACATGAATCACCATTTTGCTTGTCTTTCAGTCACTTACCTTTCTTGATCATCTGTAACATATTACAAAAGTGATTTCTACACTTAGTATCAAATACACAAGTGTAAGATAGAAAGGTAAAAGTTCTATCTAAAATATAGATACCTGAAGGACTTTCCTTCGTTAGAAAAAATTTATTTCTCAGAAGGACAATCTCCTCTTCTATGACCAATGTTGCCACATCTATCCCATGTAACTGTTACCATGGGAAGATTCCTTTCAGCAGTTTCTAGCATCGTATGCAATTCTGGGAATGAAATCTTCTCGAGGTCTATATTCAGATTCTCGACAAAAACATCAAATTCTTTGGTCAGAGATTTGAGGATCACATCCATGGATCTCCCATTAGAATAAGGATAGCCAAGTCTATCCAAATAGTCTAGGTGCGTCCTCATTTTGTGAATATGAGAGCTTACATCTTGGCCTTCTCTATCTTTGTCCAGTGAAGTACCCCAATTGTATCGAAGCGTTCACGGACCATATACATTTGGTAATATTCCCGTAATCGGTTTACCATGTCAAATGCCCTTAGTGGAAACGTTTCCATTCTTTCTAGTAAGGATGGAACCATGGTTTCAAGCATAAGACGTGATACATCGATTGAATCATCATTATGTTTCAATCAAGTATCGTGAGCTTCTATGGAGGTAAGAGGAGGTTCTTGAGGATGAGGTACGATAAGTACGTATGATTTGTTTTCACGTCTGAGAACGTGTCTCAATTTGTGAAACCAAATCGGGAAGTTTTGAGTGGTTAACTTTTCTTCGTTAAGAAAAGCTCGCAGGGATGTGTCAATCGTAGTGTTTGCATTTTGGGCCATCTACAAAATTTAACAAAGTTTAATATAGTATTTTCAATATTAATTTTTAGCAAATTAATTACCCTTTAGTTTTCTAAAAACATTAATTTGCATAAAATCTAGGATCCAACGTTGCAAAACAAATGAAACGGTTAGGTGACCTTTATCCCGTCCATTTAATCCAACAAGGTAGGTAACGTTTATCAATTACATCCAAATGTAATTCCTAGTTTTATGGGATCCTTAACAACGTTTGTTAATTGGCATGTTTGATCCCATCTATGCCTTGGGTTTCTAATGCTTAGGTGACCTTTATCACAAAAGATTCCCAATCAAGTCATCCTACTTGAAACAACATGTGAAACTCACATCCATGCGGTTAGGTGACCTTTATCCCACAAGGACATAAGAATCACCTCATCCATCTCAAGACAATCTAAGTGGTTAAGTGACTTTTATCCCACAACGGTGTCATAGTGACGTATTGAGTGTTTCTCAAAAGGACGGCATAGACTTGCATTTTAAAAGGGATTTAAATGTTTTACAATTTTAGTTTTGCAAATATTTTAGTATCGTGTGATTTTGTAAGCATTCAATAATACATGGTATTTTGTTAATTAAAATCATATTTCTCATCAAATGGTTCCTTTTAGTTAAATAAATTTTTTATTTTATCAACTAATTATTTGTGGTCAATTATTAATATCATATATTAACGTTTGAGTTTGATCACTATAAGAACCATTTATAGTCTCTTAATAAACACTTTTATTATTAAGACTATGAGTTTGTAAGAGTTTTGAAATCTCCATTTAAATTCTTTCCATAAAATTCAAAATCTCAAAATTAGTATTAAAACTCATAGTACCATATTATTGCATGCATCCAATTTTCAAGGTACTATTTTTAAGAAAAAGAAACTATTTCTCAAAATGAATAAATTTAAAATCTCCATTTTAAATAATTTGGTTCAATTAAAATCCAATTTTAAAGTTACGTCGTTTTTAAATAAACAATTTTATATAAAACGTATTTGAACCAATTTCTATTTTAAATATTGGTTGATATAAAATTTCTATTTTAAAACTTGGTTCATTTAAAATCTAATTTTAAAATTTGTCGCTTCAACTTTAAACAATTTTTAAATAAGCGCGTTTGAACTAATTTTATGTTCTTTACTAGCATGCAATATCCTATATTTTTACGCATCAAAAAGAACATAATCAACCACAAACATGCAAAAGAATGTGCATAAAACAAAGCCATTTCTAATGACATTTCTTGTGAGCCAAAACAAGAAATGCCAAATCCATTCCTAAGGGACAAAAAATAAAAAAACTTCAAGCTCCCACTTGCTTTAGCATCTTCATGCAAACAAGACATCAAGCTCCATCTTCAAGCTCCATCTTGGTCTTCTTCTTGTTACATTTTATAAATAAAAAAAACTAGTTCTAACAACTAATCTAATACATACAAAATGAACAAGAGAACATGAAATAATAAAACCTATTTACTATTACAAACCAACATGAATAATAATAACAATTATAAACAAATTTAAAAGAACAACACAACAACCAACATATTGGTCCATGGCTTGTTTATGCACACATTTCTCATAAATAACATAATTAAAAACAACACTTTGTTTTTCTAAGGCAACCTTTATCTAACAAAAATGCATGTGAAAATTTTGTTACATAAAATATAAAAAAAAACTAGCACAAGCAAGTTGCCAAAGAAGCCATGCATGAACTTTTCATACAAAAATGAAATTTTACCCATGGCTTCCAAAAACCAAGTTTTATCCAAATAAAACTTATTATCTAATCATGCATTATAACATAGGCTCTGATACCACTTGTTGGGATTTTATGTTCAAAACATGGGTTTCAAAAACTAATAAGAGATAAAAATTTAATTACGCAACGGAAGCAAAAATTAATATTTGAACAAAAACATAAAACCATTTTATTCCCACCAAATATCTTGTTACATGCATGTAAAGCCCATGTCCTGGTATGGTTCGTTAATTTATTTTTCTCTTCTGCTCAGTTATTATAACTGCTTGTATTTTGTAATATTTGCGTTTAACGAGAGTAGCACCGTTAGCCTTCATTGTTAATTCTTAAGTTAAGTTGGGTTATTGTAAGATGTTGGATTTTGGAGGGGCTAATCTTGGACTTAGACAAAAGATGGGCATGGGTTCGGCCCATGCAATAAGGGGACCGAGACCCCCTTTCTCTTCTTCTCGTTTACTTGCCTTGCACACAAAGGAATTAGTAAACAAACCCTAAGCTATCCCCTTCCCTTCTCGTATTCTCTCACGTAAACCACACAACCCTAGCATCTTCTTCTTCTTGCCTTGTTTGTTGCTGCCGTGAACCCCCCCCCCCCCACCACAACCAGCGCCGCTGCTGGTTTTGGCCGGAGAGAGAGAGAGAGAACAGCGCGAGAAAGAGTGGTAGAGATCGCCGGAGCCGCTGCCATTCGCCGCTGTTGTCGCCGGAGACCACCGCCACCACTGCTGTTCGTCGGAGGTTTCGAGAAAGAGAGGAGCAGGGCGGGTGTGTGGTGTTGTAGCGAGGTAAGTCGTTTCCTTCGTCTCGTTTCCTTTTCTTTTCTTTTCCGGCAAAACAACCACCGCGACGCCACCGTCGCCGCCGCCGCCGTGCCCCGCTGCCGGAGGTGGCAGGGGTGGTGCCCTTGGCGGAACCCTAAAACCACTTCTGGCCGTAACCCTAAACCTCCGTAGCGGAACCCGAATCGTATAAACCGAACGCGTAAACCGTTTTATAAAGTTATCATTTTATGTGAAAAACGTTCTTTTCTGCCACTGTTTTGCGTTAGCCGTAACTCTTTACTCGTAACTCAGATTGGGGTGAAACCGGTGCCAAAAGTTCCCTTTCCGAGTCTAGTAACTTTTCTGTGTTTCGTGCGAAATCCAGTTCGGAACGTAGCATAGGCCAAATCGTCGTTTTATACCGATAGCTGCTGTTTTTTTTCACTGTTCTGCGAACCATTCTTATAAAATCCGTATTTAAATGTAGAAAAATCGTTAGGGGGCGTATAATATGTCCTTGGAACCCTAACTCAGAGTACTTTCTAGTTATGTATTTTAATCGAGGATTTTCTGGGTTTAAAGAGGTCGGATCAGGTCCCGAACAGACCTGTTTGGTTAGACCGAAAAGTCGTTTAAGTGACGGTTTAAGCGTGCGTCGTATTTTAGGGTCCGGGTCAAGTATTAATCACTTGGAGTGACGATGAGGATGATGTTTGTGTCGGGCCAAGATGGATGATTGTGCTAGAATCATAGGCTTATAGAGCCGACTTTGATTTGAGGAAAAATCGTAGGGATTATTTGGCGTAATTTCCCAACTTGCCTAAGAGGTTTAAATGTCCGGATGACGTTAGTGGACCGGAGAGATTTGGAGGAGTAGGAGTCGAGGCGTAGAATGCCGACTAAGTCATGCACAAAGTTTGATTTTGAAATAGATTGCATTAACAAATTCTTGTGTTTCAAATCATTTTTGGATGGTGTTTTGGAATTTTGGGAAATGTTCAGCACACACACAAGATTTTGAAATATGGTTTTGAAAATGTATGAAATCGTTTTATTACGGGGGTGCAAACTTTGTTAGAATTGGTCTTATTTCGTTATTTTTCCAACGGTTCTTGCGGGTAAGATGATATCCGTGTTTTGTGGTGTTTAAAATGTTGGGCAAGTGACTACGGCTTGTGACTTTAACATTGGAACTCCTCCACATATGTTAGAGTTGAGGCGGAAAGTTACATTCCACGATGTCTGTATAAAGCTTTTCGAATGATTTCGTTAAAATAAGTTTTGTTTTACGGCATGTTGAGTCGTGTGGGTTTAATTTCACGTGGTGCATATCTTATTTGTTTATGTGACCATTTGGGGAAATCTTGGAAATCAATTTAAAGAACCCCACCTTTTGAGATTTTATGAGGTTTTAGTCGATATTTTCAAATGATGGAAACGGATTGGTTTTTATCTTTAAGTTTGAAACTTACACGAGACAGTTGTGTTTTAACAAAAATATATTTGTAAGCCGTTTCATCGTTTTGTATGACTAGTCGACGCGCGTAAGATTTGTTAGTGAACCATGTGCCACGACATTTTATGTTGAAAAAGAGGAATTTTGGGGTCAAATGTCATGAGTCGATTCATACTAGAACCGTGACGGTTCATTTTCGAAGAAATTATTTATTTCGCTTACGTTTTGTGAGTAAACTAAGCTGCAATGAAATGATTTTCAACATGATTTTCATATGTGGGACGAGCGTGTCCATTTTTGCGTAACTACCGACCTGGTAATAGTAGTTTTATTGCTTACGGTCTTTTAGAAATGAAAAATCTTGACGTTGAGAATATTTTGTGAATGATTTTGTAAACCATTTGGGAAGTGCGTTTATAAGTGTTATGTGTCATTTTGAGAATTTTAAGGGTGTGAGTCCTTTTGGAAAACTCTTTGGTTTAACCCGTGTCGAGGTTGGGACTAATGTTGATTTTAGAGTATTGCTTGCTTAAACTTTATTTAAACGCGTTTTTGACCGACTTATGGGTCTAGCAAGCGTGGAGCATTTTGCTCGGTTTTGACTTTGAGATAGTCGTGGGTCAATTGCACGGTTTTTAATGGCTCGATGTGAAGTTTTGTTGATGGGTTGTTTTGTTGCACAGTTTTGCACTTATTGCACGTTGCGTATTTACATGTTGGGTGAGTGAGTCATTCTGGGATAGGCATGTTGTTGGTAGACTGTTTTGCATTGGATCCTTGGTCATGACAGTCAGTCGTTGGTAATGGTCGGTTGAGTATTTCGGGGTGGGAACCCGGTATTCATGTGTTAGGACCTTGACTTTCCAGTAGGCACTGAGAGGATATAGTCTTGGGCACTTACCTGAGAGGTAGTTCCAATGTGCCGGGCCTTGAGACGTACCTGGGAGGTAGGCGTTAAGGAGTATTTTGATACAGTGTAACTAGGCTTCCTAGAGCGAGCGTGTGGGATAAGTAGACGGTGGAGGATTGGGTATTCCACACGTGTTAATATGGTAGGCCGAATAGTGTCGGTTAAGGGAAGGATGCCCTTTGTAATTAAGAGAATAAATGCGCAATAACCGTTTTGAAGTAAGTAGTATATTTAGGTGTCGACTTTTGGGCTTGAGACCAAACACCTTTAGTGTAATCGGAGATTTGTAGCCGATTTGAAAATAATTATGATGATGGTAGTAGTAACCCTGAGATGCTTAAATGTGATGAATGGTTATGGTGGAATGACCTTCGTGGGTGATTATAAGTTTACTGGTTTGACGATTCGTGTGAAATAAATTTTGGGAGCCTTTTTGAACTCGTGGAGGTCAATCGACAGTTGTTGGTAAGTATGATCGGATTCGAGTATCCTATAAGGCATATTGGTGAGCACCTTTAGAATGGTTAGAGCTTGAAAGTTGAATCGGAATGTATGGAACATCTAAGGTTGGGAGGCAACCGAAGTCGTTTGACTAGGAATGAATTCAGTTGTTGGAGTGTTCTTCCGATCATATTTCCAATGTCCGTGAAGGAGTTTTGTTAGTAAGAAAAGTATTCGAGAAATTCTAGACGGGGTGAGAAATTTAGATTCTAGTTGAGGAAAGTCCAGTGGCAACACAGAAAGGGCTCCGAGTGGACTTGGGAACCCGAGGTTGAGATGTGGTAAAGCTATCCAGAGCTGTTTGCGGACGTAGACTTCGAGGACGAAGTCTAATCCAAGTGGGGGAGAGTTGTAAAGCCCGTATCCCGGTATGTAATTTCTTTGTTTTAATTCTTTTTTAAAAGTTTTATTTATCATGGTTTCCGTTAGCGGGGTTAGACGAATTGGACCTAATAGTTAAATATGTCAAGACGTGATTAGTTTGCGAGAAGGTTGTAGTGAGGGACCAAAATTGTTAAGGGGCCAAAAAGTGAGAGTTTCGGCCCATGCAACCCAAACCAAACCCTTGTATCATTTTTTTGGTGTGGTGTTCGTGAGTAACAAGAAAAAAGGGATGGAGCTCAATATTTTCGTATTTTGAAAACCTAGCTGCAGAAAACTTCTGTTTCCCGGAGATTGAACGGTCGGATCGTCGTGATTTTTGGTGAGCCGCTTCACGACATCTTCATCAACATTCTGGACGGTGGGATCGTGGTTTTGAGGTCCGGAGGTCATGGTTTCGTGGGGTTCTGCACAGCAGTAACTTTGTGGTGATTTTTCTCCATTCTTGCTCTATTTTGGTTCCATACATCTTGATGTGCTTATTTCCAAGTGTATGATGGTTTGTATGCCTCTAGTATAATCTAGAGAAGACTTTGTATTGCTCTAATATTGGTGGTAGTGGATTTGAAGCGGCTCTAGTAGTCCCGTGGTTTTTACTCTCGATTTTGAGGGGTTTTCCACGCTAAAATTTTGGGGTCTCATTGTGGTTGTTGATTGTATGTTTGGGGGTTGTTTTTACTTGCACTTAGAATACCCTATTTGTTTGCATCCTCAAAGGTTCATTCGGGTCTGTTTGGGTTAAGCTATGGCTTAATGGGTTACTAAGCATTATTTGTCATTTTATGTGAAACTGCAGTTTCTGTCCCTGTCTTTGTATCGAGTATAACTTCTTCTAGGAATGTCGGATTGGGATGAAACCAGTGCCAAAATCTCCCATTTTGAGTCTAGTAAGTTTCTTATGTTTTGCGGAAAAACCAGTTCGGACCATAGCTAGTGTCAAACTGCTGTTTTGTACTGAAAGGTACTGTTTTCCGCTGTGCAGCAGATTGGTTTTGTAAAATCCATAATAAATTGTAGAAAAATCGTTAGAGCGCGTGCGATATGTCCCTGGAACCCTAAGACATGGGACTTTGTGTTTATGGAAAAATATTTCTGGTTTAATCAGTTTATAAGGGGTTAAAAAGGTCCCGAACAGACCTGTGTTTTTAGAGTAAAAGCTGGAATGTGTATGTTATATTTTAGTAGTCGTGGTTTTGGGTTGGGGCGTCACTTTGACATTTGTTAACACGTAATTAGGTGGGAGAAGGTGAGTGAAGTTGGCCGGCTTGTGATTGCGGTTGCGGATACTCGCGTTGCTTTAAGGTGAGTTCTCTCACTGTGTAGTTAGGGGTTGTATGCATGTCATAGTAGTTTGTATGTACTACTGTCTTTGTGGTGTGAACTAGTTGTTTGTGGTGTGTAATATTTGATTGGTTTAAATGCTTAGTATAAGTGTGTTACATTACAACTCGGTGGGACCGAGGAAGTGGAAAGAAACGTTGTGGGAACTCGGTGTGACGAGTGTGTTACATTACAACTCGGTGGGACCGAGGGCTCGGTGGGACCGAGGAAGTGAAAAGAAACGTTGTGGGAACTCGGTGTGACGAGTGTGTTACATTACAACTCGGTGGGACCGAGGGCTCGGTGGGACCTAGGTGTTGGATACATAATTACTTGTAGATGTTTACTCGTTTTATGTAACTGTGGTGTTGTTGCTTATGTGCGGATAGGGGTGATGTGTATATAATTCCTATCTGCGCATGTGATGGAATTCACTAAGCTTCGTGCTTATCCCTTCCCAAATTCTTATGATTTCAGGTGCGAGTAGCAGTCGGGCGTGAAGGTACACACGGGCGCAAGGCGAAGATAGTTTAATTTGATTTTAATAAATGGGGATTGATTTATATACTTTTCCGCTGCTTAAACTTTGTTGACGGTTTTAAATAACGATGTTTATTCTTATTGTAACGAGATTCGTTAACTCTTGGGTTGATTATAATGAAATAAATTGTTTTAAAAATTTTAAATTCCTTGTAATTTTCGGGACGTTACAACTTGGTAAGAGGGACTTGATACCTCCTCTATCAGACGCGTTTTAAAACCGTGAGTCCAGGCGTGCGGACAAAGCGGACAATATCTGGTACGGTTGGTCTGGGATGTTACAGATGGTATCAGAGTCGGGAACCGGACCAAGGGGGGTGGATTGCCAAGATGTTATACGCGGGTGGCGTAGGGGTAGGTATGCATGTTTATGATTTGTTCGTAGACTTGTATGCTTGTTTATGTGCAACTATCTGTTATAGGGGTAGTGTGGAATAACTATGTTATCTATGGTGGTTGAATTCACTAAGCTTCGTGCTTACCCTTTCCCAATAAATCATTGTTTCAGGTACGAGTGGCTCCAAGGCGTGACGTGTACACACTGGCGCGCGTGAAGAGCTGATTATTTTATGATTTTAATTTTAAAACAATTATTCCGCAGGTTATTGTTCGTAATAATTTTATTTGGTGGTTTGCAAATGAAACGATTGAATTAAATGAGTTTTTATTAATGAGAGGTTACTTTAAAACTTTTAAATTCCTTGTAATTTTTGGGACGTTACAACTTGGTATCAGAGCACAGCTTGAGTGAATCAAACGCATCTCGGTGTGTTTGATCTCAAGTTTGCGGCTATAAAATTTTCTTTAAAGTTTTTGGAAAATAAAAGGAAGGAAAAATCCGTTTGAGAAACGGTGATCAAAGGCGCAGTGTGTACAGTCAGTCGGAGCCAAAGGGAAAGGTACGGTACTTAGTGTATTTATTGCTTTCTAGGCATAGGGTATGCATGCTAGATTGCCTATGTTGTTTACACTGTACTGTATGATGACTGCTTGCTAGTAGGAATCAATGCTATTTATAGTAGGTTGTTAAGTGAAGGCCCTATAGGTTGTATGCAGTAAGAATCATATAGCCTTAGAATATTTGATTTAGTTCTATTGCGCAGCTCTTGTTTGAGTCCAACCGTTCTAGGATAGAATCTTGTATTCGAATGTCTATTTGATTCACGCTGCATGCGACTGGGTATTCGCGAGGCAACTCGTTATGGCTAACAGGGATTCCGTTGTAGCAAGGGTAGTGGGATGAGATGAAATTCCTAGTGAGCTGGGAATAGCGTTTACATATGAGTACGTATGCAAAATTGCTTTCTAGAACATAGGAGTATGTATGCTAGATTGCTTGGTGCTTAATACAATGTATCGTATGGTTGTTACTTGCTATTAGGAATTTATGCTAATTATGATAGGTTACTAAGTGGATGCCCTCTAGGTTGTATGCAGTAAGAGATTTATAGCCTTAGAATATTTGATTTAGTTCTATTGCGCAGCTCTTGTTTGAGTCCAACCGTTCTAGGATAGAATCCTGTATTCGAATGTCTATTTGTTTCGCACTGCATATGATCGGGTATTCGCGAGGTAACTCGTTATGATTAGTAGGGATTCGGTAGTAGCAAGGGTAGTGGTTTGGATGGAATTCCTAAGGAGCTAGGAAGAGTGTGTACATATGCCGGTGCGGGCATATGTGTATAGTTTCGGCGAGAAACTACTTGGACCCCTTGGGATGGGACTCGGAACGGGCAATGATAGGTGTGGATGGTAGTAGTAGAGCTCCTACTACCGGAAGCACAAGATCAATGCTTGAGTCGGGGAAAGTCACGAGGAATCCAAGGAGTTGAGCGTGAGCGTTATTAGTGTGAGTTATTGTGTGCTAATAACTCGTTGTAATATCTACCCAGAATAGCCATCACAAGGAGGAACGACTATAGTAAACCTACTAGTACAGGTGTGTACTTGTTTGCTTTGATGGGATGATCGTTGGGGTAGTGTCGAAGGTTATAATTTAGTAGTCGTTGGAATAAAAGGACGATTCTAGTAATAGTCACTTGGAGTGACGATGAGGATGATGTTGTTTCGGGCCAAGATGGATGATTGTTCTAGAATCATAGGCTTATAGAGCCGACTTTGATTTGAGGAAAAATCGTAGGGATTATTTGACGTAATTTCCCATCTTGCCTAAGAGGTTTAAATGTCCGGATAACGTTAGTGGATCGGAGAGATTTGGAGGAGTAGGAGTCGAGGTGTAGAATGCCGATTGAGTCATGCACAAAGTTTGATTTTGAAATAGAATTGCATTATCTAATTCTTGTGTTTCCAATTCTTATTTGGATGGTGTTTTGGAATTTTGGGAAAGGCGTTTTTTTTAAGTGTTATGTGTCAGTTTGAGTACTTACATATTTGGGGGAGTGAGTCATTCCGGGATAGGCATGTTGTTGGTAGACTGTTTGCATTGGATCCTTGGTCACGTTAGTCAGTCGTTGGTAATGGTCGGTTGGGTATCTCGGGGTGAGACCCCGGTATTCATGTGTTATGACCTTGACTTTCCAGTAGGCACTAGGAGGATATATTCTTGGGCACTTACCTGAGAGGTAGTTCCGATGTGTCGGGCCTTGAGACGTACCTGGGAGGCAAGCGTTAAGGCGTATCTTGTTACAGTGTAACTAGGTTCCCTATGGCGGGCGAGGAAGATAAGTAGACGGTGGAAGATTGGGTATTCTACACGTGTTGTTAGTGTAGACCGAATAGTGTCAGTTAAGGGAATGATGCCCTTTGTATTAAGAGAATAATTGCGCAGTAACCTTTTTGAAGTAAGTAGTATATTTAGGTGTCGATTTTTGGGCTTGAGGCCAAACACCTTAGTGAAATTGGAGAATTGCAGCCGATTTTAAGGAAATTATGTTGATGGTAGTAGTAATCCTGAGATGTTTGCTTGTGGTGAATGGTTATGGTGGAATGACCTTCGTGGGTGATTTTAAATTTTTTGGGGGTCTAGTAGAACTCGTAGGAGTTAATCGATGGTTAATGGTAAGAATGATCGGATCCGAGTATCCTGTAAGGTATATTGGTGAGCAACTTTAGGATGGTTAGAGCTTGCAATTGAATCCGGATGTATAGAATATCTAAGGTTGGGAGATAACCAAAGTCGTTTGACTAGGAATGATTCCAGTTGTTGGAGTGTTCTTCTGATTATAATCCCAGTGTCCTAGAAGGAGTACGTTAGTTAGAAAAGTGTTTGAGAAGTTTTAGAAGGGATTTCAAGTGGACTTAGGAACCTGAGGTTGAGAGGAGGGAGAACTACCCGGAGCTGTTTGCAGGCGTAGACTTCGAGGGCGAAGTCTGATTCAAGCGGGGGAGAGTTGTAAAGCCCATGTCCTGGTATGGTTCGTTAATTTATTTTTCTCTTCTGCTCAGTTATTATAACTGCTTGTATTTTGTAATATTTGCGTTTAACGAGAGTAGCACCGTTAGCCTTCATTGTTAATTCTTAAGTTAAGTTGGGTTATTGTAAGATGTTGGATTTTGGAGGGGCTAATCTTGGACTTAGACAAAATATGGGCATGGGTTCGGCCCATGCAATAAGGGGACCGAGACCCCCTTTCTCTTCTTCTCGTTTACTTGCCTTGCACACAAAGGAATTAGTAAACAAACCCTAAGCTATCCCCTTCCCTTCTCGTTTTCTCTCACGTAAACCACACAACCCTAGCATCTTCTTCTTCTTGCCTTGTTTGATGCTGCCGTGAAACCCCCCCCCCCCCCCACCACCACAACCAGCGCCGCTGCTGGTTTTGGCCGGAGAGAGAGAGAGAACAGCGCGAGAGAGAGTGGTAGAGATCGCCGGAGCCGCTGCCATTCGCCGATGTTGTCGCCGGAGACCACCGCCACCACTGCTGTTCGTCGGAGGTTTCGAGAGAGAGAGGAGCAGGGCGGGTGTGCGGTGTTGTAGCGAGGTAAGTCGTTTCCTTCGTCTCGTTTCCTTTTCTTTTCTTTTCCGGCAAAACAACCACCGCGACGCCACCGTCGCCGCCGCCGCCGTGCCCCGCTGCCGGAGGTGGAAGTGGGTGGTGCCCGTGGCGGAACCCTAAAACCACTTTTGGCCGTAACCCTAAACCGCCGTAGCGGAACCCGAATCGTATAAACCGAACGCGTAAACCGTTTTATAAAGTTATCATTTTATGTGAAAAACGTTCTTTTCTGCCACTGTTTTGCGTTAGCCGTAACTCTTTACTCGTAACTCGGATTGGGGTGAAACCGGTGCCAAAAGTCCCCTTTCCGAGTCTAGTAACTTTTCTGTGTTTCGTGCGAAATCCAGTTCGGAACGTAGCATAGGCCAAATCGTCGTTTTATACCGATAGCTGCTGTTTTTTTTCACTGTTCTGCGAACCATTCTTATAAAATCCGTATTTAAATGTAGAAAAATCGTTAGGGGGCGTATAATATGTCCTTGGAACCCTAACTCAGAGTACTTTCTAGTTATGTATTTTAATCGAGGATTTTATGGGTTTAAAGAGGTCGGATCAGGTCCCGAACAGACCTGTTTGGTTAGACCGAAAAGTCGTTTAAGTGACGGTTTAAGCGTGCGTCGTATTTTAGGGTCCGGGTCTCGTGTTAATACTTTTTAACGTTCGTCTAGGTGTCGGGAAGTGATCTTGGATTTGTGGAGCTTGATTTATTAATTGTGAGCTAGGCGCGCTTACGAGGTGAGTTCTCTCACTATATTTAATATCAGTCGTTTTACATTACTGTAGCTCGTGTGTGGTAGCCTTAATTATTTGTGATGCGGGGCTAGATAGTGGGGTGGCTAGTTAGACCTTTGTTTACATGTATACGCGGGTGGCGTTGTCATGTATACGCGGGTGGCGTAGGGACTCGGGGGCCTACGCGGGTGGCGTAGGGACTCGGGGGCCGGTGTTTGTATACGCGGGTGGCGTAGGAACTCGGCGGGGCCGAAGATTGTATACGCGGGTGGCGTAGAATCTCGATGGAGCCCAAGATGTTATACGCGGGTGGCGTAGGGGTAGGTATGCATGTTTATGATTTGTTCGTAGACTTGTATGCTTGTTTATGTGCAACTATCTGTTATAGGGGTAGTGTGGAATAACTGTGTTATCTATGGTGGTTGAATTCACTAAGCTTCGTGCTTACCCTTTCCCAATAAATCATTGTTTCAGGTACGAGTGGCTCCAAGGCGTGACGTGTACACACTGGCGCACGTGAAGAGCTGATTATTTTATGATTTTAATTTTAAAACAATTATTCCGCTGTTTATTGTTCGTAATAATTTTATTTGGTGGTTTGCAAATGAAACGATTGAATTAAATGAGTTTTTATTAATGAAATGTTACTTTAAAACTTTTAAATTCCTTGTAATTTTTGGGACGTTACAATGCATGAAAGGATAAAAATATAAAATAGCAAAAGAGTTCAAGATTACAACCTTTGAAGACTTTGATCTTGAACCAAAATAGATGTTGTTGAAGTGGCAAGAAAGACCAAAGTAGCTCCTATCTATCGGTATCCACCACAAGCACCAACACCTTCAGGAATGCTAGTTCCTATTCTTTGATGATGTAAGATGAAGCTTTGTATCCAAGACTACTAGAGATTGGATAACAAAATGAACACCAAAACTACCACACTTGGTAGTTTCGGCCGAAACTAGAGGGAGGAGGAGGAGAGAAAACTCTTCTTTCTTTTGTTAGTATTGCATGTCTATTTTTGAAATGAGATGAAAATAGTTTAAATATCCAAGGCTTATGACATTGCCACCCAAGAGAGCCAATGAGAATCAAGCCTTCCATGCAAAATTTCATTTTAAGTCCTCCTAGTTTAAAATGGTTAAAATCACGATTTTAACTATTTTAAACTTTATCACTAAAGTCCCTCTTTTTAATTATAGTTACATATGAGCCAATCATATTAATTAATAAACTAGAATCTTTCATTTGCATCTAATATTATGAATTATATTCAATAATATAATTAATAATATTTATCAAGAAATAATAATATTTATCAAGAATCAAATTATTATAATTATTAATTCGGTGTCTACTTGTTGTTCGGTGTGACCCTATAAGATCATATATTACCGGAAATATTATTTTATAATCATTCTCGAGCATATAGAACCAACAACGATCATGTTTTCAAAAGGAAAAGCAAGCGCTCATAACCGAACTTGAGGCACTTAAAACCGCTAAAACCGAGTATGTGTCGAATGAAGGACAGGAAATCCTACGGACTGAAATCGATCGGCTCATATCAAAACTGTCTGCCTTGGCGACAGAAGCGATGAAGGAGAATGTGAGAAATGGTCAACTTCATTAGAAGGTTGACCTACTCCAAGAAGAAAAGACGATTTCACCCGAATCTTCCTCTGACTCGTCTGACACATCCTCGTGTAAAGCTTTCATGGGAAAAACATCTTCACCAAACGGTAAAGGGTCTCAAGATGAGTGTGTTTTAAAGAATCTGAACTCTGATTTTTTTTAGCTTCCGCACCAGATTCACCTAAGCACACTGACACAAAGTGTTCCTCACCTCCCTCGACCAATCCTAGTCCATCAATTCCCGATGTTGATTTTTCTAAAATCATGAATTCCGAGGGTAGTTCAGATGAAGAGTTTGAATCGTTTCCATTTGACAAACCTCTTCCAAGTCATACCGACTTTCTTTCAAAAGCGGTAAATCGCCCGGTCAACTTCTTAAAAAGGCGAATGTTCTACAAAACCGAAGACCCCGACTGTGAATAAGGTTTCTAAAACTGAGTCTTGTTCTCAAAAACAATCACAGCCGAGGCAAAAGACCGGTCGATCAACTGATAAACGTCCTACCTACTCAAACTCTATTGGTCATACATTTAATGGTAATTCAGATAAGAATGTCCGAAGAAAAGGGTTCAAACAAGTTTGGGTAGTGAAAAAGTCTAATGAAAGCAAGACGAATACGAAGTCATTTAAGACAGCCCCGCATGTTAGGACATACAATCTCAATCATGATGCCTTTAATTCTCGAACTTCTGTTGAACAAAGTGTGCAGTTTCCTTTAAGAGTTTATTCAGTTCAACAGTTGCGTCAACTTTCTCATGATTGTATCTGTTGTTCTACATGTGGTTCGAATGATTTTGTTAATCGAAGGTATGCAAATAATTGGTATGGTACTTATAGTATCCCCGGTCTTCACTATAATAACGCATGTAACCGTCAAGGATCCATCAAAGGAGGGATACCAAAATCCTTCTAATCTGTTTTGCAGGAATGTTCTTTTTCACATGACTGCATTCGAAGGCTATGCCAATTTTAGGGGGAGTGCTATCTCATGAAAGGTAAGTGAACTTCTAAGTGAATGCAAAGACCGTGGTAATTCATTCTGAATAACTAACTTGTGTTTGTTATTCTCCAATTTTAACTTCCATGATTGCCACGTGTCAATGTTTCCTTGACGTAGTTATTTCCATGTCTCACATATTCGTTGATTTTTCGATGGAAATACACTCGTTTGAATTCCTAGTTGTTTTCCAAGTTCGCTATTTCTTGTAAATGATTCAATTTTGTTGGTTCCCGGTTTGCTTATACAAGATTGTCAGATCTATTAGTTCGAATTTATGTTTGATGCGGAAGCGTATTTGAAGAACTAATAGATATGTTTGATAGATTTAGAACACAATATAAATAAACAGTGAACAGGAAATAATATCTCAAAGTTTACTTAATATATATATATCAAGAACAGATTTAAGAACAGTGAGTAAGCAAAGCTTTAAAACAGATATGACTCTTAAAGTGTTTAAGCTGTGTGTTCTTGTGATGTTTTTCTCTCTTGTTTTTTGTTTTTATATTTCTTGATTCTTGATTAGGAAGAACTCAACATGAGTCTTCCTTTTATACTACTCAAAGGGGACCATAAAGCATGAGCTACTATTCAGAACGGGCGGTATGAATAGTTGGAAGGATGGCATGAACAGTTGGATGTGCTGTATTGCATTTAATGCAGCAGACGTCTATTATGTACTAAGCCCTATTGGGTCCACTCAGATTTTGACACGTTGAAGTTGGACAGGGTACGTTGCCATGCAAGTTGATGAACAGGTCCAGGAACAGTAGCAAGATATTATAAATATCTTTGAAGTCTTTGTTGAAGACCGCAGAGGCTTTGTGAAGTGCCACAGAGGTTCTGCGGTTTGGTCCTTAGAAGAACAGTCTTCACTGGATTCCGAGTCTTTGGTCTTCTTTGCGCGTATGACAGATTTTCTGTAGGACGCCTCTTTAGCTTCTGTAGCTTCTCGACCTTGATCTCTCAGTAAGTTCGGCAGAGCCTCTGTAAGAGGCTTTCTTCACTTAGCCTATTTTTCACTACTTCTAAATACTTCTATGATTAGGAAGATTGAAGCTAACAAATTCTTATCTGATATATTAATTGTGCCTTGTTCTTCACAATTAAACTTTCTGATCATTGTTTCATTTTTTTGAACATACTGTGCTTACTGAGTCACTCTGTTTAGCGCTAGATCTTGTTTCTTGAAATTCCATTTTTCAAATGATTTTAATGACTTCTGATTACCTCAGATCAGAACTCGGACTTCAAATATTGACTTCTGATTACCTCAGATCAGAACTCGAACTTAAATGTTTTGACTTCTAAACATTTCAGTTTAGAACTCGTACTTCACTGTTTACTAAACTGTTCTACTCGATGCATGAAAGGAGTGTTAGGAATTACATCGTTTCTATGGTCTATCCAGAACCGGAAGGACGTACCCAAGAAACACATCCCTTATAGACAACAGTGAGGGGTCTAGATTGATAGATGAGGTTGGAGAGAAAAGAATATGGAGAGGCTGTGACATGACTTAAAAGAATAAATTGGTCCTACCAAACCGAGTCAGTTATCCGGGTAACCACACAATCTATTCATTCTCGTTCTTTGGAGATGAATATAGAAACAGACATGGACCCAGTGTCGATAACTTGTGTCACCCCACCTAGCCACTCAAGTGTCTCACAAAAGATGCTTGTTTCACAAATGCACGAAGATTTAGCACATAATCTATCTATTCCTCACTCGGAGGTCTTAGATATTGAAAAAGGAAGACATCAGCTCCGATCTCCGAACTTCATATTCTAATCACTGAGTCTATTGATTTTTAACTTGCGTCCCAGGTTAAGTCAATATTTGAGCCTAACTGATATAATTCATTTCTTTTACATATGCACGAGTCTTTGTGATTTCATTTGCATATCTTCGTGATATTGTCGGAACAGTTTGAGAAGTAATTTTTAATATTTTACTTCAGTGATAACTGGAAGTCCTATCAGAGATACCCAATGCCAGCTCTGAACATAGGCCACACAATTATTTTAATTATTGTGATAACCGTTACTATGTGTTTCTGTGTTAGATTTTTACCCCATGTTGGTTACTGCAATGTTTTATCTGGATTTTTTGCTACTCGTCACTATTGTCTTTGAACATACATGATGCTCCGGATGCTCCTACTCATCATGAGGGGGAGAAAGGGTACAGATTCAAAGACACCGAATATCAAGTTGAGGGAGAGTTAGCAAAAGCCGAGGGGGAGTAACTGTTGATTGATCAGTTTCGAGCAGTTCCGAGATTTTATCAAAGTGAAAAGTCTTCAAAGTGTTAACAAGTGGTTATATCTTCTCATTCCTTATCAAGTGGTGTTCGCTAAAATCATTTTGTCCATTGAGCATATTGATTCTACAAGTTTTTTTAAAGCTGAAAGCAAATTCAAGAGCTTTATTCAAGTTCTTTATTAAAGGGGGAGCGTTGAAAGACATGAAGACATGCTACACCATAGAGTTCCAAAGTTTCAAAAAGAAGAGCAGATCAAGACTTGAAGATTTCAAGACCGGTTTTTCTTTATATATCTTTAGGGGGAGATTGTTAGGACCATAAATGTCCTACATATTAGAAAGATATATAAAGAATTATATAGTTTAATTATAGATCTTAATTAGTTTAATTAATATTTTTGTAAAAGCCATTATTATTAAATGGGCTTAGTTTAGGCTTAATGGGCCATGGGCCTTAGGTTTCAAGCCTAAGTATAAATGGTTTAGTTAACCTTTAGTTTTAGGTTAGCAATTCATTAGAGATTATTGTTTAGAAATCGTTCCTTTACTTTGAATTGTAATATTCTCTGAACGATACTTTGAATGAATATGAGATGGATGACAACTTGAAATCAACGATTGTTCTTGTTATTGTTTATTGATTTTATTGTTACATGTCAATGTAGGATTCAAATTGCTTCTGAACAAATCTGTTCAGAACCCGCTTTAACTGGCGTGTTAGCTTCCGAACTTTCACGTTCGGGATCTGCACACCCCATTAAATCCAAATCATGCATCTACGTCAAAATCACATATTTCTGATTTAGATTTACTGTTTCAGCACTTTTACGATGAATTCTTTAACATGCCTAACCCTCGTGTGATTGTGCAACCTAGGAATGAAGCTGCTCAAATCAAGAACTCGGCGTATCTCTTCGGTCCGCCGCCTTCAAGGAGCACTCCAGGCCTTACAATGGAATCCCCTCAAAGTTTAGCGGACGCTTCTAATGAAATGACAAATCCCTCGGAGGAACATGTGCCAATTCCGGAGATCGCTCCTGAAGATTCGTCCTCAACAACTCACAAGGATCAACCTCTGAATTCCCCGGAACCGGAAGTTGCTCAACCAACGATGAATCCCACTCCATCTCCTCCAAGGAACCGTCCGTCTTCTCTTGAAGCAGTTCAAGACCTTCCCGCCGGTGAGTATGTTGACCCGGACAATTCTCACGCGACTCAACAGCCGCTTTCACACACCACCAAATGGACCAAAGCACACCCTCTACACCAGATCATAGGCGATCCTTCCACTCCAGTTCATACGCGAGGTTCATCGTCCAACTTCTGCTTGTTCTCCGGCTCTCTAAGCAAGATCGAGCCAAACACCGTAATTGAAGCACTCAATGATCCAGACTGGGTCATGGCAAGGCAAGAGGAACTCAACCAATTTGAGGCCCTCAAGGTATGGCGACTTATCCCACGTCCAGCTCACAAGACGGTCATCGGTACGAAGTGGATCTTCAAGAATAAGAAAGATGAAGATGGTATCTTTGTTCGTAACAAGGCGCGCCTCATAGCCAAAGGATACCGCCAACAAGAAGGAATCGACTACGATGGGACATACGCTCTGGTAGCCAGAAGCGAGGCGATTCGTATGTTCCTTGCATACGCCGCGCACAAGAACTTCACGATCTTCCAAATGGATGTCAAGACCGCATTCCTCAACGGCGTTATCAAAGAAAAAGTGTATGTATCGCAACCGGACAGGTTCGTAGATGACTCCAAGCCGAATCACGTATATATCCTCGACAAGGCATTATACAGTCTTAAGCAAGCTCCACGCACCTGGTATGACACTCTATCCAAATTCTTAATAAAATCAGGTTTTTCAAAAGGTAAAATCGATACAACCCTGTTTATTAAGAATGAAGAAGGTCATATAATCTTGGTCAAAGTCTATGTTGATGATATTATTTTCGGTTCCACTAACCCTCAATACTGTAAGAACTTTTCAAAACTCATGGGAGAATATTTTCAAATGAGCATGTTAAGTGAGATGAACTTGTTCCTCGGTCTTCAAGTTAAACAACTGTCGACCGGGATATTCATAAACCAGGCTAAGTACATCCGGGATATTCTTCAAAAATACCAGATGGAACAGTCCTCACCTATGAAAACTCCCATGACCCCCGGTATGCGGTTACACACCGATCCTAACGGAAAGGATGAGGATACCAAAACCTACAGTGGGATTATAGGTTCTTTGATGTACTTGACGGCGAGTAGACCGGATGTTATGTTTTCTACATTTCTATGCGCCCGTTTTCAGTCAAAACCAAAAGAGTCTCACTTAATTGCGGTAAAACAAATTTTTCGTTACTTAAAAGGTAGTGCTGATCTTGGCTTGTGGTACCCGAAAGAGACAGGTTTTGAGCTCACGGCGTACTCGGACGCGGACCACGCGAGAAGCATGTTGGATCGGAAAAGCACATCGGGACACGTGCAGTTCCTTGGAGATAGCTTAGTCAGATGGGCATCCAAGACGCAGCAGTGCGTCTCCACATCGACTGCCGAGGCGGAATACGTGGCTGCCACAAGCTGCTGTTCTCAAGTCATATGGATGCGCACCCAACTCAAGGACTACGGCATCACATACTCTCAAGTGCCCATCTACTGCGACTCGAAGAGCGCAATTTCCATTTCCAGTAATCCGGTCCAACACACTAAGACGAAGCACATAGACGTTCGGTACCACTTTATCAAGAATCACATCGAAAGAGGTACAATCGAACTCTACATGTTAATACTGAACATCAGTTAGCATACCTCTTTACAAAACCCTTGGACGGAAAATGTTTTAACTATCTTGTGTCCAAGCTTGGTATGCTAAATCTGAAGATTTAATCGAATCGTGTGCCCGATACAAGTTCCATACACTTACGAGGAACTGCGTATTCTTCATCTGTTGTCCAAACTCCAGATGATCGAGTACACACTACCTCACATTTGTATTCTACTTGTATCGTACACACACTTCCGTTAAGTCTATTTATTAATTAGGTAGATTTTGTTTGTTTGCTTTCATGTCGTTTGTGATTTCCTTTTATGTTCAATTTCTATCGTCTATTTTATTCCTCGATATATCTGTGCGTTTCACAATCTTATTCATGTGTTTAGGGGGAGCACATAAGCTTGTCAGGTAAGATTGTTCTGCATTTGAGGGGGACTGTCACACAATTTTTTAACATCAATTTTTGTGTGTGTGGACATTCCAAAAGTTTTTCCTAAAAGAACTACTTGCACAATCCGAGGGGGGGGGGCATGTTCTTTGTGTGAAATAGTTGAGGGGGAACGTGTTTTTTTCAAAACTCCAGAATTGCTTTTGGGTCAAAAATGTCAACTTGGAAATAACCAGGGTAATTTTTTACAGTTTCCAAGAGTATCCGGAAAGGGTATCCGGAAACTCCCTATCCGGATAGGTATCCAGACCAGGTAGATTTCCGGGCGACCCACCCGGACACCATTTCCATATATGTATACCCGGTCATTTCCCTATTTCATTTTTCCGAAAACATTGACCCTAAAACCCTCTCGCTACATTTCCAACATATGGATCTCTCTCGTTCGTTCATTTCTTCACCCTCGTGACTTCACAGATCAGGTATGTTGTTCGCAATCCACCTCTATTCATTTTCGACCCTCATTGCACTTATTTCGCACACAAACACATCGATTCTTCGATCCAACAATGGGTTTCGGTTACCAAACCCTTCAATGGCTCTCAATCGATCGACTTTGGTTATTTTTGACTATTTTAGTGCTTGAGAGTTGCTCTCTTGCTTGTTTAGATCAGTCTAGAAAAGTTGGATTTGTGGTTGTCTGGCTAGGTTGGTGATTTCAATCAACCTGGATGTCGTCCGGATAGTTTGAATCTATCCAGACACATTCAAATTTTTCCCGGATACATTCAAACTAGTAAGATATTTTGTCCAGTAACCTATCTCATCCGGTAAACCAAGTTGTCCGGAAACCATTATGGTTTCCGGTAAGTTCAACTATCCGGAATGTTCATGCTTGTCCGGTAACCTTGTTCACCCGGTAACCCAAGTTGTCCAGAAACCTTTGTGGATTCCGGTAAGTTCAACTATCCGGGTTGTTCAAGGTTGTCCGATACATTCTTTTGTCCGCTAACTACCCGCTATCCGGTAATCATTTTGTCCGGTAATCATATGTATCTGGATATCAATGTACCCGGTAACTTTTGTTATCCGGTGACCATTGTACCCGGACACTTTTCTTCCCATATACTTTCCTTGTCCGGACACTTTGCCAATCCCAAAGGCCTGGTTCCTCAATGCCATATCTCAATCTGTTCCAGATTGCGCTGATCTTCGTCAAGGTACACACCAACATTTTTGCATCCGTCCATAATCTAACATCGTCTCTTACAGGTACTCATGGCGAATCAACAACCACAAGAAAACATTCCTCAAGATGAACTCATTGATGAGGCGGCTGATAACGCAATCCTCGATCCAGACCATATCTCCGAAATCGAGGGAAACAACGACCACCTCAACGCTACTTAGTTCCGACCATAACATCGTGTGGTCGTGGACATCTTACTGGGTCATCCACTTCACTACGCACTCACGGCGACCACCGACGTGCCCGTCATATACATACAAGGATTGATCATCAACCGTTTACACTTACACCAGATACCTTCAGACGCCTACTCTCACTACCAGAGGCCACTGTCGGCGGCCGAGCTGCATTCGATCCTGCCATAGACGATACAACTCTGTGTGCTGAAATACGTACAATCGGATACAACCACACACTCAACCACCCATCCGCATTCAACCGCAAATACTTGGCGCCTATCTGGTATACCCTGTTCACCATATTGAACAGGTGTCTATCCTCTCGGTGGAAGTGAATCGAACAATGCACCGGAAACATTCCCAGACTCATTCATGCGGTCATCTACGATCGTCATGTGGACTTCTCCGCCATCATATGGCATGAACTCGTCAACACCATCCATGCGATCGGCAGCACCAAGGAACGCAAATTCCTTCCATACCCAAGGTTCCTGTCATTGGCCGTCCGTCAGCACATGGACCTAAACCCGGCCATCCCACGACGCATCAACCATCCGGTATGTCCTCCTTTTAGCCTACATTATCTTGTGATCTGTAACCCAGCTAACGCACAAGCCACGCGTATACCCGAAGCCCTACTGGCATACGCGGATCCCAATGCACCGAGTGTGATAGAGTATAAAGAGCGATAGGTGTAGGTGCTCCTATGGTCCAGCCAGAGCTGGAGGGACCTCCCAAGGAGTTAGACCTGAGCGACGTCAGGGTCCAAGGACACGAGGAGGTAGAGACCGGGCAGCTGGGGCTCTCGGACGGGGTGTGCTGAAAGTACACAATGTCAGGGGTAATGAAGCGGGCGGTGCATTAGATACGCGTGCCAGTACAAGTCATGCCACCTGACCCTCTACAAGCCAACCTTCCCGACCGATGACGCCAGACCATTGACTACTCTACACGAGGTCCCGGTCGTCATTGCCCCCAAATGCTTGATCAGAACCCCAGAACGGACACAACTGAACCGATCTCACCGTTCACCTAAGCCTATGTTGTCGAATCCGATAGCACTGACACCGATACGGATCAAACCATTCGTGCATCAATAATACCACCCCGTATCGGTCATCGCCCATTCATGACCGATGACATTCCCTCTACCTCAACCACACCTTCCGAAACACATAACCCCAAGCCTAATACGGGAGACATAAGGAGAACGGAGGGAATATTAGTTGAAAATTTAGAAGACGCGAGTCGGAGAGAATGGAGGTCAAAACAAAATCAATAGAGATCGAGCCTAAGAACAAGTGAGGCTATTGAGCGAATCCAAACCAGTGTCGCCCAGGAAGCCATATCTGCTATCTCGTCTCATCTGTTGGGACGAGGTATTGAAGAAGCCGTCGTGGACCTAGCGACGCAATTACACAACCCTCCTAGCCACTCACTCAACTCTCAACAGCTGAGTGTTTCATTTTCTCATGGGGACTTAGCAAAAAGTCTATCGGTCTCTCACTCGGAGAGTCTCGATATTGAAACAAGAGAACAACCTCCCCCGTTGTCGACTTCTTTATCTGCACCATTGAGCCTAGAGCTATTTGATATTATAACATCTTCTTTGGCTAGGACATAGATCGAGACTGCTAACATCGGTGCTCTTATTGACCCGATCGGAACATCTATAGTATGTCTGCCCTTGAGCGGAATACGAGGATCGGATGGAAATCCTACCATAGTCAACATTACGCCAGCCATGAACGTAGGTGGCACTTCTGTTGTTCAACAGTTGTGACATCAACGGGTAATCTAAGTGATCCCGGTGGTGATTTACCTTACTTTGTGTCAAGGAAATATCTGGACGGCGCCTTAAAGGCTGTCCGCGAGGCAATGGAGAAGGAGATCAGAACGGAGCTAGATAAAGTTAAGAGCTTACTCAAAGGGAAGGAGAAAGTGGTTGAAGCTGAAACCGCTCCAACACCTCTACCGGCACCTGCTCAGCACACTTATTCGGTGGATAATTTGAAGACCATGCTCCTCGCCCAACTGCTCCAACACACCGATACAGACTCCTCGACTGAAGCAGACCTCATCTCAGTACTCCGATCACAAGCATCTGCTCAGCCGTCATCCATAACAAACAGATTGGATCAACTTGACACGACCCTGAAGGACGTTCGGAACGCCCTTACAACTCTGTTTGACAGGGTCGCCTCTTTCGAGAATACCTGCAAGAGTCAAGCTGTCGGACTTAAACGACGACACGATGACCAGGATGATCCTGATCACCGTGAGGGGTAGAACAAATGTCAAAGATTGACAGAGTCTGAACCAATCAACCCCGAAACAACTCCAACAGTTCAACCGGAACCATCAGCTGTGGCAGAATCCGAAGATCAACCTGGAGCCCAGTTGAGTCTAGCCGACATAGTCATCGATATGGACATCTCAGAAGATGAAGACCCAACGGTTGAAAAGCTTGAGGGAGAATCCCAGGCAGTGACCGTATATACTGCACCGGAAAGGCTCGCAATTGATTTGATAGATCCTGATTCTGAGATCGACCCGGAGACCGAAAATGCATGGTATCAAAAAGCCGTCAGTGCGATAAACTTTGAGGTAAACCAGATCTTTCCTACCGATGCCGACGATGAAATAGATTACGATCCGTTTCTGCTTCAAAACCTTCAGAGTACCCCAGTTTACGCTTATCAGATTCTCGAGACTTCTACAACAACACATCTGACATCTCCTCAGCAACAAACCGCTTCTGATCAACCTCAACCTCCACCACAACCTGTCCGATGGTAGAAAATCATCGTCCTCATCCCCTTCTTAGAGGATTCCTTGAAGAGGTTGTTCGTACATAAACTGTGTGTGCTTGACCCAGCTTTTTTCCTCGGATTAGCGAAGTTCGACGAAGCTTACATGAAACAATATCTAGAGGCAATGAAAAGATGTCTACCAGTAAGTCTAGTCAGAACAAAGCACAAGATCACCGAAGTTGTGAATATCCAATCTGGCCAAATATTGAAGATCTGGTACCCAGTCTTTACCGTCAAAAGAGAAGATGGGAACGAATGGAAATTCTTCGAAGCCGACTTCAAGAATCTTCGACTGAATGATTTCTATGCCTTACTCGAAGACCTCCGAACTCGAACGATCCGACCGCTCCACATCACCAAAGCGCTTGAAGATGTAAATCGATCACAAGGTGATGATGTCTTACATTACGGATTTTCATATGGGAGTCGAGCACCGAACGAAGAAGATAAATCTATTGAAACCCGATCAGAAAGATCCCGAGCTGAAAATGTATCCTGTCAACTCGCTGCTGCTTTAACAAGAATTTGGAATCGTTTATCTCAATGAACAGAACAAGAAAAGGTTTCTCTGCTTCAGCCAAGTCGAAAGATTTTGTGATGGAACTCTGCTAAAGGTCAGATATGCTTTAAGAGACATCATAACCAAGGAAAAAGAACTCTGGATTTCGTTTGCTGCAAATCGAAACGAAATAAATGCCTAAGAAGCCTTGGAACTTGTTGAAGACCACATAGAGTTTCGCAAAGCCATCCGAAGCTTCGAGATTCTGTTCGCACTCCGAAAGAGATACGTCGAGAACTGGCGCGAGATTGAACTTCGATTCAGAGGGGGAGATTGTTGGGAATAAATCTTATTGAATGCAAGTTTAAGGGAATAAAATGTAAATTGTATTTAGGCTTAATTCATGTAATGGGCCATGGGACTGATTAGTCTAGGCCTAGATATAAATAGCTTTGTTAACCTTAGTTTTAGGTTAATCGTCATTATTGAATTGTTAGATACATTGTAAACTCTCTGAAAGGTTTATGAATGTTACATGGATGACGAATTGAAATCATTCTGATTGTTGTTTATTCTATTGATTTCTTATTGTATGCACTAATCTGTGATCTACAATTTCATTTTGAAAAATCTTTCTTTCATCAGCAAAAACATCTTTCACACTTTTTGTTTGAAAGTTCTCAACTTTTAACTTTTCAATCTATTTTCTATCTATATTAAGTTCTTTCTCCAGATCAGATATTTTGTGTGAAAGCTCAGTTGACTTTTCTTCAAAAGATTTTCGTTCAGCTTCAAACTCAAATATCTCTTTCTCAAGCTTTTCTTTTTCTAAAAATAAAACTTTTTCAAAATATGAAATTTGTTTTGACATTTTATATTTATAGTCTCACAATAGAAGATTTTTCGTTTAGACTCATTTCTTTCAGATTCTAAAACTTTTGTTCCGAAACAAATCATTTCTTTTAGCTTGACATTTTCTCTTTCAAACGATGTTGTTGTCTCTTGAAGCATCTTGATTTCACCGTTATGAATTGAGTTGTCTCTTGAAGCATCTTGATTTCACCGTTATGAGATTCAAGATAAGTAATCATGTTTGAAAGTTTAATATTGCGTTCTTCTAGAAGAAACTTTTCATTTAAGAATGAGAGTTCTGAAAGCTGTGTCTTCAGATCAACATTTTCATTTTCCAGAACTATTGTTTTCTCTTTAAGCATTTTTATCTGATCTTGAAGGTTAGAAATATCAGGAATATCATTCTTTTCAAGTTGAGCTTGAAGATCTGCATTCTTCCTTTTTAACTATTATATCCTCAAATATTGACGATAAATGTAATCGTTATCAGATGTAGCCATTGTTGCCGAAGACTATCTTGAAATAATATTGAAAAATAGAACACACAGAAAAGAAAAAAAATAGATGGAAAATACCAAAAAATATTACCTTATAGAGTGATCGTCAAGAGAAACTTCGTTTAGAAGTTGAATTATGTGCACACTCAAAAATATAAAATCAGATAAACACAATTAATGTCAGAAAAAATTTCAAAAATAAAATCTGAAAAACAAATTATAAATTTGTTTTCCAAAAATTAAATCTGAAATTTTTTACGCGAAAATGTTGAACTCTGATTGGCAAACCTGCAAAACAAGAGAAAAATATATCAGTTACGAGCAATTACAAGTAAAAATTGAAAAAATCGACAAACAAATGACAAAAAAATGACAAAGTCTAAAAATACAAAATATAGGGACTAAAACCGACAAAATATGAAACTAACACGAAAAATAAGGACTAAAAGTGAAAAATACTAAGACTCAACAAAAAACAAGGACTAAAAATGACAAAAACTGAAAAATAAAAGTAAAAGAACTAAAAATGACAAAACATAGAAACTTACAACTCTAGGGACTAAAACTGAAAAATCCTAAAATCGGAAAAGTTCAGGGACCAAAACTGTAAAAACCTAAAAATAAAAACTACAGGGACTGAAAATGTAAAAGTCTAAACCTTAAGACTATAGGGACTCAAAGTGACACAAAATAAAACCTTATACTACGAGGACTAAATTTGACAGACCTTAAAAGACTAAGTACAGGGACTAAACTGTAAAATCTGAAACTACTAACAGACTTAACTGTAAAACTAACGAAAGGACAAAAAATGTAAGAAAATTAACGGACAAACTAACGAACAGTTAACTAAATCACCCTAACTGGACTAACTGAAAACTAACAGATAAAGGACTAAAAATGTTACTTTTAATGACACTAACAAAACAGACTAACTGACTCTGACGGATTTAACGGAAACATGACTTAAAATGTAACAAAACTAACGAAGACCGTTAATTCACTATTCATCATCTTCTCCATCACGACTCAATCTGCAAAAATCGTTATGGGACCTTCTTGTTGGTTGTAACCCTTTGCGACAAGGCGGGCTTTATTTCTAACAATAATATCAGTTTCATCCTTCTTATTCCTAAAGACCCATTTGGTTCCGATTATGGTCTTAGCCTTAGGACGCTTCACCAAACGCCATAATTCGTTGCGCTTGAATTCATTCAACTCTTCTTGCATCGCATTAATCCAATCTAGATCTTCTAATGCCTCAGATGCTTTCTTGGGTTCGATTGAGCTCAGAAA
Organism: Saussurea involucrata; assembly: GCA_033807775.1. Lineage (NCBI taxonomy): Eukaryota > Viridiplantae > Streptophyta > Magnoliopsida > Asterales > Asteraceae > Saussurea > Saussurea involucrata. The sequence continues at coordinate 89,009,499 of CM066320.1, read as the reverse complement.
GTTTACATACAAACACTCGTTTGTTGTAGCAGCTATTGTCTTCACTCCATCTTTAATGTCACCGATTATATTTGCGGGTCGGTGTGCCTTTGTCCACTTTAGTGTACTCGGGAGAGTTTGTACATCAACTTGAGTATTTGAATCATCGTTCTCATCTAAAACGTCAATTATTTCTTCACTTGATTCTGTTGAAGGTATTGTAGTTGGTACCGGTGATTCAACTTCAGGTGCTTGAGGTTCAGGTGTAGAATCATTTGATGTAGTTTCAGAAACTGGATCATTGCTTTGAATCAATGGTTCAAAAACTGTAACCGGTGTAGATTCATATGGATTTACGTCTGTGGCACCTGATGTTGTAGCACAAACTTCTTCAGAAGGACTAGACATATCAGCACTTGTCAGTCGTTAGAGCTTGTTCATCAAATTGCCATTAACTCCTTGTCATTTTCATTAAAGTACTTATACTCTTTGTAGATTTTCCTTGGTGCAACTTAAGGAGATGTTTCTGTAGCTGCAATAGGACCAGTCATAATATATTGTCTGTGAGGTCCATTGGTGATTGATTTCATTAGATCTCTGTTCTGATTGTTCAGAAAGTGAACCATCGTCTTCTTCCATTGAGGATATTCATCAGTTTGGAGAACTGGATGTTTTGATTTAGATCCCATACTGAGTAGATCTCTAGACATCTTTACATTTTACTAGATTATGAATCTTTCAGAAAATCAAACAGCGTGTATGAAATACACATGGAAAACTTGAAAATTTTCTTGTCTTGACACACTTCTCGCAACACACTAAGTTATGAGAACTTCTCGCAACAAACTGAAATCTACAGTAACTTCTCGCAACAACCTTGATGCGAGTTCTTTCTTCTCGTATCAAACTGATACGAACTCTTCACTACTCGCAACAACCTTGATGCGACTTATGTACTTCTCGCAGCAAACAGAATGCGAGTTCCTCACTTCTCTTATCTAACTGAAAAGAGTTCCTCACAACTCGCAATAAACCTGATGCGAGTTCTTTACTACTCGCAACTAACTGAATGCGAATTCTTCCCTTTTCGTATTGGACCAATGCGAGTTCTTCATTGTTCGTATCAAACACAATGCGAGAAAAACTTATGAGTCTTGCGAGTTCTATATGAGCAATGCGAGTTCTTCACATCTTGCGAGAACTTAACAGAAAATCACACTTTTATCCATAAAATCTTCAATTCTTGATCAATTTTAATGAAACTTCGTAGATTGGTTCGAAAACTGATTACAAACACTTTTGTAGTTTGTTCCAAAGCCTAATTCTTCCAAAATCAAAGGATTCAATCTGAAAACAGTTTCTTGAAAAGTTTCGAACAAATCTTTCAAATTCTCAAAAACTATGCAGAATTAGGTCTGGATTCTTGAATTAACCATGTTCAGGATGATGAAACGAATATTGTGGTAACAAATTTAGATCCAATTGATAAAAAATGAAGAAGTTCGAAAAAATGAATGAAACAATATGCGAGTTCTTTCAAAAATCCAAGAAATCTTCAAAAAACCCTTCAAGAATCTGTCTAAACTTTATGTCTGCGCTCTGATAGCAAATGTAAATCCCGAATCTAGTGTAATCAACTAGAGAGAGACATATTCTAGAAAGAGAAAGTAGTTGCCATCCATATATTCTCCAAGTAAAGTGCAAATGACAAAGTTACACAAAATATCAAAGGGACTTTCTTTATATAGTAGGGCCATGACACTCACATGCCTCTACTTAGAAAGTCAACAAGGTAATAAAGTCAACATGTCTTGATAACTACAATTGAGTACCCTAACATTCTCCCCCTTAGTTATCAAGGCAGAAATGGTCTTCTCTTTCTTCGAACTCCCAGTTACGTCTCTATTCGCCGCATAGCACTTCTGAAGGAGATTCTATCATTTATGTTGTTGATAGCTCTGACCACCAAAGATCTTGCAAGAGAAGGCATCCAAGTATCTCCTCTTTCTCTATCATTAGTTTTCAGACGATCTTGAAACTGAAGTAACAACACTTTCAATGTTCCATCTGAATAACTTGCAATCTCGCTGAATCTGAGAAACCTCTTCTCTCCTCTTTCATTCCTGTAGACAACTCCAAATTCAGGATCTCTGATCACCGCATACAATGGCATATTCTCCAAGCCATTTATCATTTGATTGGGCCTTATCAAGTTCACCATCGGTTGATCACTCCCCACACCCATTTGGAAGTCATGGCACTGAGTGTACAGGATGTGCCTTCTCAAGAATCTCTTTATTGCATTTAGGGCAATTATCACATTATCTTTTCTGATGGTAAGATCTCTGAAGTAATGATACATCGTCTCAAAATCTTCTATAGACAGATGACAGAAATCAGCTTCAGAGAAAGTATAGTCTTTACAATCTTGTCTCTGAACTACGAAGACTGGGTACCACATCTTGTAGAACAGCTTTGCTGACACCTCCTTGATTGTAACAATTAACTTCTTGCTCTTCACAAATCTTTCTTTCTGACACTTAGCCCTCAAGAAGTAGATATACTCAAACTTGTAAGCATCTGACTGATCATTAATCCCCAAAACAGCATAGGGATTCAACTTCCTGATTTGATGAACAGTCAACATCCTTTCATCATCCTCCAAGAATGGTGTTCTCAACCACAGAGTTCTTTGCCTTTCCTACAATTGACTTAGCCTTGGGTTTCTGGAAGTAGAAGGACCAGGTTGATTAGAGGTAGAAGGATTGGATGGACCAGTTTGGTCAGAAGAAGGGTTAAAAGTTGGAATGAATGGTTGTTCATGAATTTCAGGTTTAGGTTCATCAGGTGATGGTTCAGAAGTTGGTGGAGAATCTTGTATAATAGGTATAGGTGGTGATGTTTGAGGTTGAGTAAGATTTGGTTGGGTAAGGTTAATGGTTACAGATGTAGTTTCAGGTTGACTAGGAATGAAAGTACTTGAGACGGGATCAGGTGATTGGATAGGGCTAACAGATACATCTTCAGGTGTACTTGGCCCATATATCTGAGTAAGAAAATCAACTTTACCTTGGCTGAACTCTACCTCTTATTCAACCAATCCATCTGTAACCATCAGTACATTTTCTGACTCTTCCTTAACCCTCCAAAAGTTATCATATTCATTTTCATTCACATCAGCTTCATCATCTAAACTGATATCCACCACTTCAACATATAAGTAAACTACCTCCTTTATCTCCTCCTCATTCACCTCAGGCTTTTCAACCGTCGGTTCAACATCAGGATCTACATACAAGACTATTTGCTTCCCACTTTCTTTACCCATAGCACCAGATTCAAACATGTTGATAACTTCAGCAATAGACATAATCTTTCCCAAACTTGGAGTTTAAGTTGCAGTTCTCCGTTTCTTACTCATCTCCCCCTCATGATCATGATCATCAGGATCCTGATCATGCCTTCTTTTAACTCTTTGATCTTGTGTCTTACAACTCTGATTCAGAATTACAAGCTGCATTGACATTTCATCCATTGCCTTCTTCATATCACTTAAACTGTTTAGTACCTCTGATTTGAACGTGTTGAACTCTGAAGAAGTCACAACATTAGGAGTAGGTGGAGGTGGTTGAGGTCTAGGCTGAAAGTTTTCAAGTCAGGATAAAAGGGTTTTGTTTTGTGGATCATCTGGCCTAATGGATAAAAGTTTGGCATACAATAGATCTTTCAACTCATCAATGGATGGATCAGATCGAGGCACTTGAGTTTGTATGACAGGTGGTGCAGATGGAGGCAGTTCGGGCTCATTCTCAATCATCGGGCCCTTGCCTTCATCAAATATTTGGCCCCTTGTATCTCCTTAAGTAAGTTTTCCTCAACAGCCTTTAAGGCGCCGTCGAGATCTTTCCTTGTCACAAAGATGGGCAATTCACCACCGGGACCACTTAGCTTACCCGTTGACACAACAGTTAAATCAACTGTGTGGCCTACGTTCAGTGTTGGCATGATGTTAGCACTGGTAGGACTTCCACTCAGTCCTTGTAATCCTACAGAAGAAATTACTCTGAGTGTTCCAGATAGGGCACTAAGACTCCCATCAGATGTTACAAAAACCGGTAGTGTCCTAGTCAAAGAATGTAATATTTTAGCAACTGGATCTAGACTCGATGACTGTGCAGGAATGAAGGTCGAGGACCGGGGAGGATGTGTCTCTGTTTCAATACCCAAACTCTCCGAATGAGAGAAGGATAGAAGTTGTGCTTGAATCCCGTGAGAAATTGAGACAGTTTCTTGTTGAGATGAAACTGAATGGCTGGCTTGGGTGTGCGAGTGCATTAGTGGGCTACTAACATCTTTTTCAACACCTAATCCCAACACATGAGATCTGGTGGTGGATGTGGCTGCCCTTCTGGTATAGTAAGTTAAGGTAGCACTCACACTCTCCATATTTTTTTCTTCAATTTCTCTCGTAGACTTACTTATATTTTCAACTAATACTCCCTCAGTTCTCCTTATATCTCCGACAACTGTTTCAAGAACAGTTTCCACAGTTTCAACATCCATATGAGTCATTTCCGGTATATCATCAAAGTTAATGTCTTCCAAAGAAACTATTGTTGTTGCAGACATATTTGGAAATACAAACTGAGAAACGTCTCCAAAATCAATATCAGCATTTCCACCATGTTGACATCATCATCATTATCATCATCATCATCATCATCATCATCATCATTTCCTTGATCATCCTGTTCCTCCGCAGAATCAGACGCGTTGTCAGAATCTGTTTCTTCATCAGATGGTCCAAGTACCCCAGAAGCTGTCCCAACATGTCTGGGAATCAGTTCCTCGGTGGATTGGACTACACGGTTGTCTAGATGTGTTTCCTCAAACGACAACCATGTATCTTCTAATACAGATTTCTGACCCCCACCAGTTACCCTCTCGGCATTTTCCCTCTGCGTTCCCCGTTCAGTAGCCCTTGCTTCCTGAACCCTCACAGACATCTCCCTCCTAGGGATTGAGTCTGGGGTAGCTCCCTCCGGTTATGGCCGGACCATAGACTCTCTATATTCTATTATGCACTCAGCGTCCTGATTTGTGTATCTGAGGAACCCTTCAGGCAACGACATCTCATAATTGAAACTCTGCTTTGACTTTTGGAGATACTGCATTGACTTTTCTGGTACAGAAGGATGATTCAGTCTTCTTGGAATATCCCTGTTGGACCTCAGCATGCTATGAACGATGATCTGTAAAAACCGCATATAAGGCACATATGGTTTGCCTTTGTTTTTCTCTTTGTCTTCCACTTTCTGGTGAAGCTCATTCCAGAAGATAGCTGCATAATCTACATGTAGATCATACACTACCGCATGAAATAACTTCAGAATGCTGAGACTCGCATTACCGATACCGGAGTGCTTGGAAGTCAAGCACCTGTTGATGACATAGAAGATCGTATAATAAACAGGTGGTAGATTCCGTTTGTTAAAATCCTTGACTTGATTCAGTTCTCCAATGAATCCCATAGCTTTAATTCCTTCAAAGACTTCTGATTCAGTTGGATAAGGATCAAACTCTGTTTTCCCAGGTCTTGAGTTAGGTCCGGGTAGCTTTAACACAAGCCTCAATCGGTGGTAGTCCAACTTGGTGATGAACTCATCGATCTGTATCTCAAAGATTGGCCTTCGGTTCTCCATGGTAAGTGTAATGGTTTTCCAAGCTTGTTGTAGATACAACATTGGTACATTGATAGTGTGAGTCAATGCAAATGCCAAAGGATGACTCCTCAGATTTTTTTTGACAACCGGATGGATGTTGATGTGATCAAACTCTATATGATGATTGTTGAACTTGATTTCAACGTAGTTGTTTGGATGTATAATGGCATGATCTGTATTTCCTCCGGTGTAGGATGGATGTACGGATCGGGTTATTGGAAGGTGTTGCTTCGGGAATGATTGGTACATGGTTACCAAAACCTTGTACTCTGCTTTCTTCCTCTAGATTTTCAGCAATGCGAATTGTTGTTTTGAAAATACAGTTCTAAAAGTTAATTTTGGCCAAAATCAATTTTTGAAAATTTTCTAAATCTAGAACTCGCATCACACACACAGACTTGAACTTCTCGCATCAAGCATGAAAAAGAAAGACAACAACTCGCATGAATAAGGATGCGAGTTCTGAACAATTCGCAACGAAAGGATGCGAGTTCTGAACAATTCACAACAAGAGAATGCGAGTTCTGAACTACTCGCAACAAGAAGATGCGAGTTCTGAACTACTCGCAACAAGAAGATGCGAGTTCTGAACTTCTCGTATAAAGAACGATGCGAGTTCTACTCGTAGAAAATATTTCAGTTCAAATATACTTTTCGCAACCAACTTGAACAAGGTTTTCGCATCAGACTGATACGAAAACCACACTTGAAAAATATTTTAGATTTTGAAAACTTCTCGCATGATTCAAGAAATTCTTAACTTCTCGCAACACTTAAACAACCCATAACCAAAAATTCGATTAAAACGAGTTTTTGACCATTTAATACACACAGACTAAGTCGAAATCACATATTCATCAAGAATCGACCACAATTTTGAAAACATAAACCCTATTTCGATGATTTTGACACTGACCATATGAAATCGAAGAACACAGAATGTGAACAGTTTCTCAATCGATTTATCATAAATGCACATACAATCATATAACAATCAATCAAATTATTTGGATAGAAATATGTGTAATAACAAGACGAATCAAAAGAAACAAACATCAAAAGAAATGATTACCTGATTTGAGAGATTCGAAGTTTGAGTGTCGAAATGAAGAAGATGAACAGTAACACCAAGAAACCTCGTACAATGTTTGCAAGTGAAAGAAGTGGGAACTGATTATTTGAAAAATATATTTATACTCAAAAAGAAATGACACATGGCACGATTTTAGAGGACCCCACTTTTTGCAAACAGTAGAAAAGGAAAAAAAATACATGTCAGAAAAATGACATGGTACTCTTCATCTGAACTTTTCGCATGAACAAGGATGCGAAAAGTTCCAAGTGAGAAACTTCTCGTATCAATTGAAAAACTTTTCGCATTGAATTGATACGAACACTTACTTCTCGTATCCAAAGGGATGCGAGAAGTTTACTTTTCGTATCCTTAAGGATGCGAGAAGTTCACTTTTCGTATCCTTAGTATGCGAACATTACACTTTTCGTATCCTTAAGGATGCGAGAAGTACACTTTTCGTATCCTTAGGATGCGAAAACTTTACTTTTCGTATCCTTGAAGATGCGAAAACCAAGTGTTTTTCTCAAAAAAATTCCAACTTTTTCAGTAAAATCAATCTTTCAGAAATCTCCCGTCAGATTAAAACATTTTATGCTTATTCTTGCTTGAAAATTTTGTTTCCCTCTCTCTCAATTTTTTTAATTTTTTTTAATAGAATATACTATATAGAACACACTTACAGACTTATACCATCTTGCTCCCCCTTGAAAGATGCATAGACATTGAAATCAAGATCAATATAATCTGCAAAATCAAATGAAAACTTGGTACTCATTGAACATGAGTCCGAATTGTTTAGATGTATCTCAGTTGAACATACTTGCTCCCCGTCGAAAGTAGAATATGAATAAAAAAAAGTACACATGCACCCATTCAATATGTTAAAAGAAATCAGAAAAATACCTTAGTGTTCAACATACCTAGTTTGCTGATTAAAAAGTTAAACATTTTTTCATCTAAAGGCTTTGTGAATAAGTCAGCAAGCTCTAGTTCTGTTGGCACAAAATGCATTTCAATGGTTCCTTTTTCCACATGATTTTTAATAAAATGCTACCTGACATCAATTTGCTTTGTCTTTGAATGTTGAACCGAATTTGCCGTTATTGCTATTGCACTCTTGGAGTCACAATAGATTGGGATCTTGTTCATGACATAGCCATAATCTTTCAGTTGAGTCTTCATCCACATCACTTGTGAACAACAGCTTGCCGCAGCAACGTATCCCGCTTCCGCAGTAGATGTTGAAACACAGTTCTGCTTCTTTGATGACCAACTTACAAGTTTATCCCCTAAAAATTGGCATGCACCAGGTGTGCTTTTCCGATCCAATCTATTTCCTACATGATCTGCATCTGTGAAAGCAATTAGCTCAAACCTCGAACCTTTGGATACCAAAGGTACAAATTTCTTGTGCCCTTGAGATACCGAAGGATCCGCTTAACAACAGTAAGGTGAGATTCTTTAGGGTTGTCTTGAAAACGAGCACAGAAGGATGTTGCAAACATTATATCTGGTCTACTAGCCGTGAGATATAATAAAGAACCAATCATACTACGGTAAAGCTTTTGATCAACTGATTTACCTGCTAAATCAACATCCAAAAGTCTACCAGTAGCCATTGGTGTTTTCATGATGGAGGTGGAATTTAAATCAAATTTCTTGAGATGTCATTTATATATTTAGATTGATTTATAAAAATAACCTCTTTTGATTGTGTTACTTGTTAACCAAGGAAGAATTTTAATTCCCCCATCATGCTCATTTAAAAACGAGTTTTCATGACATTTTCAAAATCAACACACATCTTAGGGTTTGTAGAACCAAAGATAATGTCATCAACATAAATTTGTACTAATATCAAATCATCACCTTTCTTCTTAAGAAAAAGAGTTGTGTCGATAGTACCTTTGGTGAAGCCGGATTCAAGTAGATGTATTGTTAGAGTTTCATACCATGCTCTTGGAGCTTGTTTGAGTCCATATAGTGCTTTATCCAAGACATAGACATGGTATGGAAACTTCGGATCAACAAAGCCTTTGGGCTGACTCACATAAACCTCTTCATGAAGAACCCCGTTAAGGAATGCAGATTTTACATCCATCTGGAATACCTTCAGGTTCTTGTAAGCCGCGTATGCAAGAAATATCCGAATCGCTTCGATCCTTGCTATTGGTGCATAGGTCTCATCATAGTTGTTAGCTCCAATCTTTATTGTTTAAGAAGTATTGAAAAATAGGCTAAGTATAGAAGTATTTGACAGAAGCCTCTGTCGAGTCTCCAAGAAGACCGAAGTGAAGAATCGCCAGAAGACTCTTCACAGAGGACAAGGCCACAGAGCCTCTGTCATATTTGGCAGAGCCTCTGTGGTATGAAGAATAAAGACTTAGAAGAATACCTGAAGATCAAGACAAAGACGATTGTGCTTCTCACGTTTACTGTTGTACGAAGATCTTGAAGATCATTCGTACAAGGCTCGCCCTACTGCCTCCACGTATCAACCTCTGATGGGTTGCAGTCTTTGTAGAGTGCGGCGCACTACAGCAACGTTGTACCTGTCACTGTCCAATATAGTGTCTTTGTACCTTAGTACTTCTTGTCTCCACCTTGTCCCCTTTAGAAGTAGTATAAATAGAAGACTCATGTTGAGCTCTTCTACGAAGCTTTGCACGACACACACACCATTAGAGCGGAATTCTTGTAATACTTTCGGTGTTCTTGGTGTTCTTATGATATCAAATACAGTGAATCATTGAGTTAATTATCTGTGTTATTTCCACTCTATGTATTTGATATTGTGTGTCTTTCTACCAAAACATATCTGTTAGTTCATAAAACGTTTCCGCACTATTTCTTGTTTGAACTAATAGATAGAAATATCATTGTTTAGGTAAAAACGGTACCAACAATTGGTATCAGAGCAGTTCTTGATTTTCTATACCAAGAGATCCTCTCTTACAATGATTTCTGGTAGAAACTTGGTTTGTCTTTAACCTGTTCTTAATATTTTTCAACAGACTCTGTTTTTCTGCCATTTTCGACTAGTTCGACCTTGGTAAGCTTACAGAACCCGTTTCTTAGGTTAAAACTCCATTCTAGTGCATTGCTCAAGATTTTTAAGCTTATAAACACTTTTCGAAACAACCACTTCATCATCTGAATGTTTGCAGTTCATACTCTGTTTTCTGGTATTCTTCGAACCTCTTTCAAAATGGAAAACACAAACAACTTCTTCACCGCTGGTTCTTTAACCAAGCCACCCACTCTTCTCAGAGATGAGTACCCTCATTGGAAGATACGAATGATTCACTTCTTCGAGGGTACTAACAAAGATCTCGTCTACTATATCAAAAACCCTCCTTTCGTACCAATGATCACTGTACCTCGAGTACCAGCCACAGATGAGACGCCAGAGATTCCTAAGCACGAGAAACCAAAGACCAAGGATAACTGGTCCGATCCAGATTGGGCAAAATATGAAGTTTCTTAGAAGACCAAAAGACTTCTGATAATGGCCATCCCTAATGACCTCTTCCAATCCCTAGATGCGTGTGAACCTGCATACGATCTATGGAAGGAACTGGAGAAACAATTGGAAGGAGGGGCCAAAACTCAGAAGAACCGCAGAGCCCAATGCATCAATGAATACTATGCATTCAAAACTCTGCCGACAAAATCTCTGCAGTCAACATACGACCGGTTCAACTCTCTGATCAACAAATGCAAAAAGTTTGGGATTCACATAACCTCTGAGGAAAACAACGTCATGTTCCTAAAGAGCCTAAATGAAGAATGGCTCCAGTTGTCTATGTCTCTGCAAACTAATCAGGACTTAGACTGCTGGACTCTGTCAGATCTTTACGGAACATTGGCAGCCCAAGAACCTCAGATTGCACAAGCAAAAGCTCAAGTAAGTACACCCCTTGCACTTGTTGGTAAAGCTACAGAAGCTAAAGAGAAGCCGAAGAAGGAGAAAGCTGTGGAAGAAAGAAGGAGAAGAAGAAGAGGGTATTGGTGGTTGATAGTGAAAAGGAGTAGGTGGTGGAAGAAGAGGAGGCAACTATGCCCTCGATAGCAAAGTCTTTGGCTCTATTGACTCGGGAGTTCAGCAGAGGATACCAGAAGAAGTCTGGTTATGAACGCAATGGAAGAGATGATCGTGGTGATTCAAGGAATCAGGAAAGAGAAGGAACAAATGACCAACAGAGGTCAAATGACAAGAGTGACAGAGGTGGTGACCGACAGAGGTCTGACGACAGAGATGCCAACGCTCCACAGAACCAGGGATGTTTTAACTGTGGCAAGCCAGGCCACTATGCTGCTGACTGCAGGAGCAAACAAAACCGCCCTCAGAGGGATTCTGCTTTCTACAAAAAGAAAGCGGATTATTATGCTCAGAAGTCGCTAATGGTGAATCAGGAGAATTGGCTGTCAGACGAATCATCTGATGAAGGCGACAAGAACGCCTTGTTCTGTGGAATGGCAGAAGTCAGCTCCTCCGACTCTGATAGTGAGGTATCCACTTCTGACTCTTACTCTAATCAAGGAGAAGCTGATTTGCTTAAACTAACCATTGAATACACAGAACTGAAAAAAACCTGCGAAAGTGTTCAGAAGAAACTTACCTTCTTTGAGAGAGAAGCAAGACTTCTAACTCAAGAAAAGGCTAAAAAATTTCAAGAAAAGGAAGAAATTGAACCAAATTGGAACAAACACCTAAATCCTTTGAAAGAAAAGATTTCTGAACTCAATTCTACATTAAAAGCTAAATCTAAAGAACTTGTGGATATCGAGAGCGACAGAATGAATATCGTATCTCTTAAATTTTATTTTCAAAAGGAAAGAGAAGTCCTCTGTCAGGATCTACTCAGAAGAGATCTTTTAATTAAGAAATATCAAGATGCACAGAAAGTGTACGGGAAAATTAATACACAAATAGGGAGACGGGGAATTGACTTCTGTGATATAGACCCATACACTGGAACCAAAAAGGACAAATCTCTGTCCTCTCTATTTCATATTGGAAGTACAAGAAAACCTGGATTTCCAAACCTACTCTCTGTAAGTAAAAGGCGAAAAGTCTCTGGGGAACCTCACGAGAGGAAACCTCTGAAGATGATAAATGTGTGGAACCAAAACACAGATCTATCACCTTCAATCTCTGTTAAAAGAGAATCCAAACCTAAGAAGTATATGAGAACACAAGATCAGATGGGAATCTTCATGTTTGGTGACCCCAAGACTCAAATACAGGTCGCTTTTGTCTGCATGATAAACTCTGAAAAGAAACTATCGGCAGAGGCACCTGAGTTCAAGCCTACCTCTTCAGATGAAAAACCTAAAAATATCTCTGACAAAGAGTTGATGGAAATCGGGAAAAATAACTTTTATGAAAACTTCTGTACACCCTCTATCGATCAATAGCTCTCTGAAAAAAGCGAGTATGGGACTTGCTCAGAAAATCCAGCCTCTGTCGACACAGATCTAAGTGACTCAACTTCTGTATATGAGGACGATTCATCCTCTGTCGATTCTGAGATTGATTCAATTGAATCAGAAATAGTTCCTTGTGAAGCAAAAGGACTTAAACTTCCCTTTGAAATTCTTAGCAGAATAATTACTCCTAAGGAGATAATCACAAGTGCTCCTATTTGCCCGGATTTTGTGAAAAGGTGTATACAAGCCAAAACCTCTCTTAAGCTTGAGAAAATCAAACATGAAAAGGAAATGTCATCTCAATATTCAAAAGAAGCTAAACCTTTTAGGCCTTTTAAAGAGAAATTAACTTGGCAACAAAAGGGTAAGTGGGTTAAAAATAACAAATCGTTTTCTTCTGTGACAGTGAAACCTGCAGAAGTTCACCACAGAGGAAGGGGTCCACAGAAGGCTACTCCAAAAAGAGAATTTTCAAAACAACAATCTAGTCTACATAGGTCTTCTTGTAATAGGAAGTCTAGTGCTAGGATAGATTGTAAAAATAAAGCCTCTGTAACCGGTTTCAATGTTTTCAATGAAAAGTTCAAGCAAATCTCTTCGCACATTCATTACTGTCATTGTTTTGATCTCATATATAAATTGAACCAACACTTCTCCAGCCCACACTGTTTCCTCTCTTTACCCAAAAAAGAATGCAAAATCTAAGGGAATGAAGAAACAAAATGGTTCTTCAACAGAAGTTAAAACCAAACCCAAGGATGCTAAGGCAACCTTGAAGACCTCTGACAAAAAGGGACCCATTTGGATATGGGTACCTAAAAATCTCTAATTGTGTTACAGAAGCAGTATGTGCCAATCTGGTATCTTGACTCCGGGTGCTCGCGGCACATGACTAGCGACGGAGGTCTACTATCCTCTTACAAAGACAAACTAGATGGAGGATATGTAACCTTTGGAGACAACAAAAAGGGATACATTAAAGGCTACGGAGTCATCAAAAAGGAAAAGATTGAAGTATGCAAAGTTGCATATGTGGATGGCCTAAAGCACAATGTTCTAAGTGTTAGCCAACTTTGTGATACTGGCTTTGATGTAATGTTCAAAACAACTTTCTGCTCTCTGCAAGGAGAAAATACTGGAATCGAACTTCTGCGGGCTGAACGAAGGGGAGATCTATATCTTATGAACTTCAGTGTCAAGAACAAAGAAGACAAGCTCTACTTTGTTGCTTGTAAAAATGAAGACGCCTGGTTATGGCATAACAGGTTCTTCCACTTAAACTTTCATACTCTAGACAAGCTTGTCAAACTTGATTTAGTCAAAGGTCTGCCAAATGTCAAATTTAATAAAGATCATTTGTGCTCTGCTTGAGAAATGGGAAAACTCAAAAGAGCTTCCCATAAAGGCAAGACTGATGTGTCTTGCCCTAGGCCTCTGTATATGCTTCATGTTGACCTCTGCGGTCCAATCGCTACACAGAGCCTAGGTGGCAAGAAAATATATACTTGTTTTGATCGATGAATACTCAAGATTTACATGGGTTGAATTTATCAGAAAGAAATCAGATGTTCCAAACATTCTGATAAAATTAATGAAAAGAATCCAAGTTCTATATGAGTGCAAGATTCAGAAATTAAGAATCGACAATGGCACAGAATTCAAAAACTCTGTCATTGAAGCCTATCTTACAGAAGAAGGCATTTCACAGAACTTCTCTGCTGCACGCACCCTACAACAGAATGGTGTGGTTGAACGAAAGAACCGCACGCTTGTGGAGGCTGCAAGAACTATACTGACAGCATCTGGATTACCAATCTCTTTCGGGGCAGAAGCTATATCAACAACTTGCTATACCCAAAATCGATCATCCATAGTCAAGAGGCACATCAAGACACCGTATCTTCTGATAAACAAAGGCGACCAAACATCAACTTCTTCCATGTATTTGGATGAAAGTGCTTCGTCTTAAATGATAGAGAAGCAAGAGGAAAGTTTGATGTGAATGTTGATGAAGGAAAGTTCATAGGATACTCTGCCACCTTAAAGGCTTACAGAGTATATCTTTTGCGGTCTCTTTTGACGATTCTTTTCAGAAGACTTTTGAACAAATCAGTTCAGAACTCGGTCTCAAAAAGGAATCCTCTGGCATCTCACCCACATGAGAAGCAGACCTAAATCTGCTATTTGAAGAGATGTTCCATAATGATATTGATCCCTCTGCCGGAGCTGCAAGGGCCTCTGGAGAAACATCTTCTTCCAACCAGACTGAGTCAGGTATATCTCAAACTGGTCCAATAAATACTTCATCTTGTTCTGTGAATCATGCAGATGCACGTGTTGAGGGGGAGCCAACAGAAGATGAAACAACCAAAGATACAACCACAGAGGCACTGGAAACACCAACTCCAGCAACCACAGAGGAACCAATACCAGAGGAAAATGAGGACTCAGTCTCTACATCCTCAGAGGCACGCATTCCAACTCTTATCCCAATAATCCAACAAGCTAATGAACCAAGTTCAAGCACAGAAGTGCCATCAACAACAGAGGTTGCACCAGAACCGACAAATGCAACCACAGAGGGTCAACTTGATGATGCGAATGACCATCTCCTCAGGACTACCAAGTGGACTATGAGTCATCCTCAGAGCCAAATCATTGGCGATCCTTCTGATAAAGTCAAGACAAGATTAGCCACTGCAAATTTTTGTTTCTTTACAAATTTTATCAGTGTGATCATGCCAAAACGCATTTCTGAAGCCCTAGATGATCCAAACTGGGTAGATGCTATGCAATAAGAGCTTCTGCAGTTTGAGAGAAACAAGGTATGGACCCTTGTTCCCCTGTCGAAGGGGAAACAAGCAATAGGGACTAAATGGGTCTTCAGAAACAAGAAGGATGAGGACGGGGTGGTTATTAGAAATAAAGCGAGATTGGTGGCCAAAGGATATCGCCAAGAAGAAGGCATTGATTACTACGAAACTTTGCCCCTGTCGCACGGCTCGAAGCTATAAGAATCTTCTTAGCCTTCGCAGCCCACAGAGGTTTCAAAGTGTGAAATCCCAAATCTCTAGCAATAAGATATGAGTGTAGTGAGAGAGAATCTAGAGAGCAAATATGTCATCCATGTATTGAGCTCAAAGGATTACAAAAGGTTTCTAAAAGATTACAAAAGCTTTTCTTACAAATGAACTAGACAAGCCTATTTATACCCATGACATACAAGGTATAAAGGCATTCACAATACTGTATGGACTCATACAGTACATTGACTTTACAGTAAATCTTGAATACAATAATGCTCTAACAATCTCCCCCTTTGGATTCAAGATTTAAAAAAAATATGACAGCAGTCTTCAGCTCTTTGTAAAGTCAATCTTCTCAAACAGACACTCTATCAAACCATCTTCAAACCTTGTACATGAAAACAGATCTTTACAGCTTTATCAGTCTTTAACAAACAGTAACTTCTCGTATCCTTCTTGATGCAAGAACCTTAGTTCTCATATTAACTTTAAGAATCCGAAATCATCAATTCGGATGTAGGCAGATCCGAAACCATCAATTCGGATGCTAGAGGATGCGAAATCAGCTCAATTCGGATCAAGTAGGATTCGAATTCAAGTAAGTTGGAACAAGAAGGGTCCGAAATCAGGGCAATTCGAATCATGAAGGATTCGAAATCACTCAATTCGAATCTTGAAGGGTGCGAAATCAGGACAATTCGAATTATGAAGGGTTCGAAATCAGGGCAATTCGAATCATGAAGGATGCGAAACCATCTATATTTTTGAACTTTTAGGTGTAAGCGCATTTCGAGAACCACTCAGAACTAAGATAACCAAATTCAGCAATATTTAGACTTCACATGATCCTTCTCCCCTGATCTTCAGTCTTTGTTCACGAATCATTGACTTGAAAGCTCTTAGACATGAGATATCTTTGACATGAAATTGAATTAAACATTTCTCCCCCTTTTTCGATGAAAGTGAGCATCATTATCATCGAAAACCTTCTTCAATTTCAGTCGCGTCACTGAGTATTACTAACAATCTCCTCCTTAGTGGATAACCTTGCTCCCCCTCAAAATAAGAATTCTGGAGCAATTTGTTTTCTCCCCCTGAAAGTATGCATATATTTCAATAACGCACAATATACAAATTTTAAAAAATTTACACCAGGAAAATAAAATTCATTGAACTTCATTTTATAACTACTAACATTTGATCATTTGAATGCTTTACAAAAGAAATTCAACTTAATGAAATTTAACAATATTTCAATCAAATGAAATCAAATGCATGTGTTTGGATTCAAAAACAAGACATCATTGCATACCAAGTTACAAACGTTCAGTTTCAACCCCTTTATTAAATCTATTTGGTATGCTAGCATGCGAAATATGATTAGCATCAAGCGTATGCAATTCTAAAACATATAAGAATACTTTGCTCTACTCACACTATTTGTCCAAAATCAGAATTTCATAAATTTACAGGTTTATCGCGACTTTGTATTTTCCCCAAGTTTCAAGAGATGTGTGCTCATTGGCATCTTTTCTTTTGTGCTCATTGGCATCTTTTGATTTGTGCACATTGGCATCTTTTGATTTTGTGCTCATTGGCATCTTTTGATCAAAAGGTTTAGTAAGAATAAGATACACCGTTAAACATGACTTTCTATCTGGTTCTATAGCAGGATTTGGGTTAGCAGATCCCAGACCAGTTGACCTTAGGTGCTAGGTGACGAGCACCCCTTAGAACTTAATTTCCCAAACCAGAAAGGCCACATCGATATATCATAAACCCATTTGTACCAGTAAAACATGGCTTTCTATCTGGTTCTATTGCAGGATTTGGGTCAGCCGATCCCAGACCAGTTGATCTTAGGGACTAGGTGTCGAGCACCCCTTAGGACTTACTCTCCCAAACCAGAAAGGCCACAGGTACAAACTTTCAAACTAAATGATTTGGTTTAAAAACATAATGCATCTCAATCACTTGGTTCTAAAACATAGTGCTTCTCCCATATTTTCATTTCCATCCATCATTTTGACAAAATAGGCTTTTTGAGCATTATATTCTATATAAGTCCAGATTCACATAACTTTGAGCATTCAGCATAATTTCATTCATGTTTTGCTGACCTTTCGATTTATTTCAGAGGTGAATATTTGAAACAAATCTAACTCAGATAATACAAAAATACTTGTAAAATCATCTTTTAGCACACATTTAATTCATTGAATGAAAATTGAAAATTTTATCTCATTGAATTAAATTTGTAAAGATTCAAATTTTCAAAGTGGTAGAAACTAAATATAATCCAATGTTACCTTTTACCACGTTCCTTGAAACAGAAAGATGTAACAGTTAAGGATATCACCTGAGAAGTGTGAGTTCTAAACTGATTTGTTTAGAAGTCTTAGTCGTTGAAGTACGGGTCCTGAACTGAATTGTTCAGAAGCCATAGTCGTTGAAGCACGGGTTTTGAACTGATATGTTCAAAAGCCATAAATATTTATCTCCCCCTTAATAGTACAAATATTCTTCAAAAAATTACGCCGCTTCTCTTCTGTTTTCAGTCATGTGTGTGGTATATATGTAACATTCAGCACAACACATGATATACCTACAAAACAGTTTAAGCAGATTTTGGTACCCAATGGCACTTGGGTCCTAGTGGGTTAGGTGTAGATTTCTTACAAGGAATACTGTAAGAACCATACCAATAAGAAGTATAATCTTTATGCACAAAATCATTTGATCCACAGTAAGAACAACAGATTTTCTTATGTGCCAACCTAATCAGATGATTTACAGAATAAATAGGATTAGGCTTAGCATAAGATTTACCTTTTGGCGCATTGTTCTTCTTTTCATTTGATGTGGATACAGATGATTTTGGCACTTCTTTCTTTGGAACTGTTGTGCCTTTTACTCTCCATTCCATCTTCACCCTCTTGAAGACTGGAACTTCTTCAGGTTTGGAAGTATTAACTTTAGGCACTTTTGTTTTGTTATCTGATTTATCATACAGAGGATTATAGAAGAGATTTGTTGAACGAATCCGACCTTTTGAGAAATCTGTTGATCTATTAAATTGTTTAGAAGAAATGTTTTTAAAACTTGAACTTGAAGTAGTTTTAAAAGAGCATTCAGAATCATTTGAATTAACAAATGGAGTCTGAAAGATAGAATTATGACCGGTCTGCTTTGAGACATCAAATTTAAAAATGACGTCTTCAAGTTCTTTGACTTTGTTTATTAAAATATTTTTTTCTTTAGAAATTAGATCAAATTTCTTTTGGAGATCAGATTTGATCAACTGATCCTTCATAATATCAGCTGATAAACCAGATAATCTTTTGGTAAGATTAAGAATCACATCTTCAAAATATATGCGTTCCGATTCAAAATCTTTTTCCAAAAACTTTCTTTTATCAGTAATCTCTTTGAAAATTTCCATATTTTTCTTTTTAAGGGTTTTACTTTCCTTTTCAAAGAGCTTTTTCTTTTCCGTGAAATCTTTTCTTTCCTTTTCCAAAAGATTTTCTAATTCAGAGATTTTCATGGAAAGTTCAGAACTTTTAATCTCAAAAAAATTTCGTTCAGTTTCAAATTTAGCTCTTTCTTTTTCGAGCTTGTCTTTTTCTAAAAATAAAACTTTCTCAAAGTCTTAAACTTGTTTTGAAAGTTTTATACATTTCAGCTCAGTCTCTTTCTTTTCTTCAAAAGAAAAATTAGACAGTTTTCTCTTTAGATCGGCATTTTCACTGTCCAAAATTTTCCCTATATCTTTAACTTCTTTTAATTGAGCATGTAACTTTAAGTTCCACTTCACTCTCTTTTCTTCTCTACTCTTCAAATCGGCATTTTCTTTTTGAAGAGTTGTTACTTTCTCTTGAAGATTCTCGATTTGATCGTGCAGACTTGAGTTGTCTTTCTTTGCTTCAAGATCTGCAATATAAACTTCAAGATCAGTTATTCTTTTAGTAAGTTTAGCATTTGAAGAAGAAATGTCTAAAATTTGTCTTTTCAGATCAACATTTTCTTCTTCCAATGCTTTATTTAAAATAGGAGTTGAAGAATTTGAAGCATTATCTTTAACAGGAGTTTCTGATATAGGAGATGTTTCTGATAAAATAACTTGTTGCAAAATTCCATTATTTGCCTTAGCTTTTTCAAGTGGCTTTGGAGGTGTTTTTGTTATTATGACTTGTTGCAACACTTCATTATTTGGTTTAACAGATACATGTGAATTAACAGATGTTTCTGTTATAATGACTTGTTGCAACTTTACATTTGGTTTAACAAAAACTTTTGCAATTGGAGGAATTTCCTTTTTCAGAGTTTGCTTCAAATCTTCACCACTGCTTTTAACAATAACTTGTTGTAAAACCATTTTGAATATTGCTAGAAATTGATCGTTCAGAAGATCAAGCAGACAGTGTATGAAAATACACAAAAAAAATTATATAAATTTTTTTCTTGAAAAACTCTTACAGTGTATGAAATACACTATAGGAAAAATTTCGGGATAATTTTTTTTTTCAAATCAATGAATTCGAATGTATAAGGGTTCGAATTCAATGAATTCGGATGTATAAGGATTCGAATTCAATGAATTCGGATGAATAAGGGTTCGAATTCAATGAATTCGGATGAAGAAGGATTCGAATTCAATGAATTCGGATGAATAAGGGTTCGAATTCAATGAATTCGGATGAAGAAGGATTCGAATTCAATGAATTCGGATGAATAAGGGTTCGAATTCAATGAATTCGGATGAAGAAGGATTCGAATTCACTCAATTCGGATGTAACTGGGTTCGAATTCACTCAATTCGAACTTAAGTTGATTCGAATTCACTCAATTCGAACGTAGCTTGATTCGAATTCAATCAATTCGAATTCAACAGGGTTCGAATTCTTTACTTGAAAAATAAACCAACTCAGATGAATTCTCAACTTCTCAATTCGAATCTAAAGGGTTCGAATTCAGCCTCAATTAGAACGTAACAGAGTTCGAATTCTATGAATTCGAATGCTTGTTGAGTCGAATTCTACACTTGTAATTCCAAGAACACTCCGAATTCTTCTTTGAATGATCCGAATTCACCAAGAATGATCCGAATTCTGCACTTCGAACTTCAAAATCACTTAATCTGCCATAACTTCTTCAATTCTTGATCAATTGTGATGAATCTTATATCAAATTGTTCGTAATTGAAATCCGCACACTTTTTCTGTTGATTGCAATTCACAATTCGATCAATTTGAACAGATTAAGATCAAAACAGTGATCTTGAAGTTTTCAAAAAAAAATTCAAGAATCGATCAGATCTGTCAATTCTGTGCAGATTTTGATGTTAATCCAAGAATTAAAAGTGTTCAGGAAGCAAATCCGAATGCAATGATGCAAAGAATTGATTCAAAAACTCAAAATCTGGAAAAACTTCATGTCTGAATGATAAGACTTCAGATGAACAGTAAAAGCCACTTGGTCCGAATTCTTGAAGAACAGTGTAAAAATTCTTCAATTTGGTCTTCGATCTGCTTGAATCTTCTGTTTAGCTCTGATACCAATTGTGAAATCCCAAATCTCTAGCAATAAGATATGAGTGTAGTGAGAGAGAATCAAGAGAGCAAATATGTCATCCATGTATTGAGCTCAAAGGATTACAAAAGGTTTCTAAAAGATTACAAAAGCTTTTCTTACAAATGAACTAGACAAGCCTATTTATACCCATGACATACAAGGTATAAAGGCTTTCACAATACTGTATAGACTCATACAATACATTGACTTTACAGTAAATCTTGAATACAATAATGCTCTAACACAAAGTTTTTCTGAATGGTGAAATCCAAGAAGAAGTATACGTCCAGCAGCCACCAGGGTTCGAAAGTGCCAAGTACCCAAAATACGTCTACTATCTCGACAAAGCTCTGTATGGACTGAAACAGGCTCCAAGAGTATGGTACGAACGTCATTCAACCTTTCTTCTCGACAATGATTACGACATAGATACGACAGATACTACTTTGTTTTACAAAAGAAAAGGTGATAAGATTCTGCTTGTACAGATGTATGTGGATGGCATTATTTTTGGCACTACAAATGCACAACAGTGCAAAGATTTTGAAAAACTCATGCAGAGTGAGTGTGAAATGAGTATGATGGGAGAATTAACCTTCTTCCTCGGACTCCAAGTAAAACAATCATCAGAGGGAATTTTTATAAATCAAGCTAAATATGTCTCCGACATACTTTCAAAATTCAGTCTCTCTGATGCCTCTGTAATGAAGACCCCAATGGCCACTGGAAACAAGTTATACTCAGATCCAAATGGAAAATCTGTAGAGTGCAAGCTCTACAGAGGTATGATTGGGTCCCTTTTATACTTAACACCAAGTAGACCCGACAGAATGTATGCCACATGCCTCTGTGCGAGATACCAAGCTAACCCAAAGGAATCCCACCTTATTGATGTAAAGAGAATCTTCAGATACCTTACGGGAACAAAAAACCTTGTGCTCTGGTATCCGAAGAACTATGGCTTTGGTCTAAAAGCATACACAAATTCAGATTACGGAGGATGCAAGCTTGATCGAAAAAGTACCTCTGGGAGTTGTCAATTCCTGGGTGGTAAACTAGTAAGCTGGACTTTGAAGAAGCAGAATTGTATGTCTACATCTACAACATAAGCTGAATATGTCGCTGCTGCTAGCTGTTGCTCCCAGGTTCTGTGGATAAAAACTCAGCTGACAGACTATGGTTACACCATATACAAGATACCCATCCTCTGTGATTCAAAAAGTGCCATAGCCATCTCTGCCAATCCAGTACAGCACTAAAAAACAAAGCATATCGATATCCGTTACCACTTTCTGAAGCATCATGTTGAACATGGAATAATCGAAATGCACTTTGTGTCCACTGAATACCATCTTGCAGACATATTCACCAAGGCACTTGATGAGAAAAGATTCCTTTTCTTGGTGGGTATGTTGGGTATGATTGAAAAAACAGGATCTAATCTCACAATCAATATAGAAAGCAGTAATTGAGAAGTTGTATGATCAAACCCAATTGTATTCAATGATGAACAGAAATACAGATCTATGAGAGAGAGAATCTCAAAGATTACAGAGAATGAATACAAAGTTATACGGGAAAAATCAATCAGTTAGCAACATAGAGCTAACTACTATTTATACTGCAACAAACATCTTAAAGCTACAGTACAAATAAGAAAGACTAATAAGAACATAACACGTGTCCTAATTAGTTTATAAAATACTAAGTAAAGTATCTTGTCATAAGTTCTGAACAGGTAGTTCAGAACTTCTGAACATTCTTCTGATAAAGCTTCTCAGATCTTCTGACTGCTCTACTCAAATTATCTGAGTCTTCTACTCAGACCATCTGACTCTTCTTATCAGACATCTGACTTCTCTACTCAGAACATCTGAGTCCTCTTATCAGATCTTCAACACTTGGTTTATTGACAAAACTTCAGATCTAACAATCTCCCCCTTTTTGTCAAATAAACTTAAACTTTGCATCATCCAGTTCTTTCAGAGCAGGAACAATCTTCTGAAGTAGCACATTTCTCAGATTAAGCCTTTTATCAATTTTGTCAATGATTTCTTGAATAATCTCAACTTGCTGATTAATTACTTCTTGAATCATGTTTGCTTCCTTCACTTTCAGCATCTTTTTCTCCAAATTGTGCTTTATGATTCTTAAAGTTCCAGAACAGTATTTTGCGGTTTCCTTTGCTCTGAAGAAGATCTTTCCACTTTTGTTTTTCAAAAATACTCCCAACTCTGGATATCTGTGAACACTTCCAGTCTTTAAATTCTTTTTCTGCTCATGATCTGTGTTGGGATTTGCCAGATAAACACATGACTTTTGTAGGTACAAAGCTATTTGAAAATCTGTATAGCAGTGCCACCTCAAGATGTAGAACATGGCCTCAATTACCACACTTCTGGCCTTTCTTTCATTTCTGTCTTTGCTCGACTCTTTGAAGCATAGAAAACTGTGTAATCTGTAGAAGTCAACTACTGATAGTTTCTCAAAATCTGCATCAGTAAAGTAATAAACCTTGCCATCTTCTCTCAGAACTTCAAAAGATAAGTACTCCATCTTTCTGAATTTCTTAACCCTCAACTCTCTGATTCCAGTGATTAAAAAATCTGAGTAAACAACTTGCTTTGTTTTGCCAAGACATCTTAATTTTTCAGCCAACCAGATCTGAGTCTCCTTAGGTCTATCATAATACACATCCAAGAATTGTACCTCTTTTGGTTTGAAGAACTCAGGTAAATCAAATTCAAGAAAGTATCCATTTAGATCAATGGATATTTCATCTTCTTTTGGTTCAGACTGTTCAGTTTGATCAAAACTAGTTATCTGCACATTCTGAGATATTGTGTTCTGCATTTCTTCAGCTTCATCTGACAAAATTCCATTCACTTCATACTCAGCCGGGAACACAAAATCATTATGTAGAATCTTTTTGGGATTCACCTCAGATAGCAACCATTCACTACTGTTTCTGATTTTTCTTCTAAAATCCAACCTCCTCTTCACACAGTTTATGCATCTCTTCTTTAAACTCTCTTTTTCAGCATCCATACTTACTTCCATTCTAATCAACAACCAATTCAGAGTTGCATCACTGTACTTCACCAACTCTTTTAATCTGAACAATTCAAGTCTTTCGTGAACCATATATGTGAACCCTTCTGTCTCCATTCCTTCATTCACAAAACCCTTCACATGCAGATCAACTTCTGTTTTCTTTGTGGGAGAACTCAGATTGCACTTTTCTTTTCTTTCTTCAATAGCCAACTGGAAGTCATACAAGTATATATTTCTGACATAAATACCCAGAAGTCTTCTGCATTCAATTTCTATCAAGGCTTCTTCAGTGCTAGCAAAGAACTTGACTAGAAAGATCTGATCATCAAGAGTCAATCTGTGAAAATCAAATGTAGACATGGAAACCTTTGTATTTCTTTCTTTCAGTATTTCCATTCTAACGAACATTAAACCATTGAATTCATCTTGTTGAAACATCAGAACTTTCTCGATTCTTTTCTGAATATGCAGTTTTGAGTCAGGAACTCTGAACATGTTAGAAGCTTCTGAGTAGACCATCTGAGCTCTGTCATCCATAAAACCATCAATGTTACTTTCCAAAAGCTCATACTCTCCTTCTGTGTAGTAGAGATTATCATATATTTCCTCAGGAAAAATATCATCATGAAATTGTCTGGTTAATGGCACATCACTTAACTCTAGAATGAAGTCACACACAGGTTCTTCTAGTCTTTGCAATTTAATCTTTGGAATCTCAATTGGTTTTCTGAATATATATTCAGAAGGCATAAAGAAGTCTTTCACTTTCACATACTCTTCTTCTGTATTTAACTAATCACAAAAGTTAAACCTAAAATCATCTTTAAAATCCTGAGTGTAATCCACAGTTCTGTCTTCTTCTCCCATTAGATCAATGGGTCTTATCACTTTTATTCCTTTATGAATTTTCTGAACACTCAAAGCTCTGACTACTTCATTATGCATTCTTCTGATCAATTCTTCATTCAACCTCCTTTCTTCTGATTCAGACTCCATTGCCCTTTCACTGTTATAAACCACAATATCTGTACACCTGTTTACCACTGTACTTTCCACTATTTCTTCTATTCTCAAATCAGATTCCTCAATAGCTACAGTTTCATCTGAGTTTCCTTCCATCTCAGTATCCAAGTTCAATTCCTCTGTTTTATCTGATTCATTACTATCAATACTTCCCAACTCCACTTCTTCTGTATCTGAACTGTCAAGCTGTACTATCTGAATCATCTCCTTTAAATTTTCCTGTGTCTGATCTTCTGAACTTTTTGTATTGGCTAAGTGCATGTCTGCTATCTCAAAATCTTCTATGCCAATATCATCATCAGAACTTAACCTTTGTCTTTTCTCCCCCTTTTGATGATCATGAGGATCATTATCATCAAACTTCCTTTTCAAGTTCTGATTAAAAGCAACTTCAGGTTCAGCTTCTGCAATAGGAACAGGATCAAGAGGCTTTGAAGTGGAAGCCAAAGATACACTCAGTGCTTTCAATATAGATTCCTGCATACCTTGCATCTGTTTTAACATATCTTTTTGAAAACCAGACATTATATCCACGATCTCCTTTTTGTGAGAATCCAAGGATTTCTTTACATCATCTACCTTGGTTTCAACAGAAATCAACTTTTTCTCCAACACAACTTTCAAATCTGATACTTCATCATTCAAATCCTCCATCCTCTTCTCCAAATTTTCTACTTTTTCCCCCCATCTCCTTGTTTTGTCTCTGAATCTTTTCAAATTCAGAAGTTTCTAACAGTGAACCTGAACCAACAGATGGTCCAGTTTTCATGTGCCCAGAGAGCTCATGGCCTGTAGATAACACACAGTCATCTTGTACAACAGATGCACGTTTGAATGAGGCTTTTGTAATGTTCACCTCACCAGGACTTCCATCCAATCCTCGACACCCAACATTAGGTATGTCTATGAATGTTGTTTCAGGAATACGAAATTCCTGATTTGTGCAAGTGTCAAAAGGAATTTCAGGCTCAATATGAATAGGACTGTGGTATTCAGACTCAATGTGTTGAAAAATAAATTGGGATTTATCACCTCCCTCCAAATGAGTTTGGGATGGTTCCCCGGATTCGTGTGAAACAGTAGCATGTTGAAATGCTTCTGAGTGGGTATGGATGGGTTGTTCAAGATCCACCACTAGGTCCATGGTGTTTGTTTCAATATTGGACACCAAGAGATGTGAACCAATAGCATTTGTGGTTACCTGGTCAAGATTAGCTGGTTCAGAGGCATCTCTTTCTGTTTGAACCTCTGTTGACAATCTCTCATCCTCATCACTCTCATTCTGTTTTTCCTCACCAAATCTAACCAAGCTCTCAGAATTTTCCCTCTCAGGTCTCTCAGAATGTTCACCCATCTGAACATCCTCCCCCTCTCTAATTCGACTAGACTCCTCACCTCTCTTCTCAGGTTGGTCCTCTTGGGTAGGGATTTGAGGTAATTCAATTCCCATAGAGGTGCAATAAGCTTTTAAAATCTCACTCTCCCTTGGAATATAGTTCCTAAGTGATTTTGGCAATAGTTTATGATTGGGATAGTTTTCAAGTCTTGTTACTGAGGTCATCTTACCCAAATAAAATGTAGGACCATGCTCTTCATTTGTTCTTCTTGAGATTGTTCTGTTTTCCTGCATGGCATACCAAATAACAATTTGCCAGTACCTTATGTAGGGAATGTATGTCAGTGGAGCATCCTTTGTCTTCTTCTGAATTGCTTTCTGATTCTTCTCAAATGTATTCTTCATATCTTCCCAAAGTATTAAAGTATAGTCATAATGCCTATTCTTCACTAAACCTTGAAATATCTGAAGAATTTGTTTAGAACCTTGATCAGCAGAACTATTTTTCCCTGACAAACATTTATTTACCACATGAAAGAAGCAAGCCCAAATAGGTGGTAATTTGTTTCTTCTGAACAAACTGAGAGTCCTCAATCCTTCATTGTATCCCAACTTCATAAACTCTGCTATTAATTCCTCTGTTAGGGGTAAATCCTCAAAATCTGTTCTTCTTTGTACATCATCTTTCTCTGGTAGATTCAGCATTTCTCTTAGTGCAGAGATAGATAAGACAAATGTCACTCCTCCAATTTCAGACACAAACTTATTATCTTCTAACCTAAGATATTTCCACCATTGTTGTATGTACTGAACAGGCACATTTTTACTTCTTGTAAACCATTTTCTGTACGGATGATGTTTGAATAACTCCATGATAATTCTGTGTTCAGGCTTAAAACGACTTTCCTCAAACAATATAACACAGTTATTTTCAGATAATTTCAACCATTCACTCTCAGGAACAACTCTTTCCACTAGAATAGATCTATCTGACATAATAGAACCTGCAGCACTCTGATCATGTTCAATATTAACGTTTACCTCATCCGCATTTCCTTCAGATTCATCCATTTGTTCATCTTCTTCATCATTTCTTATTGCCCCTTCCTCTGCAACTCTATTTTGTACTTCATCATTTTCCGAATCGGATGAATCCATTATCGATTTTGTAGAATGTAGAGAAATTGGACCACTTCTTCGTATTTCAGACATGATTTAAGAAGAAAACAGATTCAAAGAACTCTGGATTTGATTCGTATCTCACGTTTCGCTCTGGAATTTGAAAGAAATTTGAAATAGGGATTTTAAGACCTATTTAAAATCCGCGAAGTTGAAAGGTTTAACGGAAAAGCGAAATCAATGTTATAACGGAGTCAACACATGTGAAATACCACAAAGGATTTAAATGAAATACGTGGCATTGTCAAACAAATATGAAGCTGACACGTGTTAGTGGATAGAATTTTGACTCAAGTCAAAGATCTGAATAACACGCACAGATGTTCTGATTCCATGACTCAGAAGAATTTTGCCTTGTAACCAAAATGTCTTTTAAAATCAACTTCTGACCAATATAAAACATTTTGATTATTCAGAAGAGGTTTGAACAGATAAGAAATGAAAACAAATCTTTTAAGCATCACAAAATGATTTCCATTTTGACTTGAGCATGCATTTGAGTATTAATGATACATAAAGATGAGATAAAAAGATAATCGAAGAAGCATAATCCATACAGTTGAAGTTATTTGTATTTCTCAAAAATAAATTTTTGAAAGTTAGATTGCTGAAGTATTGACTCAGAATTTCTGACCTTAAGATTCAGAGGTTCTGATCTCAAGACTCAGAAGTTCTGAACTCAAGACTCAGAAGTTCTGAACTCAAGATTCAGAAGTTCTGAATACACTACTCAGACAAGTTTACTTAGAAAAATTTAGCATTTTTAAGAAAAAAATATTTTCAACTAGGCAGATTAAGCATTCCTATTTTACATATGAGAAAAGAAAACCTTTTGTGATCAAGAGGCTTTGTGAACAAGTCAGCCAATTGATACTTTGTATGCACAAAGTGCATCTCTATAGTTCCTTTTTCCACATAGTCCTTTATAAAATGATACCTCACATCTATATGCTTAGTCTTCGAATGTTGAACAGGGTTCTGAGTAATAGCAATTGCACTTTCTGAGTCACAATAGATGGGAATCTTATTAAGCTGATATCCATAGTCCATGAGTTGTGTTCTCATCCACAATGTTTGAGAGCATGAAGCAGCAGCAGCAACATACTCTACTTCAGCAGTTGAAGTGGATACACAGTTCTGTTTCTTTGATGCCCAACTCACTATTTTATCTCCCAAAAAGTGACAAGCACCAGATGTACTCTTTCTGTCCAACCTACTTCCTGCATGATCAGCATCAGTGAAAGCAGTCAATTTGAAGTCAGTTTCTTTTGGATACCATAAACCTAGATCAGGTGTTCCTCTGAGATATCTTAAAATCCTTTTGACAGCCAACATATGTGATTCTTTCGGGTTAGATTGAAATCTAGCACAGAAACAGGTAGAAAACATGATATCTGGTCTACTTGCAGTCAAATAAAGTAATGATCCAATCATGCCTCTATAAAGTTTGATATCTGCTGAAACACCTTTGAGATCAGCATCTAACTTTATGTTAGTTGCCATAGGTGTTCTCATAGAAGCACAATCAGACATTTTGAACTTTTTCAGAATATCTCTGACATATTTTCCTTGATTTATGAAAATACCTTTTGGTAGTTGTTTGACTTGAAGACCAAGGAAAAAATTCAGTTCACCCATCATGCTCATTTCAAATTCAGATGACATGATTTTTGAAAAATTATCACATAATTCTGGACTGGTAGAACCAAATATTATGTCATCAACATAAATCTGAATCAGAATCAAATCATTACCCTGTTTCTTTAAAAACAAAGTTGTGTCAATCTTACCTTTCTTGAATCCTGAACCTAACAGGTGTTTAGTAAGAGTGTCATACCAGGCTCGTGGTGCTTGTTTTAGACCATATAAAGCTTTGTCTAAAATATAAACATGATCAGGGAATTCTGGATCAACAAAACCTTCAGGTTGATGGACATACACCTCTTCATTAAGTTTGCCATTTAGAAAGGCTGATTTGACATCCATTTGATACACCTTGAAGTTTTTATGTGCAGCATAGGCTAAAAATATTCTGATTGCCTCTATTCTTGCCACTGGTGCAAATGTCTCATCATAATCAATTCCCTCTTGTTGACAGTATCCCTTAGCAACCAATCTTGCCTTGTTTCTGATGACAACACCTGATTCATCCTTTTTGTTTCTGAACACCCATTTAGTTCCAATAATAGATTTACCTTCAGGCTTTGGAATGAGTCTCCAGACTTTATTTCTTTCAAATTGAAGCAATTCCTCTTGCATTGCTGAAATCCAGTCTGGATCCTCTAAGGCTTCATTAGCTTTCTTTGGTTCAATCACACTCAAGAAACCAGCAAACATTGCTTCATTTGCTGTAGCTGATCTGGTTTTTACTCCTGCTGAAGGATCACCTATTACTTGATGAATAGGATGATTTTTAGTCCATTTATTTGCACTAGGAAGTACATCAATCTCTGAATAATTGTTGTTTGCATCATTCTCATCAATGATTGATTGTAATTCTGAACTGTCCCCTTGTTCTGATGTATGAATAGGAGTCATATCCAAGTTTGGGTTCTGATTAATTAAGTCATAATTCAGAGTGACTTGTTCAGAGTTCTGAGTACAAGAATCAGAATTCTGATTACAAGGTTCAGAATTTTCACCACTTGTATGTATTAGATTTGGACATTCCTCTGATGGACCTTTGTCAGAAATTACAGTTGATTGAACTATTTCTGGAGTCTTATTTTTCATCTCTTTGACCATCTTTGGGTTTTCATATTCTGCATAAGAATCAGAAATTAGTTCACTAAAAGCATCCTTAAATAGTAAATTGAGTTCTGAACAAATAGGATTAGAATTTGTATCAGAAGTCATTTTTGTCTTGTTCAGCATGAGTTCTGAACTGTCTTGTTCAGAAGTCCGCATTCTGGCTTCATCAAAAGTTACATTTATGCTCTCCATCATCCTCTTGGTTCTTCTATTGTAGATTCTGAATGCTTTGGAAGTTAAAGAATAACCCACAAAGTATCCTTCATCTGCCTTTTTATCGAATTTGGCAAGATTTTCTCTGTCTCTGAGAACATAGCACCTGCAACCAAAAACATGAAAGAATTTGATTAATGGTTTTCTTTTATTTATCAGTTCATAAGCAGTCTTATTTAATCTCTTATTGATTAAAGTTCTATTTTGTGTAAAACAAGCAGTTGCAATTGCTTCAGCCCATAGGAAAGTAGGAAGATTTGCATAAGCCAGCATTGTTCTCGCAGCTTCAACTAGAGTTCTATTCTTCCTTTCAACAACACCATTTTGTTGAGGAGTTCTGACAGCAGAAAAATTGTGAGAAATCCCAGAACTTTCTAAAAAATTCTGAAGAGTCTCATTTCTGAACTCTGTTCCATTATCACTTCTGATTTTCTGAACTTGAAGTTGTAAGAGAACTTGAATCCTTTTGATAAAATTTATCAATGTAGTAGCAGCTTCTGACTTAGCTCTTAGGAACTCAACCCACGTGTATCTGGATAATTCATCAACAATCACAAGCATATATTTCTTTCCTCCCATCGATTGAACTGAAATTGGACCACAAAGATCAGTATGAATCATTTCTAATGGTGCTTTGCAAGATGAGTCCATTTTTAATTTGTGAGAACTCTTTTTCATCTTGCCCATTTCACAAGCTGAGCATAATGATTCTTTTTCAAATTTAAGCTTTGGTAAGCCTTTAACCAAATGTTTTGCAACAAGATTATTAAGATCTTTGAAATTCAGATGAGAACATCTTCTGTGCCAAAGCCAGCATTCATTTGCAGTTGATTTTGATAAAAGACAAACTGTATTTAATGTTTTCAATTTTGAAAAATTAACTACAAATAAGTCCATATGTCTTTTGGCCCAGAAGACTTTAACATCATTTTCAGTTAAAATCATGCAACCTGTTATTTGAAACTTAATTTGACAAAGACTGTCTAAAAACTGACTTATACTGAAAAGATTATGCTGTAATCCTTCAACATAGAAAACCTTTTGGATAGTCAGATCCCTTTAGTTAAATCCCCATAACCTTTGACTTGTCCTTTGCTGTTATTTCCAAAGTTTACTGCTCCTCCAGCCTTTTCTGTGAAGTTTGATAGAAAAGACTTCTGACCTGTCATGTGTCTTGAGGCTCCTGAATCTAAAAACCACACATGACAGCCCTGCAAAAGGATCAGTTAGGTTTAGGTACCCATTTTGGAATGGGTCCATCTTTGTTAGCTTTGTCATTGGATTTAACATTAGTACCTTTTACTCTCCACTCAAAATCTTTCTTCAAACACCACTTTCCTTGAACTTTTATGAAGTCAGAACATTTTCTGCTTACAAGCTTGTTCAAATTCTTTTTGAGAGTTGTAACTTTTGGTTTTGCTATATTTTCAACTTTCTTTTCTTTTATCTTTTCTTTCTTCTGAGTCTGAGGAACTGAAATTTTCTTCTTTTCTGTATTTTGAGAAACAGAAACTTTCTGAATATCTTTTCTTATGTATGAAACAGAAGTTATTTTGACTTGACATTTATGAGAATATTGGAATGAATCATTTTTACATCTAACACAAACAAGATTTTTCTTTGCAAGTGACAATAAATCTGAAACATAGATCATTTCATTTTTATTTATACTGTTCAGAGTACAATTGCCCTTATTACAAGAATTTCTAGCGTTTAGTTCAGAAGTAGATTTCATTCTAAGCTTCTCAAGTTCCCTTTTCAGATCATTTAACTTTGCAAGATCATCTTTCCTTTTGCTTTCTTCTTTTTCTGAAAAATTCAAGTTCTTTTTGTTAGAAGAATTAGATGATTCACCTTTTTCATATGTACTTGATTCATTAAAGAATTTATCATTTTCTCTTGAAGCATTAATTTTAAAAAGATCATACTCAGTCTTCAGTTTTTCAAGCTCTGTTATTTTCTGAATAAAAATATTCTTTTCTTTCAAAACTTCTTCAAGTTTAATATCCACCTCACAGAAATCATTTTCAAGTTCATCATAAGCTTTCCTTAAATCCTCAAGTTCTTGACTCACAAGATTAAATCTCTTTTCAAGTTGCAAAAATTCATCTGATTTTGTTTCAGAAAATCCAGTTGAATCAGACTTCTGACTACCTGAGTCAGAGTTCTGATTTACAGACTCAGATGTCTGATCTTTAGACTCAGAATTCTGACTACAAAGTTCAGAATCCTGACTAGAAGTTTCAGACTTCTGATTGACTGTTTCAGAATTTTTACTTGTGTCAAATATGCTCTCAATGTCATGATATGAAAAACTTGGTTGTTTATTTTTGTAGCTGACATTTAAGGAATCATACTTGAATTTAGTATCATTGTATCTTGGCTTTTCATCTGTTGGTTTAGAAACTTCTTTCTTAACCTTTTCTTCTGAACCAACTGACTTTTCTGTTTTAAACTCAGAAATTGTCTCATCTGACTTTTTAGAGTTTGGTCTTTGCAAATTGTCAGAACTTGTTATAGAACTAGCAGGTCTTATGAAAACTTCAACAATTTCTGGGATTTTTGGCTTAGAAACTTGAAGTTTTTCATACAAGTTAATTGGAGCTCTTTTTAAAGTGACATTTTCTTCCAATCCCAATCCCTTCTTTGGGTTGTAAAATCTTGTATCTTTAACATTGCTTAATAAAAGATTTAGTGTTTGCTGAGTCTGACCCCTTTTCAAATTCAGATCTTCTAATTCTTTAATTTTTGTGTATAAATTCTTTCTTTCTTCAAATAACATATCAAATTTTATTTGTAAATCACCTTTTTCATCCTTTATTTTTGAAAACTCAACTTTTAGTTCAGAAAGCCTTTTCATCAATTCAGAATTTTCATCTTTAACTTTCTGTTTCTCAGCCTCAGATTCTTCATATTGTTCTTTTATTACTTCTTTTTCAATTCTGAATTTGTTAACCAAAGTTCTTTCTCCTTTTATCTGTTTTCTTAGATTAGCAAATTCAGTTTTCATTTCACCAATCTGTGTCATTAACTCTAATTCAAGTGAAGAATGTACCTCAGCAGATGACTCAGAATCAGCATCTTCAAAATCAGAATCATCCTCATTCCTCATTTTTGCCATATAGCTCTGCATCTGTGGAAAGTTGATGTGATCATCTTCATCAGAAGTATAGTACAACCAATTCTCCTGTTCAGCCAACAAAGCAATTTTATCATCTCTCTTCTTTGCAAGCTGAGCCTTCTTGGTGTAGTACTCATAGTCTTTCACAATTTTAACTCTGCAATCCTTAGCATAGTGGCCAGATTTTCCACATTTGAAACACAGATTCTTTTCTTTTCTTTCATCCTTCTCTTCATTGTTTTCTTCACTTCTCTCTACTCTCTTTTCAAACTTATTTTCTTCTCTGTCTTCTTTCTTCTTATAGTCTGAACTCCCAACTCTCTTATAATTTCCTTGAAATCTACCCTTCCCATACCTTTTATTGAAAGTATTTGTCAACAAAGCTAGTTTCTCAGCCATTATCTTGATATCTTCATCATCTTCTGATCCTTCTTCCTTGTCAGATTCTTCCAGATTAGGTATCTCTGATAGATATGCAGTCTTTTTGGGTGCTTTGATTGCTTTGGACTTTGATAAGAACGCTAACTGATCAGCAACATTTTTCTTCTCTTCCACAACTAACTTGACAGAGTCTTCATGTTGATTAAGAACACAGAATAGATCATTTAAGTCTTCTTCACACATATCCTTGTTCATTTGCAGACTTATGGCAAATGATGACCATTCTGAATTTAGACTGTTCAGAAATTTGTAATTTATTTCTGATTTTGTTTTCTTCAGTCCATTTCTTCTCAAGTCATTTAGAATAGTGCAAAATTTACTGTATGTCTGTGTCAAACTTTCTGACTCTTTTGCTTTGAACCTTTCATAAGCATTTATGCTTTGATTTAACTTTGCCTGAATAGATCTCACAGTTCCTAACATTTGCCTTTCCAATTCGTCCCACATTTCTTTAGCTGATGATCCACTGTCAATCCTGTTAAGAACCTCATTTGGGACAGCCAAAGTCATCAAAGTAATTGCTCTTTTGTCAATAGCATGCCTATTTTTCTGTTCAGCTGTGTATTGGGAATAACTCTTTTTCACCCTGGTCGCTGGAATTTCTGGAGTTGTCTCTGTAGCAGGGGTTGCAGCAACATCGATGTATACTTCAATTGGGCCTTCTCGAATAGAAATCATAAGGTTTTCATCAATGTTGTCTAAGAATTGGATCATTCGGATTTTCCATTGCTGATACTCTTCTGGTATAAGAACAGGCGGTTTGGTTTCAGATCCCATGGCTAGATATTCTTTAGAAGACATGATTGTAAGAAAATTCAACAGAAAGACAAATTCGAGTTTCTTGATCGAAATTTAACAGGTAATTCAAGAATTGACAAGAATTCAAGAACTAGCCCTAGCAGCGGAATTGAATTTTGAATGAATCAAGAACTCTTCAAGAAATTTATCAATTGATCTTCGCGATAACAATCTTGAACGAATTTGTTTGTTGATTTGCTCTGATACCAATTGAAAAAACAGGATCTAATCTCACAATCAATATAGAAAGCAGTAATTGAGAAGTTGTATGATCAAACCCAATTGTATTCAATGATGAACAGAAATACAGATCTATGAGAGAGAGAATCTCAAAGATTACAGAGAATGAATACAAAGTTATACGGGAAAAATCAATCAGTTAGCAACATAGAGCTAACTACTATTTATACTGCAACAAACATCTTAAAGCTACAGTACAAATAAGAAAGACTAATAAGAACATAACACGTGTCCTAATTAGTTTATAAAATACTAAGTAAAGTATCTTGTCATAAGTTCTGAACAGGTAGTTCAGAACTTCTGAACATTCTTCTGATAAAGCTTCTCAGATCTTCTGACTGCTCTACTCAGATTATCTGAGTCTTCTACTCAGACCATCTGACTCTTCTTATCAGACATCTGACTTCTCTACTCAGAACATCTGAGTCCTCTTATCAGATCTTCAACACTTGGTTTATTGACAAAACTTCAGATCTAACAATGATTAACATGAGTTGAATCCTCTGTAAGTAAGTTTTGATCCTCTTGTAAATATGTCTATATTTAAGCTCTTCTGTATGTAACTTCTTAATCACCAAAAGTTCTGTACCCAACAGAGCTTCTGTGGGATTGCTCAGAGCCTCTGACAATTTCCACAAAACCACTGGTGAGTTTGATCTATGTTCTGTGCATTACTTATCTCATTTGATCCAAGTATAGGTCAAGGGGGAGTAGAAGGAGACTTGAAATGATCCACAGAGGTTGATCAATCAAGTGGGAGCCAAAGAAGAATTGTGCTCAATCACATTCACAGAAGTGAAGATTTTTGCCGAACAACAGAGAGCCAAAACGTAAGTATCTCGTACAAATCCTTTCTGAAAAACAATTTTCTAGGACACCAATTTCCAAATACGTCATAGAAACACTTTTTAAGACATTCCAAACCAATAATGATCAAAAAGATTTTTGAGCCTTCCGCAATGAGAAATTTAAGGTCATGGAGCCTCTGCTGAGCTCAACAGAGCCTCTGTAAGCCAGATCCTCTATGACTGCAAATTTCATACGGGAACTCTATCGATCAACATCAATGTTCTCTTTAAGGATTCTCACGTACAAATGCACACACAAAGATATTGGAACAAAGTCTTTTGGTCGAAGAGCTCACTCCACCAAAGAATCTCTGTCGCCCAACCGAGACACTTAAAAAGTGAGTATCTCGTACAAAATCTTCTCCAAAATAGTTTTCTAGGACACGAATTTCCAAATATGTCCTAAAAACAATGTTTCAAACAATTAAAACCCTGGATGATCAAAATGTTTTATGAATCTTTAGTTATGAGAAATTTTCACTCATAGAGCCTCTGCTGGCTTTGACATAGCCTCAAAGCCTCTGTGGATGAAAATTTTGTACTAAAGATTCTATCGATCCTCTCCAATGAATTTTCAAACGTTTTTGGTAAAGGTGTAAACTAAGAGGAGATAAAGGGGCAGGTTTCAAATCACAGAGCTCACTCCACCACATAGCTTCTGTCGATTCTGACACTTGGCTTTTTAAGGAAATTCTGTAACATGCGGGTTATTTCTGTAGAGTGACAGTCATTCAGAAGTAGAAACACCCACACGCCAAGCATTAATGGGCCGCGCATGACGTCTAATCGTGCTCTGACACTTCTTACGTGGCATGTTTTCATTGGACGTGCATGCCACACATTCTTCTGAAACTTGAACCCAGCTGTAAAAATCGAGTGCGGACCCCAAATGTTTATTGAATTCACTTTTACTATGGAATTCTATCCGTTTTCTACCCCATTATATAACCCCGTTTACCTTCATTCCTATTCCTTTTACGCATTTACTACTACATTCTTCTCAGGCGAACCTTGCAAAAACCTGCAACTTCTCCATTTCTACTCTTTTCTTCAATATTAAAGCAATGGTGTTGGTCCCGAAGGCCTATACAAGTCTGTAGAAGGGGGGGGGGGGTTGAATACAAACACACAGATTTTACTTTTCTAAATTGTTTATTGATAAATCATTAACAATTTACAGCTTGTTGCGGAAACAAGATTAAGGATAAACCTAAATCTAAACAAGTTGGAACACTAAGGTTTCTTGCACAAAGAGAGATAAGGAAATTACTAATAATAACCTATCTTGAGATAAGAGATTGAACTTGTCCAGAGTTAGCAAGTTACTTCAAATGAAGTGGGTTCATCTCTTTATATACTGCATGCATTTAATGCAAGTCAGTATACACTTTACACGTGTCATCAGCTGGTTGGTTGCATGTCATTGACCTTTGTTGACAACCTTAGTAGCCGCATGGATGAACAATGTAGTATCAGAGTGGTTGTACGATTTCAGACAGTCAGAGGTTCTTTTCTGACATTTCGTACGGAGTCGTGCATGGGTGGTTAAGACAAAAGTACTTTGTACGAAGGACTTCATGATCAGCTTTCGTTGATTCAGAGCATTATCATTATCTATTCAGCGAATGATAAAGTTCAGCGATAGCTGAAGTCTTGTACTTGATACTTCACGTTGAGTGGACAAATCTGAGTCTTCGCTGATCCGCATCAGTTCATTAGGAGACTTGTCGCTGGTTCTTGAGCTTGATCTTCGACTTCAGCGTAGAACCTTTATTGACGTGAAACTTGTCTTCAGGGATCATAAGTAAACAACTAACTTATCAGCGATCATCATAATGACTGAACAGACTCAGAGCATTAATGGTGAACAATGTTCGCTGAATGTTTAATTTAAAGAGCGAGAGTTCCTATCAGCGGTACTGTAAGATCTTAGTACTTATCAGCGATAGTGAAACTCTGATACATATTGTTTACTTACAATTTTCACTAAGTATATAAGAGAGGGTCATTATCAAATCACTAAGGGTTTGGATCAACAATCTCCCCCTATTTGATTATGACATAACAACAAAGAAAATTTCTATTTAATGAAAACATAAGGATAAAAAGAACTCATAAAATATTTGTCCCTTTTACTATTTTTCTGGGATCTTTTCAGTACTGATGGGGTAAAGTACATTCGCTGAAATCTTTCTTTAAAACTTTGAATCAGGTTACAAAGAGAAATGGAAAGATTACAAGTACAAGCGAAATAAATTACAAGTACAAAAGAATAACTGATTCAATAGAGAAATAGGCGATCATATCAGTTTGTAAAGGGTTCTTCCTTAATGAGAAGTTCATCAAGGGTCATTGATGTGGTGGGAATCATCCAGTCAGGAACGGTTACACCTTGTTTTCTTTTGATCAGCGCTTCTTCCAAAATCAAGGGTTTCAGATGTCGTGCCTGAGGGTCATTCCTGAAGTCACACCAGTAGATGAGATCTCTCAGCTGTTCGATGGGAGTGATGTGAAGTTCAGAGATGCGTTGAAAATACTTTCCACCATCGTAGTCATGGAAAAATATCCCGTAGGGTTTGCTTATGACTTTGCCAGGGATGAAAGTCTCACCAGGATGAATAGATGTGTCAAGCATGGAAAGATCAGGATCAGGACCAAGGACTTCAGCACATGAAAAACCAATACCTGTTTCATTTCGTATGACAGGGCCATCAATTGAAGATTTAGATTTCTTCTTCTTCGCTGAGGCCTTTCTTTTCTGACTTTCGAGAGGAGGAGGAGGAGGAGGAATATCCACACAGGAGTAGACTAAGTCGATTTGTTTTTCAACATGTTCCTTGTACTTCGACTGAGACTTCTGGATGGCTAACCTGATCTCCAACCATTCAGAGAGACCGTACTTTGTTATGGCTTCAGCATAGAATTTTTCGTACTTCTTATCTTCTCTGAATATCTCGACTTCAGCGATTGAAACAAGGGTTGTTCTTAAAGGGATGAATACCTTGTTGATTTTGGCAGGAGAGAGTCTGTAGTTGACCTTTTCTTTGCACCAGGCTAAAGTGGACTGAGACACAGTTCTCTTTTCTTCAGTTATCTTCTTGGCGTCTTCCCAGAGCTGACGTTGAACTTCAATAGGAACTCTTTTCTGCTTGGGGTCTTTCACTGATCGTTTAGAAAGCTGGATGGCGTATTCTCTGTCCTTTTCTTCAGCTTCCTTTCTTTCAGCGATTAATCTTTCAACTCTGAGGTGATCCTTGTATTCCTTTGGGGAAATTCTGAACTTTGGAGGAACTGAAGGAAGTTGATCACGCCTCAGAATGATTCGCTGATCCTCGAATTGATTTATTATCTCTTCTCTTATTTTCTGATCCTCTTCACTTAGCTTTTGAGGAGCTAAGGAAGGTCTGTGTCTGTGTGAGAGTAGCTGTTCTTCAGGTTCATCAGTCTCAGAGTTTAAATCTAAGACTGGGATTATTTCTTCAGCAACAGCTGGTATTATTGGTGAAGTCGCAGTTGTGGAACCTTCAGCGATATCCTCAAACAGTGGAGAGGACTGACAAACCGGCTTTTCAAGCAAGATCGTCAGATTGTCATCTTCAGCGACGCTTTTGCCTTTGCCTTTCTCAGCTCCAGAGGCTGAGGGCTTTGTTTTTGTACGCTCCCCTGAAGGTTCATTTATCGAGATTCCCTTAAGAATTTTGATCCTCGGAGAAGGTTTGACGATAAAGAAGTCATCGTCATCTTCGTCATCATCATCATCATTCTTTGGAGAAGAGGATGGTTCATTATCAGGGATGTCGACGGCTTCATCATCTTCTGC
This sequence comes from Saussurea involucrata, assembly GCA_033807775.1. Taxonomy (NCBI): domain Eukaryota; kingdom Viridiplantae; phylum Streptophyta; class Magnoliopsida; order Asterales; family Asteraceae; genus Saussurea; species Saussurea involucrata. The sequence goes on along the minus strand of CM066320.1, from coordinate 88,969,865 downwards.
TTCGGATTCGGTTTTATCAGCTTCTTCTTCGAGTTGCTCCCCCTCAGATACAGAGGCGAGCTTCTCGGTTTGCTCAGGGTTTTCATCTCCCTGAGGTCCAGTGGTGGTTTCTTCAGCATCCTTCTTCTCTCCCCTGATAGATTCATCATGGGAAAGGTCTTCAACGCTCTTGGAGAGATCTTCAGCGCTCTTATCTCCCTCTTTCTCATGATGAGTGGGGGAGGAATGGGTTGACTCAGCAGCGTTGGAAGGTTCACTGTCTTCTTGGCCAGAGATACCTATACAACCTTCAATCTTTGCTATTCTGTCTCGAAGGCCAGAAATAGCAGGATTGATCTTTTCCAGCTCAGTGCGATCCGCCGCTGTGAAATTGTCAGATGCAGGGACAGGGGCAGGAGCAGGAGTATTCGCTTTGTGTAGTAGCTGCTCGATCATCGTTTTCATCGAACTAACATCGGTCTTTACAGAGCCTAAGCCAGTCTTTACATTAGACATATCTCCCTCAAGTTGTCCAACCGATGTCTTCAGCGTTGTGACCTCGCTGGACATGGATGAAACTGAATTTTTGAGAGAGGTGTAGTCTGTGTAGATGTCAGCGAGCACCTTGGCGAAGTCGCTGAGAGTTTTATCAACCTGCTTCATGTCATATGTGGAAGCCTTCTTCTCCACCACCGTTGTCAGCTTTGTAAGATTCTCTCCAGCGTTTGTTACAACGTTTGAAAGAGTAGTGGTGAGACCTGTCAGCGTTGTCTCCACGGACTTCAGAGAGGCGTTGATGTCTCCCATATTAGGACCTGTAACATATAAGAACTTGTAAACATAGGAAAGCTCAGAAGTTTGGGGTTTAGTGACAGTGTTTATGGGTTGGTGTGTACCTGCAGGAGGATTGATGAACTCGTCAAAGTTACGGGTTCCTGAAAAATGTTCCATGTAATCTTCAAAGGTGCCCATGGATTGTCCTGCAGGTCCTGTCTTCATCATTCCTGGAGTATCAGCTTTAGTTTCCGTAGAAATGATGGCATCTCCAGCGAAAACTGGAGGAGATACCAAATGAGTAGAGGGAGGAGCGAAGGATAAGAATGGAGGTTGGGTTCTGAGTTCAGCGTTGGATTCGCTGAAAATCACTTCATCAGTCTTTTGAGAGACTGAAGGAGGTTGGGTAGGTTCCAAGTTTGTAACCTCAGCGTTTAGAGACGCTGAAGTTGGGATGGAATGGATGGGTTGTTCAAGTGTGGCAGAACGTACCACTGAACGTTCCTTCAGCTCTGCAGAAAGAGTTGAGGAGTCTTCAGCATGAAATTGCTGGGGTTGCTCCTTTGTTTTCTTGATCCTTTTAGAACCAAGTGGGGTAGATGATTGTTTCCTTTTCTTAGAAGGAGAGGATTTTGTGGCCAGGGTATCAGCGATGGGTATTGTCGCTGAAGGAGCCATAGAAATAGAAGAAGAAGGGTTGAGAAGAGTTAAAAGGGTAGAAAGACGTACCTCATTTTCAACTGGTTTGAAGTCAAGTACCTTAGGGCCAACCTGAGAGAGTTTCAGGTCACCCTCTTGCGGGTAGCTGTCCTTCAGGACATATTGGAAGATGGCGCTGATGAATCGGGGGTAAGGAACCCATGGAGGTCTGTCAGCGGCAGAGTCTACTCTTTGCACCAAGTCATCATAGATAAGAGATGCCCAGTCAATGTGTAGACCTTTCAGCAGAGCGTATCCCATTGCTTGCTGAGGTTGAGCGGCTTGGTCAGAGGAGCCGGTCTTGGCAGTCATGCAGCTGATTAAGTGAGCGAAGATGAAGTTCATCTCGCTGGGCATTTTCGACTTCTTTAGCAGGGTCAGCTTCTTCTCGGGCTTCTTGTCTCTGCCAATTTCCTATACATAGCCCATTGCATCGAAAAATGCAATAAGAGCTTCTTTGTCAGCGAGTTTCTTATGGTCAGGGAAAGGAACAAAAGGCTTTTCTTTTGTAGCGTTGGGAAAATTCAGAGCTTTGCGAATGATGGCAGGTGTGATCTTTATCGTGCCATACTCAGTATCGCCGAGGATACAATCAATTGTTTTGGAGGGATCTTTGGCGAATGGCAACTGAGAGTGTCTGGCAGTATACCAGAACTGGGATAGTAGTAGCTGACTTGCAGGAGGTGAGATGGTCAGGGCTGTTGAAATGCAACAATTCTTTAGGAAATTCACAGCATCTTTCAGATGTGTGACTTGCTTTCGAGGAGGAAATTCGAGAAGCGCAGAAAGGTTGTTCGTTTTGGTCCAATCTAGTTGATCCAGAGTGAACTTAACCTGAGGAGCCTTGATAATTTCTACTTCCTCAGAATCAATGGAGATGTTCTCAGCGGTAGCAGGAATGTCAGACGACGCCATTTCTCTGTATTATCAGTTCAACCAAAGATGTTAATCAAATAAGAATAATCTTAATGTGGAAAGATTTTCCATTAAGATGGTTCAAATTTTATCCATTTCATTCAGACACAAATGTCTTAATGAAGATTAGGGTTTTTCTTGATTTTAAGAAACGAAATGTAAAACCCATTTATTCTTGTTATCCAGTTTTCTATGAAGAAATAGATTCTGGAAACGAATGAAGAACAAGTTTAAGATTTTTGCATTTAAACTTGAAGAACAACCATGAAATAGTTGTGTTCGTAAAACCATGAAAAAAATGATTTCATTTTAAGAAGTTCTTTTGTTTGATCTTGTTAAAACAAGGAAAAGATCGGAAACAAGTTATACGCACTCGGTAATAAATAAGAACATATTAACCTTGATGTTTGATGAAGAAGATGATGAACAGTTCTTTGAAGTTTTAGAATGCACAAATGCAACAGTGAATTCTTTCTTGCAGAGGAAGATTTTTCGCGTAAAAGAAAAATATAAACCACGAGTTTGTTTATATAGAGAGATTGAGAGAGAAAATCTTGAGCGGGAAAAGATTTTCATCATGACACGGACACGTGTTTGCATTTTATTGGAAGTTTGAACGAGACGTGCAAACGTGTGTCAGAAAGAGAAACGTGTCGGGGTTTATCCGTTGCAATGACGTCACAACTGTCCTTTCATATTCTTTTAGGATGTCTCTGAGGTTTTGAAAGCTCAGTGACTCTTTTACAAACATGAAGCACTGAATGAAAATATCAGTGATGGTTTTAAGAATTTTCAAAATATCGCTGTTAAGGAAGAAATATTCAGCGATGCATTTTGTTTTGAAATCTTGCATTTTCATGCGATTGTTAGAGAGAGAAAACATACCTTGATATCAGCTTAACCAAGTTTTATTCAGAGAGAAGATGAGTGAATAGGTTATACGAGTTGATTTTATCCTATCGCTGATCAATGTGAACCGTTGAGGATTTTACCCTTCAAAGTTCAGCATTCCAAGCTCGCTGATGAGAAAGTTGAATCTTGTCTCAACATGAGGCTTGGTAAATAAATCAGCTAACTGATAATCAGTTGGGATAAAATGAAGTTCTATATCACCATTCATCACATGATCTCTGATAAAATGATATCTGATTTCTATGTGTTTGGTCTTTGAATGTAGTACTGGATTGTTTGCTATGGCGATGGCACTTGTGCTGTCGCAATAGATTGGAATTTTGGAGAGCTGAAGATCATAGTCTAGTAGCTGATTTCTCATCCACAAGACTTGAGAACAACAACTTCCAACAGCTACATATTCAGCTCCAGCTGTGGAAGTGGACACTGAATTTTGCTTTTTACTAGTCCAACTTACCAGCTTTCCACCCAAGAGCTGACATCCTCCTGTGGTGCTTTTCCTATCCATTTTGCAACCTGCAAAATCACTATCTGAATAGGCGGTTAGATCGAATCCTGAATCTTTGGGATACCAAAGACCTAGGTTCGCTGTACCCTTAAGGTATCGAAAAATTCGCTTTACAGCTTTCATATGAGATAGCATAGGTTCAGCTTGATATCGTGCACACAAACATGTTGCATACATAATATCGGGTCAGCTAGCTGTAAGATACAAGATAGAGCCGATCATCCCACGGTACAGCGTGACATTAACAGGTATTCCCTTTGAATCCTTGTCAAGTGCCAGCGGTGGTGCCATAGGGGTTTTCATAGCTGAACTATGAGTTAAATCAAATTTCTTCAGCATATCTTTAACATACTTTCCCTGATTAATAAACATTCCTTTTTCAGTTTGCTTAATCTGAAGACCAAGGAAATATGTTAGTTCACCCATCATGCTCATTTTATACTCATCTTTCATTCTATCAGCGAAACGAGTACAAAGCTCAGGGTTAGTAGAACCAAATATAATGTCATCAACATATATTTGAACTAGAATGATATGACCTTTCACTTTTCTAAAAAATAGAGTTTTGTCAATCTTACCTAGCTCAAAATTTTCAATATGGAGATAAGTAGAAAGAGTGTCATACCATGCACGAGGAGCATGCTTCAAGCCATAAAGTGCCTTATCCAGTTTATAAACATAACCTGGACGCTTAGAATCTGAGAATCCTAGAGGTTGTTCCACATACACTTCTTCATTCAACTTTCCATTCAGAAACGCTGACTTAACATCCATCTGATGTACTTTGAAGTTTTTGTATACAACATATGCTAAGAATAGACGAATAGATTCAAGTCTTGCTACTGGAGCAAATGTTTCGTCATAATCTATACCTTCCTCTTGTCTGTATCCCTAAGCAACAAGACGAGCTTTGTTGCGGGTTACAGTACCATGTTCGTCCAACTTGTTTCGATAGACCCATTTAGTGCCTATTACTGTTTTATCAGTTGGTCTCCGAACAAGTTTCCAAACTTTGTTTCTTTCGAATTCAGTCAGCTCTTCTTGCATGGCGCTGACCCAGTTTGGATCTTTGAGGGCATCATCTATTTTCTTTGGTTCAATTAGAGAAATAAAGTTAACAAATAAACAAATATTACCTGCACTTCGTCGAGTCTGAACACCAGTGTTTGGATGACCAAGAATTTGATCAATTGGTTGATTTACGGTCCATCGCTGAGTCGGAGCATAAGTCGCTGACTCATCTTGAACTGAAGGAGCTGAAGATGAGGCTTCAGCTACTTCTGGAGTTTCAGCTAAGAGAGGAATACTTGCATTTTTCATTTCATTTACTGATTGCTGAGAGATAGATGAAATGTCTGAGGCATTTGGTTCAGCGGTAGGTATAGTGTTTATAGGAACAGCTGAGACCCATGATGTTTCAGCTTCACTATTCTGCATGTTTGGAATGATAGGAGGACTATCATCTCCTACTAGATGAGCATGCGGAGTGGGAATATCTTCTGAATCACCAAGATGAGAAAACATCCATTGATTCAGTTCTTCAGTATCAGCGGACGGTTTAGAGTTCGCTGAACGGGATTCGTCAAACTTGACGTGAATAGTTTCTTCTACAGTTTGTCTTCTACGATTGAAGACTCTGAAGGCTTTGGAAACTGAGGAGTATCCAAGAAAGATTCCATCATCAGCCTTAGGATCAAACTTTCCAAGAGCATCTCTGTTGTTCAGTATGAAACACTGACATCCAAAGATGTGAAGAAAGCTGATTGAAGGCATTCTCCCATGAAAGAGTTCATAGGCTGTCTTTTTGAATCTTTTAACTATCAGCGACCTGTTTTGCGTAAAACAAGTAGTGTTGACAGCTTCTGCCCAAAACTGAGTAGGCAGGTGAGAATCGCTGAGCATTGAACGTGCAGCTTCAATAATTGTTCTATTTCTTCTTTCAGCGACTCCATTTTGTTGCGGTGTTCTCACTGAAGAGAAGTTGTGAGAAATACCCTTACTCTCAAGGAAGGAATCAAGAGAACTGTTTTTGAATTCAGTCCCATGATCACTCGTTATTGAGCGAACGATCAGATTGTTCAGGGTTTCCATCTTCCGAACAAAGGTGATGAGTTCTTCAGGGGTGTCACTCTTAGAACGGAGAAACATTACCCAAGTGAAGCGAGAGAATTCATCAACTATGACCAGCGTATATTTCTTTCCAGCGATGGATTGTTTGTTAACAGGGCCAAACAAATCCATATGGAGTAGTTGTAGAGGAGATGACACTGATGAAACTTGCTTTGATTTAAAGCTTTCTTTGGTCTGCTTCCCTTTTTCACACGCTGAACATTAAGACTCTTTGGCGTATGAATGCTGAGGTAGACCAGTGACTAACTCTTTTGAAGAAAGAGTGTTCAGTGTCTTGAAATTTAGATGAGATAGCCTCTTATGCCATAGCCAGTTGACATCAGATGAGGCCTTTGAGAAGAAACAGGAGTTCTCAGTGGTTGTTGAGTCCATGTTTATTACATCAACATTTTCCAAACGATAACCGCTGAGAGCTATCTTCTCCTTTTTGTCAGCGACAAAGCAGGATTCCTTAGTAAAGATTACTTTGTTATCCATGTCGCAAAGCTGACTGATGCTTAGAAGATTATGCTTCAGCCCTTCAACATATGCGACACTTCTGAAGGAGGTTGTACCATTTCAAAGTACACCATACCCTCGGGTATGTCCTTTTCCATTTCCACCGAAATTCACAGAGGGACCCTTCTCTTCCTTGTATTCAGCGAACATGCTTTTCTTTCCAGTCATGTGTCTAGAGTATCCGCTATCGAGATACCAGATACCCTTCTTAACCTGCAATACAAAGGAAGATTAGTTTTTCTTGGGTACCCACTTGACCATGTATACACATTTGTCAGTGGAAGTAGTTGGAATGGAAGATTCAGCAGTCTTCGCAGCATTTGAAGATTCAGCTTTGTCTTTCTTCACTTTGGTTAATTTCTTAACTTCAGTGGTAGGATTCACCTTGACCTGATTTGCACCAGGGTTGGTCTTCTTGGCCTTGGGGGCAATCTTCACCTTAGCTATCTTTTCAGCTTTGGTGGCTGTGGGGCACTTACTAGCAATATGATCGGTAAGTCCACAGCGATAACATTTCCTATAAATAAAAATAGTTCTAGGACCATTTGAATGCTGAGCTTTTGATTTCGAATTAGAAGTGCCAGCACCAAGTAAACTATTGGCTTTAGAAATGGGACGAACATTCAGTTCTTCAGATTTCTTACCAAGGACATCCACTCTGAGTCTAGGAGTAGATCGCTGAATAGATCCAGAGATCTGCTTCCTTGATCCAGAGGGATGAGCCACTGAAGCTTTAGAAGCATTCAGCTTTGGTACTAAGGTACCCTTCTGAGGATTCTGTTAATAACAATTCCTTTACCTTTGTCTTTAGAGACAGAGGTAGGTTTTGAATAAACCATTTTCTCCTTGCCTTTTGAGGAGGTAGGAGTTTCCTCAGGGATTGGTGTATTGGACGAGGAGCATTGAGAAGATGAAGTATCAGCGACTGAGGATACGAACGTTCCAAATTTAAGCATTGAACGCTCAGTGGTTGGTTTTGGAGTATCATATTTGTAACCCAGACCACATTTATCACTTAGGGGAATCTGAGACTTTATTATCTCAGTGATCTTTGTTGAAGAATTACACCATCCTTCAACAGTAGCTTTTTCAGCTTTTAATGCAGCGATAGCTTCTGCTCATTCGATTTTGACTAGCTGATTTAAATATACTTGATCTTTAAAATCTTCTTCAATTTTAGAAAGCTTTTCTATTTGAAGGTGGCAGTTTTTAAGCTTTTCAGCGAGATCAAGGTTTTGGTTTTCAACCACAGTTTTGCCGTTCATGGCTTCGTATAAACTTCTAGTCAAGAGATCGATCTTACGGAGACTATCAGCTTCATCAATATTTGCAATATTGGTAAATAAGGAAGGTGATACCTGAATAGCAGAGGTTGAAGTGGAGGGAATGTCTGAACTTTCTTCCTCTTCTTCAATCTTGGCCATAAGACATAGATTTGCTTCATCATCTTCAGAGTCAGATGATGATGCTTCTTCATCAGAAGCAGCCCAATCATAGTTAGCCATCAGGCCTTTACTCTTCTTCTTAAAGCTTTTCAGCTTAGCATATTTTTCTTTCAGCTTTGAATATTTGTCATCTTTATTCTTTGGAACAAAGGATTTCTTTGTTAAAGCTGAGGGTCTAGAAACTTTCTTAGACCTGCACTCGTTAGCGAAATGTCCTATCATTTCGCAGTTAAAACAAGTAGCAGTAGCCTTATCAACAAAAGCTGATGATCTAGGCTTGTCAGTTATGGAAAGAGGTTTGTTCTTTCTAAACATTTTCTTTTTGGCAAATCTCCTGAACTTTTTAGTTAGGAGAGCCAAAGATTCACCATCATCTGAAGAATCAGAATCTGATGACCTTTCAGAGTTACTTTCTAACTCAGTGATAGTGACCGAGGGTCGCTGAGTAGAAGGTTCCTCTGAGATTAAAGCAACAGGGGTGCTTTTGGAATCTTTTACAAGATTCTTCTTAAGATGGCTCGATTGCTCATGATTCAGCAACGTGCCATATAAGGTTGAAAGGGTCATTGATTTTAGATCCTTTGACAGCTTGAGACACATAGAATAATTGTCCCAGCTTTCACGTAAACATTCTAGAAACTTTGTCAGAACTTCAAAGTTAGAATATTCCTTACCAACATTTTTCAGATCTATAATTAAACAATTAAAACGTTGGTGAACTTCAGAGATAGATTCATTCTTACCAGAAATGAAGCTTTTGTATTGTCTTACCAGGTTTATCTTTCTTGAGTCCTGGACTTCAGACGTTCCTTCATACTGAACACATATTGTGTCCCACATGGCTTTTGATGTTTTCAGATTCATGACGGAATGGTAGACTTCGTCAGGAAGAGCCATGGATAGTATGGATCTGGCTTTTGTATCTATAGCCACTTTCTTCTTATCTTCGTCGGTCCATTGAAAGATTTCCTTAGGGACCAGCCTTTCTGGAATAGCAGGTCTATTCTCAGCGGCTGAAACTGCAGCATCAATTCTTACAAGGATGAATGGACCATTCTCGAGATAGTAAGGCATAGTAGGGTCTACACCTTCTAGGAAGAGTGTCATCCTATTTTTCCATAAGTTGAAGTTATCTCTGGAAAATCTAGGGGGTTTAGCAAGAGAACCATTGTCTATATAATTTGGGTTTTTGTTGGTGGACATTTTCAGATAATAGCAAGGAAGAGAAATATCTTAGATTAGATCTTGTTTATGAGATTAAACAAATCCGCTCGGATACCACTTGTTGGTCCCGAAGGCCTATACAAGTTTGTAGAAGGGGGGGGGGGGGGGGTTGAATAAAAACACACAGATTTTACTTTTCTAAATTGTTTATTGATAAATCATTAACAATTTACAGCTTGTTGCGGAAACAAGATTAAGGATAAACCTAAATCTAAACAAGTTGGAACACTAAGGTTTCTTGCACTAAGAGAGATAAGGAAATTACTAATAATAACCTATCTTGAGATAAGAGATTGAACTTGTCCAGAGTTAGCAAGTTACTTCAAATGAAGTGGGTTCATCTCTTTATATACTACATGTATTTAATGCAAGTCGGTATACACTTTACACGTGTCATCAACTGGTTGGTTGCATGTCATTGACCTTTGTTGACAACCTTAGTAGCCGCATGGATGAACAGTGTAGTATCAGAGTGGTTGTACGATTTCAGACAGTCGGAGGTTCTTTTCTGACATTTCGTACGGAGTCGTGCAAGGGTGGTTAAGACAAAAGTACTTTGTACGGAGGACTTCATGATCAGCTTTCGTTGATTCAGAGCATTATCATTATCTATTCAGCGAATGATAAAGTTCAGCGATAGCTTAAGTGTTGTACTTGATACTTCACGTTGAGTGGACAAATCTGAGTCTTCGCTGATCCGCATCAGTTCATTAGGAGACTTGTCGCTGGTTCTTGAGCTTGATCTTCGACTTCAGCGTAGAACCTTTGTTGACGTGAAACTTGTCTTCAGGGATCATAAGTAAACAACTAACTTATCAGCGATCATCATAATGACTGAACAGACTCAGAGCATTAATGGTGAACAGTGTTCGCTGAATGTTTAATTTAAAGAGCGAGAGTTCCTATCAGCGGTACTGTAAGATCTTAGTACTTATCAGCGATAGTGAAACTCTGATACATATTGTTTACTTACAATTTTCACTAAGTATATAAGAGAGGGTCATTATCAAATCACTGAGGGTTTGGATCAACAAATGGCTTCCACCTCCAATGCTCCGGTGAACTCCCCAACCCATTCAGAACACTCTCAGAACCCAGACTTGGCCGGAAACTTAGAACAGGATAACTCCGGTGAGTCAGTAGCTTTTACTCCGACCACCCACCTGCAAAACTTTTTGGAACATGATCACTTTGAACGAAACCTTCCCCTAAAACCCAATAACCATTTCCTTGTTCCCTCAAGAACAGCATTTAGGGAGGAACATGCTATTCTTCTGCACATTCTGGAAAACCATTATTTGTTCCCTCTATTAACCAAGAATGTGAAGAAGATCCCTGCCAGATACCTTTACCAATTTTGGCAGAGCTGCCATTTTGACCCAGAAGATAGACAAATCAAGGGATACATCTCCAAACCCGACCAATCTGAATACCTGGAAATCAAGTTCAACATAACCATGTTCACACTAGAATTCAACCTACCGACCAGAGGACTTCTTGGCATAAAGAAGTATGCAGATGAACCATCAGATGAAGAACTCTGTAGGTTTGCAGAGATGTTGGGCTACAACACCCATTTAAAGAAGAGGAATGATTTCAGGAGGAACAGATTTCCCCCTCTGTGGAATACCCTCTTTTCCATCCTAAATAGATGCCTAACTGGCAAAGTTGGTAGCCCTGACCAAACCTCCCACCAGATCATGGCCATAATGTTTGGGGTTTATTATGACCTGCCCTTAGATTATGGTACCCAAATGATGCAGGAGATCATCAACACAATAGACCACAGAATTTCAGCACATAGGGCAAAGGGGAACTCAACCAAAGACAAAGATCTCCCCCCTCTACAATATCAGAGGATTCTCGGTGTCCTACTAGAACCTCTGCTTCGATTACAAGAATGGCCAATGGAGGGCCCTGTCATCAAAACATACCCTATGGGCAAGAACACCCCAACAAAACATGAAGTTGGGTACGACTTCTGCAGACCTCTATCGAAAGAGCTTATGGGATACGCAACTGATGAAGAACTTAAGCTAGCATATATACACGATCACCGGACTCCTGAACCGAGTCCAGTGACACCCCCACGTCTAGGAGCCTCTGTAGGAGATCCGATAGTTGAGAAAATGAGTGATGAAGAATGGGTAGTGGCTTTGGCTAAACATGAAAAGATTCAGGAGAATTTCCTTCATCAGAGATGGCAATTAGAAACCTCTGCCTCGAAGAGCAAAACCTCTACAACCACTCCAAAGAAGAAGAAAGCTCACAAGAAAAAGAAATCTGCAGAAGGAACCTCTACCAGTGTTGCCCAACAAACCGACCAAACCCCTCCAGCAGAAACAATGATTGAATCTTCTGCACCCCCTCCTCCAAAGGAAAAGAAGAAGAAAAGAAAACACAAGTCTTCAGAGGAGGGTTCCCCCAAACCAAAGAGAAGGAAACACAAATAGAAATCCAAGAAACATTACACTCCTCTGCAAACCATCGCAGAGGGAGTTGAAATGGAAGAAGAAACAGCAGAAGAAACTCCCATCCACTACGCAGAACATGGTGACTTCAACGACTTTCTTCAACGCCCCGATATTGCAGATTCCTTAGACACCTCTGGCTGGAAGGCATAAGCCCTCTCCATTCAATCAACAGAAGTACCGGACTTCAGAGTCTCCTATGACTTGGATGAAGATGATCAACCCCTTAAGGATATCCAGGTTTAGACACCAGAAGTACTACAGAACCCCTTCCTCCAACCCGGATATGATGTTCTAAGAAGAAGTCCAGAGGAAGCGGTTGTCACAGAGGATATAGTGGAATCCGATGAATATGAAGATGACCAGATAAACTACGGATCTCTACACACTGATCTTAGGCATCTGCCCTTATTCCATCCCATGTACACCACACTCGTACAAGAAGCTGAAGGCACTAGGGTAGAAGCTGCAACAGGAGTAGAATTCATGGGAAATAGGGCAGAGAAAGAGGCTAAGACAATAGACGGTGAAATAGTGATAGGATGCTCAACCGAGGAAGAATCTAGAAAATATGTCGTAGTTAGAAGAGGCACACAACCCCAACCAATTCCCAGTGCAACCCACATTTCTAATACCGCCAGTCTAGTAGCAGAAGGTGTTATTGAAAAAGAGCAGCACAGCTCGACCCCACCCCAAACTGACCAGGCAGAGGAAATTCTCTCTACCTCTGTACCAATCTTATCCGGGGAAACCATTCCAGGGGAGTCCTCTCAAAAGGACTTACCCTTAGTATGTGATCAATTGCCCCAGATCACAACAGACATCCCAGCAGAGGAATTTGTTTCCTCTGCTACACGCACACACTTAGGACCAAAAGGCTCTTCAGATGAGCATAGTAAGCACAAAGACGAAGGGACTCTAGACAAGTCCCCAAGTCAACTTAAAGATACTCTTGTATCCACCTCTGGAGTGGATCAAGACAATGTCCTTAACAGAACCTCCATAGAGTCTGAGGCTCAAAAGGCTCCTGCTCAAGGATTAGAGGGAAGTCCTTCCGCTCTCAACGTACAAACAGGAGCGAAAGAAGGCGTCTCAGGAACAGAGACTCACTCTGGGGATGCATGTGTTCCCCCAGAGGTTACACCTAGTCCACAAGTATAAAGGGATGAGTTCCAAACCCTTATCACCTCCGTGGACAGCATATTGAAAGGGTTGAAAAGCTCTTTTGATTCTTTTGCAGATACTACATCCAGGGCCTTAACCAATCTAAACACCAAAATGGACAACCTGTCCACAGAGGTGCAAAATGCCTTAGCCCAGATGAAGTCAACTTCTACAACCTCTGCTACCTCTGTTGCCGCTGAGTTCGAGAAAGCCACATCCTCTGCTTTCCAAAGCTCTGTCAAAGACTTGATTGAAAAGCTGAAGAAAGAGATATCCTCTACCTCTAAGGGCATAACTCCAGAAGACCTAAAGAAGGCCTTAGAGCAAGTCCAAGAGCATACTACGAAAGAAACTCTAGCCATAAAGCCTTCTGACTACATGACCAGAGCACAACTCACAGAGCTTGGGCAAGGTATACTTGATAAGGTCATAGAGTTCATCAGAGCCTTCACTGCTGCTAACCCCAACTACGTCAAAGATTTTCGCAGAAGTATCGGCAAAATGCGCTTCAACACAGAAGCAGAGGTCCATACCCTCCTCGGCCTCTGCGATGATCTATGCGCAAAAATGATAGCTGCAGGTGCCACTCCTCCAAAGAAACCAGAAGCATCGTGCAGGGCAAAGGATACCAAAGACAGGGGTCAGGATGACTCTGATGATGATTCTGAGGATTCATCAGATCATCCTGAGGGGGAGAAGACAAGGGAGTAAGCTGCAACCAGAGGTCTACTAGCTCCACCAATTTCAGTAGAACCTGTTTCCCAAGCTCCTCCAACTCAAACCCAAGAAAGAAACCAACAACAGACCACAGAGGCAACAACCACCTCTGTGGATACATCCCCTAAAGAAATACAAATCCAAGCCCAAGTACCTTAAACCAATCAAGATCAACAACAAAAGACCACAGAGGTAATACCCACCTCTGTGGAAACAACCTCCATATTCGGAGAAGATGTACCAACCCGTGAACAATTTCAAATCCTGACATCCTCCGAAGAAGATCAACCATCCCAATCACCAAAACCAAAAACACCAGAAGAACCTAAGTTACCATCCCCCACACCAGAAGATACAACAACAAAACCTCTATCTCCCACACCCAAAACCAAAACCAGAACCAAGACTATGGCTCACAAAAGAAAATATTTGAGCAAGTCTACAGAAGTCTCACCAGTAAAAACTCCTCCGTCCAAGTCCTCAGAAGCTCAAATGTCAAAACCTACAGAGGCAACCCCTACAACAGCAGAAGCACCACCAACAGAGGCAACACATCAAGCAGAACAGCCTAAAGAAAAAGTCAAGGGAAAGGGAATCATGATAGAGGAACCTAAAAAGAAGAAGCCAAAGCATCAACCAACAGAGAAATTGATGAAAAGCACCTTCGACGCCTACGTCACACCCAATCCTGAAGAAGAAGATTGGGCCTTCAGCATTCCCCCTCTGTCAAAAACACCTGTCTTGGATCTAAAGGCAAAACCTACAGAGGACAGAGTTGCCCAGATAAAAGGGTAATTGGATGGTCTGCGCAGGCCCATGCCTCTACCTGGTGCACCCCCACGATAGATGGAAGAAGTAGTGTACAGGTACTTATACAACAGAACCGTCGTAGACTCTATGCCACCATCCATTCAAGACCCCGACTTCCGTGCTGAGCTCGGTCACATATTCACAAGAACAACACCCAAGCCCGTCAACCAAGTCTACTCAATCTCTAAAATCGACAAGGTCATATACTGTAAGTTCTCTCACACCAGAACCACACCTAAAGTCTTCTACAACATCTATAAGGTCAAAAGAATGGATAGAACCGAGAACCAATTCTCAGACGCTGACCTTAGGAACTTAAGCCCCTACGACCTACCCGACCTTCTGAACTGGACAAAAGAGAACTTCACAACAGATGTAAATCGAAGGGCATACAGGGTGATCAGGAAAGCCATGCGTGAGAAACTTCTGCTATACAACCTAGTCGATTTCCACGTAGGACGAGATCGTGGAGTGAGAAACCTAAGTCTCAGACCACCAGAAGATGACTGCCCATCCTCTGCCATACCAAACTCAACCATTACATTTCCAAAGGTTGGGTTAGTCTATCAAGATCCTGCTGGGAAGTCGAGACTGTTCCTAGAGATGGACTGTCAAAAGTATGCAACAAGTACTTTGACAGAATTCAGAGCCATCCTCAAGGAGCATAGAGGAACGGAATTGATGGATAAAGCCTCCGCCGATAGACTGATAGAGGTCATTGAGTCCGTCATCAACTTCAGAACCCTCTGCATCAGAATATATCATGAGCTCAAAGAAGTAGGACTCGACAACAAAAGTTTCAACGACTTCCAAAACGCCAACGTCTGAGTTAGTCTACAAATCTCTGCCACTTCTTCTTTCATCATGTAATCAAATGTAAATGCCTCTGGCATAATCTTATATGAAAAGAAAATATTTTACAGAGGTCAAATACCTCTTGTCGTGTACTTAGCCTAGAAATCCACGCACCTTTCAATTTTTTATTTTTCAACACTTAGGGGGAGATTGTTAGCTCAAATCTTTATTGTTTAAGAAGTATTGAAAAATAGGCTAAGTATAGAAGTATTCGACAGAAGCCTTTGTCGAGTCTCCAAGAAGACCGAAGTAAAGAATCGCCAGAAGACTCTTCACAGAGGACAAGGCCACAGAGCCTCTGTGGTATGAAGACTAAAGACTTAGAAGAATACCTGAAGATCAAGACAAAGACGATCGTGCTTCTCACGTTTACTGTTGTACGAAGATCTTGAAGATCATTCATACAAGGCTCGCCATACTGCCTCCACGTGTCAACCTCTGATGGGTTGCAGTCTTTGTAAAGTGCGGCACACTACATCAACGTTGTACCTGTCACTGTTCCACGATAGTGTCTTTGTACCTTAGTACTTCTTGTCTCCACCTTGTCCCCTTTAGAAGTAGTATAAATAGAAGACTCATGTTGAGCTCTTCTATTAAGTTTTGGACAACACACACACCATTAGAGCAGAATTCTTGTAATACTTTCGGTGATCTTGGTGGTCTTATGATATCAAATACAATGAATCATTGAGTTAATTATATGTGTTATTTCGACTCTGTTTATTTGATATTGTGTGTCTTTCTACCAAAATATATCTGTTAGTTCGTAAAACGCTTCCGCACTATTTCTTGTTTGAACTAGTAGATAGAAATATCATTGCTTAAGTAAAAACGGAACCAACAATAGTCTATACCTTCTTGTTGGCTGTAACCCTTTGCGACCAGGCGAGCTTTATTTCTAACAACAATACCACTTTATCCTCTTATTCCTAAAGACCCATTTGGTTCCGATTATGGTCTTATCCTTAGGACGCTTCACCAAACGCCATACTTCGTTGTGCTTGAATTCATTAAACTCTTCTTGCATCGCATTAATCCAATCTGAATCTTCTAATGCCTCAGATGCTTTCTTGGGTTCGATTGAGCTCAGAAAGTTTACATACAAACACTCGTTTGTTGTAGCAGATATTGTCTTCACTCCATCTTTGATGTCACCAATTATGTTTGCGGGTCGATGTGCATTTATCCACTTTAGTGTACTCGGGAGTGTTTGTACATCAACTCGAGTATTTGAATTTTTGTTTTCATCTAAAACAACAATTATTTCTTTACTTGATTATGTTGAAGGTATCGTAGTTGGTACCAGTGATTCAACTTCAGGTGTTGAGATTCAGGCATAGAATCATTTGATGTAGTTTTAGAAACTCTATCATTGCTTTGAATCACTGGTTCAGAAACTGTAACTGGTGTAGATTCAGTTGGATTTACGTCTGTGGCACCTGATGTTGTAGCACTAACCTCTTAAGAAGGAACAGACATATCAGCACTTGTCTGTCGTGTGATTGCATTTATGGACGTAGCTGGTGGTTCCATATATGCACAAATGTCCATAAAAGAATCAAAGAAAAGTAAATCAATATCAGAATTATTATTTTTATCTAAAACAGAATTAATTGACTATTATAGCTCAGTTTCTGCTCTTTGTTGAGTAGAAGCTTGTAGTTGTAGTCCGAGTCCTGAACTGCTCTGTCCAGGAGTCAAAATGACATTTTCATCAAAGGTTACATTGATGCTTTCAATGACGGATTTTGTTCTTTTGAGGTAGACCCGGTATGTCTTAGAAGTCAAGGAATATCCAATGAAAACACCTTTGTCACCCATTGTTTGAAACTTTGTTAATGTTTGTCTATCTTTCAGCACAAAACACCTGCATCCAAACAGACGTAAATTTTTTATATTAGGCTTTCGATTATTGATAATTTCATATGCTGTTTTATTCAAATGCTTGTTAATAATAGTCCTGTTTTGAGTGAAACAAGCCGTTGAAACCGCTTCAGCCCATCGACTTGGTGGAAGTCCAGAATACGCCAACATAGTGCGAGCCGCTTCTACAAACGTTCTGTTCTTTCGTTCAACGACTCCATTTTGTTGAGGAGTCATCGGTGCAGAAACATTATGAGAAATCTAGACTGAATCAAGAAATGATTGTAGTGTAGCATTCTTTAATTATGCGCCGTTATTGCTTCATATCTTTTGCACAGAACGTTGCCGAAGAACTTGTATTTTCTTGATGAACTTTATGATCAGTTCTGGTGCTTCAGACATTAAACGAAGAAATTCCAGCCAAGTGTACCGTGAGTACTCGTCAATCATAACCAAAATGTACTTTTTGCCTCCCATTGACTGAGTTCTCATAGGGCCACAAAGATCCTTATGAATAAGCTCTGGACAATTAGTGCAGTTGGACTGAGTCTTGGACTTGTGAGACACGTGTTTCATTTTGCCCATTTCACAAGCTGGACATACAAAAACTTTGTTGATCTTCAGTTCTGACAATCCTAACACCATTATGCTACTTCTTAGCATATTAATATCTCTGAAATTCTGATGAGACAACCTCTTATGCCACAACCAACATTGTTCTATAAAGGCTTTTGAAACTAGACATATATGTTTCGAAGCAACTAGAGTCGTAAAATCGGTTATGTAGAGATCACCACATCTATTTTCCTTGAAGATTTCCGAGCCATTTGGATCCACAATGCGACAAAACTTCTTGTTGAAATTTACATTACAATCCTTGTCGCAAAAATAACTGATACTGAATAAGTTGTGTCCTAGACCCTCCACATACAAGACCTTTTCAATTGAAATCGTTGTTTTGACTTTACAGTATTTGTAAACAACAGATCTATTAGGTAAATGTCATCATCTTCATTGATCTTGAGAATTCTAGAGTTTACATGTGAATTACAAATTTTCTCTCTCTAGAATGCTCTCTAACTTTCTCTCACTAGATATTACAAATAAGCTTCCTTCTAATGACTTGCTTAACAACTAAGCTAACAAATCCTATTTATACCTAGGATTACAAAACATTAAATCTAATTACATTGACTTTTACTTAAACTACTTTGACTTTGACTCTTACTTTGACTTTACACTATTTGACTATTACAAGACTTTTACAATAAATCTTGAATACAATTTTGTGCGTTAACACCTTTTCTTGGAGAAAATTTTGCTTATAAAAGTCTTACAAGAAGATGTATATTACGAGTTTGAGGAAGGTTCAGTGTAACACCCGGAAAATCCACGTAAGTAAATTTAGTTCCTCTTATACCGTTTGATGTACCATCCCGGATTATAGATTTTGTAAAGTGTAGAACTTCGTGTGCATGCATGCAATCTCTTAGAGGCTCGTGTTTGGGTCTCGTCTTGTCTTCTAAAATAAAAATTTCGGACTCTAATACCCTCGTAAGGACCAGTTTTGACGCAAGAAGAAAACGGACAGCAGCTGGGGTGGGGATGGCGACATTGCCCCGCGACAATGCCCTAGGCAAAGTCGCTGGGGCATAGTCGCGATCAGCTGCCCATAAGTCGAAATCGAGCAGAAAGTGGTACCTGGAGGGCGACATTGACCCGCGACAATGCCCTGGGCAAAGTCGTTGGGGCATAGTCGCGATTAGGGGTCGAGGTGCTGTTTCTTATATCGTTTTGGTAGGATTTTAAGAGCATTGGTATCACATTCAGCTCCAGAACTCTCTCCATCTTTTAGGGAGATTTTGGCTTCCAAGTATGTAAGTTCTCTTCTTCTATCATTCCTCATCCATTATGGATTCTACCCATCACCTTCATGAGAAATATTCTCCATCTTAGGTTAAGGGATTCTCATCTTCAAGAGAACTCAAGTATCCAATAGACTTTCTCTCCATCTAGGGTTTTGGAATTTTACCACAAATCTTCTAAGGTGAGTAATTTGAACTCAAAAGTATACTTGATACATAATTTACTCTATCATTTCAATTGTTTCTAACAAATTTACCTTGAAGTGTATTTTGGGTCAATAAGCTCTTGTCTCCCTAAAAAGGAGGTTTAAATGGGCTTGATGGTAAGAATAGAGTTATGTAACAGCTTACTCTACTTGGATTTGTATATTTCATGATAGTATTTAATTGGAATTGGTTAAACCCAAATATTAGGGTTTGGAGCTTAATGGATTAAGCTATGTATTAATAAAGGGATTATGACTTTATGATGAAAGTGATTTAATATATAATTTGGTATACGTTTAATTGCTAGATGACAAAACTCCTATTATCACTTGTACATATGTAGATAACTTGAGGGCTACTTAAATGTAGAAATTATTTGCTTAATGGGATGGTTGGACCGTCTTAGTGGAAGTAATGTATGGTGTTGGGAATTACTTGGAGTAGTTAATTGTTGGTGTTCATAAATTGGAGGAGTCCCTAAGTAGGCACTAGGTAGATATAGTCTTGGGCACTTACCTTGGAGGTTTGTGTAACGATCCACGCCTTCGGGATTTATACCTTGTAGGTAGTCCCGATGTGCCGGGCCTTGAGGCGTTACCTTGGAGGTAGACGCTAACGTATATCTTCAATTATGGTGTAACTCGGGTTGGTGTTTAGGTCTTCCCATAGAGTCCAAATTTGTAAATGATCAAGTTGATATTCTTTATATGAAATAATTACATGTTTTACGATATGTTTGACTCACTAGGCAATTAAAGCCTAACACTTGTTGTTTGTCTAATGTGTATCACAGCTTCTAGTGGTGCCGTCATTAAGAAGGCATAGTTGGGGACTAGTGAGCGTGGGATACTTTTTGAGATGCCAAAGATAGAAGATCAAACATTGGACTAATTATGACACCTTTTGTAATCTTATTTCTATAGTAGAGATTAGATTAGTCGGTTGTCATTTAGTTGTCAATATTACATCTTGTTTGTAAACAGGCATATGTATATTCACTTTTATAGCTCGTGCAATGGCATTATATATATCACTCTTCCGTTTTATGGAAGTATTTGTTGACCCTGTTTTTGGGGTGTCACAAGTTGGTATCAGAGCTCTAGTTTAAGTGAACTAGGTATTGACTGTAGTATGCCTAGACTTAAGCTGAGAAAGAGACATCGACAATAACTACATGGGGTAGATATCATAGGATGGGAGAGTGTTAGGAATTGTGGAATTACATTTGTTGAGAATTATGATGACGGTAACGAGAATGCTTGTGTGTAACATGTTCATAATTTCACCTAGCTAATGCTATTATGAATGCGTTGTTACGTAAGTATGCTTGACTACTATTATTGTGATGATTAATGAATGTATTCTCTTTTCTCGAATGGTGTATATTAGCCCTTCCTCAACCATCCGATCTCTAGGGAGGCCAACTATCCAATTCTTCCTTTCTTTTATAGAGAAAATCCGGAATGTTTTAACCTGGATTGGTGAAGCAGCCTTCTTCAATCTTCAATGAATCAAAGTGGGACTCCGTAGGCCCCTTCTATAAGCATTCACGACCTCACCTTCTCGTAGATGGTGTCAGTGAGAGCCATTTTAGTACCCCCCGTTGACCTTTTTTTTGTAGATAGAATCTTCAATGAGTGGAAACAAGCAACCTTACTAAGCTAAGAAAGGTGCTTGTTGAGTAAGGCCGACTTTCTTCGAATGCTTGAGCGAGTACACAACTTTAGTCTATTCCTTACCACTATTCTCGCATGTTTGACAGACTAAGATGGTGAACACGCGAGGTCAACTTCAATCAGCACTGAACGGTCACGCCGCGACCGAATCTACGGCCGACCAACTGGCTAATCAAGCAGCGGCCGGACGTCCTCTGAGGCCACCCATCCTAGGTGGAGAACCGAAACATATACCAAGAACCCACATTGGCACCTCCAATCCTGTAATAGAGGAAAATACCCTCGAAAACCGACTGAAGGATAGTATGTGTAACGACCCGCAATCCCCAAACATAGTTCATATAGCATAAATTTCATAACGTCGTTATTTAACTAAGATACATCAGATTACAACTTCGGTCCTTTAGTCATAAACAAAATACATAATTTCATTACAAACTTTTCTTTTACTAAATACATTACAACTAATAACAAGACATGACTGTAAAACATGCCATAATCTTCAAAAACACACTTCTTCCAAAAGCTATCCATCGATTACCATTCCTAGTTTTCCTTACTCGATCCACGACCTGGAATACATATTTTAAAACAAAATGAGGGTTAGACCTAGCGGTCTAAGTGAGAAAACCCCTGTCCTTTCACAATCATTATAAAATCCATTTATAAAATCTTTTATATACACACATATATATCATACGTAATTAAATACCAATCAAGACTCGTGCACTGTGTTCAATTCATCCTCATTCTCATTTCCCTTGGCCATATCAGTTGGTTGCGATCCAACAACACCGTTGTATGACAATTACAGCAACGTTGTACAACAACTGCAGCACCGCTGTACAACAACTACAGCAAACACCGCCGACCATAATTTTGGCTAACATATAATCGTGTAGTGTAATGCACATATAAATACAATATATATATATCTCAATATATCATATTATCATTTATGAACACCTAATTACATTATCTATCACCCTTTTCAATCTACACGTATATGTATTCCAGTTTAAAAACATTTTGAAGAAAAACTCACCTGTTTGCTTAACAACACTCTTTTCAGTCCTCCACAAAGAATTCTGCTTTCACCTTCGATTCACAGTATCTGAAACAATCATGTACAAATATTGTTTTACCACTTTGAACACATAGAGCTTGCTAGGACTAAGAGCTTGAGATAACTCTATCTAACTCTTATCCTCAACTGTCTTCCCCAACCCGAACTTAAGTCAAGTCCACAGTACTTTCGGTCCTTATTCATTCCCTATCCATGAATTAACAAGACACATGCTACTGGACACTTAAAAGCATCTAAACTCATCAATTAGAACAATCAGCCAAAGTATCCGGAAACCACAGTTTATCCGGACAACAACACTTTTCCGGACAGCATGACTTTTCCGGACAACCTATACAATCCGGACGTCATCCGGACACCAAAGTAATCCGGATACTATCCGGTATCCAATTCTATCCGGAAAACATAAGAAAAGGAAACTTAACCGGATAAGGAAGCCGTCCGGACACTAGCAACAAGATTACCCGGACACTACCAACAAAACTACCCGGACACATTCAACCCGTGTCCGGACACCTCTGTCGATTTGTCCATTTTCGACCCAGAATTGACAGAAATCAATACCAAACATGGAATCACTTATTATACTCCGGTAAAAACAATCTATAAGCAATTACACACATAACTTACAAAGGAAACATACCTGAATTTACTTCCAAATTCCCAATTGATGATTTAACCTAGTTTACCCCCCTTTCTCCTTTTTGCTCTCAATACACACACTTACACACACTGAATATATGTATTTTATGAAAATATCTGATTCCTACTAGATAATATCCAGCATAATTACCATCTCAGCCCTCAAACATTCCATTAATGACCAAAACTCCATTAACTTCTAATTTAACTAACTTTTACCCTAAACATACTATTATAAACTTAATTAAATTTAACAATAAGAGGGTTTAACTAACAAACTTACCCGGGGTATTACATCATCTCCCCCTTAAAAGAATTCCATCCCGGAATTCGGTTAGGCAAAAAGGTGAGGGTATTTTGTTCTCATTTCGGATTCTGATTCCCAAGTAGCATCCTGCCCTCTATGATGTCTCCACTGAACTTTCACTTGTCTGATCTCTTTATTCCGCAACACTTTAACTTTGTGGTCAACTATAGCTTCCGGTTCCTCCACATAATTCAGCTTTTCATCCACTCGTATATCTGGTAGAGAGACGTCCTGATTTGGCGTAACTAAACATTTCCGAAAATTCGAAACGTGAAACGCGTTATGAATCCTGCTTAACTCTGGCAGAAGATTTAACCTGTAGGCCACTTCACCAATTCTTTCTGTTATTGCAAACGGCCCAATGTACCGCGGACTAAGTTTTCCTTGTTTCCCAAAACGTATAACTCCTTTCCATGGCGATACTTTCAACATTACAAAATCTCCAACTTGAAACTCTAACGGTTTTCAACGTCGGTCAGCATAGATTTTCTGTCTGTCTTGAGCCATTTTCAATCTGTCCCGAATCTGAGTAATCTTATCTGCTGTTAACTGTACTATATCTGGCCCCGCTAACTGTTTCTCCCCCACTTCGTTCCAACAAAAAGGTGTTCGACATTTTCTACCATACAGAACTTCAAACGGTGCCGCTTGTACGCTGGAATGATAACTATTGTTGTAAGCAAATTCGATCAGCGGTAGATGTTTATCCCATGATCCCCCAAAGTCAATAATACAAGCCCGGAGCATATCTTCTAAAGTCTGGATTGTTCTTTCACTCTGACCGTCCGTTTGAGGATGATATAATGTGCTTAACTTTATCTGTGTGACAATTTCTTTTTGAAAGCTTCTCCAGAATCTAGAAGTAAAACAACTATCTCGATCAGAAATAATCGAGATTGGTACTCCATGTCGCGTCATTATTTCATCAATGTACAATTTGGCTAAGCATTCCATCGAATCAGTTTCTTTTATCGGTAAGAAGTGAGCAGACTTCGTTAATCTATCGACAATCACCCAAATAGTATCAAATCCTTTCGGATTTATAGGTAGCTTGGTAATGAAATCAGTAGTGATCTGATCCCAATACCACATTGGTATCTCCATACGTTGTAATTGACCAAACGGCCTTTGATGTTCAATCTTCACTTTCTTACAAGTATCACACTTTTCCACATACTGATCAATGCTTCTTTTTATCCCCGGCCACCAGTAAATTTGTTTCAGATCCTAATACATCTTGTTCGTACCCGGATGAATGGAAAAACGAGACTGATGAGCTTCTTGTAGTACCCGATCAAGTAACCCACCCATACGAGGCACCCAAATTCTGCTTCCCAAACATAATAATCCACGGTCATCTTTTTCTAGCAATGCTGATACCCCCACTAATCGTTCTGTCTTCAGATGTTCTTCTTGAAACGCTTCTATTTGACACTTTTGCGAATTGTCAAAGATGTTCGGTAGCAGTTCAGCCCGTAGTGAAATAGCTCTTATTATCCACTCCTTTCCTGACGACTCAGTGCATCTACTACCACGTTCGCCTTTCCCGGATGATAAAGGATTTCACAGTCGTAATCATTCACCAATTCCAGCCATCTTCTTTGCCTCATATTTAGTTCCTTCTGATCGAAGAGATGTTGGAGACTCTTATGATCGGTAAATATTTGGCACTTAGAACCGTAAAGGTAATGTCTCCAAATTTTCAATGCGAAGACAACTGCTGCAAGCTCTGTATCATGTGTAGGATACTGTCTTTCATGGTTCTTCAGTTGACGAGAAGCATAAGCAATCACCTTTCCACGTTGCATAAGTACACATCCTAATCCTAGTTTGGAAGCATCGCTGTAGACAACAAAATCATCAGAACCTTCTGCAATGCTAATATTGGCGCGCTGCAGAGTTTCTCTTTCAATATTCTGAATGCTTCATCCTGTTCTGCTCTCCATTCAAACTTTAGATTCTTCCGAGTCAGCTTAGTCAATGGAGTCGCGATTCGAGAGAAGTCTTTTATAAATTTCCGATAGTAGCCAGCTAGACCCAAAAAACTACGTACTTCGGTTGGCGTCTTTTGCGGTTCCCATCTTTCAATCGCTTCCACTTTCATCGGATCTACTTAAATGCCTTTCTCTGAAACGACATGCCCCAAAAACTGAACTTCCCGCAACCAGAATTCACATTTAGAAAACTTAGCGTACAACTTTTCTTTCTTCAGTAACTCCAGAATCAAACGAAGATGTTGTGCGTGATCCTCTTTGGATCGAGAATAGATAAGGATATCATCAATAAATACAATAACGAATTTATCGAGATACGGCTTACATACCCGATTCATTAAATCCATAAAGGCAGCTGGAGCGTTCGTCAGTCCAAACAGCATTACTAAGAATTCGTAATGGCCGTACCTTGTACGAAAAGCAGTCTTTAGAACGTCTTCTTCTTTAACCTTCAACTGATGGTAGCCAGATCTGAGATCAATCTTGGAGAAATAACAAGCTCCAACTAATTGATCAAAAAGATCATCAATTCTTGGAAGTGGATACTTGTTCTTGATCGTGCACTTATTCAGCTCCCGGTAGTCAATACACATTCTCATTGAACCGTCCTTCTTTTTCACAAACAAAACTGGCGCTCCCTACGGCGAAGAACTAGGTCTGATGAAGCCTTTGTCGGATAGGTCTTGTAGTTGTGTCATCATCTCTTTCATCTCTGGAGGTGCCAGACGATACGGTGCACGGGCAATAGGAGCGGCTCCAGGAATCAGATCTATACCAAACTCTATTTGTCTAATGGGCGGAAGACTATTCAAGTCTTCAGGGAATACTTCAGGAAATTCACTAACAATAGGGATATCTTCCAACTTAATCTTTTCAGGCCTACTATCTATCACATAGGCTAAGTAAATCGAGCAACCCTTGCTGACACATTTACGGGCTTTTACCATAGATATTAGGCTAGACTGATGATTCTTACGATCACCATAAATCACTACTGACCACTTATCAGGTAAAACGACATTGATTATTTTCTTATCACAAACTATGTTAGCCTAATTCTCCGCTAACCAATCCATCCCCACTACCACATCAAACTCGATCAAGGCTATAGGATATAGTTGTATCGGTACTCCACACCCCTCTATATTTATTACACAACAATCAAAAATTTCTTTAACTGACACTTGGTTATCATTTGCAGTGTCTACCAGTAAGGCATGTCATAACATTTTAGGCTCTAAATGCATGTGAGCAGCAAATGAAGGAGACACAAAAGATCGGTTTGCACCGGAGTCAAACAACACTTTAGAACGTGTAGAGTTTATGAAAAATGTACCTGTAACCACATCCGGAGTTTCCTCCGCTTCTTTTGCTGTCATTTGAAATGTACGACCCCTTCTTCTTGGTGGTTCTAGTCTTGGAGCTACTGGTCTAACAACTACTGGTCTCTCTGATGTACCACCCTGCTGTATTCTTCCCCGCGGACAATCCGACTAAATGTGATCCGGAGAATTACACAAGAAACAAAGCCGCGTTACTAGGTATTGACAGTTTTTAGCAATATGCCAAAGATAGAAGATCAAACATTGGACTAATTATGACACCTTTTGTAATCTTATTTCTATAGTAGAGATTAGATTAGTCGGTTGTCATTTAGTTGTCAATATTACATCTTGTTTGTAAACAGGCATATGTATATTCACTTTTATAGCTCGTGCAATGGCATTATATATATCACTCTTCCGTTTTATGGAAGTTTTTGTTGACCCTGGTTTTGGGGTGTCACAAGTTGGTATCAGAGCTCTAGTTTAAGTGAACTAGGTATTGACTGTAGTATGCCTAGACTTAAGTTGAGAAAGAGTCATCGACAATCACTACATGGGGTAGATATCCTAGGATGGGAGAGTGTTAGGAATTGTGGAATTACATTTGTTGAGAATTATGATGACGATAACGAGAATGCTTGTGTGTAACATGTTCATAATTTCACCTAGCTAATGCTATTATGAATGCGTTGTTACGTAAGTATGCTTGACTACTATTATTGTGATGATTAATGAATGTATGAGTACACAACTTTAGTCTATTCCTTACCACTATTCTCGCATGTTTGTCAGACTAAGATGGTGAACACGCGAGGTCAACTTCAATCAGCACTGGACGGTCACGCCGCGACCGAATCTACGGCCGGCCAACTGGCTAATCAAGCAGCGGCCGGACGTCCTCCGAGGCCACCCATCCTAGGTGGAGAACCGGAACATATACCAAGAACCCACATTGGCACCTCCAATCATGTAATAGAGGAAAATACCCTTGAAAACCGACTGAAGGATAGTATGTGTAACGACCCGCAATCCCCAAACATAGTTCATATAGCATAAATTTCATAACGTCGTTATTTAACTAAGATACATTAGATTACAACTTCGGTCCTTTAGTCATAAACAAAATACATAATTTCATTACAAACTTTTCTTTTACTAAATACATTACAACTAATAACAAGACATGACTGTAAAACATGCCATAATCTTCAAAAACACACTTCTTCCAAAAGCTATCCATTGATTACCATTCCTACTTGTCCTTACTCGATCCACGACCTGGAATACATATTTTAAAACAAAATGAGGGTTAGACCTAGCGGTCTAAGTGAGAAAACCCCTGTCCTTTCACAATCATTATAAAATCCATTTATATGAAATCTTTTATATACACACATATATATCATACGTAATTAAATACCAATCAAGACTCGTGCACTGTGTTCAATTCATCCTCATTCTCATTTCCCTTGGCCATATCAGTTGGTTGCGAGCCAACAACACCGCTGTACGACAATTACAGCACCGCTGTACAACAACTACAACACCGCTGTACAACAACTACAGCAAACACCGCCGACCATAATTTCGGCTAACATATAATCGTGTAGTGTAATGCACATATAAATACAATATATATATATCTCAATATATCATATTGTCATTTATGAACACCTAATTACATTATCTATCACCCTTTTCAATCTACACGTATATGTATTCTAGTTTAAAAACATTTTGAAGAAAAACTCACTTGTTTGCTTAACAACACTCTTTTCAGTCCTCCACAAAGAATTCTGCTTTCACCTTCGATTCACAGTATCTGAAACAATCATGTACAAATATTGTTTTACCACTTTGAACACATAGAGCTTGCTAGGACTAAGAGCTTGAGATAACTCTATCTAACTCTTATCCTCAACTGTCTTCCCCAACCCGAACTTAAGTCAAGTCCACAGTACTCTCGGTCCTTATTCATTCCCTATCCATGAATTAACAAGACACAGGCTACTGGACACTTAAAAGCATCTAAACTCATCAATTAGACCAATCAGCCAAAGTATCCGGAAACCATAGTTTATCCGGACAACCTATACAATCCGGACGTCATCCGAACACCAAAGTAATCCGGATACTATCCGGTATCCAATTCTATCCGAAAAACATAAGAAAAGGAAACTTACCCGGATAAGGAAGCTATCCGGACACTAGCAACAAGATTACCCGGACACTACCAACAAAACTACCCGGACACATTCAACCCGTGTCCGGACACCTCTGTCGATTTGTCCATTTTCGACCCAGAATTGACAGAAATCAATACCAGACATGGAATCACTTATTCTACTCCGATAGAAACAATCTATAAGCAACTACACACATGACTTACAAAGGAAACATACCTGAATTTACTTCCAAATTCCCAATTGATGACTTAACCTAGTTTCCCCTCCTTTCTCCTTTTTGCTCTCAATACACACACTTACACACACTGAATTTCTGTATTTTATGAAAATATCTGATTCCTACCAGATAATATCCAGCATAATTACCATCTCAGCCCTCAAACTTTCCATTAATGACCAAAACTCCATGAACTTCTAATTTAACTAACTTTTACCCTAAACATACTATTATAAACTTAATTAAATTTAACAATAAGAGGGTTTAACTAACGAACTTACCCGGGGTATTACAGTATGCTTCAAGTTATGACCTCTGCCATGGCTCAACAGCAAGAGATGTTCATGAAATTGTTGGAGGACCGGGACTACAGTCATCGATGCATTGAGACAGTGGCGGATAATGCAAGAAATGGGTCAGGCGGTCTTGGGAATGTAGCAGCAGCACAAGAGCAAGCAAACGTGCGTGACGGGAGGAGAGAAAGGGGGTGTTCGTATAAGACTTTCCTTGGTTGCAAACCACCGGAATTCGCCGGAACTACCGACCCTGTTCGGTGTATGTATTGGATCCGGGAGATGGAAATGGCGTTCGAGGCTAGTGAATGCGAAGACTCCCAACGAGTTAAGTTTGCTTCTCATCTTCTCAAGGGCAAGGCCCTTACTTGGTGGAATCTCACCTGTTCGTCTCTCATGCCCGAAGTGTTGGCCAAACGCACATGGCCAACGTTCAAGAAGAAGATTCTCGACAAGTATTGTAGTGAGAGGGCCCTAGACAAGATTGAAGAGGAGTTCCGAGGATTGAATAAAGGGAATATTACCATGATCGTCTACTCAAAGGCGTTTCTTGAAAAGTTAAGTTTGGTGGAGCATCTGGCTCCCGATGAGAAAATGAAAATAAAGGCGTACCAACAGGGATTGCCAGCCGAGATGAAGACGGTCGTGAGGAACGCCAATGTGACAACTGTACAGGAAGCAATTGAAGAATCGTTGTTGGTGGAAGACGATTTGACTCAAGGAAAGTTGGAAAGTGGGCATGCGAGTGAGAAGAGAAAGTGGGAGGGACCGTCCGGATCCGTCCGACAACAAAGACAGGTTACCGGGAATAGAAGTGGGGATAACCGTCGTGATGCGAGGTGGTGTAATCGATGCAGGAGACATCATGCTGGCTCATGTAGTAACCAACCGCACTCGAACTCACAAGGGTGTTACAAGTGTGGGAAGAGTGGGCATTATGGTCGGGATTGTCCCATGAAAGGGCTGATTTGTTTCGAATGTCGTGAAACGGGACACGTAAAGAGGGACTGCCCGAAGTGGAAGTCGAGTGGAAGTGGGGGACCCAAGGCGGATGTTAGATCTGAGTTTTGTAAATAAACTAAGTGTTAAAGGTCTGATGAGAAGACTCAGATGTTCTGATATGAAGGGTCAGAGTTCTGACTAAGAAGGCTCAGAAGAATCGCTTTGAAAGTTTGAGAAGTAGAGCCAGAAGTTCTGAGAAGCCTTGTCAGAAGAACGTTCAGAAGTTCTGAACTACCTGTTCAGAACTTATAACAAGATACTTTCCTTTGTGTTTAGTTAACTAATTAGATCATGATCAAATTAGAAAAAATTATAACTAGATGCAAAGGCCATGTGTTTATCTGGCAAAACCCAACACAGATCATGATCAGAAAAAGGTGTTGAAAACTGGAAGTGTTCTTAAATATCTAGATTTGGGAGTCTTTTTGAAAAACAAGAGTGAAAAGATTTTCTTCAGAGCAAAGGAGACTGCAAAATACTGCTCTGGAACTTTGAGATTCATCAAGCATAATTTGGAGAAAAAGATGTTGAAAATAAAGCAATGCAACATAACTCAGGAAATGATGACTCAGCAGATTGAAACTATTCAATAAATTATTGTCAAGATCGACAAAAGGCTTAATCAAAGAAATGTGCTCTTACAGAAGATTGCTCCTGCCTTGAAAGATTTGGATGATGCAAAGTATCAGTTTATTTGACAAAAAGGGGGAGATTGTTAGATCTGAGTTTTGTAAATAAACTAAGTGTTAAAGGTCTGATGAGAAGACTCAGATGTTCTGATATGAAGGGTCAGAGTTCTGACTAAGAAGGCTCAGAAAAATCGCTTTGAAAGTTTGAGAAGTAGAACCAGAAGTTCTGAGAAGCCTTGTCAGAAGAACGTTCAGAAGTTCTGAACTACCTGTTCAGAACTTATAACTAGATACTTTCCTTTGTGTTTAGTTAACTAATTAGGACACGTGTATTGTTCCTATTAGTCATTCATATTTGTACTGTAGCTTTAATATTTCCGTTGCAGTATATATATAGTTGTTAGCACTACATTGCTAACTGATTTTCCCGAATATATTAGTATTCTCCTTTTGTAATCTTTGAGATTCTCTCTCTCTAAGATCTGTAATTATGTTCTTAATTGAATACAATTGGGCTTGATCATATTACTTCTCAATTACTGTTTCATACATTGTTGTATTGATTGTAAGAGTAAATCCTGGACTTACAATTGGTATCAGAGCCACTCAACAAACAAATTTGTTCAAGATCGTGATCGCGAAGGTTTATTGATCAATTTCTTGAAGAATTCTTGATTCGTCAAAAATCGATTCCGCTGCTAGTTCTAATTCTTGAATTCTTGGCAATTCTTGAATTAATTGATTGTCTGTCGATCAAGAAATTCAAATTTGTCTCTCTGTTGAAAATTCTTACAATCATGTCTTCTAAAGAATATCTTGCTATGGGATCTGAAACAAAGCCACCTGTTCTAATTCCTGAAGAGTACCAGCAATGGAAAATACGAATGATCCAATTCTTGGATAACATAGATGAGAATTTGATGGTATCTATTCGAGAAGGTCCTATCAAAGTCTACATTGATGTGGAAGCAACTCCTGAAACAGAAACAACTCCAGAAATTCCGGCAACAAGGGTGAAGAAGAACTATTCTCAATACACAGCAGAACAGAAAAGTAGGCATGCAATAGACAAAAGAGCAATCACATTGATGACACTTGCAGTTCCGAATGAAGTTCTTAACATAATTGATAGTGGTTCATCAGCCAAGGAAATGTGGGATGAACTGGAAAGACAAATGTTAGGAACTGTCAGATCGATACAAGCCAAGTTAAGTCAAAGCATAAATGCTTATGAAAGGTTCAAGGCTAAAGAATCTGAAAGCTTAACTCAGACATATAGTAAATTCTGTACTATACTAAATGATTTGAGAAGGAATGGGCTGAAAAAGACAAAGTCAGAAATTAATTACAAATTTCTGAACAGTCTAAACTCTGAATGGTCATCATTTGCTATAAGTCTACAAATGAATAAGGACATGTGTGAAGAAGATCTAAATGATCTATTTTGTGTTCTTAATCAGCATGAGGACTCTGTTAAGATTGTGGTTGAAGAAAAGAAAAATGTTGCAGAACAATTAGCTTTTCTATCGAAGTCTAAAAGTGTGAAAACACCCAAGAAGGCAGCGTATCTATCTGAGATGCCAAATCTGGAGGAGTCTGATAAGGAAGAGGGATCAGAAGAAGATGAGGATATCAAAATAATTGCAGAAACGTTAGCCTTGTTGACTAATACTTTCAACAAGAGATATGGAGAAGGAAAATATCAGGGCAAGTTCAGGAAAGAGCAAGGAAGTTCAGATTTCAAGAAAAGAGAAGAGAGAGGAGAAAGTAAGTATGAAAAGAAGGAAGAAAGCAGGGAAGAAAATAGAGAAGAGAAGGAAGAAAGAAAAGAAAAGAATCTGTGCTTCAAGTGTGGAAAGTCTGGCCACTTTGCAAAGGATTGCAAAGTGAAAATTGTGAAAGATTATGAATACTATACCAAAAAGGCTCAGCTGGCGAAGAAAAGAGATGATAAAGTGGCATTGTTAGCTGAACAAGAAAACTGGTTGTACTACACGTCAGATGAAGATGACTGCATAAACTTTTCACAGATGCAGAGTTATATGGGAAAGATGAAGAATGAGGATGATTCTGACTTTGAAGATGCTGATTCTGAGTCATCTACTGAGGTACATTTTGCACTTGAAATAGACTTAATGACACAGATTGGTGAAATGAAAACTAAATTTGTTAATCTAAGAAAACAAATTAAAGGAGAAAGAAATTTAGTTAACAAATTCAGAATTGGAAAAGAAGTAATAAAAGAACAATTTGAGGAATCTGAGATTGAGAAACAGAAAATTAAAACTGGAAATTCTGAGTTGATGAAAAATCTTTCTGAATTAAAAATTGAGTTTTCAAAAGTTAAGGATGAAAAGGGTGATTTACAAATAAAGTTTAATATGCTATTTGAGGAAAGAAAGAATTTATACACCAAAATCAAAGAATTAGAACATCTTAACTTGAAAAGAGGTCAGACTCAGCAAACATTATATCTTCTTACAAGCAATGTAAAAGATACAAGATTTTATAATCCAAAGAAGGGATTGGGATTGGAAGAAAATGTTGTTTTAAAAAGAGCTCCAGTAAACTTGTATGATTTTGATAAGCTTCATGTTCCCAAACCAAAAACTCCAGAAGTTGTTGAAGTCTTTATAAGACCTGCAAGTTCCATCACAAGTTCTGACAACTTACAGAAATCAAGTTCTAAAAAGCCCAAAGAGATAGTTTCTGAGTTAAAAACAGAAAAATCAGATGTTTCAGAAGAAAAAGTTAAGAAAGAAATTTCTAACCCAAAAGAAGAGAAACCAAAATACAATGATACCAAATTCAAATATGACTCTTTAAATGTCAGCTACAAAAATAAACAACAAAGTTTTTCTTATTCTGACATAGAAAGTATATTTGATACTAGTAAGGCATCTGAAATAGTAAATCAGAAATCAGAGTCTTCTAATCAGAATTCTGATTGTTCAAATCAGTCTTCTGATTCTGAAGGTCAGAAATCTGAGTCTACTAATCAGAATTCTGATTCAAAAAGTCAGAATTCTGAGTCAACTGAAAATTCTGAAACAAAGTCAGAAGACTTTCTAGAACTTGAAAAGAGATTTAATCTTGTAAGTCAAGAACTTGAGGACTTAAGGAAAGCTTATGATGAACTTGAAAATGACTTATGTGATTTGGATTTTGATCTTAAAAATGCTTTAAAAGAAAAGAATATTTTTATTCAGAAAATAACAGAGCTTGAAAAACTGAAAGCTGAATATGATATGTTCAAGATTAATGCTCTAAAAGAAAATGATAAATTCTTTAATGAATCAAATACATATGAAAAAGGTGAATCATCTAATTCATTTTCTAACAAACATAAGTTGAATTTTCCAGGAAAAGAGGAAAGCAAAAGGAAAGATGATCTGAAAAGAGTTCCTGAGAAGACTGAATTGAATTCTGATTCTGTACCAAAAGCTCATAGTTTCTGTAATAAATGTACATGTACTTTGAAAAATAGAAATAAAAATGAAAGGACTTATGGTACAAACTTGTTGTTACTTGCACAGAAAAATCTGACTTGTGTTCAATGTAAAAGTGATTCTTTTCAATATTCTCAGAAATGTCCAATAACAATAACATTTGTTTCATTCATAAGAAAAGATATTCAGAATACAGAAAAGTAGAATGATTCTGTTCCTCAAACTCAGAGAAAAGAAAAGATAAAAGAAGTGAATCATCAAGTTAAAGTCAAAACAAAGTATGAGAAAGTAACTAATGTGAAAGAAAAGAAAGTTGTAAACATTGCAAAATCAAAAGTTACACCTTTCAAGAAGAAATTGAATAAATTTGTGAACAGAAAATGTTCTGACTTCATAAAAGTGCAAGGAAAATGGTGTTTAAAGAAAGATTTTGAATGGAAAGTAAAAGGCACTTTTGTTAAATCAAATGACAAAGCTAACAAAGAAGGACCCATTCCAAAATGGGTACCTAAAACTAACTGACTGTTGTTGCCGGGCTGTCATGTGTGGTTTTTAGATTCAGGAGCTTCAAGACACATGACAGGTCAGAAGTCTTTTCTATCAAACTTCACAGAAAAGGCTGGAGGAGCAGTAAACTTTGGAAATAACAGCAAAGGTCAAGTTAAAGGTTATGGGGATTTAACAAAAGGAGATCTGACAATTCAAAAAGTTTTTTATGTTGAAGGATTACAACATAATCTTTTCAGCATAAGTCAGTTTTTAGACAGTCTTTGTCAAATCAAGTTCCAAATAACAGGTTGCATGATTTTAACTGAAAAGGATGTTAAAGTCTTCTGGGCCAAAAGACATATGGATTTATTTGTGGTTAACTTTTCAAAATTACAAACAGTAAATCCTGTTTGTCTTTTATCAAATTCAACTGCAAATGAATGCTGGTTATGGCACAGAAGATGTTCTCATCTAAATTTCAAAGATCTTAATAATCTTGTGGTAAAACATCTGGTTAAAGGTCTACCAAAGATTAAATTTGAAAAAGAATCATTATGCTCAGCTTGTGAAATGGGCAAGATGAAAAAGAGTTCTCACAAATTAAAAATGGACTCATCTTGCAAAGCACCATTAGAAATGATTCATACTGATCTTTGTGGTCCAATTTCAGTTCAATCTATGGGAGGAAAGAAATACATGCTTGTAATTGTTGATGAATATTCCAGATACACATGGGTTGAGTTCTTGAGACCTAAGTCAGAAGCTGCTACTACATTGATAAACTTTATCAAAAGAATTCAAGTTCTCTTACAACTTCCAGTTCAGAAAATCAGAAGTGATAATGGAACAGAGTTCAGAAATAAGACACTTCAAAAATTTTTAGAAAGTTCTGGGATTTCTCATAATTTCTCTGCTGTCAGAACCCCTCAACAAAATGGTATTGTTGAAAGGAAAAACAGAACTCTAGTTGAAGCTGCAAGAACCATACTGGCTTATTCAAATCTTCCAACCTTCCTATGGGCTGAAGCAATTGCAACTGCTTGCTTTACACAGAACAGAACTTTAATCAATAAAAGATTAAATAAGACTGCTTATGAACTGATAAATAAAAGAAAACCATTAATCAAATTCTTTCATGTTTTGGGTTGCAGATGCTATGTTCTTAAAGACAGAGAAAATCTTGCCAAATTTGATAAAAAGGCAGATGAAGGATACTTTGTTGGTTATTCACTAACTTCCAAAGCATTCAGAATCTACAATAGAAGAACCAAGAGAATGATGGAAAGCATCAATGTAACATTTGATGAAGCCAGAATGAAGATTTCTGAACAAGACAGTTCAGAACTCATGAAGAACAAGACAAATATGACTTCTGATACAAACTCTAATCCTATTTGTTCAGAACTCAATTTATTGTTTAAGGATGCTTTTCTAGAACTAATTTCTGATTCTTATGCAGAATATGAAAAGCCAAAGATGGTAAAAGAGATGAAAAATAGAACTCCAGGAATAGTTCAATCAACTGTAATTTCTGACAAAGGTCCATCTGAAGAATGTCCAAATCTGATAAATACAAGTGGTGAAAATTCTGAACCTTGTACTCAGAATTCTGATCCTTGTGTTCAGAACTCTGAACAAGCCACTCAGAATTCTGACTTCACTGCTCAGAATCCAAACTTGGCTACTATACATGAATCAGAACAAGGGGACATCTCAGAATTACATGCAATTATTGATGAGAATGATACAAACAATAACTTTTCAGAGATTTATGTGCTTCCCAGTGCAAATAAATGGACTAAAAATCATCCTATTCATCAAGTAATAGGTGATCCATCAGCAGGAGTAAAGACCAGATCAGCTACAACAAATGAAGCAATGTTTGCTGGTTTCTTAAGTGTGATTGAACCAAAGAAAGCTAATGAAGCCCTAGAGGATCCAGATTGGATTTCAGCAATGCAAGAGGAATTGCTCCAATTTGAAAGAAATAAAGTTTGGAGACTCATTCCAAAGCATGAAGGTAAATCTATTATTGGAACTAAATGGGTATTTAGAAACAAAAAGGATGAGTCAGGTGTTGTTATCAGAAACAAGGCAAGATTGGTTGCTAAGGGATACTGCCAACAAGAGGGAATTGATTATGATGAGACATTTGCACCAGTAGCAAGAATAGAGGCAATCAGAATAATTTTGGCCTATGCTGCACACAAAAATTTCAAGGTGTATCAAATGGATGTCAAATCAGCCTTTTTAAGTGGCAAACTTAATGAAGAGGTGTATGTTCATCAACCTGAAGGTTTTGTTGATCCATAATTTCCTGATCATGTTTATATTTTAGACAAAGCTTTATATGGTCTAAAACAAGCACCAAGAGCCTGGTATGACACTCTTACTCAACACTTGTTAGCTTCAGGTTTCAAGAAAGGTAAGATTGACACAACTTTGTTTTTAAAGAAACAAGGTGATGATTTAATTCTTATTCAGATTTATGTTGATGACATAATATTTGGTTCTACCAGTCCAGAATTATGTGATAATTTTTCTAAAATCATGTCATCTGAATTTGAAATGAGCATGATGGGTGAGCTGAATTTTTTTCTTGGTCTTCAAGTCAAACAATTACCAAAGGGTATTT
The DNA here is from genome assembly GCA_033807775.1 of Saussurea involucrata. Classification (NCBI taxonomy): domain Eukaryota; kingdom Viridiplantae; phylum Streptophyta; class Magnoliopsida; order Asterales; family Asteraceae; genus Saussurea; species Saussurea involucrata. The sequence continues at coordinate 88,932,898 of CM066320.1, read as the reverse complement.
TATAAATCAAGGAAAATATGTCAGAGATATTCTGAAAAAGTTCAAAATGTCTGATTATGCTTCTATGAGAACTCCAATGGAAACAGACATAAAGTTAGATGCTGATCTCAAAAGAGTTTCAGTAGATACCAAACTCTATAGAGGCATGATTGGATCATTACTTTATCTGACTGCAAGTAGACCAGATATTATCTTTTCTACTTGTTTCTGTGCTAGATTTCAATCTAACCCAAAAGAATCACATATGTTGGCTGTCAAAAGGATTTTAAGATATCTCAAAGGATCACCTGATCTAGGTTTATGGTATCCAAAAGAAACTGATTTCAAATTAGCAGCTTTCACTGATGCTGATCATGCAGGAAGTAGGTTGGACAAAAAAAGTACTTCTGGTGCTTGTCATTTTTTGGGGGATAAGATAGTGAGTTGGGCATCAAAGAAACAAAATTGTGTGTCTACTTCAACTTCTGAGGCAGAGTATGTTGCTGCTGCTGCTTCATGCTCTCAAACTTTGTGGATGAGAACACAACTCATGGATTATGGATATCAGCTCAACAAAATTCCCATCTATTGTGACTCAGAAAGTGCAATTGCTATTACTCAGAATCCTGTTCAACATTCAAAGACTAAACACATAGATGTGAGGTATCATTTTATAAAAGACTATGTGGAAAAAGGAACTATAGAGATGCACTTTGTGCATACAAAGTATCAATTGGCTGACTTGTTCACAAAGCCACTTGATCACAAAAGGTTCTCTTTTCTCATATGTAAAATAGGAATGCTTAATCTGACCAATTGAAAATATCTGTGTTTCTGAAAAATGATAAATGTTTCTAAGTAAAATTGTCTGAGTAGTGTATTCAGAACTCTGAGTCTTATGTTCAGAAACTCTGACTCTTAAGTTCAGAACTTCTGAGTCTTGAGATCAGAACTTCTGAATCTTGAGATCAGAACTTCTGAGTCTTGAGATCAGAACTTCTAAGTCTTAAGTTCAGAACTAAATCTTGAGTTTAGAAATTCCGAGTCTAGAGTTCAGACCTTCTGAGTCTTAAGGTCAGAGATTCTGGGTCAATACTTCAGAAATCTAACTTTCAAGAATTTCTTTTTTGAGAAAAACAAATACTTCAAATGTGCGGATTATGTCTTTTCTATTATCTTTTTATCTCATCTTTATGTATCATATTTGGTCAAATACATGCTAAAGTCAAGGGGGAGCATCAATATCTTCTGGAAATTATTTCATGATGCTTAAAAAAAAAGGTTTGTTGTCATTTCTTATCTCTAATCATTCTAAGAAGAACAAGCTTTTAATGATAAAATTTTTATCTTGTTCAAACTATATCTGAATTTCAAACATTTTCATATTCAGATATAAGAGTTTAAATATTTTTTAAATCATCAGTCTATGAACAGAATTCTGATGATAAAATGTGTTTCTATCTGTTCAAACCTCTTATGAATAACCAAAAGTTTTACATCTGTCAAAAGTTGATTTTAAATAAATTTGTTACAAGGTAAAATTCTTCTGAATAATGGGATCAGAACTCTGAGTAGAACAATCAGATATCTGATAAAGGAAAGTCAAATCTTCTGAGCGTGTTATTCAGATCTTTGACTTGAGTCAATATTCTATCCAATAACATGTGTCAGCTTCATATTTGGTTGATTATGCCACGCATTTCATTTAAATCCTCTGTGGCATTTCAAATGTGTTGACTCCGTTATAACATTGATTTCGCTTTTCCGTCAAACCTTTCAGCTTCGCGAATTTTAAATAGGTCTTAAAATTCCTATTTCCAATTCTTTCAAATTCCAGAGCGAAAAGTGAGATACTAATCAATCCAGAGTTCTTTGAGTTTGTTTTTCTTCTTAAATCATTTCTGGATTTCGAAGAAGTGGTCAAATTTCTCTACATTCTACTAAGTCTTTGATGGATTCATCTGATTCGGATAATGATGAAGTACAAAATAGAGTTGTTGAGGAAGAAGCAATAAGGGATGATGAAATAAATGAAGAAGATGAACAAATGGCTGAATCAGAAGGAAATGCAGATGAGGTAAATATAAATGTTGAACATGAACAGAGTGCTGCAGGGTCGATTATGTCGAATAAACCAATCTTAGTGGAAAGGGTTGTTCCTGAAGGAGAATGGTTGAAATTATCAGAAAATAATTGTGTTTTGTTATTTGAGGAAAGTAGATTTAAGCCTGAACATAGAATTATCATGGAGTTATTCAAATATCATCCTTACAGAAAGTGGTTTACAAGAAACAAAACAGTTCCTGTTCAGTATATTCAACAATGGTGGAAACATCTTAGGTTAGAAGACAACAAGTTTGTATCCGAAATTGGAGGAGTTACAATTACCTTATCAATCGGTGCACTAAGAGAAATACTGAATCTTTCAGAGAAAGATGATGTACAAAGAAGGACAGATTTTGAAGACTCACCATTAACAGAGGAGTTAATTGCAGAGTTTATGAGATTAGGATATAATGAAGGATTGAGAACCCTTAGTTTGTTCAGAAGGAACAAATTGCCACCTATTTGGGCTTGTTTCTTTCATGTGGTGAATAAGTGTTTGTCAGGGAAAAATAGCTCAGCAGATCAAGGTTCAAAACAGATTCTTCAGATCTTTCAGGGTTTAGTGAGGAATAGGCATTATGATTATACTGCTATACTTTGGGAAGACATGAAGAATACTTTTGAGAAAAATCAGAAAGCTATTCAAAAGAAGACAAAGGATACTCCTCTGGCATATATACCTTACATAAGGTATTGGCAGATTGTAATTTGGTATGCAATGCAAGAAAACAGAACCATTTCAAGAAGATCAAATGAACAGCATGGTCCTACTTTCTATTTGGGTAAGATGTCTTCTGTTACCAAACTTGAGAATTATCCTAATCATAAACTGTTACCAAAATCACTTAGGAATTACATACCAAGGGAGAGTGAGATTTTAAAAGCATATTGCACCTCAATGGGAATTGAAATACCTCAAATCCCTACCCATGAGGACCAACCAGAGAAGAGAGGTGAGGGGTCTAGTCCAGTAAGAGAGGGGGAGGATGTTCAAATGGGTGAACATTCTGAGAGAAATGAGGGGCAAAATTCTGAGAGCTTGGTTAGAACAAGTGAGGAAAAACAGAATGAGGGTGGTGAGGATGAGATATTGTCAACAGAGGTTCAAACAGAAAGTGATGCCTCTGAACCAGCTAATCTTAACCAGGTAACCACAACTGCTGTTGGTTCACATTTCTTGGTGTCCAACATTGAAACAAACACCATGGACCTAGTGGTGGATCTTGAACCACCCATCCATACCCACTCAGAAGCATTTCAACATGCTACTGTTTCACATAACTCAGGGGAACCATCCCGAACTCATTTGGAGGGAGGTGATAAATCCCAACCTATTTTTCAACACATTGAGTCTGAATATCACAGTCCTATTCAATTTGAGCCTGAAGTTCCTTCTAACACTCGCACAAATCAAGAATTTCGTATTCCTGACACAACATTCATAGACATACCTAATATTGGGTGTCGAGGATTGGATGGAAGTCCTGGTGAGGTGAACATTACAAAAGCCTCATTCAAACGTGCATCTGTTGTACAAGATGACTTTGTGTTATCTACAGGCCATGAGCCCTCTGGGCACATGAAAACTGGACCATCTGTTGGTTCAGGTTCACAGTTAGACCACTCTGAATTTGAAAAGATTCAGAATCAAAACAAGGTGATGGGGGAAAAGGTTGAAAAATTGGAGAAAAGGTGGATGATTTGAATGCTGAGGTGACAGGATTAAAAAATATGTTGGAGGGTAAATTGAAATCTGTTGAAACTAAAATAGATACTGTGAAGGCATCCTTGGAATCTCATGAAAAGGAGATCAAGGATATAATGTCTGAATTTCAAAAAGATCTATTGAAACAAATGCAGAATATGCAGGAATCTGTATTGAAAGCACTGAGTGTATCTATGGCTTCTACTTCAAAACCTCTTGATCTTGTTCCACTTGCAGAAGCTGAACCTGAAGGTGTTTCTGGTCAGAACTCTAAAAGAAAGTTTGATGATAATGAACCTCATGATCATCAAAAGGGGGAGAAAAGGCAAAGGTTAAGTTCTGATGATGACATTTGCATAGAGGATTTTGAAATAGCAGATATGCACTTAGTCAGTACAAAGAATACAGAAACTCAGATAGTTCAGATTGATAGTTCAGATACAGAGGAAATGGAGGTGGAAAGCAGAGATGGTGGTGATTCAGATAAAACTGAAGAATTGAATTTAGACACAGAGATGGAAATCAATTCTGATGAAACTGAAACAATTGAGGAACCTGTGTTGAGGTCATAGGAAACAGTGGAAAGTTTAATTGTTGATAACACTTGTACAGATATTGTTCTTTATGATAAAGGTAGTGTGATGGATTCTGAATCAGAAGAAAGAAGATTAAATGAGAATTTGATCAGAAGGATGCAAAATGAGTTAGTCGGAGCACTTAATGTCCAAAATATTCAACAAAGTGTAAAACTGATAAGGCCTATTGATTTATTAGGAGAAGAAGATAGAACTGTTGATTATTCTCAGAAATTTAAACATGAGTTTCGATTTAACTATGCTGATGAGATGAATACAGAAGAAGAATATGAGAGAGTGGAAGATTACTTTATGCCTTCTGAGTATATATTCAGAAAACCAATTGAGATTCCTAAGATGAACTTGCAAATTTTGGAGGAGCCTGTATGTGATTTTATCCTGGAATTGAGTGATGTACCACTTGCTAGACAGTTTCATGATGACATTTTTCCTGAGGAAATATATGAGAATCTCTATCACACAGAAGAAGATTATGAGCTATTGGAGAGCAACATTGATGGCTTCATGGATAACAGATCTCAGATGATTTATACAGAAGCCTCAAACAGATTCAGAATTCCTGATTCAAGACTACACATTCAGAAGAAGATTGAGAAAGTATTGATGTTTAAACCAGAAGAATTCAATGGTCTGATGTTTGTTAGATTGGAAGTGCTGAAAGAAAGAAGTACAAAGGTTTCCATGTCAAGTTTTGATTTTCACAGATTAACTCTTGATGATCAGATCTTTCTAGTTAAGTTCTTTGCCAGTACTGAAGAAACCTTGATAGAGATTGAGTGCAGAAGAATTCTGGGGATTTATGTCAGAAATATGTACATGTATGATTTTCAATTGGCAATTGAAGGAAGAAAAGATAAATGCAACTTGAAATGTCCAGCAATGATTTCAGGGTTTGGTGTATATGTGAAGGGATTTATAAATGAAGGAATGGAAACTGAAGGGTTTGCATATCCAGTTCAAGGAAGACTTGAAATATTCAAACTGAAGGAATTGGTGAAGTATAGTGATGCAACTTTGAGTTGGTTACTAACTGAAATGAAAGTTAATGTTGCTACTGAAAGAGAAAATCTAAAGAAAAAATGTGTAAACTCTGTGGAAAGAAGATTAAATCTCAGAAGAAAAATCAGAGGCTGTGGTGAATGGTTATTATCAGAGGTTAATCCTAAAAGGATGCTGCACAATGACTTTGTGTTTCCTGCTGAGTATGAAGTGAATGAAATCCTTTCAAATGATGTTGAAGAAGTTCAGAACACAACTCCTCAGAATGTGCAAATAACAAGTCTTGATCAAGCTGAACAATCTGAATCAAAAGAAGATGAGATGTCAATTGATTTGAATGGATACTTTCTTGAGTTTGATCTACCTGAGTTTTTCAAGCCTAAAGAGATACAATTTCTGAATGTATATTATGATAGACCAAAGGAGACTCAGATCTGGTTGGCAGAGAAATCAAGGTGTCTTGGGAAATCAAAACAGGCTGTATATTCAGACTTCTTAATCACAGGGATCAGAGAATTAAAAGTTAAACAATTCAAAAAGATGGAATACTTGTCTTTTGAAGTTTTGAGAGAAGATGGCAAAGTATACTATTTCACTGATGCTGATTTTGAAAAGCTATCAGTAGTGGATTTCTACAGATTACATTGTATGCTGTGCTTCAAGGAATCAAGCAAAGATAAGACTGAAAGGAAGGCAAGAAGTGTGGTAATTGAAGCTATGTTTTACATCCTAAGATGGCATGGTTATACAGATTTTCAAATAGCTCTGTATTTGCAAAGGCCATGTGTTTATCTGGCAAAACCCAACACAGATCATGATCAGAAAAAGGTGTTGAAAACTGGAAGTGTTCTTAAATATCTAGATTTGGGAGTCTTTTTGAAAAACAAGAGTGAAAAGATTTTCTTCAGAGCAAAGGAGACTGCAAAATACTGCTCTGGAACTTTGAGATTCATCAAGCATAATTTGGAGAAAAATATGTTGAAAATAAAGCAATGCAACATAACTCAGGAAATGATGACTCAGCAGATTGAAACTATTCAATAATATATTGTCAAGATCGACAAAAGGCTTAATCAAAGAAATGTGCTCTTACAGAAGATTGCTCCTGCCTTGAAAGATTTGGATGATGCAAAGTATCAGTTTATTTGACAAAAAGGGGGAGATTGTTAGATCTGAGTTTTGTAAATAAACTAAGTGTTAAAGGTCTGATGAGAAGACTCAGATGTTCTGATATGAAGGGTCAGAGTTCTGACTAAGAAGACTCAGAAGAATCGCTTTGAAAGTTTGAGAAGTAGAGCCAGAAGTTCTGAGAAGCCTTGTTAGAAGAACGTTCAGAAGTTCTGAACTACCTGTTCAGAACTTATAACTAGATACTTTCCTTTGTGTTTAGTTAACTAATTAGGACACGTGTATTGTTCCTATTAGTCATTCATATTTGTACTGTAGCTTTAATATTTCCGTTGCAGTATATATATAGTTGTTAGCACTACATTGCTAACTGATTTTCCCGAATATATTTGTATTCTCCTTTTGTAATCTTTGAGATTCTCTCTCTCTAAGATCTGTAATTCTGTTCTTAATTGAATACAATTGGGCTTGATCATATTACTTCTCAATTACTGTTTCATACATTGTTGTATTGATTGTAAGAGTAAATCCTGGACTTACAGCGGAACCACCGAAGACAAAGGGGAGAGCTTTTCAGATGACAGCCGAGGAGGCAAAGACTTCGACGGACGTAGTGTCGGGTACGTTTCTTCTAAACTCCGTACCTACGCGTGTATTATTCGATTCGGGTGCAAGTTTTTCTTTTGTGTCGATGTCCTTTTGTCAAAAGTTGTCTATGCCCACTAAATGTTTAGACGAAGCCCTAGTGGTAGAAATAGCCGACGGTAGTCAAGTTTTAGTTCGGGATATTTTGCGGGGTTGCACTTTAGAAATCGAAGGAAGGAAATTCTCAATCGATTTAATGCCAATAGTGATCGGAGGGTTTGACGTGGTGGTCGGAATGGATTGGTTAGCCAAAAACCAAGCCGAAATCTTGTGCGCAAAGAAACTGATTCGCATACCTTCTCCAGACGGGAGTCACATAATTATTTATGGGGAACGAAGGAAGGGGGATATAGCAATTATTTCAATGTTGAAGGCCCGGAAATGCTTGGTCAAAGGGTGTGCATCCTTCATTGCATACGTTATCGATGCCAAGTTGGAGAAAAGAAAGATAGAAGAAGCAAAAGTGGTACGTGAGTTTCCTGACGTGTTTCCGTAAGACTTACCGGGTTTACCACGGGACTGCCAAGTGGAATTTAAGATAGACTTGGTACCGGGGGCGGCTCCAATAGCTAGAGCTCCCTATCGTTTGGCTCCGTCGGAGATGCGAGAAATAATGACGCAGCTTCAGGAATTCTTGGAGAAGGGGTTCGTAAGGCCGAGTTCATCTCCTTGGGGAGCGCCGGTTCTATTTGTAAAGAAGAAAGATGGCACAATGCGCATGTGTATAGACTACCGGGAGTTGAATAAGGTAACCGTGAAGAACAAATATCCACTTCCTAGAATCGATGACCTGTTTGACCAACTTCACGGGGCGGGATGCTTCTCGAATATCGACTTACGTTCGGGCTATCATCAAGTGAAAATTAAGGAAGGCGACGTCCCAAAGACAGCGTTCCGAACACGCTATGGCCATTATGAATTATTAGTAATGCCGTTTGGACTGACGAACGCACCAGCGGTATTCATGGATTTGATGAATCGGGTGTGCCGACCTTTTCTTGACAAGACAGTAATTATCTTCATAGATGATATTTTGGTGTACTCCAAGAATGAAGTAGAACACGAGCTGCACCTACGAGAAGTGTTAGAAGTATTGAGGAGAGAAAAGCTTTACGCAAAATTCTCTAAGTGCGACTTTTGTTTGAAGGAGGTCCAATTCCTGGGTCATGTAATTACTCAGGATGGAGTGAAAGTAGATCCGTCCAAAATCGAGGCAATGATGAATTGGGAACCGCCCAAGAGTCCGGGAGAAATCTGAAGTTTCTTGGGATTGGCGGGTTACTATCGGAGGTTCATTCAAGATTTTTCCAAGATTGCTTCTTCATTGACGGCGTTGACGCGGAAGAATGTGAACTTTGTTTGGACCGATGTACAAGAGAAGGCATTCCGTACTCTCCAAAAGAAATTGTGTGAAGCACCAATCCTATCCTTACCCGAAGGATCGGAAGATTTTGTAGTCTATAGCGACGCATCCAAGATGGGCTTAGGATGTGTGGTAATGCAGTGGGGAAAGGTGATCGCATATACCTCGAGACAACTTAAGGTGCACGAAAAGAACTACCCTACACACGATTTGGAATTGGCCGCGGTGGTATTTGCATTGAAGTTGTGGCGTCATTATTTATACGGCATGAAATGAACGTTGTACACGGATCACAAGAGTTTGAAACATGTATTCGATCAAAAGGAGCTGAACATGAGACAACGAAGATGGTTGGAGTTACTCAAAGATTACGACTGTGAATTGCTTTACCATCCGGGTAAAGCTAATGTGGTCGCCGACGCCTTAAGCCGAAAAGAGTATAGCGGAAGTTTACGCGCCAACCTCTCGAGAATAGACATAGTGTCAAGCTTAGTGGAACGGATTAGAGTAGCACAATCCGAGGCCCTAAAAGAAGAAAACCTCAAGGATGTAGTAATGGTGAAACAAAAGCAACTGTTAACCGATGATAGTCGTGGAGTTAAGTTGTTCAATGGGCGTGTGTGGGTGCTTAAGATCGGTGGGAATCGGGAGCTACTCATGGATGAAGTTCATAAATCCAAGTACTCTATCCATCCCGGAAGTACCAAAATGTATCGGGATTTGAAGCTACATTATTGGTGGCCGGTCATGAAGCTGGATGTGGCGCAGTATGTGGGACAGTGCACGAATTTTTCTCAAGTAAAGGCCCAACATTAATTACCCTATGGTGAGTTGAAACCTTTGGAAATTCCCGAGTGGAAATGGGAGAAAATCACAATGGATTTTGTGACTAAATTGCCAAAAACTATGAAGGGTCACGACACTATTTGGGTGATAGTGAACCGGTTGACTAAGAGTGCACACTTCTTGCCTATGCGAGAGACCTTACCAATGGACAAGTTGCAAAGCTTTACATTGATGAAGTGGTTTCGCGACATGGAGTGCCTGTGTCTATAGTTTCCGATCGGGATAGTCGGTTCATCTCAAGATTTTGGCAAGCGTTACAAGAAGAACTTGGCACAAGGGTGAATTTGAGCACGGCATACCACCCACAGACGGATGGTCAAAGTGAAAGGACCATTCAGACTTTGGAGGATATGTTGCGGGCGTGTGTAATCGACTTTGGAGGCAATTGGGATACTCACCTACCGTTAGTGGAATTCGCTTACAACAATAGTTATCACTCAAGCTTGAAGGCGGCACAGTTTGAAGCCTTGTATGGAAGAAAGTGTAGAACTCCCGTGTGTTGGCTAGAGGCGGGAGAAAAGCAATTTGCCGGGCCAGAGATTGTATAAGAGACGGCCGATAAGGTCAAAATCATTAGAGAGCGGTTGAAAGCGGCTCAAGATCGACAAAAGAGCTATGCGGACAAGAGGCGGAAACCAATAGAGTTCCAAGTAGTAGGAAGGGTGATGTTGAAAGTATCCCCTTGGAAAGGATTGATTCGTTTAGGAAAGCGTGGGAAGTTAAGTCCCCGTTTCCTTGGACCATTCACTATTCTAGAACGTGTGGGTTCGCAAGCCTATAAATTAGATTTACCCCCAGAAATGAATGGAATCCATCCAACCTTCCATGTGTGTTACTTACGTAAATGCTTAGCGGAAGGGGATAGCGTTATACCATTGTCGAAGATTCGGGTGGATGACCACTGTTGCATCGAAGAGCCCGAGGTTATTTTGGATAGAGTGATTACGAAGCTTCGACACAAAGAAATAGCCAAGGTCAAGGTACAATGGAAGCATCACCGGGGCGCCAATGTGACTTGGGAACCGGAGGAGGAAATGAAATGTCGATACCCTCACTTGTTCGTATAATTCAGATTTCGAGGACGAAATCTTTTCCAAGTTGGGGAGGATTGTAACACCTGGAAAATCCACGTAAGTAAATTTAGTTCCTCTTATACCATTTGATGTACCATCCCGGCTTATAGATTTTGTAAAGTGTAGAACTTCGTGTGCGTGCATGCAATCTCTTAGAGGCTCGTGTTTGGGTCTCGTCTTGTCGCCTAAAATAACAATTTCGGACTCTAATACCCTCGTAAGGACCAGTTTTGACGCAAGAAGAAAACGGACAACAATTGGGGTGGGGATGGCGACATTGCCCCGCGACAATGCCCTGGGCAAAGTCGTTGGGGCATAGTCGCGATCAGCTGCCCATAAGTCGAAATCGAGCAGAAAGTGGTACCTGGAGGCGACATTGCCCCGCGACAATGCCCTGGGCAAAGTCGCTGGGGCATAGTCGCGATTAGGGGTCGAGGTGCTGTTTCTTATATCGTTTTGGTAGGATTTTAAGAGCATTGGTATCACTTTCAACTCCAGAACTCTCTCCATCTTTTAGGGCGATTTTGGCTTCCAAGTAGGTAAGTTCTCTTCTTCTATCATTCCTCGTCCATTATGGATTCTACCCATCACCTTCATGAGAAATCTTCTCCATCTTAGGTTAAGGGATTCTCATCTTCAAGAGAACTCAAGTATCCAAGAGACTTTCACTCCATCTAGGGTTTTGGGATTTTACCACAAATCTTCTAAGGTGAGTAATTTGAACTCAAAAGTATACTTGATACATAATTTACTCTATCATTTCAATTGTTTCTAACAAATTTACCTTGAAGTGTATTTTGGGTCAATAAGCTCTTGTCTCCCTAAAAAGGAGGTTTAAATGGGCTTGATGGTAAGAATAGAGTTATGTAACAGCTTACTCTACTTGGATTTGTATATTTCATGATAGTATTTAATTGGAATTGGTTAAACCCAAATATTAGGGTTTGGAGCTTAATGGATTAAGCTATGTCTTAATAAAGGGATTATGACTTTATAATGAAAGTGATTTAATATATAATTTGGTATACGTTTAATTGCTAGATGACAAAACTCCTATTATCACTTGTACATATGTAGATAACTTGAGGGCTACTTAAATGTAGAAATTATTTGCTTAATGGGATGGTTGGACCGTCTTAGTGGAAGTAATGTATGGTGTTGGGAATTACTTGGAGTAGTTAATTGTTGGTGTTCATAAATTGGAGGAGTCCCTAAGTAGGCACTAGGAAGATATAGTCTTGGGCACTTACCTTGGAGGTTTGTGTAACGATCCACGCCTTCGGGATTTATACCTTGTAGGTAGTCCCGATGTGCCGGGCCTTGAGGCGTTACCTTGGAGGTAGACGCTAAGGTATATCTTCAATTATGGTGTAACTCGGGTTGGTGTTTGGGTCTTCCCATAGAGTCCAAATTTGTAAATGATCAAGTTGATATTCTTTATATGAAATAATTACATGTTTTACTATATGTTTGACTCACTAGGCAATTAAAGCCTAACACTTGTTGTTTGTCTAATGTGTATCACAGCTTCTAGTGGTGCCATCATTAAGAAGGCATAGTTGGGGACTTGTGAGCGTGGGATACTTTTCGAGATGCCAAAGATAGAAGATCAAACATTGGACTAATTATGACACCTTTTGTAATCTTATTTCTATAGTAGAGATTAGATTAGTCGGTTGTCATTTAGTTGTCAATATTACATCTTGTTTGTAAACAGGCATATGTATATTCACTTTTATAGCTCGTGCAATGGCATTATATATATCACTCTTCCGTTTTATGGAAGTTTTTGTTGACCCTGTTTTTTGGGTGTCACATTCAGGCAGATGGACTTTCTCGTTTTGAAGTCGGTCAAATTAACTTCTTTTGAAGTTCACCCTTACTCACTTGCTCTTGCATCACTTCTATTGCCAAGGCAGACAGTTTGGATGTGAGTCGTTTGATTTCGGCCCGAAGGGCCTCCTTTTTCTCAACAGACATAAATTATTTTTTTGTGGAATTGAGACTCTCAAGTTTGGATAGAAGCTCTTGTTTTTCTTTTTGAAATTTGATCATTTCCAGTTCAAATGACTCCTCTAACTGAACTATTTTCATTTCTAAAACAAGAGGTGGAACATAGCGTTTAAACTCGCCCGTCTCTGTTTTAGTTTCAGTTGTTAGGACCGAATCCTTTTTCAAGGAATCTTTGGGCTTTTCAACTTTGTAGCCGTCAAAGTAGTCATTTGATATGTACTTAGATTTCTTCTTTTCATAAGATGTGTTAAGAACTTTATACGCAAAAGGTAATTGCATTTTAGTTGTATTCATTCATTTATATTCCTCATGTTCCTCTTCCTTCTCATTGAGAGGTTCTGTCAATTTGATTTTGTATTGTGGATATCTTTTATTGAGGCCTAGAAAATTAAACTCGTATAAAGTAGGCCTCATCGCCAAAATCTTTTCAAATAATGTGGGTTGTCGTACCCAATTCCCCATTCTTTGTTAAAGTAACTGAATTCCTTAGGTTTGTTCTGATGGGTCGTTTGACCTCGTTTATTAAGTTTGAGCTCAAGGTCTTTTATTTTCGAAACATGCTCTTTGATTAATATTTGTAGAGAACAGCATTGATAGATAATCTCAGCTTTCTCATTCTCACACTGATCAAGCTTTGGGTTTAAATCAGATATTTTGGACCGAAAGTCCTTTGGTGCTATCGAAAGATTTGCACACTTTTCTTTTAAGTTAGAGTTATCAGACTTAAGATTTTCGGTGATCTTTATTTGAACATCTAGCTTTTCTTTTAGAGAGTTTATTTCAAGCAGTTGTTCATTTGTGGTAGCTTTACTAGAATCTACTCTTTGAGCAAGCAAATGCATCTGATCCATTAAGGCTTGATGGATAGGAATACATACATGGCATGAGTATCCGAGATCTGGAGGAGGAGTATGGTTTCCCATGAAGCATAGGTGAGCATCAACATCTTCAACATCACTTTCATCGTCAAATCGAGTCATCCAGTGATCATCTTCGACCATCAGTGCTTTTCCAGCTTCTTTTGGTTGTGCTAAGAGCAGCTTGGCCTTGTAGTATTCAGCATTGCGAACAACACGCTTTCGGCAGTCTTTAGCAAAATAGCCAAGCTTGCCACAGTTGTAGCACTTGACTGGCTCGTCTTTGTTCTTTACCTCTGACTTGCGCTCATGCTTCGCCTTGTGATCTGACTGCTTTCCCTCATCAGATCTTCTCTTCCCGTCATACTTTTCCTCGTAATCGTGGCGCTTATTGGGAGTGGTTGCGTAGCGCTGCTTGTTGGAAGATGGTTTCTTGAAGAAGGCTTCCTTCTGAAAGGACTTAGAGATGTAGGCCATAGCTTTCTTGATTTTTGTCACCTCTGGGTCAGAATCACTTTCCTCGGATTCCTCCTCTTCCGGTTGATAGGGTTATTTTATTAACCCTATTTTAGGCGTTTAATTCCAAATTTGAGCTAGTTTTTGTTCCCAATTGAGTCATTTGAATATTATTTCTTATAATTATAAGCATAAAATAAGGATTTACTGTTTTTATATAAAAATGAGAAAAATGAAACAAAAAGCTAACTTACTTATGTGCACATTTCATATTGGATGAATAGGCCGTGTGGATTCCAATATTGACGAGCTGCAGTTAAAAGAATAGCGGGCTGCAGTTTCGGGCTTACGGATGGAATTCCAATTTTAGGACGCTTGCACATAATATCGGATTTAGAAACTATCATTTTGGACTTGGCTTTGGCCGGTTGGGCCGACCGATATTAGGGTCGGTTCCACTTTTGTTTTGGTTGGTAAACAATTTGAGCATTTTGTTAGACTTCTTCATAGGCCCCCAATAGTTTAAGCCCAAGCCTCCCATTAAGCACTATATATAGGAGTGCTTGGTGCTTAATTAGATCATCTTCAAACAGTTTTGTTGATCAAGTTGTATTAGATTTCCAAAGTTGTAGGTGAGCCACAAGCTCACGGTTAGAAACCGTAGCTAAGGCTCACGGCTAGAACCATTTGGTTCGGTCTTCGTTGGTTACTTATTATCTTATCAAATTCCGTTACATTTCCGTCTTCTCGTTTATTAGTTGTTCGTTACTTATCCACACTTTACTTTATTTCTATTATTACTCACGGTTAGCATCAATTTTCTTTTATCTTCAAGATCTACGGTTTTTAAAGATACAATCGCAACCTACAGCTTCTTCTTTATTAATTCTAATCTAATTCTGTTACTATTATTCACCGGAAGTCTGACTAATACTTCTGGGTCCCCAATCTTATTTTGGTTCACGGTTGAATATAGTTTACGGTATTGTAGACGTTTTAATATAAAGAAAGTCGTTTACTTGCACGTCAAGTTTTCCGTTATAACTCGCCAATGATCATTTAAATATCTTGAAATCACTTCTCGATCTTTTTAAGTAACCAAATCCATAACTTGACGATTGAAAGTATATTTCAATCGTAACCGGTGGTGGTTCACTTAGAGGTTCATTTCGCATAATTTTACAGTCTCTCGTTTTAAAATATTACATTTGAAACAAGATTTTCCGTGGAATCTAAAGCCGTCGTTAACTTCTCAGTCTATAATTCATATTTTTATTATTCTGTCTACTTAAGCAACGCATTTTAATTTCTGTACTTTAATTACTGCAATTTAATTTTACTGCTCCTTAAATTACGCACTTTATTTCCTGTCGTTTACATTTTCTGCAATTTAATAATCGCATTTATTTTCGGGAGTTGATTACTTCCATAACAAGTTACGTAATTTCTATTATTGTAAGTTGTTTTATGCATTGTCCATCTCCATTATTTACTTTCCAAGTTTACACATCCTTTATAATTAAAAGTCGAATGATGATGGGCTAATTGTCCTAGTTCGGGGTATACAGTGAAGTTGGGACCGAGACCGATAATAAAATAAAGTGGTGTATCGTATGGCATGATTGTCCAAGGTTACTTAAATCAAGGTTATATTTTGTGGTGTATCACAATTGACCAATTGACCCCCGATACGTTGTATCATAAAATAGTGGACTCTTGAGATAACCGAGGAATGCCGTCTCATCTTTTTATCTAATTATTTATTTCATCCCAACGAATCTTTATACCTTGTGCTTCTCTTTATAATTGATTTTTGTCATTAGTTGTTAACCAAACGCCAAAATATTGTTTTCGAATTCGCCATCTGAAACTCGCTTTTACAAACTGGATTTTTAAAGAGACACTTTTCCACGCTTCCCTGTGGGATCGATATTCGGTACTTTGTACCATTATTAATTGTTTTGAGACGATAATAGGTCGAGATGTATACTTGCGTCAAGGTTTATTTATAAAAACGTTGTATTTTAAAAGGATAGACCAAATCAGTCCAACAATTTTTTGGCGCCGTTGCCGGGGAAGCACGCTAGAAGTTTTTCTTTTTATTAAGTAAAGTTTTTAAAAGCAAGTTTTTCTACCACCTTTTCGAAAAACCAAAAAAATAGTGTATGCCAAGATTGCCTCACGGTGAATGTTTTCAATTTGATCCGGACATTGAGAGAACCTTTAGACAACGAAGAAGAATCCAAAGAGCTAATCTAGTCTTAAATTCTCCTGAGATGTCTGAACGCAAATATATGACCAACACTAACGACGAAGATCCCCCGATAAATCTTAATGGGCAGCCTAATAATAATGGAAATCCAGAAAACCCTTCCAATAATAAATAATATTGATGATGAGGAACAAAACATTTTTCGGTTAGCTAATTCCAAAGATGGTGGTATTATGTCTTACGTTGTTCCTGTTTTAACCCAGTTACACTAAGGAATTCTTAAACTAACACTGCAAGCCCACCAGTTTGAATTAAAACCGATAATGTTCCATATGTTACAAACTAACGACCAGTACGCTAGTTTGGCAACTGAGGATCCTCATTCTCATTTACGGCCCTTCATGGAAATTACAGATTCTCTTAAGCTTCCTGGTGTGGAAGATGATGCACTGAAATTAAAACTTTTTCCATACTCATTAAGAGACAGTGCAAGATCTTGGTACAACTCAATGAAGCTAGATTCTATAGTTACCTGGGCCCAAATGGCGGAGAAATTTTTAATTTTTTTTTCCACCCACGAGGAATGCTAAGTCCAGAAATGCAATATGTACTTTTAAACAAATGGACGATGAGGCAGTTCCTGATGCATGGGATAGGTACAGGGAGCTTTTGAGAAAATGCCCTCATCATGGCATTCCGTACTGCATTCAGTTAGAGACGTTTAACAGTGGTTTAAATATTACTGCAAAACAAATGGTCGACGCCACTGCAAACGAAGCTTTCACATCTTGTACCTATAATAAAGGATATGATATCGTTGAGAGGATTTCAAACAACAATGGTCAGTGGGATGATCCACGTGCATTGCCAACTAGGAAGACAACAGGAGTGCAAGATCTAGATGCTTATGCATTAATATCTACATTGTTGAACGACATGGCATCTTTGATTAGAAACCTTAATGTTGTGTCAGTCAATCCAGTGGCACCACCTCCTACTATTTAATCTATACAGTGCACTTATTGTGGTGACGGTCATAATTTTGAACATTGTCCTAGAAATTCTGAGCGTGTCAACTATGTTGGTAATAATAATAATAATAATAATAATAATAATAATAATAATAATAATAACAATAACAAGGGAGGACCCTTCTCTCAGACTTACAACCCTAAATGGAGGAACCATCCCAATATTTCATGCAATAGTCAAGCTTTAAATCCAACACCACCTAAATTTCAAAACAATCAGCACGCAAATTCTCAAAATAATCAACATGTTTTTCATCAAAAGTCAAATCATCATGCCGAGTCATCTACTTATTTAGAAGCAATGATGAAGGGATTTATATCCCATACTCAGGCATCAATTAAAAATCTGGAGACCCAAGTGGGTCAATTGGCTTTAGAAGTAAGGAAATGTCCTTCCAGTTCACTGCCTAGTGATACAGAAATACCACCAAGAATCGGAAACGAGCTTGTAAAAGTAGTAACTTTAAGGAGTGGTAAAGATTTACCAGAAAATATACAAAAATATTTAATAAAAACAAACAAAGTAGAGCCAGAAAAGAAAAACACAGTTTCAAGCCCTGCATAGTCTAGTGGAATTGTTGGGCCAAAAAATATTGTTGTGCCAAAAAACCCCACTACCACTCCAACTATCCCACTATTAATCCCTGATGAACCCAAGAAAGATCAGCAGACCAAGACAAGCCTATTGATGATGTATCACCAGCTGGTGACAGTCCCAAAGTTCTTAGTGATACTAAGATAAACAAAACCTTACAAGCAACACGAACACCTACTCTTCAAAACACTATATCTCCTACAACCATTCCTTTTTATATTCCTTATCCCCAAAGGATAAAGAATGAGAGAGAAGAACTGCAATTTAGAAAGTTTTTAGATGTGTTTAAACATTTGCATATAAACATACCTTTGGTTGAAGCCATTGAACAGATGCCAAGTTATGCAAAGTTTTTGAAAGGCGTTTTAAGCAAAAAGATAAAGTTGAATGAATATGAGACTGTAGCTCTGACTGATGGATGTAGTGCTATGTTATCCAATAAGATCCCTCTAGAGATGAAAGATCCTGGAAGTTTTACAATCCCATGTTCCATAGGAGGAAAAGAAATAGGACAAGCCCTATGTGACTTAGGTGCTTGTGTAAACCTTATGCCTTTATCTGTTTTTAACACCTTAGGCATAGGTGCCCTTAGAGCCACTTAACTCGCTTTCAAGAATAAAAATCTTGTTTCCAATTAATAGACTGAAATGAAAACTTTTAAAGATGTGATGGAGGGTTTAAAAGTCATTGGTACTGGAACTAGCCCCGTTAGATTCTCTAAAGCTACTGGAATTTCATATGGACTATCTATAATGATCTGAGGTTCGTCCTTCTAGATGTATGTATCTTTCTCATTCCCCGATGTCCATGCTTGGCTAGCGTGCTTCAAAAGCAGTCATGTAAGATTAAAGGACTGCTACCATAACTACTAACAAAGGGAAGAAGGAAAGCGGATAAAGACAAGTCGATAGACATTCTATCTAGGTTCCGCTCTTATGTCCGCCCCACCTCAAGGGGAACCTGTCTTTTAACCGGTTGTTCTTCTTTGTCAACGCATCTCGTATCTGGTACTCCTATGCTCCATTTATTTCATGGCGGGGAAGGCCACCATCGCATTCAACAATCTTTTTTTGTACCCCATAGCCGGATAACTCACTAGTATCTCCTCTCCAGCCAGTTATTGATGGATTGGTAGGAATTGAAGGGTAGAAGACCTTATTCGAACGGACGGTTAAGCTAGACCAACAATCGTTTCACTATTATTAGCAGATAAGTCCATAGCTTGGCCTAAGGGTAAGATTGAATATGTCCTTGTCCAAGTTGATAAGATTATTTTCCCTGCAGATTTTATCATTTTAGACTTTGAAGATGACAAAGACATTCCTATTATCTTGGGAAGACCTTTCCTAGCTACAGGCAGAACTCTGACAGATGTCCAAAAGGGTGAGCTAACCATGAGAGTTCAAGACCAACAGGAAACTTTTAATGTGTTGGACTCCCTTAAATATCCTGAAGAGAGGGATTGGAATGTTCTACCTTAGGTTTGACTGAATCTTGGTGTCAATACCAAAGTTTTGGGGGGGTCATGGGAATTGGAGAATCTGATAGTAAAGAAGATATAGCAGAGTTTGAGGACTTGAAGTTTTAGAAAATAAGGATCGGAAAACTTTTGTTCCTTCCTTAGAATGTGCTCCTGACTTAGAGTTAAAACAACTTCCCTCACATTTGAAATATGCTTTTTTAGGAGATCCAGGGAAATTATCAGTCATTATTTCATCATCCTTAGAATCTGATCAAGAGGAAAAGTTGGTTAGTATGTTAAAACAACACACCAAAGCCATAGGATGGACCATCGCTGATTTAAAAGGCATAGGCCCCACCATCTGTCAGCATAAGATCAATTTAGAAAACAAAGATTTTACCTCAGTTGAGCCTCAAAGAAGACTCAATCCAATGATGAAAGAGGTTGTGAAAAAGGAGATTTTGAAACGGCTAGATGCTGGCATCATTTATCCTATTGCTAGTAGTACATGTGTTAGTCCAATGAAATGTGTACCCAAGAAGGGTGGAGTTACTATGGTAACTAATGAGAAAAATGAACTTATACCCACTAGATTAGTGTCAGGTTGGAGGATATGTATGTACTATAAGAAGCTTAACTATGCTACCCAAAAATACCATTTTCCATTACCCTTTATAGACCAAATGTTAGACAGAGAAGCTGGAAAAGAGTTTTATTGTTTCTTAGATGGTTACTCAGGTTACAATCAAACTGCCATTGCACCGGAAGATCAAGAGAAAACCACTTTTACTTGCCATTATGGCACTTTGCTTTTAGAAGAAGGCCTTTTAGACTTTGTAATGCTCCTGCCACTTTCCAAAGATGTATGATGCTTATTTTTTCAGATATGCTTGAATAGTCCATGGAAGTTTTCATGGATGACTTTTCTGTCTATGGGACATCATATGATCTATGTTTACAAAACCTTGAAAAAAAGTCTTAAAAGATGTGAAGAAACTGATTTGGTTTTAAACTGGGAAAAATGTCACTTTATGGTTAAAGAGGGCATTGTGTTAGGACATCTCATTTCCAATAGAGGTATTGTGATCCTAAGATACAAGTAATATGAACAAGATCAATGATATAATCTGGTCATCTCTCATTAATCATCAAAAGCTTGTTACAAAGTGTAGAGAGAAACTCACAGAGAAATGAATATTGTAAAGTGAAAGTGTTAGTCAAAAGCAAGGAGATCTAAGCCTTTTATACTTAGATCTACAAGTTACATATGTATTCCCTCAACTTGAATACAACATAAAATGAACACTAACATTCTCCCCCTTTGTATTCAGGTGAGCTAAGTAAGCTTCATCCTCTAAGCTGCTCTGGTGGAATGTATTTCTTTCTGATTCCAAAAATGATCTCAAACCTTCTTAGTGAATCCCGGTAATCCAGTCGATCTTGTATGGCTTTCAAAGCATTGTTGATCAAGACTTTCTCCTTATCTTTCAGAGGCACCTTTTTTTGTTCATCCAATCTTGTCTTTTCAGCCAGCCGACTCTTTATCATGTAGAGCGTCCCATCAGGATACAAGTTGACTTCAATGAGCCTCAAGAACTTCTTCTTCTTTTGCCCATTATGATTAACGACCCCAAACTCTGGTTTTTCTAGCTCAGTGTAAAGAGGAATACCTTGAATATCTGAAAGACGTCTGTTTGGCCTTGTTTTATTCACTCTAACCTGATTTCCTTCTAAAGCCATTTGAAAGTCAGTTAAGTATGCAAGCTTGATCAAGTTCTTCATGAATCTTTTGACTGCTTGATAAGCTTCAGACCAAGTAACATCTTTGTTCGGACGTCTTGCAAGAATATCATATAAAGCAAAGAAATCCTCACAGTTTAAGGATTTAAAGTCGGCCTCGCTGAATGACCATTCCTTTCTGTCTGTTCTGTACACCGTGAATCTTGGGTAGAATACATTCAGAATCTTATCTAATTCTATCTTCACAATTCTTACAATCTTTTTATCTGTTCTGACAAATCTGAGCTCTTTATCTTTGTCGTTCATCATGTACAAGTATTCAATCTGATTTTTGCGTGGGAACTTTTCAATTGAATACAACTTTACCTTGTCAATCGACTGAATCTGTTTCACAAACAAGTCACTCCTGATATCTTCTTACAACGGAGTAATAATCCTTGTTCGATGATTTCCTCTTACAATCAGTGATTCTCTATCCACCAACATCTGAAGATTTCGCATTTCAGCTTTGGAGACTGGATCTTTGATTTTACCTTCTGGAAGATAAGGTATTACAGGAACTTGTATCACTAGATCAGGTTGATCATTTTCTTTTTCGGAATCAGAATCAGGCTGAGCTTCACTACCATCGAATACATCATCCAACTCTTCTTTAATCTTTACAATAGCAATCTCTGGATCATCTTCAGAGTCAACATAAACAACATCTTGAATGAAACCATCTGCCATTCTTTCCTCAATAGTTCTGTTGTAACATCCATCAGGCTTTTCAACCGTAGGAGTAACATCATCCAAAAATCCCAAATCCGTACTTTCAGTCACTTGAGTACCACCAACATTACCAGTACCTGTTTCAAAATTCGTTTCCACATTTTCAGGTAATTGAACACCCAAACCACTAGCTTGATCAACTCTTTGTCTTACACTTCTCTCCCCTCATGGTGATCATGATCGGGATCTTGATCATCATGCCTTCGTTTGGCAGTTTCGGCTTGAATACCACACCGTTTTTCCACCACTTTGATTCTATCAGAAAGCGAAGAAAATCCAGAATAAATAGCATTTGTCATGTCGTGTAAGGATTGTTGAAGCGATTGAATCTGGTTCGGTAGACTGGCTTTTTGTTCGGTTCGACGGCGAAGAAGACCAAGTAAATCGACATCTTCTTGAGTATTGTTATTGCCTTGTTCTAGTAACCTGGTAAGCATATGGGATTTGAGTTCATGTAAAGGTAGATTAGGAAATACCTTAGGGTTAGGCTGAGATTCTGGTTGAATATCAGATGGTGTGGAAGAAGATTCGGCAACAGATTTTCCTTTGACATCTTTTTGAACATCGACAGATAATTTCCCAATAACATCTTTCAACTCGGCCATTTGAGCTTTGTGACTGTTGTTCAGAGATTGGATGGCAAGTTCAAGCAACTTCACAAATACAAAGTTGTGAGGAGGAGGATCAATCAATGCATGTAAATTTGGAGCACGGGAGCTAACACCCAGATCACGTAGGTTACTGGTTGACATAGCAATCGAAGAGACTGTATGGCCTATGTTCAATGCTGGCATGGTGTTAACATTGATAGGACTTCCGCCCGGTCCTCGTGAAGCACCAACGAATGGCGGCAACACTCGGGGCGTTCCGGTTGGGCCACGAAGAAATCCAACGGATTGTGTCACTATAGATGAAGTGACAAACGATCTCGATGTCCTAGGAAATGAAGTAAAATCAAAAGGTTCTAGACGCGATCTGTGAGCAAATGAAGGTGGTGGCCGGGGCAGTTGCCATCCTGTTTCAATACCAGCAAACACCGAATGTGTCACCGATAGTGTATGTGCTATTCCCCTGTGAGAAATTGAAACATCAACTTATCGAGAAGTTGATGAGTGGCTGAGTGGGGTTGTGCATTGCATAGCTGGGTCCACTATGGCTTCTTCAATGTCTTGTGGCGACGAACGCGCCCCGACAGTAGATGTGGCTACCCGGCTTGACACGGTTTGGGTAGGATCAATAGTTAAAACTTTCTTTGATCCTGTCACACTCTCACCATCTTTTTTTCTTTCCTTCTCACATAACCTCACCTCATTCTCTGTTTCAACTAATACTCCCTCATTTCCCCTTATATATTATCCAATACCGGAATCAGTAACAACGTTTTCAACAACAGTATCAAGATTATCCATGTTTTGATCATCATTATTATCATCAGCATCTGAGCTATCATCCTCTCGTTCATCATCACTCAAACTTGCGTCATATACAAGATTTATTGGATCATCAAGATCATCGGATTCTTCCTCAATATCATCAGAACCAAGAATTTCTTCGTCATCGTCCTCAAAGATCTTTGACTACTGACCAAGAGCACCCCCATCTCCTTTTCCCCTTACATCGCTTTTACCTCTCAACACACCATATTTAGGTACCCCAGTAACCTGAACTCTCTCGCTAACTATGGGACCCTCACCACTCTCACCTAGTTGGTTGGCACCTTGAGTAGGCCCTTTCGGCTCTGGCCGGGCCATCAGTGCATCCTCTTCTCTATACTCACTCAAGAATGGTGACTCTTGGTCAGCGTATGCGAGTAGTGCTTCAGGTAAAATCATTATATTGGGAAAAGATAGACCTTTAGGAATTCGGAGATACTTCATGTAATTGGTTGGACCAAGAACTGCTCCATCGCGTCTCGGTATCTCTTAGTTGGCCTCCATAATGGATCTAATGATGATCTGAAGATATCGCTGAAATGGTACAAACGATATGGCTTTAGATGGCTTTGTCTTGTCGGTAACCACCTCGATCAGATCATTCCATATAAGTATAGCAAAATCAATCTTTCGGTCGAAAACAATAGCATGGAACATTCGAATGACTGAAATACTGTCCGTGTCAACACACGTGTGTTTATACGTCATGCACCTATTAACAACACTGAATAGTGTGTAATAGATCGATGGTAGATAGTTCCTCTTTAACTTCGACGTACTTGTTAGCACTCCACGAACTGGATCATTGTAACCCATGTGCATTATATCTCGACACAAATCTTCTTCAGACACCATCTCCTCAAAATTAGGAGTATAAGGAAGATCTAGCACAGTTCGGAACCTTTTCAAAGTAATCTTGGCATCAAAGTGATCCATTTTGAGAGTAAAGAAGTTGTTCCACTCAGCTCGAGGTACAAACTGAATGGTATGCCATACTTGTTGCAAATAGATCTCCGGAACTTGTTGTGTCTTTTCAAAGAGGAGGTTTACGTCTCTTAACCTGAAGGTTTCTTGTATGCCGCATACGCCAGAAATAATCTGATTGCTTCAATGCGTGCGACTGGAGAGTAAGTCTCATCGTAATCTATCCCCTCTTGCTGTCGGTAACCTTTCACTACAAGTCTTGCCTTGTTACGAACTATGATGTCATCTTCATCTTTCTTATTCTTGAACACCCACTTTGTTCCAATGATACTTTTATCAGTCGGTCTTGGAACGAGCCTCCACACTTTCAATGCTTCGAATTGATTTAACTCTTCTTGCATAGCTAAAATCTAATCCGGATCACTTAACGCTTCCTTGACAGTGAGTGGTTCAATATTGCTCAAAAACATTGAAAACAAACACTCGTTTATTGTAGCACTCAATGCAGAGGAGCGAGTTTAGACTGGCGAATTTGGATCACCTATTACTTGATGAATAGGATGAGCCTTCGTCCACTTTGTTGTATGAGGATGAGGAGCATATGATTCTTGAACGTTATCAAGATTAGCATTTGTGTCTTCTTCGGTTAGATGAACATTTGGTTCAGCACTTGGAAGTTTTGAAGGAATAGTAGAAGATTCCGGTTGGTGCTGAGGAGTGCTTGGTTCAGTAACCGAAGAACTAGCATGATGTGTTGATCCTTCGACATTAATTGTAGTCTCTTGTTGTGGATTAACAACTTCTGGTACTTGAATATCTTGAACAGGAATGGAAACATCAACCGGTGTTGAAGTATTTGAACCATCTTGAGTATTTGTTGCAGCGGAAATTGTTGTAGGTGCTTGTACCATCCTGTTTGAATCAGCAGATTTATTACAAGTACCATAAAATTCATCATAAAACTCATCAAATAACAAATCAAGATCAGTTAATTGAGATTTTGAGGTTGAAGGTTGATCCTGGTTAGATGTTGAAGCAGGTTCTGAACTGAGATGTCCAGAAGCTAAAATTATGGTTAAAACAGGTTCTGAACTGTTTTGGTCAGAAGTCAATTCGTGATGTTCGTCGAATTTGACATTGACACTTTCCATGATTGTTCTTGATTGCTTTAAATATATCCGATATGAAGCCGTTGAGAAAGAATATCCAACGAGATACCATCAATCTCCTTTGGACTAAACTTGTTCCGTTGTTCTTTATCGTTCAAGACATAACACCTACATCCAAAAACACAAAAATGTTTTATGTTAGGTTTCCGGTTATTCATGATTTCATAAAGGGTTTTACCAAACCGGCGGTGTATGACAGAACGGTTTTGTGTGTAACATGCGGTTGCCACGGCCTCGGCCCATAAGAAGAGAGGTAGTTTTGAATACGCCAGCATAGTTCTCGCAGATTCAACTAACGTTATGTTACGTCGTTCTACAACACCATTTTGTTCGGGAGTTCTGGCGACAGAAAACTGTTGCATAATCCCATTTGATTCATAGAATTCGCCTAGGACTCTGTTCTTGAATTCTGTACCATTATCCGAATGTACGATTTTAACTGAAATTTGCATGTTGTTTTGAGTTGCCTTGATAACACCAATCAGAAGTTTTGAAGTTTCATCTTTCGAACGAAGAAACTTAACCCATGTGTATCTTGAAAAATCATCAACTATTACCAAAACATATTTCCTCCCACTTATGCTTTCGGTTTTCATTGGACCGCACAAATCCACATGTAAAAGCTCAAGTATACTCTTCGTTGTAGGTTCCGGTTTAGGTTTGTGAGGAACCCTCTTCATCTTCCCTTTCTCACATGCAACACATAAATTTTCGGCATTGAATTTCAAAGTTGGAAGCCCCCGAACTAAATCTCCTAAAACCAGCTTTTGAATATATCGGAAATTTAGATGCGATAACCGCCGGTGCCATAACCAACTTTGTTCTTCCGAAGCCTTCGATAAGAGACACACTTCATTGGTCATCTTAACATTAGACAAGTTGATTGTGTAAAGATTCGACTTTCGAGTCCCAACAAGAAGTTCTGTACCTTCCTTAGTTTTGACACAACATCTTGTTTTCTTAAAGTTTACCTCCAAATCTTTATCGCAAAACTGTCCTATACTGAATAGGTTGTGCTCCAATCCTTCAACATAGTTGACTTTCTTTATCGTGAGATTATCTTGAACAATGTCTCCAAAACCTTTGATTGGAGCAACTTGATTATTTCCAAATCTCACTCGACCAAGTTCTTTTTCCACAAAATTAGATAGCATGTGTCTTTAGCCTATCATATGCTTCGAACATCCCGAATCTAAGTACCATAATTTATTTTTCTGCATCAATCAAATTTAAACATTTTTAGGTACCCACTTAACATTGGGTCCTTTTTGGTTAGTTTGTGAAGTCACATTTTTAGAATTCGGTGACTTCTTCTTTTTTCGCAAATTTGATTTTCTTGAAACACTTGGAATGAAATAAGAATTATCCCAACAACAAGAACCAGGAATAGCAAACAAACTTACATAACCGCAAACAGAACAAAAACATTCACCATTTTTAAAATTCAACAAATGGTCTTTGGAGTAACTTTTGTAAGTCTTTACAAAAGATTGTTTATTACTCGCACCAAATTGTTTATTCTTTGAAAAACTACTGTTTTTTTATCGTTCTGTTTGGTTGAATCAGACTTTGTTTGCTTTACCACCCATTCTTGCGCTTTCTCCTTCGGATTCACAAGATTATCTGAAGCAACAGAAGATTTAGAATTAGAACCTTTAGAACTTTGAACTTGAGTTATCTTTGACTTTTTACTCTTCTTTCTTTTCTCTAAAGGTGTTTTCTTAGTGTTTGAACACTCACCTTTACAAAAAGTACTTGAAGGTTTTTCTTCAGTAATGATAAAATCAGTATGGTCCTGAAGCTTCTTTGAGAAATCAAATAAACAAACTTTTCCTTTGTCGGTTTCCATTGGTTTTGACTTGGTTTCAAAAACTTGATCATTAGGCACATAATCACAATCAGAATCAGAATCGGCATGGTGAACATCAAAATCCATTTTAGACTCAGATGAAGTCCATCTTTTGAAAGCATTTTCACTTCGTTCTTTTGCCAATTCCTTTTCTAATTCAGTCACATATTGAGAAAGCATAGTTATTTTCTCTTCAAATGACCGCCTTTTAGTTTCAAATACAACTTTCTTGCTTTCAAATTGTCCACGTTCAATATTTAAAATTTTCTCAATATCAAATATTTTTTTTTATTATTGGAAGAACTTCTTTCCTTTTCCAATTCAGTTTCTAATATTATGATCTTTTGAGAGAGTTCAAAAATCTTTTTCTCGAAACAATTTGTTCATTAATGAAATTACCCTTTTCACATTCAAATTGTGTATGCTCAGAGAGAAGAATACTTTCGAGATCTGCCACTTTCTTAGACAGTTGGAGACATTTTTTATCAATCTTTTGTTTAGCATAAAAAATGGCTTTTGACGAAACATAAAACTTTTTGATCAAAGCATGTTCAATTTTAACAGTCTTCTTTTCCACCTCATCTTTGAAACTAGAAGATATTTCCTTAAACTATTTGAATAAACAGTTGAAAGGAGATCATTTTCGTATTCAAATTTGATCCTTTGTTCTGCAATGGAGATTTTAAGTTCAATAATTCTCCCTTCTAGAACCAATGTAGGAACATATTTCTTAGTTTCAAAGACTTGTTGAGTGATTGGCTTTGTAGCACATATGTCAAAATAGTTATTTGGAAGTGGTCCATTTAGATTGTTGAGAGTCTTCTCCGTCTCACGAGTATAACAAAATGGAAGTTGTATATGAGTTGTTAAAGATTTTTTTTTCTTCCTCTTCTAATGTTTCCTTTACACCAGTCCAAGGAATTTCAAAATCGGGCCAATATCGTGCATATCTTAAACATTCGAAATTATACATTGTTGGTAATGTAACGATAGCTTTGGCCAAATATTTTGGGTTTTCGTAACCAAGTCCCCAATACTTATTGACATTGCTCACAAGTCTTGGCTTGTTCATGAAAATTGTTTGGTCAGTTTGACCTCTCAAATACAACTTCTTTTCCAAATCTTTGATTTTATTTAAAAATTTTGTATTTTGATTTGAAAATTTTGTCAAAGATAATTCACTTTCATTATTCTTCGTTTCTAAGTCTTTGATTTGTTTGTTCAACTCAGATAATTGAGAATCAAGAACTTTCTTTTCTGATTCAAATTGACTATGTTGAGATTTGAGAATTTTAATCTCAGAACCTTTTTCATCTTTCTCAAATTCAACATCATCAATCTTTTGTTTCAAGTCAGTATTTTTCTTTCTTTCATTTTGTAGATTTTCTCTTACATCTTGAATAGTTGGTGCTACTTTCTCGACCTCACGTAATAAACTAGCATTATCTTTTTCAGAACAAGCTAAGTTATTCAGTGTATCGTTCAGTTCATTTAGCAGATTTATAACTTCGTGATCTACCGGTTCAAGTAAGGGAAAAGAATTTACCTGTGTTGTAGTGCCAGAATTGTCCTCATCATCAGAATTAAATTTTGCTTGACACATGTTGGCATGTTCTTCCTTTTCTCCCTCATCATCTGAATGGTCAAGCCAATATTCCTCTTCGACTAGAAGTGCTATTCCATCTTCCTTTTGTTTAGCCAACAACAACTTCTGTTTGTAATAATCAGTATTCTTGACCACTTTCTTTCGGCAATCCCTAGCATAATGACCTGGAGTTCCACAGTTATAACACTTTTGAATCTCCACTCCCTTCTTTTCTTCAAACTTTTTCTCCACATTCTCAAATACCTTCTTACCATCAACTTTTTCCGATCTCTTATCAACATTTTCAAACCTTTGTTCTCCAAACGGTTTCATCTCATAACTGTTGTTCTCAATCTTTCGTGAACCAGAAGTATATCTCATATTGTTGTTTGATGACTGTGGTTTGTAAAACTTCTTCTGAAAGTGCCTTGTGAGTAGAATCATTACTTGCTTTAATTTGACACCATCATCAGAAATATTACCCTTGTAACCAGTATCATACATTCCAAACTCATCAATAAAACTGCTTGTTTGCATCTCAGCTTTAAGTGCAATTGGTTCTTGAGAGATCTCTTTCTTCTTTTTTTCCTCTCTTATCTCTTCTATTTCCTCTTCATCTTGCAACATTGTCTCATACAGCTCATGTAATGGCATAGTAGACAGTCTATGATTTTGTTTCATTTTCCTAGAAACGCTCTTCCACTCGGGTTGTAGGATGCTAAGAAATTTGACATTTATCTCAATTATATCCTTTTTGACCTTGTTCTTACTAAGCTCATTGAGTAGAATCATGAATCTGTCATAAGTATGATAAAGTGTCTCATCCTCCTTAGCTCTAAACTCTTCATATTTGTTTATGCATAAAGTTATTTTCATTTGATTACCAATCTGAGACCCTTGCAACATCTTCTCTAACTGTCTCCACATATTATTTGCTGTATCTTTGTAGCTATCAATCTTGTTGAAATCTTCATTTGGAATCCCCATGATTACATACGATCTTACCTTTTTATCTGCATCGTATCTCGCCTTTTGATCACCAGTATACTAGGAAATAGGAACCAATCTAAGATCTGCGTTAGATGCATTCAGAATTCGAACATCTTTATATACAGGTTGCATTGGACCATTTCTAAGCGAATCTAACAAGTGTAATCCATTTTGTTGTCGCTCAAGAAAATCCTCAAACCTTTCCTTCCACTGTTCATATTCTCTTTCAATTAAAATCGGGGGTCTTGAATCAGTTCCCAAAGAATTCATGATATCATTTCTCATCATCTTGAAAAAATTACCTGTTTTGATCTTTAAACAGATAAGCGAATTTGTGAAGTTAGACAACTGTCGGGCAAAGAAAATAGTCAACTGTATGACTGTCGGACAACTCTCGGATGTACAGTCGTAGTCGGACAGAACGTGTACGACTAGCAGTGTGTACAGTAGCTCTCGGGCAAACTTTGTACGACTTGGACCAAATGACCAACTCTCGTACGAAACTTGTACGACTTAGATTTTTTAACAGTAACTGTCGGACAGGCTTTGTGCGACGAAGCCCAATGAACAGTAACTCTCGTACAAGTCTTGTACGACTAAAATGTGAAGTCGGTCAAGAATTGTGCGACAGTTATGAATGTCAGTATCGAGCGACAGTTATGCGTTTATGAACACAATATCGTACGACGGTTATGAGTGCCGTGAACCAAAAATTTTCTAAGTGTCCTAGCTAGCTCAAATCAAATCCAATTGATTTGAATCTTCGTAGGGTGATTCGCACAGACAATCTGAACACTTTTTATTCAGGAAATATCACCAAGAACACATCAGAAGATCCAATTTTCGAACAGCCATCGAAAACTTCAAAAAACTCTTCAAAAACTTTCTGAAATCCTTCAATAAACGTGTTCTAATTCGGTTTCTTTGCACGAATTGATCCAAATCATCAATTCGAACAAGTCTGTAGTGAAATCACTAGCCAAAACACATCCAAAATCGCAGAGATGTAGGAAATCCGAAAATCTTCAAAAATTGCCCAATTTTCTTCAAGAAATCACAAATCGCTGAATCTGCTAAGCTCTGATACCACTTGTGATCCCATAATCAATCAACAATTCAAGTATATTGAGAGAGATCGAGATACAAAAGTCATCCACATATTAGATTTTGTCTATGATGTACATGAAGTATAACACTCTCTCTCTCTCTCTCTCTCACTATAGCTCTCTATATTGTGTCACTCTTACAAATGAGCCTCCTAACACTTTATATAGTCAAGCCCAATGCCCACTAAGTGCTAAGCCCAAGCCCATTACAAACATAAGCCCTTTACAAAACATTCATATAATTAGGACATTTCCGGTCCTAACATTATCCCCCTAAAGTTTTGTAAAGCAAAATCATATCAATCTTCAAAATCTTTAGCTCCTATCCCCCTTGATTTTCTTGGAAAAACTTTAGTGATGATTTTTCTTTGAATGAAGTCTAGGCTCCCCCTTGAAAGAGGCTCTTACTCTTCTTATTTTCAACCTTGAAAAATCGGATTCGATGTGCGCCATAACCTCAACTAGATGCACGAGCACATCTTCAAAAACTCAAGAAAGATAACAAGCGAGTTTTGAGTGACAAACCGAGTGCAATCACAGTTTATAACAAAGATTCCATCAATGAACCGCGATTTGAGTAGGAATTCGGCTTAAGAGCTTGGTTCGGATTTTCTCGAAGGAGGAAACGTCATGTAGCACCCACGCTTTATGATCAAATCCAAGAAAAATGTCCCCCTCCTGAGACTTAGCACGGTTAGCGGATGGGGTCAAGGGGCAACGCCCTTGCGGGGTCGAGGGGCAGCGCCCCTAGAGAAAAAAAATTCACTCTTTAAACGGGCTAAAATCAACTCAAAAAATCTGATCGGGCAACTTTTAAACGACTAAACACTGTGAACAGTAGTTCTCGGTTAACCCTTGTGCGACTAGAAGTTGTAATTTGGCATCTTTTGTGCGACAACTTCAAGTGAACAGTAATACTCGGATGAGTCTTGTACGACTAGAGCAGGTGAACAGTAACTGTCGGATGGGTCGTGTACGACTAGCGCTAATGAACAGTAGAAGTTGTATGCCTCTTGTACGACTAACGCAAATGAACAGTAGAAATCGTATAAGTCTTGTACGACTAGACCCAATGAATAGTAAATGTCGGACACGCCGTGTACGACTAGATCAATGAACAGTAACTGTCGGACGTGTCTTATCCGACTAAAATGTGAAGTCGGTCACATGTTGTACGACAGTTATGAGTGCTAGCTATGTACGACAGTTATGAATATATGAACACAGTTTCATACGATAGTTATGAATATTTGAAGACCTACGTTGTCCGACAAAGATGAACACCAAACATTGAGTTTTCCGACAAACACTATTAACAGCCCCAACACCTCGATTTCTTGCTGAATTTCACCCCAAATGATTGCAAACAGATTGTTACGACAAAACGAACAGATATGTGAGCATCTAATCATCAAAACTCCGGTGAAAAATCCAAATTCCGGCCAAAATCATTTTTCCGGTGAGGCTAGGCACTGTTCATATCAGAAAATCGTAACTCACTCAATTCTTCATCAAATTTGGATCTGATTGTTGCATTCTCTTCATAATCAATGTAGAAAATGATTTGAATGGCTAAAATCAATCCATACACATCAAAATCTTCTAAATCTTAAGATTTTCCGAAAAACTCAAAAACTTTCTAAATCACCAATTTTGTTCACGTTGATCGATTCTGAAGATAAGAATTGATGTAGAAGCGAACAACGAACGGATATTTAATAGATCAAGTGATTAGAACACACTTACTTGAATATCGAACTCCAAAATCTTCAAATTCTTCAAAATTTGGCACTTTTTCACTTGAATTGTCGAGATTCAAATGATCATATCGAAGAAATATCTTCAATTATGCTCTGATACCACTTGTCATCCCAAGATACAAGTAATATGAACAAGATCTATGATATAATCTGGTCATCTCTCATTAATCATCAAAAGCTTGTTACGAAGTGTAGAGACAAACTCACAGAGAAATGAATATTGTAAAGTGAAAGTGTTAGTCAAAAGCAAGGAGATCTAAGCCTTTTATACTTAGATCTACAAGTTACATATTTAGTCCCTCCACTTGAATACAACATAAAATGAACACTAACATGTATTGAGGTTGATAAGTCAAAGTTGGAAGTAATTGCAAATTTGCTTGAACCAACCACTGTGAAAGGGATCAGAAGCTTTTTAGGACATGCAGGTTTTTACCGGAGGTTTATAAAAGATTTTTCCAAAATATCCAAACCTCTGTGTTAACTATTATAGCATGACCATGCTTTCAACTTTGATGAAGATTGTAAAAAAGCTTTTAAAATCTTCAAGGAAGCATTGGTCACTGCTCCTGTAATAGTGGCACCTAATTGGTCTTTACCTTTTGAAATTGTGAGTGATGCTAGTGATTGGGCTGTAGGAGTTGTTCTAGGCTAAAGAAAGAATAAAGTTTTTCATTCCATTTACTATGCTAGTAAAACCCTCAATGATGCTCAAATCAATTACACCACCACTGAAAAGGAATTATTAGCTGTAGTTTTTGCTTTTGAAAATTTTAGATCATACTTGATGGGTGCCAAAGTAATTGTGCACACTGATCATGCTTCCATTAAGTATCTTATTTCCAAAAAAAAGATGCAAAACCTAGGCTAATCAGGTGGGTCTTGTTGTTACAAGAGTTTGATTTGGAGATTGTTGATAGGAAGGGTATAAATAATCAAATGGCTGACCACTTGTCTAGACTAGAAAAACAAGACACAAAGGAACACATTAGTGATATCTATGAGGTTTTTCTAGATGAAATAATTTTAGATGTACAACATACTGCATTACCTTGGTTTGTAGATATTGTTAATTATTTAGCTTGTGGGATCATTCCCAAGGAACTTAACAAACATCAAAGAAATAAACTAATTTTTGATTCCAAGAAGTTCTTGTGGATGATCCATTTTTGTTTAAAGTTTGTGCAGATCAGGTGATAATAAGGTGCATCCCAAATGAATAAGTGACATCTATCTTACATCATTGTCACACAGGACCATGTGGTGGTCATTTTGGTGGACATAGGACAGTTGCTAAAGTCCTACAATCAGGATTTTACTGACCTACCTTAAACAATGATGCTCATAATTTTGCAAAAAGTTACAATGAGTGTCAGAGAAGTGGAAACATCTCTCAGAGGAATGAAATGCCCTTAAATGGAAATTTAGAAGTAGAATTATTTGATGTCTAGGGCATTGACTTCATGGGACCTTTTCCACTGTCCAACAACTGTGCCTACATTCTGGTATGTGTCTAAATGGGTGGAGGCTATGGCCTGCCACTCTAATGATGCCAAGACAGTTGTCAAGTTTCTTCAAAAGCACATTATCACTAGATTTGGTACACCCCGTGCCTTAATTAGTGATGAAGGCACTCACTTCATAAACAACTTATTAGAATAAGTCCTTGAAAAATACAATATTTACCATAGGGTGGCAACTGCTTATCACCCACAAACCAATGGTTTGGCTGAATTGTCCAATAGGGAAATCAAAGGAATTTTAGCTAAGGTAGTCAAGCCACACAGAAAAGATTGGGCATCCAAATTAGATGATGCCCTGTGGGCCTATCAGACCGCTTGCAAAACCCCTATTGGTATCTCTCCTTATAAGTTGGTTTTTGGAAAAGCCTGTCACCTACCGGTTGAACTAGAACACAAAGCCTATTGGGCCATTAAGGAACTTAACATGAGTTTAGATGAGGCTGGAAGAAAAAGGACTCTACAACTTTGTGAATTAGAAGAGCATAGGAATTTCTCCTATGAAAATGCCAAACTTTATAAAGAAAATACCAAAAAATGGCATGACAAGAAGATTCCTCCAAAAGAGTTATTTGAGGGACAACATGTCCTCCTTTTTAATTCTAGACTCAAGTTATTTCCAGGAAAATTAAATTCTAGGTGGGTGGGACCGTATCAAATTGCAAAAGTCTACCCCTACGGTGTTATTGAACTGATTGATCCAGAAAAGAGGACCACTTTTAAGGTAAACGGACAAAGGGTAAAGCCTTTTATTGAACCTTTTGCCCTGATGCAACAACCTCTTGAGGTTGTTCACCTCCTAGAATGATAGCTTTGGTGAGATCTTGGATTTTTAATTAAATCCAAGAAAGTGTAAATATTTATTTGAAGAAAAGAAAAGAAAATATTTTCTTATCTTTATTTTATAAAAGAAAAGAAAAATAAAATTTACAATTTTTGTTTAAAAGTTTTTGGGAGAATGGTGTAGTTTGGGATAAAGGGAAGTTATTTAAGAAGAAAAGTTTTGATAAATGAAGCATTATGGGAAGAAATAAAAAAATTCGGCCCATGGCCAAATTATTACAAACAAAAGAGGATCAAAGCAAAATACCGATTTTGACTTTAAGAAAATAAAACTCATTTTTTTGTGGACTCCCATTATTGGACCAAGCACACTAACGAAATTACATCCAACGTTTCGGCCCATTTGTTTTTAGCAGACCATGAGAATTCTCGGCCCCATCAAGAAACCAATTGGTCCTTTGTAATTTTCGGCCCAAGTCAATGTTAGATTAAAAAATTAATTGGGCCAATTCAATTTTATGGGTCAGTTCACAAATTATTTCGGGCCTAACCATTGTAAGTAAATTCAGTCAATTTAGAACCAGTCTAATGAAATGGGATTTACATGAAATCGGTTTTTAGATTTAATTATTTACTAATTCAGTTTAAATCACATTTTGGTACACTGTTCTGAATTTTCTGACTATACAGATCACTCCTTATCCAAACAAACTCTCAATCCCCTCTGTTTCTCTTTTTCTTTCCCTCTCCATACCCACTATAAACTATCCACATCGCCGCCTGCCACTTCTTCTTCTCTGTCAGAAGATTTTCCAGTCGTCATTCCCTTCATCTCCAAATCTATAATGTACTTCCTGCCTCCCCATCTCCCCTATATAAAAAACCTCGATCCGTTGAAGATGTCGAAGAGGAAGAGGCACCGATTCAGACCACCCTTTCGTCGTCTTCATCGATTCACTAAAAAATCGGTTCGAGTTGCACCACATGAGCAATCGAGGTTTTCTCGGTTCCATTTCAACCCACTCACACACAAAACACCGAGACTCCTCTCTTCTCACACTTGCTTCTGTCGCTGATTCCCTGTCAAAACAACCCCTCACAAACTCAAATCTCACATACCTCGAACCCCCAACCATCGAGAACATCTATCAGCGCTCCATAACCGCTGACTTAAACTCTCCGGTGGAAGACTCATCGGAGGTGCGACACCCCATCGCCGGTCACTTTGACCGAACTTTTAGGGCCACCGTTGATTTCTTGGGTCGATATGAAGCAGCCCCTCCTACTTACCGGAGACCTGTTTCGCCCCCATAGGATTTCCACAGATGCGTCAATCGTACCAAAACCCTCAATCGAGTGGTTCAAACCCATTCCCTTGCGTTATTGTGCTGAACACACGAGGCGAGCCGATTCCAAGCCAAATTTTGGCTTTTAGACAGTTAAGATCATCAAGACCCAATCCTCTCTATCATCCGGCCACTTCCAACGCCGTACCTGTGGGTCACCGACAAAATCCACCTCTACCTGTTTTAAACCCTCAACCTACAAATACACACACGGTTAACTAGACCCACACCCCACCTACTGCCCCCATTCAGTATACTCGAAGGTATAAGTCTATAGCAGTAAAAGCAGTGGATGCAATGAAGAGAAAAGGGTGATTTGGAAGAAGGTGAAGGCTCTC
The DNA here is from genome assembly GCA_033807775.1 of Saussurea involucrata. Taxonomy (NCBI): domain Eukaryota; kingdom Viridiplantae; phylum Streptophyta; class Magnoliopsida; order Asterales; family Asteraceae; genus Saussurea; species Saussurea involucrata. Next base: position 88,896,518 of record CM066320.1, on the reverse strand, counting down.
ATGTTGGGACTGAAGAAGATGAAGTTGTGAAGAACATAGAGGAGCAACCACCATAGTCACCTCCACCTACTGTTTCTAAGAAAAGAAAATCTAAAGTGGGTAACTTAACTGATATCTCTATTTCTCATTCTGTTTATTTAGCTGTCATGAGGATTTGTTACAACACAAGAATTTTTCTCTAAAAATATGTCACACACCTAAATCTTTTCATGTGAGTGCACTATTAGCACATCCCAAGTTTGGGTACACATTAACTAATCTAGGATGGGAAAAATTGTGTGACATGAATATTCAGTTTAATCTAGATTGGGTTCGTGATTTCTACACCGAATTAGCCATAGCTAATGGTGTAGAAATCCAGGTTCACCAAACTACCATAGACTTCTCAGCTTCGGCTATAAATAAAATTGTGGGACTTAAACCCCCTAGGTATTCTGAATTTCAAAGGTTGGTTGATTGTGAATCGGATGAGGATCTCCAAAATGTTTTAAATGTTATTGCTCATAGAGGGCCTGAATGGGATTTTAAAGGAAATACTTGTTTTTTACGTACACATTGTCTCAAACCCGAGCCCAATGTGTGGTTTTACTTTCTTAGACACACGTTATTTCCCACTTCACATGATGGATCTCTTTGCATGACTAGGGTGTTCATTTTATACTGCATTATGACATAATTGAAATTTGATGTTGGTCGTTTTATTTCGGATATAATTGCTGGGGTTATTGATAGATCTAATGCACGTATTTCATACCCCACAATTATTCATTCTTTGATGGAAAATGCAAAAGTCATCACTCTACCCACGGATCACTTCTCAAATGATAAAATGGTTTTAGACAAAGTGAACGTGGATAGATTGATGGAAACAACATGCATTTCAGACATGAATCTGATAGTGATGGATTTGCTTCCTCGGAAGCATGTATCCGATCACTAAAGGGTGAAATAAAGACAACCCTAAAAGAACAAAGGGTTTTAATAACAAAGCAGATACGACGACATGTTGAGGAATTGTCAGACCAGAATGCTGACATAAGAAGGAGGTTGAAAGAGATCAGTGATAAGGTGGACTGTTGGTTCAAATACGAGAAAACCAAGGATAACTTCATGAGAGCTGTCTAGAAGAAGGAGCATCCAGAGTTGATGAAAAAATTCCCCCATTCCCAATGAACCTACACTAGCAGCCGGCTCATAGGCAACCTACTCACCGCGAGTAGGACAGGTTTAACTTTCTATCACATCCCTTATCCTCAGAATAAAAGTTTTAAATTTTCTTAATGTTTTGCATGCATGTTAGTTTAATTGATTCTGGGATTGTTGAATATTGAGAGATTGTTATTTTTTTCATGCCGTCTTACATACAATTCACACTTGGTTTCATTTGTTCATTGATTAAGTCGATAGCCTGAATAAAATGGTAAGTCTCAAATCTTACATTTTTGTATCACTAGAACTAGCCCTGTAATTCTTTGATTCACCAATTTTTTTAGAATCCATGCAACATCCATGTTCACCACCTTTATCCATGCAACCACAAAGCCGAAACACATAATGTTCAATGAGGACATTGAACCCATCAATGTTTTGGGAGAGGGATGATATGGTAAATATTTCACACTCATTTCCATATCATCTCCTAAACACTTCTCTTTACATAAAGTGCACCAAAATTCAAAAAAGGCACCAAATTGAAAATTTTCATAAAGAAGCAAAGCTTCAGTAAAATTTTCAGTACAATTCAAAAAAGTGTCAAAGACGCCAAATAGACCAATGTGTTTATTTTCATTCCTCCCAAAGAGAAGATGATAGAAATATTGTGCCATAAAGTCTTGAAATCTTGGAAAAATGCATGCATAAAACTTCAAAGAAAAAAACCAAATGCATGATCATTTCATTGTTGCATTAATGAATTCTAATTAATCATGGAATTAGTTGGCTAGCCTATGGTTGATAATTTTTGATGTGAGGTGTTGAGGAAGTATTTTATGGGTGGCTATTGAATTGCATAAAATGAACAGAATGAGAAAAGTGTGTTTGTTGGTATAATGGTTATGGAAAAATAATGTCTTCTTGATAGTCCTAAATTTATTACTCAAATTTTTGCTCTTAATAAAGTTGCTTGAGGACAAGGAACAGTTCGAATTTGCAGTTGTGATAGAGTTATTTTATTAACCCTATTTTAGGCGTTTTAATTCCAATTTTGAGCTAGTTTTTGTTCCCAATTGAGTCGTTTAAATATTATTTCCTATAATTATAAGCAAAAAATAAAGATTTACTGTTTTTACATAAGAATGAGAAAAATGAAACAAAAAAACTAACTTACTTATGTGCACATTTCATATTTGATGAATAGGTCGTGTGGATTCCAATATTGACGAGGTGCAGTTAAAAGAATAGCGGGCTGCAGTTTCGGGCTTACGGATGGAATTCCAATTTTGGGCCGCTTGCAAATAATATTGGATTTAGAAACTATCATTTTGGACTCGGCTTTGGCCGATTGGGCCGGCCGATATTTGGGTCGGTTCCACTTTTGTTTTGGTTGGTAAACAATTTGGGCTTTTTGTTAGACTTCTTCATGGGCCCCCAATAGTTTAAGCCCAAGCCTCCCATTCAACACTATATATAGGAGTGCTTGGTGCTAATTAGATCATCTTCAAACACTTTTGTTGATCAAGTAGTATTAGATTTCCATAGTTGTAGGTGAGCCACAAGCTCACGGTTAGAAACCGTAGCTAAGGCTCACGGCTAGAACCATTTGGTTCGGTCTTCGTTGGTTACTTAGTATCTTATCGAATTCCGTTACATTTCCGTCTTCTCGTTTATTACTTCTTCGTTACTTATACGCACTTTACTTTATTTCGGTTATTACTCACGGTTACCATCAATTTTCTTTTATTCTCAAGATCTACGGTTTTTAAAGATACAATCGCAACCTACGGTTTCTTCATTATTAATTCTAGTTCAATTCCGTTACTATTATTCACCGGAAGTCCGACTAATACTTTCGGGTCCCCGGTCTTATTTGGTTCATGGTTGAATATAGTTTACGGTATTGTAGAGGTTTTATTATAAAGAAAGTCGTTTACTTGCACATCAAGTTTTCCGTTATAACTCGCCAACGATCATTTAATTTTCTTGAAATCACTTCTCGAGCTTTTTAAGTAACTAAATCCATAGCTTGACGATTGAAATTATATTTCAATCGTAACCAGTGGTGGTTCATTTAGAGGTTCATTTCGCATAATTTTACTGTCTCTCGTTTTAAAATATTACATTTGAAACAAGATTTTTCGTGGAATCTAAAGCCGCCGTTAACTTCTCAGTCGATAATTCATATTTTTATTATTCTGTCTACTTAATCAACGCATTTTAATTTCTGTACTTTAATTACTGCAATTTTCATTTTATGCAATTTAATTTTACTGCTCTTTAAATTACGCACTTTATTTCCTGCATTTTAATTATTGTCATTTACATTTCCTGCAATTTAATATTCGCATTTATTTCCGGGAGTTGATTACTTGCATAACAAGTAATGTAATTTCTATTATTGTAAGTTGTTTTATGCATTGTCCATCTCCATTATTTACTTTCCAAGTTTATACGTCCTTTATGGGCTAATCGTCCTAGTTCGGGGTATAAAGTGAAGTTGGGACCGAGACCGATAATAAAATAAAGAGGTGTATCGTATGGCATGATTGTCCAAGGTTATTTAAATCAAGGTTATATTTTGTGGTGGATCACAATTGACCAAATGACACCCGGTACGTTGTATTATAAAATAGTTGACTCTTGAGATAACCGAGGAATGTCGTCTCATATTTTTATCTAATTATTTGTTTCATCCCAACGGATCTTTATACCATGTGCTTCTCTTTATAATTGATTTTTGTCATTAGTTGTTAACCAAACCTCCAAAATATTGTTTTCGAATTCTCCATCTGAAACTCGCTTTTACAAACTGGACTTTTACATAGAAACTTTTCCACGCTTCCCTGTGGGATCGATATTCGGTACTTTGTACCATTATTACTTGTTTTGAGACGATAATAAATCGAGATGTATACTTGCGTCAAGGTTTATTTATAAAAACGTTTTATTTTAAAAGGATACACCAAATCAGTCAACACCGGTTCAGACTCACTAGACACTTGGGTTCTTTTGGAACTTCGGCTAGATGACTTACCTCGTTTATCAGATACGAGGGCGAGGGGATCAGCTTTATGCTTTTGAGGTGGACTTCTGATTGCCCATCAATTCCATAACTTCGTCCTCATCTTGCATGAGCATTTCGTATAACTCATTGATGGGAACTTTCTCGATAAGGTGGTTGTGTCTGATGAGAGATGCGAAGGTCTTCCATTTGAGCAGAAGGTTGTTCAGAAACTTGAGGCAGTTTTCTGTATTGGACCGTCTGATTTGGTTCTTTTGGAGATCATTCAGAAGAAGGCAGAATCGTTCGTATGTCTGAGTCAACCATTCACCCTTTCGCTACTTGAAACCATCATATCGAGTGATGCAGTTGTTTACCTTCAACTGATTCCCAACTTTACTGCCCCTCATCATCTTTGCAACTTGATCCCACATGCCTTTAGAAGTGTCTTTGTAGCAATCGATTACACTGTATATCTCATTCAGCAGACTCTGAACCAGATATCTCTTGGCGTGCTTCTCCCCGTTGTATATGTTCTTCTCATCATCGGTCATCTGGGAGTATGACTTAGCTGTTGGTAGTTCTTGAGTACCATCGGCTTTAGCTGGAACAATTTTCATTGGAGTCTCTTGAGGACCTTCGGTAAGGGCTTGCCAGATGAACTCGTAATTGTCCTTGGACTCGATAAAAATCAGAAATTTGTCTCGCCATTGTGCGTATTTGCCTCGATAGAGAATTGGAGGCTTGGTGTCGGTATCGATAGCAAGAGCATCGTGAGACATGGTGATGTGCACTAATATGATCTTCAGACAGTGTAGGTTCGATTCAAGGTAAAAACGTAACGCAAGGAACTAAGAGTGAGTATCCTAACACAAGTTCTAGGAATGATAGGTAATAACAGGTAAGATTCAGTAACACAACAAAATACCCAGATAGGAATCAGGATAGTGGTGTCCGGATCGAAAGTGTCCGAATCCGGGGTAGAGTGAAGTGTTCGAACAAAATTAAGTTACCGAATAGACTAAGGTTACCGGATAAACAAAGTTACCGAATAAACTTAGTGACTGGATAAAAGTAATCAGATAGTAAGGTTACCGGGAAGTTTGACTTACCGAATGCAGGAGTGTCCGAACAAAATAAGTGTTATCGGAAAGAGATACTTACCGCATAAATTTACCTGGAGAGAAGAGTTGACCGGATAGAAGAGACTTACCCGGGAAGATGAGCTGACCGGATAGGTTTCGTCCGGACACGTGATTGGCCGGATAGGATGTCCGGATAGGCAAGCGTCCGGATAAAATCGAGGAATGGAAACTTACCGGATAATCGTGCAGACGTTCGGAGACGACGGTTGTGCGTGCAATTCGGATCGAGGGTTAAACTATGGTTCTTGTTTTTTCTCTTGAAAGATTAGAATACGACCAAAACATAAAAACAAACAAACCCAAATCGATTTCTAAGCAAAATAACTAGTTTTGAAGCAAAAAATTGATGATTTTTAAGAACAGATACCAAAACTTTAAGAACACAAATTTTCTTAAAAACTCACTCTAGCAATCAAATTACGTTCTGAAAAATTTTAAAAACCTTAACAATGCTAGTAGTAAATGATTTTGACGATTAGATTTTAAGAATTTTACCAAAAACTCAAGAATGAGATTTCTAGGGAAGAATGGCAGACGACAAAAACTTACCAGGATACCTTTGAATAACCTTGAATCGATGTATGTCTACTCTGATACCAATTGTGGATCCCAGATTAGTGCAATAACAACAAAATCAATAAGCAATAACAAGAACGATTGTTGATTTTAAGTTGTCATCCATCTCGTATTCATTCAAAGTTTAATCACGTTCAGAGAGCATTACAATATAGAATAATGAACGATTCAGAATGATTGATTTTCTTGTCTAACCTAAAACTAGGTTTAACTAAAGCTATTTATACCTAGGCCTATGATTACCAAAGCCCAAGCCCATTAACGCACTAAAGCCCATTAACATAATAAGGCTTTTACAAATAAATCAAACTAATCCTTTCTTTATATCACTTTCTATTTTATATGACATTTTGGTCCTAACACACTGCTTCTAGCTCTGAAATAGAAGCAGATGCCAAAGCTGAAGCTGATGACAGTTCAGATGATGATGATGACCAAATTGGTAATGATTTTGAGGTTGTGGTAAATACTGATGTTATTCCAAATTCTGAGAACCTCGGTTCTCGAGGCGATACAAGGATGGATGAGGGAGCATTAGTTGAAACAGAAAATGAGGTGAGCTTGAGTGAGATGGAAAGAAACAAATATGGGGAGTGTGAGACAGGATCCGTAAAAGAAATAAACGAAGATCCTTCCCAAACCGTGTCCAGCCGGGTAGCCACATCTACTGTCAATTTGTGTACGTCGCCATTTGACATTGAAAAAGACATAGTGGACCCAGCTATGCATTGCACAACCCCACCTTTTGGAACAACTTCTTTTCCTAGGACACAATCGCCAGTCACAACACCGTTGGTGACACAAAACATTGGACTTTGTGCTCCAATCGGAACGCCGCGAGTATTGCTGACATTCGTTGGTGCTTTATGAAGACCGGGTGGAAGTCCTGTAAACGTTAACAATATGCCAGCATTAAACACATGCCATGCAGTTACTTCAACTGTCATGCAAACCAGTAACCTAAGTAGTCTGGGTGATAGTCCCGTACGTGCTCAACAGATCAGATCATTGATGGGACCCCTCTACATAACTTTGTGACCGTGAAACTCTTGGAAGTTTCTATTAGTTCTTTGAATACTTCGTACAAGAATCAAGCAGATGAGATGAGAAAAATTGTACAAAAGTTGTCTGATGAAGTTAGTCGGGCGGTGAAAGGAAAGTCTGTTGTGAAAACTCCTGTAGTTGAAACCGATTCTCAACCTGATCCCAGATCCAAATCCAAACAACCATCTACCCAACCAGAACCAACCATTCCCATACCATAACTGATATCTATATTGTTTGCTCAATTATTGGCTCATGGAGACAATAATAGTGCTGAAGATGTGGAGCTAGTTGGCTTATTGAGGAGACAAACTGAGCTACAAACCCAATTACCCACCAGATCTGACATACACACCTTACAACAATCAATCCATGATATGACCCAAGCCATTACTACAGGTTTCAAATCACTTTCTGACCGAATAACTATTCTAGAGCAAACTTGCAGTTCTCAGGCCCAAAGTTCTATGAGAAAGCATGATGATCAAGATCCAGATCATGATCACCATGATGGGGAGATGAGTAAGAGGCAGAAAGTTGGAGAGGCTAGTGGATTTGGGGTTGGAATGGAACGTGCAAGTGTTGATGTTTGGGTAAATGTTGAAAATGTTGAACAAGCTGGGTAACGTTCAAAACGTTCTTGATGATATCATTCCTACAGTTGAAAAGCCTGAAGGAAGTGATAAAAGAACGGAAGAAGAGAGAATGGCTGATAGTTTAATTCAGGATATTATCTATGTTGATTCTGAAGATGAGCCGAAGAATACTGTGATCAAGATCAAAGAAGAGTTGGATGATGTCTTTGTTGCAGTTAATGTTCAGTGTGTTGAATCTGACTCTGATGATGAAACTCCTAAAGGTGATGATCCAGTAATTGGTATTCCTGTTATTCCTGATATTCCAGAAGGGAAGATAAAAGATCCAGTTTCTGAAGCTGAAATACAGGAATTCCAACAGCTTATTAATAGAGAATCACTTATTGAAAGGAGGTGGCACCGAATCAGAATCATTACTCCTTTTCAAGAAGATATCCGAAAAGACTTGTTCGTAAGGAAAGTTCAGTCGATAGATCTTGTGAAATTTTATTCTATTGATAAACTTCCGTCACTACACTGGGTGGAGTACTTACACTTGATAAAAAACAAGGATCAGAATCTGAAGTTGGTCAGAACGGATAAGGAGATATTAAGGATTATGAAGATAGAATCTCATAAGATACTAAATGTCTGGTATCTGAAGTTCACCGTTTATAGAACATATGGCAAAGAATGGTCATTCACCGTAGCTGATTTCAAGTCACTCACTTGTGAAGACTTTTTCAGACTCTACGGCATTCTAGCCAGAACTCCGAACAAAAATCTGATTTGGTCAGAAGCTTATCAATCCATAAAGCGCTTCATGAAAATTTTGGTGAAATTTGCATACTTAACCAATTTCCAAATGGCATTGGAAGCTGGTCAGATCAGAGTTAACATCCTAAGGCCCAATAGAAGATTATTTGATGCTCAAGGTATTCCTTTATACAAGATTCTTAAGAAACCTGAATTTGGGATTGTGTATCTCAATGCTCAGAAGAAGAAGAAATTCATGAGACTTATTGAGGTGAACAAGTATAGTGATGGAACGTTCAAGTTGCTGAAGATCTGGTTGACTGAAAAGCTTAGATTGGATGAAAAGAACCTGGTGCCCTTGAGTTCTAAAGAAAAGGTGTTGATCAACAAAGCCCTGGAAGCTATGGATAACAGATTGGAATACAGAAATGCTTTGAGGAGGTTTGATATTATCTTTGGGATTTGAAAGAAATATATTCCTCCAGAGCAGCTTGTATAGTTTTTGTTTTCATCTTTGGATACAAAGGGGGAGACTGTTAGTGCAACATTTAGTAGTTGTATCCATGTTGAAGGGCTTATTGTGTAAATATAGGTGCTAGGTATAAATAACCTAGGTCCCTTTATGTGTTGTAAGCATTCATAAAGCATTCTCACTGTTACTACGTGTAACTCTCTCAACATTGTAACTTTGGAGATTCAATCTAATGAGAGATGACTTGTGGTAATTAAGCATATATTTACATACTTGTTTTTGGGATCACACCTTGTTTCTTTTTATTAGGAGTTCTGGAAAGGATATCATATAGTCTAAGGAAATCTTCACTGGTTAGACTTTTGAAATCAGCTTCGGTGAAGAACCACTGCTTTCCGTCCATTCTGAAAACTGTAAACTCTGGATACCAAACGTTGAGAAGTTTCTTAGACTCTATCTTCATAATTTTTACGATCTCCTTGTCAGTTCTTACCCAATCAATATTTTGATCCTTGTTCTTCATCACATGAAGAAACTCTATTTGATGAAGTGATGGCATCTTCTCAATGGAGTACAACTTGACTAGATCTATGGGTTGAACATTTTTCACGAACAGATCTCTTCGGACATCTTCTTGAAACGGAGTCAAGATTCTTATTCTGTGACATCTTCTCTCAAAGTTGGGTTCTCTTTCGATCAACTGTTGGAACATTCTGATTTCAGCCTCAGAAACAGGATCTTTGATTGTGCCGTCAAGAATCACATGAATGTCTAACTCAGGAATGTCAATAATCGGATCATCTTGTTGTTGAAGCACCTGATCATAATCATCATTATCAGGATCCTGAGATTGAACGTTCACGACATCAAACACATCACCTAACTCCTCTTTGATCTTTTTATTAGTTATTTTTGGTTCATCCTCAGAGTCTAGGTAGACAATGTCTTGAATCAAATTATCAGCCATGTTTTCCTCCTCAATTCTATTATCACCACCGTCAGGCTTCTCAACCGTAGGTGTGACATCATCTAGAATTTCCATGACAGTTTCATCAGCCTGTCTTTCTGATTGATCACCTAAACCCTGACTAGATCCTCCAATTTCAACATTACCAGATCCACTTTCAATATCAACCCTTGCTCTCCTCTCCCCCTAATGGTGATCGGGATCATCCTGATCATCATGCTTTCTCTTAGTAGACTGAGCTTGAGATTTACAAGACTGTTCAAGTACAACAACCCCATCTGAAAGTGCTTTAAATCCAGATGTCATGGCTTGAGTTAACTGTTGAATATACTATTGAATGGCTTGCATGTCTAACTTAGTCGGCATCTGAGACTGTATCTCTATTTCTTTTCTCAAAAGACCAACTAGTTCAACCTCTTCAGAATCAACATTTTCACCTTGCTGAAGTAATCTAGCAAGTAGCTGGGATTTTAGTTCATGGGTAGGGATAGGTTGTTTTGGTTGAGTAAATGTACCAGGTATAGATGTAGCAATACGGGGTATTGGTTGAGTAGTAGATGGTGTTTGAGTTTCGGGTACGGTTTCAAGCTGAGAGATAGGTGTTTACATGACATACTTGCCTTTCACTGCTATTTGTACTTCCTCAAACAACTTACTAACAATTTTGTTCATCCGTTTGCTTCTTGTAAGAAACGTTCAAAGAATCCAATGCCACTTTCAATAGGTCCATCATCACATAATGTGGCGGCGGTCCCGTCATTGCTCGTAACTGTTCAGCTCTAACATGGGAACTCATTCCACATAGGATACTGGTTGTCATGACAGTTGAAGACAATGCATGTCCTGTGTTCAGCACTGACATAGTGTTAACACTGACAGGTCTTCCACCCGGTCCTCATGAAGCACCAACGAATGGCGACGACACTCTAGGTGTTCCGATTAGAGCACGAAAGCTAAAAATTGACTGTCACTATCGGTGAAGTGACTGGCGGACGTGTCCTAGGAAAGGTAGTATAATTGAATGGCTCTAGACTCAATGTGCATTGATATGGAGTCGATGGCGGGGGCGACGACCTATCTGTTTCAATACCAACAAACACCGAGTGTGTTGCCGATAGAGTTTGTGTTGAATCCCTGTGAGAAACTGAAACATCAGCTTGTTGAGAAGCTGATGAGTGGCTGAGTGGGGTTGTGCTTTGCGTAGCTGGGTCCTTTACGTCTTTTTCAATACCTGACGACGACAGACATACGTCGGTAGTAGATGTGGCCACCCGACTAGACAGAGTTTGGGAAGGATCTTTATTTAATTCTTTTACAGATCTTGTCTCACTCTCACCATATTCTTTTCTCCCCATCTCTCGGCTCATAATATTTTCTGTTTCGACTAAGTCTCCCTCATCCATCCTTATATCACCTTAAGAACCAGTGTTCTCAATGTTCCAAGTTGAGTCGGAACTATCGTCATATGGTCTCGGTCCAACATGTTTCGGAATGCGGGAAGCTTCGGCATCATGATATGAGTCTGAGTCGCCGTCAGAACTAATATCATTTCCACCAGTATTCGGAATTTTGTCATCATCGGAAGTTGAAGCAGAATTAACTTTATTCATATCATCTTGAGAGTCTAGAGATGTATCATCGGCAGATTCGTCATCTGAGAATAGTGATATAGATGTAGGACCAGCAGCACCCCCATCTCCAGTTCCCCTCACCGGACTATTTTCTCTCATCTCAACCCAATCAAGAACCCCTTCTTCTTGACCCTGCTCGATATTTTGGAAACCCTCACCACCTAATTGGTTTGCACCCGGAGCAGGTCCCTCCGGATCTAGATGGACCATAGGTGCATTGTCTAGCCTATATGCTATCACAAATGGTGACTGCTGGGGTCTATATGGGCTAGAACATCTGCAGGAATTAAGGCAATATGATCGAATGCAAAAGATACATCTGTTTGAAGATTGTCAGAGCTTCAAAGTTTAAAGCGGTCAGAGTTAAAGTTTTGAAGATCAAGAGCTGAAGACTGCTGCTATATTTTTTTTAAATCTTAAATCCAAAGCGGGAGAATGTTAGGGTATTAAATTGTATTCAAGATTTATTGTAAAAGTCTATGAAAAGTCAATGTAATTGTAAAGTCAAGAAAAGTCAAAGTCAAAGTTATTTGGTAGAAAGTCAAAGTATTTTAGATTTAATGCTTTGTAATCTTGTAGGTATTAATAGGTTTAGTTAAGCTTGTGAGTAGTAAGAGGGTTTAATTGTAATATCTAGCATTGTATTCTAGAGAGAGATGAGAGGATTCTAGAAAGAGAAACTGTCCAATTCTCATGTAACCATCTAGAATTCTCAAGATCAATGAAATTCATCATGTTTACCTAATAGATCTGGTGTTAACACTTTCGGATATCCTACAAAGATACACCTTTCAGATCTAGGATCTAGCATCTTAGAAGATTCCCGCATAACATAAGCATCATAGCCCCAACCTTCATATAAGATAGGTTTGGGACCTTCCTTGACGACATCTCATCTAGGGTCTTATTGACCTTCTTGGTTGGTACAATGTTCCATATTCTGGAGACATCGTCCAGCGCATACCCCCAAAAACGTTTAGGCAACGTGGTATGACTCATCATTGATCTACCATCTAGCAAGGTATGGTTCCTCCATTCTTGACACACCATTATATTATGGTCTTTTTAGAGGAGTGGGTTGTGGGATTATCCCACACTCTCTAAGATGATCAGTGAATTCGTGGCTCCTATATTCACCACCTCGATCAGAATGAAGTATTTTGATCTTTTTTCCAAATTGGTTCTCTATTTCATTCTGAAACTATTTGAAAATCCCAAAGCGGTCATTTATGCTTCATTAGATAAACATATCCATATCTACTGAAATCATCAGTAAATGTAATGAAGTAGTGGCGGCCATTCCTTGTGGTTGGGTTGAAGAGCCCACACACATCAGTATGTATAAATCCCAGCAACTCACTTACTATTTCGGGCTTTCCTTTAAAAGATTATTTGTTCATCTTGACTAATAAGCATGATTCGCATTTATCAAAAGAATCATTAGTTGATTCCAGGATCCCCTCCTCTTAGATCTTGGCAATGCGTTTCTTGTTTATGTGGTCAAGACGACAACCCTACAAGTATGTTTTGCTCATTCTTGCTTAAACCTTTTAGCATTCACATTATACATCAATTCTGAATTAAGACTATTACGGATATCTATTTTCATAAATGCCATTAACTGTCTTAGCAACAAAATATGAAATCCCATGCAAACATGTAGGAATAGAATTATCGTCATGATATTTAAACATAAAATCCATCTTGTCTTAAACGAGCAACTGAAACTATAATTCTCACTATATTGGGAACGTAAAGAAAATTCATAAGTTTCATAACTAGACCATTTCGAGGGATCATATCAGAATCTCCTTGAGACACAACATTCACTCTTGTCCCAATGCCCATCTTGAGCTCCAATTTTCCTGGCCTTAACTACATCTCACTTCTTAGTCCCTACAAAGAGGAACAAATGTGAGTTCCACATCCGGTATCCAATACCCAGGAATCATAATAAGAAGTTAATAAATTGATGGTATACATACCTGAAAGTCCGGCACCCTAAGCCTTCTCCTTCTTCACCTTGGCCATCAAACCGGATAGTTCCATTTCCAATGCCCTTTCTCAGAACACTCAAAGCAAACAGTATCGAAGGAATCTTTCCCTCATGCTTCTTAGGTTTGTTGGAGCTTTCAGCCCTTGCCTTTCTTTTGCCACTCACACTCCCCACACTCATTCTTTTTTTCATCCCTCTTTTATCCTTGATCGTCACGACTGGCTTGGTTTTATCCAACTTAGAGGTAATCCCCCTTTCAGTAGTTTTTAGCCTTCCATGCAACTTAGTGATGGATTTGTCCAAGTCGTTCATATGATAAATAAGCACAAAGTTATCATATGATTTGGATAATGAGTTGAGAACCAAATCGACCTCCAACTCTTGTCCAAGATGGTATCCCAATCGATCCAGATGGTTAATGTACTTTTTCATTCTTAGAACGTGGCCACTGACCAGTGTCCCCTCCTGCATCATACAAGCATGTAGTGATCGCACATAGTCAAATCTCTCCTTCATGGCTTGTTGACCAAACATGGTCCTCATTGAGGTAATCATATCCCAAGTCCATATTTCCTTAGGATCGCTTAAAAGTCAGGGCTCATGATGGCCAACATCAGACATGAAACACTTCGGCAGTCTCGACCATACTTATCATAAGTAGCTCAAACACTCTTAGAAGCGTTCCTAGCAGGAGGATTCATATGGGAGTTCTCGAGAACCTAAAACTTCTCTTCATGTATGAGGGCTACCCTCAGGAAGCTGAACCATTTCAAAAAGTTTTGACCATTCGGTTTTTTGTGTCTAGGATAGAGGGGAGAGTAAACTAGGGTATGGATTGAGTTGTTTGTATTTTCTTGATTAGCAAACATCTACAGAAAAATAAAGTTCCTTTTAGTAATAAATTCTCAAATTTTGAATAACCTTTAAAATTCAAAATTGAGCTAAGACCCATATTTCGCTAAATCTCATGATTAGTCAATTCACAAACCGTGGGAAATAGTTATTTAGGTACGCAACTTCCGATTGTGATTATCACAGCTCTTAGACCTTCTTGGGATTATTTATATAGTAAAAGACATGTTTAATCCCACTTTTTCACCATGGGGCTACTTATGAACGGGCAATACACAATGCATAGATACCTCAAACAAGTCTAACATACTAAAACATCACAATTTCTATTTAGAGTACCAACTCGGATGTTGGTCGTCAGGGTCATGACTATCACAACAAGTGGGCAATACACAACATACTTTGATCTTATGATCCAGCTTCTTATCTTGCACTACATTTATCCAACCTGGCTTGGCCAATGCTCATACCAAAACCGGGTAGTCGTATGTTGGATAAGTATTTTAAATGGGTGGTGAAAAAGTTTCTTTTTTATTGTAATGGTTTTACTAGGCTCTTAAAACAATTTTCGTTTTAAAATGAATTTTAAAACAATTTTCGTTTTAAAATTCATTTTAAAACAATTTTCGAGTCGGTGTGTACTTTAAAACTATCTTTTAGTTTTTAAAACTCATTAATCGGTTTGATTTGATAACTTATCAATTTATTGTAAAAAAGTACATCTTACCAATTTTAAATTTTCATTTGTGTTTTAGTTTTCCTTAAAATATGTTGCAACAATTATAACGTATAATTATAAAGCAAAATAAAGCAGAAAATTAAATGACACAATCCTAAGCACAAATACATAATGGACTTGGTATGGTCCACTAAAGAGTTTTCCTTGAGCCACACGGAATCCTCGGTCAATTCCTAAGGGAGCATTTGGTTCGGAGAATGGAATTTGATGGAATTGGAATCTATCGAAGGAATTTGACTTTGAAAGAATTGAGATGGAATCAGATAGAATCACGCGTTTGGTTGGTTGCAATTCAATTCCTTCAGTTAAGCTAAGGAATGATTAATTCCTTGAATTGTGGAATTCAATTGAATTGGGAGGATTCCATCACTTTCATTATGTGAACCAAGCGTGGGATATGGAATTTGGTCAAAGGAATTTCGCATTCCAATTCCATCAAATTCCTATGAATTCCGCGAACCAAACGACCCCTAAGGACATCTCCTTGACTCCCACTAGCTCCGTCAATCGTGGTGTACTCCGCGAGTCATTCGATTTCTTCGGTCTTCCGATTCTTCGCTTACAAAATAATTTTAAACTAATGCTATACTAAGCTAAAACTTATAACCTAACTATTACATTAGAATTAACAACCAATTAAACATTAATTAACAAGCCCATGAAAAGTGGGCCAAAACCCGGTCAAATGAATAGGAAACCTTTTGGCCCACAAAAACCCTACCCAAAACCGAAAAATAGGGTTTAATGCAAAAACAAAAAAATTTAGTCGTCGGCCGAGAATGGCAATGAGGGCCGACCAAGGCCAATCAATTTCCGACCACCCAAGTCGCAACCCACCTCGGCGGTCAAAACCGTGAGGACAGCAGAACCGGGACCCGGCGCACGGCGGTGCACGACACACGCTTACCGATTTTTCGTTTTGACCGTGTTCACCTAATTTTCTGCCCCATTTCGTTGCTACGGGGCTCAGATACCAATATAGGGTTTCAACGGAATCACAAAACGCAGTGAAACAAGAAAATAAACAAACATTCATATATCGATATAAATTAAACTGTGAAACCAAACAAGCCCGAATCCATAACTAACGAAAATAAATACAAAAACCACAACCATTGAGTGTCTAGAATACTACCTCAATGGTCTAATGACGAGACAATTGAAGCACGAGAAGCCAACATAGGCCTCCACTAGCGGTATCTACACGTGAGTATGCTTCGATCTTGAACGATTGCTAGCCCAATAACCAAAACCTCAAAAGAGAAAAACAGATTTCTCTTGTGTTGTGTGTGTGTGTGTGTGTGTTCTACGGCCAAATAGATGTGGGGTGAGAGTGTTTTTGTTAGGTTAACCCCAAACCTATCATCTATGTGTTTATATGACCGTCTTTCGATATATGGATCGGGTCCTTATTAACTTAACCAAGTTTTAGGCCTTCATCTATGTTAGGTCTATGATCTTCAACAATCCAAGAACTAGTAACAAGAAGATGTAGAAGCTTTATTATAAAAGTAAATCTAAACTAGAGAGAACACAATGTGATTAGAGAGCTACATCTTGAATTATTAAAGTTGTTATTACAAACTACATTACATGTCCAATTTATAGTCTACATCACTTGTTACACTGCTTAAGCATAAGCCCATTTACAAAGCCTTTGCTTTACAAAACTTTCTAATATTAAGGACAACTACAGTGTCCTAACAATCTATGTGTTTATATGACCCTCTTTCCATATATGGATCGGGTCCTTCGGGTCCTTATTAACTTAACCAAGTTTTAGGCCTTTAAGCCTTTTAATTTAATTAATTATTAACCTAATAATTAATTAAGGACTAGAGCCCTTTTTTTTAAAGACTATAGCCCTTTTTTTTAATTAGAAATATTTTCAATAAAATTCTTGGATCCGAAACCATCAGAATTCGGATGTAGGCAGATTCGAAACCATCAATTCGGATGCAAGAGGATGCGAAACCATGTGGATTCGGATCAAGGCAGATGCGAAACCATGGAATCTGTATCATGTTGGGTGCGAAACCATGGATTCCGTATCATGTTGGGTGCGAAACCATGGATTTCGTATCATGTTGGGTGCGAAACCATGGGATTCGAATCAATAAGGGTTCGAAACCATGGGGATTCGAATCAATAAGGGTTCGAAACCATGGGGATTCGAATCAATAAGGGTTCGAAACCATGGGATTCGAAACATGTAGAGTGCGAAATCAAGGAATCCGGATCAAGGCAAGTACGAAATCAACGGAATTCGAATCAAGTAGGGTCCGAAACCATGAGAATTCGTATCATGAAGGATGCGAAACCATGCCAAATCTGAATAAATGGAATCCGAAACCATTTGAGATAGGAATAGAGAGATGTGAAACTATCCACATTGTTGAACTTTTAGGTGTAAGCACATTCCGAAACTCAGAACTAAGATGACCAAATTCAGCAATATTTCTGACTTCACAAGATTCGAAACCATCAACTCAGAACAATTTGAATCCATCTAAACCATCAAAAGCAGCAGTAGCATCCGAAACCATGATGAACAGTAAACAATGAAGGATCCGAAACCAACAGTAACTATGAAGGATCCGAAACCATGCAACAGTAAATGATGAGTGGTCCGAAACCATGATGAATGATCCGAAACCATCAAGAATGATCCGAAACCAAGTAACAGCATCCGAAAATCACTAAAATCATCATAACTTCTTCAATTCTTGACCAATTTCAGTGATTCTTGCACCAACAGATTCGCAAAATGAAGATGAACAGAATTCTAGTTGATCAAAAGTAGTAATTCGATCGATTTGATAGTGTTTTGATCCAAAAAGTGAGTTTGACATTTTTCTCGAACAAACAGCATAAGGATTCGAAATCTGAGCAAAATAGGGCTAAAAACACTTGAATTGATGAGATCCGATGATCGTATCGATGAAGAATTCGTCGATTTGGCTCTGATACCACATGTTAGGTCATGATCTTCAACAATCCAAGAACTAGTAACAAGAAGATGTAGAAGCTTTATTAGAAAATTAAATCTAAACTAGAGAGAACACAAAGTGATTAGAGAGCTACATCTTGAATTATGAAAGTTGTTATTACAAACTACATTACATGTCCTATTTATAGTCTACATCACTTGTTACACTGCTTAAGCATAAGCCCATTTACAAAGCCTTTGCTTTACAAAACTTTCTAATATTAAGGACAAC
This sequence comes from Saussurea involucrata, assembly GCA_033807775.1. Classification (NCBI taxonomy): domain Eukaryota; kingdom Viridiplantae; phylum Streptophyta; class Magnoliopsida; order Asterales; family Asteraceae; genus Saussurea; species Saussurea involucrata. The sequence continues at coordinate 88,878,388 of CM066320.1, read as the reverse complement.
TACAGTGTCCTAACAATCTATGTGTTTATATGACCCTCTTTCCATATATGGATCGGGTCCTTCGGGTCCTTATTAACTTAACCAAGTTTTGGGCCTTTAAGCCTTTTAATTTAATTAGTTATTAACCTAATAACTAATTAATCATTGGCCTTAAGTAAATCATTACTTTCCAATGTTAGGCTTTTGCGTTTAGTTAATTATTAGTTTAATAATTAATTACCCATATGAATAGTAAACTATGTAATTATCATAATTACATTTTATACATACAACTTTATAATTGTTACTCTACTATAATAATTATCATTCTTTTATTACAACATGTAAAGTATTTGGTTTATGACCATCATGATTAATTTGAGACATACATACTCTATGTGTGCGACCCTCATAGGTTCATTTGATGTCAACAGTGTTTTCATGTGACGTTGGCACATAGAAACCTACAATATTTTAATAGGCATGATGGTTTTATGAATGTTATATGATGTAATTGATTTGTACCTGATTACATTGTCAATATGAACAATAAATGCTTTACAAGATCGTTAACTCACCGAGCATAAAGCAGCTTGTATATCATAATCAAAAAAGAACGAGGTCCTTTCAGATTGATTTTAACCAACACAATGGTTGTTCCAAAACATTGTGTTATCATTTAACAAATATTTACTTTCTTGTTCTGAAAATACATATATTGCCTAAGAAAAGTATCTATAAATCTTTTTTTTCTTTACAATCATATCAACATACAATAAAAAACACGCACATTCAATTTAAAGGTTATCATGTATGCTTAAGATTCTAGTTCACTAATGAAAACTAATAACAATGATCGAGTCTTGCTAGGAATTGAACTTGAAGATCAAATAACTAAAAAATAAAGGTTTTTATACTTTTTTTATTAAAATTATGTCGATAATATAAGACCTAAAACTTCTTTCAAAAGAGTTGCATGTTGACACTGTGACAAAACTAGCTTAAAAAATGTGCACACCATCCTTATCACGAGCTTCGTGCATGCTCGATTAGGCTTGATATCGAATTTTTTTGGGATAGAAGTAGTAACGTTAATAACTTGTATGAGTTAAATATTTGACCAACATTGCAACTCAAAATGGTGGTTGATATGCTGAGGACCTAAATATTTAACAACATTGCAACTTATCCATCAAACTCGCCCATGAGGAAAATTTGTGCATTAGACGTTGTTTGAGACTAACCACCCAGTTAAACTACATATAATAAGGATCCTTCGTGTCGACCAATGTTCAAACCCACAAACTACTTGAGCTGAGTAAACATCAATCTAACAAATATCTTGTAATGATTATCAATTTGGTCACTTTAAAAACAATTACTAAAACCATCAAAATTTTCGAAAACTATATATTGTGAAAAGCATTCGACCTTCGAAAAACGTTATAAATATCTAACATCAAGAGTTATAAAAGTTAATCTACTTTGTTTGTCTGTTAGATGTTTTGGTCATAATTACACAAAATAAAGAGTTTGGAAAAATATAGTGGCTATAGCAACAACTTTTTTTAACTCCAGTGAATAAACTATAATTGAAATGAAAATATGTTGTCATATGCTAGGCATGGTGTGACTATGAGGTCAAACCTCAAATTGTATGGGCCATGTCAACTTACGATGTGTGGCATAAGGCAAGATGTATGCCAATTTAAATTTATACGGATATTAAAAAATAAAAATAAAATATTGATATATACAACTTACAAAAAATATAAAACTTGAAGTTCGACTCTTTTAAAAGAATGTCAAAGAACACGCCTTTAAGGCACTACTATGTCTTGCTTAAGCAATCACTAACGCTATTTGGCATTTGCTGAATGGTTTGGTGCAGGACGATTAAGTCGTCAGAATTATTAACAGATTCTTATGATATAGTGCAAAATGAAATACAGTTGTTTCCTAATTGTTCAAAATGAAATTAGAATCATTGAATGGTTAAGGAGGCCCAAGATACAAAATCATTCAGAGGAATTTAGAACCATTAAGATGCATAATTTTTTTGTCAAACAAGATTCACCTCTTAGCAATTCATATGTATTCTCTTAATGGAACTATAAACAAGTAAACAAACAGCCCCTAAGAAATTTAACAGGACATGAAAGAGGCATTTTAATACAATAACATACCTTAAGAGAAGGGTGGTACAAAAAACCGTCAACCGGTGAAACCCTCTCAACCCGCTAACAACTCAATTAAACCCAACCCGCCAACGCGCTAAACCGTCAAACCTCAAACCCGCCAAACCGCTATTTAGAAGGGTTGAAATTGGGTTAGCATAACTCAACCCAACCCAAATCTCTAACCCGCCGCTAACATATATTATTTCGCTAAATTATGTTTATATATATATATATATATATATATATATATATATATATGATATCTACATCCATTATAAATTATAGCCCAAAATATATATACATATATTAGTCTAATTTAAAACCCAAAGCCCAAAATTAATTAAAAAAGGTCGATCGACACATCTCAATAAGCATGACTGCACGTGTACATTGTGTAATAACCGTAATCCTCTATTTTGGAGAATGATGAAAGATTAAGGGTGTGATGCGTCATTCTCCAATTCTCAAGGAGTGAGGTGCAAATAAAAGGGCTATTAGAGGGCAAAAACCTCTAAAACCCTTCTCATTTGGAATGTACATGATGTGGTGGCTAGAGAGGCAATTGGAAAGCTCTTGCATTCTTCTTCGAAAAAACTTGGAGATAGAAGCTGAAATTGGTGGTTTAGAGATAGGTCTTGATAAATGTAACATCTCAGGTCCATAAAATCTGAATCTTTTGGATGTTTTGGGGCTAAAGTGTGAAGTGTGCAATTTTCAGGATCTAATGGCAAATCTGGAAATTTATTAAAGGGGTAAAACCCCTAAACCCTCATCTCATGTCATCTTACGTATTGAAGAGGTAGAAGGGGGCTAGAGAGGAAACTTGGTTTCTTCATCTAGAACTTGGTCCAATAAGGATTCAAGGGTTAGAACTTCTTCATCTTCAAGGTATGACTTCTATACCTTATTCCTCGTGCTTGGTTGGGTTGATTTTGTGGTTTGGGGTTTGGGGTTTTGTAAACCATGGATATGTTGAGTCTAAATCACTGTGTAATGAAAAGAGAAGAGTTTGGTATTGTTTTCCCTCATGGGTCTTGATAAATGATTGAGAAACTTCATCTTTTCGCTTGGTAATCTCCGTTCTTGACATGGAGTGAGTTTATGAGTTTTTGGGTTTGAAATAATGAATCAATGGCGTGATTTTGTTTGGGTAAATGTGTTTTTGATGATGGTTTTTGGTTCCTAAAGGTTTGAGTATAAAAAACTATCAATTTTGGAGATTTACAAACGATTTGGAGCATTTTGGGGATTTTGGAGTTGAGATTTCGGGCTAAAACTTGTTGTGCAGACCAGGGAGGCACGAACATAGACTTGCGTGGCTTCCGACGTGGTTTTAGGCCACGTGAGAAGTGGCGCAAGTCATTGTTTGTTGCACTTCTTCGGTTTGCTTCGTTATTTGGGTCTAGAATCGAGGCGTCGTTCGGGGGTTTGCTTTAGGGGTTTAGTAGAGATGTTTTGGGATGTAATTAGATGGTTTAATACCATTCTAATGACATCCAATTCAGGTGTTCGGTTTGAGCTAAAATGAGTTTTGGAGCGTGTGTCGATTTGTTAAAGCTTAGGTGAGTTCCCTTAACCCTTTTGTGCAAATGAAATGTTTTGCTAAAGTTTTCATAACTAAATATGGTATTGAGTATAATGGCATAATTAGATACTTTGAAAAGCTTTATTATTACCTGATGTGTAAATGTTTATTAACGCATGTGCGTTGTTTACATGTTCTTTACGAGTGGTATATTGATTTGGAGTCGGGTTGAACAGTGTGATTAGTGTGCCTTGGATCGAAGAGAATCCTTGGGAGTTTGGTTGTTCCGTGTGCTTTGAATATGTTTCTTGCGCACACGGAAGTGGCATCTACTAGGGGGCATGGGGATCTACTGGGGCCCCGAGCGTGGACATCACAGTGAGGTGATGGGTGGCTATGAACACTGTGCAAATACCCAAGTGTGATGTTGTCTTGCTAAAATGATTTTGATGGGCTTTTTATGGCGGTTCGCATATTGCTGCATGTGGTTTGTTAAACCTTTTTCGAGAGGGAATGCACTAGACCTCATGGTCTAACCCTCGCTTTTCAAAAACTAAAACCATTTTCAGGTAAGGGTTTTGTTTGGGTTTCATCTAGAAAAGATGGAAATAGGTGACGCTGTAGAAGAGGTATAGTCTAGTGGAGGCTTGTAGTTCACCATCGGGCTTCCTGTAGCATCTCAGTTGTGAAGGTGTTTATCCGCTGCGTACTTAGAGTTGGGATCGATGTATTTTGTATACATTGACCGTTTTTGGTTCTAATGTTATGAATTATGTTTTATGAAATTTTGGGTTGTTACAAATGGTTTGAGAGCCATTGTTTAAGGGATTTAGGTGACCGGATGGGCCTAAACTAAAGCTGTGGAGTAAGGGAGACACAACTGGGATATAGGAAGCCAATAGGAAATACCTTAACCATAGAGAATCTTGACAATGGTAGTGGGGACCCTCATGTAAGGTAAATTCAAAATCGCATATGGCCAATGTTATTATGAATGTACTCGACCTCTATCGCTTATGATGTAATATTTATACCTCCTAAAAGAAGTGTTGTGCGGAATGTTAATGATCCGCTAAGGGTATAATTTCTTGGGACTCAAAAGGGATGAATGGATGGTTAAGGGCAAACTCCTAGTTTCTAGTGAGTCCCCATTCATGGAATTGAGGTGTCGATCAGTTGAGATAGGAAGTGAGGACGGTGTTGGAATCTTGAAACCTTCAATTCTATATCGGGTGAAGGAATCGAGCATTTGACTCTTTAGTCAAGCAGTTTTGTGGCAGGGATAATGAAGAAAAGATATCAGCGTTGGATTGAAGCGTGCAAAGGAATAAATGGGAGGTAATTGGTCATTTATCGAGCTGTAGAAGTTAAAGATTGAAACCGCATGAATTGTAAATCATTGGTCAATTTGGAAACAGTGTAGAGTGGTCAAACAAGTGAGTTATGAATCACCTGTACAACAAGTTGTTGCAGGGGTGAGAAAGCGACTACTTGTCTGTAACGTCCCAAAAATTTCAATAAATTTGAACTTTTAAAATACCATTTTTAATAGATTAAATCACAAGCGTTTAACTCCAAATAAATGTTTATACAAAACCACGTTAAGTTAAACGATCATCTCAAATAAAATAGTGGAACTGTACCAAGTTTAAAAATAAATAAATACGAAGGTCTTCTCAACGCGCCAGTGTGTACCGTCACGCCTTACTGCCACTCGCACCTGAAACAGTAATTTTATAGGGAAAGGGTAAGCACGAAGCTTAGTGAATTCCATCACAAGCGCGGATAGCAATTATATGCACATCACCCCTATCCGCACATGAGCAAACAACACAACAGTTACATGATACAAGTAAACACATACAAGTAATTATGTACCCAATTCCTCGGTCCCACCGAGCCCTCGGTCCCACCGAGTTCACACAACATTTCTACCCGCTTCCTCGGTCCCACCGAGCCCTCGGTCCCACCGAGTTCACACAACATTTCTACCCGCTTCCTCGGTCCCACCGAGCCCTCGGTCCCACCGAGATGTATATAAAACACATTTATACTAAGCATTTAAACCAATCAAATACTACGCACCACAATACAATTAGTTCACACAACAAATCAGTAGTACATACAAACTACCGCGTTATACATACAATCCCTATCTACGCAGTGAGAGAACTCACCTCAAAAGCAACGCAGATATCCACAACAGCAAAACGAGCCGGCCAACTCCAACTCACCTCTTTCCACCTAAATAAGTGATATCATACGTCAAAGTGAAGTCCTAACCCAAAATCACAACTACAAGCTTTAACGTGAAACTTCCAACTTTTACTCTAACATTACAGGTCTGTTCGGGACCTGTGTTAGCCCCCCCTAAACTCAACAACCCAGAATTATTTTTCCATAACCTGCAAGTTCTATGCCTTAGGGTTCCAGGGACATATCAAACGCGTTCTAACGATTTTCCTACGATTTAATATGAATTTTCTAAGAATGGGACGCGAGTCTGCCGTATTCGGACCTGCTGTAAAAACAGTTATTTTTCACCTAGCTAGAGGCTGAACCAGACTTTCGCTAAAACACGAAAATGTGACCGACACAGAAAGTGAACCGTGGGCACCAGTTTCGCCTCAATCCGAGCTACGACGGAAAATTTATGGCCGATACAAAACAGGGACAGAATGGGGTTTTCACATAAAATGACGATTTAGATTTCGATTAAGGTTAAACGATTCGGGTTTACGGTTTAGATAATCAGGTCCAGGTTTTAGGTAGCCACGGCTGGACTACTACCATCACCACCCACTGCCACCCCGGCAACGGTAGAAGGCGGCGGTGGCGGCAGCAGCCACCGACGGCGGTGGTTTAACGGTGGTTCGACAAAGACGAACGAAAGAAAAGCACGAACGGGGACTAACCTCTTGACGACACTCCAGCAGCACCCCGAAGGAAATCCAATCACCGGCTCGGTCTTTCTCTCTCTTTCGCTATTCTTTCTCCGGCAAGAAAACCGCGGCGGCGCCGGCGGTTTGGGGTGGCACGGCGACGGCAAGAAAGGGGAAGGGGTTTAGGGTTTGCTTAGGGTTTGTGTGTTATGATTATGAGAGAAAACAAGATGAGGGAGGGGGGTCGGTCCATATGGGCCGATCCCATGCACAAGTTATGGGACTTGTCCCATTTGGTCCCTCAACTTTCAAAAATCCCTACAAATAGTTTAACTTTACCCATTTAGCCCTTGTAACCCATTAACTCTTCACTCTTGGCCGTTCCCGCTAATCCCGTTAATAAATTCATTTTAACAACAATAATAACTAATTTAAATAAGCGAATTAAAACCATATCGGGAAACGGGCTTTACAACTCTCCCCCGCTTGAGTTAGACTTCGTCCTCGAAGTCTACGCCCTCAAACCGCTCCGGATAGCTCTCCCGCATCTCAGCCTTGGGTTTCCAAGTCCACTCGGATCCCTTTCGGTGCTGCCACTGGACTCTTCTGCCGACACCGTGCAGTAACTAGACGGTCCCGCACCATCTGAAACATTTCAGTCGTCTTCAGCACGATATCAGTGCTCCCTAATACCCGCTGACCAACCTCGCCCCAACAAACGGGCGTCCTGCACTTCCTACCATACAACATCTCGTATGGCGGCATGCCGGTACTGGCATCTAAATTTCTCACACCGACTAAAAAAAAATTCTCGAATACTTTTCTTACCAACAAAACTCCTTCAAGAACACTGAAATTATGATCGGAAGAATACTCCAACAACTAGAATCATTCCTAGTCAAACGACTTCGGTTGTCTCCCAACCTTAGATATTCCATACATCCCGATTCAAGTTTCAAGCTCTAACCATTCTAAAGTTGCTCACCAATATACCCTACAGGATACTCGAATCCGATCATTCCTACCATTAACTGTCGATTAACTTCCACGAGTTCTAAAAGACTCCCAAAATTTATTTCACACGAATCATCAAACCAGTAAATTTATAATCACCCACGAAGGTCACTCCACCATAGCCATTCATCACAAGTGAGCATTCCAGGATTACTACTACCATCGCTATAATTATTTTAAAATCGGCTACAATTCTCCGATTACACTAAAGGTGTTTGGCCTTAAACCCAAAAGTCGACACCTAAATATACCACTTACCTCAAAAAGGTTACTGTGCATTTATTCTCTTAATTACAAAGGGCATCATTCCCTGAACCGATACTATTCGGCCTACAGTACCAACACGCGTGGAATACCCAACCTTCCACCGTCGACGTATTTTCCACACTCGTTCTACGAAGCCAAGTTATGCCGTATCGAGGATACATCTCGGCGTCTACCTCCCAGGTAACTGTTCAATACTATAACCTCCTAGTGCCTACTGGAAAGTCAAGGTCATAAACCATAAATACCAGGGTCCCACCCCGAGATACCTAACCGACCATTACTAACGACTGACTATAATGCCTATGGATCCAATGCAATACAATCTCCCAACAACATGCCTATCCCGGGATGACTCACTCACCCAAGCATGTAAATACTCAACGTGCAATAAATGCAAAACAGTGCGACGAAAGCAACCTATCAACAAGACTCCACACCAAGCCATTAAAACCGGGCAATTGACCCATGACTATCTCCAAGTCAAAACCGAGCAAAATGCTCCACGCTTGCTAGACCCATAGGTCGGAAAAAAAATGTGTTTAAACAATGTTTAAGCAAGCAATACTCTAAATCAACATTAACCCCAAAACTCAACACTGGTTAAACAAAAGGGTTTTCCCAAAGGACTCACACCCTTATAATTCTCAAAATGACACATAACACTCAAAAGTGCATTTCTCAAATGGTTTACAAAAATTATTTACAAAATATTTTCAACACCAAGATTTTTTTTATCTCAAAAAGATCATATGCAATAAAACTACTATTACCAGGTCGGTAGTTACGCAAAAATGGACACGCTCGTCCCACGTAGGAGAATCATGTTGAAAAATCATTCCATTGCAGTTCAGTTTACTCACAAAACGCAAAACCTAATAAATAATTTCTTTTAAAACGAACCACCACTGTTCTGGTGTGGATTGATTTAAACGGTGTGCACGCAAGGTAACTGCTTAATTTAAACGGTGTGCAACAATTTTCACACGTACTTCAAAAGAAGCCCAAGCGGCAATTTGCTCAAAATTATTTTCTAACCATCCAAATGGTATGGAACAAAGTTTACCAATCAAAATTTGTGCGCGTCAGTTTATTATACAAAACAAGGAAACGATTCATAATTTCACCTCAATCAAAACACAAAATAACTTGTGCAAGTTCCAAGTTTAAAGACAAACTAATTCGTTTCCATCATTTGAAAAATATCGACTAAAACATCATAAAACGTTAAATCGGGGTAGGCATGCAAACTGGTAACACTTCCATAAGGAATTTTCTAAAATCTTCATCACGAAGCATTTCCTCAACATTTCGCACTTGGGACATATAACCTCAAAACACCAAAGTTTAAAATGTATTTGTCAAAAATGCTCAAAATACTCGTTCCCTCCAAAGCAAAAGTTTTTAATTTCCCAAAAATAATCGGCAATTCTAAATTAACCGAATGTCAACAATCTACGCATTTATATTTTCAAAATATAACACATTGTAAACGTATGCATGATATTCACAACACTAAAACACTCCTTTGACCAAATGGTCTTTCATTCCGACAAGAAGGAACTAAAACAATTTCATGCACAACTCGTTTATCAAAATGTCGAGAACAAAGGTTACCCAAGTATGCATACCCCTAAGTCGATAAAACGCATTTTCATGGAAATGATAATAAAACATTTAACTGACTAAAAGCGCACCAAACAACTCATTATGAAATGTTACCAAAATATTCTTCCATGCATCACTTAAGTCACGCATAAATCAATCCATACACTGAACTATTTGCAACAAAATACTTAGTAACACAAACTTCATGAACCTCAATGACTCTAAGTCAATAAAATAGCACCATACATTGTGCCCCCAAAGTCAAGTTGTTAAAAGCAAAATCAGGTATGAGACGCCAAAATCCCAAAAATCTCTTTCCACGGTAAAACCATAAACAACATTGTTTAACAAACTCATTTTAAACAAATCACCAGAATAGTTTTATACAGACATCGTGGAATGTAACTTTCCGTCTCAACTCTAACATATGTGGAGGAGTTCCAATGTTAAAGTCACAAACCGTAGTCATTTGTCCAGCATTTTAAACCCCACCAAAACACGGATATCATCTTACCCGAAAGAACCGTTGGAAAATAACAAAATGAAACAAATTCTAACAAAGTTTGCAACTCCCGTGATAAAACGGTTTCATGTGCTTTCAAAACCATAGTTCGAAATCTTGTGTGTGTGCTGAACATTTCCCAAAATTCCAAAACACAATCCATAAAAGGATTGGAAACACAAGAATTAGTTAATGCAATTTATTTTCAAAATAAACTTTGAGCATGACTCAGTCGGTATTCGACGTCTCGACTCATACCTCTCCAAAACTCCCCGATCCACAATCGTCATCCGGACATTTAAACCTCTTAGGCAAGTTGGGAAATTACGTCAGATAATCCTTACGGTTTTTTCTCAATTCAAAGTCGGCTTAATAAGCCTATGCTTCTAGCACAACCATCAATCTTGACCCGAAATGGCCTACTTAAAACAAACCTCATCCTTATCGTCACTCCAAGTGATTAATACTAGAATCATCCTTTTATTCCAACGACTACTAGTTTAGAACCTTTATTACTACCCCCAACGATCATCAAGTACACACCTGTACTAGCAGGTTTACTATAGTTGTTCCTGCTTGTGATGGCTATTCTGGGTAGATATTACAACGAGTTATTAGCACCCAATAACTCACACTAACAACGTTCACGCTCAACTCCTTGGATTCCTCATGACTTTCCCCGACTCAAGCATTGATCATGTGCTTCCGGTAGTAGGAGCTCTACTACTACCTTCCACACCTCTAATTGCTCGTTCCGAGTCCCATCCCGAAGTGCCCAAGTAGTTTCTCGCCGATAACTATACCCATGTGCCCGCACCAGCATATGTACACACTCTTCCTAGCTCCCTAGGAATTCCACCCCAAAACACTACCCTAGCTACAACGAAATCCCTACTAGCCATAAGAAGTTGCCTCGCGAATACCCTGTCACATGCAGCGTGAAACAAATAGACATTCGAATACAAGATTCTATCCTAGAACGGTTGGACTCAAACAAGAGCTGCGCAATAGAACTAAATCAAATATTCTAAGGTTATGTGATTCTTACTGCATACAACCTATAGTGCATTCACTTAACAACCTAATATGACCAGCATTAATTCCTACTAGCAAACAATAACCCTACAGTACAGTGTAACCAACACAAGCAATCTAGCATGCATACCCTATGATTTAGAAAGCAATAAATACACTAAGTATTGTACCTTTTCCCTTGGCTCCGGCTGACTGTACACACTGCGCCCTCGATCACCGTTTCTCAAACGGGTTTTCCTTTCTTTTATTTCCCAAAAATTTTCAGAGAAGAATTTTATAGCCGCAAAATTGAGATCAAACACACCGAGATGTGTTTGATTCACTCAAGCTGTGCTCTGATACCAAGTTGTAACGTCCCAAAAATTTCAATAAATTTGAACTTTTAAAATACCATTTTTAATAGATTAAATCACAAGCGTTTAACTCCAAATAAACGTTTATACAAAACCTCGTTAAGTTAAACGATCATCTCAAATAAAACAGCGGAACTGTACCAAGTTTAAAAATAAATAAATACGAAGGTCTTCTCAACGCGCCAGTGTGTACCGTCACGCCTTACTGCCACTCGCACCTGAAATAGTAATTTTATAGGGAAAGGGTAAGCACGAAGCTTAGTGAATTCCATCACAAGCGCAGATAGCAATTATATGCACATCACCCCTATCCGCACATGAGCAAACAACACAACAGTTACATGATACAAGTAAACACATACAAGTAATTATGTACCCAATTCCTCGGTCCCACCGAGCCCTCGGTCCCACCGAGTTCACACAACATTTCTACCCACTTCCTCGGTCCCACCGAGCCCTCGGTCCCACCGAGTTCACACAACATTTCTACCCGCTTCCTCGGTCCCACCGAGCTCTCGGTCCCACCGAGTCCACACAACATTTCTACCCGCTTCCTCGGTCCCACCGAGCCCTCGGTCCCACCGAGATGTATATAAAACACATTTATACTAAGCATTTAAACCAATCAAATACTACGCACCACAATACAATTAGTTCACACAACAAATCAGTAGTACATACAAACTACCGCGATATACATACAATCCCTATCTACGCAGTGAGAGAACTCACCTCAAAAGCAACGCAAGTATCCACAACAGCAAAACGAGCCGGCCAACTCCAACTCACCTCTTTCCACCTAAATAAGTGATATCATACGTCAAAGTGAAGTCCTAACCCAAAATCACAACTACAAGCTTAAACGTGAAACTTCCAGCTTTTACTCTAACATTACAGGTCTGTTCGGGACCTGTTTACCCCCCCTAAACTCAACAACCCAGAATTATTTTTCCATAACCAGCAAGTTATATGCCTTAGGGTTCCAGGGACATATCAAACGCGTTCTAGCGATTTTCCTACGATTTAATATGAATTTTCTAAGAATGGGACGCGAGTCTGCCGTATTCGGACCTGCTGTAAAAACAGTTATTTTTCACCTAGCTAGAGGCCGAACCAGACTTTCGCTAAAACACGAAAAGTGTGCCCGACACAGAAAGTGAACCGTGTGCACCGGTTTCGCCTCAATCCGAGCTACGACGGAAATGTTATGGCCGATACAAAACAGGGACAGAATGGGGTTTTCACATAAAATGACGATTTAGATTTCGATTAAGGTTAAACGATTCAGGTTTACGGTTTAGATAATCAGGTCCAGGTTTTAGGTAGCCACGGCTGGACTACTACCATCACCACCCACTGCCACCCCGGCAGCGGTAGACGGCGGCGGCTACAGCAGCCACCGACGGCGGTGGTTTAACGGTGGTTCGACAAAGACGAACGAAAGAAAAACACGAACGGGGACTAACCTCTTGACGACACTCCAGCAGCACCCCGAAGGAAATCCAATCACCGGCTCGGTCTTTCTCTCTCTCTCGCTATTCTCTCTCCGGCAAGAAAACCACGGCGGCGCCGGCGGTTTGGGGTGGCACGGCGACGGCAAGAAGGGGGAAGGGGTTTAGGGTTTGCTTAGGGTTTGTGTGTTATGATTATGAGAGAAAACAAGATGAGGGAGGGGGTCGGTCCATATGGGCCGATCCCATGCACAAGTTATGGGACTTGTCCCATTTGGTCCCTCAACTTTCAAAAATCCCTACAAATAGTTTAACTTAACCCATTTAGCCCTCGTAACCCATTAACTCTTCACTATTGGCCGTTCCCGCTAATCCCGTTAATAAATTCATTTTAACAACAATAATAACTAATTAAAATAAGCGAATTAAAACCATATCGGGACACTGGCTTTACATTGTCAAAGATGTAGCATCAATGATAAGTTGTTGGGAGTACAACAGTTGACCTTGTTAGAGTGAATATCCTTCAATTGCAAATTGAGTTTCATGCATCGTGTCTTTAAATGTGTTACGTGAGTTCTTTCATGATAAAAGTATATACGTGCATAATGAATTTCTTGTTTTGGAAATAATTCGATGCGTGCAAGCGTGTGTTTAAAGAAAAAGAAAAACTTGATCACGTTGCACGATAAACTTTTGAACTTAGTGATTTGCGAATTATTTCACCCTTTTTCATGTTGAGAGAATCTTCATTGCGAAAATCATGGAAACGTTTGACTGCAAAGTTTTTATAACCAAAATGATTATTGACACGTTGTTATCATATAAATGAGTGTGGGAGTCGACTGGCTTACTTTGTGTAAGTGATTTTGTCCAGAACGTTTCTAGTCTTATTGATAAAGTTTCATTGGATACATTTTGTGTGCCAACATAGATTTGGTTGTACAAAATTGTGATTCATCGTGGGGTTGCATGTGAGCGATCCGTGAGGTTGTTGTGTTTTACTATTCATCTTGAGTGGTGTTGTGTCATGCATACTCAGGCTTGTTTTGTGATCGCACCGATTGAAAAAAAATCAAATGTGAAAAGTCATTTCAACCATTGTATCGTCATGCATGAAGGCTATAAACTCGCTAGGTCGGGGAGGATAATACAGTTGAGGTTAAGGAAAGGCTTCGGGAGTTGAATTTGTCGGTTGATCAGGATATGGTTGAGTTATGACATTCATAATTCCGTTAAAGGAGGACGGTGAATACCGAGAGTCTCAGACAATGAATTCAGAAATGTTAGTATGATTGTAGTTTAGACTCTTATTTGGTTATTTGAGAACGGTTATGTTAGGGGTGAAGTTCGAAGTTGTCGAAGTGCTTCTAATGGTAGCATGTTAATAAGTAGCGTTTCGGTACTTGATGAAATGTTATCGGCTTTGAGCCTGAGTATTTAGATAGTCCTGTAATTAGATTTTGCGCTAAGAAAGTCTTGTGTTTTCCTCAAGTGAGGACGGTGGGGTATAAAGTTGGTTATGATGCGTTGGATGAAGTGGGTTCCATTGGGAATCCTGGTATATCAGGGAATTTATGGAAACAACATCATGTTATCTATTGATATTGAAGTCTGCAAATGTTTAAAATATCCCAAGTTGAAGGCATTGTCAGGAGATTGAAACTTGAGAAATAACTCTATTGTGTGTGGATGTAAGAGGTCGTACGGGGAAAGGTGTATACTGGCATGATGTTGAACCACCTCGTGTGGGCGTTAGGAAAGTGGAAGATCACCAGTGTGGATAGGTTATTTCCTATTAGGATTTCATGATTCGTATATGCGTGAAGTATTTAGCACAACGAAAGTAGATCAAGATGAGTCGATGAGAAACGAGAACTTGTTTGAGTAAATTACATGATCATGATTTTGTGGGTCATCTAGACTCGAGAAAGACAAAGTCGTGAAATGACTTTACTTCGTATATATTGGTGTTATGATTGGCTTGAAGAAGGCGGTATCCAGTATGTGTGAAAAGGGGATCGTGAAGAAATTGTTGCAGCGTGATAGTTGTGTGGGCAAGTTGGTGGCATTTCATGCTATGGGAGTTGTGTAAGTCCTTGTTGTGATAATGAGTTGCCATTATGTTGGGTGGTGGACTTGTGTTTTAATGTGTAATAAGTTTAGGTGTGAATCCTGGATTTGAGATTTATGGGAGGTAATCAAGGATGACAAGTATGTTTGATTGAAGTGTGTGGATTTGTAGACGGTATTATGTTTTTGCTGTTTGAGAACAAAAGATTGAGTGGTAATTGGGAACTACCTAAAAGAAGAGCATGTATTCTTCAGGGTTGTGTTGAATCTTAGGTGAGTTCATCTAATTTCGAGTGGATATCGATGAGAATGGCATATTCGAATAGTTTGTGGTGCGGTGTTGTAGATTTAAAATTCATTGGGAAGATTGAAATAATCTTGGTGTGTAAAGAAATTCTGGAGAGTAGGTTAACTCAGTTTGGATAATGGGAAACGCGTGGTGCTTTGGAGCATTGGGTGTTGTTTCAAGGATGACTGACTGATTATCTCGGGTGAGAATTGTGGTACAACCGTTTGGTTAAGCATAGTAATGTAAACGTACTATCGACACGCTTGATATGGTCAGAAAATGGAGTAGGTGTTGTTGGGTGGACGATGTTTCATGCTAGCCTAAAAAGGTGATGATAGTATGTCAGAATAAGTGGGTAAACCGAAAGTAAAAAGGTTGGTAAGTGACACCGAAAAAGTGGAGCAATATCTAAAGCTATGTCTTTGGCAGGCATATGAACTCCTAGCAAGGGTATGATAAAAAGATCATGGTATATGTTATGGTTTAAGTGTGGGAAACCTATTTTGTGCGACTGGTCTAAAGCTTGCACTTAATAGTGAGTCGTTCTTTGAAAGCATATTTTATAATTTCGAGAAGAAGTGGAACAAGTGGTCGAATGTAGTGCTCTGGATGAAAGACCATTAGACTAGTCTTAGTATCGTTGGGGAAAAATGTTTCGAGTGAACTTGGCATCGATTGTTAGATTATTTGGAATATCTTTGTGTGAGCGTCGTCGCTCTTCCTTGTGGGGCAAGTGAAGTTTGAATTTATTTCAAAATGGTAGGTGGATTATTCAGATGTTAGATTGTGAAAGCTTTCTTCTTATAATTATGTATGCAAAGCGGGTATTTGTGTGTTGGTTGATGTTAGCTTCAATCTTCCTAATCATAGAAATACTTAGAAGTAGTGAAAAATAGGCTAAGTATAGAAAAGCCTCTCACAGAGGCTCTGCCACTTCTTCCAGAAGATCAAGTCCAGAAAGCCACAGAAGCTACAGAGGTAATCACAGAACCTCTGTAGTGCGCAAGAAGAAGATCAACTCGGAAACAAGTGGACTGCTCCACAGAAGGTCAGACCACAGAACCTCTGTAATGCCTTACAGAGCCTCTGTGGTCTGCTATGAAGACTTGGAAGATATTACTGGATACGTTCATCAACTTGCATGGAAAAGTACTGTCAAAACACGTGTCAAGCTCTGAGTGGACTCAATAGGGCATGGTACAAAATAGACGTCTGCGCCATTTAATGCATTTACCAATAGTACATCTGCTCCATTAAATGCGCATGGCTCAAACAACTGCTCACACCATCCAGTCCACTGTTCACACCATCCAGTTTACTATTCATGCCGTAAAAGGAACAGTGACCAACTTCATAGTCTTCTAAGAGTAGTATAAAAGGAAGTCTCATGTTGAGATCTTACTAACGACGAATACACAAGGAATCACTAATACTCTCAAGCTTTATTGTCAAATATCTGAGTGTTATATTCACACACACACCAACAGTTCTTAATCTGTTCTTCGTTGCTCTTATTATATATTGAATAACAGTAACTGTTCAAGAAATCCTTTTTATTCCTTACTGTTTTCTTTATATATGTGCGTTCTAATATCTATCAAACATATCTGTTAGTTTAATACGCTTCCGCATCAAACTCTAAACTCCACTAACAGATTGTTAATCTTGATTAAGTGTATCTGGGTTCCAACAATTGGTATCAGAGCCATCCTTGATTTTCAATATCAAGTGATCCACTTATCAAGACTCTTGATAGATATTATTGATATTTAAAATTGTGTCTGGAAACTGCTTAAACCCAGGAAATCTTCAAGCTCATCGAAGTAACTTTTTAATCATACTTTCTTTCTAAAATCTTCAAATGACAAATACAAATAATTTCTTTACTACTGGTTCTCTCACTAAACCTCCTATTCTCCTTCGAGATGAGTATCCTCAGTGGAAAATAAGAATGGTCCATTTTTTCGAGGGCACTGAAAAAAATCAAGTACAATATCTATACAATCCTCCTCCTATTCCCATGACAGTAGTACCTCGTATACCTGCTACTGCTGAATCTGCCGAAATCCCCGAACATCAAAAACCAAAGCCAAAAGAGGAGTGGTCAACCGAAGATAAAGCAGAAGATGAAGTTGCTCAGAAAACCAAGAGGACATTAATAATGGCAATACCCAACGAACTCTTTCAATCCTTGGATTCATGTGAAACAGCGCATGATCTGTGGAAAGAACTGGAAAGACAGTTGGAAGGAGGTGCTAAAACACAAAAAAACCGAAGAGCACAGTACATCAATGAATATCATGCATTCAAAGCCTCTGCAACAGAATCTCTGCAAACAACATACGACAGATTCAACTCTCTAATCAACCAGTGCAGAAAACCAGGCATTGACAGAACTTCTGAAGAAAACAATGTCATGTTTTTAAAAAGTCTAAATGAAGAATGGCTCCAGCTGTCTATGTCCCTACAGACAAATCAGGATCTAGACACCTGGACTCTCTCTGATCTTTACGGAACATTAGCCGCACAAGAACCTCAGATAGCACAGGCTAAAACACTAACCATTGCACAATATGCATTGGTTAGTAAAACTAAAGAGGATGCACAGAGACCAAGAAATGATAAAGCCACAGAGGAGAAGAAAAAGGAGAAGAAGAAGATGGTGATAATTGACAGTGAAGAAGAAGAGCAAGCAGAAAAGGAAATAACTCTTGCGTCACTAGCTAAATCTTTAGCTCTATTGACAAAAGAGTTCAGAGGAAACAGAAGAGGTTCCGGAAATGAAAGATATGATAGAGAAAACCAGGATGACAGAAGAGACAACAGAAGAGGAGAAGAATCAAGTGGCCGACAGAGGTCAAACGATAGAAATTACAGAGGGAATGACCGACAGAGGTCAGATGACTCGGTAAGCCACACGCAGCAAGAATGCTACAAATGCGGCAAACCTGGTCACTATGCAAATGAATGTAGATCAGAGAAAGGCGGAGACCTACAGAAGTCCAATGATCGAACAGGAAACACTCCTCAAGGATGTTTTAACTGCGGCAAACCAGGCCATTTTGCGAATGAATGCAGAAGCAGATCAAATCGCCCACAGAGGGACTCTGCTTTCTACAAAAAGAAAGCCAAATATTATGCTAAAAAATCCTTAATGGCAAAAGGACATTCTGAGGAGAACACAGAAGACTTCCAGTCAGACTCTACTTCTGACGATGAACATACCGCTAATGCCCTCTTCTGTGGCATGGCAGAAGTCGACTCATGCACTGACTCTGAGGTATCTACTTCAAATTCCAACTCTTGTATTACCTCTGTAGATGATAATACACTTAGAATTAACATTGAATTAATTGAACTGAAAGAGATAAATCAAAGTATCCAGAAAAGACTCACTTTCAATGAGAGAGAAGTACGGCTTCTCACTCAAGAAAAAGCAAAGATTTTTGAGGAAAAAGAGAGAATAGAAAAGAATTGGAACAAAACTCTAGATCCTTTAAAAAAACAAATTTCTGAATTAACCAATACTTTAAAAGATAAAACAAAAGAACTTTCAGTTTCAAGGAGCGAAACTACTGACATAAGAGCTCTTAAAGAATACTTTCAAAGAGAAAGAGAGGTATTATGGCAAGATTTACTCAGAAGAGAAGTTTTGCTTAAAAACTATAAAGATGCACAGAAAGTTTATGAAAAAATAAACTCACAAATAGGGAGACGAGGTATAGGGTATGATGATATCACCTAGGTGTTGAAGGCAAAAGAAACAAACCTCTGTCCTCGTTATTTGTGATTGGAAAAATAAACAAACCAGATTTTCCAAATCTAATCTCTGTAAGCAAACGGGCGAAAGTCTCTGTGGATCCTTACTTGAAGAAACATAAGAAGATGATTAACGTGTGGTTTGAAAACACAGACTCATCATCTTCAACCACTGTCAATAGAGGTATCAAACCAAAGAAATATCTGAAAACACAAGATCAGATTGGTATCTTCAAGTTTGGTAAACCAGAGACCCAAACACAGGTTGCTTTTGTCTGTTTGATAAACGTTGAAAAGAAATTATCAGCAGAAGCTCCTGAATTTAAACCCATTTTTTCAGAAGAAAACTTTAAAAATTTAATTGAAAAAGAAATTTTGGAAATATGGAAATCAAGCGTTTTAGAAAATTTCTGTACATCTTCTATAGATAAAACTCTCACTGAAGAAATCTTATTAGAAACCTCTGCAATCTATGAAAACTATTCTACAGGGGAAGAAAGCTCGTACGATACATGCTCTGAAAATCCAGCCTCTATTGAAAGAATTGACTCAACCTCTGTATACGAGGACGATTCATCCTCTGACAACTCAGAGACTGATTTCAAATCAGGGACAATTCACTGTGACACAGAGGATGTCAAATTCTCCTCTGAAGTTCTTCACAGAACTATTTCTCCAAAAGAGAAACTCACAGAGATTCCAATCTGCCAAGATTTTCTAAAATTGAATCTACATATCAAAACCTCTGCTGAGCTTAAAATGTTACAGAAGACCTCTATTGATCCTATAAGTTCTAGATTTTCAAAACCTAAGGTTAATAAATCTTTTTCTTCTGTGACAGTGATGAAAGAAGTTCACCACAGAAGCAACCCACAGAAGGCAGGTCCTAAACAGAGCTTTTGCAAACAACATTCGAGTATTCATAGATCTTCTAGTAATAGGAAATCTAATGTAAAGAAAGAATGTAATGCCTCTGTGGCTGAGTTCAAAAAGTTCAATGAAAAGTTCAAGCAAAATACATCTCATATTCAATATTGTCATTGCTTTGATCTCATGTCTAAACTTAATAATCATTTATCAAGTCAAGTCTGTTTACTATCTACGACAATTCAAAAGTCAAATCCCACAAAGAAACAATCTGACTCTTCTGCAGAGAACAAAATGTATTTCAAGAATGCCAAGGCAAACTTGAAAAACTCTAACAATATTGGACCCATATGGATATGGGTACCTAAATCTCTGTGATTGTCCTGCAGAAGAAGTATGTGCCAATCTGGTATCTAGACTCCGGATGCTCAAGGCACATGACTGGTGACAGAAGTGCACTATCCACGTACAAAGAAACACAAGATGGTGGATCTGTGACTTTTGGAGACAACAAGAAAGGGCACATAAAAGGCTATGGAGTCATAAGGAAAGAAGACGTTTCTGTATACAAAGTTGCATATGTGGATGGCCTTAAGCACAACCTACTCAGTGTAAGTCAACTTTGTGATACAGGATTCAATGTGTTGTTCAAAAGAACTTTCTGCTCTCTACAAAGTGAAGAAACAAGTATGGAACTTCTGCGAGCTGAAAGAATAGGTGATCTATATCTAATGAACTTCAACTCAAAGAACAAAGACAAAGTTTGCCTTGTTGCCTGCAAAAGTGAAGAAGCCTGGTTATGGCACAACAGGTTCTGTCACTTAAATTTTCACACATTGGAAAAACTGGTCAAACTTGATTTAGTTAAAGGTTTGCCAAATGTTAAATTCAATAAGGACCATTTATGTTCTGCCTGTGAGATGGGAAAACTCAAAAGAGCTTCCCACAAAGGCAAAACAGATGTATCTTGCACTAGACCTCTGTACATGCTTCATGTCGACCTCTGCGGTCCCATTGCCATACAGAGCCTAGGTGGCAAGAAATACATACTTGTCCTAATTGATGAGTATTCGCGTTTCACATGGGTTGAATTCGTTAGAAAGAAATCAGATGTTCCAATTATATTGATAAATCTAATGAAAAGAATCCAAGTTCTTTATAATTGCAGAATACAGAAGTTAAGAAGTGACAATGGCACAGAATTTAAAAACTCTGTCATTGAAGCCTATCTTTCAACAGAAGGAATATCACAGAACTTCTCTGCAGCTCGCACCCCACAACAGAACGGTGTTGTCGAAAGAAAAAATCGAACACTTGTGGAAGCCGCAAGAACTATGATGTCAGCATGCGGATTATCAATGAACTTTTGGGCAGAAGCAATTTCTACTGCGTGTTATACTCAAAATCGATCAACCATTGTGAAAAGACACCTCAAGACGCCTTACGAATTGCTTAACAAACGGCGGCCAAACATCAAATTTTTCCATGTATTCGGATGCAAATGCTTCGTCTTAAACGACAGAGATTCAAGAGGAAAGTTTGATGTAAAAGCAGATGAAGGCAAATTCATTGGATACTCTGCCACTTCCAAAGCCTACAGAACATTCCTTACAAAGTCTCACAAGATTGTAGAAAGCATCAATGTTTCTTTTGATGATTCATTCCAAATGACTTCTGAACAAATCAGTTCAGAACTCGGAACTAAAGGGAAATCCTCTGTCATCTCACGAGCAAAAGAAGACTTGGATCTTCTATTTTTAGAGATGCTCAACGAAAACATTGATCCTTCTGTTGGAACAATCAGGGTTTCTGAAGAACCATCCTCTGTCGGACAAAATCCTACAGGTTTGTCTCTAACTGGTCCTAATAATGCTTCATCTTCTTCTGTATATACTACAGATGCAATTGCCGAAGCAGAAGATGAAACATCAAGGAAAACGACCACAGAAGCTGCACAAACCACAGAAGAACCAATTACAGAGGAAATCGAGGACCAAGATTATACGTCCTCAGAGGAACAAACTCCACCACCACTCATACCAATCATTCCACAAACGGTAGAATCAACTACCAAGGCACGAAGAACAACAGAGGCTACACAAGAAGAAAAACAAGAAGTCTCTAAAGAAAGTCTGAATGACATTGATGATCATCTCCCACGCACAACTCAATGGACAAAAAGCCATCCTCCAAGCCAAATAATCGGAGAACCTTCTGACGCAGTAAAAACAAGGTCTGCCACTGCTAACTTTTGTTTCTTTACAAATTTTATTAGTGTGATAGAACCAAAGAAGATTTCTGAAGCCCTAGATGACCCAAACTGGGTAGACGCCATGCAAGAAGAACTTTTGCAATTTGAGCGTAACAGAGTATGGACTCTAGTACCTCTGCCAAGAGGAAAACAGACCATTGGGACTAAATGGGTCTACAGAAACAAGAAGGATGAAGATGGAGTGGTCATCAGAAACAAAGCAAGATTAGTAGCAAAGGGATATAGACAAGCAGAAGGCATAGACTACGATGAAACTTTTGCCCCTGTCGCACGGCTCGAAGCAATAAGAATATTCTTAGCCTTCGCAGCCCACAGAGGTTTTAAAGTCTATCAGATGGACGTAAAATTAGCTTTTCTCAACGGTGAAATCCAAGAAGAGGTCTACGTTAATCAGCCACCAGGATTTGAAAGCTCAAAGTTTCCAAGGCATGTATACTACCTTGAAAAAGCCCTATATGGACTGAAACAGGCTCCACGAGCATGGTATGAACGACTTTCTACCTTTCTTCTAGTCAATGGTTACAACAGAGGTACAACAGATACTACCTTATTCTATAAACGCAAAAGTAGTGAGATAATGCTTGTACAAATATACGTAGATGACATAATTTTTGGGTCTACTAATTCAGAAGAGTGTAAAAGATTTGAAAAACTCATGCAGAGTGAGTTTGAAATGAGTATGATGGGAGAATTAACTTTCTTCCTCGGACTCCAAGTCAAACAATCATCAGAGGGAATTTTTATAAATCAAGCTAAATATGTCTCTGACATTCTTTCCAAATATAGCCTCTCTGATACCTCTGCAATGAAAACTCCAATGGCCACTGGAAACAAGTTATTCTTAGATTCAGATGGCATCTCTGTAGAATGCACTCTCTACAGAGGCATGATTGGATCTCTGTTATACTTAACAGCAAGCAGACCTGACATTATGCATGCCACATGTCTCTGTGCACGCTATCAAGCTAATCCAAAGAAATCACATTATGATGCCGTAAAGAGAATCTTTAGATACCTAAAAGGGACCAAAAATCTTGGTCTCTGGTATCCACAGAACTCTGGTTTTGGTCTTAAAGCTTATACAGATTCAGATTATGGAGGATGCATGCTCGACAGAAAGAGTACCTCTGGGAGTTGTCAATTCCTAGGTGGTAAACTAGTCAGTTGGACCTCCAAGAAGCAGAATTGTGTTTCCACATCCACTGCAGAAGCTGAATACGTTGCTGCCGCTAGCTGTTGTTCTCAGGTTCTATGGATGAAGACTCAGCTAAAAGACTACAGCCACATTCTGTTCAAAATACCCATCTTCTGCGATTCCAAAAGTGCTATTGCTATCTCTGCCAACCCTGTGCAACACTCAAAAACCAAGCATATCGATATAAGGTATCACTTCTTGAAACATCATGTTGAATACGGTACAATCGAAATGCATTTTGTGCCCACAGAATATCAACTCGCTGACTTATTCACCAAAGCACTAGACGAGAAAAGATTCAACTTCTTGGTAGGTAAGATAGGAATGATTAACATGGTGTGAAAATCCTCAGTAAGTATAGTTTTATATTCTGTAAATAATAAGTAAAATACATTGCTTAATTTATTGCTTTGATCGATTCTACTTCTGTATGTAAATTCTTAAAACCTTAAATAGTTCTTAAAATCACAGAGCTTCTGTAAGTCAACTAAGAACCTCTGACGACCCCTACAGAACCTCTGAAAGACCATGACCTATGTTCTATGCAAAACTTATCATTCTTTGATCCAAGCATAGGTCAAGGGGGAGCAAAAGGAAATTCCTTGATCTACAGAGGTGATTAGGTCAAGGGGGAGCAAAAGGAAATTCTTGATCTACAGAAGAGATTAGATCAAGGGGGAGCAAAAGGGGCCCTGAGATGATCTACAAAGGTAAATCTCTCTAAGGAAAGCCGAAGAAGAATGTCGATAATTCTCCATCGACAGAAGAAAGACAAAACTGCCGAGAACAGAAGAACCAAAAGGTATGTCTCTCGCACAAAAGGTTTTTGGAAAACAATTTTCTAGGACAAGAATTGTCAAATATGTCCTAAAAATACTGTGAATAACATCTCAAAAATCAAAAGCTCAAAAAGTTTCACAAAATTCGAATTAGGAGAAATTTAAGGTCATAGAGCTTCTGCTGAGCTCAACAGAGCTTCTGCAGGAAATATGCTCTGTGATCACAAATTAACCTTCTGTCGATCTTTTGGAATGTTATCTCGGAAACCGAAAAAGCAGACCATGACCTTCTCGAACAAACCGTTTTTTATAAACAGTTTTCTCGGACACAAACTTTCAAATATGTCCGAAAAACATCTCTTAAACCAAATCAAAAATTGGATGATCAAAAATACGAATAAAATTCTTTTTATGAGATTTTTTCTCTCATAGAGCTTCTGCTGGCCCTGACAGAACTTCTGCAAGTTCCAACAGAGCCACAAACCTCTGTGAAGCAAATTTCTTCACAAAAATCCGATTTTATCCTCTCCAATGCTTTTACAAATGTTTTGGTTAAAGAAGAACCCCACAGAAGTCATGATAACAATGAGTTATATGAAAAAGGGATAAACATCAAAGATTTTCAAGATCACAGAGCCTCTGTAAACTACAGAAGCTCTGTCAATCTGATTACTTGGGCATCTCTGTAGTATTAACGGTTACTTTTTCTGCGAGTGAAACTCATATGGCTAAGGACAACTCCACGCGCCTAGCATTAATGGGCCGCGCACGACGTCCTGTCATTTTCTGACATGGCCTACGTGTCCCATTTTCATTGGGCAAACATGGAACGTTTTTTTTTTGGTAAGTTGAACCCGCCGCTCAAACTCGAGTGCGGATTCCAAACTTTAATCCATTGCCATATACTTTACCCTTTCGAAGTCTACCGTTTTACCATCCTATAAAAACAAACCTTACCCTCTCATAAAACCATTTACAAACTCTTATCTTCTTCTCCGGCGATACCCTGCAAAACACTTGCAAATGGCTTCATCTTCTCGAGCTACATCCTCTGAACTCTCTCCGGCGAACTCAATGGAAAACTCCCCTGCTCATTCAGAACATTCTGAAAACCCTAGCCTTGCAAGAGATATTGAACAACAAGATTCCGGGGATTCCGCAGACTTTGCTCCGACAACACACTTGCAAAACTTCATAGCTAAGGATCATTTTGAAGCCACTCTTCCTATTAAATCCAACAACTGCTATTTGGTCCCCTCACCCACTACTTTCGGCGAAGCCCATGCCATACTTCTGAACATCATGGAAAACCATATCCTTTTCCCTCTACTATCAAGAACCCCTAACAGAATACCAGTTCGTTATTTGAACCAATTTTGGCAAAGCTGCCGATTTGATAAAGACGATTCTCTTATCAAAGGGTACATTTCAAGACCTGATAAAACTGAGCATCTTGAAATCAAGTTCAACAGAACAATGTTCTCACTTGAATTCAACCTACCAACAAGGGGTCTTCTGGGATTGAAAAGTTATGCAGAGCAACCAACAGACGAAGAGCTCTGTAGATTCGTGGAAATGCTTGGGTACAACACCCAACTACGGAAGAGAAATGACTTCCGCAGAGGCCGATTACCACCTCTGTGGAACACTTTGTTCTCTATTCTTAACAGATGCTTGACAGGAAAGATAGGGAGTATTGACCAGAGCTCACATCAAATCTTGAGCATCATGTACGGGGTTTACTATGATCTTCCACTAGATTATGCGACCATAATGATGCAAGAGATCATAAACACCATCGACAGAAAGAACAACTCAAAAAGGGTCAAAGAGAACGATCCCAACTTTCTACCACCTCTGCAATTCCAAAGAATATTGGGTGTATTGTTCGAACCTCTGCTGCTAATCCAAAATTGGCCAATGGAAGGGCCAACTCCCAAACAGTTCCCAATGAACAAAAATACCCCCACTGATCATGCTGATGGCTACTCACACTGCAGACCTCTGTCAAAGAAACTTTTGCGCTACGCATCGAACATATCCCTTAAGAAAGAGTATATACGCGATCATAGAACTCCAAAACCGAGTCCTATGACACCCGCGCGTTTAGGTGTTCCCCTAGGAACAATGATAGCAAAACCTCTTTCCACTCAAGAAGAAAAGGATAAAAAGTTAGCAAAACACATGGCTATTCAGCTCAGCTTCATAGCCAAACGCGCAGAAATAATGGGAAAGAAATCTTCAGCAAAGATCTCTGCTTCTACTCCAAAAGCTAAGAAGAGAAAAACTGCAGAAGGCACATCAACAAGCACTGCAGAAGATAGACCTTCACCTCCCCATGCCACAGAGATTGGCTCCTCTGCACCTCCCCTTTTCATAAAACAGAAAAAGAAGAGATCCAAATCAACAGAGGAAGGGGCACCAAAACCAAAAAGGAGGAAAACCAAAAAGAAGCATGGTAAAACACTTAAAAAGTTGTTTACCATTGCAGAAGAGGAAATCATAGAGAGAGAGACTGCAGAAGAAGAAGATGCAGAAGTTGGAATGACAGAAGAAGGATATCAATCACCATATCAATCTCCAGATAGATTTGCTCACCAAGGAGACCTGAATGATTTCCTACAGAACCCCGAAATTGCAAACACTCTTAATACAGCAGGGTGGACGGCACAGCCTCTCGACCACCACACTCCAGAAGAACAAGATTTCTTCATTTCTGGCATTGACACACATCTACACGAAGATGACACAACACCCAGAAATCAACCAGCCGAAACCCCTGTGATTTTACAAAACCCTTTCATTCAAGGATTGGACGTCCACAGAAGAAGTCCAAACCAAGCTTCAGAAGAAACAGAACAAATCGAAGCTGAGTGGAATACAACTAAAGTTACAGAGGCAACGGTTGTAGAAGAAACCACAGAAAAAGGGATAGAAATCTCAGAGGTAGATTCAGATGAAGAAGAGGCTATCTGGATACGAAAAGGTCTCTATCATCCGCATGTCATGGGATTATACGGATCTCATCACATGTATGACTCATTGTGCACAGAACCAGGAACTTCCACAGAACCAGAAGAAGAAACAAGAAAAGATGCCGAAGTTGAAGAAGGCACACATCAATCACCCCCTCCCAGTGCAACCCACATTTCTAACTCCGCAGGTCTAGCTGCAGAAGGAGTTATTGAAAAAGAGCAGCACAGCTCGATCCCAACCCAACCCATCCAGCCAGAGGTTACTCTTTCAACCTCTGTGCCCACAGAAACCGGGGAATCCATTCCTAGGGAGTCTCCTCAAAGAGACTCACCTAATGTTCGTGATCAATCGCCCCAGATCACACAAGAACACCCTACAGAGGAATTTGTTTCCTCTGACACGCACTTATTAAGACCCACACTTCTTTCAGAGAGAAGTAGAGAGCACAAAGACAAAGAGACTCTAGACAAGTCTCCTAGTCAACAGAAGGATATTCCAATACCCACCTCTGGAGTGGATTTGGACAATGTTCTTCTCAGAACTTCTGTAGGGATTGAAACTCATGTTTCTTCTCAAGGATCAGAAGGAAATCCTTCCATTTTCAACATACAAACAGGAATGAAAGAAGGTATCCCAGGAACAGGGATTCACTCTGGAGACGAATATGTTCCTCCAGAGGTTACCACCGGAACACAAGTCACAAGGGATGAGTTCCAAACCCTTGAGACCTCTGTGAACCAAACCTTGAAAGAGTTGCAAAGCTCTTTCAAATCTTTTGCAGAGACAACATCACTGGCACTACTAAACCTGAACACCAAAATGGACAACCTGTCCACAGAGGTGAAAACTGCCATCTCACAGATCAAGTCTGCTGCTACCGCATCCACCACTTCTGCCGCAACAACTACTCCTTCTTCGATTGAGAACTCCATCAACAAGTTTCTTGATCAATTGAACAAACAGACTTCAGTGTCAACGGGCATCACTCCTGCAGATCTATAGAAGGCCCTACAAAAAGTTCAAGAAGAAGCCATGCGAAATACCATGCTGATGCAACCCAAAGACTACATGACAAGAGCACAGCTGACAGAACTTGGGCAGAACGTGATTAATCAAGTAACAGAAGTCATCCTTTCCTTCACCACTGCAAATGCTAATTTCGTCAAAGATTTCAGAGAAAGTGTAGGAAGGATGAGATTCAAAACAGAGGCAGAGCTAGCAACTCTTCTTGGCCTCTGTGATGATGTCTGCGCGAAACTGATCGCTGCTGGAGCCAAAATGCCAATGAAACCTGATGCTTCCTGCAGAGCAGAGGGTACATCAGACAAGGGTCAGGATGACTCTGATGATGATGACCATCCTGGTCCATCAGATCATCCTGAGGGGGAGAAAACTACAGAGAAAACTGCAAGCAGAGAACTTACAGGTCCACCAATAGCCGCAGAACCTCTGAGTCAAGCACCTCCAGAACAGACCCAACAACAACAAACTCAACAAACCACAGAGAATACACCCATCTCTGTGGATTCAACCTCTGAAGAACCCAACACTACAGAAGCAGATAAGCAAACCTCAGAGGCAACAACCGCCCCTGAGGTAATCATTTTAGAAGAAACAGATGAACCAACCACAGAGAAAACACCCACCTCTGTGGAAACACCCCAAACCATACCCAGAAGAAAGTCGATTGCCACCAAACCAAAAAGAGCAACGACCTCTGCTTCTGACATTCTGAAAAGGATGCACACAACAATAAGTGATCGAATGGTGAAGAGAGAAGAAGAAAGGCACAGGTTCACCTTAGCCTTCAGAATGGCAAGAAGATTCAATGAAAACACTTCATCAACAGAAACTGAGCTCACAGAAGAAGTCACCAAACAACCTTCAACAGAGGTTACAGAGCAAGTCAAGCCAACAGAACCATCGCCACAAAAGTCCTCTAAATCACAATCGTCAAAATCCACAGAGGCAACCTCCATCAAACCTACAGAAGTACAAACCTCAAATCCCACAGAAGCAACAGGTTATGCCACGACAACAAAAGATAAAGGCAAAGGGATACTGACAGAGGAACCTAAGAAGAAGAAAACATTGTCAAAGCCAACAGAGAAACTGATGAAAAGTGCGTTTGACGCCTTTCAAACCCCAAAACCCGAAGAAGTTGACTGGGCACATGGATTGAAGCCTCTGTCAGAAACTCCCTTAACTGGTAGAGCTGCAGAAGTTGTTCAACATATGGAGAGTCTCAGAAGACAAATTCCACGACCTGGTCCAACACATGAAGAAATGGAAGAAGTGGTATACAAATACCTCTACAAACAATCCTTTCAGACAAACTATCCAATAGATCATGTGACAGATCCAAGGATCAGAGAAGAATTTGAGAACATCTTCACAAGAACAAAGCCAAGAGCCAAAGCAGATGTCTTCTCAATTCACAAAATCAAAAAAGTGATCTTCTGCAAATTCTCCTTCACAAGAACCTATCCAAGGGTCAGGTACAATCTTTACAAAGTCAGAAGAGAGAACAATTCAGAGTCTACCTTCGCTGATGCTGACTTAAGAAACATCAATCCATACGATCTACCTGACCTTCTGCAATGGACAAAGGACAACTACAACACAGAAGCAAACACCAGAGCCTATCAAGTATTGAGAAAAGCGATGAGGGAAAAGCTTCTGCTATACAGCATGATAGATTTTCAGCTGGGAAAAGATCTTGGTCTCAAACATCTAGATCTACGACCACCAGAAGATCGCTGCCCACCAGACGCAGTGCCAAACTCAATCATCAGAGAACCAAGATTTGGGTTAGTATTTCAAAACCCACAACACCAGGTTAAACTTTTTGTACTCATGGATTGTCAGAAGTACGCAACCAGTACTCTGAGCAAATTCAGAGCAAGCCTTGTAAAATACAGAGGTACAGAGAAAATGGATAGAGATGATGCAGATACTTTCATCAGAGAAATAGACTCAACAATCCGCCTAAGAGAACTCTGCATCAGATTCTACAAAGAGATCAGAAAAGTCGGCAGAGACAACAGAAGCTACAATGATTTCAAAGATGCCAAAATCTGATTCTCAGACCTCCAATCTCTGCAAACAAAAGTTTATCTTTCATCGTACTCAAATGTAAAATGCCTCTGGCATATTTCTAAATGAAAGAAATTTCGAGGTATTGTTTAACCTTTGTCTTATCTAACTTAGCCTAACTAAACACAAAGTCAAATTTTTATTTTTCACTACTTAGGGGGAGATTGTTAGCTTCAATCTTCCTAATCATAGAAATACTTAGAAGTAGTGAAAAATAGGCTAAGTATAGAAAAGCCTCTCACAGAGGCTCTGCCACTTCTTCCAGAAGATCAAGTCCAGAAAGCCACAGAAGCTACAGAGGTAATCACAGAACCTCTGTAGTGCGCAAGAAGAAGATCAACTCGGAAACAAGTGGACTGCTCCACAGAAGGTCAGACCACAGAACCTCTGTAATGCCTTACAGAGCCTCTGTGGTCTGCTATGAAGACTTGGAAGATATTACTGGATACGTTTATCAACTTGCATGGAAAAGTACTGTCAAAACACGTGTCAAGCTCTGAGTGGACTCAATAGGGCATGGTACAAAATAGACGTCTGCGCCATTTAATGCATTTACCAATAGTACATCTGCTCCATTAAATGCGCATGGCTCAAACAACTGCTCACACCATCCAGTCCACTGTTCACACCATCCAGTTTACTATTCATGCCGTAAAAGGAACAGTGACCAACTTCATAGTCTTCTAAGAGTAGTATAAAAGGAAGTCTCATGTTGAGATCTTCCTAACGACGAATACACAAGGAATCACTAATACTCTCAAGCTTTATTGTCAAATATCTGAGTGTTATATTCACACACACACCAACAGTTCTTAATCTGTTCTTCGTTGCTCTTATTATATATTGAATAACAGTAACTGTTCAAGAAATCCTTTTTATTCCTTACTGTTTTCTTTATATATGTGCGTTCTAATATCTATCAAACATATCTGTTAGTTTAATACGCTTCCGCATCAAACTCTAAACTCCACTAACAGATTGTTAATCTTGATTAAGTGTATCTGGGTTCCAACAGTTGATGTGGGAATTGTTCAATTGAATTGGTTAACATTGGTGTGTGATCAATGTGCTTTCAGGGGATTGAAGTGTTATTTGTGCTAGTCGTACGTACTGATCGGGGGAGGAAATTTTGGAAGTGGGTGTTGTCGGAAAAGAAACTCCTGACTGTGAGTTCAATGTAGTATTCAAGGATGATCTAATATCAAATTGACAATTGAATGGTTCTGGTCGGTAGTTGGGGTTCATGTTATTATGGCATTCACTTCAGTGAAATTCCTTCTTTTAAGGGAGTCAAGTTATTCGCGAAACCCTAAATTTAGACGCGTTTTAAAACCGTAAGTCCAGGTGTGTGGACAAAACTGACAATATCTGGTACGGTTGGTTTGGATGTTACAGAGAGGGGCTGCAAGTATATGTTGATCAGAGAGGTTGCAAGTATATATTACGAATTTCCCGACATAAGAAAATTGTGGTTAGTCGAGGAACGATTTCGAGGGATATCGTACGCATTAGATTCAATCAGAAATGTTTGGGTAATTTAATGAAGCGAAGTTGATTAGATTGAAAAACATGAGTCTTTTGAATCTCAATTCAGGGGACAGCTGGATGCGGAAGATGGAGTAGCGTGTTTAGAAAGGAAAGTGAAGTTGGGTCACATTTTATTGGATCAATGATAATAATAGAAAGAGTTGGAGAGATAATGTATGACTTGAATGTACTCGATGAAGATATGATAAATTCATAGTATGTTTCACATCTCTATTTCAAAGAATGTTGGTTGGAAGCCGGTTTGGAGTTACCTTTGCAAACAATGCGAATGGATAAGGAGTTGGGTTTTGTCGTAGGGTTGGAAACGATCATTCAGCCGGAAAGTCGATAAGTTGAGATACAAAGAAGATGGTCTTGTAGATGTGAAATTGCAACTCCTTAAGAGTTAATAGACAATGTAAGATTTGGAATCAGAAGCTAAATCCAAATGCCTGCATTTGTTCGGCAATGGAATTCTGAGGACGGAATACTTTTGAGGGGGAGGTATTGAAACACCTCAGGTCCATAAAATCTGAATCTTTTGGAAATTTTGGGGCTAAAGTGTGAAATGTGCAATTTTCATGATTTAATGGCAAATCTGGAAAATTTTTTAAAAGGGTAAAACCACTAAACCCACATCTCATTTCATCTTACGTATTGAAGAGGTAGAAGGGGGCTAGATAGGAAACCAGGTTTCTTCACCAACAGCTTGGTGCAAGAAGGATTCAAGGGTTAGAACTTAACCATCTTCAAGGTATCACTTCTATACCTTCTTCCTCATGCTTAGTTGGGTTGATTATGTGGTTTAGGGTTTTGTAAAGCATGGATTTTTTGAGTCTAAATCATTGGGTAAGGAAACGGGAAGAGTTAGGTATTGTTTTCCCTCATGGGTCTTGATAAATGATTGAGAAACTTCATCTTTTCCCTTGGTAATCTCCATACTTGACAAGCAGTGAGTTTTTGAGTTTTGGGGTTTGAAATCATGAATCAATGGATTTATTTTATCGTGGTAAATGTGTTTTGGATGATGGTTTTTGGTCCTAAAGGTTTGAGTATAAAAAACTATCGATTTTGGAGGTTTACAACAGATTTGGAGCATTTTGGGGGTTTTGGAGTTGAGATTTTGGGCCAAAAATTGTTGTGCAGACCAAGGAGGCACGAACAGGGACTTGCGCGGCTTCCCACGCGGTTTGACGCCACTTGAGAAGTGGCATAAGTCATTGTTAGGTGCACTTCTTCGATTTGCTTCGTTTTTTGGGTCTAGAATCGAGGCCTCGTTCGAGGGTTTGCTTTAGGGGTTTAGTAGAGATGTTTTGGGATGTAATTATATGGTTTAATACCATTCTTATGACGCGCAATTCAAGTGTTCATTTTGAGCTAGAATGAATTTCGAAGTGTGTGCCGATTTGTTAAAACTCAGGTGAGTACCCTTAACCCTTTTGTGCAAATGAAATGTCTTGCTAACGTTTTCATAACTGAATATTGTATTGAGCATAATGGCGTGATTAGACACTTTGAAAAGCTTTATTATTACATGATGTGGAAATGTTTATTAATGCATGCACATTGTTTACATGTTCTTTACGATGTGGTTTATTTAATTTGGAGTCGGGTTGCACAGTGGGATTAGTGTGCCTTGGATTGGAGAGAATCCTTAGGAGGTTTACAACAGATTTGGAGCATTTTGGGGGTTTTGGAGTTGAGATTTTGGGCCAAAAATTGTTGTGCAGACCAGGGAGGCACGAACAGGGACTTGCGCGGCTTCCCACGCGGTTTGACGCCACTTGAGAAGTGGCATAAGTCATTGTTAGGTGCACTTCTTCGATTTGCTTCGTTTTTTGGGTCTAGAATCGAGGCCTCGTTCGAGGGTTTGCTTTAGGGGTTTAGTAGAGATGTTTTGGGATGTAATTATATGGTTTAATACCATTCTTATGACGCGCAATTCAAGTGTTCATTTTGAGCTAGAATGAATTTCGAAGCGTGTGCCGATTTGTTAAAACTCAGGTGAGTACCCTTAACCCTTTTGTGCAAATGAAATGTCTTGCTAACGTTTTCATAACTGAATATTGTATTGAGCATAATGGCGTGATTAGACACTTTGAAAAGCTTTATTATTACATGATGTGGAAATGTTTATTAATGCATGCACATTGTTTACATGTTCTTTACGATGTGGTTTATTTAATTTGGAGTCGGGTTGCACAGTGGGATTAGTGTGCCTTGGATTGGAGAGAATCCTTAGGAGTTTGGTTGTTCCGTGTGCCTTGAATCTGTTTCTTACGCACATGGAAGTGGCATCTACTAGGGGGTCGTGCAGATCTACATAGGGCCCCAAGCATGGACATCACAGTGGGGTGATGGGTGGCTATGAATAGTGTGAAAATACCCAAGTGTGATGATGTCTTGTTGACATGATTTTGAAGGGCCTTTTATAGCGATTTGCATATTGCTACATGTGGTTTGTTAAACTATTTTTTAGGGGGAATTCACTAGACCTCATGGTCTAACCCGCGCTTTTCAAAAAATAAAACCATTTTCAGGTATGGGTTTTGTTTGGGGTTTCATCTTGAGAAGATTGGAAGAGGTGACGTTGTAGAAGAGGTATAGTCTAGTGGAGGCTTGTAGTTCACCATCGGGCTTTTTGTAGCATCTCAGTTGTGAAGGTGTTTATCCGCTGCGTACCTAGAGTTGGGATCGATGTATTTTGTACACTTTGGGACCGTTTTTGGTTGTAATGTTATGAATTATGTTTTGTGAAATTTTTAGGTGGTTATAATAAAGAACCCCCATTGTTAGTGATTTTCTTAAATGGTTTTCATTTTAATGTTTGGTAGATGAAACCTTCATCAGTGAATTGATTTTGTTGGATTAAATGATGTTTTGATGTTTTCTTTATGGTTAAAATGGTTTGGGCATTGTTTCCCTCAATTTAGTGGCTTAAAATCGATTTGAGAGAGTTTAGGGAGAATTGGTTTTAAGTAGTTTTTTGGCTGAAACTCGTGCAAATGATGGATTGGGGATGTTTCTTCTAGTAATTATGCATAAAAATAGGGTGATGACATTGTGGGTGATGTATGTATAATGTGTATGAATTTGGTTAACAATGATGGGCTATGAGCAATGTGGTTCAGAAAAGAAAGTGTTATTTGCTTAGACGGATGACGTGTTGGGAGAAGTGATTTTAGAATTGCATGTAATCTGATGAAGAAACTCATAATTGTGTATTTATTGTGATATTCCAGGTTGACTTTGTGAAGTTTCCGATTTGAGTAGTGCTCATTATTAGTTTGGGTTCGTGTTGTCGTGGCATTATCTACAGTAAAATTATTTCCTTCAAGGAAGTGGAGTTGTGTATGAAACCCAGAATTTAGATGCGTTTTAAAACCGTGAGTCCAGATGTGTGGACAAAGTCGACTATATTTGGCACAGTTGGCCTTCGGTGTTACAAATATATTTCACGAATTATGTGGATAAGAGACTTGTAGTTAACTGAGGGTTATTGTAAGGGATACCGTGCGTTTGTGATCTCATTCAGATTCATGCAACAAAAGTGTGGTAAACGGGTGATATGCGTGCATGAATTTTGAAAGATGATACAAATAGGGACAAAGGATCTTCATGGAAAAATGTTGATGTTGCTCACGTATTAGTTATCTGGAGATTCTCCAATGGTAAGGATTACCTTGGGAGAAGTGGCTTACAAGTTGGACTCGCCAGAGGAATGTCGGGGTATCCACCACCCTTCTATGTATTTAATTTAAGGAATGGCAAACACAAGCTTGGTCGTGCTGTTGAGTGAGGTTCGGTGGATGAGAGGTGAGATATGTAAAAGAGCCGGCGGCGATTGTGGATCTCAGAGTTTGGAAATTTAGGACCAAGGAGACTGGTCTTGTGAAGGTACAACGGTGTCACAACAAAGGATAAGGGGCATTTTGGGAAGTCAAGGCAGATACGAGGTCCAAGTAACCGTATTTATTCGAAGAGGAAATTCTGGGGACAATATTCTTTTAAGGGGGATGTATTGTAATAACCATAATCCTCTATGGTTGGTAGGTATAATGGGTTGAGTTTTGTGAGGGATTTCTATCCTTGTTGTGTAGTCGAGTAAAAACCTCAAGAAAATATTATTTTATTTGAGTATTGATTGATTCAATCGAGGTCATGATTAAGAACCCCCATTATAGTAATTTTCTTCGAGGGTTTATATTTTAAAGTTTTGGTAGATGAAACCTTCATCAATGGATAGATTTTGTTGGATTAAATGATGTTTTGATGTTGTCTTTATTGTTAAAATGGTTTGGGCATTGTTTCCCTCAATTTAGTGGCTTAAAATCGATTTGGGAGAGTTTAGAGAGAATTGGTTTTGAGGATTTTTTTGGTTGAAATTCGTGCAGGCCCAGACCAGTGTCTGGCGCGACTTATGGCGCAAGGTAGGTCGCGCGGGAAGTTGCCCCAAACACTGTTTGGGCGATTTCCAATTCTGACTCGTTTCTTGTTTCGGGCTAGGATAAAGGCACCGATTAGGGGTTTATCTTAAGGATAATTAGGGATAATTTTAGAAAGTAATTGGGTGGTTGAACACCATTCGTATGACGTCCACTTCATGTGTTCAGTTTGGACGAAAGTGAGCTTAAGAACTTGTAGCAAAGTGTCAAGGCTCAAGTGAGTCCCCTTAAACCTTTTTACTTGCGATATGATTGATACTTGTTTTCAACACTGATTATGGTATGGTATGTTGACTTGGTTTTCACACATAAATGATTGAATACACTTTCCCACGAAATGATTTGCTATTTAACTTGCATTGCTCAATGTGATATGCATGACATGAATTGTTGGGTTATATATGGTGTTGGGTTGCACATTAGGATTAGTGTAGATCGGGGTTTCAAAAATCCCTTGGTAGTTAAATATATTATCAATGTGTCACGAATCCGTTTCGTGTGCAAATTGGAATGGCATCGACTAGGGGCCATGGGGATCTACTGGGCCCCCGAGAGTGGACATAACAGGGGAGTGATAGGTGGCTATGAACACTGTGCAAATTCCCATGTGTGTTGGTTTATTCATCTATTTACGTTGGGACTTATGACGGATTTCATACTATTTGAAAATTGTGATTTGTGCTTTTGGGAGAGAATTCACTAGACCATCCGATCTGTTGGGGGAAACCGGGGAAGAGTTGAGGAATTGGTGATCGTAACAACTTGGATAAAACGCAGAGATCGCGTGAGAGCTCGCTTTCCGTAAGAGATATTTCGACCCTATATGCCTGGGTATCACGAAATTCTCTAGGGGATAATCTCTTTGTTTCGGTGTATCGATTAAGGCACTAATCGATTCATATATATACACTTTAGAAATGTAACCTGCGCTGTATTGTTTCAGGAAATAATCATCTCAATTAATGAGATTTGATTGTGGACATAATGACGTCGGTTACAAAATGAGAGTTACAAAAGAGAAAGAATCCCTGACGCCGGCGCTACTTCTCGCGCTACATAAGTAGCGCCAAAAGGGGCGCGGGAAACATTCCAGAGCCCGGCGCTACTTCCCGCGCTAGATAAGTAGCGCCAAAAGGGGCGCGGGCAACATTCCAGAGCCCGGCGCTACTTCTCGCGCTAGATAAGTAGCGCCACAAGTGGCCCCGACGCCCAGCTCATGAAACCACTTTGTAACTTATCGATTTTAACCGTCCAACAATCCCGGGTTCTAGTTAGCTTACACGAGTGTGCACTCCACACCTCCTAACTCATGTTATAGCTTAGCTAACAACCCCATTATTACCTTTGTGAATCCAACTACACAAAATGGACCGATGATTTCACTAAAATCACCAACATTCCTCCCCCATTTTAGTGCAATCCTTGATTCACAAAATAAAATTACAATACAGGTAAACAAACTCATGCATAAATGAAAATATCTAAAAGATTGAATTTCCATCTTAGTACATTACACATTTCAAATACTCGAGAATCCGGGTGTCCTAAGGATTGAACCCGTCAACCCATTTGAGTACCAGAAGATAACATACACATGAATTTAAAATTATCTAAAGCATAAACTTGACACTATACAGGCCATGTGTCCTTATCCATTCGTGAGTGCATCAAAGCCAAGTCCAAGCTTCTTGAAGCGGCCACACTTCGCACTCATATAGGTAGTTCTTTTCCTCATGCACCTGCACATGCATTTTTACAAAAGAACAATTACCTCCTTCACTTGCAGTACCGAGCACACACCTTGGGATGACCGTCTTGTGCTCCAATCTCTTAGAGTGAGCTTCCCCATTGAATTCAAATTATAACGTTGTACTAGAAGGGAATTGGGTATCTCACCGTTAGAGATTTAGATGGACTTTAATCCCATCCCAATCACCGACTTGTGAACCAAGTCCCTAGCTAACCCCTTCGTCAAGTGGTCCGCTAGATTTTGTTGCGACCGAACAAACTCAACCGAGATCACCCCATTCGTGATTAGCTCACGAATCATGCTATGTCTAACACCTAAGTGTCTTGACTTGCCATTATACACTTGGCTATAAGCTTTAGCCAAAGTTGCCTCACTATCACAACGGATAGAAATGGGTGATATTGGTTTCGGCCATAATGGAATTTCATGGACCAAATTCCTTAGCCATTCCGCCTCTTTACCGGCAGCGGCTAATGCCACAAATTCCGACTCCATAGTCGAACTCGTGATGCAAGTTTGCTTCTTGGAAGCCCAAGAAATGGCACCTCCCCCAAGCAAGTACACCCAACCACTCGTGGAAGAGTGATCTTCCAAATTGGTAATCCAACTTGCATCCGAATATCCCTCCAAAACCGAAGGAAATCCGACATATGACAAACCATAATCAATGGTTTTCTTCAAGTATTTGAATACTCGTCTTATCGCTTGCCAATGATGAATACTAGGATTACTAGTATATCTACTCAACTTTCCTATGGAAAATGCGATATCCGGCCTAGTGCTTGTCATGGCATACATCAAGCATCCTATAGCCTTTGAGTACTCGAGTTGTGACACCGCTTCACCCGAATTGGGCATAAGCTTCCCACTCGGATCCCATGGGGTACTCACCGGAGAACAATCAAAGCAATTAAATTTCTTTAATACTTTCTCAATGTAGTGAGATTGCGTAATGGCAATCCCTTTGTTCTCACGCTTGATCCTAATACCAAGGATCACTTCCGCCTCTCCCATATCTTTCATGGAGAAACTCAACGACAAAAACTCTTTGGTTTTCCCAACTTGATTTTGGTCGGTGCCAAAGATCAACATGTCGTCAACATATAAGCAAATGATTACACCGTTACCGGAAGAATCAAATTTGCTATATACACACTTGTCCGCTTGGTTTATCATAAAACCGTTGGACAAGATAACCTCATCAAATTTCTGATGCCATTGTTTGGGTGCTTGTTTCAGCCCATACAATGATTTTACAAGTTTACACACCTTATGCTCCATTCCGGGCATTACAAAACCTTCCGGTTGTTTCATGTAAACTTCCTCCTCCAAGTCACCATTCAAGAATGCCGTTTTGACATCCATTTGGTGAATCACCAAATTGTGAATAGCGGCTAAGGCTATCAACAATCTAATAGTGGAGATTCTTGCAACCGAGGCATATGTATCAAAATAATCGATGCCTTCCCGTTGCCTAAAGCCTTGGATCACTAATCGAGCCTTGAACTTGTCGATTGACCCATCCGCTTTCATCTTCCTTTTGAAGATCCACTTGCAACCCAAAGGTTTACAACCCGGTGGCAAGTCCGATAATACCCAAGTATTATTCCCCATGATGGAATCCATTTCATCATGTATTGCTTCTTTCCAGAAAGCAATATCTTGAGACTTCATAGCCTCATCAAATGATTTTGGATCCTCCTCAACACTATAACAGTAAAGGAATTGGGATCCAATCTCATCTCTTGATCCCTCTACCAAGTACACTTGGAAATCGGGACCAAAGGATTTTTCAATCCTTCCTCTTTTGCTCCTTCGAAGAATCGGAGATTCGGTTGGAACAATTGCTTGTTCTTCAACCTCACTAGTTTCACTAGTATTTGGAACTATGTCCTTAGGCCTCGGCATTGAAGAGAATCTAGTCTCATCAAATATCGCATCTCTCGATTCTATAACGGTGTGAATCGCTATAGAATCATTAGGTTCAATAACATAGAACCTATAAGCCTTGGAATGCTCGGCATATCCAACAAAGATGCAATCAATGCCTTTCTCACCCAAAGTCTTCCTTTTGGGTTCGGGTAGTCGAACGACCGCTCGACAGCCCCAAACTCGAATATAACTCAAGTTCGGCCTTTTCTTGAACCAAAGTTCATATGGGGTAATCTTGTTCCTTTTATTAGGAACTCGATTCAGCAAATAACAAGCCGTTAACATGGCTTCACCCCAAAATCCATCACTCAAACCCGAGTAGGATAACATAGAGTTCACCATTTCTTTGAGAACTCTATTTTTCCGTTCCGCCACACCATTTTGCTGTGGTGTATAAGGCGTCGTAGTCTCATGAATGATTCCTACGGATTGGAAAAACATGGGGTCGTAATATTCCCCACCACGATCGGTACGTAAACACTTAATTAAGCCATTCATTTGCAATTCAACCTCCGTTTTAAAAACTTTAAATTTAACCAACGCTTCATCTTTTGAGTGTAACAAATAAACATAGCAAAAACGTGAAGCGTCGACAATAAAAGTGACAACATACTTTTTATTACCAAAAGACGGAGTTGAATGCAAATCACAAAGATCACTATGAATTAATTCAAGTACCGAAGAGTCCCTTTTTACGTTAGGAAAAGGTTGTCTAGTGATCTTTGTTAACATGCAAGTTTTACACTTCAACCATCCGTTTACACTATGAATTCAAATGTCGGAATAAGACCGTCTTTTGACATTTCAACCATCCGTTTAAAATTAACGTGACCAAGTCTAGCATGCCATAAATTAGAATCAACACAAACATTATTTGCAATAAAAATAGAATTTGAAACAACATTCATTTTATTCAAATTCAACATAAACATATTATTAAGCAAATAACCAAATCCTACAAAAGAGCCACCCTTTGACAAGATAAACTTGTCCGACTCATAAACTTGCCTATACCCTAACTTATTCAAAATACTACCGGAAACCAAATTCTTTCGAATTCGCGGTACAAACAAAACATTAAAAAGTTCAACTACTTTGCCAAAACTAAATTGTAGCCTAACTAAGCCTCTTCCAAGAATGGGAGCCATCGACTCGTTCCCCATGCGAAGCATTGATCCGTCTTCAACCGGTTCCAAAGAAGTGAACCAACGGCGATCTTTGCACTGTAACGTCCCAAAAATTACAATAATTTAAAATTTTAAAAACATGCATTTCATTATAAAACAATCACAATTTAATAATTCGTAACTCAAATGAAGTTAACGTCGTTAACTCGAACAGTCAATAAAGTTTATGCAGCGGAAATTTCTTAAAATAAAATCCAAAGGTTTGAAAGTGAAACTTAAACAATTCTTGACACTCCGCGCCTAGTGTGTGTACCGTCAAGCCCGACTGCCGCTCGCACCTGAAATCACAACATATTGGGAAAAGGGTAAGCTAAACGCTTAGTGAATCCTATCACACACGCAGGTAGCAACCCCACGTATATCGCCCCTACTCGCCAGTAGGCAACATCACCATCACCACGGATATAAATCCACATAACAATTAGCGTATAAATACGAACCTCGGTCCCACCGAGCACACCAAAAATATATCGATACAAGCTCAGTCCCACCGAGCCCTCGGTCCCACCGAGTAAAGACATTGATACAAGCTCAGTCCCACCGAGCCCTCGGTCCCACCGAGTAAAGATAATACAATTGTACTAGCTCAGTCCCACCGAGCCCTCGGTCCCACCGAGCCCCCCAGTCCCACTGAGGTGTACACAAGCATACATAATTCACATACACATTCAACAGATCACAACTAGATATCACAACCCAACTAATTCACGTAACCACGTAATAACACGTAATAACACGTAGCACAAAATAACGATATGCATGAAATTCCTAACTACGCGGTGAGAGAACTCACCTCAAAGCAAAGAGATGCGCTCCCGAGCCGCAACACCAGCACGTCAACCTTCCTCACATTTTCCCACCTAATTACGCACTAAAAACGTCAACGGAAGGTCCCAACTCACGACACTTTTACTAGTTTAACGAAACTAAAAATTCCAGCTTTTATACTAAAAATGCAGGTCTGTTCGGGACCCATTTTACCCCTGCTAAACTGATCAAACCAAAAATCTAATTCCACATTCAGGAAGTCCAATGTCTTACGGTTCCAGGGACGTATCGCACGCGTCCTAACGATATTCCTAGCACTCTATGTGAATTTTACAAAAACACCTCTTAGAGCAGCTAAAACAGGACCTATCCGTATAAAATGGCAATTTGACACTAGCTATGGCCCGAACTGGTTTTTCCACAAAACATATAAAAGTTACTAGACTCAGAATGGGAACTTTTGGCACCAGCTCCATCCCAATCCGACATTCCTAGCAAAAGTTATAACTTTTACAAAACAGGTAAGAAACTGTACAATTTACATAAAATGATAACCTTTTGAACTTGAACCCAATGAGACGTCTTAATCCAAACAGACCCGCAAAGCAACATGACTTACTGTTTTAGGGTTGACATGTTTAACAATTAGGTCCAAATCGTCTAATCCCGTTAACGGAAACCACGTTAAATAATAGCTTAAAAAAAATTAATAATACGAAAATACATACCGGGATACGGGCTTTACAACTCTCCCCCACTTGGATTAGACTTCGTCCTCGAAGTCTATGCCCGTGAATAGCTATAGATAGGTCTCCCACATCTCAACCTCAGGTTCCCAAGTTCACTCGGAACACTTTCGGTGTTTCCACTAGACCTTCACTAACTGGAATTTAAGATTTCCCACACCGCCTAAAAATCTCTCGAATACTTTTCTTACCACAAAACTCCTTCAAGTACACCGCAAGTATGATCGGAGGAACACTCCAACAACTGGATTCATTCCTAGTCAAACGACTTCGGTTGTCTCCCAACCATAGATAATCCAAACATCCCGATTCAAATTTCAAGCTCTAACCATTCTAAAGTTGCTCACCAATATACCCTACAGGATACTCGAATTCGATCATTCCTATCATTAACTGTCGATTAACTTTCACGAGTTCTAATAGACTCCCACAATTTATTCCGCATGAATTATCAAACTAGTAAATTTATAATCATCCACGAAGGTCATTCCACCACAACCATTTACCACAAGCAAACATATCAGGATTACTACTACCATCAACATAATTTCCTTAAAATCGGCTACAATTCCCCAATTACACTAAGGCATTTGGCCTCAAGCCCAAAAGTCGACACCTAAGTATACTATTTACCTCAAAAATTCTACGCATTTATCCTCTTTATTACAAAGGGCAGCA
Organism: Saussurea involucrata; assembly: GCA_033807775.1. Taxonomy (NCBI): domain Eukaryota; kingdom Viridiplantae; phylum Streptophyta; class Magnoliopsida; order Asterales; family Asteraceae; genus Saussurea; species Saussurea involucrata. Next base: position 88,835,256 of record CM066320.1, on the reverse strand, counting down.
TTCCCTAACCGATACTATTCGGCCTACAGTACCCACACGCGTGGGATACCCAACCTTCCATTAAGACCGAGCAATTGACCCATGACTATCACGGACAAAATTCGGAATTTCCCCCGAAACTCTCTCGCGATTGGCATTTTCCTCCAAAACTGCCACCTCCTGAGCACTACCTATCGACTCGAGAAGAGGTGCAACCACTGTTAACCGTTGACACAATCCCCACAGTGGCTCACCATCCAGATGTCGACTAAGTGCGTCCGTAACAACATCCGCTTTACCGGGGTGGTAAAGTATCTCACCATCATAATCCTTGACCACGTCAAGCCACCTCCTCTGACGCATGTTGAGGTTTTGCCGGTCATCAAGTACTGGAGTCTTTTATGGTTAGTGTATACACTTGACGCCATACAAATAGTGCCTCCAAATCTTGAGAGCAAACACCACCAATTCTTACATATCCTCCGGCAAAGTCAACATCGGAGCCTCGCATAACGCCTGCGTAGCTCCCCAAAGCCCTCTGCTGCCCTTCACCCCAACTAAAAGCCGCAGATTTCTTCGTAGAGAGTCTTTGGCACTTCCCACCGCATCACAGCCGTAATCTTGGTCGGATCCACCATAATACCATTCTGGTTCACGACATGCCCTCGAAAGTGGACCTCTCGTAACCAGAACTCACACTTGGAGAGCTTAGCATACAGCTTCTCCCGTCTCAAAACTTCCAAAACTTCTCGCAAATGCATCTCATGCTCTTCCTTCGACTTCGATTACACAAGAATATCGTCGATGAACACGATCACCGATCGATCCCACATAGGGCTACATACCCGGTTCATGAGGTCCATGAACGCTGCGGGTGCATTGGTGAGCCCGAGAGGCATCACCACAAACTTGTAAATGGCCATGACGTGAACGAAAGGCCGTCTACTCCGTATCCTCTCTCCTCACCCGCATTCGATGATACCCCGATCTCAAATCAACCTTAGAGAACCACGAGGCTCCCTGAAGCTGATCGAACAAGTCATTGATCATTGGCGGAGGATAACGATTCTTCACCGTAAGCTTATTCAACTCACGGTAGTCTATACACATCCGTTGGGACCCGTCTTTCTTTTTCACAAACAGAATCGGGGCTCCCCACGGTGGACAACTCGGCTTGATGAACTCCTTTTCGATAAGTTCCTGCAACGAGTGTACAACTCCTTCATTTCCGGTGGAGCCAGGCGATAAGGTGCCTTGGCCACCGGAGCAGCATCCGGAATCAAATCAACGTGGAACTCTACCTGTCACTCGGGAGGTATCCCCGGTAACTCCTCGGGAAAATACGTCAGCAACTCCCGTACAACTGGCACATCCTCCACAGACTTCTTCTCTCCGTCGACGCGCGTGTCGATCACATACGCAAAAAATCCCTGACCACTGTGCTGCAAGTACCTCCGAGCCCTCGCAGCCGAACATATCGCTGAGGTCCTCCTGGGCAAGCTACCCTGAACTAGCATTTCTCCCCCGCTTGGGGTTCGAACTCGTACTTGTTTGCGACGACAAACAATCTCCGCATCATACGCATCCATCCAATCCATGCCCACAGTCACGCACAACTCCCGCATAGCGATCGGAATCAAATCAATCGGGAACCTCACACCAGAGATCTCCAAAGTGCACCCCCGGTACACGTCAGTAACCGTCAAGGTCCTGTCTTCAGCAACTGCAACCACAAGTGGACAGCCTAACCGTCCTACAACTCGGCCCCAAACACTCACTGACTATGTGAGACACGGAAGGATGAGTAGCCCCGCTATCAATCGTCACCATAGCAAGCACCGAGTTAACCAAGAACGTACCTGTCACCACTTTATACGTAGCTTGTGCCTCCTCCACTCCCAGTTGACGAACTCTACCTCAGGCCGCCTCCATCACTACAGCAAGTGAAGCATACTGCGCGGTGCTCACGAACTCCCTGATCTTGGTACGTAACATATCCTTGCACCGTGTCCTCTTCATGTTCTCAAAAGCAGCATGCTAAGGATAGAATAATGTCATTTCCGTAAACTTTCGGTTCACCTCCTTTATGGCCTCCGCAGTCTGATAGAGCTCCAAGAACTCTTTGGCACTCCTCTCCATCTCCAATAGAGGCACATGCTCTACACGAAACATACGACGAACTCCTCCCAGGTCAAGTAGTGCGCCCGTTAAGCGTCAAAGCAATAGCACACCAGTCTTTCGCTCCGTCTCGTAACAGATTCACCGCGAAGCGAACCTTCTAGTTCGCAGGACAACCACCGGTTAAGAATGTGCACTCCATAACCGATCCCGACCCTCTTGTTCGGGGCTGCCCACCCGCAGGGGGTGGAATCGCCGCGATGCGCTCCTCCATCGACACTATTACCTCATCACGAATGTCGGTAATAATTTCGGGGATCGCCTCCTCAAAATATGCGTCACTTCGACCGCAAACATCTCACGAATATGATTAGCAATAATTCCAGCATCAGCATCTGGATCAACATTGTTGTTCCTCCTTAACGAGCTACTAGCACACATTAAAACCTGCTAACTACGCTCACACTCAACTCTTCGGATTCTCCGTGACTTTCCCCGACTCGAGCACGGATCCTGTGCTTCAGATAGTAGGAGCTCTACTACTACCCTTCACACCTATCCTTACTCGTTTTGAGTCCTGTCCCGGGACGTCCAAGTAGTTTCTTACCACAAACAAACACATATGCCCATTCCGGCATATGCAAACACTTTTCCTAGCTCCCTAGAAAAGTCGTAATACCCCACCACCCTTGCTAGAACGGAACCCCCACTAGCCCTGACGAGTCGCCTCGTAAACGCACAGTCGTATACAGTGAAACCAGATAGACATTCGAATATAAGATTCTATCCTACAACGGTTGGACTCAAACAAGAGCTGCGCAATAGAACTAAATCCAACATTCTAAGGCTATTCAGTTCCTACTGCATACAACCTAAGGTGCATTCACATAACAACCTATCAAGGCTAGCATGAGTTCCTAATAGCAAGTAACAAGTATACAGTACCACAAAATCCACGTAAGCAATCTAGCATACATACTCCTATGTTCTAGAAAGCAATCTAGCATACGTACTCATATGTAAACGCTATTCCCAGCTCACTAGGAATTTCATCTCATCCCACTACTCTTGCTACAACGGAATCCCTGTTAGCCATAACGAGTTGCCTCGCGAATACCCAGTCGCACGCAGCGTGAATCAAATGGACATTCGAATACAAGATTCTATCCTAGAACGGTTGGACTCAAACAAGAGCTGCGCAATAGAACTAAATCAAATATTCTAAGGCTATATGATTCTTACTGCATGCAACCTATAGGGCCTTCACTTGACAACCTACTATAACTAGCATTGATTCCTACTAGCAAGCAGACATCGTACAGTACAGTGTAAACAACCTCGGCAATCTAGCATGCATACCCTATGCCTAGAAAGCAATAAATACACTAAGTGTTGTACCTTCCCAATTGGCGTCGGCTGACTGTACACACTGCGCCCACGATCACCGTTTCCCAAACGGGCTTTCTCCGTTCATTTATTTTCAAAGATTCTATTAAGAGAGTTTAAAAAACTTCATAGCCACAACTTGAGACCAAACACACCGAGATGTGTTTGATTCACTCAAGCTGTGCTCTGATACCATCTGTAACATCCCAGACCAACCGTACCAGATATTGTCCGCTTTGTCCACACACCTGGACTCACGGTTTTAAAACGCGTCTGATAGGGGAGGTATCAAGTCCCTCTTATAAGGCAACCTTAGTTCTCCTCCCCAACCAATGTGGGATCTTACAATCCACCCCCCTCGGGAGCCCAGCGTCCTCGCTGGCACACCAGTCCGGTTCCCGGCTCTGATACCAAGTTGTAACGTCCCAAAAATTACAAGGAATTTAAAATTTTAAAAACATGCATTTCATTATAAAACAATCACAATTTAATAATTCGTAACTCAAATGAAGTTAACGTCGTTAACTCGAACAGTCAATTAAGTTTATGCAGCGGAAATTTCTTAAAATAAAATCCAAAGGTTTGAAAGTGAAACTTAAACAATTCTTGACACTCCGCGCCTAGTGTGTGTACCGTCAAGCCCGACTGCCGCTCGCACCTGAAATCACAACATATTGGGAAAAGGGTAAGCTAAACGCTTAGTGAATCCTATCACACACGCAGGTAGCAACCCCACGTATATCGCCCCTACTCGCCAGTAGGCAACATCACCATCACCACGTATATAAATCCACATAACAATTAGCGTATAAATACGAACCTCGGTCCCACCGAGCACACCAAAAATATATCGATACAAGCTCAGTCCCACCGAGCCCTCGGTCCCACCGAGTAAAGACATTGATACAAGCTCAGTCCCACCGAGCCCTCGGTCCCACCGAGTAAAGATAATACAATTGTACTAGCTCAGTCCCACCGAGCCCTCGGTCCCGCCGAGCCCCCCAGTCCCACTGAGGTGTACACAAGCATACATAATTCACATACACATTCAACAGATCACAACTAGATATCACATCCCAACTAATTCACGTAACCACGTAATAACACGTAATAACACGTAGCACAAAATAACGATATGCATGAAATTCCTAACTACGCGGTGAGAGAACTCACCTCAAAGCAAAGCGAATCGCTCCCGAGCCGCAACACCAGCACGTCAACCTTCCTCACATTTTCCCACCTAATTACGCACTAAAAACGTCAACGGAAGGTCCCAACTCACGACACTTTTACTAGTTTAACGAAACTAAAAATTCCAGCTTTTATACTAAAAACGCAGGTCTGTTCGGGACCCATTTTACCCCTGATAAACTGATCAAACCAAAAATCTAATTCCACATTCAGGAAGTTCAATGTCTTACGGTTCCAGGGACGTATCGCACGCGTCCTAACGATATTCCTAGCACTCTATGTGAATTTTACAAAAACACCTCTTAGAGCAGCTAAAACAGGACCTGTCTGTATAAAATGGCAATTTGACACTAGCTATGGCCCGAACTGGTTTTTCCACAAAACATATAAAAGTTACTAGACTCAGAATGGGAACTTTTGGCACCAGCTCCATCCCAATCCGACATTCCTAGCAAAAGTTATAACTTTTACAAAACAGGGAAGAAACTGTACAATTTACATAAAATGATAACCTTTTGAACTTGAACCCAATGAGACGTCTTAATCCAAACAGACCCGCAAAGCAACATGACTTACTGTTTTAGGGTTGACATGTTTAACAATTAGGTCCAAATCGTCTAATCCCGTTAACGGAAACCACGTTAAATAATAGCTTAAAAAAAGATTAATAATACGAAAATACATACCGGGATACGGGCTTTACATGCACACATGACTTGTAGCACCCGAGTCGATCCACCAAGAAACATCATCATCCTGCACATAAAATGATTCGGATATCAGTGGCACATAATCCAAATTTGAATTAAAACCAAAGTCAAGAAACTGACCTTGCCGTGGGTTTTGATCCTTGGATCCTTTCCCACTTCCACTCGTGCTTGCTCCACCCTTATTCTTGACAACCCGACAATCCCGCTTGAGATGGCCGGTCATCCCACAGGTCCAACAGGTTAAAGTAACCTTTTTATTGGGCCCTTTCTTAGCATCATTGAACTACCGTTTTCCTTTGAACTTGTTAGTTTTCCCCTCTTCCACCATGTTCACCGAAGGTGCAGAAACCTCTTTAATCTTAGGTTTCTCAGCCTCTTGCGCCCGAAGAGATTCCTCTATGCGCAAGTGACTACCGAGTTGTACAAGAGACAACTCTTCCTTCTTGTGTTTCAACATATGTTTAAAGTCTTTCCAAGAGGGGGGCAGTTTATCAATAATGCTTGATACGGAGATGGATTTGTCCATCTTCATATTATGTTGAGCATATTGGCATAAAATGCGAAGGAGCTCATTGTATTGCTCCATCACCGGCCTTGAGTCCACCATTTTGTAATTATTAAAATTACTCACGAGGAACTTCTTACTAGAAGCATCCTCGGCCATGTATTTGGACTCGAGAGAATCCCATAGCTCTTTGGAGAATTCCACATTTTGATAAATATCGAAGAGGGAGTCACACATACCGTTCAAGATGTGGCCACGACAGATGTAGTCGTCATTCTCCCACTTGCCGCGACGCCGGGTAACCTCCAGCGTCTCGTTCTCCATCAGCTCCGGTATCGGGGTGCTTAGCACATACACCACCTTCAACGTTGTCAACAAGAAATGCATCTTCTTCTGCCATCTACGGAAATCCACGCCTTCAAACTTCTCAAGTTTTGTGAACTTGGAAGTCATGTCTCTCACGGACTGATCATTCACCATCTCTCTCGTGATAAGTAAATATCTCTTACGATTGTTGGGGGAAACCGGGGAAGAGATGAGGAATTGGTGATCGTAACAACTTGGATAAAACGCAGAGATCGCGTGAGAGCTCGCTTTCCGTAAGAGATATTTCGACCCTATATGCCTGGGTATCACGAAATTCTCTAGGGGATAATCTCTTTGTTTCGGTGTATCGAATAAGGCACTAATCGATTCATATATATACACTTTAGAAATGTAACCTACGCTGTATTGTTTCAGGAAATAATCATCTCAATTAATGAGATTTGATTGTGGACATAATGACGTCGGTTACAAAAGAGAAAGAATCCCTGACGCCGGCGCTACTTCCCGCGCTACATAAGTAGCGCCAAAAGGGGCGCGGGAAACATTCCAAAGCCCAGCGCTACTTCCCGCGCTAGATAAGTAGCGCCAAAAGGGGCGTGGGCAACATTCCAGAGCCCGGCGTTACTTCTCGCGCTAGATAAGTAGCGTCACAAGTGGCCCCGACGCCCAGCTCATGAAACCACTTTGTAACTTATCGATTTTAACCGTCCAACAATCCCGGGTTCTAGTTAGCTTACACGAGTGTGCACTCCAAACCTCCTAACTCATGTTATAGCTTAGCTAACAACCCCATTATTACCTTTGTGAATCCAACTACACAAAATGGACCGATGATTTCACTAAAATCACCAACATGATCTAACCCTCGTTTTTCAAAACTTAAAACCATTTTCAGGTAGGAAAGTGGTAGGAGGCTCCTCTAAGGGCAAGGAGAAACTTAAAACCATTTTCGTAATATCTCAATTGTGGTTGTGTTCTGCTACTAGACAATGAGAATATTGTTACGATTGGACGTGAATTGTTGGGGACCTTTTGGCTTCATTTTATGAGGTATGCTTCTATGATTTTTGGGTCGTTACACACTGAAACGCTTCGATCAACATTGTTGTTTTCATTGCATTAATGAGCATATGAAGTATGTTTCAAACTAGAAGTTGGAACCATAAATTTCTATTCTCATTGCATTGATGTTATTAGAAGTCTGTTTTTTATTGCGTATAGAAATCACATATGTTTCTTTTAGGTTGTATCTAAGGGACCGTTTACAAAACGCTTACCTGGCTAAGTGCTTACCAAGTCACATTAGCTTACCGGATGAATATGGCAAGGACTAAAAAATTTACCCGGTAAGAGCGGAAGTAAGGACCGAGAGTCGAAAACAAGGGTCGGGAATCTTACCCGGTAAGTGCGTGCAATGGCACTTACTACGGTTAGCGTTTACCGGCTAAATTGTTGCATACGATGTCATTTTGGTGGACTAAAATCTTACCCGGGAAGTAAGTGAGTGTTGAATTTTACCTATAAGCACTTACCCGGGTAAGTGATTAGGTAAACGGCCCCTAAGTATTTTTTTTATTTCCTATGTATAAGAGCAATGGAAAATACTCTTTAGTCACCAAAAATCGAAAACAATGATGAACTAAACACGTCTAAGAAAACTTGAGGTGGAAACTCGAACGTTTGGTATCACTTTTCAAAAAAGGACTCTAGATGTGTTCTTAATTATAGTGGAAAATACTATGTTTATCATGGTAAGAATTGGTACAAGTTCTTTGTGGCATCACTATCAATGATAATGAGATGTCATTTAATAAAGAGTGGCTAGGTTTATGGTTAAGGATGAACAACCATTTAGTGACTGTTACTAGAAATATTTATCGGTTGTTTTAATATGAGAGAATTAAATTGATTAATGATTTGAATCAGATGCTATCATTCAAACTTTTGAATTTTAATTATAATTTAAAAGATGTAAGGTTTTTAATATATATTTGGATGATTGTAATAAATAATAACTTTGTTAGGTATATTTAGTAATATTTATCGTATTTCATTCGTGAATATTATGTATATTACTAACCCGTCAACCCAACCCGCCCTAACGCACAACGGTTGGGTTGGTTTGGGTTATACTTTTGAATGAGTTGACTTAGGTTGAGATTTTTCTAACCGTCATAATTGCGTTGGGTTGTAAAAATGCAAAAACCGTCTAACCCAATCCGCGTACATTCCTATTTAAGAGAATCTTTGACCAATTTATTCTCTAAAATAGAGAAAATAAAGATTTTCGAGTAAAATTTGTTTGAAAATACTTTCCAAAAAAAGCAGGAGAGAGTATGAAATTCTCCAAATTTAAAAAACTCCCTAAATATGATTACAGTAAGAGAAAAATAAAATCTTATTATATTCTATCCAATCGAAAACTTTGATACTGAATGTTTATGATAGAAGAATAATATTTTATTATGTGTACAAAATACTTTAATAATATAAATGATATATTAATCTTTAAAATATAAAATATATTGTAGACAAAGGTACTTTTTTGTGGATATTTTTAATTAATTCTATATTTAAAGACTTTACTAAATAGGAAATTCCTCGGGAGACATTACTTCAAAAAGAAAATCCTTTTGAAAAAATGTAGTCTTTTATATAACTATAAAATTAAAAAGAAAAAATCGTTTCATTAAAACCTTTTCATGTAATCCGAATTCACTTGACATAATAATAGTAAACTTGATGACAATACCAACTTAGAGAAACAAATAAATAAATGAAAAAAAAAGTTGAGGGTTCAATTAGCAAATAATGCGAAAATGTCGACCCCTCAATGAATAAATTATTAAATGCGTATGAAAATAACCAATAATAAAACTGGCTTATAAATGAAAGCATATTCAATCCATTTATGCATTAAATAGCATGGGGCTTAGAGAGTAATCACCATCAACACCCCATTTCTATTCTTTTCTTTTTATTCCCAAATTTAATATTTATTTTATTTTATTTTTTATTCTGCCTGTAAATTCGATCACGCTGCAAGACTCAAGTTGGGACACACAAAAGTGATATGATGATAATTGTGTCAATCGTATCAATTTAATTGACAATTTTATTTTTATCTATGGTTATTAGGACCAACTTGCATGAACCTTGATTGATCCCAAGCATCATGCAAAATAGAGAATAGCCATGAAAATCCACAATCGTCAGCGCTCAAACTAGTGACCTCAGAAAAAAAAAACACTAACAACTCAAATTTTATTGTCATTTGAGTTAATCCCATAAGATCTTATGCAATCTTGGTTCATACTTGGTATGATATATGCTACTGGAAGTCGTGTACCATAGTTTGACTTATTTAATTATTTAATATAATGTTATTATTTATGTATCCCAAATAACGTTTGAATATTTGAAAGTTTGCAAGTATATATTATTCATTACAATTAAACACCCTTAAATATCATGTGTTACATGGAAATGCAAAATGTTACTCATTGTTTAACCCAAATAACAAGTTTTCATATGTGTAATTTGAAATTGGTGCAAACCCAATATCAAACGAAAAAAGTGAACACCAAGTACGATAATTTGTACACGATACTAAGGAAAAGAGCTTGACGCTATACCAAATCCATCATGTAGAACTGCACGAAGACCGAATTGTTTTGGTTTGGTTGTATATTTACTTTACTCACTAAATTTTTGTTAGATTATCGGTTAATTTAAAATTTACTGAAACATATTTTCTCGATTTCGTTTGATTGGGAATCAAAAATTGGCTTTGAAATTTTAAAAACTTAAAATAACATTGTTTTATTCTCAAATTAAAACAAATCCGAATATGTATTCGTTTATGGCAACCTTTTCTGATTCAAAATCGAACCAATTTAAATCGAATTGGTTTATGTTTTCTATATTTTTAACTTTTGGCCAGGTTTTGCGTGATTAGATCTACTCTGGTTCAATTCCTACATGTTGTCCAACCCTAATTTGAAACAATACAAAGTTAAAACATGTATTCCATACTTCAAAATATGCATTGTGTTAAGATCATACACATCATGGAAAGTTATGTATTTTATAATTGATTCAACAACATACAACAAAATGTGATTTATTATTGTGACTTAAGAAAAGGAAGGGTGGTTTACTAAATTCTTATCCCGTAAGTGTTTACCAACTCATTTTACCTTATCGCATAAAAATGATAAGGATTGAGAATCTTACGCGGTAAGAACGACGACCAGGACCGAGAGTCTTCATTATCTGGTATGTGAGAATGACTACCTTTACCTGATAAGTTTGTTTACTGTATAAAAATGTTGCATACATTGTGGTTTTGATGGATTAAAATCTTACATAGTAAGTTAAAAGTAAAATTATGTGACTTGTTCAAGTAACTTGGCCTATACGTGATATGAAAACACATCAATATTTATTATATTAATCTTTGTTTGATTGAGTTTTTAAATCATTGTAAAAAGGGTATATTATAACACAAAGGAAATTCAAATCAATAGTTGTCAATTCAACTTTTTCAAGATTGGTTGACCAATGTCAGGATCGATTCTTAACAAGAATTAAACTTCTTAGAAACGGAATTTAGAGAATCTTGCGGAATAGAACTCTAAATCAATTAAAGAACAATCAATAGAATTCAACACACTGTATATATCAAACTGTATTACTCACAAGCTTTACACCAAACCTCAATCTTGTTGAACAAGCTCAACAAGACGACTTCTACTTCTCTAGAAATAGGGTTCTTACACCTTGAGGTTAAATCTCTCTGAAAACAATATCGAATTGCTTTTCACACGTATATTAACTTGTCTATCATGTATCGTGTATTGTGTATTAGCTATCTATCAATACTATTTATACAAAAGTAATTACAAGATAACTATCAAAAGTAAATTGATCTTCTGAATCTTCGTTAAACATATCTTGATCAATTCCTTCTTTGTCTCCAAAAGTATCGCATACCAAACTTATCAAGTCAGCAGTATTAACAATGATTTGACTTAGCAGCATTAACGACCTTCAGCAGTATTAACCTTCACAGTCTTCTAGCAGTAGTATCTCAGCTCAGCAGTACAAACCATGTCTTGCAGTAGTAATTTGGTCTAGCAGTACTAACCATGTATACGCAGTAGTAATTTGGTCTAGCAGTACTAACCTTGTCTAGCAGTAGTAACCTTGCCCAGCAGTATTAACTTTCTTCTGGCAGTATTAATGTAGACTTAGCAGTAGAAATCATGGACTAGCAGCACTATCCATACTTAGCTCATTTTCAGTTCCCAACAATCTCCCCCTAACTTGACTTTTAAGAAAAGAAGTCAAGTTCTTCAAATGATGCTACCAAAACTTAGTCATACATGCCTAGATTAGGATTCAATCCCAGACTTTGATTGAGAATCCTTTTTACCAAGAATCTACCCATTGCTGAATCCTTGTTGCAGGTCAACTTAGCATGTAGCATTCCTTTCAGCCTCTTCATGCTGTGGTTGTATATTTCATCCACCAGATAGTATTCTTGAGTCGCAGGGTCAAGGGAGATGACATATACTCCACAATTTTCATAGAGCATCCAGTTGGTAATGGTTTGAAACTGTGTGTTTATCCTATACTGAACTGCTTCAGGTTTGAACATTTGGCACAAGAATTCAAGTACCATTTTAGAGATTGACATCCCTTGCTCAGTCAGCATGTTTTCATATAGCCTCATCCCAACTTTGAACATCTCTTCTAAGTCTGATCTTGAGCAAGTTCTGACAATTTTTCCCCAAGTTGAAAAGACTTCAAATTTTCCATCTGCTCTTTTTATCCTAATGAACTCCTTTCTACCATCTTTCAAAGTGTCCCAAAAGATGATTTCAGGAGCCTTAGATGATATTGGTTCAGCCTGAATTGGAATTGGGTTAGAGTCAACACCAGTAATATACAAATCACATTGGGCATCAGTTTGTGATTGTACATTGCTTGATTGCCCTGATGGAGTTGCCACTTCTTCTTCAGCAACTTTTGGATCAGATTTTTCTTTCACTGTTTCCTCCTGGGCCTCTTCTGCAGTTGGCTCCACCCTTGGCTTCTTTTCATTTTTCTTCTGTGAAGTTATGGGCTTGGTGCTTGGTCTTTTCTTTGACATCATCTTGGTTCTTTTAAGAGTTTTAACAACTTCAGGAGTTGGTTCAGCTGTTTTAAGTTTTTCAGCAGCAATAACCATTTCTGCTGCTATGGCTGTTACTGCTTCTCTTAGAACATGTAATGATGCTGCTTCAACACTGTTCTTCACAATCCAGTATACTTCTTCATCAATTTCAGCTTGAGATGTAGTTACTGCTTCCTGCTCAGTTTCTGCTGCTTTTTCTGTTTGGCCTTCAGCAGCATTAACTGTTTCTGCTGCTTGTTCAAACTCAGCAGCATTAACAGTTTCTGCTGCTGTTGTAGTTTCTGCTGCTGTCGTTTCTGCTGCTATTGTAGTTTCTGCTTCTTTTGGAACTTCAGTTACTGTTGCCTTTACAGTTTCTGCTTCTTTAACACGCTCTTCCACTTTTTCTGTCTCCCCCTTATTTTGTGCACTGGACTCCCCCTTAAACTGTGCATTATCAATTTCCATCTCAGTCTCCATCTGAACTGTCTCCCCCTCAACTTGTAGACCCTTCATATTCAGTTCTGCTTCTGATTCTGACTCTGACTCCCCCTTTTTGGGAGCATCATCAGTTGGAATTCTTCTTCTCAGCACAAATCTTGCCTTTTTCTTTCCGTGCAACAACTTGGTGACCATCTTCTTGAGCTTCTCAATTTGAGACTGTTGGTAGGTGACCACAGTCTTCAGTTGCTCAATCTCCTTCTTCTGTGCCATAACATCCAAGTTGACATTTCCAATGGTTTCCATCAATTCAACATAGTTATATCTATCCTCACCTTGTTTAGAAGTGTTTACCTTCTTTACAGGATCACTGGAAGTAGCCATCAATTCCTCTTTGTTATGTCTATCCTCACCCTTTTTAGAAGTTTTTACCTTCTTTAAGGGATCCTTGGAAGTTTTAGCAGAAGCCTTCTGCCTAGCAGAAGCACTAACTGCCCCCTTGGTTTCTTGGCACCTGGGTCCTCCTAATGATTTCTCATTTAGAGTTGCCATGGGGAAGGTCTTATTTATGTTACCACTATCCTTCTCTGTGCTAGCAGAAGTAGTGGCAGCCTTAGCACCCATATGCTCATCCTTCTCCTTAGAGAGCACCTTCTTGGGGTTGGGAGACACCCCTGTGGTTTCCCTGTTGATATTCTCAATTGGAGAATGCTCCAACTGAGGGCTTAAAGGCTTAGGGCTCTGAGTAGGTACATCAAGGGAAGGAGCCTTGTGCACCTTTCTTCTTTGAAACTTGTTGGATAAAGCAGGAGTGGGCTTTTGAAGTATGTGCTGAGGGATATTTATAGTGAATGAAGATAGGGTTTGGTCATCAGTGGGATGATCTAATGAGGGCCTTGATCCTGATGCCATACCTTCAGAGGGGTGGGACACAACCATCATTGTAGAGAACAATGGTGTGTCAACTCCTTCCGAGTCCCTAGGAAGTCTTTTCATATTTGAAAAAACCTTCCCTTTAGGGGATTTTGGTACATATACCTCAGTAAACTGAGGTAAGTCCATCAATTCCTTGTTAATAACTTCTTGCACAAACCTTGGATACATGTAAAAGCTCTTTTTGGATTCCAGGTTTGATACAAGATCATTAAAGATCATAGCTGAAAAATTGTACTTTCTGGCAGTGGATAAGCAGACCAAGGCATATGCAATGGGACTGCTGAACTCACTCCATCCAGTAGTTTTCTTGGAAATACAGTGCATCAGGGTATGAACAAGAAATCTCCATTGGTTGAAAAATTTTGACTTGTAGAATTTAAAAACACCAATGGGACCTTCATACCCCATTCTTTGTAAAGTTGAATATAGGTCATCAGAAGATAGAGAGGTTATACCTGAGGCATCATCCAAGTGAAGAGAGATGCGAATAACCTCCTCTGTGACTTTCAAGGGTTTATCACAAACCCTTGTTCGAATGGTTTTCTGCCCTTCTTCGAAACTAACAGTGGCATTCTCCCAAAATTGCGTCTGATGTTCGATATAGATGGTTGGGCTCACCGTTAGGGCATAGGAGATGTGCGAGGATTTAAGAAAATCGACGATATCGTGGAATCCCGCAGCTTGTTTCGGCTTCTGAAGCATTGCTATTTCATTGTGCTCATCAACAAACTCCATGATTCCTGAGGATTCTTGAAAGAAAAACACAAATATTCTGGGGAGAATAGGTTAGAACGAGAGAGAAGAAGTTAATGCGAAGAGTCGTTATGAACTTTGGCGGGCAAACAGGGGTATTTATTGCAGTATTTGCCCTAGATTTTCAAAAGCAGTATTAACGACATAAGCAGTATTAACTACTGAGCAGTATTAACTGCAAGGCAGTATTAACTACACAGCAGTATTAACTACCGAGCAGTATTAACTACCAAGCAGTATTAACTACCAAGCAGTATTAACTACCAAGCAGTATTAACTACCTAGCAGTATTAACTACCTAGCAGCATTAACTACCAAGCAGTATTAACTACATATGCAGTATTAACTACACAAGCAGTATTAACTACACAAGCAGTATTAACGGTGCACTAGCAGTATTAACTACTGAGCAGTATTAACTGCAAAGCAGTATTAACCACACCTGCAGTATTAACTGCAAAGCAGTATTAACTGCATGGGCAGTATTAACTACTTAGCAGTATTAACTGCAAGGGCAGTATTAACTATGCACTAGCAGTAGTAACTATGCACTAGCAGTAGTAACTCTGCACTGGCATTACTAGTCAAATCCTCAAATGTCATCTTACCTTCTGACACATCACCTTTACCACTTCTCTTACCTCCTGCAGGATTATTTCCAAAAGTAACATGTCCTCCATCAATTCTTTTGAAATATTGAAGGCAGGCCATGTTACCTGTCATGTGCCTAGAGCAACCACTGTCAACATGCCAAATTCTTCTCCCCTTAAGCTGTTGATTGCCCTGCACATTAGATAAAGCAGTTAGTTTTTGTTGGGAACCCAAGCCGAAGTGGTCTTGGGTCTCCCTTGCTCATCAAAGTACTTGCACTTGGTTTTGATGAGATTTTCAAATTTAGGTACTGCAGTACTGGAGTACTTTGTCAAATTATTGGTGTAGCAGCACTAGAAGCAGTATTAACCTCAGAAGTACTAACAGTGCTAGCAGTACTAATACTGGAAGCAGCAGTATTGTTAGCAGCAGTATCAGCAGTACTAACAGAGGTAGCAGTATTAACAGAGTTAACACTGCTAGAAGCAGTATTAACAGAGTTAACACTGCTAGCAGCAGTACTATCTGAAGAAGAAGCACTAAAAGTATTAGCAGCACTAACATTGGACTGATTACTAGCAGTATTAACACTGCTAGCAGCACTAACTTTGGAATGATTACTAGCAGTATTAACACTGCTAGCAACACCAACTTTTGAAGCAGTACTAACAATGTTAGCAGTACTAACACTGCTAGCAGCAGTATTGTTTTTAGTGCCTTTTGGAACCCACATAGTACCACATTCCTTTTCAGTCGTTTTCTTTATGTGGCTTTTGGGTTTATCTTGTTTCTTTGCCACATTTTTCTTTGCAGACTTTTTATAGCCACCATTCTTTCTGTAACCACCAGGTTTTTGAAAAGATCTTTGAGCATTAAACCTTTGGTTAACAGGATTGAAATAACAGTGTTTGGCTAAATGATTTAGCTTACCACAGATGAAACAAGGTTTTGGCCTGTTAATTCTGTTCAGATCAAGTCCTTGTCTCATAGCCCACTGGTTATTCCAGTTCCTTTGATTTCCCCTCTGATTATCATGTTTTTGGGGCTTGTTCTCTTTAGATTTCCTGCAAGAACACTCTTTACAAGTATTAGAGTTCACAACTTTGGGCTGTGTGGAATGAACTCCCTTTTCCTTTTCGGTCCTTTTGATCTCATTGTTCTTAACACATGGACTTTCAGATTCCTCATCAGAGTCTACTTTGTCAGTCTCATCCTCAACAACTACTATTTCTTCACAAGGATCTATATTAATCTTTAATTCAGGATCCTTCCTATCCTTGGTCTCTAACAAATCAGACTTAGGAGGTATGTAGTTATTATTGTAGGGTGGAGGTGTGGCATTGTACCCTATCCCTACTTTCATCTTGTCATGGATTTGAGCCTTAATGATGGTATCCATGGTTTTAGAAGCACAGGTAAACTTTTCAACATCAAGTTTAACCTTCTTAAGCTCTTCTTTTAATTTCTCATTCTCCTCCCCGGACACTTTCAGCTTAATCTCATACTCATTCTTCTCCCACTTCCAATAGTTAGTATCATAGTGGTGTTGAAGTTCATTAGCTTGAAAAGCTCTAATCTGTTCCTCAAACCTTTCTACAATCCTAACATAATCTTTCACATCTTTCTCTAGCCTCTTAAGGTTATCACACATACCCTGATTGTGATCCCTATATCTTTTAACAGCATCAATGCAAGCTTGAGAACAGAGTTTAGATTGTACCTCAGTGGGAATATCAGATACTTCTGCCATAAGAGCTTGATTCTGACAGGCTTCCTCAGCTTGATCACTCCAATCAAATCCCATTCCTTGTTGAGAAACAAGGGCTTGAGAGGAGCTTCTGTTTTGGTTTCCATTTGGAGCCTGTTGATGTGATCCTCCACTTCTGCATTCTCTGGCAAAGTGTCCCATCTTGTGACACTTATAACACTCAACCTTGGACTTGTCAAAGCCTGCACCATCTTCTTTTCTCTGGGAAAAGTTGTTTCTCCCAGTCCTTTTGATGAATTTCTTCACCCTCATTGATAGCATAGCCATCTGCCACTTGATGTCCATCTCTTCCAGATCATCAGCATTAATCTGCTCTAAATCATCATTGATTAGAGAAGAGTGAACATGACTAGAAAAGAATGCTTCTAGTACAGAATCTGTAGTCTTCTCTTGATTAGTTCCACCAGCAGCATTAACAGAACCTGCAGTATTAACAGAATCAGGGTTAGCAGCATTATCAGAGGATGAAGATAATAAAGCAGCATTATAAACAATTCCAGATGGCCTTTTCTTGGCTTCAACTTCAGCCTCAAATACTCTCAGATCATTGTAGAGGTCATCTAGCTCTTTGTCCTCCAATTGGTCATTCTGTCTGAATGAGACTGTGTACATGGTCCATTCTTCTCCCAATGATCTAAGGAACTTTCTATTGACATCATCAGCATCCATGTGTACACCCACAGTAGCTAATTCTCCAATCAACTTGTTAAATCTGTCAAAAGTTTGAGTCATAGACTCATTCTTTGCAGACATGAAGTTCTCATATTGTTGCCTGAGAATAGCCTTTTGATTTCTCTTTGTGCTCTGTGTGCCAGTAAATCTTTTCTCCAGAGCATTCCACAACATCTGTGCATCTGTGCAGTGTTGGAATTGATGTTGGTACTCATTAGGAATAGCCAAAAGCAGAGTGCTTAAGGCCTTCATCTCTGTTTGTCTGACTTTCTTTTCAGCATCTGTCTTGGGAGGAGGTCTCTTTCCATCTGCTCCAATCTTTCCTTCATTACATGGGCCATTTTCTATGATGTCCCATATTGCATAATCAGTAAGAAGAATGTACTGCTTGATTCTCAGTTTCCACATGTCAAATTCATTGGGTTTGAGCATGGGAACCTTTGAAACAAGAGTACTGTGAGAATCCATTGAATTGTCCATAGCTTCTAAGATACCAATGCTCTGATACCACTTGTCAGGATCGATTCTTAACAAGAATTAAACTTCTTAGAAACAGAATTTAGAGAATCTTGCGGAATAGAACTCTAAATCAATTAAAGAACAATCAATAGAATTCAACACACTGTATATATCAAACTGTATTACTCACAAGCTTTACACCAAACCTCAATCTTGTTGAACAGGCTCAACAAGACGATTTCTACTTCTCTAGAAACAGGGTTCTTACACCTTGAGGTTAAATCTCTCTGAAAACAATATCGAATTGCTTTTCACACGTATATTAACTTGTCTATCATGTATCGTGTATTGTGTATTAGCTATCTATCAATACTATTTATACAAAAGTAATTACAAGATAACTATCAAAAGTAAATTGATCTTCTGAATCTTCGTTAAACATATCTTGATCAATTCCTTCTTTGTCTCCAAAAGTATCGCATACCAAACTTATCAAGTCAGCAGTATTAACAATGATTTGACTTAGCAGCATTAACGACCTTCAGCAGTATTAACCTTCACAGTCTTCTAGCAGTAGTATCTCAGCTCAGCAGTACAAACCATGTCTTGCAGTAGTAATTTGGTCTAGCAGTACTAACCATGTATACGCAGTAGTAATTTGGTCTAGCAGTACTAACCTTGTCTAGCAGTAGTAACCTTGCCCAGCAGTATTAACTTTCTTCTGGCAGTATTAATGTAGACTTAGCAGTAGAAATCATGGACTAGCAGCACTATCCATACTTAGCTCATTTTCAGTTCCCAACAACCAACAATCAACATAATTAGGTGGTAATTATTTTTTAAGAGAAGTCAAAATCTGAAGTTTGATTATACTTCTAATTTGTAAGAGGTGGTGTTGAAGTCTGAAATATAAATTAATAAGATTAATTGTTTTTTATAAATTGACAAACGTCTGAATATGTATAACTATTTATTTTATCCCTAAAAAATTCGACTTAGGTATGTCAATTGAAGTGAGTATCGATGTGTTAGGAAAAACGTGTCACAACAGTAACAACAATGAGGAATAAACCTTCGCTGGACAAAACTTTTCCACGGGACAAATAAGGTATACTAAAAAGCAATGATAATCAACCACACGCGGAACACACGGATTTTAGCATGGAAACCTCTCAAGATGAGAGTAAAACCACGGGACCCTTAGGCCGCTTAAAGTCCACTACCACCAATAAACAATACAATGTCTTCTCTAGATAAAACTAGAGGCAAACAACCATAATCAACACATTCTTGGAACAAATTATTAAGAAGTATGGAATCAAACCAAAAAGAAAAGAGGAAGAAACATCACCAAGCAAACATCAAACTTCCGAACAGCACAAAAGAGACTTCCGGGTTCCAAACCCGATCTCCACCAGTCGAAATGTAGATAAAATAGTCCAAAAATCACGACGATCCGACGGTCATAGCTCTGGAAATAAACGAAACGGCACGTTGGCGCTTGCCCAAATATGAAGTCGACTTTTCTCTCTTTTCTCTCGCTTTTGTATTTTGTGGACTCTCACTTCTTGTTGTAAAACCCTAGGATACAAGACAATATATAGCTTGTATCGGGCCACTATTGTTGGGCTATTTTAACTATTCCTCATGGGCCATAAATAATTGAAACCTAAAACCCAACAAATCTCCCTTTTCTGCCTCAGAACCATTATCATTGGTATAAACTTTATCATGTTCAAACAATCTATTGGTCCCGTAGGGGTTCTAAAAGGATGAATGTTTGTAGAAGAAGGGGGGTTGAATACAAACACAATACTTTTTAAATTGTTTATTGATAAATCAAAAACACAATTTACAGTTTGTTGCGGAAATAGATAAGGTAAACCTAATCTAAACAAACTATGAGAATCACTAAGTTTTCTTGCACTAGAAACAAAGAAAGAGAGAAGTTTGAAGAAAATAAGTTTTCTACAAATGCACACAGAGAGATTCAAGACCGTACAAAATGAAGGGTATCGCTCCTACTTATACCCAATGCATTTAATGCATGGCAGATGTACTTTACACGTGTCAAAACTTCATTAGGCACATGCTTCTGACTTTTGTCAAAGACATGCTCTTGGCCTCATGGTGAACGGTGTAGTCAGTGGGTGTACGATTATGGACAAGAACAGGTTTGCTTTTGTACCTTCGTACTATATGTGCAAGAGGATAAGACAAACAAATCTTGAACTGCAAGCTTCATGATCAGCGATCGCTGATGTAGTCTTTCTTCAGTGAGGCCTGATGAAAGTCTCAGTTATCGTTGAAGCTTTATTGTTGAAATGTCGCGTGTTGTTGACTTGCCTTGGTTTCACTAAATGCCGCTTCTGATCATAAGTAGACTTGTCTTGTTCATCAGCTTGGTCTTCGATGTCAGTGATAAACTCTTTTTGACGCAAGGCTTGTCTTCAGATATTACAATAACATATTACATAGGAAGTGTTCAGCGATCACTAAACATACTCAGCTTATGATCGCTGATGGCGAAACACTAATACATACAGATGTTAAGTGTAATTTTCACTAAGAGTCGTCATCAAATCACTGAGAGAGTTTGGATCAACACAATCCATCTTTAAGGGTTTCCCGGATCCAATGTACTTCATCATATGCTTTGTCCTTCTTTGAAAGGTTGAACTCTTCACAAGACAAATGGTACTTTTATTATCACAAAGAACCACGTAACGTTGTTTCTTGAAATGTAGCTCCTTTAGAAAATATTTCAACCACAGTAATTCTTTGCACGCTTCACTTGTTGCGATATACTCAGCCTCAGTTGTAGATAGGGCAACACATCTTTGCAGCCTTGATTGCTATGATACTGCTCCCCCTGCAAACGTCATCAAACATCTAGAAGTGGATCTCATGTTGTCCATATTTCCTGCCATATCAAAATTAGCATACCCAATAAGCATTGACTTTTCATTCCCAAATGTTATACCTAATTTGGAAGTACCTCGTCGATATCGGAGAATCTAGTTAACTACTTCCTAATGCTTCTTACCTGGATTAGATATAAATCGACTAATAACACCTACTACTTGAGCTACATACTATCGCATACATCAAACTACCAATTTTCGATGCATATGGAACTCTATCCATCTCTTTAATCTCCTTCTTTGAATAGAGATAATGTTTATCAATTAGCTTAAAGTTGGTAGTTAGGTGTGAACTGACCACTTTAGCTTTATACATGTTGAATCTAAGCACCTTCTTAGTGTATTACTCCTGTAACATATAAAGCTTATTGGCAGCCCTATTTCGGGTTATCCGTATACCAAGAATCTATTTTGTTGGCCCTAAGTATTTCATATCACAAGACTTGCTCAACTGCTGCTTCAACTTGACAATCCTTTCTTTATTCATGCCAACAATCAGCATGTCCTCAACATATATCAACAAAATGAATAAATAATCATCCCCAAACCTCTAAAAGAAAACGCGATGATCTAAAGTTGTCTTTCGGTAACCATGCTTCCCCATAACCGACTCAAATTTCTTGTACCACTGTCTGGGTGCTTGCTTCAAACCATATATACTTTTCTGAAGTCTACACACATAATCTTCTTATCTTTAACCTGAAAGACTTTAGGTTGCTCCATGTAGATTTCTTTGTCCAACTCACCGTGAAGGAAAGCTGTCTTGACATCCATTTGCTCAACCTCAAAATCAAGACTAGCTGTTATAAGAACCACACTGATAGATCCCATCTTTACGGGTGGAGAGAAAATCTCATCAAAGTCAATAACTTTTCGTTGACTAAAGTATTTAACCACTAATCTAGTTTTGTACCTGGGTCATGAAGTATGTTCTTCGGTCTTCACTTTGTAGACCCACTTGTTCTTCAAAGCTCTTTTTACCTTTAGGCAACTTTACCAACTCAAATATATTATTGTCATGCAAGGAAGCCAACTCGTCTTGCATGTCTTCAACCCATTCTTTCTTGTGCTCATCTTTCATGGCCTCTACATAACAGTCAGGCTCTCCCCCATCAGTGAGTAAGACATACTCATCAGCAGAGTATCGTGTAGAAGGATGAAGATCTCTCATAGACCGCCTAAGTTGGATAAAAAATGTGTTAGGACCATAAATGTCCTACAAGATAGAAAGTGATATAAAGAAAAGATGGGTTAAATTATTAATTATAAAAGCCTTATATTGATAAATGCCTTTAGTGCGTTAATGGGCTTGGGCCTTAATAGTCATATGCCTAGGTATAAATAGTTTGCTTAAACCTATTTATTAGGTTAATCGTTCCTATTTCATATTATAAATTCTATGAACGTGAAAAAAAAACCTTTGATTGAATGATATGGATGACAACTTGAAATCATTCCTTGTTATTGAT
Source organism: Saussurea involucrata (assembly GCA_033807775.1). Taxonomy (NCBI): domain Eukaryota; kingdom Viridiplantae; phylum Streptophyta; class Magnoliopsida; order Asterales; family Asteraceae; genus Saussurea; species Saussurea involucrata. Next base: position 88,812,867 of record CM066320.1, on the reverse strand, counting down.
TATTGACTGTTGTTTAATCTTATTCATATTGCACTAACTGGGATCCACAATTGGTATCAGAGCAGACAGTCACACGGTCGATTCAAGGTATCAAAGTATCCTGGTGTTGCTCCAAACCCTTCAGGGATTTGAAAATGACTCTCAGAATTACTTAGTGAAAATTGTAAGTAAACAATATGTATCAGTGTTTCACCATCTAAGAAAATATACTAAGTCTGTTTAGTATCGCTGATGAAAACACGCTTTAATTAATACTTCAGCTAATACTGTACATCAGTGAGCCTTGAGCATGTTCAGCCTCACTGATGATCGCTGAAAGCTTTATCTGTAATTGTTTGCTTATGATCCCTGAAGACAAGATTCGCGTCAACCAAGTTCGAAACTGAAATCGAAGACCAAGCTGAAGAACGAGTGACTAAGTCTACTAGTGACCTGATGCGGATATCAGCGAAGACAAGACTTGTCCATTCCATGCGAAGTTTCAAGTAGAAGACTTCAGCGAGAGCGGAAATTTATCATTCACTGATAAAGATCAACTCAGCGATCGCTGATCATGAAGCCAGTTCTACAAGAAACTTTTGTCTTATCTCCTTGCATGCCCCGTACGATTTTGTCAGAACGGACATCCCTTTTGTCCCGGATCGTACAAACCACTCTGCAACTACACTGTTCATCATGCGGCCACTAGGATGTTTTGTTAAAGTCAAAATCATGCAACCAACCAAAAACTGCTACGTGTAAAGGTATACTGACTTGCATTAAATGCATGCAGTATAAATAGAGAACCCTACTTCATTTGTGAATTGCTCGGCTTCTCTCTCGCTGAGCTACTTAGTGCAAGAAAACTCTCCTTAGTTTTCTTATCTTCTTTCTCTCTATTTCTTAGTTCAAGAATTCTGTCTGGTTCTCTAGTTTGTTTAGATTAGGTTTTTAACTTGATCTTATTCCGCAATAAACTGTAAATTGTTTGATATATATCAATAAACAATTTAAAAAGATAAAAATCTGTGTTTGTATTCAACCCTCCCCCCCCCCCCCCCTTTTACAAACTTGTATAACCCATTCGGGACCAACAAGTGGTATCAGAGCAGATTGTTTAAACTCATAAACAAGATCTTGCTTATACTCTATTCCTTGCTATTTCTTCAATATGGCAAATACTACAAACACCAACTACATAGATAATGGATCTCTTGCCAAACCACCTCGATTTAGCAAATATAACTTCAATCTTTGGAAAAATCGAATGATGCTCTTCTTGGAAGGTGTAGATCCAACTATACCTTACTATATTAAAAATGGACCATATGTTCCTTTCATTATAGATCCTGTTGTTCCAGCCACTTCCAACACACCTGCTGTTCCTGAAAGACTGATACCTAGGGCAGTTTCTCAGTGGACTGACGAAGACAAGAAGAAAGTGGCCATTGACACAAAGGCCAGATCTATCATCTTCATGGCTCTACCTGATGAAGTCTACCATTCCATAATGAACCTGAAAAGTTCCAAAGAAATGTGGGACACTATCTGTGTTCAGAATGAAGGTACTAGTGATGTACAAGAATCTAGGAAGATAAACCTGGTAAGACAATCCGAAAGCTTCATCTATGGTAAGACTGAAACTTTCTGAAGTTCACCAACGTTTCAATTGCTTAACTATTGATTTAAAAACTGTTGGTAAGACTTACTCTAACTCCGAGATCCTAACAAAATTCTTGGAAAGTCTTCCTGAAAGCTGGGACAACTATACCATGTGTCTTAAGCTATCTAAGGATCTGAAATTAATGACCCTCTCTACCTTATTTGGCACTATGCTTAATCATGAGCAGTCGTGTAAACTTAAGAAGAATCTTGTCGAAGATTCCAAAAGCAAACCTGTTGCTTTACTCTCCTCAGAGTCAGTACCTGCTCAGCGATCTACTGTCACAATCACTGAAATGGAATCTAACTTTGATGATTCATCAGACGCTGATCCTTCAGAACTTGATGAATCTCTGGCACTCCTGACAAATTCCTTCAGGAGGTTTGCTAGAAAGAGTAACTTCAGAAGGAATAAACCTCTTTCACTCACTGACAAGCCTAAATCTACTCCTGTTGATAAGGCTGCTGCTACCTGCTTTAACTATGAAAAAGTAGGACACTTTGCAAGTGAATGCAGGTCAAAAAAGGTTTTCAAACCTTCTTCTTCCTTCAAGAAATCCTCTAACCCAAGGGTTAGAGATGACAAATACCAAAAGCTTAAAGAAAAGTATGCTAAGCTGAAAGCATACAAAAAGAAGGGAAAAGGTCCATTCACTGAAGAACAAGACTAGGTTGAGTCTGATGAAGAATCAGATTCAGATGAAGAAGATGAGGTCAATATCTGCCTCATGGCCAAAATAGAAGACGGGGAAGAAAAAGCTGAAATTCCCTCTACTTCTACCTCTCAGGTATCAATTTCTTCTACCTCTATGGCCTTGCCGCCTTTTTATAGCAGAAGCTAAGCGCTTGAAAAGCGCGCTAAGAAAGGTTGCTTCTGTCGGCACCAGGAATAGCATGTCTATATACTTATCTACAGGCAGTTCCTGTTTTTTTTTTACCTCCCATAGATCATGATCACTGAAGCTGATAGACTTCGAACTATCGATATGCTGATTGTCGATTTATATGATGCCATGAATGGCATGACCAAAGCTGAACAAATGAATGTAGATTTAACTGAACAGCTTAAAAATTGTCATCTGAAAATTCAAGAGCTTTCAAACATTGAAAATAATTTGAAAGATCAGGTCTACGTAAATCAAGTCATCAGTATCGAGCGAGAACAAGCTATCGCTGAACTAAAAGCTAAAAAGGCTACTGTTAAAGGATGGTATAAATCCTCAACAAATATCACTGAAATAATCGGTGCTCGGATCCATGCCAAAGACAAAAGTGGTTGGTTATAAAGCTGACGCTGAAGAACCAACCACTGACCGTTCCATGCTTAAGTTTGGAATGTTCGTGTCTTCTGTCCCTGACACCTCATTACCTCAGTGCTCTTCTTCTTCTAAAACTCCCATCCCTGAGCACAAACCTACCTTGATTTCTAAAGGTAAAGAAATAGTTGTTCAAAAACCTCAGAAGGGTACCAATGTACCTAAGCTGAAAGTTTCAAAACCTTCAGCGAGCCATCCCTCTACTTCTAGAAATAAGATCCCTGAATTCGTTAAGTGATCTACTCCTAAAATAAGAGTGGATGTAACTGGTAAGAAATCTAAAGAACTTATAGTTCCTCCGATTTCCAATGCCAAATGTATTCTTGGTGCTGGCCCTGCTCATTTAAAATTACCAAATAAGCACACCTCTGGTCCTAAAGCTACTTTTAGCTATAGGAAATGTTATCACTGTGGACTTACCGATCACATTGCTAGCAAATGTTCTACAACCACCAAAGCTGAGAAACTAGCTAAGGTGAAGATCAATGCCCCCAAGGCAAAGAAGACCAATCCTGGTGCAAATCAGGTTAAGGTGGAAACCACCACTAAGGTTAAGAAATTAACCAAAGTGAAGAATGTTACTGAAGCTGAATCTTCAAATGCTGCGAAGATTGCTGAACCTTCCACTTCCTCTACCAGCACTGACAAAAGTGGTCCCATAGTTAAGTGGGTACCTATTCAAAACTAATCTTTCTTTGTTTGCAGATCTCGAAGGGTATCTGGTATCTTGATAGTGGATGCTCTCGACATATGACTAGAAAGAAAAACCTGCTCACTGAATACAAGGAAGAAAAAGGTCCCTCAGTGACCTTTGGTGGAAATGGAAAAGGCTATACCCGAGGGTTTGGTGTACTCTCTAATGGTACAACAACCTTCAGAAGACTCGCATACGTTGAAGGGCTGAAGCACAATCTTCTTAGCATCAGTCAGCTATGTGACAAGGACTTCAAAGTTTGCTTCACTAATGAAGCATGTTTCGTCACTAACAAGAAGGAAAAAGTTTCTCTCAGTGGATATCGTTTATAAAATGTTTTAGTTATAAACATGGACTCAACAACCACTGAGAACATGTGTTTTCTCTCCAAAGCCTCTTCTGATGTCAACTGGCTATGGCATAAAAGGCTCTCTCATCTCAACTTCAAGACATTGAATACTCTTTCGTCAAAAGAGTTAGTCACTGGTCTTCCTCAACACTCATACGCTAAGGAATCTCTTTGTTCAGTGTGTGAGATAGGAAAACAAACCAAAGCTAGCTTCAATTCAAAGCAAGTTTCCTTAGTGTCATCTCCTCTTCAACTTCTTCACATGGATTTGTTTGGCCCTGTCAACGTTCAATCCATCGCTGGAAAGAAATACACATTGGTTATTGTAGACGAATTCTCTCGCAACACCTGGTAATGTTTCTCTGTGCTAAGAGCGACACCTCATAAGAACTTATGTCTTTTGTCAGGAAAATGGAAGTCCTGAACAATCTTACTGTTCGCTCAATATGGAGTGATCGTGGAACTGAATTCAAAAACAGTTCCCTTGATAACTTCTTTGAAAGAAAGGGTATTTCTCACAACTTTTCCTCAGTGAGAACACCATAACAAAATGGAGTCACTGAAAGAAGAAACTGAACGATCATCGAAGCTGCACGTTTAATGCTCAGTGATTCTCATTTTTCTACTCAATTCTGGGCAGAAGCTGTCAACACTGCATGTTTTACGCAGAATAGATCGCTGATCGTCAAAAGATTCAACAAAACTGCCTATGAACTTTTCCATGGAAGAAAACCATCTATCAGTTTTCTTCACATCTTTGGTTGTCAGTGCCTTATCTTAAACAATAGAGATCCTCTTGGTAAGTTCGATCCCAAAGCTGACGACGGAATATTTCTGTTCAGTGTCCAAAGCCTTCAGAGTCTTTAACAAGAGAAGACAAAATGTAGAAGAAACTATTCATGTCACCTTTGATGAACCTCGTTCAGCGAACTCAAGACCATCTGCTGATAACGACGAACTCAATCAGTGGATGTTTTCTCATTTTAGGGATTCAAAAACTGTTCCTAACCCTGACCCTCAGGTCAACACACCAATCGCTGATGATGATTCTGCCATCATTCCTAGCATGCAGACAGGTGAAGGTGAATCATCATGGATTTCAGATGTTTCAATCAACACTATGCCTGTTCCTGAATTATCATCTGATATTCCATCAACCTCTCAGCAATCAGTAAACGACGTTTCATCTGTTCGGCCTATCGTGCCTCTACTACCTGACATCGCTGAAGCTACATCTTCAGTGATTCCAGAGATTCACTCTGAGTCAGCGGCCCATGCTCCTGCTCAGCGATGGACCATAAATCACCCCATAGATCAAATTCTTGGTGATCCAAACGCAAGTGTTCAGACTCGCCGCAGTGCAGGTAACATTTGTTTATATGTAAATTTTATTTCACTAACTGAACCAAAGAAGGTTGATGATGCCCTCAGAGATCCAAACTGGGTAAATTTTATTGGGTAAATTTTATTTCACTCTCATAACCCCAATGCTCTACACAATGATCTCTAGAATCGTTCGCACGCAACCTTTCAGTAAAACTTAACCTTACTGAACCAAAAGTATGTTGTTACGACAGTAATGTATTGAATGAAAATCTTTTCATACGATAAAATTCGGAAAGAAATTACCGACACGAAGTAAACCAGTCGGTTCTCACACTCATTTATATAACTTCAACATGTCAATACTCATTTTGGTTATAAAATTTTTGCATTCAAATGTTTTCTTGATTTTTTTTGCAACAATTTAACTTATCATGAAAAGAGTGGAATATTTTGCCAAACGTAAACCTCAAGACTTCATTGTGTGATGTAAATGGATTTGCATTTTTCTTTAAACATACGCTAGCACATACTGACTTGGTCCTGACCAAAAACTACTATTCACGCCTTTGCTTTTAATCACGAAAACTCATGTAACACACACAAGAACACAATGCATGAAACTCTACTCGCAAATGAAGGCTATTCACTCAAACTAGGTCAACCGTTTTACTCACGCAACTTATCGTTGACCATCTACCTTCGACCAATGGTCGCTCTCTCGGCCGTGCAATAACTTGTGGTGCATGCGTTTCACGGCCCTTTACTCAACCATTTCATACTATTTTCGTCTTGAACAACTATCTCACATTCTACCTTTACACGTTTTAGAACCGCTACTGCAAAGCTCGACTAAAGAGTCAGGGCTCTAATCCTCCACTCGCTCTTGAATTGACGCTTTTAAGATCTCGACACTGTCCTTCCTTACCATCCCGACTGATCTACCCCACGATCTCTAGAACTGGGACTCTCCTAAACTAGGAGTCTTACTCAGAAGCACTCACTCATCCTATTCGAACCCACGAAGATCTACCTCTAGACGGCTCATAACATTCCAACCAACATTCGGTTTCTACGATGTATACATACATCACATCATAAATGATCTTTTACGATACTGTAACATCCCCAGTCCACCGTACACGATATTGTCCGCTTTGCGGATACCCTTTGCATAACAGCATGCCGGCACCGCTCACGGTTTTGTCCCTGCCCGCACAGGCATACGCGGGACACACCCAGACCGCACCCTATGACAGGCAAACGGCCTCATGCAAGGAAGGTATCCATCCACCCTTATAAGGAGGACTTCGTTCCCCCTCCTAGCCGATGTGGGATCTCACAATCCACCCACCTAAGTGGGATCAGCGTCCTCGCTGACACATCGACCCGGTGACCGGCTCTGATACCATTCTGTAACATCCCCATTCCACCGTACACGATATTGTCCGCTTTGCGGATACCCTCTGCATAACAGCATGCCGGCACCGCTCACGGTTTTGTTCCTGCCCGCACAGGCATACGCGGGACGCACCCAGACCGCACCCAGTGACAGGCAAAAGGCCTCATGCAAGGAAGGTATCCATCCACCCTTATAAGGAGGACTTCGTTCCCCCTCCTAGCCGATGTAGGATCTCACAGTCCACCCACCCAAGTGGGATCAGCGTCCTCGCTGACACATCGACCCGGTGACCGGCTCTGATACCATTCTGTAACATCCCATTCCACCGTACACGATATTGTCCGCTTTGCGGATACCCTCTGCATAACAGCATGCCGGCACCGCTCACGGTTTTGTTCCTGCCCGTACAGGCATACGCGGGACACACCCAGACCGCACCCTGTGACAGGCAAAAGGCCTCATGCAAGGAAGGTATCCATCCACCCTTATAAGGAGGACTTCGTTCCCCCTCCTAGCCGATGTGGGATCTCACAGATACTTCGCCAACAATGGGTCTCAATCTACCTCTCAGGGATCTTGCTGACTTTCTAGATTACTGGAATACAACATATAAGCTAGCTTAAGACTACAACTTCAGAATAATAAGGCAGATTAAGCACATACATGTACCTGTAAGTTCGCAATTACACTGGCCAGGTGTAATCCCAAACTTACCTTACATGACTGTCCTCGGTACCCTGTTAGCCCTAACTTTACAATAGTGTCCTCCTAATGCATTTCCTGATTTCCAGTTGTGATTTTTCTACTCCCAAAGTTTAAGTTTAGGCCCGTTCGGTCACCTAAATCCCTTAAACTATGGCTCTGATACCAATTGTAACAACCCAGTCTAAAATGGAACATGCATAGCAATAAATAATAATCTTTACAATACTGGGTCCCAAAATTTCTTACATAAATCTCAAAACTTAGGTTGGCGGAAATAACATGTACACAACCGAGAATAACTACCTACAAAAGTATGAGTGACACTGTCTCTATCTGCATCTGTACTATATCCTGCTCCTGCTCAATTACCTAAGCCTCTTACTATCTGCTTACCTGAAAAGGTTTAGTTTGGAAAATGCGAGGGTTAGACCATGAGGTCTAGTGAGCTCCCCTCTGACAGTTCTCAAATCGTTTAAAAACAATTTATAACTTTCTCATAGAATTTCATAAAAACTTTCACATAACTTTTCATAAACACTTTCACGTAACTTTTCATAAACACTTTCACGGATAAATCCGCTCCCGTAAATGGCACCCTGAAGTCACTCAAGAGTGACAACGAGTCAGTCTCACGTTGCCTTACAGGGTCACTCTTCCCATGGCATAAACGGGTCACTCCTCCCGACATGAGCACTAGCGGGCCACCCCCCCCCCCCCCCCGACTTAGCCAATTTACGTCCCACTCAATGTATGCATACATCACAATAATGAACTTTAAAAGAACTTTCATGCAAGATAAGCATAGAAATAAAACATGGCATTTCTCATCATGTATTTTACTTCAGAAAACACGTTAAAAGTCACGTATTTTAGTTTGAAAACTAACCTGGTACACTGACTATCTTTTCTTACTCTGTTCCTGACTCCCAATTGGTTTACCTGATAAATGAAATGATATGCAACTGCTCAGGTCCTAAACCAGTTGTCGAGACTCTTTCCGGATATGACTTACCGGGTGCCTGCAACTTACCGAGTCTATACTTACCGGATTTCTACACACTTATCGGGTCTCTACACACTTACCGGGTAAAATACCCCATACCGTAACTATCCGGTAACTCGAACTTACCGGGACTTGCCTACTTACCGGGCATCTACTTACCAGATACCACAACGATACCGGATGCAGCTACTTACCGGGTGGCCACTGACCGGTAACTACACTAGTCGAATACTTACCTGGAACTCGCTTAAGCTTACCGGATTCCTCACCCGGTAACCATCACCAGGGCGGTTCCCGGGTGTCGCGACTGTGTGAAATCGGGCACGAAAAATCCTTACTAAGAGCCCTTAATCAAAACGTTAAAGTGACATAATCACAACAAAACATTTGGAGTCTGTTCCTTACAACTCTTTGCTACACAAACACGATTATGGGTGTTTAATATTTCCTTTAAGGCATTAATTTTTAACTTTCTAGGCAAGAACTCTCAAAAACCCATCAATCCATCCAACAATCAAAAATATGGTTTTAGTTTAGAAATTACCTGATAGAATTACTTGTAGAATCGTACTCCAACTCCACTCCTTCTTCCATCTTTAATGAATGATGATCTTCTTCTTCAATTGCACATGAACCCCAAAATCTCTTTCTCTGCCTTCTAATTCTCTTAGCCGCCACCAAGCAAAATGAATTGGTTCCCTAGGGTTTTATACCCTATCCTTTATTAACAATTTAGTCCCTCAACTTTCAGCTTTATTAATTTTTTCCACAAGACTTTAAACTCTTCCAATTTGGTCTCGGTTATTACATTGGACAAAACTTTCCCAACTTGTATGAACCTTTGAGGATGCAAATAAATAGGGTATACTAAATGAAATGATAATAAACCACCAACACATAAAATAAGTAACAACCAAGCACACACGAAACACACAAATTTTAGCGTGGAAACCTCTCAAGGCGAGAGTAAAACCACGAGACTCTTAGGCCGCTTAAAGTCCACTACCACCAATAAACAATACAAAGTCATCTCTAGATAAAAATAGAGACAAACAACCATAATCATCACAATCTTGGAACAAAATCATCAAGAAGTGTGGAATCAAACCAAAAAGAAAAGAGGAAGAAACATCACCTAGAAAATAGCAAACTGTCGAATAGCATAACGGAGACTTCTGGATTTCCAAAACCAATCTCCATTATTCAGAATGTAGATAAAGATGTCGAGAATCTACTATCCAAAAATCACGATTTAAGCGATTCAAGATGTTTTGAAAAGATATCTCACACACCGAAGCCCCGATTTAAGCGATTCAAGATGTTTTGAAAAGTCAAAACACAGATCTACAATCTTTACGTTTTGCATTTTTGCAAATTCGGGGTGCATCTGGCCTTAACCCGTCGTTGAAATTGATAAAATTGTGTTGAACCAGAATAAGAGGTAATTAAGTGGCTAGATTATCACTTAATTGATCACAGAATATTAAGGATTAAAAGGCTTGGAAAAAGAGAAAAAAACAAACGATATGAATTGTCTTATAACTGACTAAATCAAACAGAAGTTGCAAATAAGAGTTTTTATTTGAAAAAGCAAATACTAGCTGAGAGTCTCATCAATTAAGACGTTGGAGATTTAATTTGGGTCGAAAATATAAATCCTTTCTATGGCTCGCACCAATCTTTTTAAAAAAAATATTAAAAAGCTTATATTTGCTCCGTATAAAGGCCTTCCTCACATTCTTCATTCAAACTTGGTATTATTAATATGTATGCCTATGAAAATTGGGCAAATGTTTATTAAATTAAATTATTTCAATATTACTTGATTTGTGTCTCTATAACTATTATATAATGCATAAATTCATCAAACAATTTTTTGGGACAACTTATCTAGTCCTCTCATATTCATCTCTAATCGTACCAAACACCAGACAAACAACTTATCATGTCTAGTCCAATTCTACCCTCTTATCCTGCCTTGTCCGGTTTAAATATGTATGTGTACCAAATGGTACCATAAAAGCCTCCATTGGATATACTCTTACACACTATTGTTGGTTAAGGTCACTTATACTTAGTTAAAAATGAAACTATATATCTACACTATCTTATAAAACGTAAAGGTAAAATATGATTTTAAATGCATTGGTGTGTACTAGTTTTTTTTTACCAACATCAATATTAAAATAAACTCTTTACATTTCCAAAGGCCAAAGCAATGAATTAACATAAAAGGATTGAAAATAGCAAATTTTAAAAGAACAACGGTAGGGAAACTCTTAGGCCGTGCGTACCGCCATCGGGTACCACGGCCGGGTTCACATCGGGTTGGGGCGGGTAGCCCGGGTACACGGTACGGGTACCGCGGGTTCGGTGAGTGCGGGTAAGAGTGGGTTCGGGAACCCGGTCCTAATTTTATTTTATTTTATTTATTTATTTTAAATATAATCGGTGGGTGCGGGTAAGAGTGGGTTCAGAGGGTATGATAGGAAGCGGTACTCCACTTTAGGGTAAGGAGGGTAGGAAAGAGAAAAGCTGATGTGGCGCTGAGGTGGCATCAGGGTTCAGAGGGTAAGATAGGAAGCGGTACTCATGGTCTTAGGGGTGGTGGGTATGTTAGAATGTTTTTGAGGGATTTCGATATTGTGAAAGTACTGTAAATCTTTGGTGTCTTTTGTTTATAGAATTTGGAATGAAATTAAATTCAAATTCTTTATAGATAATTCATAAATAATAATGAAAATAATTAATTACGTTTTATTAATTAGTTTTTACAAAATAAATGTTTTTATCATATTTTAAAGTATTATTACAAAATAATTATATAATCTCATGAAATACTTGAGAGAGTATGTGAAACCTCCAAATCACTCTTCCAAAGGGTCATGAGGAAAGAAGAAGGTTCCAACATATATGATAGAGAAAGTAAAGTCTCGAGTCTTGAGAGGGGGCTAGACTGGTGAAGGGCGAATAGAGTGCAAATTAGTTTAGAGTGTCAAATATCTAAAGTGGTAGACCTTGACTCTGATACAATGAGAGAATATGTGAAACTCCCAGATCACTATCCAAAAGAGCCTATGAAAAGAGAAAGGAGTTTCCAACATATATGGTAGACGATTGGTTAAAGTCTATCAAATGCGGAACTCTAATAATATGAACTATTCCATGTGATAATCACTAAATATCATATTTTTGTGAGATTTCAATTCCGAACTCTCTTTAAACTAAACAAAGTATAATATATTTAATCATTTACGCATAGATGTGTATAATTACACATGACTAATTTTTTTATTTTGCTATATAACCTTTGGATTATTTTATTGTGGGCTTATTTTATTTATTCTCGATTTACAATAAGATTTATTTCCTTGTTGCATTGAACACAAGGGCATCCACAATGGTCAAATAGATAAAAGACTTGAGAGTAATAAAAAATAACAAAAAAATGTGGGGTCCACCAAAGACTTGAAAGACTTGAGATTGCCTCTCAAACAATTGTTCAACCACTTGAGAAAGACCAAGTCTTTCATTAGTTAACCCATCTTCAAGTCTTCATTCCAATCATCAACCCTTCATCAACCCTTCTTCAAGCCTTTCCTCAAATATCTTAAAATGCTATTGGAGATGCTCTAAGCTTCACATAAAAAAAGTAAAGCCAAACAAATTTAAGAAGTAATTTATTTAATTTGACATATATATTGTTATACCTTTTCATTACGTGTGATCATATTTTTAAACTTTTGCCGTTTTATTTGAATTTTTAATTACTAAAATATTAATTATTTTAAATAAATAATAGCTTTAATTGAAAAAAGTGATATTTTTCGGGATCTAAAATAAATGTTCACGATAAAAAAGACGTATAATTTTAGAAATATACAATTATTATTATTTTTTAAAATAAAAGGATAATTTTATTTTATTTTATAATAATTTTTTTTTCATTTCGTAATTAAAAATAAATTAAAAAGATGGATACTAATTTTAGAATACAGAGTTATATTAATATAAACTAAAATAATAACATAAACTTGTATTTCAGATGAGTATTCAATAATATCTTAAAATTAAAATTACTGTAAAAAGGAAAGAGAAAGAAACAACATGACAAGTTGTTTATTTAAAAAAAAAACATTGACAAGTTGTTATTGGTGTAGGGTTTTGTAGCATTAAAAAAGTGATTAAAATCATGTGGTGCATAAAGTAATGGAGTAACTTGATAAGAATGTAAACGGGCGGTATCCAATCATTGAAATCGGCCGGGGTATTATCGTCAATTCATACAACAAAAAAGTTATACATTACCACCACCACCACCACCACCACCACCACCATTTTTTTTGAACGCTATCTTTATCAATTTCAAGTTCGGTAAATCTTATCAAAATTATAAGTGTTTCATTTTATTATTTATTTAATCGCTTTATTCATTTAGAAAAATATAAATATATATTTTATATAATTAATAATATATCTTGATTTTGTGAAATATAGGAAACATATTGTGATTTTCTTAACCATGAATTTTTAGTATTAAATATTTGTTTATTTGGGATTTATAGTCAAAATAACGAATTTATATTAGGTATTAATTATATAGTATAATGACATTTTTTTCTCTACGTAATATAACCAACACACGATTCTTCTTATTCTATTCTTCTTATTCTGTATAAAGTTTGCTTGATAAACGACATTCAACTTATATATACGACATTGGTTGGCTATAACGTAATATTTTGTCATGTATAACACCCTCCTTAGATCTTAGAAGGCGTTACAATAACATAGCTACAATACAATATTAACAGAATGAATTTCAAAATTTCTTTCATTACATCCAATAAATCTATTACAACGAAACAGCTAAAATTGAAAAAAAAAAAAACACATTTAAATAGACTAGATCCATTACATACCAAACTAATTTTTACAAGATAAAATAAAACAAGTGACCTATATGCAGCTACGCCAATTCCATCCCCTTGCTATATTTGATGCACGTGCCATCCTAAGATATAGGACACATATTATATTATAAATCTAAATGAGTTTATGGTTAATTCTACAAACACTAATTCGAGTATTTTAATAATAAATTGACTAAAACTGATAGCTTTAATGTTGTACTGATACCACTTCAACATAAGGCTATTTATGCTTAATGCATACTTAGAGCATCTTCAACAACTACACTAAAATGGAGAAAAGAGGGATTTTAGCAATTCTTTGATCTAATAGCTATGTCATCTTATATGCTAAAATAGAAAAAAGAGGAGAGTGTGAGTCCAAGATTCAAGCAAGAGCATGTAAATCTAGAGTAGAAAATGTTAAAGTATTATTGTCAATATGTATAGTTCAGGGTCCTTTCTATAATTATGTGTAACTTACCTTGTATAAATAGATTTCTTATGGTTCATTATTAGGTTAGACTCTCTTTTGTAATTCTCTCTCAATGTATGAAAGCCGACCGATTCAGCCATTTCAAGTTTGTCTCTGAATCCATCAACCGACTCTCCAATTCTAACATGGTATCAGAGCTGTAGGTACGTATCTTTCGATTCTATTTTCGGAGTTTTTCATCTTTGTTTCACTGAACTCTGTTTTGCTTCAAAAAACCATCTTCTGCTATTTTTCGGACAAAACACCAAGCATTAAAGTTGCCCAGAATAGTGTCACGAACCTGCGTACCAAATTTCAGCCAAAACCGATCAGTTTTGAAGATTCGACTCAAGAACATCTTGAATCTCATAACTATCGCAACCCTCATAAGTATCGCAACCCTTAGTCTCATACCTATCGCAACCCTCAGTATCATAACTATCGTAGCTGTTACTTGCGACAAGACTGTTTCTATCGCAACCTTCACTTGCGACAAGTTTGTTATCGCAACCTTCACTTGCGACAAGGTTCCTTATCGCAACCCTCATCCCTTGAATAGTTTCTTATCGCAATCCTCAGTTGCGACAACTTTCCCTATTGCGACAACCTTCCCTATTGCGACAAGACCTTTTGGTTACGACACTCGTGTGTTGCGATATCAGTTAGTTGCGACAAGAGTGAGCTGCGACAAACCTGCTTTATCAAATCCCTGAATCAGTTCGAATGGCTCATAACTTCAGTCACTCCAATCCCATCTCTGTCGTTCTCAATGGGAACAACTACGTCCTGTGGCATCACCATATGTCCATTCTCCTCAAGTCTCATGGACTCTATACCTATGTCACTGGTACGTCTACCATTCCTGTACAAGAGGAAAAGAAAAGTGCAGTCGACTTTGCAAAACGTATGAATGATTGGGACATCGCAAATGCTCGCATCCTCGGGTTCATAAACGCTTCTACCACTACTGAGATCAATCAGCAATTCCTTGGCTATACCACAGCAAAAGGACTATGGGATTTTCTTGCAAACAAGTACACTTCTACAGGCTTATCTCATCAATATCAACTGTGGACTACCTTCCAGAACAAAAGGCAACGGCCTGATCAGTCTATCAACTCCTAGATCTATGAGATGCAAGCTCTTAGAGATCATCTGAACCTAGGTGCACCTCAAATCTTTGATGAAACTGCTCGGAAGTTTACTGCTTACTTTAGCCAATTGCATTTGGTTACTATTCTCATGGGTCTCACTGATCGCTTTGAGAACGTTCGAGCCTCGCTTCTACATCGGCATCCATTACCTACTCTTGAAGAAGCTATCACTGAACTGCTAAGTAAAGAAACTCGTCTTCAACAACGTTTTCCACTACCATCAGATACTGTGCTCTACACTTCCAACTCAGGAAAACCAAAAGGTAAATGGGGCACCAATGACCAGTCTAAATCTGCGGGAAAGGGGAGCAACAGTAAATGCACATTTTGTCATTCTACTTCTCACCTTCTCCTCAACTGTCCAGTTCGGAAATGTCGCTGGTGTGGGATCGTACACCCACATCACTATGGGTCTGATTGCCCAAAACATCCAAAGCACTCCAGTAATCAAAGGCAGTAGTCCCGAGTTCAATCAGTTGCTGGCTCCATCATTCAAGATTCTCCATCGCCAGCAGTTCCGGCACAGCATAGCAACAACTCCACGCCTGACCTTATGGAACTCATGCGTCGAAATCAAGAGCTCATGGAGCAACTCATGACAGGTTCTATGGGTATGAATTCTCAATGCAATACCTCCACATCAGGTAACCCTTGGCTATTTGACTATGATTGTTGTAACCACATGACACCTAATGTAATAACCCGTAACTTTTAGGAAAATTTATTCACAAGGTGTGATTTAAGTTTAGAAACCTTATAAAAGTAGAAGGACTAGTTTGTAAATAGGGAAAAACTTTTAATATTTGGATATATCCTATTGGTGTTTCACGTTGACTTTTGGAGTCAATTTGGGTTTTGTAAGGCTTCATTCCATAATCATCTAGAGAAGAAAAAAAACATTAAATACATAAATAAACTAATTGTTCATGACTCATTCAGGGAAATCTCAACGTGGGCTTCGGATGTTTTTGTTTTAGTCTTCTAATGTTTATCCAATTCACCCATATCATAAGATTTCAACCAATATATATTAATCGTTTAGTAAACCTTAGACTAATGGCAAGCCGTGAGGTTTTAAACAACAAAATATTAGGGTTTGAGATTGGATTCGAGGTTGAAGTCTTGATCGTGATTTTTAAAGATTCGTTGAACAAATCTAGCAGTTTTTAGATGTTGGTTTAAGGTACGGATTCCTTATTCTCCTTCTCATTAAGTTGTGTTTATTTGAGTTGTTTTACATGCGTACGGATTCTTTATGTTCCCTTCCTTTGTGTTTATTCGACTCATTGTATATGTGATAATTCCGTTTATGTTTATCTGATTCGCTACATATGTGTACGGTTCCTTTGTTTTCCTTTTAATTCCATTCGTTCGGTTGGTGTACATTGTGTTCTTTTCCACCAAATTGATTGTGTTTCCATTCGTTAGTTGATCGTGTCTATCCTCGAGTTATTTTTCCTTGGTTTTGCATATGATAAATCGAGACTTGAATACGCTAAAAACAACAAATTCTATTTATAAAGCTGCTGAATTTTATTCTGAAAAATTCGTGTTATTTGTAAAAATCATAACAAATCGCTCGTTTATCGGATTAATTCATATAGTATGTTTTTGAAAAGATGGAGAAGTCTACAACGATTTATTGTCAAACAAGCAAACTGTGATTTGTATTCTAAGACGTCTAAAATCTGTGTTTTCCGAAACTGGTCTCGGTTTAGAACAAAACAACGCTGTTGTTTTCAAAATTTCGTATATAATTCATTTTAAATCCAAATCAGTTCAATCTTGATTCTATGGAATCACAAGACTTTTATGTAAAACTTCTGTTTAGATATAATTTTCAAAAACCTACTGGAAGTATGATATAATTTGGGATTTCTAAACGTGTAAAGTGCTAAAACATGTAATACTAGATTTAGAAAAGCTTTTGAGTGTGAAATTCCTATCCTACTTATGGTTTTGGCTTTCCATCTGTTTTTGTTTTCAAGTCTTTTGTAAGATTCCATTCAAGTATTTATGTTAATGTTTTACTAAATCTCATGCCATTTAAAATCCTTTTCGATTCGTAAGTCGTCAATAAAGTGTGTTCGGAAATATAACGCTTTTAATGGAATTGGTCGACATTTTTGTATAAGCAAATGTCTTTTTGATTCTTCTTGTAATTAGTATGATTTATTCACATGTGACGTGACACACTTTTGAAGTTAAACCTTTTCGTTCATTCGATTCGTTTAAGTAAGTTTTTGAACCCTCAAGCTTTCGTTTAATTCGTAATACGTGCTTCATGATTATTTGATTTGTCCGTTAGCGTATCATTCTTTCGCTCGAAATTCTCCAAGGTCACATATTTTTATAAAAATCATCCTACGTACGTATATGTGATGTCAATACTAATAAGATGTTTTACGTGATTCTTCACTTCTTTTTAGTTCGTGTTCGTTGGTCCGATGTATATATATAGATATGTGTATATACATATATACATATATACATATATATATATACACCCGTGAGCTTGGTTCGTTTGTGTTAGCTTTATTCGTACTAAATTATATGAAATTCTTTGACATCTTCGAGTCGTATTATTTGTTGGATTCTCAATGTTTTGGGATTTAATTCGATTGTTCCAAATGTATTAGTCGATGGTGTCGTTATTTTAAATGTGACTTATTTTCGTTTTGCCATCGATCATTTATTAAGAATTGGTTTAATTTGATTTCGACCTCTCAGCCCTTTTAGACCATTTTTGAATAAGTGTGAATAACCTTTTATTTGACTCCGACAACTTTTGTGAAAAATCATTAATTGTTATACGCCACATGTGTGGTGACAACTATTTCGGTAAAGTCGAGCTACTAACCACCTATGGGGGTACCATAGGCATGTCATTGTGGCACCAATGACGTGACACTAACTGTGGCGGTGTGATTAGACCACGGCGTCTCCTCTTTTGTGCTCATGTGTGGAGCGATATATGATGTGATTATTTGATTTAGGAGGCGTATGGGTCGACCCTAGTTTATGTGATATGTTTGTAGGGTGGATGTCGGTGTAGTGCCCAACGCCGCATCTCACATTTAGTACGTGTGGATTTGCTACCCAACGTACGGGCCTTTGTGGCCAGATGTCTGACACTTGTCACGTCGGTTGATATGCAAGTGTATGCGATTATTTGTTCGAGCTCGGTATACAACAATATGATATGATTTTGAGTTAAGTTTCTAAAATTCGTTTGATATTTAGCTGACAATATTTGTTGTGATTTGACAGTTTTGATCTTCGAAAAGATTTACTGAGTTTGAAATTATGAATCTGTAAATATTCATTTTGCTATGGCTTGATAAGCATGTTAAAATCAATTTGCACGATCCAATGTCTTTTATTGTTGTTTCCCTACTTGTGGGTTCCTCATAAGTTGTCGTTGAATCTGTATGTTACGTGTTTTATACTCAATCTAGTTTTCATGGACACTTCGAGTTTCGTCTTTAGAATTTGTTCGTTGCCTAAATCTTGATTATTATTATTATTCGGTGTTTGGTTCGAGTATTTGTATGTATCTATCGTATCCGTGCACTGAGCGTTTGGCTCAGCCGCATTTCTTTCTTCGCGGCAGGTATTCGAAGGGAATCTAAGGAGTAGGGGATCCGAAGTATTCTCAGATCTAAGAGGTTTGTTGGTAAGAAATTGTAGGTTTAGTTGGCATTGTAAAACAAGTTTTGTAAGAAAGAAAATATATCGTTCGAGACAATTGTTATATTTTATGATGTTTATTTTAAATATGGTTTCATAGTGCTCTGTATGGTTCTGTTAGCAGTTTGTTTTAAGTTTGAATGTGACCTCCTTTTCTTTCTCGGAAAGGGGGTGTTACAAATGGTATCAGAGCTCTAGGTTCGATCTTGTAGAAACTCAAATAGGTTTGACCTGTGAGTGTAGTTTTAGTGAACTAGGTTGCTTATTGCCTAGACTTAAGTTGTGGGACAATATTTGTTGATTTTATTAGTATCCATGTAAGAATTTGATGTTTGTGAGCTTTTATTGGTGTAGAAAAGTTATTCAATGAGTTTGGTGTTTACCTGGTACTTCCCTTAGATTTGAGAATCTAAGTCGTGAATTGATTTTATATTATTAGTGTTGTGGTTAATTGGAAATTTTGTTGGTCATGGGAGGAGAGATCGTTGGTGATGAGTTTCCTCATGGAGTGATTTAAGTTAAGTAAGATTTAAGACTTTGTGTTTAACATTTTTTTTATGTTAAGTCATAGGTATAAGAAACGGTTGCCGTTGTGTTTAATAATGGTTTTGTGTTCAAGGAATTAAGTTGTCGTAAGACTTTATTTGAACTTGATGTCAGTGTATTTTTTTTATGTCGCGAAAGTATCGTCTTTTGAATGTTATGAGGATTTTATGGTATAATCGAGAAAATGGCGTTGTATGCCAAGGTTGTGTAAATCTTTGATTGGTTATCAAGTTTTGAGATTATGTAAAATAATAGCATTAGATTGTTTTGTAAGATATATATGACGATCTAAGTTTTGTTGGAGTGTTTTTGGTGAAAAGTCAAGGTTGGAAGGTAAAGTTAATTTAGATATTATAGGCAAATATGTGCTTATGTTGGAATAGGAAGAAGAGGTTTCAGTAGTATGTGGTGATTTTTTTTTCCTTAAACAACTGATTTATGGTCTTATTTGGTTGGGTTATAAGTTGGATAAGTTTATTTTGATCCAAATGAACATTGATGAAATTGTCAGATTCAGTTGAATAATAGTGTTTAATAGTTGTTCGAGAATTTTGATTTGAATAGTTGATATATTCCTTCAGTTTAAAGGACTATAAGTGGTTTGG
Source organism: Saussurea involucrata (assembly GCA_033807775.1). Taxonomy (NCBI): domain Eukaryota; kingdom Viridiplantae; phylum Streptophyta; class Magnoliopsida; order Asterales; family Asteraceae; genus Saussurea; species Saussurea involucrata. Next base: position 88,793,054 of record CM066320.1, on the reverse strand, counting down.
TTAACTTCGTTTAGAGATCGAGAAGTGTGTTGTATGTTGAAGCATTTAGTGTTATTTGTGTTGATTTGACGTGATATAATGGATTATTGATAGTGGATTTTAGTGGAACCGTTTATGAATACCTAGTATAGCAAATGCGAATATGGTTTTGGTGGTTTAACCTTGTTCCAATATTTATTAAGTGTTAATGAGTGATCTTTCGTATGTTATGATAGTGTAGGAAAGTGAAAGTGGTATGTTGGAATAAGTGGTCGGATGATATACAAATGAAAAGCTATGTTTTAAGTTGTCTCTTCGTTGAATATATATTTGGCTCCTTGGAAGAGTATGAGAAAGAGTTTTGGTGCAATTTCTAGCTAAGGTGTTGGTAAATTATTTCGGGTGATCGAATTTAAGCTTGCAAAATGTTAGCAAAATTTATATTAAAAGTGTATGTCTTGTTTTTTTTAGAAGGCTTGGTAAAATTGTATAGTTGAGGGTGTTTGGTGTGAAAAGTCGTTGGGTCTAAATTAGTATTAGTACGGTAAATGTTTCGGGTGCTTATGATGTTTGATGTTGTGTTATTGGGATTAGTGTCACGTGGGTATGGGATTGTTTCTTTTGAGAAGTAAATGAATCTCTGAGTTATTGTGAAAAGTTGTGGGTTATTAGTTCATTTTATGTTTATTGTAGGATTTGGATCGGAAATTATTTGGGGGTGAACCTAAGTGAGTTATGCAAGAATTGCTTTGTATTAAGACAACGGATTATGAGATTGTTATTCTAATCCGAGGAGTTATTTTGTTGGGGTGTTAACCTCATTAGAATTCTTGCTTTCAAAGGAATTGTAGTTGTTCGTGAAATTTAAAGTTAGATGCGTTTTAAAACTGTGAGTCCAGGTGTGTGGACAAAGCGGACAATATCTGATACGGTTGGCTTGGGATGTTACAGATGGCATGGATAGATTACGTGAAGATATCTAAGTTGTGTAGCGGAAGCGTGGTGGTTCGAAGTAGTTTTGTTATCCTAAATGGCTCATTAGTGGCTAGATTAATTATTTGTGGTTTTATAGTATAATATAGGTTGATGATTTTTTTAAGTCTTTGAATGCATTGTTCGTGGTTAATATATGTATATGTTACCTTAATGTCTTAGACAATCTAAGATGTTACCTTAATGTCTTAGGCAATCTAAATCCGAGGATAAGTGGATGGGTTTGCTAAGTCAATAGTCTAAGAGTTTATGTTTTAGGACCTTCAAATGGATGATATGGTTGTAATTGAGGACCTTGAGTATTTGTATGGAAGTTGTATGCCTAGATCTTAGTGGTATTTATAAAATAGTTATGTGTTATTTGAAAAATAAGAAAATTTGCTAGAATATCTTATAAGGATTAATAAGTTGAATGTGACGTCGGTAAGTGGTTGTGGGTAAGATTTTATAAAGATACTTAACGTTTTTCGGCAAGATTTTTTTATATATGATCAGGGATGAGATTATGGGTTGCGATCTTTATAATTTAAGAAGTTCAAGCCGAATGGTGCGAGTTAGAATTTGATTTTTAAGGAGATATTAGTGTGCAATTTGTATCAAGAACTAAGAAATATGGAATTCAAAAATCGGTGAACTTTTGGTGGATAGTTTCGTACCTTCTTATTATTGATAGAGTTATTCAAGTTGAGATGTTAAATAATAATTTGTAATAATTTTGGTCTTTTATCTCTTTCTAATAAGTTTGAGACTTCTGAGTATTGATGTTTTGAGATATAATTTGGGTATATAATTTTGGAGGACCAAATTTTTTATGAAGGGCGAGTTGTATTAACCATAATTATTTATATGATTTTTTTTGAGGATGAATTTTTATTTATTTATTATAGATTTAGTTGATTGGAGTTGTAAATTAACTTCTAGAACTGTCTATAATAAGAATTCTCATATGTATTCACAATTATAAGGATATGATAGAGAAATGGTTTTTGTTATATTTCTGCTTATTTGAATTCCGAGGACGGAATTCTTTTAAGGGTGGTAGATTGTAATAACCCGTAACTTTTAGGAAAATTTATTCACAAGGTGTGATTTAAGTTTAGAAACCTTATAAAAGTAGAAGGACTAGTTTGTAAATAGGGAAAAACTTATAATATTTGGATATATCCTATTGGTGTTTCACGTTGACTTTTGGAGTCAATTTGGGTTTTGTAAGGCTTCATTCCATAATCATCTAGAGAAAAAAAAACATTAAATACATAAATAAACTAATTGTTCATGACTCATTCAGGGAAATCTCAACGTGGGCTTCGGATGTTTTTGTTTTAGTCTTCTAATGTTTATCCAATTCACCCATATCATAAGATTTCAACCAATATATATTAATCGTTTAGTAAACCTTAGACTAATGGCAAGCCGTGAGGTTTTAAACAACAAAATATTAGGGTTTGAGATTGGATTCGAGGTTGAAGTCTTGATCGTGATTTTTAAAGATTCGTTGAACAAATCTAGCAGTTTTTAGATGTTGGTTTAAGGTACGGATTCCTTATTCTCCTTCTCATTAAGTTGTGTTTATTTGAGTTGTTTTACATGCGTACAGATTCTTTATGTTCCCTTCCTTTGTGTTTATTCGACTCATTGTATATGTGATAATTCCGTTTATGTTTATCTGATTCGCTACATATGTGTACGGTAACCACTAGGTCTTTGGCCTAGTGGCCACCTCTCTTCCGTAAACGCTTCCACCTGGGGGGCCTGTAGGTTAAGGCCTAGGGTTCGAATCCGGGGGAAGACAGGATGTCTTTTCCGGTGCAGGCTCATAGAGGTAGAGCTTGTAGGGCCCACAAAAGTGGACCACGGGGCCATGAGGTCCCCGCCAACAAACCTTTTTTACATATGTGTACGGTTCCTTTGTTTTCCTTTTAATTCCATTCGTTCGGTTGGTGTACATTGTGTTCTTTTCCACCAAATTGATCGTGTTTCCATTCGTTAGTTGATCGTGTCTATCCTCGAGTTATTTTTCCTTGGTTTTGCATATGATAAATCGAGACTTGAATACGCTAAAAACAACAAATTCTATTTATAAAGCTGCTGAATTTTATTCTGAAAAATTCGTGTTATTTGTAAAAATCATAACAAATCGCTCGTTTATCGGATTAATTCATATAGTATGTTTTTGAAAAGATGGAGAAGTCTACAACGATTTATTGTCAAACAAGCAAACTGTGATTTGTATTCTAAGACGTCTAAAATCTGTGTTTTCCGAAACTGGTCTCGGTTTAGAACAAAACAACGCTGTTGTTTTCAAAATTTCGTATATAATTCATTTTAAATCCAAATCAGTTCATTCTTGATTCTATGGAATCACAAGACTTTTATGTAAAACTTCTGTTTAGATATAATTTTCAAAAACCTACTGGAAGTATGATATAATTTGGGATTTCTAAACGTGTAAAGTGCTAAAACATGTAATACTAGATTTAGAAAAGCTTTTGAGTGTGAAATTCCTATCCTACTTATGGTTTTGGCTTTCCATCTGTTTTTGTTTTCAAGTCTTTTGTAAGATTCCATTCAAGTATTTATGTTAATGTTTTACTAAATCTCATGCCATTTAAAATCCTTTTCAATTCGTAAGTCGTCAATAAAGTGTGTTCGGAAATATAACGCTTTTAATGGAATTGGTCGACATTTTTGTATAAGCAAATGTCTTTTTGATTCTTCTTGTAATTAGTATGATTTATTCACATGTGACGTGACGCACTTTTGAAGTTAAACCTTTTCGTTCATTCGATTCGTTTAAGTAAGTTTTTGAACCCTCAAGCTTTCGTTTAATTCGTAATACGTGCTTCACGATTATTTGATTTGTCCGTTAGCGTATCATTCTTTCGCTCGAAATTCTCCAAGGTCACATATTTTTATAAAAATCGTCATACGTACGTATATGTGATGTCAATACTAATAAGATGTTTTACGTGATTCTTCACTTCTTTTTAGTTCGTGTTCGTTGGTCCGATGTATATATATAGATATGTGTATAAACATATATACATATATACATATATACATATATATATATATACACCCGTGAGCTTGGTTCGTTTGTGTTAGCTTTATTCGTACTAAATTATATGAAATTCTTTGACATCTTCGAGTCGTATTATTTGTTGGATTCTCAATGTTTTGGGATTTAATTCGATTGTTCCAAATGTATTAGTCGATGGTGTCGTTATTTTAAATGTGACTTATTTTCGTTTTGCCATCGATCATTTATTAAGAATTGGTTTAATTTGATTTCGACCTCTCAGCCCTTTTAGACCATTTTTGAATAAGTGTGAATAACCTTTTATTTGACTCCGACAACTTTTGTGAAAAATCATTAATTGTTATACGCCACATGTGTGGTGACAACTATTTCGGTAAAGTCGAGCTACTAACCACCTATGGGGGTACCATAGGCATGTCATTGTGGCACCAATGACGTGACACTAACTGTGGCGGTGTGATTAGACCACGGCGTCTCCTCTTTTGTGCTCATGTGTGGAGCGATATATGATGTGATTATTTGATTTAGGAGGCGTATGGGTCGACCCTAGTTTATGTGATATGTTTGTAGGGTGGATGTCGGTGTAGTGCCCAACGCCGCATCTCACATTTAGTACGTGTGGATTTGCTACCCAACGTACGGGCCTTTGTGGCCAGATGTCTGACACTTGTCACGTCGGTTGATATGCAAGTGTATGCGATTATTTGTTCGAGCTCGGTATACAACAATATGATATGATTTTGAGTTAAGTTTCTAAAATTCGTTTGATATTTAGCTGACAATATTTGTTGTGATTTGACAGTTTTGATCTTCGAAAAGATTTACTGAGTTTGAAATTATGAATCTGTAAATATTCATTTTGCTATGGCTTGATAAGCATGTTAAAATCAATTTGCACGATCCAATGTCTTTTATTGTTGTTTCCCTACTTGTGGGTTCCTCATAAGTTGTCGTTGAATCTGTATGTTACGTGTTTTATACTCAATCTAGTTTTCATGGACACTTCGAGTTTCGTCTTTAGAATTTGTTCGTTGCCTAAATCTTGATTATTATTATTATTCGGTGTTTGGTTCGAGTATTTGTATGTATCTATCGTATCCGTGCACTGAGCGTTTGGCTCAGCCGCATTTCTTTCTTCGCGGCAGGTATTCGAAGGGAATCTAAGGAGCAGGGGATCCAAAGTATTCTCAGATCTAAGAGGTTTGTTGGTAAGAAATTGTAGGTTTAGTTGGCATTGTAAAACAAGTTTTGTAAGAAAGAAAATATATCGTTCGAGACAATTGTTATATTTTATGATGTTTATTTTAAATATGGTTTCATAGTGCTCTGTATGGTTCTGTTAGCAGTTTGTTTTAAGTTTGAATGTGACCTCCTTTTCTTTCTCGGAAAGGGGGTGTTACACCTAAGGCTGACGGTTTTGTCTCTAAACAAACTTCCAACATGTTCTCCTCTGTCCGTACCGCTGATGATACCCGTTTACCTGCATCTTTCAGTGGGACTGTATCTACCCCCAACATTCAATTATCTGATGTGCTGCATATTCCTAACTTATCTCTGAGCCTGATTTCAATTACACAGCTTATGGAAGCCGGTCTAATCGTTTTGTTTCATCCTTCTGGTTGTGTTGTGCAGGATCCAAAGACCAAGCAGATCCTTGGAGTAGGCTGTAAAGTTGGTCGGATGGATGAAGTGGTCTACCTCCGTCTCCCATTACCTTCATCAAACTTTGCGGCTTCAGTTTCTAGTACTCCTTCTTTTGAACTATGGCATGCGCGCCTAGGCCATTTTTCTTTAGCTAGAATACAAGTGTTAGCTAGTTCAGGGTTGTTAGGAAACACTTCCTTTGAAAATGTTTCTTGCTTATCTTGTCAACTTGGTAAACATCATGCTTTACCTTTTCAAACCAATGATTTTAAATCTGCTTCTCCCTTTGACCTTATTCATTCTGATGTATGGGGACCAGCACCACACCCATCTATGGGAGGTGCTCGATATTTTGTTATCTTTATCGATGATCATACACGTTTTACATGGATTTATCTCATGAAAAACCGCTCAGAGTTACCTAAAATTTATATCACCTTTGCTCGTATGATTCTAACCCAATTTTCCAAGCCTATAAAGGTTCTTCGAGCAGATAATGCTATGGAATACAAAGAATCGTCTCTTCTCTCTTTTCTTCAATCTCAGGGTACTCTTTCTCAATACTCCTGTCCCGACACCTCTCCACAAAATGGTCGTGCTGAACGTAAACACCGTCACATCCTTGACACTGTCCGTACTTTGTTAATATCAGCCAAGTGTCCCGAACGTTTTTGGGGTGAAGCAGCCTTCACGGCTGTCTACACCATCAATCGACACCCGACTCCTATTCTCAATCAAAAGTCTTCGTATGAAGTACTCTATGGAGTCTCTCCTCCCTATGAACTACTCAAAGTGTGGGGTTGTGCTTGCTTTGTTCAGCTGCAATCTCATGAACACACCAAACTTGAACCTTGGTCTCGCTTGTGCTGCTTCCTTGGCTATGGAATTGAACATAAAGGTTATCGTTGTTGGGATCCAGTCTCTAAGAGACTTCGTATATGCCGTCATGTCACCTTCTGGGAACATCTTCCCTTCTCTACGGTGTCAAAATTTCAGGACACACCCACTCCTTCTACTTCTTTCTTCACAGACACATCTATCTCATTAGACTCACTCCAATTAGATTCCATACTCTCCTCACCATCTGATCCACCCTCTTCTGTCTCATCTCCATAGGAGCCTTCACCTGTCTCATCTGAGCCTTCACCTGTCTCATCTGAGCCTTCATTTGTCCCATTTATGCCATCTGATCATGATCAATCATCTGCACCAACTCCAAGGACTACTTCTAAGCCATCTACTGAGTCTATGGATCCTAGCTCCTCTCAATCACAAGATGAAGTACGACGCTCCGATCGGGTAAGACAAGTTCCTTCTCACCTTCGTGATTATCATTGTTATGCCACTTTGCTGTCCAACCATGAACCTACTTCCTACAAGGAAGCCGCTTCTAACCCTGTTTGGCAGCAAGCTATAACTGAGGAACTTCAGGCCCTTGACAAAGCAAATACATGGGAGTTTGTACCTCTCCTACCGGGCAAGTCACCCATTGGTTGCAAATGAGTCTTCAAAATCAAAACAAAGTCTGATGGCTCTATTTATCGTTACAAAGCACGTCTAGTGGCTAAAGGCTTCAATCAAGAATATGGCATTGACTACGAGGAAACGTTTGCTCCCGTGGCTCGGGTCACCTCTGTTCGTAGCCTTCTAGCCATCGCTGCCACCAAGAGGTGGCCACTCTATCAGATAGATGTCAAGAATGCCTTTCTAAATGGTGATCTCGAAGAGGAAGTCTACATGAGACTCCCTCCAGGTGTGACATCCCGTCAAGGTCATGTTTGTCGACTTCGAAAAGCCCTCTATGGCCTCAAACAAGCTCCTCGTGCTTGGTTTGAAAAATTTAGCAATACTGTCATCTCATTGGGGTTTTCTCCGAGTAACTATGATTCTGGCTTGTTTACTCGGACTACTGCTGCAGGTACTATCTTACTCCTACTGTATGTTGATGATATGATCATTACCGGCAGTGACTCTACAGGCATTACCCAGCTCAAACATTCCCTCAGCTCATGTTTTGAGATGAAAGATCTTGGAAAGCTCCATTATTTTCTTGGTCTTGAAGTTCTATCAGACTCTTTCGGAATCTATCTCTGTCAAGCCAAGTACATTTTAGACCTACTGTCCAAAGCTGGGATTACAGACAACAAGGTTGCTTCTACACCTATTGAGCAAAATCTGCACCTTGTTCCCAATGCTGGAACCCTTCTGCGGGATCCCACACGGTACCGTCAACTGGTTGGATCTCTAGTCTACCTGACCATTACTCGACCAGATCTTGCCTATGCAGTTCATATAGTTAGCCAGTTCATGGCCGCTCCATGCTCAGATCACTATGCCGCTGCTCTTCGTATACTTCGGTACCTCAAAGGGACAATGTTTCATGGGATTCACTTCTCAGCCACATCATCCTTAACTCTTTGTGCCTTCTCAGATGCTGACTGGGATGGTGACATAACAGACTGTCGTTCCACCACCGGGTATTGTTTCTTCCTTGGGGACTCCCTTATCTCCTGGCGCAGCAAGAAACAATCGCTGACAGCTCGGTCCAGTACTTAAGCGGAATATAGAGCCTTGACGCTACACAAGAACTCGTATGGCTACGCTGGCTACTATCTGATATGGGTGCTCATCAATTTTCCCCAACACCATTATGGTGTGACAACAATAGTGCTATTCAGATTGCTCACAATGATGTCTTTCATGAGCGTACAAAGCACATCGAGATTGACTGTCATTTCACTCGTCAACATGTTATTCGCAAAACGGTTAAACTTCTTCCAATCTCCACCATTGATCAGACTGCAGATATCTTCACCAAAGCTCATCTTCCAGGGCGTTTTTGGGCTCTTGTTTCCAAACTCAATTTGGCTCATTCTTCCCCTATTTGAGTTTGAGGGGGGGGGTGTTAGAGTATTATTGTCAATATGTATAGTTCAGGGTCCTTTCTGTAATTATTTGTAACTTACCTTGTATAAATAGATCTCTTAGGGTTCATTATTAGGTTCTAACATAAAATATGAAGAACAAATCTATGGCAGCAAATATCATATGTATTATCAGAGAGAACGTTTACACCATACAAAACACACAGTTAAGCTCTTACAATTATCAAGTGTATCTAAAAACAAACTAACAAAAACTATTTATACAGGGAAAGTCACAAGTCGATTTCTCAAGGTATTTATACTTTAGCCCCTTAACTCCTGAATTCAACAATTAAGCCCTAACAATCCCCCCCTTTGTATTCAAGCTCTAATTACTATCTTCTTATTTTTCTTAAAACCAAAGCAAGTTTCAAATCTTCTTATTCCGTTCCGAATGTTCAACCTCTCTTGAATTACATCAATCGCTCTGTCAATCAGGTATTTTTCTCTCTTATCCATCTTCTCCTTATCTTTCTTATCATCATCCAACTTTTTGTTCAGCTTGTGTCTGATCAGCTTCAATGTACCATCGAAATACTTTTGAACCTTGCTGAATCTCAGAAAACGTTTCTCAGACTTGGCATTCTAATACACTATTCCAAACTCCGGCTCTTCAAGTATCATCAGCACAAGAAAATTTTCAATATCATGCAGGCTCTGATATGGTTTCAACAAGTTTATCTTTTTCTGGTTGCTTTCACATCCAATTGAAAGTCTGTATATAGGGGTACTTGACTTGCCTTCGCATATCTCATTTTACGACATTTAGTGCAAGTGATATGTCTTGAGGTCTAATGGTTCTCTGTCTAAATTCATGGTACAAGAACTTAAGATCATCTAAATCCAGATGTGTAAAATTAGCTTATGAGAAACTCCATTCTTTTCCATCTTTCCTTGTCACTGTGAAATATAGATACCATAGCTTGTAAAACTTTCTAGCATACACCTCTTTAATAGAAACAATTTTATGCTTTGAGTTCACTATGTGTCTTTGCTTTATCTGTGCTTTCAACATATATACATACTCAAATTTGAATACTTCATTTGTTGTGAGATTTCCAAGACCTTCACCTGATCTAATTCTTTAATGCTTCTAACAAAAATCTTCCTCTCATCATCTTCAAGGAATGCAACTCTTATCAATGTTCTTTCCCACCTGATTGCTTGTTCTCTTTGTACTACATCGGTACCAGATGTCATTGCCTGTTAAGGCGCAACTTGTGGTTTTATAACAGAAGGTTCATGTTGTCCCATATTTCTTTTTGGTTAATGATCAATTTGATGAAATAATGCGGAAGCAATTGAAAATTGATCAAAGTAGATATAAACAGTAAGCTAGATGAGATAAAAGAAACAAACATATTGTAGCCATCACGATCATAGTTATATTGCTTGAATTTGAGAAGTACACGGATGAACACACGAAGAACACGTACTTGATGTGTGTAAAACTCTCTCAAATTCTCTCTCTCTCTCTCTCTCTCTCTAAATCAATGTATATATTCAAAGGTATAAGTGTGAGAATTGATATTGCAAGCGTACTACTCTAACAAACCAAATTCTATATATAGCCGAATAATAGGAAAATCGCTTCTCTAGCTGATAAGATGATTCCACCTATAAAGGCGAAATAACCGTTTTGAGTTGATGTGTCATGCTATAATTGGAAGTCCACACTTAGAGAGATTGAACTTGTTGATCCTGAGCATAGGTACAGAGGTGGAAAGAGGCTATTCCTCCTTGTGTTGATTTTCTATGTTAGATCTGAAGAAGTTGGTCAATATTACAAAGTGTTCTTCTCTGATCATGGTTGATTAGAGATCTGACTCTGAAGGATCAGAGATCTAAAGACAAAAAATATGCTAAGTGCTTTCTCTAAAGAAGAAGAAGAAATAGAGTTTTGATAAAGAGAGTTCAAAGTTCTAAAAAAGGGAAATCAGAGTTCGACTGAAAGTCTGAACACCTTATTCAAACTTGGATACTTAAGAAGATTAATCAAGATTATCTTAGGGTGCTTATATGATGTTCCTAGCATATTAGAACACGTGTCTCTAAGTTCATTTGTCTTTCATATTGTTAGCTCCAACTTCTGTTCTAAGAAGTAGTGAAAAATAGGCTAAGGGAAGATCACTAATAGAGCCTCTGTCGGACACCAAGAGCACAGAGCCTACGAGTAACCTTCACTTGGATTATTCACCAGAAGACCATCAGAGGACAAGGTCACAGAACCTCTTTCACACTTGACAGAGCCTCTGTTAAATGAAGACTTAGAAGGCTGTTAGAAGACCAAGACAAAGACAAGTGTTCCATTCACGTGCCTCTGCTGTACGAAGATTTTGAAGATCAATAGTACAAGGCGTGCCCTTATACTATCAACGTGTCATCCTCTGAAGGGTCACAGCCTTTTGCAGTTGGCGGCGCACTACATCAACGTGTACCGGGATCTGTCCCATGACGTTGTCTCTTGTACCTTTGTACTTCTTGTCTACTATTTGTCCCCTGTAATCTAGTATAAATAGAAGGCTTCTACCAGACCTTTTCTGGTAACTTTGACACAACACACACACACACACACACACCAGTTTAGAGCTTACTATTTGTAAAACACACACCTTACGGTGTTCTTGGTGTTCTTTAAGAATCAAATAGAGATGAATTGTTGAGATACATTCTTGTTATTTACAACTTCATTTCTATAATTCTGTGTGAGTAATCTACCATTTCTATAATTCTGTGTGAGTAATCTACCATTTCTATCAACACAAACCGCCTATAAAACGCTTCCGCATCTACACTATTATACCCTGTTTTAGGTGTTTGTCGTTGATATATCATTGTTGAGTCTTATTGTGGGATCAACAATTGGTATTAGAGTCTACTTTGATTTATAATATCAAAGGATCCACTCTACAATGATCTCGACTCATTTTGGTAGATTTATGTACTGATTTTGACCCGTTTTTAATTTGCTATAAAACAGCCCCCGTTTTTCTGCTATTTTCGACCCGTTCGACTCTAGCAAACTAATATGCACTATTTATTTGGTTAAATCTTTCCATTCAGTGCATTGTTCCAATATTTAAAGATCTAAACTCATTCCACAAGTCAGTCCTATCATCTGAAGATTTTCTCTTCATACTCTGTTACTTTTGAAACTGCTCAAAAATGGCAAACGCAGCAAATTTCTTTACTGCTGGTTCGTTAACCAAACCCCCAACTCTGCTTAGAGATGAGTACCCTCAGTGGAAAATCCGAATCATCCACTTCTTTGAGGGAGTTGACAAAGAACTAATCACTTATATCCACAATCCTCCTTTTGTTCCCATGGTCACTGTGCCAAGAGTACCCGCCACATGAACTACTCTAGAGGTCCCTGAGTACGATAAACCAAAAGAACTTGATAAATGGTCACCACAAGACTGGGAGAAATATGAACTTGCACAAAAGGCCAAGCGACTTCTAATTATGGCCATTCCCAACGACCTTTTTCAATCTTTGGACGCATGTGAAACTGCCCATGATCTGTGGAAGGAACTGGAAAAACAGTTAGAAGGTGGAGCTAAGACTCAAAAGAACAGAAGGGCTAAGTGTATCAATCAGTACTACTCATTCAAAGCTCTGCCGTCAGAACCTCTGCAGAACACTTACGACATATTCAACTCACTGATCAACAAATGCAAGAAGTTCGGGATCCACAGAACCTCCGAGGAGAATAATTTCATGTTCCTCAAAACCCTAAACGACGAGTGGCTCTAACTGTCCATGTCCCTACAAACAAATCAGATTTGGACACTTGGACTCCGTCGGACCTCTATGGCACATTAGCTGCACAATAGACTCAGATTGGTCAGTGTTAGCTCCAATCTTTCTGTTTATGAAAGTAGTGAAAAATAGGCCAAGTATAGAAGTGTTCGACAGAGGCTCTGCCGAGTAGCCAAGTAACCGAGAAGACAGAAGTCTTCGATAGAGGCTCAGCAGAGTTAACCAAGAAAACCAAAGTAAAGAAGCAACAGAAGACACTTCTAATTGGACAAGACCACAGAGCTTCTGTCATACTTGACAGAGCTTCTGTGGTAAAAAGAAGATCTACGCAAAAGATCTTAACAAGGACGAACATGCTTCTGACAATATCTACCATTCGAAGGTTCTAAAGATAAATCGTACAAAGGCGTGACCTGGCAACTCCACGTGTCAAACTCTGATAGGTTACCGCCTAAAGCTGAATACGGAGCATTTAATGAACGTTGTATCTACAACAGTTCCAGAATAGTGTTTTGTACCTTCCAGCTACTGTTCCAGAACAGTGTCTTTGTACCTTCAGTCCTTATTGTCCCCTTTTGAAGTAGTATAAATAGAAGGTTCATGTGAACTCTTCTATAAGCTTAATACCACAAAAATACACATATATCATTAAGCTTTGCACTTCTCACACACATCATTAACTGCAGATTTCTTGTTAATCCTTTGAAGTTCTTGGTGTTCTTAATATATATCAAATACAGTAATCTTGGAGATATTCATCTGTTCTTACATACTGTTTATTTGATATTGTGTGTTCTTCTACCTTACATTATCTTTCAGTTTTTAAATACGCTTCCACACCATATCTAAATCTGAACTAACTGAAAGTTAAGATCATTTTTTAAGAAAACAGGAACCAACAATTGGTATCAGAGCAAACCTTGATTTTTAATATCAAGGGATCCACTCTAAAACTATGATCTTTGGTAGAAACTTGGATTTTTAACCTATTCTTCATATTATTCAAACAGTTTCTGTTTTTCTGCCATTTTCGATTCATTCGAACTTTGGTAAACTTATAGAATTTGTTATTCTAGTTAAAAACACTATTTTAGTGCTCAGCTTAAAGCTTTTAAGATTAAAAACTTCATACGAAGCATCCACTTCATACTCTGAAAAATCTGCTGCTAAAACCCCTTTTCTGGATAATTTCTCTCTCTAAAAATGACAAATACAAACAACTTCCTCTCTGCTGGTTCCTGAACCAAACCTCCCACTCTTCTTAGAGAAGAATACCCTCAATGGAAGATTCGAATGATTCACTTCTTTGAGGGTACTGATAAAGAATTGGTTTATTATATACGTAACCCTCCTTTCATTCCCATGATAACTGTACCTCGTGTTCCTAGCACAGACGACACACCTGAAATCCCAGAACACACGAAACCAAAAACCCAGGAAAATTGGTCTAATTCTGATTGGGCTAAATACGAAGTTGCTCAGAAAACTAAGAGAATTCTGATCATGGCCATCCCAAATGACCTTTTCCAGTCCATGGATGCATGTGAATGTGCATATGATCTATGGAAAGAACTGGAAAAACAACTAGAAGGAGGAGTCAAAACCCAGAAGAACCGCATAGCTCAATACATAAATGAATACTATGCCTTTAAAGCTCTGCCAACCGAATCTCTGCAAACTACGTATGATAGGTTCAACTCTCTAATAAACAAGTGCAAGAAGTTCGGCATCCACAAAACCTCTGAAGAAAACAACGTTATGTTCCTGAAGTCTCTGAATGAAGAATGGCTTCAGTTATCTATGTCTCTGCAAACAAATCAAGACTTAGATTCCTGGACCCTATCAGACCTCTATGGAACATTAGCAGCACAAGAGCCTCAGGTAGCACAAGCAAAAGCCCAGATCATTGCACCTCTTGCATTGGTTGGTAAGACTACATAAGCTAGAGAGAAACCAAAGAAAGAGAAAGCAATAGAGGAAAGAAAGGAGAAGAAGAAGAAAAACACGATGGTGGAAAGTGAAGAAGAAGAGGAAGTGGCAGCAGAAGAAGAAACGACCCTGGCCTCGATAGCTAAATCTTTAGCTCTCTTGACTAGGGAATTCAGCAGAGATACCAGAAGAAATCTGGTAATGAACGATATGAAAGAGATAATCGAGAAAGAGAAGGGTCAAACGACAGAAGTGGTGACCGACAGAGGTCAAGTGATAGAAATGACAGAGGAAATGACCGACAGAGGTCGGAAGACAAAGCTGGCAACACTCCACAGATTCAAGAGTGTTACAAATGTGGTAAGCCAGGCCACTACGCAAATGAGTGACGAACCGAACGACAGAGGTCAGACGACAGAGCTGGAAACTCCACACAGAACCAAGGATGCTACAACTGTGGAAAGCCAGGTCACTTTGCCAACGAATGCAGGAGCAGGTCAAATCGCCCTCAGAGGGATGCAGCTTTCTACAAAAAAGAAAGATGAATACTATGCTCAGAAGTCACTAATGGTAAACACATAAATCTGGGAGTCAGACACATCCTCTAACGAAGGCGAAACAAATAATGCTCTATTCTGTGGCATGGCAGAAGTCAGCTCCGACTCCGACAGTGAGGTATCCACTTCTACCTTTAACTCTAATACTGCAGAAGATGACTTGATTAAACTTAACATTGAATACACTGAAATGAAAAAGACATGTGAAGATATTCAGAAAAAGCTCACCTTCTATGAGAGAGAAGCTAGACTTCTCACTCAAGAAAAAGCTAAAATCTTTAAAGAAAAAGAAGAAATTGAAATGGACTGGAACAAAAAGTTAAATCCTTTAAAAGAAAAGATTTCTGAACTTAATTCTTCCTTGAAAACAAAGTCTAAAGAACTAATGGATGTTGAGTGCGACAGAATGAACATCGTAGCTCTTAAAAATTATTTTCAACAGGAAAGAGAAATCCTCTGTCAAGATTTACTCAGAAGAGATCTTCAAATTAAAAAATTTCAAGATGCTCAGAAGGTGTACGAAAAAATAAACACACAAATAGGGAGACGGGGAATTGGCTTCTGTGTTATAGATCCCTATACCGGAACCAAAAGAAACAAGTCTCTGTCCTCTCTATTTCACATAGGAGATACGAGAAAACCTGGATTTCCAAATCTTCTCTCTGTAAGTAAAAGGCAAAAAGTCTCTAGGGAACCTCACAAGAGGAAACCTTTGAAGATGACAAATGTGTGGTTTGAAAACACAGATTTGTCACCTTCAATCTCTGTCAAAAGAGAATCCAAACCTAAGAGGTATCTGAAAACTCAAGATCAGATAGGAATCTTCAAGTTTGGTAAACCCGAGACTCAAACTCAAGTTGCATTTGTCTGCATGATGAATTCTGAAAAGAAATTATCAGCAGAGGCACCTGAGTTCAAGCCAAAAATTACAGAAGAAAAACTTGATATCTCAGAAGAAAACCTCTGTACATCTTCCAGCGATCAAGATCTCTCTGAAGAAAACTTAACAGATACTTCTGTTAACTTAGAAGATAGTTCCTTAGAAAAGGAAGAAAGTGAGTATGACACATGTTCTGAAAGTCCAGCCTCTGTCGAAAGAGAACTAAGTGACTCAACCTCTGTATATTAGGATGATTCATCCTCTGACGAATCAGAGACTGACTCTAAGTCAGAGATCGGACCAAGTGACACAGAGGTTTTAAAACAAACCTCTGAAGTTCTTAACAGAACTATTCCTCCCAAAGAGAAAATCACTGGAATTCCTATCTGTCCAGACTTTTTGAATATGTGCATACAAGCCAAAACCTCTCTTGAGCTTGAAAATTTCAAACAACAGAAGTTAATGTCCACTCAAATTCCAACGAGTTCAAAGATTTTAAAACCCTTAAAACCTGTTAAAGAAAAACTAACATGGCAACAGAAGGGTAAATGGACTAAAATTAACAAATCTTTTTCTTATGTGACAGTGAAATCTACAGAAGTTCACCACAGAAGGGGAACACAGAAGGCCGCACTCAACAAAGGATTTTGTAAACAACGATCTAGCCTACATGAACCTTCTTGTAATAGAAAGTCTAATGTTAGGATAAATTGTAATGCCTCTGTGCCCCCATTTAGTGTATTTAATGAAAAGTTCAAGCAAATCTCTTCGCACATTCAATACTGTCATTGCTTTGATCTTATGTTTAAAATAAACCAACATTTCAAAAGTCCACACTGTCTTCTCTATGTACCCAAAGCAAAAGATAAAATCAAGGGTAAGAAGAAACAAAATGCTTCTTCAACAGAAGCTAAAACAAAGACCCCTGACAGAACTGGACCCATGTGAATATGGGTACCTAAAACTCTCTAATTGTCTTGCAGAAGCAGTATGTGCCAATCTGGTATCTAGACTCCGGATGCCCGAGGCACATGACTGGCGACAGAGGTCTTCTATCAGCATACAAAGAAAAGAACGATGGTGGATCTGTGACCTTTGGAGACGATAAAAAGGGATACATCAAAGGCTACGGAGTCATAAAGAAGGAAAATATAACCGTATGCAAAGTTGCATATGTTGATGGCCTTAAACACAATCTTCTCAGTGTTAGTCAACTCTGCGATACGGGATTCGACGTAATGTTCAAAAGAACCTTTTGTTCTCTACAGAGCGAGGACACAGGACTTGAACTTCTGCGAGCCGAAAGAAGAGGAGATCTATATCTCATGAACTTCAATGCAAAGAACAAGAAAGACAAAATCTGCCTTGTTGCATGCCAAAGCGAAGAAGCCTGGTTATGGTACAACAGGTTCTGCCATTTAAACTTTCATACTCTTGATAAACTTGTAAAACTTGATCTAGTCAAAGGTCTACCAAATGTTAAGTTTAATAAAGATCACTTGTGCTCTGCCTGCGAAATGGGAAAACTCAAAAGAGCTTCCCATAAAGGCAAAACTGATATATCTTGCACTAGGCCTCTGTACATTCTTCATGCCGACCTCTGCGGTCCAATCGCTACACAGAGCCTAGGTGGCAAGAAATATATAATTGTTTTGATCGATGAATACTCAAGATTTACATGGGTTGAATTTGTCAGAAAGAAATCAGATGTTCCAAACATTCTGATAAATTTAATGAAAAGAATCCAAGTTCTGTATGAGTGCAGGATTCAGAAACTGAGAAGCGACAATGGCACATAATTCATAAACTCTGTCATTGAAGCCTATCTTACAGAAGAAGGAATTTCACAGAACTTCTCTGCTGCACGCACCCCACAACAGAATGGCGTGGTCGAACGAAAGAATCGCACGCTTGTGGAAGCCACCAGAACTATGCTAACCGCATGTGGATTACCAATGACATTTTGGGCAGAAGCAGTATCAACCGCTTGCTATACCCAAAATCGATCAACCATCGTAAATAGACACATCAAAACACCATATCATTTGATCAACAAAAGACGACCAAACATCAAATTCTTCCATGTATTTGGATGCAAGTGCTTCGTCTTAAATGATAGAGAAGCAAGAGGAAAGCTTGAAGTAAAGGCAGATGAAGGCAAGTTCATAGGATACTCTGCAACTTCCAAGGCCTACAGAGTTTATCTTCTGCGGTCTCGAACGATCGTAGAAATCATAAATGTTTCTTTTGACGACACCTTCCAAAAGACTTCTGAACAAATCAGTTCAGAACTCGGTCTAAAAGGGGAATCCGCTGGCATCTCAAAAACAAGAGAAGAAGACATAAATCTTCTATTTCAAGAGATGTTCCATGATGATATTGATCCCTCTGCTGGAGCCGTCAGAGCCTCTAGAGAATCACCTTCTGCCAGCCAGAACGAAATAGGTATCTCTCTAACTGGTCCCTTAAATAATTCATCTTATTCTGTTAATCACACATATGCAAATGCCGAGGGGGAGCCAACAGAAGATGATACAACAAGGAAGACAACCACAGAAGCGACTGAAGAACCAACTCCAGAAACCACAGAGGAACCAATAACAGAGGAACAAGAAGACTCAGTCTATACTTATGAAGAGGAACAAACACCGCCACTCATTCCAATCATTCCACAAACTGTAGGATCAAGAACGAAAGAAAAATCTACGACAGAGGCTACACCAGAACAACAAATAGAAACCTCTGAATATCAACTTGACGAATTCGATGACCATCTCCCACGAACAACAAAGTGGACAAAGAGCCATCCTCCAAGTCTTATAATCGGCGAACCTTCTGAAAAGGTAAAAACAAGATCTGCCACTACTAACTTTTGTTTCTTTACAAACTTTATTAGTGTGATCGAGCCAAAAAGGATCTCTGAAGCCCTTGACGACCCAAACTGGGTAGATGCTATGCAAGAAGAGCTTCTACAGTTTGAACGAAACAAAGTCTGGAATTTAGTTCCTCTACCACGAGGAAAACAAGCTATAGGAACTAAATGGGTCTTCAGAAATAAGAAGGATGAAGAAGGAGTGGTCATAAGAAACAAAGCAAGATTGGTGGCCAAGGGATATCGCCAAGAAGAAGGCATAGATTACGATGAAACTTTTGCCCCTGTCGCACGGCTCGAAGCCATAAGAATCTTCTTAGCCTTTGCAGCCCACAGAGGTTTTAAAGTATTCCAAATGGACGTAAAATCTGCTTTTCTAAACGGCGAAATCCAAGAAGAAGTATACGTCCAACAGCCACCAGGGTTTGAAAGCTCTAAGTACCCAAAATACGTGTACTACCTCGACAAAGATCTATATGGACTGAAACAGGCTCCAAGAGCATGGTACGAAAGACTTTCTACCTTTCTTCTCGATAATGGTTACGACAGAGGTACGACGAATACAACTTTTTTTTATAAACGAAAAAGTGATGAAATTATGCCTGTACAAATATATGTGGACGACATAATTTTTGGGTCTACAAATACAGAAGAGTGCAAAAAGTTTGAAAAACTCATGCAAAGTGAGTTTGAAATGAGTATGATGGGAGAATTAACTTTCTTACTCGGACTCCAAGTAAAACAATCATTAGAGGGAATTTTCATAAATCAAGCTAAATATGTCTCTGACATACTTTCAAAATACAGTCTCTCTGATGCCTCTGTAATGAGAACTCCAATGGCCACAGGAAATAAGTTAGACTCAGATCCAAATGGCATACCTATAGAGTGCACGCTCTACAGAGGAATGATTGGGTCTCTGTTATACTTAACTGCAAGTAGACCTGACATAATGCATGCCACATGTCTCTGTGCAAGATATCAAACTAACCCGAAGGAATCCCATTATAATGCTATAAAGAGGATCTTCAGATACCTCAAAGGGACCTAAAATCTTGGCCTTTGGTATCCGAAAAACTCTGGTTTTGGTCTTAAAGCTTATTCAGATTCAGATTATGGAGGATGCAAGCTCGACAGAAAGAGTACCTCTGGGAGTTGTCAATTCCTAGGTGGTAAACTAGTCAGCTGGACCTCTAAGAAACAGAACTGCGTATCCACATCTACAGCAGAAGCCAAATACGTTGCTGCTGCTGGTTGTTGCTCCCAGGTTCTGTGGATGAAAACTCAGCTTAAGGACTATGGCTACATCATATTCAAGATTCCAATCTTCTGTGACTCAAAGAGCGCCATAGCCATCTCTGCCAATCCAGTACAGCACTAAAAAACAAAACATATCGATATCCGTTACCACTTTCTAAAACACCATGTTGAATATGGGACAATCGAAATGAACTTCGTGTCTACAGAGTACCAGCTTGCAGACTTATTCACCAAGGAACTAGATGAGAAAATATTTCTTTTCTTGGTGGGTAAGTTGGGAATGATAAACATGAGTTAAAACCTCTGTAAGTATAACTTAAATCTTCTGTAAATACGTTTATACATGTTTCTGTTGTTTTATTTATTTTATTTTATTTCTGCGTGTAAATTCTCAATCACCAAATGTTCAATACTCAACAGAGCTTCTATAAGATTGCTCAGAACCTCTGACAGTCCTTACAGAACCTCTGAAAATCTTGATCTATGCCTTAAGCATTACTTATGAAATTTTGACCCAAGCATAGATCAAGGGGGAGCAGAAGGAGACCTTGAAATGATCTACAGAAGTTGATCATTCAAGGGGGAGCCAAAGAAGAGAAGTGATAACTCATGATTCACAAAAATTAGGAAAAATGCCAAGGAAGAAAGAGCCAAAAGATAAGTATCTCGAAACAAATCCTTTTTGAAAACAGTTTTCTAGGACAAAAATTTCTAAATATGTCCTAGAAACACTGTTTAAAATATACCAAACAAGTTTTGATCAAAAAGATTAACGAGACTTCTGTTATGAGATTTTTAGTGTAATAGAGCTTCTGCTGAGCTCAACAGAGCCTCTGTATGCAGAATCCTCTATAAAACTACAAATCTCATACAAGAACTCTACCGATCAAACTCAAATGTTCTCTGTAAGGATTTACTTGAACAAAAGATTACAGAAGAAGGTCTTTTGGGACATAGCTCATTCCATAAAAAAAGTCTCTGTCAACCAATCTAGACACTAAAAAAGGAGCATCAAGTACAAAAACTTTTCCAGAACAGTTTTCTAGGACAAAATTTTTCAAATATATCCTAAAAACAGTTTATAAAACAGTAAAAACTTTGGATGATCAAAAAGTTTAATAGATTTTTTGTTATGAGAAATTTCCTCTCATAGAGCTTCTGCTGGCTCTGACAGAGCTTCATAACCTCTGTGAAAGAAATTTCTACTCTATAAATCTATCGATCCTCTCCAATGCTTTTCAAACGTTTTTGGTAAAGGTGCAAGTAACAGAGGATACAAAGAGAGTTTTCAAACTACAGAGCTCTATCTCTACAGACCTTCTGTCATTTTCAAACTTGGGTAAATTCTGCAACAGTAACGACTCTTTTACTGCGAGTGAAAATTATGTGGAGGAAAACAAACACACGCGCCAAGCATTAATGGGCCGCGCACGACGTCAAGTCGTGCTCTGACACTACTGACGCGTCACATTTTCATTGGACGTACATGGCACACGTTCTCCTGGAAAGTGGAACCCGCCGTTCACACTCAAGTACGGATTCCAAATTTTATTCACTTCCATATATTTACCTCTTCAGAATTCTAACCGTTACCATTCACTATAAAACCCAAGTTATCACTCCTCATAAAACCTTTACGAACTCTCATCTTCTTCTCCGGCGAACCTTGCAAAACCTGCAACCTACCTATTTTTCATTCTCTTCTTCAAGATAAACAACAATGGCATCATGCTCCAACATTCCTGAAGACTCCCCTGTTCAAGAAAACTCACCTGCTCAATCTAAGCATTCCCAAAATCCAAATATAGCCGCAGACCTTGAAAAAGATAACTCCGACGATGAAGCAAATTTCTCTCCAACTACACACGAGAAAAACTTCATCGCAAATGAACACTTTGAAAGTGTTCTTCCTCTCAAACCCAATAACTACTATCTGGTACCCTCAAAAACCGCATTTGGGAAAGCACATGCCATCCTTCTTAACATTCTAGAAAACCACTACCTTTACCCCCTTTTATCCAAAACAGTCAACAAAATCCCGGCGAGATACCTGAATCAATTCTGGCAAAGCAGCAGATTTGATTCTGAAGATAGACAAATCAAAGGCTACATCTCAAAACCCGACAAATCCGAGCATCTTGAACTCAAATTCAACAGAACTATGTTCTCATTGGAGTTCGGTCTACCCACCAGGGGTCTACTTGGGATAAAGGCATATGCAGAGGAACCAACAGACGAAGAGCTATGCCGTTTTGTAGAAATGTTGGGGTATAACACAACCCTAACAAAAAGGAACAGTTTCAGAAGAAATCGACTTCCCCCTCTGTGGAATACCCTCTTTTCAATTCTTAACAGATGCCTAACAGGGAAAGTGGGCAGTCCAGACCAAACCTCTCACCAGATCTTGACCATAATGTACGGGATATATTATGATCTACCTCTGGACTACTCCGCCATCATGATGCAGGAAATGGTCAATACCATTGACAGAAAAATCTCTTCTCAAACGGCCAAGGGAAGATCGAAAGAAGCTCGACCTCCTCTGCAATATCAGCGAATCCTGGGTGTCCTACTAGAGCCTCTGCTACGTCTATAAAAATGGCCAATGGATGGACCAACGGCCAGACTATATCCCTTAAACAAAAACACCCCAACAGAGCACGAATTTGAATACCCATTCTGCAGACCTCTGCCAAAGCTACTTATAGACTATGCTACCGACGAAACCCTTAAGTTAGAATACATGCGCAATCATAGGACTCCCGGACCGAGTCCTATGACACCCTCGTGTCTAGGAGCCCCATTAGGATCTAGGGTTGTAGAAAAAATGACAGATGAGCAATGGGCTACAGCTCTGGCCAAACATGAGCTTGTACAGGCCAACTTTCAAGCTCAGAGGGAAGAAATCCTCTCCCCCGCTAAGAAGAGAAATTCCTCTGCCACCTCTCCAAAGAAGAAGAAAGAGCACAAAAGGAAAGCTTCATAAGGCACCTCTGCAGAAGCTCAACAATCTCCACCTCATGCAACAGAGGTTGGATCATCTGCACCTCCCTCTCCTCCAAAGCACAAAAAGAAGAGAAAATCCAAAGCCTCAGAGGAAGGGGCACCTAAACCCAAGAGGAGAAAGAGCAAGAAGAAAACTGGGAAACATCTGTCTCCTATGCAAACAATAACATAGGAAGGAGTAGCAGAAGACGTAGAGGAACATATGACCGAGGAAGTCACAAAAGAACAAACCCAAAAATCACCTCTACAATCCCCCGATCCCCTCAACTATGCACATCACGGGGATTTCTTTGACTTCCTCCAACGTCCTGAATTTGCCAACACTCTTGACACTGCTGGATGGACTGCAGAAGCTCTGTCACATGAAACAGAAGAAGGCACATAAGATCCAGACTTCACAATATCTGTAGTTGATTCTGATCTTAATGATGATGATCAAACTCCAAGGGACAATCCAGCTGAGACCCCAGAGGTACTACATAACCCTTTCCTTCAACCTGGCCTTGATATACACAAAAGAAGCCCAGAGCAAGTAATCTCTGCCTCTGACGGTACAAAGGTTATGCACCCCCACGTACAACAATTATTTGGATCTCATCCAATGTACGACTCCCTAGGTCCAAGGGAAGAAGAGGTAGCAGAAGAAGGAGAGACTAGGGTAGAAGTCTCAACCCATAAGGTAGCAACAGAGGTTGAGACCATAGATGGACAACAAGTGGTTGGATGCTTCACAGAAGCAGAAGGAAGAAAAGATGCCTGGATTAATAGAGGCACACAACCAAAACCAACTCCCAGTGCAACCCACACTTCTATTGTCGCCAGTCTAGTGGCAGAGGGCAATATTGAAATAGAGCAGCACGGCTCGACCCCAACCCAAACCATCCGGACAGAGGAAATTCTTTCATCCTCTGTACCATTAACAACCGGGGAAACCATTCCAGGGGAATCCTCTCTAAAGGATTCATCCATAGTAAGTGATCTATTGCCCCGAATCACAACAGAAATCCTTGCAAAGGAATTTGTTTCCTCTGCCACACGCACACAACTAGGTACAAACATCTCTTCAGAGGAGATTAGAGTGCACAAAGACGGAGAGACTCTAGACAAGTCTCCGAGTCAACAGAAGGATAATCTAGTACCTACCTCTGGAGTGGATCTAGACAACGTCATTCTCAGAAACTCTGTAGAGTCTGAAGCACTAGATGCTTCTGCTCGAGGATCAAAAGGAAATCCTTCCGCCCCAACATCAAAACAAGGGCGAAAGAAGGTGTCTCAGGAACAAAGACTCACTCTGGGGACGAATGTGTTCCCCCAGAGGTTACAACTAGTTCACATGTATCAAGGGATGAGTTCCAAACCCTTGTCACCTCTGTGAACAATACATTGAAGGAGTTGCAAAGCTCTTTCAAATCTTTTGCAGAAACATCATCCAGGGCTATTCTTGATCTGAATACCAAAATGGACAGCCTGTCCACAGAGGTACAAAATGTCGTAGCTCAGATGAAGTCCTCTGCAACAAACACTACAACCTCTGCAGCTGCTGAATTCGGAAAAGTCGCCACCATTGCCTTCAAGGAGTCTGTCAAGCACTTTCTTCAACAACTAAAAGAGCAATCCTAAAAATCTAAGGCTCTTACACCCGAAGACCTGAAGAAAGCCTTAGACGAAGTTCAAGAACAAACAACCAAAAATACTCAGGCCATGAAGCCTTCTGACTACATGACCAGAGCTCAAGTGACAGAACTCGGCCAAGGAATACTTTATCAGATGACCGAATTCATCAAAGCTTTCACCGTTGCCAACGCACACTATGTCAAAGAGTTTTAAGCAAGCGTCGGCAAAATGCGCTTCAACACAGAAGCAGAGGTTGAAACACTGCTCGGCCTCTGTGATGACTTATGCGCAGAGATGATTACTGCAGGGGCTGTTCCACCAAAGAAACCAGATACATCATGCAGGGCGGAGGGTACAACAGATAAGGGTCAGGATGACTCTGATGATGATTCTGACGATTCATCAGATCATCCTGAGGGGGAGAATCAAGGGGAGAAACAAAGGGAAGTAGCTGCCAGCAGAGGTCTACCAGAACCACCAGTATCCGTAGAACCCCTCTCCCAAGTTCCCCCAACTCAAACCCAAGAAACTCCACAACAAAAATCCACAGAGGCAAAACCCACCTCTGTGGAAATAATCTCTGAAGAAACCCCTGCTAAAACCCAAACACCTGAAACCCAAAGCAGAAACCAAACCACAGAGACAACAACCATCTCTGTGGAATCCATTCCTGACGAAACCCAAATACCAGAAACAACCCATGTTCAAAAACAGAAGACCACAGAGGCAACACCCACCTCTGTGGAATCTCCTTCTGTATTTGGAAAAGATGTCCAAATCCAAGAAGAAGTCCATCTTCTGACATCCTCCGAAGACGAACTACCTTCCCCAACACCCAAAACCAACCCAAAAACCAAAACCATTGCTCACAAAAGAAAATATCTGAGCAAAACACTTGAAACCTCTCCAACAGAACCCAAACCCAAATCACAAATCAAGCCCTCTGAAACTCAAGTGTCAGAACCAACAGAGGCAATCCCCAAACCAACAGAAACATCAACAACAAAGCCCTCTGAGACTCAAGCGTCCAATCCTATAGAGGCAACCCCATCTCAACAAGCAGAACAACCGAAGGCAAGAGACAAGGGAAAAGGAATTATTACAGAAGAACCGCAGAAGAAAAAGCCCAAGCATCAACCTTCGACAGAAAAATTGATGAAGAGCTCTTTCGATGCGTATAAGACACCAAAGCCTGAAGAAGAAGACTGGGCTTTCGGCACTAGACCTCTGTCAAATATTCCTGTTCTGGATCCAAAGACAAAACCTTCAGAAGATCGAGTGGCAGAAGTCAAGAAACAAC
Organism: Saussurea involucrata; assembly: GCA_033807775.1. Lineage (NCBI taxonomy): Eukaryota > Viridiplantae > Streptophyta > Magnoliopsida > Asterales > Asteraceae > Saussurea > Saussurea involucrata. Next base: position 88,767,294 of record CM066320.1, on the reverse strand, counting down.
TAGATGCTCTGCGCAGAACCTTACCTCAACCACCACCACCACAAATGGAAGAAGTGGTATACAGGTACTTATACAGCAGAATGGGCACAATGGATCAATCAGAACCAACCATTCAAGACCCTGACTTCCGTGCTGACCTCGAAAACCTCTTCACCAGAACAAAACCCAAGCCTAAACACGAAGTCTTCTCAACATCCAAGATCGTCAAAGTCCTATATTGTAAGTTCTCAAGAACCAGAACCTGGCCTAAACTCTCTTACAACATCTACAAGGTCAAAAGAGAGGACAAATCAGAGAACCAATTTGCAGATGCAGATCTTAGGAATCTCAATCCTTATGATCTACCTGATCTTCTACAATGGACGAAAGAGAACTTCACAACCGACGAAGTTTGCAGAGCCTACAGAGTGATTAGAAAGGCCATACGTGAAAAGCTTCTGCTATGCAGCATGGTAGATTTCCAATTGGCTCGAGATCTTGGAGTGAAAAGCCTAAACGTTCAACCACCAGAAGACTACTGCCCTCCCTCTGCTACACCAAACTCAATCATCACAAATCCAAGGGTCGGGTTAGTATTTCTAGATCCTTCTGGTAAATCAAAGTTGTTCGTAGAGATGGACAGTCAAAAGTACGCAACAAGTACTTTGAAAGAGTTTAGAGCGATACTAGTGGAGCACAGAGGATCAAAGCTCATGAATCAAAGTCTTACCGATAGACTGATAGAGGTTATCGATGCAACAATCAACTTCTGAACTCTATGCATCAGCTTCTATCACGAACTCATACAAGAAGGACTCGACCGCATAAGTTTCAATGACTTCAAGGATGCCAACGTCCGAGTCAGTCAAACAGATCCTCTGTAATATTTTCTTTTCAATACAATCATATGTAAATGCCTCAGGCATAATCAAATATGAAAAGAAAAGTATTCTTAGTATGTACTTAGCCTAAAAACCATGTACTTTTCAAATTTTCTTTTTTCATCTTTCACTACTTAGGGGGAGATTGTTAGCTCAAATCTTTCTGTTTATGAAAGTAGTGAAAAATAGGCCAATTATAGAAGTGTTCGACAGAGGCTCTGCCGAGTAGCCAAGTAACCGAGAAGACAGAAGTCTTCGACAGAGGCTCTGCAGAGTTAACCAAGAAAAGCAAAGTAAAGAAGCAACAGAAGACACTTCTAATCGGACAAGACCACAGAGCTTCTGTCATACTTGACATAGCTTCTGTGGTAAAAAGAAGATCTACGCAAAAGATCTTAACAAGGACGGACATGCTTCTGACAATATCTACCATTCGAAGGTTCTAAAGATAAACCGTACAAAGGCATGACCTGACAACTCCACGTGTCAAACTCTGATAGGTTTCCGCTTAAAGCTGAATACAGAGCATTTAATGAACATTGTATCTACAACAGTTCCAGAATAGTGTTTTGTACCTTCTAGCTACTGTTCCAGAACAGTGCCTTTGTACCTTCAGTCCTTATTGTCCCATTTAGAAGTAGTATAAATAGAAGGTTCATGTGAACTCTTCTATTAAGCTTAATACCACAAAAATACACATATATCATTAAGCTTTGCACTTCTCACACACATCATTAACTGCAGATTTCTTGTTAATCCTTTGAAGTTCTTGGTGTTCTTAATATATATCAAATACAGTAATCTTGGAGATATTCATTTGTTCTTACATACTGTTTATTTGATATTGTGTGTTCTTCTACCTTACATTATCTTTCAGTTCTTAAATACGCTTCCGCACCATATCTAAATCTGAACTAACTGAAAATTAAGATCATTGTTTAAGAAAACAGGAACCAACAGTCAGACTAAAGCCCAGATAGGTGGAACTCTGGCACTGGAAGGCAAGGCTACAGAGGTGAAGGAAAAGCCAAAGAAGGAGAAGGCTCTGGAAGAAAAGAAGGAGAAAAAGAAGAAGGTTCTGGTGGTGGATAGTAAGGAAGAGGAGCTAGTTGATGAGGAAGAGGCAACGATGGCCTCAACAGGTAAATCTTTAGCTTTACTGACAAGAGAGTTTGGGAACAGAGGTTATAGGAAGAAGATTGGGTATGAAAGAGATAGACGAGACGGCCGAGGTGGGAAGTATGAACAGAGGAACCAGGGAAGAGAAGATTACAATGACCAACATAGGTCAAATGACAGAGCTTATGAACAGAAGGGAGGTGGTGATCACCAGCAGAGACAGGTTGACAGAGCTGGTAATGCACCACAGAACTCAGGGTGTTTCAACTGTGGCAAACCAGGCCACTATGCAGCTGACTGCAGGAGCAAGCCCAACAGGCCACAGAGAGACTCTGCCTTTTATAAAAAGAAGACAAAGTACTATGCTCAAAAGTCACTCTTGGTTGAGCAAGAAAACTGGGTGTCAGACGAATCCTCTAACAAGGAAGAGAAAAAGAATGCCCTATTTTGTAGGATGGCAGAAGTTAGCACTTCAGACTCTGATAGTGGGGTATCTACTTCTAACTCTCCCTCTAATGAAACTGAAGCTAATCTGCTTAAACTAACAGAAGATTACCTTGAACATGAAAAGACTTGTGCTGATATTCAGAAAAAGCTTGCCTTCTTTGAGAGAGAATCCAGGCTTCTCACTCAAGAAAAGGCAAAAAATAACTTTAGAAAAGGAAGATCTTGAAACAAATTGGTATAGAATTAAAACCTTTAAAAGAGAAGATTTATGATCTTAACTGTGCATTTAAAGCCAAATCCAAGGAACTCTCAGATAATGAGAGTGATAGACTTAATATACTTGCTCTTAAAAACATTTTTCAAAGAGAAAGAGAAGTTCTTCACCAAGACCTACTCGACAGAGATTGTCTAATCAAAAGATATCAGGACGCACAGAAGGTGTGTGAAAAGATAAATACATAAATAGGAAGAAGGGGAATTGGCTTCTGTGATGTGGATCCCTATACGGGAACCAAAAGAGACAAGTCCCTGTCTTCTCTATTTTGTGTTGGAGATACACGAAAACCAGGCTTTCCAAATCTACTCTCTGTAAGCAAAAGGCAGAAAATCTCTAGGGAACCTCACAAGAGGAAACCTCTGAAGATGATAAATGTGTGGTATCAAAACACAGATTTGTCACCCTCAGTCTCTGTCAAAAGAGACTCCACACCAAAGAAATATCTGAAAACTCAGGATCAGATAGGAATCTTCAAGTTTGGTGACCCTGAGACTCAGACCCAGGTTGCCTTCGTATGCTCTATAGACTCTGAAAAGAAGCTATCAGCAGAGGCACCTGAGTTTATGCCTGCTTCTACAGAAGAAAAATTGCAACATATTTCTGAAAACGAGTTGATGGAAATTGGTAAAAACAACTTTTACGTAAACCTTGATACACCCTCTGTCAAACAAAATATCTGTGAGGAAATCTTAATGAACACTTCTGTTGCTTTAGAAGATATTCCCAAAAGCAAGGAAGAAAGTGAGCATGGCACATGCTCAGAAAGTCCCGCCTCTATCAATAGAGATCTCTATGACTCAACCTCTGTATACGAGGATGACTCAACCTCTGACGAATCTAAGACCGACTCTGATGTGTCAGAGATAGTTCCTTGTGAATCAGAGGGATCTAAGCTTCCCTCTGACATTCTTAACAGAACTATTCATCCGAATGAGATATTCACAAGTGTTCCTATCTGCCCAGACTTTCTGGATATGTGCATACAAGCTAAAACTTCCTTTGAACTTGAGAAAATCAAAGAAGAAAAGTAAAGATCCTATCAAAATCCAACAAGTTCAAAACCTCTAAGGCCATTTCAAGAAAAATTAACTTGGCACCAAAAAGGTAAATGGATCAAAAATAACAAGTCTTTTCTTTCTGTGACAGAGAAATCGGCAGAGGTTCACCACAAAAGATGGGCACAACAGAAGGCTACTCCAAAGAGAGATTTTCCAAAAACTCAATCCAGCCTAGATAGGTCTTTTTGTAATAAAAAGTATAATGCTAGGAAATATTGTAATAATAAAGCCTCTGTGCCCATCTTCAGTGTGTTTAATGAAAAGTTTAAGCAAATTTCTTCACATGTCGATTACTGTCATTGCTTTGAGCTTATGTATCAACTGAATAAACACTTCTCCTGTCCTCACTATTTCCTCTCTAAACCCAATGCAAAGAATGCAAAATTCAAGGGTAAGAAGAAACAAAATGGTTCTTCGAAAGAAGTTAAAACCAAACCTAAGGATGCTAAGGCAACCTTAAAGCCCCCTAACAAAACTGGACCCATTTGGAAATGGGTACCTAAATCTCTCTGATAATGTTGCAGAAGCAGTATATGCCGATCTGGTACCTAGACTCCGGGTGCTCGAGGCACATGACTGGCGACAGAGGTTTACTCTCCTCATATAAAGACAAACTAGGAGGAGGATCAGTAACCTTTGGAGATAACAAGAAGGGGTACATAAGAGGCTATGGAGTCATAAAGAAAGAAGATATAACTATGCAAAGTTGCATATGTGGATGGCCTCAAGCACAATCTTCTGAGTGTAAGCCAACTTTGCAATACAGGTTTTGATGTTAAGTTCAAAAGAACCTATTGCTCTCTGCTAGGGGAAGACACTGAAGTAGAGCTTCTGCGAGCCGAAAGAAAAGGTGACTTATACCTTATGAACTTCAGAGCCAAGAACAAAGATGACAAGCTCTGTCTTGTTGAATGCAAAAATGAAGAAGAATGGTTATGGCACAACAGGTTCTGCCATCTAAACTTTCATACTCTCGATAAACAGGTTAAACTTGATCTGGTGAAAGGTTTACCAAATGTTAAATTTAACAAAGATCATTTGTGTTCTGCCTGTGAAATGGGAAAACTCAAAAGAACTTCCCATAAAGGCAAGTCTGATGTGTCTTGCACTAGGCCTCTCTACATGCTTCATGTTGACCTCTGTGGTCCCATTGCTACACAGCGCTTAGGTGGCAAGAAATATATGCTAGTGTTTGTCGATAAATTTTCAAGATATACATGGGTGGAATTTGTCCGAAATAAGTCAGATATTCCAAACATCTTGATTAATCTAATGAAAAGAATCCAGGTTCTTTATAAGTGTAGAATACAGAAGCTAAGAAGTGACAATGGAACATAATTTAAAAACTCTGTCATTGAAGATTACCTTACAGAAGAAGGCATCTCACAGAACTTCTCTACTGCACGCCCCCCACAACAAAATGGCGTGGTCGAACGCAAAAATCGCATCCTTGTGGAGGCTGCAAGAACAATGCTCACAACATCTGGATTGCCCATATCCTTTTGGGCAGAAGTTGTTTCAACTGCTTGCTTTACCCAGAATCGATCAACAGTGGTGAAAAGGCACATGAAGACACCATACCATTTGATCAACCAAAGGAAACCAAATATCAAGTTCTTCCATGTATTTGGATGCAAATGCTTTGTCCTCAACGACAGAGAGACTCGAGGAAAGATTGATGTTAAAGCAGATGAAGTCAAGTTCATCGGGTACTCTGCCATTTCTAAGGCCTACAGAGACTATGTTCTGCGGACCCGATTAATCGTGGAGAGTATTAATGTTTCTTTTGACGACTCTTTCCAAAAGACTTCTGAGCAAATCAGTTCAGAACTCGGGCTGAACAAAGAATCCTCTGACATTTCCAAGGCAAGAGAAGCAGAACTTAATCTGCTGTTTGAAGAAATGTTCAATGATGATATTGATCCTTCTGCTGGAGCCCCCAGAGCCTCTGGAGAAACATCCTCTGCTGACCAGACAAGTTCAGGTATATCTGTAACTGGTCCCTAAAATACTTCACCCTCTTCCATTAATCGTGCAGATGCAAGTGTCGAGGGGGAGTAAGCAGAGGATAATGTGAACAAGAAAACTACAACAGAGGCACTGGAAATACCAACTCCAGTAACAACAGAGGAATTAATACCAGAGGAGAATGAGGATTCAGTCTCAACATCTTCAGAGGACTCAGTACCAACCCTTATTGAAATACCTCCTCAAGCAGAAACTCCCTGTACAAGCACATAAGTACCATCAACAACAGAAGTTGCACCAGAACCATCGCGTGCAACGACAGAAGTTCAACTCAATGATGCAAATGATCATCTCCCAAGGATGACCAAGTGGACAAAAAGCCATCCTCAGAGCTAAATCATTGGCAGTCCTTCCGACAAAGTAAAAACGAGATCAACCACTGCTAATTTTTGTTTCTTTACAAACTTCTTCAGTGTGATTGAACCCAAAAGAGTTTCTGAAGCCCTAGAAGACCCAAATTGGGTGGAAGAAATGCAAGAAGAGCTTCTCCAATTTGAGAGAAACAAAGTATGGACCTTAGTTCCTCTGCCAAGAGGGAAAACAACTATAGGGACTAAATGGGTGTTCAGAAATAAGAAGGATGAGGATGGGGTAGTAATCAGAAATAAGGCAAGACTGGTGGCCAAGGGATACTGTCAGGCTGAAGGGATATAATACGATGAGACCTTTGCCCCTGTCGCACGGCTCGAAGTGATAAGAATCTTCTTAGCCTTCGCAACCCACAGAGGTTTTAAGGTTTTTCAAATGGACGTCAAATCTGCCTTTCTAAACGGACAGATTCAGGAAGGAGTATATGCCCAACAACCACCAGGGTTCGAAAGCGCCAAATACCCAAAGCATGCCTACTATCTTGACAAGGCTATGTATGTACTCAAACAGGCCCCAAGCGCATGGTATGAGCGACTTTCAACCTTTCTCCTTGATAATGGTTTCGAAAGGGGTACTACCGACACAACTTTGTTCTATAAGAGAAAAGGTGAAGAGATTTTGCTTGTGCAAATATATATGGACGACATTATTTTTGGCTCTACCAATGCACAATATTGCACTGATTTTGAAAAACTCATGCAGAGCGAGTTTGAGATGAGTATGATTGGAGAACTAAACTTTTTTCTAGGACTCCAAGTCAAACAGTCATCAGAGGGAATTTTTATAAATCAATCAAAATATGTCTCTGACATACTTTCTAAATTCAAACTCTCTGATGCCTCTGTCATGAAGACCCCCATGGCCACTGGATCTAAGTTACACTCAGATCTTGAAGGAAATCTATTGAGTGCAAGCTCTACAGAGGCATGATCGGGTCTCTTTTATACTTAACTACCAGTAGGCCAGATATAATGTATGCCACATGTCTTTGTGCAAGATATCAAGCTAACCCCAAAGAATCCCACCTATTTGCTGTCAAAAGAATATTTAGATACCTAAAGGGAACTAAGAATCTTGGCCTCTGGTATCCAAAGAACTCTGGCTTTGATCTCATGGCTTATACATATTCAGACTACAGAGGATGCAAGCTTGACAGAAAAAGTACCTCTAGGAGTTGCCAATTCCTAGGTGGTAAGTTAGTCAGCTAGACTTCAAAGAAGCAGAATTGTGTGTCAACATCCACAGCAGAAGCCAAATACGTTGATGCTGCAAGCTGTTGCTCCCAGGTTCTGTGGATGAGAACTAAGCTAAAAGAAATTGGTCTAGAAATCCAAAAGATTCCCATCCTCTACGACTCCAAAAGTGCAATTGCGATCTCTGCCAATCCTGTACAGCACTCTAAGACAAAGCACATAGATATCCGATACCACTTCTTGAAGCATCATGTTGAACAGGGCACCATAGAGATGTACTTTGTGCCCACCGAATATCAGCTTGCGGACTTATTGACCAAGGCACTTGATGAGAAAAGATTTCTTTTCTTGGTGGGTAAGTTAGGTATGCTAAACACGAGCTGATCCCTCTGTAAGTGACACTAAATCTTCCTGTACATACGTATATATTTAAATCTTTCATTATGTGAATTCTTTACCTTTAAAGGTCCTGTACCCGACAGAGCTTCTATGGAATAACGCAGAACCTCTGATGAGTTTGACCTATGTTCTATGCTCTACTTATCATATCTGGTCCAAGCATAGGTCAAGGGGGAGCAGAAGGAGACCTTGTAATGATCTATAGAGGTTAATCCTTCAAAGGGGAGCCAAAGAAGAGTATTGGTCGAACATATCAACAGAAGTCATGGACTTTGCCGAACAAAGGAGAAACTAAGAATGAGTTTCTCGCACAAAACCCCTTTCCAAAACATTTTTCTAGGACACCACTTTCCAAATATGTCCTAGAAACACAGTTTAAAACAGTCAAAACTTTTAATGATCAAAAAGTTTTATGAGTTGTCCGCAATTAGAATTTTCTGTCATAGAGCCTCTGCTGAGCTCAACAGAGCCTCTGTAACTGAAAATCTTGTACGGAAACTCTATCGATCACTTCAATTGTGTTTTCAATTTTTTTGGTAAAGGTACAAGCACAAAGATAATGGAAGAAGGTTTCAGATCACAGAGCTCAATCCACCACAGAGGTTTTGTCGACTCTGTTACTTGTGCATTTAAAAGGGTTCTGTAGGTGCGGGTTACTTACCAAAGTAACAGTCATCTACGTATGGAGACTCCCACGCGCCTAGCATTAATGGGCGCCGCACGACGTCTAATCGTACACTGACACCTCTAACGTGGCACGATTTCATTGGACATGCGTGCCACAGGTTCTTCTGAAACGCTGAACCCAGTTGGGCACTCAAGTATGGACCCCAAATATTATCCATTTTCACTATTTACCGTTTCAGATTCCGCCGATTTAACCCCCTATAAAATCCCCATTTACCCTTCTTCCTCATCTTTTACAATTATCTCTCTCTCTCAACTCTCCGACGAACCTGCAACTTCTCTATATCTACTCCGTTCTTCCAGAAATTATCAATGGCAACCTCAAATGCTCCGGTGAACTTCCATGCTCAATATGAGCATTCACAACATCCTTCAATGGCGAGAAACGAAGAACAAGAACACAGTGGAAACTCCGTCGACTTTGCTCTGACCACCCATCTACAGGACTTTCTGGACCACGATCCGTTTGAAAACATCCTTCCCTTGAAACCCAACAACCATTACTTGGTAAGCTCTAGAACCTCATTTAGGGAAGATAATGCAATCCTCATGAACATCCTGGAGAATCACCCGTGAAGAACCCTATTAACCAAGAACGTAACCAAAATCCCTGCCACATACCTGAACCAGTTCTGGTAGAGCTGCTATTATGACACAGAGAACATATAAATAAATGTGTATGTGTACAAACCTGACAAATCCCAGACCTGGAACTCAGATTCAACAGAACCATGCTCTCTATGGAATTCGACCTGCCAACCAGAGGTTTATTGGGTATCAAAGACTACGCAGAAAGCCCCTCAAACATTGAGCTCTGCGCCTTTGTAGAAATGTTTGGGCTACAACACCAAACTCACCAAGAGAAATGACGTCAGAAGGAATCGATTTCCTCCTCTGGGGAACACTCTATTCTCGATTCTCAACCGCTTTTTGACTGGAAAGGTGGGTAGCCTACACCAGAGCTCTCACCTAATTATGGCCATTATGTACGGAATATACTATGACTTACCTCGGGACTACGCCTCCCTGATAATGCAAGAGCTTGTAGCCACAATTGACTACATAAAATCAACCCAGAAGGCAAAGGGCAATAAAAGCAAAGAACTGCCTGCTCTGCAATTCCAAAGAACCCTAGGAGTTATATTAGAACCTCTGCTTATCCTAGAAAACTAACCAATGGAAGGGCCAATTGTGAAGACCTACCCTCTGACAAGGATGGCCACTACAAAACACACAGATGGATACAGGTTCTGCAGGCCTCTGCCAGCAAAAATGCTCACCTATGCCACAGATGAAGCCTTTAGGACAGACTACATACGCGAACACGGACTCCAGAACCAAGTCCTGTGACCCCCCGCGTCTAGGAGCCCCCATAGGATCAGACATAGTCGTGAGGATGAGTGCAGAAGAATGGGAAGCTGCTTTAGAGAAGCATGAGCTCAAACAAGAACTCATAAGGCGACAGAGGAACACGACCGAAACCTCTGCACCTCCACGCAAAACCACATAGCCACCCTCCAAACCAAAGAAGGCTTCCAAAGCCAAGAAAGCAACAGAAGGTACCTCTGCTAGCGCAGAACAAACCCAAAAACCACCAAAAGAAGCAACTGTGGTTGAATCCTCTGCACCCCCTCCTCCAAAAGAAAAGAAAAAGAAAAGACAAACCAAAACTTTTGAGGAGGGAGCCCCCAAGCCTAAGAAAAGTAAAACTAAGAAAAGGAATTGATAAAGGTTTTGATGATCATGATGCTCACAGTCATCAAAAAGGGGGAGAAATAATATACTGAAGAACAGGGGGAAAAATAATACCCTGAAGAAAAGGGAGATTTGTCATTGAAAGATTAAGGGGGAGAACAGATTTGTCAAAGTCAAGAAGATGTTTCTAGATGATTCAAGAGAGTTCGATGTTCGAGATGTATAATGTTTGTTATTGTTCAAAGTTCAAAGTTCAAAGAGATGAAGATATAAAGTTCAAGAAATCATTCAAAGTTTGAGTTCAAAGCTTCAAAGATTTTAAAGCTGCAAAGATATGAAATTCACGTTCAAGACTTGATTAATATTTGTTGAAGATTACATTTCAAGAATATTGACTTTACAATGTGAAAGACAAAGACTTTTCAAGTTTGTCTAAAGACTGTTCAAAGTTGAATGTTTGAAGACTGTCAAAGTATATACTTCAGCGTGAACCTGTGAAGATACAACTGTTTGAAGATTGTCAGAGCTTCAATGTTTAAAGTAGTCAGAGTTAAAGTTTTAAAGATCAAGAGCTGAAGACTGCTGCAATATTTTTTTTAAATCTTGAATTCAAAGGGGGAGAATGTTAGCGTACAAAATTGTATTCACGATTTATTGTATAAGTCTTGTAATAGTCAAACGTTGTAAAAGTCAAATTAGTCAAAGTCAAAGTAGTTTTAGTTAGAAAGTCAAGGTAATTAGGAATTAAAGTGTTGTAATTCTTAGGTATTAATAGCTTTAGCTTAGTTGTTAAGCAAGGTTAATGATCATAATTGTAATATCTAGTGAGAGATTCTAGAGAGGGAAAGTTCCACATTCTTATGTAAAACTCTAGATTTCTTAAGATCAATGACTATGATGATGATTACCTAATAGATCTGGTGTTAATAGATGTGTGTATGCATGTGTTAAGGGGGAGAAAAGAAAAGTTTTGATCATTTGTCTAGGGGGAGCATGATATCTTTATGAGTTGATCACATTCATTCATTGAAGAGCAAAGTAAGTGTTTCTAATATGAATTTTGTGCAAACTCTACTTGATGAAAAATTATTTTGCAAAATCTATGCATCAATGTAGGGGGAGCAAAATGTTTTTGAAAAAGAAGTTTGGGAAGAAGCAGTTAAAAGTTGGACATCTTTTAACTTGGAAAATCATTTTATGAAAAAGTTGAAATTTTTCTTGAAAATGTCTAAGTGTGAAAAGTTGTCGCTCAAAGCATCATGCGATCACGATTTTAATCGCACAAGCTTTGACCGCGAACATTTTTCATCGCACAAGCTTTATGCGATTAACACTGTTCATCGCATAAGCTTCATGCGATCAAAATTCTAATCGCACAAGAGTCATGCGATTACACCTTTTCAACAATACTCATGGCACAAGTTTTGATCGATAACCTTAAATGCCTTGATCTCATACGTTTCATGCAATGTAGATGAACTTCTCGCATATCGTTCATGCGACTAGTTGACACATGAAGGTCAACCGTTGGACCAATCACATTCTGTCACGTGCCACAAAACCCTAAGTTGTATAAATAGAGCGGTTCTTCGAATTTTTCAGTTTTTCACGACTTCTTTGAAACCCACATATTCTCTCAACTGCAATCTAATGAAATCGAGATTCGTTGTTGTTTTCTTTGTGCATTCGATTCGCAATCTCTCAAGGTTAGTGATTATCTTGATTTCATTGCAGTTCATCCAGTCCATTGATGTTGATTTTTTGATTTGTATGAGAAAAAAGTCGACTGTTATATTCCTGTCTTTAATCCATTCAATGTGTTAGTGTTTCTGTTAAAATATGATAAGATAGGATTACTCCTAGCAAAACGACACTAGGGCACTCGATTATATGTGATTTTTTTGACTTTCATAGAATCTGGGTTAAATACTTAAACGTAGTTTCTAAGTATTCAAAGTTATCGCACAAACCATGTATTCAAACATTCAAAGTTGTCGCTTAGTACTAACTTTCATCTTGCTAGCACAAGCTTCATGCGATAACTTCTTTCATCGCACAAACTTTATGACATCAAACGTGTCAGGCGACAAGTTGTTGTTTTGTGTGATAACATCCTAGACTTAGGAAATTTTGATATTTTTCTCAAAATGGCTACATGGAAATTTTATCCCGGTGATCTAACTTATTCCCAAACAGGGCACATGTTCATGAGCATGGTGATGGCAATCCTTAGATGAAAACACTATTATTCCACCACATCACTCATCATCTGCCTTCAATATGAATGTGAGAATGGATTATCACATAATAGTCGAAATCTTGAAAGGTCATCCGCTCATAACTGTATTAGAGAAAACATAACTTGTTCCTCTGATCTACTTACAACAAGCCTGTTATACCATTCAATTTGTGCCAGTTTTTCACACTCAAAGTTGATAATTTTGATGCAAAGCTTACATTGAAGAGACTCAGAACCGTTCTGGATCTACCTATGTCAAACAACTTTGATGATATGATTTCTGAAGAGGATCTATGTTGGGATATCATGGCGTTGGGATACAATGATATTGTTGATGGTATTTTAGTCTGTGCTTCGAATTTCAAAAGAAAGTATCTACCACCAATCTGGTATACTCTGTTCAACATAATCAACAGATGTCTGACCTCAAAGCACACAAGACTTGATAGGTGTAGCATCTCTGTTCTGAGGATGTTCCATGCTATCGCATATGACATGAAGATTGATTTTGCTGTGCTTATTTGGAATGAACTGATCGAGGTAGTCACAGATAAAGAGAAACCATCCAAGGCAAGGAATTTTGTACCGTTACCCAAATCTGTACTTGCTTACGTTGACCAGGAGTCACCATTTGTGAGTGAGTATAGAGAAGAAATTTCGCTAATGGTCCGGCCAGATCCAGAGGACCTCCCCAACGTGCAAACCAACTAGGATAGAGGAGTGTGGGTATAGCATTAGAAGAGAGAGTTCAAGATACTAGGGTACCTGAACAGGGCGTGTTGAGAGGTAAAAATACAGTGAGGGGAACTGGAGAAGGGGGTGCTCCTGGTCAGTCGTCTCGTGCTCTTGATGAAGAAAGTCTTGGTTCTTCAGATTCCGAGGATGAAACAAATGATGTATTTACTGATATAGATGATCTTTCCAATGTTTACTCTGCAAGCTCAAGTTCTGATGAGGCAGATGATGAGGTAGAAGCTGATAGTTCTGATGATGATGATGATGATGATGATGATCATAATGATTTTGAGATTGCTGTAAATACCGAGACCAATTCTGGTGCTTGAGGAGATATAAGGTATTTTGAGGGAGTATTAGTTGAAACAGAATATGAAGTAAGGTTAAGTGAGAAGGAAAGAAAAAAAGATGGTGAGTGTGAGACACGATCAACGAAAGTTTTAACTACCGATCCTATCCAAACCGAGTCAACCCGAGTAGCCACATCTACTGTCAATGAGCGTTCGTTGCCATTAGACATTGAAACAGACATATTGGACCCAACTATGCGTTGCACAACCCTACTCAGCCACTCATCGCCTTCTCAACAAGTTGACGTTTCAATTTCTCACAGGGAATTAACATAAACTCAATCGGCAACACAATCGGTGTTTGCTGGTATTGAATCAGGTAGGCATTTTCCCCGACCACTGACTTCAATTCTGAGCATTTCGAGTCTAGGACCCTTTGAAACAACTTCATTTCTTAGGAAACTTACGACGACAGTCACGACACCGTTGGTGACACCGAACATTGGAATTCTTCGTGATCCAATCGGAACGCTCAGAGTATTGCCGCCATTAGTCGGTGCTTTATGAGGACCCGGTGGAAGTCCTGTCAACGTTAACACCATGCCAGCGTTGAGCACAGGCCATGCCGTCTCTTCGACTGTCATGCAAACCAGAAACCTAAGTGGTCTGGGTGTTACCCCGATTCAAGCACAAAATATCAGATCTTTGATGGGTCCTTGTTAGCCCCAAGTATCTCTTATGTAAAATTATTGAAAATATTATCAAGTCAGAAGACCAACAGAGATCAAGCAGAAGACTTAGAAGAAACTTATCAAGAAGACCAATAGAACTCAACAGAGTTCTGGTGGAACCAACAGAGCTCAACAGAGCTCTGGCAGAAGATCAACAGAAGAACTTTTCATTCCCGAAGACAAATAGAGCTCTGGTCTAATGAGCTCTGGTGAAGTGAAGACCTTTGTGGTGCCTAAGTCTCGTAAGAAATCCTAGGTGTCAGACACGTGTCCATACTTTCCACGTATGCCCTAAAGAAAGGAGACACACTTTCCACGTGTCATTCCAGGGTACGATAGTACACTGTCTACACTTTATCAGGGCTATAAATAGTGAGGTAGTGGAACAAACGATTGTAAGCTTTTGGAAGAATAGTTTTCCACAATTGTTAAAGCATACACTGCAGTATTCCATAGCACTATCTCCGTACGATATTGTGTCCTGTGAGATTTCCAAACACACACTTGAACGTGTTCTTGGTGTGATTCATTATCAATATACGAGAAGCTTTTATACTTGATCTTCTTATCATTATTACTGTTCTATATTTGATACTCACAGTTATTATATCGTTTACACAATCACTCACATTAATGGCTTTATTTAATATGATTCCGCTGTCTATTTTCTTACCATTATTGTGATGCAACGTGAATCGGGGAACCTACAGTTGGTATCAGAGCTTGCTTGATTTTCTTAAATCAAACAATCCAATCTACCAATGTTGATTCACTGTTGTTGATTGTGTGTGTGCTTCCTAGTATACTCTGTTTTACAGGTTACTAGTTTAAAAGTTATTATATCTTACATTTAAGCTTTCCAGTCTAGTTTAAAGATCTTATCTACTGTTCATTACTGTTCCATTGGTTACTGTTCACTTACTTTCAGCTTATTCTCTTTCAAAATCGTTTGAAACCATTATACTATGTTTTTCTGAAAAATGGCTAACAACATCAACGCCATTTATACTGCTGGTTCTCTGACCAAGCCTCCTACTCTTCTGAGAGATGAATATCTTCAATGGAAGATTAGGATGGTTAACTTCCTGGATGGAATGGACAGAGATTTAATGCGTTCTGTCACGGATGGGCCTTGCAAACCAATGGTTTTGGTTCCACGTGTACCCGCAACAGAAACTACTGCTGAGATTCCTGCTTATCTTAAACCTAAAACCACCGGGTTTACTAATGAAGAGAAACTTCAAATGGAAAATGACCTTAAGGCAGTTAGACTTTTGATTATGGCCATTCCTAACGAAATATTTCAAGAACTAGATTCATTTGTTACTGCTAAGGAAATCTGGGATCAGCTTCTTAATCAACTTTAGGGTGGAATTAAGACCAAAAGAACAGAAGGACCCAATGTATAAATGAATACAATTATTTCAAGGCACTTCCTGAGGAAACCTTACAACAAACCTACAACAAATTTAATGTGTTGATAAACAAATGCAAAAAAATTGTGGGGTTGTTAGGTCGAAGGAAGATAACAATGTTCTGTTTTTGAAAAGTTTAAATGATGAATGGTTGAATCTGTCCATTTCTTTACAAGCTAACCAGGATCTAGATGCATGGTCTCCAACTGATGTGTATGGCACTCTCGCCGCACAAGAGAAGGATGTTGTCAAACAAAAGGGAAAATCCTCCATTGCAGGTCCAATTGCTTTAGTTTCAGAGTCAAAGAATACCACTGAAGGAAAATCCAACAGAGAAAGTTCTAGCAGAGATAAGAAGAAAGAGAAGAAGAAGGTTAAGAAGAGTCTGGTAGCAGAAAGTGATGCTGAAGAAAGTTCATCAGAAGATGATGACATAAATGCTTTTGCTAAATCTCTTGCATTAATCGCTCAAAAATTTAACAAGAGATTTGGCAACAGAGCATTTGACAGAAGAGGTAGATACGAAAGAGAAGGGAAAGATGAGAACAGAGGTTATGCTGCACAACAGAACTACCAGAACAGAGCTCCATAAGAACAAAGACCGCAACCACAACCTCAACATAACTATAATGCTCCAGTTCCTCAGAAAACTGATATTGCCCAACCCATCAACCAGAATGATGGACGTTCCTTTAGATGTGGCAAACCTGGGCATTTCTCTGCTAATTGTAGAGGTAAACTGGTAAAAGACCAGGATTACTATAAGAACAAATACAAGTACAATTACAGAGAGAGAAGCTACATTGCTGAGATGGAGAATTGGATCTCTGATTCATCCTCTGACGATGAACCAGAGCAAGCCAACTTTTGTGGAGTCACTGTAGATGATAAGAGTTTGGGAGAAGAGGTTGATTGGATGACCGGAGTGAAGTTAGAAAGAACGACATAAGAAGATTTGGCTCATGCATTTGCTCTTACTGTGACAGAGCCAGACAACAGAGTGCTGGAGACCACCAGACCCAGTGCCAAGGTATGTTCTTCTGAATCTAAGTCCGACTCTGAATTGGAAATGCACGTTTCTTTGCTAACAGAAGAATTTCAACTTTTGAAACAAAAGCTTTCTGAAGAGAAAGTGTAACGTCCCAAAAATTACAAGGAATTTAAAATTTTTAAAGTAACATTTCATTAATAAAAACTCATTTAATAATTCAATCATCTCGTTTGCAAAATCATAATTAATATTCTTACGAACAATAAACAGCGGAATAAATGTCTAAAATTAAAATCATAAAAGTAATCAACTCTTCCCACGCGCCAGTGTGTACTCGTCACGCCTTGGAGCCACTCGCACCTGAAACCACAATTTTATTGGGAAAGGGTAAGCACGAAGCTTAGTGAATTCAGACACCATAAATAACACAGTTACTTCCACACCACCTCTAAACAGCTAATTGCACATAAACAACATACAAGTCTACGAACAAATCATAAACATGCATACCTACACCATCCCATCCAAAGGCATAAGCTGGTCCACCCGACCACACAATAACCGTGCCAGCATTACCCGGCTCCCCCGGGTTCCTACGCCACCCGCGTATATAAACCTCGGCCCCGCCGAGTCACTACGCCACCCGCGTATATAAACCTCGGCCCCACCGAACTCCTACGCCACCCGCGTAGTCATAACAATAAAGGTCCGACTAGACGCCCCACTATTTAGTCCCGCATCACAAACAATTAAAACTACCACACACGTACAAATCGTAATGTAAAAAGTAACCGACATTAGTTATAGTGAGAGAACTCACCCCGTAAGCGCGCCTAGCTCACAAACAATAATTCAAGCTCCACAAATCCAAGATCACTTCCCGACACCTAATCGAACGTTAACAATTATCAAAATGACGCCCCCAAACCAAGGCCACGACTACTAGCTTTAAAACGCATCAATTCCAGTTTTTACACTCAACACGTAGGTCTGTTCGGGACCTGTTTAACCCCTCAAAAACTGATTAAACCAGAAATATTTTTCCATAAACACAAAGTCCCAAGTCTTAGGATTCCAGGGACATATCGCACGCGCTCTAACGATTTTTCTACAATTTATTATGGATTTTACAAAACTGATTAACTGCACAGCGAAAAACAGCACTTTTCGTTACAAAACAGCAGTTTGACACTAGCTACGGTCCGAACTGGTTTTTCCGTAAAACATAAGAAACTTACTAGACTCAGAATGGGAACTTTTGGCACTAGTTTCATCCCAATCCGACATTCCTAGCAGAAGTTATGGCTTCCGCAAAACAGTGGCAGAAACTGTGACTTTTAAAACGGAACGCGAACTGACAAAACCGGACCTGCTATATAAACAGCCAAATTACGCCTAGCTAGAGGCCGAACCAGACTTCCCCTAAAACATGAAAAGTGTGCCCGGAACAAAGTGTGAACCGTGGGCACCGGATTCGCCTCAATCCGAGCTATGACGGAAAAGTTATGGCCGTCGCAAAACAGTGGCAGACAAACATTTTCACATAAAATGATAACTAACGATTATAATCTCATTAAGACAATGCTTAACCCAAACAGCCCCGGGAAGCCTAAAACTTACTGGAACAGATTATACCAAGATGTAACAACAGCCGTGCACCACCCCCCTTGCCGCCTCCGGCGGCGGTGGTGGTCGGCGGCAATCACGCACACACGCACACACACCCTCATATCACCGCCCTCTCTTTCGATCGCTCTACGCGAACCCACCCGCACCCGCAACCACACCAGCCCCGACCGCCCACGCCCGGCCACCACAGAGGCGGCGTGCGGCGGTGGTTGCTTCGCCGGAAAAGAAAAGAAAAAGGAAAAGGAGACGAGGACTTACCTTGCGACAAAAACGACGACGTTCCTATATTCCCCTCTCCCTCTCGCTCTCCTTCCTCGACTCCGGCGTAACTCCGGCGACAGCAGCAGTGATCGGCGGCAACAACAGTGATCGGCGGTTCTTCCCCTCTCCTCTCGCCTGCGATGACTCTCCTCCTTTCTCGGTTCTTCTTTCCGGCCGGTGAACAAAAGAAAGCCAAGGTGCCGTAGGGTTTGAGATTTCTTCACTTCTTTGTTTGATGCTCACGGGACTACCATCCAAAATACAAACCTAAGGATTGCTTAATATTTCTTTCTTTTACTGCATGGGCCGAAACCCATGAGGGGGTTTTGGCCTTTGTCACATTAAGCCCCTCAACTCACAAACCTCTTGCAACTAACCAAAAATCCCGAAACTTTAACGATTAGACCCAACTCGACTAACCCCGTTAATGGAAACCACGATAAATCAAACTTGAAAGAAAATAATTAATAAAAGAAATTACATACCGGAGTACGGGCTTTACAACTCTCCCCCACTTGGATTAGACTTCGTCCTCGAAGTCTAGACCGGCGAATAGCTCCTGATAGTTCTCCCTCATCTCAACCTCAACCTGATAGCACGAAGCTTAGTGAATTCACACCACCTCTAAATAGCTAATTGCACATAAACAGCATACAAGTCTACGAACAAATCATAAACATGCATACCTACACCATCCCACCCAAAGGCATAAGCTGGTCCACCCGACCACACAATAACCGTGCCAGCATTACCCGGCTCCCTCGGGTTCCTACGCCACCCGCGTATATAAACCTCGGCCCCGCCGAGTCACTACGCCACCCGCGTATATAAACCTCGGCCCCGCCGAGTCACTACGCCACCCGCGTATATATACCTCGGCCCCACCGAACTCCTACGCCACCCGCGTAGTCATAACAATAAAGGTCCGACTAGACGCCCCACTATTTAGTCCCGCATCACAAACAATTAAAACTACCACACACGTACAAATCGTAATGTAAAAAATAACCGACATTAGTTATAGTGAGAGAACTCACCCCGTAAGCGCGCCTAGCTCACAAACAATAATTCAAGCTCCACAAATCCAAGATCACTTCCCGACACCTAATCGAACGTTAACAATTATCAAAATGACGCCCCCAAACCAAGGCCACGACTACTAGCTTTAAAACGCATCAATTCCAGTTTTTACACTCAACACGCAGGTCTCTTCGGGACCTGTTTAACCCCTCAAAAACTGATTAAAACAGAAATATTTTTCCATAAACACAAAGTCCCAAGTCTTAGGATTCCAGGGACATATCGCACGCGCTCTAACAATTTTTCTACAATTTATTATGGATTTTACAAAACTGATTAACTGCACAGCGAAAAACAGCACCTTTCGTTACAAAACAGCAGTTTGACACTAGCTACGGTCCGAACTGGTTTTTCTGCAAAACATAAGAAACTTACTAGACTCAGAATGGGAACTTTTGGCACTGGTTTCATCCCAATCCGACATTCCTAGCAGAAGTTATGACTTCCGCAAAACAGTGGCAGAAACTGTGACTTTTAAAACGGAACGCGAACTGACAAAACCGGACCTGCTGTCTAAACAGCCAAATTACGCCTAGCTAGAGGCCGAACCAGACTTCCGCTAAAACATGAAAAGTGTGCCCGGAACAAAGTGTGAACCGTGGGCACCGGATTCGCCTTAATCCGAGCTATGACGGTAAAGTTATGGCCGTTGCAAAACAGTGGCAGACAAACGTTTTCACATAAAATGATAACTAACGATTATAATCTCATTAAGACAATGCTTAACCCAAACAGCCCCGGGAAGCCTAAAACTTACTGGAACAGATTATACCAAGATGTAACAACAGCCGTGCACCACCCCCCTTGCCGCCTCCGGCGGCGGTGGTGGTCGGCGGCAATCACGCACACACGCACACACACCCTCATATCACCGCCCTCTCTTTCGATCGCTCTACGCGAACCCACCCGCACCCGCAACCACACCAGCCCCGACCGCCCACGCCCGGCCACCACAGAGGCGGCGTGCGGCGGTGGTTGCTTCGCCGGAAAAGAAAAGAAAAAGGAAAAGGAGACGAGGACTTACCTTGCGACAAAAACGACGACGTTCCTATATTCCCCTCTCCCTCTCGCTCTCCTTCCTCGACTCCGGCGTAACTCCGGCGACAGCAGCAGTGATCGGCGGCAACAACAGTGATCGGCGGTTCTTCCCCTCTCCTCTCGCCTGCGATGACTCTCCTCCTTTCTCGGTTCTTCTTTCCGGCCGGTGAACAAAAGAAAGCCAAGGTGCCGTAGGGTTTGAGATTTCTTCACTTCTTTGTTTGATGCTCACGGGACTACCATCCAAAATACAAACCTAAGGATTGCTTAATATTTCTTTCTTTTACTGCATGGGCCGAAACCCATGAGGGGGTTTTGGCCTTTGTCACATTAAGCCCCTCAACTCACAAACCTCTTGCAACTAACCAAAAATCCCGAAACTTTAACGATTAGACCCAACTCGACTAACCCCGTTAATGGAAACCACGATAAATCAAACTTGAAAGAAAATAATTAATAAAAGAAATTACATACCGGAGTACGGGCTTTACAACTCTCCCCCACTTGGATTAGACTTCGTCCTCGAAGTCTAGACCGGCGAATAGCTCCTGATAGTTCTCCCTCATCTCAACCTCAAGCTCTAACCATTCTAAAGTTGCCCACCAGTATACCCAACTGGATACTCGGGTCCGATCATTCCTACCATTAACCGTCGATTAACTCCTACGAGTTCTAATAGACTCCCAAAACTTACCTTACACGCATCATTGAACCAGTAAATTTATAATCACCCACGAAGGTCATTCCACTACAACCATTCATCACAAGTAGACATCTCAGGGTTACTACTACCATTACCCGCCCTAGGAAACCTAGTTACACCGTAACAAGATACACCTTAACGCCTACCTCCCAGGTACGTCTCAAGTCCCGGCACATCGGAACTACCTCTCAGGTAAGTGCCCAAGACTGTATCCTCTTAGTGCCTACTGGAAAGTCAAAGTCATAACACATGGATACCGGGGTCCCACCCCGAGATACCCAACCGACCGTTACCATTGTCTGACTAACCTGACCAAGGATTTAATGTAAACAGTCTATCAACCATCATGCCTATCCCGGAATGACTCACTCCCCCAAATATATAAATGCTCAAAATGACACATAACACTTAAAAGCGCTTTTCCCAAATGAATTACAAATCATTTACAAAATATTTTCAATGTCCAGATTTTTCACTTCAAAAAGACCGAATGCAATAGACTACTATTACCAGTTCGGTGATTACGCAAAAATGAACACGTTCGTCTCACGTAGTAAAAATCATGTTGAAAATCATTCCATTGTCGTTCAGTTTACTTACAAAATTCAAAATGATATGGAACGAAGCTTTACCAACCAAAATTTTGCGCGCATCAGTTATTTATACAAAACAAGGAAACGGTTTGTTGACAATAAAATATTTAGCTGACTAGAAAGCGCACCAAACAACTCATGGTAAAATGCTACCAAAAATATTCTCTCAAATTTCTACAACACAACCCCTAAGGACAGGAAACGCAAGAATTAGTTAAGGCAAATTTTATTTTCAAAATCAAACTTTGTGCATGACTTAGTCGGCATTCTACGTCTCGACTCGTACTACTCCAAATCTCTCCGGTCCACTATCGTCATCCGGTCATTTAAACCTCTAAGGGCAAGTTGGAATTCACGTCCAATTATCTAACGGTTTCTCCTTAAAACAAAGTCGGCTCAAAAGCGTAAAATTCTAGCTCAATCCTCAACCTCGACCCGAAACAGTCTACTTAAAGCACATATTACAACAGCAACCTCGACCACAAGTGGACAGCCTAGCCGTCCTATACTACTGCCCAACGCTCACTACAAGTGTGAGGCACGAAAATAATGGGTAGCCCCGTTATCAAGCATCACTACAGCAGACACCGAGTTAACTAAGAACGCACTTAATCTCTCAGCTTAAGCAAAAATCAACTATATACGATAATCAAAACAGAAAACAAGTGGCAAAATATACATGTCACCACTTTAGGCGTAGCCTGTGCCTCCTCCACCGTCAGCTGGTGAACTATGCCTCGAGCCGCTTCCGTCCCCGGCTGACCCGTTCGACCATCAGTAATACGCAATGGGGCATTCGCAGGCACCCCCTGTGCCCCACTCCCATCTGCTACCCTCGCACTAAGACAGTTGGCCTTCACATGGCCCGTCTGTTTGCAGTTAAAGCAGACCATTAATGGCACCCTACAGTCCCGGCTAAAATGACCGGACTGTCCACACTTAAAACACCCTTCAGATCTCCTCATCCCGGTATCACTGGGCTTTAACCCGCCACTCCTCGAACCCGCGCGCGAATCAGTGAACTTCGACTTCTGTGGCACCGCAGAGATCGGCGTCACCGCCTTCCTCTTCTTCGCTTGGGTTTCTAACTCGAGTTCCCTCCTCCGGGCCGCATCCATCATCGCAAATAAGGAAGCATACTGCGCCGTGCTCACGAATTCCCTAATCTCGGTACGCAACATATCTTTATACCTCGACATCTGCATCTCTTCCGAGGCAGCATACTGGGGACAAAACAATGCCATCTCGGTGAACTTACGGTTCATTTCTTTCACTGTCTCTATAGTTTACGTGAGCTCCAGGAACTCCTTGGCGATCCGCTCCATCTCTACCGGAGGTACATATTCTGCGCGAAAACGGACGACAAACTCCTCCCAAGTCAAAGTAGTGCGCTCAGCGAGCGTCAACGCTGTAGAACACCAATCCTTTGCTCCGCCACGAAGCAAGTTCACGGCAAAACGAACCTTCAGATTATCCGTGCAACCACTGGTTAGAAACGCACACTCCATATCGGATATCCACCGCATGCTGATAATTGGACTCGGGTCTCCTTTAAACTCTGGCGGGGAGCAGGCAGAGAGATCCCGGTACTGGAACTCTCTAGCACGGGGCTGTCCCCCCTCAGGCGGTGGAATCGCTGCAATCCGCTCCTCCATCAGAACCACCACCTCATCTCGGATGGCAGTGATAATCTCGGGAATCGCCTCCCCGATCGCGTATGCTACCTCGGTAGCAATCATCTCTCTAATCTGTTCCTCAGTGATCCTGGCCTCAGCCCGCGGTTCAGCCGCGTTGTTTCTTCTAGTGTTGACCATTCTAGGAAAAGAAATTACAACGAGTCATTAGCACATAGTAACTCACACTAACAACGCTCACGCTCAACTCCTTGGATTCCTCGTGACTTTCCCCGACTCGAGCATTGATCCTGTGTTTCTGATAGTAGGAGCTCTACTACTACCTTCCACACTTATCATCACTCGTTCCGAGTTCCATCCGATGGGTCCAAGTAGTTTCTCGCCGATAACTACACACATATGCCCGCACCGGCATATGTAGACACTCTTCCTAGCTCCCTAGGAATTCCACCCAACTCCACTACCCTTGCTATGACGAAATCCCCACTAGTCATGATGAGTCGCCTTGCGAATGCACAGTCGCACACAGTGTAAAACCAGATAGACATTCGAATATAAGATTCTATCCTACAACGGTTGGACTCAAACAAGAGCTGCGCAATAGAACTAAATCCGACATTCTAAGGCTATTTGGTTCCTACCGCATACAACCTATAGTGCATTCACTTAACAACTTATCAAGGCTAGCATAAACTCCTATTAGCAAGCAACAAACATGCAGTACAGTGTAATAAGCACCAAGCAATGTAGCATACATACTCCTATGTTCTAGAAAGCAATCTCGCATACATACTCATATGTAATCACTCTTCCCAGCTCACTAGGAATTTCATCGCATCCCACTACCCTTGCTACCACGGAATCCCCATTAGCCATAACGAGTTGCCTCGCGAATACCCAGTTGCATGCAACGTGAATCAAATAGACATTCGAATACAAAATTCTATCCTAGAACGGTTGGACTCAAACAAGAGCTGCGCAATAGAACTAAATCAAATATTCTAAGGCTATATGATTTTTACTGCATACAACCTATAGGGCCTCCATTTAACAACCAACTATGACTAGCATTGATTCCTACTAGCAAGCAATCATCATACAGCATAGTGTCAACAACAGGCAATCTAGCATGCATACCCTATGATCTAGAAAGCAATAAATACACTAAGTACCGTACCTTTCCCCTTTGGCTCCGGCTGACTGTACACACTGCGCCCTCGATCACCGTTCCTCAAACGGATTTTTCCTTCTTTTTATTTCCCAAAAACTTTAAAGAAAATTTTATAGCCGCAAACTTGAGATCAAACACACCGAAATGCGTTTGATTCACTCAAGCCGTGCTCTGATACCAAGTTGTAACGTCCCAAAAATTACAAGGAATTTAAAAATTTTAAAGTAACATTTCATTAATAAAAACTCATTTAATAATTCAATCATCTCGTTTGCAAACTCATAACTAATATTCTTACGAACAATAAACAGCGGAATAAATGTCTAAAATTAAAATCATAAAAGTAATCAACTCTTCCCACGCGCCAGTGTGTACTCGTCACGCCTTGGAGCCACTCGCACCTGAAACCACAATTTTATTGGGAAAGGGTAAGCATGAAGCTTAGTGAATTCAGACACCATAAATAACACAGTTACTTCCACACCACCTCTAAACAGCTAATTGCACATAAACAGCATACAAGTCTACGAACAAATCATAAACATGCATACCTACACCATCCCACCCAAAGGCATAAGCTGGTCCACCCGACCACACAATAACCGTGCCAGCATTACCCGGCTCCCCCGGGTTCCTACGCCACCCGCGTATATAAACCTCGGCCCCGCCGAGTCACTACGCCACCCGCGTATATAAACCTCGGCCCCACCGAACTCCTACGCCACCCGCGTAGTCATAACAATAAAGGTCCGACTAGACGCCCCACTATTTAGTCCCGCATCACAAACAATTAAAACTACCACACACGTACAAATCGTAATGTAAAAAATAACCGACATTAGTTATAGTGAGAGAACTCACCCCGTAAGCGCGCCTAGCTCACAAACAATAATTCAAGCTCCACAAATCCAAGATCACTTCCCGACACCTAATCGAACGTTAACAATTATCAAAATGACGCCCCCAAACCAAGGCCACGACTACTAGCTTTAAAACGCATCAATTCCAGTTTTTACACTCAACACGCAGGTCTGTTCGGGACCTGTTTAACCCCTCAAAAACTGATTAAACCAGAAATATTTTTCCATAAACACAAAGTCCCAAGTCTTAGGATTCCAGGGACATATCGCACGCGCTCTAACGATTTTTCTACAATTTATTATGGATTTTACAAAACTGATTAACTGCACAGCGAAAAACAGCACTTTTCGTTACAAAACAGCAGTTTGACACTAGCTACGGTCCGAACTGGTTTTTCCGCAAAACATAAGAAACTTACTAGACTCAGAATGGGAACTTTTGGCACTGGTTTCATCCTAATCCGACATTCCTAGCAGAAGTTATGGCTTCCGCAAAACAGTGGCAGAAACTGTGACTTTTAAAACGGAACGCGAACTGACAAAACCGGACCTGCTGTATAAACAGCCAAATTACGCCTAGCTAGAAGCCGAACCAGACTTCCGCTAAAACATGAAAAGTGTGCCCAACACAAAGTATGAACCGTGGGCACCGGATTCGCCTTAATCCGAGCTATGACGGTAAAGTTATGGCCGTTGCAAAACAGTGGCAGACAAACGTTTTCACATAAAATGATAACTAACGATTATAATCTCATTAAGACAATGCTTAACCCAAACAGCCCCGGGAAGCCTAAAACTTACTGGAACAGATTATACCAAGATGTAACAACAGCCGTGCACCACCCCCCTTTCCGCCTCCGGCGGCGGTGGTGGTCGGCGGCAATCACGCACACACGCACACACACCCTCATATCACCGCCCTCTCTTTCGATCGCTCTACGCGAACCCACCCGCACCCGCAACCACACCAGCCCCGACCGCCCACGCCCGGCCACCACAGAGGCGGCGTGCGGCGGTGGTTGCTTCGCCGGAAAAGAAAAGAAAAAGGAAAAGGAGACGAGGACTTACCTTGCGACAAAAACGACGACGTTCCTATATTCCCCTCTCCCTCTCGCTCTCCTTCCTCGACTCCGGCGTAACTCCGGCGACAGCAGCAGTGATCGGCGGCAACAACAGTGATCGGCGGTTCTTCCCCTCTCCTCTCGCCGGCGACGACTCTCCTCCTTTCTCGGTTCTTCTTTCCGGCCGGTGAACAAAAGAAAGCCAAGGTGCCGTAGGGTTTGAGATTTCTTCACTTCTTTGTTTGATGCTCACGGGACTACCATCCAAAATACAAACCTAAGGATTGCTTAATATTTCTTTCTTTTACTGCATGGGCCGAAACCCATGAGGGGGTTTTGGCCTTTGTCACATTAAGCCCCTCAACTCACAAACCTCTTGCAACTAACCAAAAATCCCGAAACTTTAACGATTAGACCCAACTCGACTAACCCCGTTAATGGAAACCACGATAAATCAAACTTGAAAGAAAATAATTAATAAAAGAAATTACATACCGGAGTACGGGCTTTACAACTCTCCCCCACTTGGATTAGACTTCGTCCTCGAAGTCTAGACCGGCGAATAGCTCCTGATAGTTATCCCTCATCTCAACCTCAAGCTCTAACCATTCTAAAGTTGCCCAACAGTATACCCAACTGGATACTCGGGTCCGATCATTCCTACCATTAACCGTCGATTAACTCCTACGAGTACTAATAGACTCCCAAAACTTACCTTACACGCATCATTGAACCAGTAAATTTATAATCACCCACGAAGGTCATTCCACTACAACCATTCATCACAAGTAGACATCTCAGGGTTACTACTACCATTACCCGCCCTAGGAAACCTAGTTACACCGTAACAAGATACACCTTAACGCCTACCTCCCAGGTACGTCTCAAGTCCCGGCACATCGGAACTACCTCTCAGGTAAGTGCCCAAGACTGTATCCTCTTAGTGCCTACTGGAAAGTCAAAGTCATAACACATGGATACCGGGGTCCCACCCCGAGATACCCAACCGACCGTTACCAACGTCTGACTAACCTGACCAAGGATTTAATGTAAACAGTCTACCAACCATCATGCCTATCCCGGAATGACTCACTCCCCCAAATATATAAATGCTCAAAATGACACATAACACTTAAAAGCGCTTTTCCCAAATGAATTACAAATCATTTACAAAATATTTTCAATGTCCAGATTTTTCACTTCAAAAAGACCGAATGCAATAGACTACTATTATCAGTTCGGTGATTACGCAAAAATGAACACGTTCGTCTCACGTAGTAAAAATCATGTTGAAAATCATTCCATTGTCGTTCAGTTTACTTACAAAATTCAAAATGATATGGAACGAAGCTTTACCAACCAAAATTTTGCGCGCATCAGTTATTTATACAAAACAAGGAAACGGTTTGTTGACAATAAAATATTTAGCTGACTAGAAAGCGCACCAAACAACTCATGGTAAAATGCTACCAAAAATATTCTCTCAAATTTCTACAACACAACCCCTAAGGACAGGAAACGCAAGAATTAGTTAAGGCAAATTTTATTTTCAAAATCAAACTTTGTGCATGACTTAGTCGGCATTCTACGTCTCGACTCGTACTACTCCAAACCTCTCCGGTCCACTATCGTCATCCGGTCATTTAAACCTCTAAGGGCAAGTTGGAATTCACGTCCAATTATCTAACGGTTTCTCCTTAAAACAAAGTCGGCTCAAAAGCCTAAAATTCTAGCTCAATCCTCAACCTCGACCCGAAACAGTCTACTTAAAGCACATATTACAACAGCAACCTCGACCACAAGTGGACAGCCTAGCCGTCCTATACTACTGCCCAACGCTCACTACAAGTGTGAGGCACGAAAATAATGGGTAGCCCCGTTATCAAGCATCACTACAGCAGACACCGAGTTAACTAAGAACGCACTTAATCTCTCAGCTTAAGCAAAAAGCAACTATATACGATAATCAAAACAGAAAACAAGTGGCAAAATATACATGTCACCACTTTAGGCGTAGCCTGTGCCTCCTCCACCGTCAGCTGGTGAACTCTGCCTCGAGCCGCTTCCGTCCCCGGCTGACCCGTTCGACCATCAGTAATACGCAATGGGGCATTCGCAGGCACCCCCTGTGCCCCACTCCCATCTGCTACCCTCGCACTAAGACAGTTGGCCTTCACATGGCCCGTCTGTTTGCAGTTAAAGCAGACCATTAATGGCACCCTACAGTCCCGGCTAAAATGACCGGACTGTCCACACTTAAAACACCCTTCAGATCTCCTCATCCCGGTATCACTGGGCTTTAACCCGCCACTCCTCGAACCCGCGCGCGAATCAGTGAACTTCGACTTCTGTGGCACCGCAGAGATCGGCGTCACCGCCTTCCTCTTCTTCGCTTGGGTTTCTAACTCGAGTTCCCTCCTCCGGGCCGCATCCATCATCGCAGATAAGGAAGCATACTGCGCCGTGCTCACGAATTCCCTAATCTCGGTACGCAACATATCTTTATACCTCGACATCTTCATCTCTTCCGAGGCAGCATACTGGGGACAAAACAATGCCATCTCGGTGAACTTACGGTTCATTTCTTTCACTGTCTCTATAGTTTACGTGAGCTCCAGGAACTCCTTGGCGATCCGCTCCATCTCTACCGGAGGTACATATTCTGCGCGAAAACGGACGACAAACTCCTCCCAAGTCAAAGTAGTGCGCTCAGCGAGCGTCAACGCTGTAGCACACAAATCCTTTGCTCCGCCACGAAGCAAGTTCACGGCAAAACGAACCTTCAGATTATCCGGGCAACCACTGGTTAGAAACGCACACTCCATATCGGATATCCACCGCATGCTGATAATTGGACTCGGGTCTCCTTTAAACTCTGGCGGGGAGCAGGCAGAGAGATCCCGGTACTGGAACTCTCTAGCACGGGGCTGTCCCCCCGCAGGCGGTGGAATCGCTGCAATCCGCTCCTCCATCAGAACCACCACCTCATCTCGGATGGCAGTGATAATCTCGGGAATCGCCTCCCCGATCGCGTATGCTACCTCGGTAGCAATCATCTCTCTAATCTGTTCCTCAGTGATCCCGGCCTCAGCCCGCGGTTCAGCCGTGTTGTTTCTTCTAGTGTTGACCATTCTAGGAAAAGAAATTACAACGAGTCATTAGCACATAGTAACTCACACTAACAACGCTCATGCTCAACTCCTTGGATTCCTCGTGACTTTCCCCGACTCGAGCATTGATCCTGTGTTTCCGATAGTAGGAGCTCTACTACTACCTTCCACACCTATCATCACTCGTTCCGAGTTCCATCCGATGGGTCCAAGTAGTTTCTCGCCGATAACTACACACATATGCCCGCACCGGCATATGTACACACTCTTCCTAGCTCCCTAGGAATTCCACCCAACTCCACTAACCTTGCTATGACGAAATCCCCACTAGTCATGATGAGTCGCCTTGCGAATGCACAGTCGCACACAGTGTAAAACCAGATAGACATTCGAATATAAGATTCTATCCTACCACGGTTGGACTCAAACAAGAGCTGCGCAATAGAACTAAATCCGACATTCTAAGGCTATTTGGTTCCTACCGCATACAACCTATAGTGCATTCACTTAACAACTTATCAAGGCTAGCATAAACTCCTATTAGCAAGCAACAAACATGCAGTACAGTGTAATAAGCACCAAGCAATGTAGCATACATACTCCTATGTTCTAGAAAGCAATCTCGCATACATACTCATATGTAATCACTCTTCCCAGCTCACTAGGAATTTCATCGCATCCCACTACCCTTGCTACCACGGAATCCCCATTAGCCATAACGAGTTGCCTCGCGAATACCCAGTTGCATGCAACGTGAATCAAATAGACATTCGAATACAAAATTCTATCCTAGAACGGTTGGACTCAAACAAGAGCTGCGCAATAGAACTAAATCAAATATTCTAAGGCTATATGATTTTTACTGCATACAACCTATAGGGCCTCCATTTAACAACCAACTATGACTAGCATTGATTCCTACTAGCAAGCAATCATCATACAGCATAGTGTCAACAACAGGCAATCTAGCATGCATACCCTATGATCTAGAAAGCAATAAATACACTAAGTACCGTACCTTTCCCCTTTGGCTCCGGCTGACTGTACACACTGCGCCCTCGATCACCGTTCCTCAAACGGATTTTTCCTTCTTTTTATTTCCCAAAAACTTTAAAGAAAAATTTATAGCCGCAAACTTGAGATCAAACACACCGAAATGCGTTTGATTCACTCAAGCCGTGCTCTGATACCAAGTTGTAACGTCCCAAAAATTACAAGGAATTTAAAAATTTTAAAGTAACATTTCATTAATAAAAACTCATTTAATAATTCAATCATCTCGTTTGCAAACTCATAACTAATATTCTTACGAACAATAAACAGCGGAATAAATGTCTAAAATTAAAATCATAAAAGTAATCAACTCTTCCCACGCGCCAGTGTGTACTCGTCACGCCTTGGAGCCACTCGCACCTGAAACCACAATTTTATTGGGAAAGGGTAAGCATGAAGCTTAGTGAATTCAGACACCATAAATAACACAGTTACTTCCACACCACCTCTAAACAGCTAATTGCACATAAACAGCATACAAGTCTACGAACAAATCATAAACATGCATACCTACACCATCCCACCCAAAGGCATAAGCTGGTCCACCCGACCACACAATAACCGTGCCAGCATTACCCGGCTCCCCCGGGTTCCTACGCCACCCGCGTATATAAACCTCGGCCCCGCCGAGTCACTACGCCACCCGCGTATATAAACCTCGGCCCCACCGAACTCCTACGCCACCCGCGTAGTCATAACAATAAAGGTCCGACTAGACGCCCCACTATTTAGTCCCGCATCACAAACAATTAAAACTACCACACACGTACAAATCGTAATGTAAAAAATAACCGACATTAGTTATAGTGAGAGAACTCACCCCGTAAGCGCGCCTAGCTCACAAACAATAATTCAAGCTCCACAAATCCAAGATCACTTCCCGACACCTAATCGAACGTTAACAATTATCAAAATGACGCCCCCAAACCAAGGCCACGACTACTAGCTTTAAAACGCATCAATTCCAGTTTTTACACTCAACACGCAGGTCTGTTCGGGACCTGTTTAACCCCTCAAAAACTGATTAAACCAGAAATATTTTTCCATAAACACAAAGTCCCAAGTCTTAGGATTCCAGGGACATATCGCACGCGCTCTAACGATTTTTCTACAATTTATTATGGATTTTACAAAACGGATTAACTGCACAGCGAAAAACAGCACTTTCGTTACAAAACAGCAGTTTGACACTAGCTACGGTCCGAACTGCTTTTTCCGCAAAATATAAGAAACTTACTAGACTCAGAATGGGAACTTTTGGCACTGGTTTCATCCCAATCCGACATTCCTAGCAGAAATTATGGCTTCCGCAAAACAGTGGCAGAAACTATGACTTTTAAAACGGAACGCGAACTGACAAAACCGGACCTGCTGTATAAACAGCCAAATTACGCCTAGCTAGAGGCCGAACCAGACTTCCGCTAAAACATGAAAAGTGTGCCCGACACAAAGTGTGAACCGTGGGCACCGGATTCGCCTCAATCCGAGCTATGACGGAAAAGTTATGGCCGTCGCAAAACAGTGGCAGACAAACGTTTTCACATAAAATGATAACTAACGATTATAATCTCATTAAAACAATGCTTAACCCAAACAGCCCCGGGAAGCCTAAAACTTACTGGAACAGATTATACCAAGATGTAACAACAGCCGTGCACCACCCCCCTTGCCGCCTCCGGCGGCGGTGGTGGTCGGCGGCGATCACGCACACACGCACACACACCCTCATATCACCGCCCTCTCTTTCGATCGCTCTACGCGAACCCACCCGCACCCGCAACCACACCAGCCCGACCGCCCACGCCCGGCAACCACAGAGGCGGCGTGCGGCGGTGGTTGCTTCGCCGAAAAAGAAAAGAAAAAGGAAAAGGAGACGAGGACTTACCTTGCGACAAAAACGACGACGTTCCTATATTCCCCTCTCCCTCTCGCTCTCCTTCCTCGACTCCGGCGTAACTCCGGCGACAGCAGCAGTGATCGGCGGCAGCAGCAGTGATCGGCGGTTCTTCCCCTCTCCTCTCGCCGGCGACGACTCTCCTCCTTTCTCGGTTCTTCTTTCCGGCCGGTGAACAAAAGAAAGCCAAGGTGCCGTAGGGTTTGAGATTTCTTCACTTCTTTGTTTGATGCTCACGGCACTACCATCCAAAATACAAACCTAAGGATTGCTTAATATTTCTTTCTTTTACTGCATGGGCCGAAACCCATGAGGGGGTTTTGGCCTTTGTCACATTAAGCCCCTCAACTCACAAACCTCTCGCAACTAACCAAAAATCCCGAAACTTTAACGATTAGACCCAACTCGACTAACCCCGTTAATGGAAACCACGATAAATCAAACTTGAAAGAAAATAATTAATAAAAGAAATTACATACCGGAGTACGGGCTTTACAGAAAGAGTTAAGAAAGCTAGCTCAGAAGGATCTGTCCTTCTACAAGAGAGAGAAAACTCTCTTAGAACAGGAAAAGGAAGAAATATTCAAAGAGAAATCTGAGCTAGAGATCTTACAACAGAAGAAGGAAAGCATCTTTTCTGAAAAGGTTAAAGAGTTTGAAAATGTTTTGAAACAAAAGTCTGAAGAGGTTAAGAAGTCTGAAACTGAAAGACTTAACTCTGTTGCTTTAAAAGATTATTTTCAAAGAGGAAGGGAGGTTTTACATCAATCCCTGCAGAGAAAAGAAATTCAAATCAAGAAGTACCAGGATGCACAAGATGTGCACATTAAGATAAACTCACAGATGGATACACAAGGTCTTGGTTTCTCTGACCTTGCTCCCTATAACGAAAAGAAGAAGGCATCTATGTCCTCTGCTTTTTGTGTTGGGAAAATCCAAGAGGATGTGATCTCTGATACTGCTGCTTTCAAAAGAATCAAAACCTCAGATGTTTTCAAAAGAACCAGAAGACTTGACTACAGGAATGTTAGCTATGACTCCTTGAATCATGAAAAGGTTATTAAACCATCTGAAAAGTTCATTCTTGATCAAGGAAGAGCTAGAATCATACTTCCTAAATCTGTTAATAGTCTGGATCCAAAAGAGATTTTTAATTTCAACTCTTTTAAGGGACAAAAGTCTGTTACTTCTGTGGATGAGTCCTCTGTTGATAAATCACAGAGCGAGCTTAACCCTGAAGCATCAGTCTTCTCTCCTTCCTCTGAATCAATCAGAACATCATTTGAAGAGGATATTAAAAGAATTCTTGAGGAAAATGTTGTTTCTGTTGCATTAAAACCAATGTTGAGAAAGTTTAAATCTGCTCAAGCTAATACCTCTGTGATACCTCTGGTGTGTAACACCTCCACCAAAGCCACTAGAGACCTTCAGTGCTCTGACAGTGACTCTAATTCTGAGGTAGATGAAGAGATTTTTTGTGGTCAAAAGAAAGTTTTGCATAAACCAAAGCAGATGCCCGCAGGATAATTTGATTTGAAAAAGGATGTCTCATTTTTCAAGAAACAATCAAGATTCATACCAGTAACTGAGTTTGACAACAAAGGCTTCAAGACTCTTGCTTCTAATGTAGTAGAAGTAGGGAAAAGAGAGAAAACCAGAAATATTCCAGTGAACAACACCTCAGTTCCCTTTGATTTTAAACCAATCGGGTTTACACCAGAACAGAAGGTCAAATGGATAGTCAATGAGAGACTTATTCCCAATTCTGGTGTAAATCAAAGAAATTCTTTTTGGTCACGTGAGTTAGTTCCAAAGAAAAACAACTTTGTGTCAAGAGAGTTTGTTTCAAGGAACAACAGCTTTAAGAAACCAAATCAGGACAAAATGTATGGTCCTAAAGTTTTTCAGAATCAAACACCATTCAAACAACAGCTTTTGAATAAAAACAACAATGTGCACCAATTATCTTCATGTTCTATCAACTGCAATTGCATTAAACTATTGTTAAAACTACAAAACCATATGAATGGTCCTCACTGTGTTCTGAATCAGTCACCTCAAAGGAATAATCCCAAGATTGTTCAGAATGCACAGAAAAAGACCTCTGGCACATCATCAAAGAATGAAAAGCCAGTAGGAAAGAATGTTAACACCTCAAAGCCTAACAAGAAAGGACCCATCATGCAATGGGTACCTAAAAAGAACTAATCTGTCTTGCATAAACCTCATGTGCAGATCTGGTATTTAGATTCCGGATGCTCCAGGCACATGACGGGCAATAAGGAGCTGCTAACTTCTTTCAAGAACAAGAAAGGGAGTGCGGTGACCTTCGGAGGAGACAATGGTGGACATATTAGAGGTTATGGTACTTTAGTTAATGGTGGTGTTTCAGTTTCTGAGGTTGCTTATGTTGAAAGATTAAATCATAATCTGCTCAGTATAAGTCAACTCTGTGATCATGGGTTCGATGTCAATTTTAGGAAGAAGTATTGTTCCTTGTTGCTTTCCGAGTATGGTCAAGAACTTTTAAGAGCTGACAGAAAAGGCAATCTGTACAAAATGAACTTTAATCCAAAACAAGGAACTACAACAAAAAAACTCTGTTTAGTCTCTTTGAAAAATGAAGATGCCTGGCTCTGGTATAAAAGGTTTGCCCATTTGAACTTTTCATATCTTGACAAGCTAGTGAAAGGACTTCCTTCGCTAAAATTTGACAAAGACCATCTATGTTCTGCTTGTGAGCTGGGTAAGATGAAAAGATCTTCAAACAGAACTAAGAGTGATCACAATTGCCCAAGACCTTTGCATATGCTTCATGTGGATCTTTGTGGTCCAATCTCTGTGCAAAGTATGTCGGGTAAGAAGTATATTCTTGTGCTAATTGATGAATTTTCTAGATATACATGGATTGAGTTCATCAGAGTAAAATATGATGTCCCATAAATTCTGATAAGTTTGTTGAGAAGGATACAGGTTCTGTTAGGTCTCAAAATTCAAAAGTTGAGAAGTGATAATGGGACATAGTTTAAGAATGCCAGAATAGATGCCTATCTTTCAGAAGAAGGAATCTCCCAAAACTTCTCAGCTGCCAGAACTCCACAACAGAATGGAGTAGTGGAGATAAAAAACAGAACTCTGGTAGAAGCCGCAAGAACCATGTTGGCCGGTTCTGTCCTTCCCATCAACTTCTAGGCAGAGGCTGTCTCAACAACCTGTTTTACCCAAAACAGAGCTGTAATAGCGAAGAGATTTAAGAAGACTCCCTATGAACTCGTCAGCAACAGAAGGCCAAACGTGAAATATTTTCATATTTTCGGCTGCAAGTGTTACATCTTGAATGACAGAGAACAACTGGGTAAATTCGACAAGAAGGCGGACGAAGGAATCTTTATTGGTTATTCCTTAACCTCTAAAGCTTACAGAGTCTACAATACCAGAACCTGTGTTATTCAAGAAAGTGTTAATGTGTCCTTTGATGAAAGTACATCAGGTTCCTCTGATCGTAAATCAACAGAGGGGACACAGAATGAGCAGAAGAAGCCAAGTTTTTCTAAGACAAGGGAAGAAAATATCAATCTTGTGTTCGATGATTTCTTCGATGATGATGATTCCTCTGTCAACATCAACAGAGGCAATCAAGCTCAGAATTCAACAGAATAGAATCTGACAGGTACAACTCTTACTGGTCCCTCCAATACTTCACCATCTACTTCTCTGTCTACAGGTGTTATTCAGAGAAATGAGGAACCACAATCAAATGTAGGAGAACCTGAACTAGATCCATCATCACCTCTGCTAACCAATATTGGCAGAGACTCCCTATTTGAAAGCTCACCTTCACAGAGCCATGTTGGCAACTCACAGAGCAATGAGGCCACTCTCCAAAGTTGTGTGCCACAGAGCCCTGGTGCCAATCCACAGAGCTCTGATGCTGAAGATCGTCTTTTCCCATCAGAAGCACAAACCCCTCATGTTGTCCATGCTCCCATGACAAGATGGATAAAGGATCACCCCCATCATCTTATAATTGGTGCTGCTGAAGATGGTGTGAAGACATGATCGGCCACAATCAATGAAGCTTTCTTTGTAAATTTTCTAAGCATGATTGAGCCAAAGAAGATATCTGAAGCCCTTGAAGATCCAAACTGGATAGAAGCCATGCAAGAGGAACTTCTGGAGTTTGAAAGAAACAAAGTTTGGTCTAGGGATGGAAACAGGGCGGGTATTAGGCGGGTAATGCATCCCCCGTCCCCGACCCCGACCCCCGTTTAAGTCCCCCGTCCCCGACTCCGTCCCGACTAATCCCCGACGGGTTCGGGGGAGAAAATCCCCGACGGGTACGGGGAACCCGTTGGGTACCCGTTTACGAAAAAAAATAATTAAATTATTTTTAAAGAAAATGAAATTAGCGAGTTTTTAATTTTTAAAACAAATAAATAAACCTCAAGTTTCAAAAACATATAATGATATAATCAACCATGTGTAATCATAGTTCATGACAAATTTTAAAGTATAAAATTATCAAGCAACGAATAAAAAACTAATTAAATTATATATAAAAATATATATCGGCTATTATTAGAGGCGGGTAGTACCATCCCCGACCCCGACCCCGAACCCGCTTCGGATATGAAAAACAATACCCGTCCCCGCCCCGTTACCCGATTAGCCGGGGAATCCCCGCCCCATTAGGGGCGGGTACCCGTGGGTACCCGACCCGACGGGTAAAATTTCCATCACTAGTTTGGTCCTTGGTTCAACTTCCTCAAAATAAGACTGCTATTGTAACCAAGTGGGTGCTTAGAAATAAAAAGGATGAAGATGGGATTATCATCAGAAACAAAGCCCGTCTAGTTGCAAAAGAATATTGCCAAGAGGAAGGTATTGACAATGACGAAACCTTTGCTCCCGTGGCTAGGCTAGAAGCAATAAGAATCTTCTTAGCCAATGCTGCTCACAAGGGTTTCAAGGTCTATCAGATGGATGTGAAGTCTGCCTTTCTGAATGACAAACTACAAGAGGAAGTTTATGTCCAGCAACCACCTGGCTTTGAAAGTTCAGAGTTTCTAGACCACGTTTACAAGTTAGACAAAGCTCTGTACGACCTTAAGCAAGCTCCCAGAGCCTGGTATGAAACTCTGTCCAACTTTCTGTTGACTAATCACTTCGAGAAAGGTACTGTCGATACAACTCTATTCTTTAGAAGGTACAAAAATGATATAATTCTGGTGCAAATATACGTTGATGACATTATTTTTGGGTCTACACGGCAAGAGTATTGTGATAGGTTTGAGGATTTGATGAAAAGCGAATTCAAAATGAGCATGATGGGAGAACTTTCTTTCTTCCTTGGTTTACAAGTAAAACAATCCATCAGAGGGACTTTCATAAGTCAGTCCAAATACATCTCTGATATTTTGAAAAAATATAAGCTCAACAATTCAAATCCAATGAAAACTCCTATTGCCACAAGAGTTAAACTTGACTCTGACCTTAAAGGTGAACCTACAAATGTCAAGAACTACAAAGGCATGATAGGGTCACTTCTGTACTTAACTGCTAGCAGACCTGATATAATGTTTGCAACCTGTCTCTGTGCCAGATTTCAAGCAAATCCTAAAGAATCTCATTTGACTGCTGTCAAGCGCATATTTAAATATCTGAAAGGGACTCAATTCTTGGGTCTCTGGTATCCTCTTAATTCTGGTTTCGAGCTTGTAGCATATACAGATTCAGACTATGAAGGATGCAAGAATGACAGAAAGAGTACTTCTGGTAGCTGCCAATTGCTTGGAGAAAAATTGGTGAGTTGGACATCCAAGAAACAGAATTGCGTATCAACTTCTACAACAGAAGCAGAATATGTTGCTGCTGCCAGCTGTTGCTCTCAAGTGATATGGATGAAAACCCAACTCAAAGACTATGGCCTGGAGTATGGCAAAATTCCAATTCTGTGTGACTCCAAGAGTGCCATCTCAATAACAGCTAATCCAGTTCAGCACTCCAAGACGAAGCATATCGACATAAGGTACTACTTCTTAAAAGACCATGTTGAAAAAGGGACGATTGAAATGTATTTTGTTTCAACCGACTTCCATCTTGCTGACTTGTTTACAAAAGCCCTTGATGAGAGGAGATTTAACTTCTTAATCAGCAAATTGGGTATGCTGAACATGTCCTCCTAACTCTGTTTAAACTCAACAGAGCCTCTGATGATCATACCAGAGCTCGGTCAAATAGTTGGGTAGGATAGTTCAACAGAGCTTCTGATGTTCACCAGAACTCTGTCATGCATACTTTTTCAACAAAGCTCAGTGAATCTGTCTGTATATATTTCTTGTTTGTATTTTTTTTTGTATAAAGTTTTTTTAATCTTTCAAAAGGCTTAAAAGAAAATCTTTCAAATAAGCTCATATTTCAAGGGGGAGCTTATAAAGGAAAGTGTGCATAGTTTTAGGGGGAGCAAGTCAAAATTCTATTTCCAAATCCAAAATGAATTTGCCTTTGAACTACAATGAAAAATCTTTTTGAAGAAATAGGGAAAACCTGTTCTGATGAAAACCGTTTGATAACGTTAAGAACTTAACAGAACTCTGATATTTCACCAGAGCCTCTGTTGTTTCTCACCAGAACTCTGTAAAATTTCTGAGTCAGTTCTGTCTTTGTTCTTTGACTACTTTCACATCAAATACAGAATTTTAAATGTTTTTGGGTAAAGGTGAAACATCTTGGGTTACTTGAAAGAAATGGAAAAGGTTACTCAACAGAGACAAAACTGTGCTGAGCTCCACCAGAGCTCTGTCGGTTTTTCTGCCACGTCATCAGAAGCACGTCATCAGAGATGTGGGTCATTCTTTAAGCATCAACCATTTGTCACCATCACATCTCTAACCGTGAAGGTTTGCTTGCCC
The DNA here is from genome assembly GCA_033807775.1 of Saussurea involucrata. NCBI lineage: Eukaryota > Viridiplantae > Streptophyta > Magnoliopsida > Asterales > Asteraceae > Saussurea > Saussurea involucrata. Next base: position 88,727,763 of record CM066320.1, on the reverse strand, counting down.
AAAAGATGTCAGAACCAAACCCTACGTGGCATTCTCTGATTGAAAGACAGACCACTAGCTGTTTTCACGTTATACTGTAGAGGCCGTTCCACTGTCTGAAACTCGAGTACCTACAGTACCTACGTCGTTAATCTAGCCACATGTTTAGTGTATAAATACCCACTCTCAGGACCCATCTCATGATTACGCTTTCGAATCATTCAAAACCCTTCATCATTCCCTCTCAAAGATAAAAACCGTTGAGTTCTTCAAGAAACCCTAACCCGCAACAATGGCCGAACCTCAACATTCTACTGAATCAAGTAGAATAGGCCCTGTTGATGCCATTGTTATCCAACCCTACGAGTTTGCTGATAACACTACCGTTTTGATGCAAACCCTGGTCTCTACTTACCATTGTACGACATCTTTGTAGAGTTTTTCAGAAACTCTGAAGTTTTTCATAAACTCTGAAGTTTTTCACAAACCCTGGTCTCTACTCTGAAGTTTTTCGAGCTTGTCGGAAACGTTGATGCGGGAAGAAACGCAGGAGGAGGATCCATACGCATTCGTGCCAGAACCTTCAGAAGAATATTTGGGATGAAGACAAGAAGAGAATTAGGGATTCGAGCATATGGGAAACCCCCCAAAGTAGAGACTCTTCTTGATTTTGTAAAGTTCTTAGGTTACAACAAAGACATAAATAGGATAGGAGAGTTCAGAAGACACACTGAATAGAACCCTTACCTGTAAGTCTGGTAGCCAAGATCAAACAAGCACAGAGATTCTACAAATCATGTATGGGTTATTCTTCAACAGAAACTTCGATTATGCCAAAATCCTTTACAGGGACCTTCTTGCTGCTGTGAATACCAAAACAAATGCTCTAGCCAGAGGTGGAGAAGTTGGAGTCCACAAGTTTTTGAAATCAATAAGGTTTCCTCGTTTTATAAGTCTGGTAATCCGAGAAGCCTTCCCATTATTGCAGTTAACTCAACAAGGAAATCGTACACCTATTTGGGTCATGTCAAAATTCCAACCCACGACTTCAGGTGAATATCCCTTTATCAGAAGAGTTCCAGGTACAATGATAGCCCTTATTCATCCAGAACACCTCTCTATCCAAAACTATAATATTGATGCTCAACCTCAAGAACCTGAGGTGAGAACCCCAACATACTTAGGATCTGAGCCTTCATTAGAGAGTTTGAATGAGTAAATAGGAGAAGAAGTTAACAGAACAGAGGCAAGAGTACCCGAAGTGGGGTTTTCCTCTAGAGTGATGGAGGAGGAAGTACAGAACAGAGCATCCACTATGGAGGTTGTTCATGAGGAAGAAAGGGAAGCTACAGAAGAGGTGGCAGAGAGATCGCCCTCTTCTGGTAGGCGTGAGGTACATGTGTTAGAGAGTGAACAAGAGTAAAATGCTATACCCGTAGGAGCCGAGGGAAATGCGAGCTTAGAAGAAGATGTTCAAAATTTGAACAAACATGTGAGATTCCAAAGCCCAATTCCCAGTGCTGCCACATTAACTATTCCTGGTGATCAAGACCAAAGGAATATTGAAACAGAGGTGCACACCTCGAACCCTAACCAGCAAGAATCACCAGAGGCGACTCTTCATGTCTCTGGTACACATATACCTGGGGAATCTATTTTTGGTAATGATGTTCCTTTGCCCCAGAACATCAATAGGTCACCTCCACACGATGATGCCTCTGTGGCTCATATAGACTTGTCACAAAATAGACCTGAGATCGTTCGCATCTCACATAGCCTCTGTCCGACTCAGGGACAATGGGAGACCTTAGTTGAACAAAGGAAGATTTTGCTTGATCCAAACTCTTCTCATCACATCCGATTCCCTTCACCAGAAACTGAGCTGTAGGAGGAAATCGAGATCAGAATACCTGTAGATGCTTCTGTTCAAACAGTTCATCGAGGATCGGGTAGAAGTCCTCCAAGAGCCAACATAAACGCAACTCTTCAGAAAGGCACCTCTGAACTCGAGGTTGAACTGAATCCATCTGTTGGAGTCAGGGTTACCCCCGTTGAAACTATCACAAAAGCATAGTTCATAAGCTTCTGTGATAGTATCAACAACTCCTTGAATGAGTATAAACTTATCAATGCATAGAAGGAGGAGCTGATCCGCTAGGAAAATGTTTCTCTTAAAGAAGAACTATAATGATTAACAGTTAAATATGCAAAGTTACAACAGATGTATATTGATGTCGAAAGAGCCATAACAGAAGCTGAAAGGGTCAGAGCAGAGGAAACAACAAAGACTTCGACAGAGCTTGCAGAGCTGAAGAGACTTATGATAGAGAATCATACAGCTACAATGAACAGAACCTTGCCCATCCCTACAGTTATTCTATCAGAATCAAACGTCAGAACCTTGACATAGCTCATCAATAACTCTGTTAAGGAATCCGTCAAAGAAGCCACGACATCATCTGCTACTCCACTCAACATCTCCAGCCCAAACCCCAATGACTTACCCATGTCAGTTGGCCAAATAGGAGAATTTCGCAAATCAGTTCTTAGCCGGATGATGACGATTTCTTCAAAGTTTGTGATGAAAGCCCAGGCAACAGAACGACATGTGCAAGCATCTCTTGACACTCACAAAGTTAACTTTGAGAGTCAAGTAGATGAGATCAGAACTGCCGCAACAGAAGTTGAAGATACATTGAGAAAGGTTGTCACCATCTTCACAGATGCAATCCTACAGACTGCCACACAGAAACGACCTACAAAAGGAGCACCAGAAGGCAAACCATCGAGTAAACGACCTAAGTTTGTTGTTCCTGCCTCACCCAATACTGGAATTGCATTCTCTGATGATGATGACTTCCACGATGCACGAGAAGGTAATTCAGACAATCAGATGGGTGAGTCCGCAGAACAACAAAAGGGGGAGAAGGAAAAAGAGAAAGAGAAGGAGACAGAGAAAGAGAAAGAGAAGGAGAAAGAGCCTGAGAAGGAGAAAGGGACAGAGGGGTCAGAGACAGAAAAGAACAAGGGGAAAGGGAAGTAATAGAGGAAGAGGCTGAGAAAGGAGATAACAAAAGAGATGACAGAGATGACTATGGTTGTGTTCGAGTACATGTTCAACGATCGAGTCGTCAAATCACCAGAACCTTCAACTCAACAACCACCAGATATCATCATATTAGACACCCCTCCTACTTCTCCCAGAACTGAACCAGAGAGAACATACCCATTCTCTGCTGATGAACAAATAAGCCAAACCCAACCCCAAGTTCAAACCCAAGCTGCTCAAGAGCCCGTGCTAGAACACGTTGACATTCTTATGGCTAAAACCCATGAAGATCAGAACCCCATTCAGCCAGAACAGAACCCAGAAACATCAACCCAACACACCGAGAAACCATCCTTAGAGGAATTATTTGGTTTTCTCTATGCTGACAGAGACATCATTCCTGTCAATGCCAAACCCATCAACCCTTACCTCAACCCCATCCGAATAAACACAATCCAAGATGCAAGGCTAAAGTTCATACAAACCAAGTCTAATCTGAACAAAGCCATAAACATAAACTTCGGTATTCGCAGGATCTTAGACATCAAGCATAGGAAATTCCAACATGACAGAGTTGTGTACCATGAGTACACTGTTGAATCAACAGAAGGCAAGAACGAGTACTTTAACGACAACGATCTTGTGCTTCTAAATCCGTACGATCTGATCATGCTCCATGCCTACTGCTTGAACTTCTCAAACAGATTCAAACCTGCAAGAACTGCTCTACCAGAAGTTCGATTCGCTATGCAAGAGCACATTAATCTCAGAATTCAGATTGATTTTCAGCTAGGCATAGAGTTCGAAGTTGAGAAACTAGCGATTGCACCTCCAAATGAAAACCTTGAGGGTTATGGCCACTACAGGACTGGAACCGTAGTTGGAGATCCTCCAGTCTTCATCTGCCGACAGAAGAAGATCAAGAAGGCCATCAGAATATCTGAAGCCCACAAGTACTCAAGTGAGTCGCTGGTGTATCTCAAGAACATAATTCAGAATCTCCCAAGAGAGAAGTGTCCAGAAGAGCAACTAAGGCTCTGCATCGAACAAATAGATCTTATGATGGACTTCCGTGAGCTGATTAGAAGATTCGACAAGATCCTAAGGGGAGATAATTATGCCTAAATGTACTTATTCTGTGTTGTAATATCTCAGAAGAATAGTGCAAGGATCACAGAGGTCAATTCTCCGTCTTTTGTTTATATCTTTGCAAGTTTGTAAATTTTTATTTTCAATACTTAGGGGGAGATTGTTAGCCCCAAGTATCTCTTATGTAAAAGTATTGAAAATATTATCAAGTCAGAAGACCAACAGAGATCAAGCAGAAGACTTAGAAGAAGCTCATCAAGAAGACCAACAGAAGTCAACAGAGTTCTGGTGGAACCAACAGAGCTCTGGCAGAAGATCAACAGAAGAACTGTTCATTCCTGAAGACAAACAGAGCTCTGGTCTAATGAGCTCTGGTGAAGTGAAGACCTTTGTGGTGCCTAAGTCTCGTAAGAAATCATAAGTGTCAGACACGTGTCTACACTTTCCACGTATGCCCTAAAGAAAGGAGACACACTTTCCATGTGTCATTCCAGGTTACGATAGTACACTGTCTACACTTTATCAGGGCTATAAATATTGAGGTAGTGGAACAAACGATTGTAAGCTTTTGGAAGAATACTTTTCCACAATTGTTAAAGCACACACTGCAGTATTCCATAGCACTATCTCCATACGATATTGTGTCCTGTGAGATTTCCGAACACACACTTGAACGTGTTCTTGGTGTGATTCATTATCAATATACGAGCAGCTTTTATACTTGATCTTGTTATCATTATTACTGTTCTATATTTGATACTCACAGTTATTATATCGTTTACACAATCACTCACATTAATGGCTTTATTTAATATGCTTCCGCTGTCTATTTTCTTACCATTATTGTGATGCAACGTGAATCTGGGAACCTACAGTCTTCCTCCCCGTAACTTTGTTTTAGTAAAACATTTGGAGTTGGCGATTGGCTCATTAAATAATTCTTACAAGGCTCAGTGTGATGAAATGTGAAAGATTATAGACAAACTTTCTGACGAAGTTAGCCGAGCTATGATAGGGAAATCTGTGATTGAAACACTAGTTACCGAATTCGAAGCTCAACTTGATCCAAAATCTCAGCCTACACCAGAAAGCAAGGTACCTCCTAACCTACCTTTACATGAACTTAAATCTCAGTTGTTAACCCGATTGTTAGAGCAAGGTGATAATAACTCCGGAGAAGAGTTGGAGTTAGTTGGTTTTTTGAGAAGACAAACCGAAATACAAAACCAGTTACCTACCCAAGCTGATATCCATACCTTAAACAAATCCATTTCAGATATGACCCAAGCCATTTCCTATGGCTTCAAAACCCTTTCTCATCGTATCACCGTTTTAGAGCAAACTTGCGGTGTTCAAGCCCAATCTAGTTAGAGAAAGCATGATGATCAAGATCCTGATCCAGATCATCAGAAAGTGGGGGAAACAAGTGGTTCTGGTACACAAGTTGAAATAGTTGTTTTGGATGTTGGTACAAGTGGTTCTGGTGGAAATGTACAAGAAGGTGATGTACATGGAGTTCTTGATGATATCATTCCTACAGTTGAAAAGCCTGAAGGAAGTGATAAAAGAACAGAAGAGGAGAAAATGGATGATGATCTTATTCAGGATATCATTTATGTGGATTCTGAAGATGAACCTGAAAATACAGTTATCAAGATAAAAGAGGAATTTAATGATGTGTTTGATGCTGTGAATGTACAACCTGTTGTTTCTGACTCTGATGATGATAATGTTTCTAAAGCAGATGATCCAGTTATAGATGTTCCAGTCATACCAGATTTACCTGAAGGGAAGATAAAAGATCCGGTATCTGAAGCAGAAATGACAGTATTCCAGTAGTTAATTGATCAAGAATATTTGATTGAAAGAAGATGGCACATGATACGGATTCTTACTCCATTTCAAGAGGATGTAAGAAGATATTTATTTGTGAGTAGAGTTCAACCGATCGATAAGATAAAGTTGTATTCCATTGAGAAGCTACCATCCCTACACCAGATTGAGTACCTATACTTGATGAAACACAAACACCAAGAATTGAGGTTGGTAAGAACAGATAAAGAGATTGTGAGGATTACAAAGATTGAATCATAAAGAATACTGAATGTGTGGTATCCAAGATTCACAGTCTATAGAACGTATGGTAAAGAATGGTCGTTCAGTGAAGCAAATTTCAAGTCTTTGACACGTGAAGACTTTTTCCGATTATATGACATTCTTGCCAGACTTCCCAACAAAGACAAGACATGGTCTGAGGCGTATCAATTTGTGAAAAGATTTATGAAAAATCTAGTAAAGCTGTCTTACCGGACTGAATTTCAAATGGAATTGGAGGCAGGTCAGATCAGAGTAAACGTGTTAAAGCCTAATAGAAGATTGTCTGATGCTCAAGGCATACCTGTGTATACGATTCTAGAAAAGACAGAATTTGGGATTGTTTATTTTAATGGATAGAAAAGGAAGAAGTTCATGAGATTCACTGAAGTCAACAAGTACAGTGATGGAACTTTCAAGGTGATAAAGATTCAGTTGAATGAAAATCTCAGATTGGATCAACAAAAGGTGGTGTCTTTAAAAGAGAAAGAGAAGATTATGATCAACAAAGCTCTGGATGTGATTGAGAAAAGACTGGAATACATAAATGCTCTAAGAAGGTTTGAAATCATTTTTGGGATAAGGAAGAGATACATACCTCCAGAGCAGCTGAGACGAATATTGTGTTCTTCTAACCTGGATCCAAAGGGGGAGATTGTTGGTGCACGAAATGTTAATTGTATCCATGTTAAGGGACTTGTTTTGTAATTTCCTAGTCTAGGTATAAATAGCCTAGATTCTCTCTTAGAACATAACTTTCCATATTCAATCACTTGTATTGTTCTCTCCATCTTTGTAATCTCAATCCTTGATGTTAATGAGAGATGACCAGTGATTGTTGATCATATCTTTACATACTTGTTTCTGGATTCACATATACATTCATAGTTGTCGGACGGTATTGGGTGAAATTTTTCTAAGTGTTCAGGTTGTCGGACAACACCGAGGGTGAACAGTATCTTGTCAGAAAAGCCTTATCCGACTTAGTTCTCTTGTCGTACGCGTTTTACCTGACAACAGCCGGTTGTCGTACACGTTTTGCCCGACTTTCTTCAAGTGTTGGTGAATTTTTTGGAACTTGTACAAGTTTTGTTCGACAAGCTTTTTGTCCGACAAGAATTAGTTGACTGAGTTTGGATTTTTAGAGTTGACTTTCTATGTGATTTGACCTTTTGACTGAGACAAATTCTGAGATTAGGATCATCACAAGTGATTTAAAGATGACTACTCGAGATGCTCTAGCAATTGAAACTAATTCAAAACCTCCTGTTCTATTCAAAGGTGAATATTAGCAGTGGAGAGACAAATTTCTAGATTTTCTAGTAAGGCATGCAAATAGAAAAAATATAAAGGAATATTCAGATAATGGTCCTATGAAAGAGATAAAAGTTAGGACTCCTGCAGTCTAAAAGAGGTTGTTGTTGAAAGTATTGAAGTTAAAGATCTGAAGAGCTATACTCCTAAAAAGAAGATGATATTGAAAAACAGTTCAACAATCAAATTCATTAATTATCCAAAGCTTATCGAATTATATCTATATCATTATTGATAGTTATAAGAAAACTGAAAAAATGATGTGGGATCAATATGAGAAAACGATGGGTTCTAATGTAGGGAATAAGATGAATATTGAAAGTTGTATCAATAGCTATGAGAAGTATAGACTTAACGAGGGTGAAAGTCTTGAAGAGACTTATGACAGGTTTGTGACACTGTTGAATGATCTGAGTAAGAATAAGACTGATAAGCACCTGATAGAGAATAATGTAAATTTTTTTAGCATTCTACAACCTGAGTGGAAGAAATTTGCTAGACAAATGAAACAAAACAAGATGTTGGCTGATATGGCTTTGCATGAGGTGTATGAAATACTAAAGCATAATGAGGAGGAAGTGGAAGAGATAACAGAATAGAAGAAGAAATCTGAAAAAACAATTGTTGATCCACTAGCACTGGCAGCTGATAAAAGAGGGAGATATTCTTCGAGGAGAAGGTCAAGTAATTCTAGAAGAGAGAAGGAGTTAAGTGAACCCGAGAAGGAATTGAATATGCATTGTAAATTAGATGAAGGTGAGAACTTGAAACATGTTAGATCTGGAGTTTGTCAAAAACCTAAGTGTTAAAAGTCTGAAGTGAAGACTCAGACTTCTGAGAAAGAAGACTCAGAAGTTCTGAAGAAGAAGAAAATGTCATACGCTCAAGTGTTATGTTCTGAGTATGCTTTATCAGAATAGTGTTTAGAAGTTCTGAACAAGTGGTTCAGAACTTATGACTTAGACCTTTTCTATCTTTGTAATTCTGTTATTAGTTACCATATTAGAACACATGTCATTGTTCTAATGGTCTGTTTTGTATATGTATTGTAGCTTTAGTATTTCCATACAGTATATATAGTTGTTAGCAATCTGTAAGATAATTAACTTTCGTATTCACTCTTGTAATCTTTGAGAGATTTATCTCTATAGATCTGTACTTTGTTCTTCATTGAATACAAAGCATTTTGCATCAATTCTCAATGTTTCTATGCTTTGATTGTGTTCTTGATTGTTAATATTGATTGTAAGATCAATCCTGGTTCGTACAAAACAAGCCATGATTCTTTTGACAAGAGCATTCCAGAAGATATTTTACATGAAACCGGGTTCAAACAATCAAAGGTATTCATCTAGATCGAGAAACTTTGAGCATACAGACAAGTACAAAGGGAAAAAGAGATTTGTAGAGAAACGGTATGATGAAAATATAGGTGATGAGAAGAGGTTTGTGAAAACGTATGAGGAGAAGAAACCTGACGAAACGGTTAAATGCTACAATTGTGGGAAGCTTGCTCACTTCGCGAAAGAATGTCGAAAGCCTATTATTCGTAATTCTGAATATTATAAGAATAAAATGTTTTGGCACAACAAAAGGAAGCGGGAAAATCTTTAATGGCGGAGGACAACCACTAGTTGGATATAATAGACGATGAAGCTGAGAATGATGAACAAGCCCACATGTGTTTAATGGGGAAAGAGTATGAGGATGAAAATTTTGATAATGATGACAAAATATCTTGCTCTTCAGAGTCAGGATCGGACGCAAACAATTTATCCTATATTGATGTCATGAAACAAATGCATGCATGATGCTTGAACTCCCGGATTTACAAAACAAACTTAAAAGGAAAAAGCTCATGTTGAAAAACAGCATCAAGTCATTTGAAGATTAAATAGAGATCGTGCTGAAAAACGTGACGTGATTAGTTAGTTATCTGAAATTTCTGAGAAGTATAAAAAATCAGAGATAGAGAATTGCGTTTGTTCAAAAATTTAGTTTAATAAAAAAATGTTAACAAAAATTTAATTGAAAAAGTAAATGTTTTGAAATCCAAACTTTAAAAAAGAGGTCAAACTGATTAGACTATTCATCCAAACAAACAAAAAGAATTTACATATTTTAATTCGAAAAGGGGTATCGGATATGACAATCCTCATTACTTAGAGAGGACTTTCAAAAGTTTTTTTTGAGAGGAATAAACCAGGCAATTTTATAGCAAGGAAAAATAAAAAACATCAGGCAAGAAGCCACCATCCAAGCCAAACGGCGAACCAATACAAGTTAGAAACAACGCCATACCAAGCAACAAGTAACCAAAATAAACACAAGCTAACAAAGCTAAACAAGCTATAAAAGAAAATAACAAAGAACTTCCTCCAGAGCCACCTCCAATGAAGCGCAAACAGACCATCCCGGACAGAATAACTACCCAGCATCTTCACTCGTTGTTGTTCTTCGTTTCCGCATCTTCCAAGTCACTTTTATCGACACAATAGCCAAAACTTCCTTCACAAGCTGCATTGCAGGACGGTAGACATTTGTAAAGATTCTTCTATTCCTCTCTTGCCATATAAAATACACCGTCGCCGAAAGAGCCAATTGTTGGCGGTAGGACTTTGGGCCTAATAATGTGCTCGAAAGAGCCGCCATAATCCCATCCCAATCACTCGGGAAGCCATGCCAATCAACCTCATGACAAACTTCCTCCCAAACAAGATTAGAGAAAACGCAACCAAAAAATAGATGAGAATGGGAATCCATGCAAGTCCCACAAAAAGCCCATTTAAAATCAGGGGGGTCTTCCTTCCATGAAATTATACGGTCATGAGTCGGGTGTCTACGTAGGCAAGCAATCCACATACAGAACGCATGCTTAGGCACATGACCCTTAAACCACACATGCTTGCACCATGAAATGAGCTCACGTGGGCCATCCAACCTACGGTATGCTTCCCGAACAGAAAAGTCGACCAAGTTATTATGATTGTCAACCCAACACAAGGTGTCTCGACCACCATTCCCCAAGATCGGTAGCTGAATATCCATAAGATCCGAATACCGATCCAACCAAGCTTGAGGCCACACACCATTAATCACCGCATAAAGATCCCGAACCGTGGATAGAGGCGTAAGATTATAAGAAGAAACAAACCGAAAAGATATTAGCGAAGAAAGATTTCCATGTGGAAGCCATATATCATCCCATGCATTCGTCCCACTCCCATCACCTAATGACATCCGAAAGAAATGCCGCAAGTGAGGTCGAAGATTCATAAGCTTGGTTAAAATCCATGACCACGATTAGTTTCGTCGAGCCCTCCAAAAAGGTGTACCACGTAAACAATGCCTATAAACCCATTTAACCCACAACGAATTACGCTTGTGAAGAATATCGCAAATGCTCTTGGCAAGTAATGCGTGGTTCCAAGTGGCCAGCCGTTTAAGCCCTAAACCACCACAATCACTTGGTTTACAAACATCCGCCCAAGCAATCCTACACTTTCCCTTCGAAGAGTCACCTTGGGCCCATAAGAAGTCCCTAAATAACGCCTCAAGCTCATGAATCACCCCCTACGGAATTGCAAAAATCGCCATCCAATAAAGTTGGAACGATTGGAGGACCGATGCAATGAGTTGTTTCCTACCACCAAAAGAGAGAAACTTGGCTTTCCAATTGTGAATACGATTCCTTACCTTACTCACCAACACTCCAAAATCCGCCACCTTCAGTTTTTTGGGAGATAAAGGCACACCCAAGTAACGAATCGGAAAGGACCCCATTCGGAATGGAAGGCATGTCATAATAGCGTTTTGTGTGTCTATAGGCACATTACCAAAGAAAACTTCACTCTTCTCTAAACTCGGTGAAAGACCCGACCGAATTCGAAATAAATGAAGGGCCTTCTTAAGCACCTCCATCGAATCCACATCTCCCCGCGTGAATACAAACAAGTCATCCGCTAAACACAAATGTGTGATCTCAAGATCCGCACATCCTTTATGGTAACCAAAGTTCACAGCCTCTTCAATGCACCTACGAAAAATCATAGCGAAACCCTCCATAACAATAGTAAAAAGATAGGGGGAGAGGGGATCACCTTGCCTTATACCTCGCGCACTGTTAGGTCTAGAGTTTTGTCAAAAACACAAGTGTTGAGTTCTGAGTAAGAAGACTAAAGAAGACTCAGAAGACTCAGAAGTTCTGAGTAGAAGACTCAAAAGTTCTGAGTGAGAAATCTCAAAAAGATTCTAAGTGTTGGATTCTGACTAGAAGGTTCAGAGTTCTGAGTAGGAGACTCAGAACTTCTGACTATGAAGACAAATGTTCTGAAGCGCTTATTCAGAAGTATGTTCAGAATTCATATCTTGGGATATTCTCTGTTATATTCAGTTACTAATTAGGACACGTGTAATTGTTCTATTAGTCTGTTTCTCATATGTACTGTAGCTTTAGCTTTTTTCTACAGTATATATAGTGTTAGCAACAGTTTGCTAACAAATCTTTGATATAATCTTTGGTGAATCCATTTAGAGAAAAATTCATTGTAATATCTTGTAATTCACAGATTGTTAATAAATCATATGACCAGTTGCTGTGAATACGATCTTAATTGTTCATATTTGATTGTAAGAGTGTATCCTGGACTTTCACGCACCCTTAAAAAAACCATGTGTGACACCATTGATTGCTATCGAGAATGAAGGGGAGGTAATCATCTCCTTAATCCAAGCTACCATCACAGGGTGAAATCCCATTCCCACTAGCATGTTAAGAAGGAAGGTCCAATCGACCGTATCATACGCCTTTTGCACATCGATTTTAAAAGCACAACAAGGAGGGCCCGAGTCAATATGATAACCTTTAACAAGTTCGTGAGCCATTAAAATATTGTCAGAAATACGTCTCCCCGGGATAAACGCTGATTGAGCCTCGCCCACTAAAGAGCTCAAAGACTCCTTCATTCGGTTCACAATAATTTTACTAATGCATTTATATAATACCGAACAGCAAGAAATAGGCCGAAAATCCGTTACCCTCGTGGCATTTGTTCTCTTCGGTATAAGACACAACAAAGTGTGATTTAACTCCTTAGCAAGGTGACCACGATAGAAAAAATTGTGAATAGCAATAGACACCTCTGGTCCAACCACATCCCATGCAGATTTAAAGAACTTAGCAGAAAACCCATCAGATCCCGGAGCCTTGTCATTCCCAATCTGGAACATTGCATTCTTGATATCCAAATCGGAGATTGGCAGAATCAAGTCAAGAGCCTGGGACAACGAAAGTCTCCGTGTAAAGAAATCCGTGGGCATAGTCGGTTCAACCACAGTATCACGAACACCCAGAACCGAACGAAAATGCTCCCCAAACATCACCGGGACATCATCCCCATGTACAAATAAACCCGAAGCATCACAAATGGAGTGGATATGGTGAGTATGGCGATTTTCCCGTACCACCTTATGAAAGTATCGAGTATTTGCATCGCCGTCCAACAACCGATGCACCTTAGCCCTTTGTCTCGCAGCGCCCTCTTCATCCCAACAAGCCTGTTGATAGGCTAGTCGAAGGTGTGTTAGGTCCTCATGCAACTCAACGTTACCCGGGTCCTCATCACAAGCAACTTGGACCGCGTCTAATTCCACTTTCAAGGTGGCAACTCGACTAGATAAACTACCATACGTGGAGCGCAAGCTTCTAAGGGGAGTCTTTAGAAGTTTCAATTTAGAAGTCACCCGGAACATAAAGGTCCCATCCACCGGAGAGTGCCAAATATATTTTACAATCTGCAAAAAAAGAGGGTGTTCGACCAAAAAATTATCGAATTTAAACCCCCACACCTTACGGCGCACGCCCCCCTTAAAGGAAAGAATACCCGGCGAATGATCCGACATACCACGAGGAAGAAAGCTGGCGGAAGCATCATGGAAACGAGAGGTAAATTCCGAGTTAGCCATAATCCTATCAAGTTTTCGCAGAATCCCTCCATCTACATTCGGTTTTTGACACCACGTGTACTGAATACCCGAGTATCTCACATAAAAAATTTCAATATCCTCCACACAATCAAAGAATTCAACCATCTCTGAATTGCGTCTAGACACCCCGTCATACCCATCATGAGGGAATAACAACGCATTAAAATCCCCCATAATGACCCACGGCTTCGGCCCCAAAATTGCACGGAATTTCCGAAGACCCGACCACAACTCACGACGCGCTGTCCCGGTATTAGCTCCATAAATAACCGAAAGAAATAATGGCTCATCCAACCCTTTTACCCGAACTTCACAGTGCATAAACTGATGGTGAGCCTCCAAGACCATTACATCCATCATACATAAATCCCATGCGATCACAATTCGTGTTCCACCATCCGAACACATATGGTTTGAGCCCCACGCCCATCTCCCAAACGTACGTTTACAAATCTCTGGTAACAACGCAGATTGCACATGCGTTTCCACTATCGCACAAAAATTAACTCCATTTGTATGAATAAGATTCCTCACCTCCCGCTGCTTTATCACGGCATTTAGGCCACGAATGTTCCACATAGCATAACTTAACATTACGTACCTCCTGAAAGACCGGGATCCACTTCCAAAACCACTTCCTTAGGTCGACCCTTAGCCCCATGCATCAGTTGGTTCAATTCATCTCGTTTCCCATCCTTCACGTTGTCTACCAACACATTAAAACGATTGGATGTCTTAAGAATGCCTCGAAGAGGCTTGGTAATACCTCGGGGATGTATAGGCGCCCCCATAGACGGTGGTCGATTCGAGTTACTCTCCAACACATTGTTACTCGCCTTCTGTTTTTCTGAGTCACTCGGGACCTCCAAAACCACAGATTGGTTCTCCTCATCACGTGCATTACCCTTGGGGTCCAACGAAGCTGACGTCTCACAACCCACCTGTGGGTCACGTAACACATGCATGGGCTGCATAGGATCCACTCGTTTGGTGATCGAGGGAGGAACCGAAGGCACAACCGATTCCCCCACTTCATTACGATCTCGCACCTGCACATTTTTAGCCCGCCACTGTTTCTTTTCGACTCTAGTAAACCCATCCTCATCGACCGTCGGGCCCTTAGCCAATACTTTTCGAGCAACCACCAATTTGACACATGAACTCGTTTTGTGCCCGAAGACAAGGCAATGCGAACACTGAACCGGTTCCCATAGGTATTCCACACTAACTTTGACTCTAGAATCACTTCCCCCATCCAAGCACGGTATTTCAACCTCTAGGTCCCTCTTCAGTTCACCCACAGCCCATACTTCAACCAGAACCTTTGCAAAACCCGGTCTCCCCCAAGATTTCTCGCACATAGCCGAAGTACAGGAGTCCATTTGTTTGGGCACGCCAAGTGCGCTAGCAATACGGCTGATCCCCTCTCTATTGAACGCCACTAATGGTATATTATGGAGCTTTACCCATAGAGGGCAGGTGGTATGCACCGGTTTAGTTAGACCTTTCGTAGGGTCCCATGGGAAAACAAACAAAGGGATGCCCCTAATCATGAGTGGACCATTTTCAACCACCTGCGCGCAACCCCCTTCGTCATTGAACTTAAAAAAATAGATGCCATTCTCGTTCATCATAGCATCACTAAATTCAAACTTTCCCCATGCCATTTTCACGTAACGTTGTACCACCGGAAAGTGGAGTCGTGGTCCAAGAAAGTACCCAAAAAGAGTTGTCCGATAAGATTTTACTGCTTCTTTTGCAAGTTCAATAGGTATTTTTATGCTTGTTTTACCTTTATCTTCAAGAGGGTAGAATTGCAGGGTAGACGGCTCCTGTTTTCCCACAACAGCAGCAAATTGAAGTTTGCTCTTTTCACCTTCCGCAAACTTCAGTCGAGCATCGGCCACATCGCCGCGTTTGATCGAAAGTCTGTTCCACACGGGCTCACGACCCCCGTCCGACGTAATCTTACCCTGCTGCATTCCATTAGTCGTGGAAGAGGACGCCAACACTGTTGTAGGCTCGTTTATACCTGTTCCATTACCCGCCGCATCTCCATATCCCTTTTTTAGGATCGAAACCCCACCATATCTTAAATCATGTTTCTGGTTCATGAGCGACTGATCCTTATGGTTAGGGTTAGTCACTCCTCGCATCATAGTAGCCGTTGCCGCTATCAGTTGATCGAAATCCCAGACTTCGTTGTCTGACTCAAAACCCGACGCTCCCAAGTCCTCCATCGTAACCCTAGCAGTACCCTCAGTGACAGCGTCCTTCGCCATCTCATTCCCATGCAAAACCCCAGGAGGGTGCGTCCTGATGACGTCAGCCCTAGCGTTGCATGCAACGCCTTCACCATCCAACGTGCCCGTATCAACAGAGTGTGGGGTCTGCGCACTCCCAATGCCGCCATCGTCGACCATTGTGAACCGCCACTGATCGCAGAATGAAGCTTCACGCTGAAGCCTCGCCTAAAAACCCTAACTCTAGGAAACCCTAGAACGGGAGACGAAAACAACAGTAGAACTGTTGTGCTGAATCCCACGAGTTCCCAAGCGTGACAACGAAGGTGAAGAAACACACTCTATAACCAAGGACGAGAACCAAGGACGAGAACCAGAAAAAAACGACAGCAGCTGCCGGCGTAAAACAGCGCCGCCGCCGGCGAGAATCAAAACCCTAATCGGAAAAAAGCTCGAAAAGCAATCCCAAACCACGTAACAAAATCACACAAAAGTTTAAGAAACTCTCTAGCATGCAAACAAAGTAGTAATCGATCCCTAAACCACAAAGGAATCCACCAAGAACTCGATCAGAACTCCCCATCGTGAAGAAACCCTAATCGCACCCTAGAGAGAGAAATTTCCATTTTCTTGGTTCGCTTTGACTTTCAAAAGTTCCTACTTGGTAAAAGAAACGGCAAGTACAATATCGGATGGAAAAAAATCATGTGATGAAATTGAATAACAATTATTCAAATGACTCTAATTTTCTTTCATATTATTTTAAGAGCTACTCAGATGCTGAACTTGAGGCAAAACCTATTGATGGAAAAATTTATATATTGCCTCTTATATTGGAAAATAAAATAATTCAGCTTGAGGACATATTTGAAGGACAAAGAGAAGAGTTTGAAAACGAGAAAGTTGTATTTTTAACTAAAATCAAAGATCGTGAATCAAAATCTTTTACTAAACTTGAAGATATACCTGAATCGGATGAAAATACTGAAAATACTTCTACTGATTCGAATGTATCTTCTTGTAAAGCATTTTTGGGTGATAATGTAAATAATTCGAGTGAAAAATCTTCCAGTAAATTAAAAGAGTTGGACGATAATGTTCTACCAGATGTTGATTTTCAGAATTCCGAAGATTGTTTAGATGAGGAAGTTTGTAAGTTTGATTTTTAGCGAAGTTACCGAATCATGAGGATTTTGTTGTGAATGAAAATGAGATACCATAATTTTTTTCAAAGGAGAATCGTCAAAGTTTGTTGATGAAAAGGTTCCTGTGAATTCCTACCATTTTAAAAGTAAATTCAAGAAGTTTTCATAGAAACAAAAGAAAACTGGTAAGTCTCAAAAACGACTTGCTCGAACTTCTAATTTTTTTGACTATCATTCTTCTGGTGTTTCAGATAACAATCTAAAAAGGAACGAAGTTAAACAGGAGTGGCGTGTGAAGAAGTCCACATATGAAGTGGACTATGTGAATCATTTACCAATGCTCATAGTGACAGGTGAGTCTAGACCTGGAAAAAACTGATATGACACGCTAACCCGACATGAACTCGACACGAAATAAACGGGTCTGGGTAATACATTTCAACCCGTTTGAGTAAACGGGTTGACACGACACGACACGAAAGTTAGACAGGTAAGATCAGAGTCAAAACTTTTAACTCGAAAATGACCCAAATAACCCGTTTATATATATATATATATATATATATATATATATATATATATATATATATATATATATATATATAAGTTTTCTTTTTAATGTTTTGGATGTGGTTAGAACTTATAAGTTTGAAATATAAAATTTAGATTTCTAATGCTTTCATTTTAGTTTTGGATTTGTAGTTTTTTGTGAATTTTTAGTTATATAAATGTTAAATGGGTTAGGCGGGTCGGGTTAGGGTTGGGATTTTCTGACTCGTTTATTAAACGGGCCGTTAGGGTTTGACAGTCTTAACCCGTTTAACTTTCAACCCGACACGACACGACATGTTTGCCAGGTCTAGGTAAGTCTACAGATGTCATAACCACCTTCTATGAAATTCACGAACATCGTGTGACGGGGATGGAGGTCATGTGTCGTTCTTTTTAACGACTTCTTTTGTCAGTAGGTCTTGCAATTGACCTTTTGGGACCAACGAGGCGACTCCTTTTGTTATATGGTCGTAGTCATCATGGAAATCACACCTGTTAGCTTCAATCTTCCTAATCATAGAAGTATTTAGAAGTAGTGAAAAATAGGCTAAGTGAAGAAAGCCTCTTACAGAGGCTCTGCCGACATTACCGAGAAATCAAGGTCAAGAAGCTACAGAAGCAGCAGAGGCTTCCTACAGAAGCTCTGTCATACGCGCAAAGAAGACCAAAGACTCGGAATCCGGTGAAGACTGCTCCACAGAGGACCAGACCGCAGAACCTCTGTAAATCATTACAGAGCCTCTGTGGTCCTCACTGAGACTTGAAGATATTTATAATATCTTGCTACTGTTACAGGACCCGTACATCAACTTGCATGGTAGCATGCCCTGTCCAACGTCGACGTGTCAAACTCTGATTGGACTCAGTAGGGCTTAGTACATATTAGACGTCTGTTGCATTAAATGCAATACCACACGTCTGACTGTTCATGCCATCCTTGCAACTGTTCACGACATCCTCTCAACTATTCATACGTACCTCTTGAATAGTAGCATATGCTTTATGGTCCCCTTTAGAGTAGTATATAAGGAAGACTCATGTTGAGTTCTTCCTTACACAAAAACACACAATACAACACACAGAAAAACATTAAGAACTCAAAAGCTTATTCACCTTAAGAGTCATATCTGTTTTAAAGCTTTTTCTTACTCACGGTTCATAAACCTGTTCTTAATATATATTCAGTAAACTTTGAGATATAATATTTTGTTCACTGTTTATTTATATTCTGTTCTAAATCTATCAAACTTATCTGTTAGTTCTTTAAATACGCTTCCGCATCAAACCTTAAACCTGAACTAATAGATCTGATAATCTTGTTTAAGCAAAACGGGAACCAACAATTGGTATCAGAGCAAAGCTTGATTTTTAATATCAAGTGATCCTCGTTTTACAATTTTTATTTGATAGATTATTTTCTCTCTTCATCACCATACTTCTAGACATTAGTCGTACCCAGAAAACCTTCCAGATCTTCATACTTAGAAATCCTCCATCAGATTATCCTTTCCTCAAAATGACAAATACAAATAAATTTTTCACTGTTGGCTCACGAACCAAACCTCCTACTCTTCTTAGAGATGAGTATCCTCAATGGAAGATAAGAATGGTTCATTTCTTTGAGGGTACTGAAAAAACTCTCAAACAATATCTTTACAATCCTCCTCCAGTTCCGATGATAACTATGCCACGTGTACCAGCTACTGCTGAATCTGCTGAAATCCCTGAACATCAAAAACCTAAGCCAAGAGAAGAATGGTCAAATGAAGATAAGGCAGAAGATGAAGTTGCACAGAAAACAAAGAGAATATTGATCATGGCAATCCCCAACGAACCTTTTCAATCCTTAGATGCATGCGAAACAGCGCACGATCTCTGGAAAGAATTAGAAAGACAGTTGGAAGGAGGTGCTAAAACTCAGAAGAACCGAATGGCACAATACATAAATGAATATCATGCTTTCAGAGCCTCTGCAACAGAATCTCTGCAAACAACATACGACCGGTTCAACTCTCTCATAAACAAATGCAAAAAGTCTGGTATTCACAGAACCACGGAAGAAAATAACGTCATGTTTCTAAAGAGCCTGAACGATGAGTGGCTTCAGTTGTGTATGTCTTTACAAACAAATCAGGATCTAGACTCCTGGACACTCTCTGATCTCTATGGAACACTTGCTGCACAAGAGCCTCAAATAGCTCAAGCTAAAACACTAACCATTATGCCATACGCATTGGTTAGTAAATCTACAGAGGCTGCAGACAGACCAAGAAATGAGAGATCTACAGAGCAGAAAAAGAAGGAGAAAAAGAAGATGGTAATGGTTGATAGCGAAGAAGACGAGCTGATAGAGGAAGAGATAACTCTTGCGTCATTAGCTAAATCAATGGCTCTATTGACAAGAGAGTTTAGAAATAGCTAAAGGATTTCTGGTAGAAGAGATGATGAAAGAAGAGAAGAATCAAATGACCGACAGAGGTCAGACTACAGAAATGGTGACCTACAGAGATCGAGCGACAGAAGCTACAGAGGAAATGATCAACAGAGATCAGATGACAAGGTAGGCCACACACAAGAATGCTACGAATGTGGTAAACCCGGTCATTACGCAAACGAATGCCGAACAGAGAAAGGTGGAGACCTACAGAAGTCTGACGACCGAACTAGAAACATCTCCCAAGGTTGTTTCAACTGCGGCAAGCCAGGTCATTTCGCAAAAGAATGCAGAAGTAGACCAAATCGCCCACAGAAGGACTCAGCTTTTTACAAAAAGAAGCCGGGTATTACGCACAAAAATCTCTAATGGCGAACAAAGGGCATTCTGAGGCAAACAAAGAAGACTTCGAATCAGACTCTACCTCTGATGATGAATTTCCCACAAATGCCCTGTTCTGTGGCATGGCAGAAGTTGACTCCGGCACTGACAATGAGGTATCCATTTCAAACTCTACCTCAAGTACTAATTCTGTAGATGATGATTTATTTAAACTTAACATTGAACTGAACGATATAATTGAAAGCATTCAGAAAAAAGCTAACCTTTAATGAGAGAGAAGTAAGGCTTCTCACTCAAGAAAAAGCCAAAATCTTTGAAGAAAAAAGAAAAATCGAAAAATATTGGAGCAAAAATATAGATCCTTTAAAAAGGCAAATTTCTGATTTAACCTATGCTTTAAAAATCAAAACAAAAGAACTTTCAGTTTCAAGAAGTGAAACTACAGACATAAGAGCTCTCAAAAAATACTTTCAAAAGGAAAGAGAGGTACTTTGGCAAGATCTTTTAAGAAGAGAAGTTTTAATTAAAAACTATAAATATGCACAGAAGGTGTATGAAAAGGTAAATTCCCAAATAGCAAGACGAGGAATAGGGTACAGTGATATTACCTTAGGAGTTGAAAATAAACGACTAAAACCTCTGTCCTCTCTATTTGTTTTGGGAAAAACTAACAAACCAAACTTTCCAAACTTACTCTCTGTAAGTAAAAGGGTTAAAATCTCTGCAGAACCTCACTTGAGGAAACATACAAAGATGATCAATGTGTGGTTTGAAAACACAGATTCATCATCTTCAACCTCTGTCAATAGAGAAAACAAACCAAAGAAATATCTGAAAACACAAGATCAGATTGGTATCTTTAAGTTTGGTAAACCAGAGACTCAAACACAGGTCGCTTTTGTCTGTATGATAAATGTCGAAAAGAAATTGTCAGCAGAAACTCCTGAGTTTAAACCCATCTTTTTAGAAGAAAAACTTGAAGAATCTATTGAAAAAGAAATTTTGGAAGTTTTGAAATCAAATATTTTAGAAAATTTCTGTACATCTTCTATAGATCAAAAACTCACTGAAGAGATCTCATCAGAAACTTCTGCCATCCACGAAAGTTTTTCTACAGAGGAAGAAAGCTCGTATGATACATGCTCAGAAAATCCAGCCTCTGTCGAAAGAAATGTCTCAACCTCTGCATATGAGGACGATTCATCCTCTGACGACTCAGAGACTGATTTCAAATCAGGGATAATTCCCTGTGACACAGAGGATGTCAAATTCTCCTCTGAAGTTCTTAACAGAACAATTTCTCCAAAAGAGAAAATCACAGAGATACCTATCCATCCAGATTTTCTCAAAATGTGTATACAAGTCAAAACCTCTACAGAGCTTGAAAATCTGAAAAAGGCCTCTGAAAATCCAAAAAGCTTAAAATTTTCAAAAACTTTAAGAAAAATCAAAGAGAATCCCACTTGGCAACAAAAGGGAAAATGGCCTAAAGCTAAGAAATATTTTTCCTCTGTGACAGTGAAGAAAGATGTTCACCACAGAAGAGAGTCACAGAAGGCAGGAACTAAACAAGACTTTTGCAAACAACATTCTAGTATTCATAGATCTTCTTGTAATAGGAAATCTAATGTAAAGAAAGAGTGTAATGTCTCTGTGGCTCAGTTCAATGAATTCAATGAAAAGTTCAAACAAATCACATCTCATATTCAATACTGTCATTGTTTTGATCTTATGTTTAGATTGAATAAACACTTCTCAAGTCCAGATTGCTTTCTCACCACTGAAATTCGAAAGTCAGAACCACAAGAGAAACAATCTGATTCTTCTACAAAAGATAAAATATATTTCAAGAATGCTAAGGCAAACTTGAAAAATTCTAACAATATTGGACCCATGTGGATATGGTACCTAAATCTCTGTGATTGTCTTACAGAAGCAACATGTGCCAATTTGGTATCTTGACTCCGGATGCTCAAGGCACATGACTGGCAACAGAAGATTACTATCCACATACAAAGAAACACACGATGGTGGATCTGTAACTTTTGGAGACAACATGAAGGGACACATCAAAGGCTATGGAGTCATACAGAAAGAAAATGTCTCTGTATACAAAGTTGCATATGTGAATGGCCTCAAACACAACCTACTAAGCGTAAGTCAACTCTGTGATATAGGATTCGATGTGTTATTCAAAAGAACTTTCTGCTCTCTACAGAGTGAAAACACAGGAATGGAACTTCTGCGAGCTGAAAGAAGAGGTGATCTATACCTAATGAATTTTACTTCAAAATCCAAGGACAAAGTTTGCCTAGTAGCCTGCAAAAGTGAAGAAGCGTGGTTATGACACAACAGGTTCTGTCACTTAAACTTTCACACCTTGGATAAACTAGTAAAACTCAATCTAGTTAAAGGTTTGCCAAATGTTAAATTCAATAAGGATCATTTGTGTTCGGCCTGTGAAATGGGAAAACACAGAAGGGCTTCCCACAAAGGCAAAACTGACGTGTCTTGCACTAGGCCTCTGTACATGCTTCATGTCGACCTCTGCGGTCCCATTGCCATACAGAGCCTAGGTGGCAAGAAATACATACTTGTCCTAATTGATGAGTATTCACGTTTCACATGGGTTGAATTTGTTAGAAAGAAATCAGATGTTCGAAATGTATTGATAAATCTAATGAAAAGAATCCAAGTTCTTTATGATTGCAGAATACAGAAGTTGAGAAGTGACAATGGCACAGAATTTAAAAACTCTGTCATTGAAGCCTATCTTTCAACAGAAGGAATATCACAGAACTTCTCTGCAGCTCGCACTCCACAACAAAACGGTGTTGTCGAAAGAAAGAATCGAACACTTGTGGAAGCCGCAAGAACTATGCTGTCAGCATGCGGGTTATCAATGAACTTTTGGGCAGAAGCAATTTCTACTGCATGTTATACTCAGAATCGTTCAACCGTTGTGAAAAGACACCTCAAGACGCCTTATGAATTGCTTAACAAAAGGCGGCCAAACATCAAATTTTTCCATGTATTCGGATGCAAATGCTTTGTCTTAAACGACAGAGATTCAAGAGGAAAGTTTGATGTAAAAGCTGATGAAGGCAAATTCATTGGATACTCTGCCACTTCCAAAGCCTACAGAACATTCCTTACAAAGTCTCACAAGATTGTAGAAAGCATCAATGTTTCTTTTGATGATTCATTCCAAATGACTTCTAAGGAAATAAGTTCAGAACTCGAAATTAAAGGGAAATCCTCTGACATCTCAAGAACAAAAGAAGATTTGGATCTTCTATTTTTGGAGATGTTCCACAATGACATTGATCCTTCTGTTGGAACCATCAGAGTTTCTGAAGAACCATCCTCCATCGGACAAAATCCTACAGGTATGACTCTAACTGGTCCAAATAATGCTTCATCTTCTTCTATAAATACTACAGATGCAATTGCCGAAGCAGAAGAAAGTGCAGAAGATGAAACATTAAGAAAAACGACCACATAAGTTGCACAAACCACAGAAGAACCAATTACAGAGGAGATCGAGGACCAAGACTATACGTCCTCAGAGGAACAAACTCCACCACCACTCATACCAATCATTCCACAAACGGTAGAATCAACTACCAAGGCACAAAGAATTACAGAGGCTACACAAGAAGAAACACAAGAAGCCTCTGAAGAAAGTTTTGATGACATTGATGATCATCTTCCACGCACAACTCAGTGGACAAAAAGCCATCCTCCAAGCCAAATAATTGGAGAACCTTCTGACTCAGTAAAAACAAGGTCTGCCACTGCTAATTTTTGTTTCTTTACAAATTTTATTAGTGTGATAGAACCAAAGAAGATTTCTGAAGCCCTAGATGACCCAAACTGGGTAGACGCCATGCAAGAAGAACTTCTGCAATTTGAGCGTAACAGAGTATGGACTTTAGTACCTCTGCCAAGAGGGAAATAGGCCATTGGGACTAAATGGGTCTACAGAAACAAGAAGGATGAAGATGGAGTGGTCGTCAGAAACAAAGCAAGATTAGTAGCAAAAGGATATAGACAAGAAGAAGGCATAGACTACGATGAGACTTTTGCCCCTGTCGCACGGCTCAAAGTAATAAGAATATTCTTAGCCTTCGCAGCCCACAGAGGTTTTAAAGTCTATCAGATGGACGTAAAATCAGCTTTTCTAAACGGTGAAATCCAAGAAGAGGTTTACGTAAATCAGCCACCAGGTTTTGAAAGCTCAAAGTTTCCAAGGCATGTATACTACCTTGAAAAGGCTCTATACGGACTAAAACAGGCTCCAAGAGCATGGTACGAACGACTTTCTACCTTCCTTCTAGTCAATGGCTACAACAGAGGTACAACAGATACTACCTTATTCTATACACGCAAAAATAGTGAGATAATGCTTGTACAAATATACGTAGATGACATAATTTTTGGGTCTACAAATTCAGAAGAGTGCAAAAATTTTGAAAAACTCATGCAGAGTGTGTTTGAAATGAGTATGATGGGAGAATTAACATTCTTCCTCGGACTTCAAGTCAAACAATCTTCAGAGGGAATTTTTATAAATCAAGCCAAATATGTCTCTGACATACTTTTAAAATATAATCTCTCTGATACCTCTGCAATGAAGACTCCAATGGCCACTGGAAATGTTGGAACCCAGATACACTTTAATCAAGATTAACAGTCTATTAGTTGAGTTTAGAGTTTGATGCGGAAGCGTATTAAACTAACAGATATGTTTGATAGATATTAGAACGTACACATATAAAGAAAACAGTAAAGAATGAAAAAGGAATTCTTGAACAGTTACTGTTATTCAATATATAATAACAACACGAAGAACAGATTAAGAACTTGGTGTGTGTGAGAATATAACACTCAGATATTTGACAATAAAGCTTGAGAGTATTAGTGATTCCTTGTGTTTTCGTCGTTAGGAAGATCTCAACATGAGACTTCCTTTTATACTACTCTTAGAAGACTATGAAGTAGGTCACTGTTCCTTTTACGGAATGAATAGTAAACTGGATGGTGTGAACAGTGGACTGGATGGTGTGAGCAGTTGTTTGAGCCATGCGCATTTAATGGAGCAGATGTACTTTTGGTAAATGCATTAAATGGCGCAGACGTCTATTTTGTACCTTGCCCTATTGAGTCCACTCAGAGCTTGACACGTGTTTTGATAGTACTTTTCCATGCAAGTTGATGAACGTATCCAGTAATATATTCCAAGTCTTCATTGAGGACCACAGAGGCTCTGCAATGAATTACAGAGGTTCTGCGGTCTGGTCCTCTGTGGAGCAGTCTTCGCCGGATTCCGAGTCTTTGGTCTTCTTTGTGCGTATGACAGAGCTTCTGTAGGAAGCCTCTGCTGCTTCTGTAGCTTCTTGATCTTGATTTCTCGGTAATGTCGGCAGAGCCTCTGTAAGAGTCTTTCTTCACTTAGCCTATTTTTCACTACTTCTAAATACTTCTATGATTAGGAAGATTGAAGCTAACAATCTCCCCCTAAGTAGTGAAAAATAAAAAATTTGAACTTGAGTTAAGTTTGGCTAAGTTAGATAAGACAGAGGTTAAACAATACCTCGAAATTTCATTCATTTAGAAATATGCCAGAGGCATTTTACATTTGAGTACATTGAAAGATAAACTTTAACTTTGTTTGCAGAGATTGGAGGTCTGAGAATCAAATTTTGGCATCTTTGAAATCGTTGTAGCTTCTGTTGTCTCTGCCGACTTTTCTGATCTCTTTGTAGAATCTGATGCAGAGTTCTCTTAGGCGGATTGTTGAGTCTATTTCTCTGATGAAAGTATCTGCATCATCTCTATCCATTTTCTCTGTACCTCTGTATTTTACAAGGCTTGCTCTGAATTTGCTCAGAGTACTGGTTGCGTACTTCTGACAATCCATGAGTACAAAAAGTTTAACCTGGTGTTGTGGGTTTTGAAATACTAACCCAAATCTTGGTTCTCTGATGATTGAGTTGGGCACAGCGTCTGGTGGGCAGTGATCTTCTAGTGGTCGTAGATCTAGATGTTTGAGACCAAGATCCTTTCCCAGCTGAAAATCTATCATGCTCTATAGCAGAAGCTTTTCCCTCATCGCTTTTCTCAACACTTGATAGGCTATGGTATTAGGCTCTGTGTTGTAGTTGTCTTTTGTCCATTGCAGAAGGTCAGGTAGATCGTAAGGATTGATGTTTCTTAAGTCAGCATCAGCGAAGGTATATTCTGAATTGTTCTCTCTTCTGACTTTGTAAAGATTGTACCTGACCCTTGGATAGGTTCTTGTGAAGGAGAATCTGCAGAAGATCACCTTTTTGATTTTGTGAATTGAGAAGACATCTGCTTTGGTTCTTGGCTTTGTTCTTGTGAAGATGTTCTCAAATTCTTCTCTGATCCTTGGATCTGTCACATGATCTACTGGATGATTTGTCTGATAGGATTGTTTGTAGAGGTATTTGTATACCACTTCCTCCATCTCTTCATGTGTTGGACCAGGTCGTGGAATTTGTCTTCTGAGACTCTCCATCTGTTGAACAACTTCTGCAGTTCTACCAGTTAGAGGAATTTCTGACAGTGGCTTCAATCCATCTGCCCTGTCAACTTCTTCGGGTTTTGGGGTTTGAAAGGCGTCAAACGCACTCTTCATTAGTTTTTCTGTTGGCTTTGGCAATGTTTTCTTCTTCTTTGGCTCTTCTGTCAGTATCCCTTTGCCCTTATCTTTTGCTATTGTTGTGGCAGAACCTGTTGCTTCTATGGGTTTTGAGGTTGGCACTTCTGTTGGTTTGATGGAGGTTGCCTCTGTGGATTTTGACGATTGTGATTTAGAGGACTTTTGTGGCGATGGTTCTGTTGGCTTGACTTGCTCTGTAACCTCTGTTGGAGGTTGTTTGATGACTTCTTCTGCGAGCTCAGTTTCTGTTGATGAAGTGTTGTCATTGAATCTTCTTTCCATTCTGAAAGCTAAAGTGAACCTGTGCCTTTCTTCTTCTCTCTTCACCATACGATCACTCATTGTTGTGTGCATCCTTTTCAGAATGTCAGAAGCAGAGGTCGTTACTCTTTTTGGTTTGGTGGCAATCGACTTTCTTCTAGGTATGGTTTGGGGTGTTTCCACAGAGGTGGGTGTTTTCTCTGTGGTTGGTTCATCTGTTTCTTCCAAAATGATTACCTCAGGGGCGGTTGTTGCCTCTGTGGCTTGCTGTTCTGCTTCTGGAGTTTTGGTTTCGTCAGGAGATGATTCCACAGAGATGGGTGTTGTCTCTGTGGTCTTTTGGGTTTGTTGTTGTCGGGTCTGTTCTGGAGGTGCTTGACTCAGAGGTTCTGCGGCTATTGGTGGACCTGTAAGTCCTCTGCTTGCAGTTTTCTCTGTAGTTTTCTCCCCCTCAGGATGATCTGATGGACCAGGATGGTCATCATCATCAGAGTCATCCTGACCCTTGTCTAATGTACCCTCTGCTCTGCATGAAGCATCGGGTTTCTTTGGCATTGTGGCTCCAGCAGCGATCAGTTTCGCGCAGGCATCATCACAGAGGCCAAGAAGAGTTGCTAGCTCTGCCTCTGTTTTGAATCTCATCCTTCCTACACTTTCTATGAAATCTTTGACGAAGTTAGCATTGGCAGTGGTGAAGGAAAGGATGACTTCTGTCACTTGATTAATCACGTTCTGCCCAAGCTCTGTCAGCTGTGCTCTTGTCATGTAGTCTATGGGTTGCATCAACATGGTATTTCGCATGGCTTCTTCTTGAACTTTTTGTAGGGCCTTCTGTAGATCTGCAGGAGTGATGCCCGTTGACACTGAAGTCTGTTTGTTCAATTGATCAAGGAACTTGTTGATGGAGTTCTCAATCGAAGGAGTAGTTGTTGCGGCAGAAGTGGTGGATGCAGTAGCAGCAGACTTCATCTGTGAGATGGCAGTTTTCACCTCTGTGGACAGGTTGTCCATTTTGGTGTTCAGGTTTAGCAGTGCCAGTGATGTTGTCTCTGCAAAAGATTTGAATAAGCTTTGCAACTCTTTCATGGTTTGGTTCACAGAGGTTTCAAGGGTTTGGAACTCATCCCTTGTAACTTGTGTTCCGGTGGTAACCTCTGGAGGAACACATTCGTCTCCAGAGTGAATCCCTGTTCCTGGGATACCTTCTTTCATTCCTGTTTGTATGTTGAGAATGGAAGGATTTCCTTCTGATCCTTGAGAAGAAACATGAGTTTCAATCCCTACAGAAGTTCTGAGAAGAACATTGTCCAAATCCACTCCAGAGGTGGGTATTGGAATATCCTTCTGTTGACTAGGAGACTTGTCTAGAGTCTCTTTGTCTTTGTGCTCTCTACTTCTCTCTGAAAGAAGTGTGGGTCTTAATAAGTGCGTGGCAGAGGAAACAAATTCCTCTGTTGGGCGTTCTTCTGTGATCTGGGGCAATTGATCACGAACTATAGGTGAGTCTCTTTGAGGAGACTCCCTAGGAATGGATTCCCCGGTTTCTGTGGGCACAGAGGTTGAAAGAGTAACCTCTGGCTGGATGGGTTGGGTTAGGTTCGAGATGTGCTCTCTTTTTCAATGACACCTGCAGCTAGACCTGCAGTGTCAGAAATGTGGGTTGCACTGGGAGTTGGTTTTGGTTGTGTGCCTCTATTTATCCAGGCATCTTTTCTTGCTTCTTCCCTAAGTTCTGTGGAAGTTCCTTGCTCTGGTCGTAATTGGTCATACACTTGATGAGATCCAAATAATCTCATGACATGTGGATGATAAAGACCCTTACGTATCCAGACAGCTTCTTCTTCATCTGAATCTGTTTCTAAGATCTCTATTTCTGTCTCCGTTGTTGCTAATCCCTCTTTTTGTACAACTTCGGCCCCTTTTTCTTTCTCTTCTTCCATCATGTTCTCAGAAGCCTATGTAATTTCACCTCTGTTCAATTCAGCTTCAGTTTGTTCTATTTCTTCTGAAGCTGGGTTTGGACTTCTTCTGTGGACATCCAATCCTTGAATGAAAGGGTTTTGTAAAATAACAGGGGTTTTGGCTGGTTGATTTCTGGGTGTTGTGTCATCTTCTTGCAGATGTGTGTCGATGCCAGAAATGAAGAAATCTTCTTCTGGAGAGTGGTGGTCAAGAGGTTGTGCCGTCCACCCTGCTATATTTAGGGTGTTGGCAATTTCAGGGTTCTGTAAGAAGTCGTTCAGGTCTCCTTGGTGAGCAAATCTATCTGGAGATTGATAGGGTGATTGATACCTTTCTGTAGCCATTTCTTCTTCTGCAACTTCTTCTTCAGCAGTTTCCTCTTCTGCAATGGTTACCAACTTTGTAAGTGATTTACCATGCCTCTTTTTGGTTTTCCTCCTCTTAGGATTTGGTGCCCCTTCTTCTGTTGATTTTGATCTTTTCTTCTTCATTTTTGGAGAGGAGGGAGGAGCAGAGGAGCCAATTTCTGTGGCATGAGGAGGTGAGGGTTGATCTTCTGCAGCGCTTGTGGAGGTGCCTTCTGCAGTTTTCCTCTTCTTAGCTTTTGGAGTAAATGCAGAGGTTCTTGATGAAGACTTCTTTCCCATTAGTTCTGCACGTTTGGCTATAAAGCTGAGTTGAATAGCCATGTGCTTTGCTAACTTCTGATCCTTTTCTTTTTGAGTGGAAAGAGGTTTTGCTATCATTGTTCCTAGGGGGACACCTAAACGCGGGGGTGTCATAGGACTCGGTTTAGGAGTTCGATGATCGCGTATATACTCTTTCTTATGGGATTTATTCGATGCGTATTGCAAAAGCTTCTTTGACAGAGGTCTGCAGTGTGAGTAGCCATCAGCATGATCAGTGGGGGTATTCTTGGTCATCGGGAACTGTTTGGGAGTTGGCCCTTCCATTGGCCAATTTTGGATTAGCAACAGTGGTTCGAGCAGTACTCCTAATATTCTTTGGAATTGCAGAGGTGGTAGAAAGTTGGGATCGTTCTCTTTGACCCTTTTCGAGTTTTTCTTTCTGTCGATGGTGTTTATGATCTCTTGCATCATTATGGTCGCATAATCTAGTGGAAGATCATATTAAACCCCATACATGATGCTCAAGATTTGATGTGAGCTCTGGTCAATACTGCCTATCTTTCCTGTCAGGCATCTGTTAAGAATCGAGAACAAAGTGTTCCACAGAGGTGGTAATCGGCCTCTGCGGAAGTCATTTCTCTTCCGTAGTTGGGTGTTGTACCCAAGCATTTCCACGAATCGACAGAGCTCTTCGTCTGTTGGTTTCTCTGCATAACTCTTCAATCCCAGAAGACCCCTTGTTGGTAGGTTGAATTCAAGTGAGAACATTGTTCTGTTGAACTTGATTTCAGGATGCTCAGATTTATCAGGTCTTGAAATGTACCCTTTGATAAGAGAATCGTCTTTATCAAATCGGCAGCTTTGCCAAAATTGGTTCAAATAGCGGACTGGAATTTTGTTCGGGGTTCTTGATAGTAGAGGGAAGAGGACATGATTCTCCATGATGTTCAGAAGTATGGCATGGGCTTCGCCGAAAGTAGTGGGTGAGGGGACCAAATAGCAGTTGTTGGATTTGATAGGAAGAATGGCTTCGAAATGATCATTTGCTATAAAGTTTTGCAAGTGAGTCGTCGGAGCAAAGTCTGCTGAGTCCCCGGAATCTTGTTGTTCAATATTTCTTGCAAGCTGGGGTTTTCAGAATGTTCTGAATGTGTAGGGGAGTGTTCCGGTGAGTTCGCCGGAGAGAGTTCAGAGGATGTAGCTCGAGAAGATGAAGCCATTTGATTTTAAGAATAAGATTTTTGCAAGCTTTTTGCAGGGTTTCGCCGGAGAAGAAGATGAGAGTTTGTAAAAGGTTTTATGTGAGGGTAAGCTTTGTTTTTATAGGATGGTAAAACGGTAGAATTCGAAAGAGTAAAATATATGGCAATGGATTAAAGTTTGGAATCCGCACTCGAGTTTGAGCGGCGGGTTCAACTTTCCAAATAAAAACGTTCCATGTACGCCCAATGAAAATGGGACACGTAGGCCTTGTCAGAATAAGACAGGACGTCGTGCGCGGCCCATTAATGTTAGGCGCGTGAGGTTGATTTTAGCCATATGAGTTTCACTCGCAGTAAAAGTAACCGTTATTACTACAGAGATGCCCAAGTAATCAGATTGATAGAGCTTCTGTAGTTTACAGAGGCTCTGTGATCTTGAAAATCTTTGATGTTTATCCCTTTTTCATATATCTCATTGTTATCATGACTTCTGTGGGGTTCTTCTTTAACCAAAACATTTGTAAAGGCATTGGAGAGGATAAAATCGGATTTTTATGAAGAAATTTGCTTCGCAGAGGTTTTGTGGCTCTGTTGGAACTTGCAGAAGTTCTGTGAGGGCCAGCAGAAGCTCTATGAGAGAAAAAATCTCATAACAAAAATTTTATTAATATTTTTGATCATCCAATTTTTGATTTGGTTTAAGAGATGTTTTTCGGACATATTTGAAAGTTTGTGTCCGAGAAAACTGTTAAAAAAAACGGTTTGTTCGAGAAGGTCATGGTCTGCGTTTTCGGTTTCCGAGATAACATTCCAAACGATCGACAGAGGGTTATTTTGTGATCATATAGCATATTTCTTGCATAACCTCTGTTGAGCTCAGCAGAAGCTCTATGACCTTAAATTTCTCCTAATTCGAATTTTGTGAAACTATTTGAGCTTTTGATTTTTGAAATGTTATTCACAGTATATTTAGGACATATTTGACAATTCTTGTCCTAGAAAATTGTTTTCCAAAAACCTTTTGTGCGAGAAACATACCTTTTGGTTCTTCTTTTCTCGGCAGTGATATCTGACTTCTGTCGATATGGAGTCATCGACATTTTTCTTTGGCTTTCCCTTGAAAGTTTTATCTCTTTAGATCATTTCAGGGTTCCCTTATGCTCCCCCTTGATCTAATCACCTCTGTAGATCAAGTAATTTCCTTTTGCTCCCCCTTGACCTAATCACCTCTGTAGATCAAGTAATTTCCTTTTGCTCCCCCTTGACCTATGCTTGGATCAAAGAATGATAAGTTTTGCATAGAACATAGGTCATGTTTTTCAGAGGTTCTGTAGGGGTCGTCAGAGGTTCTGAGTTGACTTACAGAAGCTCTGTGATTTTAAGAACTATTTAAGGTTTTAAGAATTTACATACAGAAGTAGAATTAATCCAAGCAATAAATTAAGCAATGTATTTATTTATTATTTACAGAAGATAAAGCTATACTTACAGAGGATTTTCACACCATGTTAATCATTCCTAACTTACCCACCAAGAAGTTGAATCTTTTCTCGTCTAATGCTTTGGTGAATAAGTCAGCGAGTTGATATTCTGTGGGCACGAAATGCATTTCGATTGTACCGTATTCAACATGATGTTTCAAGAAATGATACCTTATATCGATATGCTTGGTTTTTGAGTGTTGCACAGGGTTGGCAGAGATAGCAATAGCACTTTTGGAATCACAGAAGATGGGTATTTTGAACAGAATGTGGCCGTAGTCTTTTAGCTGAGTCTTCATCCATAGAACCTGAGAACAACAGCTAGCGGCAGCAACGTATTCAGCTTCTGCAGTGGATGTGGAGACACAATTCTGCTTCTTGGAGGTCCAACTGACTAGTTTACCACCTAGGAATTGACAACTCCCAGAGGTACTCTTTCTGTCGAGCATGCATCCTCCATAGTCTGAATCTGTATAAGCTTTAAGACTAAAACCAGAGTTCTGTGGATACCAGAGACCAAGATTGTTGGTCCCCTTCAGGTATCTCAAGATTCTTTTTACAGCATCATAATGTGATTTCTTTGGATTAGCTTGATAACGTGCACAAAGACATGTGGCATGCATAATGTCAGGTCTGCTTGCTGTTAAGTATAACAGAGATCCAATCATGCCTCTGTAGAGAGTACATTCTACAGAAATACCATTTGGATCTAAGAACAACTTATTTCCAGTGGCCATTGGAGTCTTCATTGCAGAGGTATCAGAGAGATTATATTTTAAAAGTATGTCAGAGACATATTTGGCTTGATTTATAAAAATTCCCTCTGAAGATTGTTTGACTTGAAGTCCGAGGAAGAATGTTAATTCTCCCATCATACTCATTTCAAACTCACTCTGCATGAGTTTTTCAAAAAATTTGCACTCTTCTGAATTTGTAGACCCAAAAATTATGTCATCTACGTATATTTGTACAAGCATTATCTCACTATTTTTGCGTTTATAGAATAAGGTAGTATCTGTTGTACCTCTGTTGTAGCCATTGACTAGAAGGAAGGTAGAAAGTCGTTCGTACCATGCTCTTGGAGCCTGTTTCAGTCCGTATAGAGCCTTTTCAAGGTAGTATACATGCCTTGGAAACTTTGAGCTTTCAAAACCTGGTGGCTGATTTACGTAAACCTCTTCTTGGATTTCACCGTTTAGAAAAGCTGATTTTACGTCCATCTGATAGACTTTAAAACCTCTGTGGGCTGCGAAGGCTAAGAATATTCTTATTGCTTCGAGACGTGCGACAGGGGCAAAAGTCTCATCGTAGTCTATGCCTTCTTCTTGTCTATATCCTTTTGCTACTAATCTTGCTTTATTTCTGACGACCACTCCATCTTCATCCTTCTTGTTTCTGTAGACCCATTTAGTCCCAATGGCCTGTTTCCCTCTTGGCAGAGGTACTAAAGTCCATACTCTGTTACGCTCAAATTGCAGAAGTTCTTCTTGCATGGCGTCTACCCAGTTTGGGTCATCTAGGGCTTCAGAAATCTTCTTTGGTTCTATAACACTAATGAAATTTGTAAAGAAACAAAAATTAGCAGTGGCAGACCTTGTTTTTACTGAGTCAGAAGGTTCTCCAATTATTTGGCTTGGAGGATGGCTTTTTGTCCACTGAGTTGTGCGTGGAAGATGATCATCAATGTCATCAAAACTTTCTTCAGAGGCTTCTTGTGTTTCTTCTTGTGCAGCCTCTGATGTTCTTCGTGCCTTGGTAGTTGATTCTACCGTTTGTGGAATTATTGGTGCGAGTGGTGGTGGAGTTTGTTCCTCTGAGGATGTATAGTCTTGGTCCTCGATCTCCTCTGTAATTGGTTCTTCTGTGGTTTATGCAGCTTCTGTGGTCGTTTTTCTTGATGTTTCATCTTCTGCACTTTCTTCTGCTTCGGCAATTGCATCTGTAGTATTTATAGAAGAAGATGAAGCATTATTTGGACCAGTTAGAGTCATACCTGTAGGATTTTGTCCGACAGAGGATGGTTCTTCAGAAACTCTGATGGTTCCGACAGAAGGATCAATGTAATTGTGGAACATCTCCAAAAATTGAAAATTCAAATCTTCTTTTGTTCTTGAGATGTCAGAGAATTTCCCTTTAATTTCGAGTTCTGAACTTATTTGCTCAGAAGTCATTTGGAATGAATCATCAAAAGAAACATTGATGCTTTCTACAATCTTGTGAGACTTTGTAAGGAATGTTCTGTAGGCTTTGGAAGTGGCAGAGTATCCAATGAATTTGCCTTCATCTACTTTTACATCAAACTTTCCTCTTGAATCTCGGTCGTTTAAGACGAAGCATTTGCATCCGAATACATGGAAAAATTTGATGTTTGGCCGCCGTTTGTTAAGCAATTCGTAAGGCGTCTTGAGGTGTCTTTTCACAATGGTTGATCGATTTTGAGTATAACACGCAGTAGAAATTGCTTCTGCCCAAAAGTTCATTGATAATCCGCATGCTGACATCATAGTTCTTGCGGCTTCCACAAGTGTTCGATTCTTTCTTTCGACAACACCGTTCTGTTGTGGAGTGCGAGCTGCAGAAAAGTTCTGTGATATTCCTTCTGTTGAAAGATAGGCTTCAATGACAGAGTTTTTAAATTCTGTGCCATTGTCACTTCTTAACTTCTGTATTCTGCAATTATAAAGAACTTGGATTCTTTTCATTAGATTTATCAATATATTTGGAACATCTGATTTCTTTCTAACGAATTCAACCCATGTGAAACGTGAATACTCATCAATTAGGACAAGTATGTATTTCTTGCCACCTAGGCTCTGTATGGCAATTGGACCGCAGAGGTCGACATGAAGCATGTACAGAGGTCTAGTGCAAGATACATCTGTTTTGCCTTTGTGGGAAGCTCTTTTGAGTTTTCCCATCTCACAGGCAGAACATAAATGATCCTTATTGAATTTAACATTTGGCAAACCTTTAACTAGATCAAGTTTGACCAGTTTTTCCAATGTGTGAAAATTCAAGTGACAGAATCTGTTGTGCCATAACCAGGCTTCTTCACTTTTGCAGGCAACAAGGCAAACTTTGTCCTTGTTCTTTGAGTTGAAGTTCATTAGATATAGATCACCTATTCTTTCAGCTCGCAGAAGTTCCATACTTGTTTCTTCACTTTGTAGAGAGCAGAAAGTTCTTTTGAACAACACATTGAATCCTGTATCACAAAGTTGACTTACACTGAGTAGGTTGTGCTTAAGGCCATCCACATATGCAACTTTGTATACATAAACGTCTTCTTTCCTTATGACTCCATAGCCTTTTATGTGTCCTTTCTTGTTGTCTCCAAAAGTCACAGATCCACCATCTTGTGTTTCTTTGTACGTGGATAGTGCACTTCTGTCACCAGTCATGTGCCTTGAGCATCCGGAGTCTAGATACCAGATTGGCACATACTTCTTCTCAGAGTCAGTGCAGGAGTCGACTTCTGCCATGCCACAGAAGAGGGCATTGGCGGTATGTTCATCGTCAGAAGTAGAGTCTGACTGGAAGTCTTCTGTGTTCTCCTCAGAATGTCCTTTTGCCATTAAGGATTTTTGAGCATAATATTCGGCTTTCTTTTTGTAGAAAGCAGAATCCCTCTGTGGACGATTTGATATGCTTCTGCATTCATTCGCAAAATGGCCTGGTTTTCCGCAGTTAAAACACCCTTGAGGAGTGTTTCCTGTTCGATCATTGGACTTCTGTAGGTCTCCGCCTTTCTCTGATCTACATTCATTTGCATAGTGACCAGGTTTGCCGCACTTGTAGCATTCTTGCTGCGTGTGGCTTACCGAGTCATCTGACCTCTGTCGGTCATTCCCTCTGTAATTTCTATCGCTTGACCTCTGTCGGCCACTTGATTCTTCTCCTCTTCTGTCATCTCTTCTGTTGTCTCTTCTGTCATCTTGGTTGTCTCTATCATATCTTTCATTTCCGGAACCTTTTCGGTTTCCTCTGAACTCTTTTGTCAATAGAGCTAAAGATTTAGCTAGTGACGCAAGAGTTATTTCCTTTTCTGCTTGCTCTTCTTCTTCACTGTCAATTATCACCATCTTCTTTTTCTCCTTCTTCTTCTCCTCTGTGGCTTTATCATTTCTTGGTCTCTGTGAATCCTCTTTAGTTTTACTAACCAATGCATATGGTGCAATGGTTAGTGTTTTAGCCTGTGCTATCTGAGGTTCTTGTGCGGCTAATGTTCCGTAAAGATCAGAGAGAGTCCAGGTGTCTAGATCCTGATTTGTCTGTAGGGACATAGACAGCTGGAGCCATTCTTCATTTAGACTTTTCAAAAACATGACATTGTTTTCTTCAGAAGTTCTGTCAATGCCTGATTTTCTGCACTTGTTGATTAGAGAGTTGAATCTGTCGTATGTTGTTTGCAGAGATTCTGTTGCAGAGGCTCTGTGTAACATCCCGAATTTCCGTAATATTTTCATAATTTATAATTATAAACTTTGGGGATAAGTTTGTAATTTTGGGCTAAAGTATAAGTTGAGGTGAAGATTTAATATGTCCAATAGGTAAAAGTGCGGGGTGTGATTTGTAAATATGGGGATGACTCATCAGATTTTAAGTATGGGTGAAATATAGAGGGTGTCCTTCTTGTTCATTGGGTCGGTCATGTGGTTACGGTTCCAGCAAAGAAAAGAGAAAGAAAGGAGAGAAAAGAGAAAAAGTGATTTGTGTGAGGTTTGAGGTTTTGATTTCAACCGTAAGAAAGAAGAAGAAGATCAAGGATTTGTAGAAATACAACAAAGG
The DNA here is from genome assembly GCA_033807775.1 of Saussurea involucrata. Classification (NCBI taxonomy): domain Eukaryota; kingdom Viridiplantae; phylum Streptophyta; class Magnoliopsida; order Asterales; family Asteraceae; genus Saussurea; species Saussurea involucrata. The sequence goes on along the minus strand of CM066320.1, from coordinate 88,690,526 downwards.
TAATCTCTTCTACAACTCTTATCCATTGGAAATAAAGATGTGCTTTAGGATGATAAGAAAGGAAATTTAATATTATGATGATTTGGGTATTTTGTTTATGGGTAATGTTCTAATGGTAGTAGTGAACTTATATGCAAAATTTCACAAAGATCCATCGATTAAATCTATAGATATATGGATTTTAGATATTTAAACGAACTGGGTATTTTGATGAAGTTCATACGAATCGCAAGTGTTCATTGCGAGGTTTTGGGTTGCGAGGGAATGAGTTGCGATGGGAGGAATAGGGATTGCGCAGTTACTATTCATCGCAGTTACTGTTCATCGCGAGGGTACTGTTCATTGCGAGGGTACTGTTCATTGCGAGCCCATGTTGGCTGTGATGTCAAGTGGATTGCGATGGGTGTAGTAGTTGCGATAGAAATAAGTATGGTTTTAGGATTTGGTATTTAAATATATCATAAGCAATAAATTAATACCAGTACATTTATATATGGGGTATTTCAGTTATTCGTGGTGTTGAAGTTCCTACCACTTAGAAGAAATAAAGTAGCGTGATTTCTTACCAGGTAAGTTCATACTTACCTTACCTGTTATATTATAAATGTTATAATTATGATAAGATGTTGTTATATATGAAATGTTTGAATTATAAAGAAGATTTATGATGTGAAATGTTATATAAATAGATAGGGTTGCGCTAGATGATTATTAATGTTGATTAATAAATTATAGCAATGATTTGTGTATGGACATATAAAGGATAGGGATTTTTAGACACTAAAGACGATGTACAAGTAAGATAGACGATGGGTTTATTATTCTGATGTTTGTGAGCAACGAGCGGCTTAATGTCGGATTCGTAGTCATAATATTTGATATGAGCAACGAGCGGCGTAATGTCGGATTCGTAGTCATAATACTTTGATGTGAGCAACGAGCGGCTTAATGTCGGATTCGTAGTCATAATACTTTGATATGAGCAACGAGCGGCGTAATGTCGGATTCGTAGTCATAATACTTTGATGTGAGCAACGAGCGGCTTAATGTCGGATTCGTAGTCATAATACTTTGATATGAGCAACGAGCGGCGTAATGTCGGATTCGTAGTCATAATACTTTTATGTGAGCAACGAGCGGCTTAATGTCGGATTCGTAGTCATAATACTTTGATGTGAGCAACGAGCGGCTTAATGTCGGATTCGTAGTCAGAATATTTGATATGAGCAACGAGCGGCGTAATGTCGGATTCATAGTCATAATACTTTGATGTGAGCAACGAGCGTCTTAATGTCGGATTCGTAGTCATAATACTTTGATGTGAGCAACGAGCGGCTTAATGTCGGATTCGTAGTCACAATATCAGTTTGGTTTTAACTATATTGAGATATGGTTTTGCAAATGGTAAGAAAAGGGTAATTCAGGTTGGTCCAACATTGTTTACAATAAATTATAAATGTTATTTTTGAAACTGATTATTAATGATAATATTAGTCTAATCGATTTGGATACTATTTCCTTATCAGGTTCAGGTACGGGGAAATGAAGGGATGTGGGACGTGAGCTTTTGGATGAGCAAAGGAGATTTCGTTATGAAGATTTTGGATGGCCACTTAGATAACTTAGTTAATCTGATTCAAATGACAAGATTAGATTAATAGGTTATTTAAAGAAGTTTAGTTTGTAAATATGAACCTTAAAGTTAAACCTTTGCTTATGAATCGAAGTTAGACAAGTTATGTTTAATATTGGTTATAAATCAAAGTTTAAATTAGTCGTGTTTTTTTTTAGGGTGTTACAGTTTGGTATCAGAGCCTTAGTTTAAGCGAACTAGGTATGCTTAGGAGGTACTTAGACTTAAACTGTAGTGAATTAAGTTATGATTAGTGAGAGATGGGTAGAATTATTAAGACCGGGTAATTTTAATGTCGACAGATACGCAAGATTTGTACGGTAACATTGGTAATAAAGACTCTCATGATTAATATGTTCGAAATTTCAATTTACTAATGTTATTCAGAGTATGTTATTTCACAAGTATGGTTACTCCTCATTGTTGTGAGATTCCACGTTGGCGAGGAGAGGGAACGAAGTCCTCCTTTTAAAGGTGGATGGATACCTTCCTTGCATGAGATTTTTCCTGTCGCAGGGTACGGGCTGGGTGCGTCCCGCGTATGCCTGTGCAGATTAGAACAAAAACCGTAGGCGGTACCGGCATGCTGTATGCAGAGGGTATCCGCAAAACGGACCATATCATATATGATGGAATGGAGATATTATATTGTTACTGTGGCTGGATAGCGGTAAAACATGTATCGGATATTGAGTATTGTATGAATCATTATTAATGAATATTTATTTTGTGTTACCAGAGCTATGGTAAATACACCTCCGGGTTCTCCTAATCCTTCTTTGGATAGGACTTGACTTGAGGAACCGAGAGATATACCGGTTGGAGTGGGCGGAGATTCTAATACGCCACCAGATTTTCTTTCTCTCGGGGGAATGCGAAATAGGGTGCATCGGGGTGGTACTAGTAATGATGATCACACGCCTTCGGATTCAGGCATGGAAAGTCGGATATTGGATAATGTAACCAGATTAATGAACGCATCCATGGAAAGGCAAATGGAAATGATGAACACAAATATGGAAAGACAAGCTGAAATGTTTATGAAATTGGTTAATGATCGGAATGCTGAACCGAGACGAACAGGGATTGACTTCAATCAGGTAAATCCAACTGGTAACCCAGGTTCAGAGACTGAAAGAAGGGTTGATAAAAGTTGCTCTTACAAAACATTCCTGAGCTGTAAACCGCCATAATTAAAAGGAGATGATAATCCAGTGGCGTGTATGAACTGGATCAGAGAAATAGAACAAGCCTTTCGGGCTTGTGAGTGTAACGATGAAAGGTCAAAAGTTAGATTTGGGTCGCAAATGTTACGCGGTAACGCATTGCGGTGGTGGGATTTGTTGTCAGCTTCTGTGACGGAAGCGGTTCTGAATACCGTGACTTGGGGACAGTTCAAAACAAAGATTCTGGAGGAATATTGTAACGAGACGGAAATGGATAGGATCGAAGAAGAATTTAGAAACCTCAAGAAAGGTAATATGACTGTGAGGAAGTATACCGAAACCTTCATGGAAAAGCTGAACCTAGTGGGGCATGTGGCTCCGGCTGAGAAAGACAAAATGAAAGCTTATTTGAGGGGTTTACCGGCGGACATGATGACAAGGGTCCGAAGCTCGAAAGTTTCTACTTTAAGAGAGACGATTGAAGAAGCGAAAGTGATAGAAGAAATGTACGCCAAAGATAAAGAAGAGAAAGCGCATGTGGGAGAAAAGAGGAAATGGGAAGGTCGTTCTGAACCTTTTCAGAAGACAATATTGTTTGGCAAGAATATTCGTTATGATAATCGAAGGGAACCGAGCTGGTGTTTTAAATGCAGAATTAAACATTTTGGGCCGTGTCGAATGACAGCAACAGAATGCGCCAAATGTGGAAAGAGCGGGCATATTATGGCCAACTGTCCAGTTCGGGGATCATTGTGCTTTGAATGTAAACAACCAGGTCATTTTCGGAAGGATTGTCCGAAATTGAAGAAGGAAGAGGATCAAGGAAAGAAGTTGGTTATCCCTAAACCAACAGGTCGTGCATTTCAGATGACTACCAATGAAGCGAGAGGATCGAAAGATGTTGTCTCGGGTACATTCCTTATAAACTCTATTCCTGCTCATGTGTTATTTGATAGTGGAGCAAACTATTCTTTTGTGTCCAAGTTGTTCTATCCTAAATTAGCTATGCCTGTCACTACTTTAGGAGATGCCTTAGTAGTTGAGGTAGCTAATGGGGTTCTAACTTTGGTCAGTGAAACACTTGTGGATTGTAAAATTTCGATAGAGAAAACTGAATTTCCGATTGACTTGTTGTTAATGGAAATTGGAGGTTTTGATATTATTGTGGGGATGGATTGGTTGAGCACTAACCAGGCAGAAATTATGTGTTCAAAGAAGTTGATTAGAATTCCGTTGACCGATAAAGATGATGTATTCATTTTTGGAGAGAAACAGAAAGGGGATATTCCGTTGATTTCTGTGTTAAAGGCGCGTAAATGTTTGGCTAAGGGATGTTGGTCCTATTTAGCTTATGTTATAGATACAAAATTAGAAAAGAAGAAAGCGCAAGATATTAAAGTGGTAAGTGAATTTCCGGATGTATTCCCGGATGATCTTCCAGGATTACCGGCTGAAAGACAAGTAGAGTTTCGTATCGATCTTATTCCTGGAGCAGCACCGATTGCTCGTGCACCTTATCGTTTAGCACCAGCCGAAATGGCCGAAATGATGTCTCAATTACAAGAGCTGCTGGATAAGGGTTTTGTTAGACCGAGTTCTTCACCTTGGGGAGCTCCGGTACTGTTTGTTAAAAAAGAAAGATGGCACTATGAGAATGTGCATAGATTACCGAGAGCTGAATAAAGTGACAATAAAGAATAAGTATCCGCTTCCAAGGATAGATGATTTGTTTGATCAACTCCAGGGGGCGGGTTGTTTTTCCAAAATTGATCTAAGGTCGGGATATCATCAAGTGCGGGTAAGAGAGGAAGATGTTCCAAAGACGGCGTTTAGAACGAGATACGGGCACTATGAATTTCTTGTGATGCCATTTGGGTTGACCAATGCTCCAGCTATATTCATGGATCTGATGAATAGAGTATGTCGACCGTTTTTAGACAAATCGGTGATAGTTTTCATTGATGATATATTGGTTTATTCAAAGAACGAGAACGATCATGAAGTTCACCTTCGAGAAGTGTTAGAAGTGTTACGCAAAGAGAAACTGTACGCCAAATTCTCTAAATGCGAATTTTGGTTGAAAGAAGTACAATTTCTCGGGCATGTGATTTCATCGGAAGGTGTGAAGGTGGATCCAGCAAAGATAGAGGCAATGATGAATTGGGAGGCTCCGAAGAGTGCGTCTGAAATAAGAAGCTTCTTGGGTCTCGCAGGTTATTACAGAAGATTTATTAAAGATTTCTCAAAGATTGCTTCTAATCTTACGGTGTTGACTCGTAAGAATGTGAAATTTGTTTGGACTGAAAAACAGGAGACTGCTTTCAGGACCTTACGGCAGAAATTGTGTGAAGCTCCTATTCTTGCACTGCCGGAAGGAACTGAAAATTTGGTGGTATATAGTGACGCATCGAAAATGGGTTTGGGATGTGTATTGATGCAACAAGGCAAAGTGATTGCCTATGCGTCAAGACAGCTGAAAGAACATGAAAAGAATTATCCTACCCACGATTTGGAATTAGCAGCTGTGGTGTTTGCTTTAAAGCTGTGGCGTCATTATCTTTATGGAACAAAGTGTACACTCTTCACTGATCACAAAAGTTTGCAGCATGTTTTTGATCAGAAAGAGCTGAATATGAGGCAAAGGCGATGGATGGAATTGTTGAAAGACTATGATTGTGAATTGCATTACCACCCAGGTAAAGCAAATGTTGTGGCCGATGCCTTGAGTAGGAAAGAGTATCAAGGATTCTTGAAAACGACAAACGCCAGAATTGACGTAATGTCAAGTCTGATTGAAAGAATAAAAGCTGCACAGATGGAAGCCTTGTTGGAAGACAACTTGAAAGAAGAAGTGATGAGCAAACAATATCTTCAGTTGACTGAAGATAGTCGAGGGGTTAAGTTGTTCCAAGGTCGTATTTGGGTACCAAAGTTAGGTGGAAATAGAGAATTGATTTTGGAAGAGGCACATAAATCTAAATATTCTATACATCCGGGAAGTACCAAGATGTATAGGGATTTGAAATTACATTATTGGTGGCCAGCTATGAAAGTAGATGTGGCACAAATAGTAGAGAAGTGCGGAACTTGTTCGTTAGTAAAAGCAGAACATCAAAAATCATACGGAAGTTTTCAGTCTCTGGAAATTCCGGAGTGGAAATGGGATAAGATTACCATGGATTTCGTGACAAAGTTACCAAAGACACAAAGAGGTAACGATTCTATTTGGGTAATCGTCGATCGACTGACGAAGAGTGCTCATTTCTTAGCTATGAAAGAAGCAACACCAATAGATAAATTGGCAAGGTTATATATTGATGAGGTGGTGTCACGACACGGTATACCGGTGTCTATTGTGTCGGATCGTGACAGTCGATTTACTTCCAGGTTTTGGCAGTCGCTTCAAGAAGAATTGGGTACTAGAGTTAATTTGAGTACCGCTTATCACCCACAGACTGACGGTCAAAGCGAAAGAACAATACAAACTTTAGAAGACATGCTTAGATCATGTGTGCTAGATTTTGGAGGTAACTGGGATTCTCATTTGCCATTGGTAGAATTTGCCTATAACAACAGTTACCATTCCAGTATTGGAAGAGCACATTTCGAGGCATTGTATGGTAGGAAATGCAGAACTCCGGTGTGCTGGTTAGAAGCCGGAGAGAAACAATTTGCTGGTCCGGAACTTGTACAGCAAACCGCGGACAAGGTAAAAGAAATTCGGCAACATATGAAAGCGGCTCAAGATAGACAGAAAAGCTATGCTGATCCAAAAAGGAGGCCGAAAGAATTTCAAGTTGGGGAGCGGGTAATGCTCAAAGTGTCCCCATGGAAAGGTGTGATTCGATTTGGAAAGCGTGGAAAGTTGAGTCCTCGTTTTCTAGGACCTTTCGCTATCACCAAAAGAATTGGCTTACAAGCGTATCAATTGGATCTTCCACCTGAGCTGGAAGGGATCCATAATACTTTTCATGTGTGTTATTTGCGAAAATGCTTAGCTGAGGAGCAAGATGTGATTCCACTTACTGATGTTAGGGTGAATGAAGGGAGCCGATGTGTAGAAGAACCAGAGGCGATTCTAGAAAAGTCAGTTAAGAAGTTACGAAGTGGTAAAGAAGTAACTATGTTAAAAGTACAATGGAAACACCATCGAGGTGCTAACGTGACGTTAGAATCATAGGAAGACATGAAGAGTAGATATCCTCATTTGTTTTATTAGCTTCGATTTCGAGGACGAAATCAGTTTCAAGTTGGGGAGTATTGTAACATCCCGAATTTCCGTAATATTTTCATAATTTATAATTATAAACTTTGGGGATAAGTTTGTAATTTTGGGCTAAAGTATAAGTTGAGGTGAAGATTTAATATGTCCAATAGGTAAAAGTGTGGGGTGTGATTTGTAAATATGGGGATGACTCATCAGATTTTAAGTATGGGTGAAATATAGAGGGTGTCCTTCTTGTTCATTGGGTCGGTCATGTGGTTACGGTTCCAGCAAAGAAAAGAGAAAGAAAGGAGAGAAAAGAGAAAAAGTGATTTGTGTGAGGTTTGAGGTTTTGATTTCAACCGTAAGAAAGAAGAAGAAGATCAAGGATTTGTAGAAATACAACAAAGGTAATCTCTTCTACAACTCTTATCCATTGGAAATAAAGATGTGCTTTAGGATGATAAGAAAGGAAATTTAATATTATGATGATTTGGGTATTTTGTTTATGGGTAATGTTCTAATGGTAGTAGTGAACTTATATGCAAAATTTCATAAAGATCCATCGATTAAATCTATAGATATATGGATTTTAGATATTTAAACGAACTGGGTATTTTGATGAAGTTCATATGAATCGCAAGTGTTCATTGCGAGGTTTTGGGTTGCGAGGGAATGAGTTGCGATGGGAGGAATAGGGATTGCGCAGTTACTATTCATCGCAGTTACTATTCATCGCAGTTACTGTTCATCGCGAGGGTACTGTTCATTGCGAGGGTACTGTTCATTGCGAGCCCATGTTGGCTGTGATGTCAAGTGGATTGCGATGGGTGTAGTAGTTGCGATAGAAATAAGTATGGTTTTAGGATTTGGTATTTAAATATATCATAAGCAATAAATTAATACCAATACATTTATATATGGGGTATTTCAGTTATTCGTGGTGTTGAAGTTCCTACGACTTAGAAGAAATAAAGTAACGTGATTTCTTACCAGGTAAGTTCATACTTACCTTACCTGTTATATTATAAATGTTATAATTATGATAAGATGTTGTTATATATGAAATGTTTGAATTATAAAGAAGATTTATGATGTGAAATGTTATATAAAGAGATAGGGTTGCGCTAGATGATTATTAATGTTGATTAATAAATTATAGCAATGATTTGTGTATGGACATATAAAGGATAGGGATTTTTAGACACTAAAGACGATGTACAAGTAAGATAGACGATGGGTTTATTATTCTGATGTTTGTGAGCAACGAGCGGCTTAATGTCGGATTCGTAGTCATAATATTTGATATGAGCAACGAGCGGCGTAATGTCGGATTCGTAGTCATAATACTTTGATGTGAGCAACGAGCGGCTTAATGTCGGATTCGTAGTCATAATACTTTGATATGAGCAACGAGCGGCGTAATGTCGGATTCGTAGTCATAATACTTTGATGTGAGCAACGAGCGGCTTAATGTCGGATTCGTAGTCATAATACTTTGATATGAGCAACGAGCGGCGTAATGTCGGATTCGTAGTCATAATACTTTGATGTGAGCAACGAGCGGCTTAATGTCGGATTCGTAGTCATAATACTTTGATGTGAGCAACGAGCGGCTTAATGTCGGATTCGTAGTCATAATATTTGATATGAGCAACGAGCGGCGTAATGTCGGATTCGTAGTCATAATACTTTGATGTGAGCAACGAGCGGCTTAATGTCGGATTCGTAGTCATAATACTTTGATGTGAGCAACGAGCGGCTTAATGTCGGATTCGTAGTCACAATATCAGTTTGGTTTTAACTATATTGAGATATGGTTTTGCAAATGGTAAGAAAAGGGTAATTCAGGTTGGTCCAACATTGTTTACAATAAATTATAAATGTTATTTTTGAAACTGATTATTAATGATAATATTAGTCTAATCGATTTGGATACTATTTCCTTATCAGGTTCAGGTACGGGGAAATGAAGGGATGTGGGACGTGAGCTTTTGGATGAGTAAAGGAGATTTCGTTATGAAGATTTTGGATGGCCACTTAGATAACTTAGTTAATCTGATTCAAATGACAAGATTAGATTAATAGGTTATTTAAAGAAGTTTAGTTTGTAAATATGAACCTTAAAGTTAAACCTTTGCTTATGAATCGAAGTTAGACAAGTTATGTTTAATATTGGTTATAAATCAAAGTTTAAATTAGTCGTGTTTTTTTTAGGGTGTTACACTCTGAATGCATGATATTCATTGATGTACTGTGCTCTTCGTTTTTTTTGTGTTTTAGCACCTCCTTCCAACTGTCTTTCCAGTTCTTTCCACAGATCATGCGTTGTTTCACATGAATCCAAGGATTGAAAGAGTTCGTTGGGTATTGCCATAATCAATGTCCTCTTGGTTTTCTGAGCAACTTCATCTTCTGCTTTATCTTCGGTTGACCACTCCCCTTTTGGCTTTGGTTTTTGATGTTCGGGGATTTCGGCAGATTCAGCAGTAGCAGGTATACGAGGTACTACTGTCATGGGAATAGGAGGAGGATTGTACATATATTATACTTGATTTCTTTCAGTGCCCTCGAAAAAATGGACCATTCTTATTTTCCACTGAGGATACTCATCTCGAAGGAGAGTAGGAGGTTTAGTGAGAGAACCAGTAGTAAAGAAATTATTTGTATTTGTCATTTTTGAAGATTTTAGAAAGAAAGTATGACTAAAGAGTTACTTTGATGAACTTGAAGATTTTCTGGGTTTAAGCAGTTTCCAGACACAATTTTAAATCTCAATAATATCTATTACGAATTTTGATAAGTGGATCACTTGATATTGAAAATCAAGGAAGGCTCTGATACCAATTGTTGGAACCCAGATACACTTTAATCAAGATTAACAGTCTATTAGTTGAGTTTAGAGTTTGATGCGGAAGCGTATTAAACTAACAGATATGTTTGATAGATATTAGAACGTACACATATAAAGAAAACAGTAAAGAATGAAAAAGGAATTCTTGAACAGTTACTGTTATTCAATATATAATAACAACACGAAGAACAGATTAAGAACTTGGTGTGTGTGAGAATATAACACTCAGATATTTGACAATAAAGCTTGAGAGTATTAGTGATTCCTTGTGTTTTCGTCGTTAGGAAGATCTCAACATGAGACTTCCTTTTATACTACTCTTAGAAGACTATGAAGTAGGTCACTGTTCCTTTTACGGCATGAATAGTAAACTGGATGGTTTGAACAGTGGACTGGATGGTGTGAGCAGTTGTTTGAGCCATGTGCATTTAATGGAGCAGATGTACTTTTGGTAAATGTATTAATGGCGCAGACGTCTATTTTGTACCTTGCCCTATTGAGTCCACTCAGAGCTTGACACGTGTTTTGATAGTACTTTTCCATGCAAGTTGATGAACGTATCCAGTAATATCTTCCAAGTCTTCATTGAGGACCACAGAGGCTCTGTAATGAATTACAGAGGTTCTGCGGTCTGGTCCTCTGTGGAGCAGTCTTCGCCGGATTCCGAGTCTTTGGTCTTCTTTGTGCGTATGACAGAGCTTCTGTAGGAAGCCTCTGCTGCTTCTGTAGCTTCTTGATCTTGATTTCTCGGTAATGTCGGCAGAGCCTCTGTAAGAGGCTTTCTTCACTTAGCCTATTTTTCACTACTTCTAAATACTTCTATGATTAGGAAGATTGAAGCTAACAGGAAATAAGTTATTCTTAGATCCAAATGGTATTTCTGTAGAATGTACTCTCTACAGAGGCATGATTGGATCTCTGTTATACTAAACAGCAAGCAGACCTGACATTATGCATGCCACATGTCTTTGTGCACGTTATCAAGCTAATCCAAAAAAATCACATTATGATGCTGTAAAGAGAATCTTTAGATACCTGAAGGGGACCAACAATCTTGGTCTCTGGTATCCACAGAACTCTGGTTTTAGTCTTAAAGCTTATACAGATTCAGACTATGGAGGATGCATGCTCGACAGAAAGAGTACCTCTGGGAGTTGTCAATTCCTAGGTGGTAAACTAGTCAGTTGGACCTCCAAGAAGCAGAATTGTGTCTCCACATCCACTGCAGAAGCTGAATACGTTCCTGCCTCTAGCTGTTGTAATCAGGTTCTATGGATGAAGACTCAGCTAAAAGACTACGGCCACATCCTGTTCAAAATACCCATCTTCTGTGATTCCAAAAGTGCCATTGCTATCTCTGCCAACCCTGTGCAACACTCAAAAACCAAGCATATCGATATAAGGTATCATTTCTTGAAACATCATGTTGAATACGGTACAATCGAAATGCATTTCGTGCCCACAGAATATCAACTCGCTGACTTATTCACCAAAGCATTAGACGAGAAAAGATTCAACTTCTTGGTGGGTAAGTTAGGAATGATTAACATGGTGTAAATCCTCTGTAAGTATAGCTTTATCTTCTGTAAATAAGTATAAATATCTATTATTTCTGTATGTATTTTTGTTGTGTGCAAAAATAATTCTTAGTTACAGAGCCTCTGTGGGTCCGCTCAGATCTTCTGATAACCCTTACAGAACCTCTGGTAAACATGATCTATGCTCAATACAAATCTTACCATTCTTTGAACCAAGAATAGATCAAGGGGGAGCAAAAGGAAATTTCTTGATCTACAGAAGTGAATAGATCAAGGGGGAGCAAAAGGGACCCTGAAATGATCTACAGAGGTAAATCTTTCAAAGAAAAGCCAAAGAAGAATGTTGATAATTCTCCATCGACAGAAGTAAGACAAAACTGCCGAGAACAGAAGAACCAAAAGGTATGTCTCTCGCACAAAAGGTTTTTGAAAACAGTTTTCTAGGACAAGAATTGTCAAATATGTCCTAAATATACTATGAATAACATTTCAAAAATCAAAAGTTCAAAAAGTTTAACAAAATTCGAAATAGGAGAAATTTAAGGTCATAGAGCTCCTGCTGAGCTCAACAGAGGTTCTGCAGGAAATATGCTTTGTGATCACAAATTAACCCTTTGTCGATCTTTTGGAATGTTATCTCGGAAACCGACAACACACACCATGACCTTCTCGAACAAAACGTTTATCAAAATAGTTTTCTCGGACACCAACTTTCAATAATGTGCGAAAAACATCTCTTAACACAGATAAAAAATTAGATGATCAGAAAGTTAATAGAATTCAAGTTATAAGATTTTTTTCTCTCATAGAGCTTCTGCTGGCTCTCACAGAGCTTCTGTAAGTTCCATCAGAGCCACAAAACCTCTGCGAGTAAAATTTCTTGACAAAATCCTATTGATCCTCTCCAATGTCGATACAAACGTTTTCGTTGAAAGAAGAACCTTCAGAGTCAATGACAACAATGAGATATATGAGAAGAGGTTAAAACTCAAGATTTTCAAAATCACAGAGCTTCTGTAAAACACAAGTTCTGCCATTTTGTTATCTGGGCATTTCTGAAGTAATAACGGTTACTTTTACTGAGAGTGAAACTCGTGTGGCTAAAAACAACCTCACGCGCCTAGCATTAATGGGCCGCGCACGACGTCCTGTCATATTCTAACAAGGCCTACGTGTCCCATTTTCATTGGGCGTACATGGAACGTTTTTATTTGGAAAGTTGAACCCGCCGCTCAAACTTGAGTACGGATTCCAAATTTTAATCCATTGCTATACATTTTAATCTTTCAAATACTACCCTTTTACCCTCCTATAAAAACCAAGCTTACCCTCTCATAAAACCTTTTACAAACTCTTATCTTCTTCTCCGGCGAAACCCTGCAAAAGCTTGCAAAAACCTTGTTCTTAAACCCAAATGGCTTCATCTTCTAAAGCTATCTCCCAAGAACTCTCTCCGGCAAACTCACCGGAACACTCCCCTGCCCATTCTGAACATTCAGAAAACCCCAACCTTGCAAGAGCTATTGAACAACAAGATTCCGGGGACTCAGCAGAATTTGCTCCGACGACACACCTGCAAAACTTCATAGCAAAAGATCACTTCGAAACCATACTTCCTATCAAATCCAACAACTGCTATTTGGTCCCCTCACCCACTGCTTTCGGCGAAGCCCATGCTATTCTTCTGAACATAATGGAAAATCACCTCCTCTTCCCTCTACTCTCAAGAACCCCAAACAAAATTCCAGTCCGTTATTTGAACCAATTTTGGCAAAGCTGCCGATTTGATAAAGACGATTCTCTTATCAAAGGGTACATTTCAAGACCCGATAAATCTGAGCATCTTGAAATCAAGTTCAACAGAACAATGTTCTCACTTGAATTCAACCTACCAACAAGGGGTCTTCTGGGATTGAAGAGTTATGCAGAGCAACCAACAGACGAAGAGCTCTGTCGCTTCGTAGAAATGCCTGGGTACAACACCCAACTACGGAAGAGAAATGACTTTCACAGAGGAAGATTACCACCTCTGTGGAACACTTTGTTCTCTATTCTTAACAGATGCCTAACAGGGAAAATAGGGAGTATTGACCAGAGCTCACATCAAATCTTGAGCATCATGTATGGGGGTTACTAGATTATGCTACCATAATGATGCAAGAGATCATAAACACCATCGACAGAAAGAACAACTCGAGAAGGGTCAAAGAGAACGATCCCAACTTTCTACCACCTCTGCAATTCCAAAGAATATTGGGAGTACTGTTCGAACCTCTACTGCTAATCCAAAACTGGCCAATGGAAGGACCAACTCCCAAACAGTTCCCGATGAATAAGAATACCCCCACTGATCATACTGATGGCTACTCATACTGCAGACCTCTGTCAAAGAAGCTTCTGAACTACGCATCGAATAAATCCCTTAAGAAAGAGTATATACGCGATCATAGAACTCCTAAACTGAGTGCTATGACACCCCCGCGTTTAGGTGTCCCCCTAGGAACAATGATAGAAAAACCTCTTTCCACTCAAGAAGAAAAGGATCAGAAGTTAGCAAAGCACTGACATTGCCACAGAAATTGGCTCCTCTGCTCCTCCCTCTTCCCCAAAAATGAAGAAGAAAAGAAGATCGAAATCAACAGAGGAAGGGGCACCAAATCCTAAGAGGAGGAAAACCAAAAAGAAGCATGGTAAATCACTTGCAATGTTGGTTACCATTGCAGAAGAGGAAACGGCTGAAGAAGAAGTTGCAGAAGAAGAAATGGCTACAGAAAAGTATCAATCACCCTATCAATCTCCAGATAGATTTGCTCACCAAGGAGACCTGAACGACTTCTTACAAAATACTGACATTGCCAACACCCTAAATACAGCAGGGTGGACGGCACAACCTCTCGACCACCACTCTCCAGAAGAACAAGATTTCTTCATTTCTGGCATTGACACACATCTGCAAGAAGATGACACAACACCCAAAAATCAACCAGCCAACACCCCTGTCATTTTACAAAACCCTTTCATTCAAGGATTGGACGTCCACAGAAGAAGTCCAAACCCAACTTCAGAAGAAATAGAACAAACAGAAGCTGAGTGGAACAGAGGTGAAATTACAGAGGCTTCTGAGAATATGATGGAAGAAGAAAAAGAAAAAGGGGCCGAAGTTGTACAAAAAGAGGGATTAGCAATAATAGAGACAGGAATAGAGATCTTAGAGATAGATTCAGATGAAGAAGAAGCTGTCTGGATACGTAAAGGTCTTTATCATCCACATGTCATGAGATTATTCGGATCTCATCAAATGTATGACTTCTTACGACCAGAGCAAGGAACTTCAACAGAACCTAGGGAAGAAGCACCAAGCCGTAGGATAGCTACAGAGGATTAAATGATAGACAATGATGTAGTGCTTGGATGCTTAACAGAGGAAGAAGCAAGAAAAGATGCCTGGATAAATAGAGGCACACAACCAAAACCAACTCCCAGTGCAACCCTGTAACACCCTAAAATTCAGGGCCAATTTAAACCTCAAAATACACGTGTTATGATCATCAAAACATCAGACTTTTATAAACCAAAGGATCAAAAGTATGTTTCTATATACATAAGATCATCTAACTTAAATAATCTGATCAATCTAATTATACATCACAATAAGATCAACTAGATTATCTAAGACTTGTCCCAAAAGTCATCAAAGTATCCGGATCCTTTGATATCGCCAAGTCTGATTGTTCTTCAACTGTCATCTCACTTCCCCACTATTTCCCAGAGCCTGTACCTGGTAAGACAATTTAATTTGAAACATTAGGCTTTCGCCTAGTGAGATTATCCAAATCAAATTAAAATTAATCAACAAAATATTAACAGATATATCAAACCTGTTATCAACCATCTCACCATACCAAGCTCTTATCAACCATTGGAATCCACCTATTCCCTTACTTATGACTAATTCATCTAGTCATCTTATTATCAACGAGAATTACTATAAATCCCACCGGACTTATAAATAAGTCTAACTCCCAGAAATTACAGTTTCCAAACCTGCATCTTTCTGATTTAAAATCAAATACTCCACAATAAAGATATCTCATCTTTCGTTTGAAATGGGAATTACAACTCCAAGTCTGCCATTCCACATTTCGTTTCCTCTCCATCTTGAATCACTGGTCTCAAATGAGATTTCCTTCTTATCGTGATCAACAACCACCAGAGACCCTCACAGATGATTCAAGATTCACTCCAACAACTAGAAATACATCCCAACGGTCCCCAGCTAGTAAACGGTTCTCATTATACCGTACTATATGCCCACTAGACCAGATGTAGATTTCTAGCCAACGCCTCACAATAAATGTGTATGATCACTCATTCTATTGTATATTAAAGCTATACAATTCAACATATATTCTATATCTCTATGTACAAGATATTAAATTCAACGATTATCCCCACTTTGCCATTTAGCATCGGGGATCAATACTTCAACAATTAACTATGGCTCCGGACTTATAATTAAGTCATTACAATTCAATATATCATGGTTTTTACATCAACAACAGAGTTATAAGCATATAACAATTAGCATATTCATATCAGATTGCATGTCACATAACAGCCTCAAAATGCTACTGGAAGTCAAAAACTTTTCGCAAGCTACTGTAGCGAAAACCACACTTTTCGCAAGCCAAGGCTGCGAAAACCTCCACTTTTCGCAACCCACAGTTGCGAAAACCCCACTTCTCGCAACCCTCTATTGCGACAACTTCACTTTTCGCAACCAACTGTTGCGAAAAGTTCTACTCTGCGCAACCCTCTATTACGAAAAGTTACTGTTCATCGTCACTTCCATTTTGGATTCAGTTCTCTACTGTTCATTAAGCTTACCATTTCTTAATCCAATCATACCAGTGTTATTAAATACAAGTATAGTATATCTATAACACTTTTAATTGCTTAATTTTAGCAAGAATGAATAACTCACCTGGGTAAACTTGAACACAGTAAACTTCCAGTCCAAATGGCTTAATCAACAGCTTAATCCCAATCTGAACACAATACTATAACTTAAATTCATGGAGATGAATGATTATAACTCAGAAAGTAAGTTCTTACCACAGTAATCACCAAAATGCTTTCTCTTCTTTTCTTCTTTTTCTTCCTCTCGTCTACATCTCTCGCTATTTTTCTGTTTCTTTCTATCCCTTTTCTTTTTTAGACAATTAAACAAAGGAAATCAGTATTTTCTAATACTGATTCCTCCTAATGTGACACCTCACATTTAAAACACGAGTCATTACCCATTTTCCAATTTATACCCCAAACTTCCAATTAATGACAAATCACCCCTCCAAGTTAACTTTCTCAACTAAATTGTACCAAATACAATTTATCTCTTATTAATTTACAATGGAAATTTCGGGATGTTACAATACTCCCCAACTTAAAAGGATTTCGTCCCCGAAATCAAACTAAGCAAACAATTGAGGGTATCGTTTCTTCATTTCTTCCTCCGACTCTAAAGTCACGCTACTGCCCCGATGATGTTTCCATTGTACTTTCAACATAGGCACCTCTTTGCCGTTTCTTAACTTCCGAACCGATCTTTCTAGAATCGCTTCCGGTTCTTCAACACATTGACTCTTCTCGTCCACCTTGACATCAGTTATCGGAATCACATCTTGTTCTTCGGCTAAACACCTCCGAAGATAACATACATGAAACACATTGTGAATTCCTTCCAATTCAGGCGGAAGATCTAGCTGATAAGCTTGTTGACCAACTCTTTTAGTGATGACAAAAGGTCCTAGAAAACGAGGACTTAACTTTCCACGCTTTCCAAAACGAATTACACCTTTCCACGGAGCTACTTTTAGCATAACGCGCTCCCCAACTTGGAATTCTACTGGTCTTCTTTTTAAATCAGCATAACTCTTTTGTCTGTCCTGAGCCGCTTTCATGTGTTGTCGGATTTCTTTTATTTTATCAGACGTTTGTTGCACCATTTCTGGTCCAGCAAACTGTTTCTCTCCAGCTTCTAGCCAACACACTGGAGTTCTACACATTCTACCATACAAGGCTTCGAATGGGGCTCTTCCGATACTATAATGATAACTATTGTTATACGCAAATTCCACTAATGGCAAGTGCGTATCCCAGTTACCTCCAAAATCTAGTATACATGCTCTAAGCATATCTTCTAATGTCTGAATAGTTCTTTCACTTTGACCGTCGGTTTGGGGATGATACGCGGTACTCAAATTCAATTTCGTACCCAACTCCTCTTGGAGTGACCGCCAAAATCTTGACGTAAACCGACTATCACGATCTGAAACAATAGACACTGGAATACCATGTCTTGACACCACTTCGTCAATATACAATTTTGCTAACTTTTCTATCGGTGAAGCTTCTTTCATTGCCAAGAAATGAGCACTCTTTGTCAACCTGTCAACGATTACCCATATTGTGTCGTTACCCCTTTGCGTCTTAGGTAACTTCGTCACGAAATCCATGGTAATCTTGTCCCATTTCCATTCCGGAATTTCCAAAGATTGAAAACTTCCGTATGGCTTTTGATGTTCAGCTTTAACTAAAGAACAGGTTCCACACGTTTCTACACATCGAGCCACATCTAACTTCATGGCTGGCCACCAATAATGTAGTTTCAGGTCTCTATACATTTTTGTACTTCCGGGATGAATGGAATACTTAGATTTGTGAGCATCTTCCAGAATTAACTCTCTATTCCCACCTAATCTTGGTACCCAAACACGACCTCGAAACAACTTTACCCCACGGCTATCTTCCGTCAATTGAAATCGTTGCTTGACCATAACCTCATCTTTTAAGTTTTCTTCCAAAAGAGCGTCCATCTGAGCAGCCTTTATTCTTTCAATCAAACTTGACATCACATCAATTCGAGCATTTGTTGACTTCAGACAGCCACTATACTCCTTTCTACTTAAAGCGTCGGCCACTACATTTGCTTTACCAGGATGGTAATGCAATTCACAATCGTAGTCTTTAAGTAGTTCCACCCACCTTCTCTGTCTCATATTTAATTCTTTCTGATCAAAGACATGCTTTAAACTCTTATGATCAGTATAAAGGGTACACTTCGTACCGTACAGATAATGACGCCAAAGCTTCAAAGCAAAAACCACCGCTGCTAACTCCAAATCATGGGTAGGATAATTATTCTCATGCTATTTCAATTGCCTTGATGCATAAGCAATCACCTTGCCTCTTTGCATCAACACACATCCTAGTCCCATTTTTGAAGCATCACTATACACTACAAAATCATCTGTACGTTCAGGCAGTGCTAAAATAGGAGCTTCACACAACTTTTGTCTTAGAGTCTTGAAAGCTGATTCTTGCTTTTCAGTCCAATCAAACTTTACATTCTTACGAGTTAGCACAGTCAAAGCAGAAGCAATCTTTGAGAAATCTTGAATAAACCTCCGATAATACCCGGCCAAACCCAAGAAACTTCTGATTTCGGATGCATTCTTTGGAGTTTCCCAATTCATCATTGCTTCTATTTTGGCTGGATCCACCTTCACACCTTCAGCTGAAATCACATGACCCAGAAATTGTACTTCTTTTAGCCAAAATTCACATTTCGAGAACTTTGCATACAACTTCTCTTTTCTTAATACTTCCAAAACTTCCTGAAGATGACACACGTGATCACTTTCATTCTTTGAATAGACCAGTATGTCATCAATGATCACAATGACAAACTTGTCTAGAAATGACCGACACACTCTGTTCATCAGATCCATGAATATTGCTGGAGCGTTGGTCAAACCAAATGGCATCACAAGAAATTCATAATGTCCATATCTCGTTCTGAAAGCAGTCTTTGGAACATCTTCATCCCTTACTCGTATTTGATGATACCCCGACCTCAGATCAATCTTAGAAAAACATCCTGCACCTTGCAATTGATCAAACAAGTCATCAATTCGTGGCAACGGATACTTGTTCTTGATTGTCACCTTATTCAATTCTCGGTAATCTATACACATTCTCATACTTCCATCCTTCTTCTTAACAAACAGTACCGGAGCTCCCCAAGGTGAAGAACTCGGTCTGATATAACCATTGTCTAATAACTCCTGCAATTGTGACATCATTTCTTTCATTTCTGCTGGTGCTAAACGATATGGCGCACGAGCTATTGGTGCTGCTCCAGGAATTAGATCAATACGGAACTCTACTTGCCTTTCCAAAGGTAAACCTGAAAGATCATCCGGGAATACATCTGGAAAATCACGTACCACTTTAATGTCTTGTATCTGCTTCTTTTCTGATTTAGCGTCCAGAACATATGCCAAATATGACAAACATCCTTTTGCTAAACACTTACGTGCCTTTATAACTGAAATCAACTGTATATCTCCCTTCTGCTTCTCCCCATAAATTATTACATCATCTTGATCAACCATCGGAATTCAGATCAACTTCTTAGCACACATTATTTCGGCTTGGTTATCAGACAACCAATCCATTCCCAAAATAACATCAAATCCTCCAATTTCCATTAACAACATGCTAACTGGAAATTTTGTAACCTCTACCTGAATCATACAACCATCTATTCTTTCACCAACCAAAGCTAGACCCCCATTAGCTATTTCTACTACTAAGGCATCTACTAGAGTAGTGACAGGCATAGCTAATTTTCCATAGAACACTTTGGATACAAACGAATAATTTGCACCACAATCAAATAACACACGAGCAGGTATAGAGTTTATAAGGAATGTACCAGAGACAACATCCTTGGATCCCTTCGCTTCTTCAACTGTCATATTAAACGCTCGTCCTGTTGGCTTTGGTATAACTGCTTTCTTTCCCTGTTCCCCTTCCTTTTTCAACTTTGGACAATCCCTTCAAATATGCCCCGGCTGTTTACACTCAAAACACACTGCACCCGGTAGTAAACAATTAGATGCAAAGTGCCCCGTCTTTCCACATTTATAACACTCTGGCCCGCTTGTTCGACATGGCCCAAAATGCCTATTCTTACACTTCGAACACCAGTTGGGTTCCCTTCGTGAATCTGAACGTATATTTTTACCAAACAGCCTGAGTTTCTGAGAAGAATCAGAGCGACCTTCCCACTTTCTTTTATCTCCAACCTGAGCTTTCTCTTCCCTATCTCTAGCATACATCTCCTCTATCAACTTAGCCTCTTCAATCATTTCCCTGAGCGTCACAGCTTTTGAATTCCGCACTCGGGACATCATTTCAGCCGGCAACCCTTTCAGATAGGCTTTAACTTTATCCTTCTCAGCAGGAGCCACGTGTCCTACCAAGTTCAGTTTTTCCATAAATAACTCCGTATATCTTCTCACTTACATGTTACCCTTTTTGAGATTTCTAAACTGTTCTTCTATCTGATCCATCTCATGTTCATTACAATATTCTTTCAGTATCTTCTCCTTAAAGGTTCCCCAAGTCATAGCATCTAACACAGTTGTCGTTACTGAAGCTGTCAAAACATTCCACCAGTTCAAAGCATTACCTCTTAACATCTGAGAAGCAAATCTGACTTTTGATCCTTCCTGACATTCACAGGCTCGGAAAGCTTGCTCTATCTCCCACAGCCAATTCATACACGCAACTGGACTGTCTTCTCCTTTAAATTCAGGCGGCCTGCAGCTTAGAAATGTTTTGTAAGAACAATTTCTGTCTACCCTTCGTTCCGCCTCTAACCTTGGATTACCTATCGGGTTTATCACCCCAGTATCAATCACTGGACGTCTCAGTTCTATATTTCTGTCATTGAATAGCTTTGTAAACATTTCGGTTTGTCTTTCCATGGAGGCGTTCATCAAATCAGCTTGCCTTTCTACCGAAGCATTCATCATTCTTGACACGTTCTCCATTATTCTTGCCTCCATATTAGAATCTGTTGTCTGACTAACATTGCTAGTACCTACCCTCGGAGCTGAAGTATGCATACCTCCCAAAGAAAGAAAATCTCTTGATGCATTATGCATATTACTCACTTCTGCCTCTTCGGTTCCAACTCTTTCTCTAGGTGGCGTATTCACCATTGCTCTGATCAAACACAAATAACCATACAAATGGTTAAACAGAATTCTAACATACTAAACGTACTTTATCACTAATTAGCCCTTGCAACAATTGAGTAACAAGCATGCTTATGTAACAATATATCCATAATGACAGTAGCTAATTGAAATTACAAACATATCATACATGAGAATTCTCGTCCTCATCGTTACAATACTAAATTAGTGTATTTCCGTCCACCCTAAGACTACCTCGTCTTAGCAATTCTACCCATCTCTCGTAGATCATAACTTAATTTCATCACAGCTTAAGTCTAGGCATATCAAATTCATACCTAGTTCGCTTAAACTAAAGCTCTGATACCATACTGTAACACCCTAAAATTCAGGGCCAATTTAAACCTCAAAATACACGTGTTATGATCATCAAAACATCAGACTTTTATAAACCAAAGGATCAAAAGTATGTTTCTATATACATAAGATCATCTAACTTAAATAATCTGATCAATCTAATTATACATCACAATAAGATCAACTAGATTATCTAAGACTTGTCCCAAAAGTCATCAAAATATCCTGATCCTTTGATATCGCCAAGTCTGATTGTTCTTCAACTGTCATCTCACTTCCCCACTATTTCCCAGAGCATGTACCTGGTAAGACAATTTAATTTGAAACATTAGGCTTTCGCCTAGTGAGATTATCCAAATCAAATTAAAATTAATCAACAAAATATTAACAGATATATCAAACCTGTTATCAACCATCTCACCATACCAAGCTCTTATCAACCATTGGAATCCACCTATTCCCTTACTTATGACTAATTCATCTAGTCATCTTATTATCAACGAGAATTACTATAAATCCCACCGGACTTATAAATAAGTCTAACTCCCAGAAATTACAGTTTCCAAACCTGCATCTTTCTGATTTAAAATCAAATACTCCACAATAAAGATATCTCATCTTTCGTTTGAAATGGGAATTACAACTCCAAGTCTGCCATTCCTCATTTCGTTTCCTCCCCATCTTGAATCACTGGTCTCAAATGAGATTTCCTTCTTATCGCGATCAACAACCACCAGAGACCCTCACAGATGATTCAAGATTCACTCCAACAACTAGAAATACATCCTAACGGTCCCCAGCTAGTAAACGGTTCTCATTATACCGTACTATATGCCCACTAGACCAGATGTAGATTTCTAGCCAACGCCACACAATAAATGTGTATGATCACTCATTCTATTGTATATTAAAGCTATACAATTCAACATATATTCTATATCTCTATGTACAAGATATTAAATTCAACGATTATCCCCACTTTGCCATTTAGCATCGGGGATCAATACTTCAACAATTAACTATGGCTCCGGACTTATAATTAAGTCATTACAATTCAATATATCATGGTTTTTACATCAACAACAGAGTTATAAGCATATAACAATTAGCATATTCATATCAGATTGCATGTCACATAACAGCCTCAAAATGCTACTGGAAGTCAAAAACTTTTCGCAAGCTACTGTAGCGAAAACCACACTTTTCGCAAGCCAAGGCTGCGAAAACCTCCACTTTTCGCAACCCACAGTTGCGAAAACCCCACTTCTCGCAACCCTCTATTGCGACAACTTCACTTTTCGCAACCAACTGTTGCGAAAAGTTCTACTCTGCGCAACCCTCTATTACGAAAAGTTACTGTTCATCGTCACTTCCATTTTTGATTCAGTTCTCTACTATTCATTAAGCTTACCATTTCTTAATCCAATCATACCAGTTTTATTAAATACAAGTATAGTATATCTATAACACTTTTAATTGCTTAATTTTAACAAGAATGAATAACTCACCTGGGTAAACTTGAACACAGTAAACTTCCAGTCCAAATGGCTTAATCAACAGCTTAATCCCAATCTGAACACAATACTATAACTTAAATTCATGGAGATGAATGATTATAACTCAGAAAGTAAGTTCTTACCACAGTAATCACCAAAATGCTTTCTCTTCTTTTCTTCTTTTTCTTCCTCTCGTCTACTTCTCTCGCTATTTTTCTGTTTCTTTCTATCCCTTTTCTTTTTTAGACAATTAAACAAAGGAAATCAGTATTTTCTAATACTGATTCCTCCTAATGTGACACCTCACATTTAAAACATGAGTCATTACCCATTTTCTAATTTATACCCCAAACTTCCAATTAATGACAAATCACCCCTCCAAGTTAACTTTCTCAACTAAATTGTACCAAATACAATTTATCTCTTATTAATTTACAATGGAAATTTCGGGATGTTACAAACCCACATTTCTAACTCCGCAGGTCTAGCTGCAGAAGGAGTTATTGAAAAAGAGCAGCACAGCTCGATCCTAACCCAACCTATCCAGCCAGAGGTTACTCTTTCAACCTCTGTGCCCACAGAAACCGGGGAATCCATTCCTAGGGAGTCTCCTCAAAGAGACTCACCTATTGTTCGTGATCAGTCGCCCCAGATCACCCAAGAACACCCTACAGAGGAATTCGTTTCCTCTGCCACGCACACATTAGGACCAAAACTTCTTTCAGAGAGAAGTAGTGAGCACAGAGACGAAGAGACTCTAGACAAGTCTCCCAGTCAACAGAAGGACATTCCAATAACCACCTCTGGAGTGGATTTGGACACTGTTCTTCACAGAACTTCTGTAGAGATCGAAACTCAGGTTTCTTCTCGAGGATCAGAAGGAAATCCTTCCACCCCCATCGTACAAACAAGGGTGAACGAAGGTGTCCCAGGAACAGGGACTCACTCTGGAGACGAATGTGTTCCTCCAGAGGTTACACAAGGAACACAAGTATCAAGGGATGAGTTCCAAACCCTTGTCACCTCTGTGAACCAAACCATGAAAGAGTTGCAAAGCTCTTTCAAATCTTTTGCAGAGACAACATCTACGGCTATCCTGAATCTGAACACCAAAATTGACAATCTGTCCACAGAGGTAAAAACCGCCATCTCAGAGATGAAGTCTTCTGCCGAAACAACTTCCAAAGCAACAACCACTTCTGCAGCTCAGGAATTCGGAACAACTGCAACTTCTGCTTTCAGGGACTCTTTAAAAAATTTCCTTGAACAAATGAATACGCAATCCAACAGAGCAGAGGGCATTACTCCTGCAGACTTACAGAATGCCCTATCACAAGTCCAAGCAGAGGCAGTACGCAACACGACAATGATGCAACCAAAATACTATATGACCAGAACACAGCTTACAGAGCTCGGACAGAACGTCATTAACCAGGTCACAAAAGTCATTGTCTCCTTCACAACTGCAAATGCCAACTATGTCAAGGATTTCAGAAAGAGTGTCGGCAGAATGCGTTTCAAAACAGAAGCAGAGCTTGCGACATTGATTGGCCTCTGCGATGATGTCTGTTAAAAGTTGATGGCAGCAGGAGCTGAATTACCAAAGAAGCCCAACACTTCTTGCAGAGCAGAGGGTACTTCTGGTAAAAGTCAGGATGATTCTGATGATGACCAACCTGGTCCATCAGATAATCCTGAGGGGGAGAATCTAAGAGAGAAAGCTACGAGCAGAGGAATACAAAGTCCACCAATCGCAGCAGAACCAATCAACCAAGCCCCTCCAAAACAAACCCAACAACAACAAACCCAAAAGACCACAGAGACAACACCCATCTCTGTGGAATCATCTCCTGACTAAACCAAAACTCCAGAAGCAGATAAGCAAACCACAGAGGCAACAACCGCCCCTGAGGTAATCATTTTGGAAGAAACAGATGAACAAACCACAGAGAAAACACCCACCTCTGTGGAAACACCCCAAACCATACCGAGAAGAAAGTCGATTGCCACCAAACCAAAAAGAGCAACGACCTCTGCTTCTGACGTTCTGAAAAAGATGCACAAAACAATGAGTGATCGTATGGCGCAGAGAGAAGAAGAAAGGCACATGTTAACTTTAGCTTTCAAAATGGCAAGAAGATTCGATGTCAATACTTCATCAACAGAAACTGAGCTCACAGAAGAAGTCAACAAACAACCTCCAACAGAGGTTACAGAGCAACTCAAGCCAACAGAACCATCGCCACAAAAGTCCTCTAAATCACAAATGTCAAAACCCACAGAGGCAACCCCCATCAAGCCAACATAAGTGCCAACCTCCAAACTTATAGAAGCAACAGTTTCTGCCCCGCCTAAAGCCAAAGATAAGGGCAAAGGAATACTGACAGAAGAGCCTAAGAAGAAAACATTGCCAAAGCCAACAGAGAAACTAATGAAGAGTGCGTTTGATGCCTTTCAAACCCTAAAGCCTGAAGAAGTTGACTGGGCACATGGATTGAAGCCTCTGTCAGACATTCCTCTAACTGGTAGAGCCGCAGAAGTTGTTCAACAGATGGAGAGTCTCAAAAGACAAGTACCACAACCAGGTCCAACATATGAAGAAATGGAAGAAGTGGTATACAAATACCTCTATAAACAATCCTTTCAGACCAATTATCCAACAGATCATGTAACAGATCCAAGGATCAGAGAAGAATTTGAGAACATCTTCACAAGGACAAAGCCAAGAACCAAAGCAGATGTCTTCTCAATCCACAAGATCAAAAAGGTAATCTTCTGCAAATTCTCCTTCACAAGAGCCTATCCAAGGGTCAGGTACAATCTTTACAAAGTCAGAAGAGAAGACAATTCAGAAACTACCTTCGCTGATGCTGATTTAAGAAATATCAATCCTTATGATCTACCTGACCTTCTGCAATGGACAAAGGACAACTACAACACAGAGGCAAACACCAGAGCCTATCAAGTGTTGAGAAAAGCGATGAGGGAAAAGCTTCTGCTCTACAACATGATAGATTTCCAGCTGGGAAAGGATCTTGGTCTCAAGCATCTGGATTTACGACCACCAGAGGATCGCTGCCCACCGGACGCCGTACCTAACTCAATCATCACAGAACCACAGTTTGGGTTAGTATTTCAAAACCCTCAAGGCGAAACTAAACTATTTGTATGCATGGACTGTCAAAAGTACGCAACAAGTACTCTGAACAAGTTCAGAGCAAGCCTTGTGAAATACAGAGGTTCAAAGAAAATTGATAAAGATGCTGCAGATACTATCATGAGAGAGATTGACGCAACAATCCGCCTAAGAGAACTCTGCATCAGATTCTACAAAGAAATCAGAAAAGTCGGAAGAGACAACAGAAGCTACAACGATTTCAAAGATGCCAAAATCTGATTCTCAGACCTCCAATCTCTGCAAACAAAGTTAAAGTCTATCTTTCATTGTACTCAAATGTAAAATGCCCCTGGCATATTTCTAAATGAAAGAAATTTCGAGGTATTGTTTAACCTCTGTCTTATCTAACTTAGCCTAACTTAACTCAAGTTCAAATTTTTATTTTTCACTACTTAGGGGGAGATTGTTAGCTTCAATCTTCCTAATCATAGAAGTATTTAGAAGTAGTGAAAAATAGGCTAAGTGAAGAAAGCCTCTTACAGAGGCTCTGCCGACATTACCGAGAAATCAAGGTCAAGAAGCTACAGAAGCAGCAGAGGCTTCCTACAGAAGCTCTGTCATACGCGCAAAGAAGACCAAAGACTCGGAATCCACAGAGGACTAGACCGCAGAACCTCTGTAACTCATTACAGAGCCTCTGTGGTCCTCACTGAGACTTGAAGATATTTATAATATCTTGCTATTGTTACAGGACCCGTACATCAACTTGCATGGTAGCATGCCCTGTCCAACGTCGACGTGTCAAACGCTGATTGGACTCAGTAGGGCTTAGTACATATTAGACGTCTGCTGCATTAAATGCAATACAACACGTCTAACTGTTCATGCCATCCTTGCAACTGTTCACGACATCCTCTCAACTATTCATACGTACCTCTTGAATAGTAGCATATGCTTTATGGTCCCCTTTAGAGTAGTATATAAGGAAGACTCATGTTGAGTTCTTACTTACACAAAAACACACAATACAACACACAGAAAAACATTAAGAACACAAAAGCTTATTCACCTTAAGAGTCATATCTGTTTTAAATCTTTTTCTTACTCACGGTTCATAAACCTGTTCTTAATATATATTCAGTAAACTTTGAGATATAATAGTTTGTTCACTGTTTATTTATATTCTGTTCTAAATCTATCAAACTTATCTGTTAGTTCTTTAAATATGCTTCCGCATCAAACCTTAAACCTGAACTAATAGATCTGATAATCTTGTTTAAGCAAAACGGGAACCAACAATACCATTTAGACTTGTCTTTTTTATCATTTAGCTTGTCTCTCATTTTTCATCCATCTAATTGTCGACTTAACATTGTTTAAAGTGTCGATCAGATCTTTTGATGTCCCTTTGAACCCATATGTCGAAATCTTTGGATGCTGAGAAAACATGGAGAATGTCGAGACATCCTTCTTCTACTCAAACCGAACGTTCGATACTTGTCGTGACTGCTCATGATTTGAGCGGCCTTGACTTTGAACTTAGGTTTCTGACACTGAGGGGTCGCTTACATCAAAAGACGACATATTCCTCAACATGTATGTGAGCCAACGTTATGGCTCTGACATCTTTGAATGTTTCGGTTGGATATTTGGTCAAGCCTAAATATAACTCCTAACTATCATACACATTACAGTTATAGGCTTCGATCGTGGTCCGAACATCACAATTTCGGATGATAATCATTTCAATGTTAAAACGTCTAAAATATTTGCGTACGAATTCACCATTCTTATGGGTAATGTAATATAGGGCGCTAGTCTGCTTTTCCATCTCGCAACTACAAGCGAACAACCGGAAAAATTGATTGGCCAACTTAGTGAATGAATGAATCGACTTGGTTTTAAAGCGATCAACCACTGAAGAGTTGATCCAGTGAGTGTTGCTCCAAAACTCTTGTACATGCACACTTCTTGATAATGTTGTGGAATCGATACAGTCCACGTAAGTTACTTATATTGAGGGACGTGCTCATTTTGGTCTGTCACACTTGAATATTTTGGATTTAAGGCAGGGATGCTATAGTTCTTTGGCACCTCGACTATGGAAATAACCCCCGACAATAGTGACATGATAGATAGCAACAACAATATCTTCTCATTATTCTCATCTAGCAACTTTAGGTGTAAAGCGACAGGATCATCGTGATTGACGTTGTTGGCCATCATGGGGTTCGTCATTGCTAGTGGAATGATATATGAGACTTGAGTCATGAGACCTACTGTGACATGAGGGTTAGGTCGCATGGTAGACTCTTTGTCGTCTCTAGACGCAGGGACATTTGAAGCAGGAAATATCACGAATACGTGGAACGACGACATGGGGGAAGAAGTAATAGTTGATAAGTGTATCAATGGGATAGGCATCAAAGGTGTAGGATCCCAGAAGCAACAAGTAACAATAATAATAGCAATAATCTTTGTATTGACTGATAAAGAGGAGTTTACAAGATAGAAATTAAGAACTCTCTCTCTTTAATTGAAGCTCTCTCTCTCTCTCTCTATACGTATGAATGTAAAAATGGAGGCTAGGAGACTTAGAGGCTTAACCTAAAACTCTAACAAACAACACATTAAATACTTAGGTTTTAAGGCCTAAGCCCATTAGCCACTAAAGCCCACAAATACAATTTGGGCTTTTACAATTTAAGCAAATACAATTTGGGCTTTTATAATTTAAGCAAGTAATCTTGAATACAACATAAAAAATAAAGTCAACAATCTCCCCCTTTGTATCCAAGATTAAAAATAGCCCGATCTTCCATAAAGTCAGTTGCTTCAATTCCTTCTTTAACTCCCCCTTGATTGTTGCTTTACCTTTTTTATCACGGTTGTCTCCCAAAGATTAAACTCAAACAATCAGAGAACGATTTGATGTGCGGAAGCTTGAATAACCAGTTTGAGTAATAACCGATGGTAGATAAACAACTAAGAGATGAAGAGTAGCGAACACATTCGGCTCATGAGAATCTGCATTAAAGAATAAGTAACCAGGGGTAATCATCTAACACAAAAGCACATAGCAACTGTTATCACAACAATTAAAATAATTGTGTGGCCTATGTCCAGAGTTGACAAATATGAAGCTCTGATAGGACTTCCAGTTATCATAGAAGTAAAATTATAAAAATTAAACTTCTCAAACTGTTATGGCAATATCACATAGATATGCATGGGAATCACAAAGATTCGTGATATTGTGTGGAAGAAAATATATATGATATGTATAGGGCTCAAAACCATTGATGTAATCTGGACAGCAGATTATCAATCAATAGACACAGTGCATTGAATATGAAGTTTGGAGACCGGAGATGATGTCTTCTGTTAGCCCCAAGTATCTGTAATGTAAAAGTATTGAAAATATTATCAAGTCAGAAGACCATCAGAGATGCAGCAGAAGACTTAGAAGAAAAGCTACAAGAAGACCAACAGAACTCAACAGAGTTCTGATGGAACCAACAGAGCTCTAACAGAAGATCAACAGAAGAACTGTTCACAATCCAAAGACCAACAGAGCTCTGGTCTATGAGCTCTGGTGAAGTGAAGTCCTCTGTGAAGCCTAAGTCTCGTAAGAAATCCTAAGTGTTAGACAAGTGTCCATACTTTCCACGTATGCCCTAAAAGTAGGAGACACACTTTCCACGTGTCATTCTAGGGTACGATAGTACACTGTCTACACTTTATCAGGGCTATAAATAGAGAGGTAGTAGAACAAACGATTGTGAGCTTTTGGAAGAATAGTTTTCCGCAATTGTTTAAGCACACACTGCAGTAATCCCGAGCACTACCTCCGTACGATATTGTTCCCTGTGAGATTTCAGGATACACCATTGATCTTGTTCTTGGTGTTATCCATTATCAACATACGAGCAACGTTTCTTACTTGGTCTTGTTATCATTATCCTGTTCTATATTTGATTCTCACTACTACAATATCATTTACATAATCACTCACTTTAATGGCTTTATATTTAAATGCTTCCGCTGTCTATATTATTACCATTAATGTGATGCAACGAGAATCTGGGAACCTATAATTGGTATCAGAGCCTGCTTGATTTGCTCAAATCAAGGCATCCAATCTACCAAGGTTGATTCACTGTTGTTGATTAAGTGTGTGTCTCAAAGCTTCAATATACTCTGTTTTTACTATTTAAAGTTTATTACAAGTTTTTCAGAGTTTATTTAATGCCATCTTAAGCTTTCAAAGTCTAGTGTAAAGATCTTATCTACTCAAGTTACTATTCGATTGGTCACTGGTCATCAAACTTTCTGATTACTTTAGTTTAAAACCCTTGAAAACTTTCATACTCTGTTTTAAAAAAATGGCTAAAAACAATATCAATGCCATTTATACTGCTGGTTCTCTGACCAAACCTCCTACTCTTCTGAGAGATGAATATCCTCAATGGAAGATTAGGATGGTTAACTTCCTTGATGGGATGGACAGAGATTTAATGCGTTCTATCACGGATGGACCATTCAAACCCATGGTCTTGGTTCCACGTGTACCCGCAACACAAACTACTGCTGAGATTCCTGCTTACCTTGAACCCAAAACTACTGGGTTCACTGATGAAGAGACATTAAAAATGGAAAATGATCTAAAAGCAGTTAGACTTCTGATTATGGCCATTCCTAATGAAATATTCCAAGAACTAGATTCATGTGTTACTGCTAAAGAAATCTGGGATCAACTTCTTAATCAGCTTGAGGGTGGTATCAAAACCCAAAAGAACAGAAGGACCCAATGTATAAATGAATACAACGATTTCAAGGCACTTCCTGAGGAAACCTTACAACAAACCTACAACAGATTCAATGTTTTGATAAACAAATGTAGAAAGTGTGGGGTTGTTAGGTCGAAGGAAGATAACAATGTTTTGTTCCTGAAAAGTTTGAATGATGAATGGTTGAATCTGTCCATGTCTTTACAAGCTAACCAGGATCTAGATGCATGGTCTCATACTGATGTGTATGGCACTTTGGCTGCACAAGAGAAGGATGTTGTCAAGCAAAAAGGAAAATCCACCATTGCAAGACCTATTGCGTTAGTTTCTGAATCAAAGAAATCCACAGAAGGAAAGTCCAACAGAGAGAGTTCTAGCAGAGGCAAGAAGAAGAAGGGTAAGAAGAGTTTGGTAGCTGAAAGTGATGCTGAAGAAAACTCATCAGATGAGGATGATGATATAAATGCGTTTGCTAAATATCTTGCATTAATCACTCAACAATTTAACAAGAGATTTGGCAACAGAGCATTCGACAGAAGAGGTAGATATGAGAAAGATGAGAACAAAGTTTATGCTGCGCCCCCAAAATAGAACCAACACAACAGAGCTCCGACAGAACAGAGACATCAACCTCAACAGAAGTTCAATGCTCCTGCTCCACAGAAGGCTGATGCTGCCCAACCCATCAATCAGAATGATGGACGTTGCTTTAGATGTGGCAAACCTGGCTATTTCTCTGCTAATTGTAGAGGAAAACTTGTAAAAGATCAAGATTATTACAAGAATAAATACAAGTACAACTACAGAGAAAGAAGCTATGTTGCCGAGATGGAGAATTGGATCTCTGATTCATCCTCTGACGATGAACCAGAGCAAGCCATTGTTGCTGTGGATGATGGACGTCTGGGAGAAGTTGATTGGATGACCAGAGGAAGAATAGAAAGGTCTGAAGAAGAAGAAATAGCTCATGCATTTGCCCTAACCGTAACAAAGCCAGACAACAGAGCGCTGGAGACAACCTGTAAAGCCCGGGTTCCGGTACGGTTTATTTTATGTATTTATTTATTAATTTTCTCTAAGCATTTTACTTATTTAACGGGATTAGGCGGCAAGGACCATAAACGTTTTAGTTCTGATAGTTGACTCGTTTGTTAGATCTTAACTCTTTGGGTAGAAAATGAAATTACTTTATAAACCTAGTGGCTAAAAGTGAATTATTGGTTAAGGGTTGCTTGGGATCGGCCCTAATGACCGACCCCCCCTCTCCTCTTTCGTTCCACGCCAAAAACAAACCACATAACCCAAAATTCTCCTTTCATTTCCCCCCTTTCCTTTGCCGCTGCCGTCGATCACCAAAACCACCAGCAGCGACACCGCTGTTCTTCGCCGGAGAGAGAGAAGGAGAAGAGAGAGAGAGAGAGACGACCGGGAAGAGAGAAGTCGTCGAGAAGTGGAACTGCGGCTACGTTTTAAACGTGAGGTAAGGTTTCTTCTCCGTCCCTTTCGTTGTTTTGTCGTCGCTGAATCGTCGGAAGAACCACCACCACCGCCGTCAGCCTTGGCTGCCGGCGGTGTGGCCACCAACGTGCACCACCAGCGGGGTGGTGGCTTTGTGCGTGGTCGGGGTTGGTGAGCCGGATGTGTGTGTGTGTGTAGGGAGGTCGGGATAGTGTAATGGTTTCATTTTTACTTGTCTCGCCGGATTTTCGTAAACCGCCGCCGCCGGCGACCACCACTGCCGGAGGTGGCAGTGGGTGGTGCGCGGTTGAGCCCAGCCCTTAGTAATCCTAAACCCTAAGACAAAGTGTAATTGCGGGTCTGGGTCTGATTGTATTAAGTCATGACTTAATGAGAGTGTAGACTATTGTTATCATTTCATGTGAAGGTCGCCTATTCTGCCCCTGTTTTATAAAACCCGTAACGTTTTCTAGGAATACCGGATCGAGGTGAAACCAGTGCCAAAATCTCCCATTGTAAGTCTAGTAAGCTTTGTATGTTTCGTGGAAAAATCAGTTCGGCGTCTAGCTAGGTCCAAATCATCGTTTTGTGCAGACTGGTCCTGTTTTTCACTGTTCGGCGAGTCGGTTTTGTAAAATTCATATAGGATGATAGGAACCTAGTATGAACGCGTGCGATTTGTCCCTGGAACCCTAAGACATAGAAATTTCTAGTTATGGAATAATAATTCTGGGTTGATGAGTTTAAGGGGGGCTAAACAGGTCCCGAACAGACCTGTAATTTTAGAGTAAAAGCTGGAATTTGCACGTGTAAACTTGTAGTTGTGATTTTGGGTTAGGACTTCACTTTGACGTTTGTTAACACTTATTTAGGTGGAAAGACGTGAGTGGAGTTGCCCGGCTTGTTTTGCTGTTGTGGTTATCTGCGTTGCTTTTGAGGTGAGTTCTCTCACTGCATAGACTAGGAATTGTATATATGTTGCGGTAGTTGTGTGTACTATTGAATGGTTGTGTGAACTAGCTGTATTGTGGTGAGTAGCATTAGATTGATTTAATGCCTAGTATAAATGTGTTTTGTATACATCTCGGTGGGACCGAGGAAGTGCGGATAACTGTTGTGTGAACTCGGTGGGACCGAGGGCTCGGAGGGACCGAGGAAGTGCGGATAACTGTTGTGTGAACTCGGTGGGACCGAGGGCTCGGTGGGACCGAGGTAATTGAGTACCTGATTATTTGTGTTGTGTTGTTGTACTATGTGACTGTTTGTGGGTGTGTCTATGTGCGGATAGGGGTGATATGTATATAATTGCTATCTGCGTAGGTGTCGGAATTCACTAAGCTTCGTGCTTACCCGTTCCCTACAATTTATGATTTCAGGTACGAGCGGCAGTTAGGCGTGACCGTACACACGAGCGCAGAGAGAAGATGGTTGCTTTTGTTATTGTAAAAACATTAAATTTGGATTCAGTATAATTTCCGTTGCGTCATTTATAATCGGCAATTTGACTTAACGAACTTCTGATAAACGCGTAATTGGTTTTGAATATTTATGGTTTGGTATTAATGAAATGTATTATTTTAAA
Source organism: Saussurea involucrata (assembly GCA_033807775.1). Lineage (NCBI taxonomy): Eukaryota > Viridiplantae > Streptophyta > Magnoliopsida > Asterales > Asteraceae > Saussurea > Saussurea involucrata. The sequence continues at coordinate 88,656,281 of CM066320.1, read as the reverse complement.
GTTAAAATTTATCGAAATTTTTGGGACGTTACAACTTGGTATCAGAGCACAGCTTGAGTGAATCAAACACATCTTGGTGTGTTTGATCTTAAGTTTGCGGCTATAAAATTCTTCTCTTAAAATTTTTGGGAAATAAAAGAAAGGAAGACCCGTTTGAGAAACGGTGATCGAGGGCGCAGTGTGTACAGTCATCCGGAGCCAAGGGAAAAGGTACAGTACTTAGTGTATTTATTGCTTTCTAGATCATAGGGTATGCATGCTAGATTTCTTGTATGGGTTACATGGTACTGTATGGTTACTGCTTGCTAATAGGAATTTATGCTAGCCTTGATAAGTTGTTAAGCGAATGCACTATAGGTTGTATGCAGTAGGAACCGAATAGCCTTAGAATGTTAGATTTAGTTCTATTGCGCAGCTCTTGTTTGAGTCCAACCGTTGTAGGATATATTCTTATATTCGAATGTCTATATGGTTTTCACTGTATGCGACTGTGCATTTGCGAGGCGACTCATCAGGACTAGTGGGGATTCCGTCCTAGCAAGGGTAGTGGAATGAGATGAAACTCCTAGGGAGCTAGGAAGAGCGTTTGCATATGCTGGTACGGGCATATGGGTTAAACTGTTGGCAAGGAACTACTTGGGCACTCCGGGATGAGACTCGAAACGAGTAAGGATAGGTGTGGAAGGTAGTAGTAGAGCTCCTACTATCTGAAGCACATGATCCGTTCTCAGGTCGGGGAATGTCACGGGGAATCCGAGGAGTTGAGCGTGAGCGTAGATAGCAGGAGTTATTGTGTGCTAATTACGCGTTGTATTATCTACCCAGAATAGCCATCACAAGGAGGAACAACTATAGTAAACCTGCTAGTACAGGTGTGTACTTGTTTTGCTTTTATGTGATGATCGTTGGGGGTAGTGATAAAGGTTCTAAACTAGTAGTCGTTGGAATAGAAGGACGATTCTAGTATTAATCACTTGGAGTGACGATAGGAATGAGGGTTGTTTTAAGAAGGCCATTTGGGGTCAAGATTGATGGTTGTGCTAGAAGCATAGGCTTATTAAGCCGACTTTGAATTGAGGAAAAACCGTAAGGATTATCTGACGTAATTTCCCAACTTGCCTAAGAGGTTTAAATGTCCGGATGACGATTGTGGATCGGGGACTTTTGGAGGGGTATGAGTCGAGACGTCGAGTGCCGACTGAGTCATGCACAAAGTTTATTTTGAAAATAAATTGCATTAACTAATTCTTGTGTTTCCAATCCTTTTATGGATTGTGTTTTGGAATTTTGGGAAATGTTCAGCACACACACAAGATTTCGAATTATGGTTTTGAAAGTAGATGAAACCGTTTTATCACGGGAGTTGCAAACTTTGTTAGAATTTGTTTCATTTCGTAATTTTCCAACGGTTCTTTCGGGTAAGATGACATCCGTGTTTTGTGGTGTTTAAAATGTTGGGCAAGTGACTACGTCTTGTGACTTTAACATTGGAACTCCTCCACATATGTTAGAGTTGAGATGAAAAGTTACATTCCACGATGTCTGTATAAAACTATTTTGGTGATTTGATTAATATGAGTTTGTTAAACAATGTTGTTTTATGGTTTTACCGTGGAAAAAGATTTTTGGAATTTTGGCGTCTCATTCATGATTTTGCTTTTAACAATTTGACTTTGGGGGCACAATGTATGATGCTATTTTATTGACTTAGAGTCGTTGAGTTCGTTGAGGTTCATGAAGTTTGTGTTACTAAGTATTTTATTGCAAATAGTTTAGTGTATGGATTGATTTATGCGTGACTAAAGTAATGCAATGAAGAATATTTTGGTAACATTTCATAATGAGTTGTTTGGTGCGCTTTCAGTCAGTTAAATGTTTTATTATCATTTCCATGAAAATGCGCTTTATCGACTTAGGGGTATGCATACTTGGGTAACCTTTGTTCTTGACATTTTGATAAACGAGTCGTGCATGAAAATGTTTTAGTTCTCATGCATACGTTTGCAATGTGTTATATTTTGAAAATATAAATGCGTAGATTGTTGACATTCGGTTAATTTAGAATCGCCGATTATTTTTGGGAAATTTAAAAACTTTTGCTTTGGAGGGAACGAGTAATTTGAGCATTTTTGGCAAATACATTTTAAACTTTGGTGTTTTAACGTTATATGTCCCAAGTACGAATTGTTGAGGAAATGCTTCGTGATGAAGATTTTAAAAAAAAATTCCTTATGGAAGTGTTACCAGTTTGCATGCCTACCCCGATTTAAGGTTTTACGATGTTTAGGTCGATATTTTCAAATGATGGAAACGAATTAGTTTTGTCTTTAAACTTGAAACTTACTCAAGTTATTTTGGGTTTTTACTGAGGTGTAATTAGGAATCGTTTCCTTGTTTTGTATAATAAACTGACGCGCGCAAATTTTGATTTGGTAAACTTTGTTCCATACCATTTGGATGGTCAAAAACTAATTTTTAGTAAATTGCCGTTTGGGCTTCTTTTGAAGTACGTGTGAAAATTGTTGCACACCGTTTAAATTGAGCAGTTACCTTGTGTGCATGTCATGAGTCAATCCATACCAGAACCGTGGTGGTTTGTTTTAAAGAAATTATTTATTGCGCTTTGCGTTTTGTGAGTAAACTGAACTGCAATGGAATGATTTTTCAACGTGATTTTCCTATGTGGGACGAGCGTGTCCATTTTTGCGTAACTACCGACCTGGTAATAGTAGTTTTATTGCATATGATCTTTTTGAGAATTTTAAGGGTGTGAGTCCTTTGGGACAACCCTTTTGTTTAACCCGTGTTGAGTTTTGGGGTTAATGTTGATTTAGAGTATTGCTTACTTAAACATTGTTTAAACGCATTTTTTTTACCGACCTATGGGTCTAGTAAACGTGGAGCATTTTGCTCGGTTTTGACTTTGAGATAGTCATGGGTCAATTGTTTGGTTTTAATGGCTCGGTGTGGAGTCTTGTTGATGGGTTGCTTTTGTTGCTCTGTTTTGCATTTATTGCATGTTGAGTATTTACATGCCTGGGTGAGTGAGTCATCCCGGGATAGGCATGTTGTTGGTAGACTGTTTTGCATTGGATCCTTGAGCACGTTAGTCAGTCGTTGGTAATGGTCGGTTGGGTATCTCGGGGTAGGACCCCGGTATTCATGTGTTATGACCTTTACTTTCTAGTAGGCACTAGGAGGTTATAGTATTGAATAGTTACCTGGGAGGTAGACGTCGAGGTGTATCCTCGATGCGGTGTAACTTGGCTTCGTAGAGCGAGTGTGGAAGATACGTCGACGGTGGAAGGTTGGGTATTCCACGTGTGTTGGTACTGTAGGCCGAATAGTATCGGTTAAGGGATGTGATGGTCTTTGCAATTAAGAGAATAAATACGATGTAACCTTTTTGAGGTAAGTGGTATATTTAGGTGTCGACTTTTGGGCTTGATGCCAAACACCTTTAGCGTAATCGGAGAATTGTAGCCGATTTTAAAATAATTATGGTGATGGTGGTAGTAACCCTGAAATGCTCACTTGTGATGAATGGTTATGGTGGAATGACCTTCGTGTGTGTTTATAAATCTGCTGATTTGATGATTCGGGTGAGATAAAATTTTAGGAGTCTATTAGAACTCGTGGAAGTTAATCGACAATTAATGGTAGGAATGATCGGACTCGAGTATCCTGTAGGGTATATTGGTGAGCAACTTTAGAATGGTTAGAGCTTGAAATTGAATCGGGATGATCATCTAAGGTTGGGAGACAACCGAAGTCGTTTGACTAAGAATGATTCCAGTCGTTGGAGTGTTCTTCCGATCATAAATGCGGTGTACTTGAAGGAGTTTGTTGGTAAGGAAAGTATTCGAGAATATTTTTTTAGGCGGTGTGAGAAATTTAGATTCCAGTTAGGGATGTTACAGATGGTCGCCAAGCGTACTATTCAGACTCTTGAAGATATTCAGATTGATGAGCGGCTTAATTTTCGTAGAGAAGCCGATTGCCATTATTGACAGGAAGACTAGGGCCTCACGCATTAAAGTAATGGGCTTGGTGAAGGTCCAGTGGAAGCACCGGAAGGGTTCCGAGTGGACTTGGGAACCCGAAGCTGAGATGCGGGAGATCTATCCGGAATTATTCGTGGACATAGACTTCGGAGACGAATTCTAATTCAAGCGGGGGAGAGTTGTAAATCCCGTGTTCCGGTACGGTTTATTTTATGTATTTATTTATTAATTTTCTCTAAGCATTTTATTTATTTAACGGGATTAGGCGGCAAGGACCATAAACGTTTTAGTTGTGATAGTTGACTCGTTTGTTAGATCTTAACTCTTTGGGTAGAAAATGAAATTACTTTATAAACCTAGGGGCTAAAAGTGAATTATTGGTTAAGGGTTGCTTGGGTTCGGCCCTAATGACCGACCCCCCCCCCTCTCCTCTTTCGTTCCACGCCAAAAACAAACCACATAACCCTATATTCTCCTTTCATTTCCCCCCTTTCCTTTGCTGCTGCCGTCGATCACCAAAACCACCAGCAGCGCCACCGCTGTTCTTCGCCGGAGAGAGAGAAGGAGAAGAGAGAGAGAGAGAGAGAGAGAGAGAGAGAGAGACGACCGGGAAGAGAGAAGTCGTCGAGAAGTGGAACTGCGACTGCGTTTTAAACGTGAGGTAAGGTTTCTTCTCTGTCCCTTTCGTTGTTTTGTCGTCGCTGAATCGTCGGAAGAACCACCACCGCCGCCGTCAGCTTTGGCTATCGGCGGTGTGGCCACCAACGTGCACCACCAGCGGGGTGGTGGCTTTGTGCGTGGTTGGGGTTGGTGAGCCGGATGTGTGTGTGTGTAGGGAGGTCGGGATAGTGTAATGGTTTCGTTTTTACTTGTCTCGCCGGATTTTCGTAAACCGCCGCCGCCGCCGGCGACCACCACTGCCGGAGGTGGCAGTGGGTGGTGCGCGGTTGAGCCCAGCCCTTAGTAATCCTAAACCCTAAGCCAAAGTGTAATTGCGGGTCTGATTGTATTAAGTGATGACTTAATGAGAGTGTAGACTATTGTTATCATTTCATGTGAAGGTCGCCTATTCTGCCCCTGTTTTATAAAACCCGTAACTGTTTCTAGGAATACCGGATCGAGGTGAAACTAGTGCCAAAATCTCCCATTTTGAGTCTAGTAAGTTTTGTATGTTTCGTGGAAAAATCAGTTCGTCCTCTAGCTAGGGCCAAATCATCGTTTTGTGCAGACTTGTCCTGTTTTTCACTGTTCGGCGAGTCGGTTTTGTAAAATTCATATAGGATGATAGGAACCTCGTATGAACGCGTGCGATATGTCCCTGGAACCCTAAGACATAGACCTTTCTAGTTATGGAATAATAATTCTGGGTTGATGAGTTTAAGGGGGGCTAAACAGGTCCCGAACAGACCTGTAATTTTAGAGTAAAAGCTGGAATTTTCACGTGTAAACTTGTAGTTGTGATTTTGGGTTAGGACTTCACTTTGACGTTTGTTAACACTTATTTAGGTGGAAAGACGTGAGTGGAGTTGGCCGGCTCGTTTTGCTGTTGTGGTTATCTGCGTTGCTTTTGAGGTGAGTTCTCTCACTGCGTAGACTAGGAATTGTATATATGTTGCGGTAGTTGTGTGTACTATTGAATGTATGTGTGAACTAGCTGTATTGTGGTGAGTAGCATTAGATTGATTTAATGCCTATTATAAATGTGTTTTGTATACATCTCGGTGGGACCGAGGGCTCGGTGGGACCGAGGAAGTGCGGATAACTGTTGTGTGAACTCAGTGGGACCGAGGGCTCGGTGGGACCGAGGTAATTGAGTACGTGATTATTTGTGTTGTGTTGTTGTACTATGTGACTGTTTGTGGGTGTGTCTATGTGCGGATAGGGGTGATATGTATATAATTGCTATCTGCGTAGGTGTCGGAATTCACTAAGCTTCGTGCTTACCCGTTCCCTACAATTTATGATTTCAGGTACGAGCGGCAGTCAGGCGTGACCTTACACACGAGCGCAGAGAGAAGATGGTTGCTTTTGTTATTGTAAAAACATTAAATTTGGATTCAGTATAATTTCCGCTGCGTCATTTATAATCGGCAATTTGACTTAACGAACTTCTGATAAACGCGTAATTGGTTTTGAATATTTATGGTTTGGTATTAATGAAATGTATTATTTTAAAGTTCAAATTTATCGAAATTTTTGGGACGTTACACAACCAGACCCACTGCCAAGGTACATTCCTCTGAATCCAAGTCTGACTCAGAACTTGAGATGCATGTGTCATTACTAACTGAGGAGTTTCTACTCTTAAAACAAAATATTTCTGAGGAAAAAGAGTTAAGAAAGCTAGCTCAGAAGGATCTGTCCTTCTACAAGAGAGATAAAATCTCTTGGAACAGGAAAAGGAAGAAATATCCAAAGAGAAATATGAGCTAGAAGTCTTACAACAAAAGAAAGAAAGCACGTTTTCAAAAAGGGTTAGAGAGTTTGAAGATATTTTGAAACAAAAAGCTGAAGAAGTTGCTAAATCTGAAAATGAACGATTAAACTTTGTTGCTTTAAAAGACTATTTTCAAAGAGAAAGGGAAATTTTACATCAATCCCTGCTGAAAAAGGAGATTTTAATCAAAAAATACCAGGATGCACAGAATGTGTATACTAAGATCAATTCTCAAGAGGACAAGCAAGGTCTAGGTTTTAATGACATTGTTCCATACAAAAGAAGGATAAAGGCATCTTATCCCATTGCCTTCTCTATTGGAAAAATGCAAGAGGATATGATCTCCGGAACTGCTGTTTTCAAAAGAGCCAAAATATCAGATTTTACAAAGGCAAAGAGACTCAGCTTAAGGAATGTCAGCTATGACTCCTTGAATCAGGAAAAGGTTATAAAACCATCTGAAAAGTTTATTCTTGATCATGGAAGAGCTGAAATGAAGCTTACTGATTCTATCAGAAGTCTGGATCCAAAAGAAATCTTTAACTTCAATTCTTTCAAGGAACAGAAGTCTGTTGCTTCTATTGCAGAACCCTCTTGTTCTACAACATAGAGAGAACTCCATCCTGGATCCCCAGTCTTCTCTCCATCCTCTGAAACCTTACGAACAACTTTTGAAGAGGATATTCTAAAAGTTATTGAAGAAAATGCTGCTTGTGATGCTTTAAAACCCAAGATAAGAAAGTTCAAATCCACCAAAGCTGACAACTTTGAGATACCCAAAGAGTCTAACACCTATACCAGATCCACTAGAGACTTTCTGTGCTCTGACAGTGACTCTGACTCTGAGGTAGATGAGCAAATTTTCTGTGCTCCTAAGACTACTTTACACAAACCTAAACAGGCAATTGTTGAATCTGGATCTCTGAAAAATGTCTCATTCTTTAAGAAACAGAACAGATTTATACCTTTGCCAAAATTGAAAAATAAGGGTATCAAAATTCTCTCTTCTAAAGAGATAGAAGAGAAGAAAAGAGGGAAAGCTAAAATTATTCATGAAGACTATACCTCAGTTCCATACGCTTATGATCAAGTCAAATTTACAACAGAGCAGAAAGGAAAATGGAAAATCAATGACCAATCTATTCCTGCACCTGTTGTAAATCAAAAGAAAAACAGCTTTGTGTCAAAAGAGTTTTCTCAAAGAAACAACAATTTCAAAAAACCATCACAGGACATAATGTATGTAAAGAGATCTGGTCCTAAAGTTTCTCAAAATCAAGCTCCCTCCAAACAACAGTTTCTGAATAAAAACAACAATTTGCATCAACTTTCATGTTCTATCAAATGCAATTGTATTCAACTTCTGTTTCAATTACAGAACCATATGAATGGTCCCAACTGTGTTCTGAATCAGTCGTCTCAAAGAAAAAATCCCAAGACTGTTCAGAATGCACAGAAAAAACCCTCTGGCACATCATCAAAGAATGAAAAGCCTGAAGGAAAGTATGGTAACCCACCTAAGTCTAACAAGAAAGGACGCATTATGCAATGGGTACCTAAAAGAAACTAATCTGTCTTGCAGAAACCCCATGTGCAGATCTGGTATTTAGATTCAGGATGCTCAAGGCACATGACGGGGAATAAGGAGCTGCTTACTTCTTTCAAAAACAAAAATGGAAGTGCAGTAACCTTTGGAGGAGATAATGGCAGACATATTAGAGGCTACGGTACTTTAGTCAATGGTGGTGTTTCAGTTTCTGAGGTTGCTTATGTTGAAGGATTAAACCATAATCTGCTTAGCATAAGTCAACTCTGTGATCATGGGTTCGATGTCAATTTTAGGAAGAAGTACTGTTCTCTGTTGCTTTCCGATTCTGGTTAAGAACTCTTAAGAGCCGACAGAAAAGGTAATCTTTATAAAATGAATTTCAATCTTAACCAAAACTCTACAACAGAAAAATTCTGTTTAGTGTCTTTGAAAAATGAAGATGCCTGGCTCTGACATAAAATATTTGCCCATTTGAATTTTCAAAACCTTGACAAGCTCGTGAAATTAAAGCTAGTAAAAGGACTTCCTCCGCTAAAATTTGACAAAGACCATTTCTGTTCTGCTTGTGAATTGGGTAAGATGAAAAGATCTTCACACAGATCTAAGAGTGATCATAGTTGTCCCAGACCTTTGCATATGCTTCACGTGGATCTCTGTGGTCCTATCTCTGTGCAAAGTCTGTCGGGCAAGAAGTATATTCTTGTGCTAATTGAAGAATTCTCTAGATATACTTGGATTGAGTTCATCAGAGTAAAATCTGATGTCCCAGAAATTCTAATAAGTTTGTTGAGAAGGATACAGGTTCTGTTAGGATTGAAAGTGCAAAAGTTGAGAAGTGATAACGGGACAGAATTCAAAAATGCAAGAATAGATGCCTATCTTTTAGAAAAAGGAATCTCCCAGAACTTCTTTGCTGCCAGAACTCAACAACAGAATGGTGTAGTGGAAAGAAGGAACATAACATTGGTAGAAGCCGCCAGAACCATGTTGGTCGGTTCTGTCCTTCCCATCAACTTCTGGGCAGAGGCAGTCTCAACAGCCTGTTTTACCCAAAACAAAGTTGTCATTGTAAAAAGATTTAAAAAGACTCCCTATGAACTCATCAACAATAGAAGGCCAAATGTGAAATATTTTCATGTTTTTGGCTGCAAGTGCTACATCTTGAATGACAGAGAACAACTGGGTAAATTCAACAAAAAGGCGGACGAAGGAATCTTTATTGGTTATTCCTTAACCTCTAAAGCCTACAGAGTCTACAACACCAGAACCCGTGTCATTCAAGAAAGCGTTAATGTGTCCTTTGATGAAAGTACATCAAGTGCCTCTGATTGCAAATCAATAGAGGGGACACACAAAATCCTTTGATAATGTCAAGAACTTACCAGAACTCTGATATTTCACCAGAGCCTCTGTTGATTCTCACCAGAACTCTGTGAAATTTCTGAGTCAGTTCTACTCTCGTTCCTTGACCATTTCCACATCAGATACCGAATTGTAAATAATTTCGGGTAAAGGTGAAACACCAAGGGATACTTGAAAAGAATGGAAAATGGCTACTCATCAGAGACAAAACTTGCATAGCTCCAACAAAGCTCTATCGGTTTTTATGCCACATCATCAGAAGTAACGTCATCAGAGGTGCGGGTTATTTCCAAGCGTCAACCACTTGTCACCCACACATCTCTAACCGCGACGGTTTACTTGCACGAAAGTGGTCAGTACAAAATCCACGTGGCACTCTCTAATTGAAGGCTAAACCACTAGATGTTCCCACGATACACTGTTCAGGCCACTCCACACTCTGACACTCGAGTGCCTACAGTACCTACGACGATTACCCAACCACATGTTTTGACTATAAATATCCATACCCTTGACCTATTTCATTCTTAAACTTCCTTAACCCTTCACCTTTCCCTCCGTTATTCAAATCCTCTGTGTTCTTCAAGAAAAACCCCAAAACTTGCAACAATGGCGGAACCTCAAAACTCAGCTGATTCTAGCCGAATAGAGACCACTGATGAAATCATTGTTCTTCCTTACGAGTTTGCTGACAACAACTACAGATTCGAACCCACTCCAGGACTCTATCTACCCCTATATCATATTTTTATTGAGTTCTTCAGGAACTCTGAAATTTTTAGAGCCCTAACAGAATTTGATGACCATCTTCCTGCAATCTACGTCCAACAATGGTAGACCACGTGCCAATACATCGAAGAACAAGATGTGATTGTTGGGAGTGTCAACTCAAGAAATGGAGGAGCGGGAACAATCCGTATTCGAGCAAGCACCTTAAGAAGAATCTTCAGAATGAAGACCAAAAGACAGCTAGGAATATACGCCTATGAGAAACCACCAAAAGTAGTTGTTCTTCTTGATTTCATAAAATTCTTGGGTTACAACAAAGATCTGAATAGGATAGGAGAATTCAAGCGACAGGATCTACCCACTATGTGGAACTTCATGTTCTCCACCTTGAACAGAACCCTTACCAGCAAATCTGGTAGTCAAGACCAAGCCACAACAGAAATCCTACAAATCATGTATGGATTATTCTTTAACAGAAACTTTGACTACGCCAGCATACTATACAACGATCTTCTTACCGCTGTTAACACAAAGACTTCATCTATCGCAAGAGGAGGAATTGTTGGAACTCACAAGTTCTTAAAGATGATCAAGTTTCCTCATTTTATCAGTCTGGTAATTAGAAGAGCCTTCGACAGATGGGTATTAACTCATCAGGGACGCTCCACACCTGTTTGGGTAATGTCCAAATTCCTTCCCACTACATCGGGCGAATATCCCTTCATTCGAAGAATTCCAGGTACAATGCTTGCTCTTATCCCTCAAGACCACATCTCTATCCAAAACTATCAGAGTGCTGCTCAACCTCAAAAACCTGAGGTGAGAACCCCAACATACTTAGGATCTGAGCCTTCTTTTGAGAGCTTGAGTGAGGAAATAGGAGAGGAAGCTAACTGACCAGAGGTAAGAGCACCCAAAGTGGCTGTCCATGAGGAAGTTCAGGAAACACCAGAGGTGGAAACCATTTCCTCTGATAGTGGTGAGAAAGAGGGAAATGACAGAGAGAATCCAGAGAGTTTTACAGCCGTAGGAGCCGATGTAATACCCAGGGTAAGTTCGTTAGTTAAAGTCTCATTCCGTTAAATTTATTAAATTCTATAATTGATATTTAGGGTGAGTTTAGGTGAATTTACAAGTTTAAGGGTGTTTGGATTGATTAATAAGTTAAAAAGGTATTTTGGTCATTATTGAGTAGTTTAGGGACTAAAGTGGTAATTTAATTAGATATTATCCCTGGATGAAATCAGATATTTCATAAAAACATAAAAATCAGCGAGTGCAAGTGTGTGTGTTGGAGAGAAAAAGGAGAAGAAAGAAAAGGAAGGGTTAGGGCTCCATTTGGTCTTCTTAGAAATGATTTGAAGGTTTGTCCCTTTGTAATTTATGTTTGTAATTGATAGTATGTACTTCCTATCGGATTAGAATAGTTAAATTCATGATTTAGTAAAGATTCAGTCGGTTTCTGGGCAAATTGAAGCAAACCGACAGTAGTGTCCGGACACAGTTTGAATGTGTCCGGATAGTTTTGTTGATGGTGTCCGGGTACTGTTTGAAGGTTTCCGGACGAGTCCTTTATCCGGGTAAGTCTCTCTTTTCTATAGTTTCCGGATGAGTTAAGATACCGGATGGTGTCCGGATTACTTTGGTGTCCGGATGACGTCCGGATTGTATAGGTTGTCCGGAAAAGTTATGCTGTCCAGAAAAGTTATGCTGTCCGAAAAAGTAGTGTTGTCCGGATAACTTATGGTATCCAGATACTTTAGCTGTTTGACCAATTTTGTGATTTCGGATACTTTTGAATGTCCGGATATAGTTTCCAAATGTATTTTGAATGTCCGCAAGGGCGTTGCCCCTTGACCCCATCCGCTAACCGGGTAGCGAAACCCCCGTGTTAAGTCGCCTTAGGGGAACATTTGAGGATTCGAGTTCTTAGCCTTAGTAAGACTTATGTGGTAAAGAGATATCTGTATCTATGTGCTACAGATCCTGTGAAATTGGGTAAAGGACTGAACCTATTTAGAAGGCTTGGAAACGTGTTGATAAGCAATCAGGTGAGTTTTACTTTAAAAAGCGTTTTTAACTGGAATTCATATATGTATGGGTTGGGAATGTGATAACTGGTGATTATGTGTTGATATGTGAATTAGAATATATTGAGGTATTATATTTACATGAGTATTATAATGTGTTATAATGCTTTGGCCGGGCTTAGGACCGGTGTGTTTGGCTATAGAATCTGTATAGCGTTGTTTGGCTGTAGATGTTGTACAGCGTTGTAAATTATTAGTTGGCTTGCAACCAAATAATATGGCCAGGAGGAATGAGAAGGGAAGGTACATGTCATGTGAGCTTAATTGGATATATTTGATTGTGTTGCGTGATTTACATGAATAAAGTTATATAAAAGGGTTTCAAACTAACAGGGATTTTTCTCACTTACACCATCGTGTCTAACCCTCATTTTGTTTTAAAAATATGTATTCCAGGTGGTGGATCGCGTAAGGGCAAATAATTAGAGTAATGGATGAATGGCTTTTGTGAAGGATTATATGACGAAGATTTTGGCATGATTAGCATTTGTATTACAATATTAAATGTTATGTATGTATTTAGTACAAGTTTGTAGTAGAATGGCTTCTGCTAATTGTAAAAGACTACGGGGCCGTACTTGTAATGTGATGTCTCTTTTGTTATATTAATATTACGTTATATTATGTGATTTGTTGTGTATATGGAAATTGGGTTGTTACAGCTGAGGAGAATGTGAGGATAGAAAAAGATGTTCAACAGAGCACACATGAGCGTATCCTTAACCAAAATCCCAGTGCTACCACACAATCTAATCCTGGTGATCAAGACCAAAGGATTATTGAAACAGAGGTGCACACCTCGAACCCCAACCAGCAAGAACCACCAGAAGCAACTCTTCATGCCTCTGGTACGCACATACCTGGGGAAGCTATCTTTGGTAGTGATGTTCATTCGCCACAGAACATCAATAGGTCACCTCCACACAATGATGCCTCTGTGGCTCATATAGACATGACACAAAATAGACCAGAGATCTTCGTAATCTCACGTAGCATTTATCCGACTCAGGGACAATGGGAGACCATAGTAGAAAAGGGAAGACTTTGCTTGATCCAAATTTTTCTCATCATATCAGATTTCCTTCTTCAGAACCTGAGCTGGAAGAGGAAACTCTGGTCAGAACACCTGTAGTTGTTTCCCCTCAAAGGGAACTGTTAGAGCATTGTTGTATTCAAGATTTACTGTAAAAGTCAATGTACTGTATGAGTCTATACAGTATTGTGAATGCCTTTATACCTTGTATGTCATGGGTATAAATAGGCTTGTCTAGTTCATTTGTTAAAAAGCTTTTGTAATATTTTAGAAACCTTTTGTAATCCTTTGAAATCAATATATGGATGACAAGATTGCTCTCTAGATTCTCTCTACACTTGTTCATTACTTTGTGCTAGATTTGGGATTTATCAATTGGTATCAGAGCTAAACAGAAGATACAAGCAGATCGAAGACCAAATTGAAGATTTTTTACATTGTTCTTGAAGAATTCGGACCAAGAAGAAAACACTATTCATCTGAAGTCTTATCATTCAGACATGGAGTTTTTCTAGATTTTGAGTTTTTGAATCATTTCTTTGCATCGTTCAACTCGGATTTGGATTCTGAACACATTTAATTCTTGCATAAACATCAAAATCTGCACAGAATTGACAGATCTGATCGATTCTTGAATATTTTTTCAAAAACTTCAAGTTCACTGTTTGGATCTTAATTCGATTAAATTGATCGAATTGTGAATTGTGATCAACAGGAAAAGTGTGCGGATTTCAATTACGAACAATTTGATATAAGATTCATCACAATTGATCAAGAATTGAAGAAGTTATGGCAGATTAAGTGATTTTGAAGTTCGAAGTGCAGAATTCGGATCATTCTTGGTGAATTCGGATCATTCAAAGAGAATTCGGAACATTCATAGAGAATTCGGATTGTTCTTGGCATCACAAGTGTAGAATTCGACTCAAGAAGAATTCGAATTCATAGAATTCGAACCCTATTACATTCGAATTGAGTGAATTCGAACCTTATTACATTCGAATTGAGTGAATTCGAACCTAAGTACATTCGAATTGAGTGAATTCGAATCCAGTTACATTCGAATTGAGTGAATTCGCACTCAACATAATCCGAATTGAGTGAATTCGAACCTTAGTACATCCGAATTGAGTGAATTCGAACGCTGTTAAGTTCGAATTGGAGTATTTCGAAATCTATCAAGTCCGAATTGATTATCCGAATTGAGCATCCGAATTGAGCATCCGAATTGAGCATCCGAATTGATCATCCGAATTGATCATCCGAATTGAGCATCCGAATTCTTAGGAATGTTGATTAAATTCTCATAAGTGTAATTTTTCTTACACTAACTGCTTTATCTTCTGAACGATCGTTTATCTAGCCAATTATCAGAAGATGTCGAGAGATATGCTGAGCATGGGTTCTAAGAATAAGCCTCCGGTATTGATAGCTGAAGAATATTCTCAATGGAAAAGGAGAATGATTCAATTTCTGAATCATCAGAACAGAGATCTTATGCTGTCCATTCAGAACGGTCCTTACAAAGCCTACATAGGGGTTGGTGGCATTGCTGCAACAGAAACAAGTCAAGAGATTCTTCCAAGAAGAATAGAAAAGGAATACAAATATTACAGTGATGCTGATAAAGCTAGAGTTGAAATTGATGAGCAAGCATTGACATACTTGACTATGGCCATTCCAAACAATATCTATAATCGCGTAGACAGCCGAAATTCAGCAAAGGATATTTGGGATGAGCTAGAAAGGCAGTTTGAAGGTTCATCAAAATCAATGAAGACCAAAAAGAATCAGAGCATCAATGCGTATGAAGGGTTTAAAGCTAGAGATGGAGAATCGTTGAAAGATACCTATGATCGTTACAACATCATTCTGAATGATTTAAGAAGGAATGGAGTTGACAAGTCTGAATCAGAGATTAATTACAAGTTTGTTAAGAATTTACTGCCGGAATGGGATTCATACTCTATTCAACTTCAAATGTCAAGGGATATGGATGATGAAAAGTTGACCGATATTTTCAGCATTCTGGGTCAACATGAAGAAAAAGTAAAAATGGTCAAAGAAAAGGAGAAAAAGGTCGAAGAATCTTTAGCCCTTCTAAGTGAACACAAGAAAAGTGGAGCGATGAAAACAAAGGCTTTGATCTCTGGGTTAAGCAAAAAGAAGATAAGTTCTGATGATGATGATGAAAGCAGCAGTTCTGGAGATGAAATGAGTGAGATAGCTGAAAAATTAGCCTTGTTAACTACAAGATTTCAAAACAGATATGGAAAGAAGAAGTTTCATTCAAAAAGCAAACCTGATTACAACAAAGTGAACAGATACAAAAGGTTTGAGAAAAGGTATGAGAACAAGGATCAAAAGGAAGAAGAAAAAGAGGAGAAAGTTGAGAAAAAGGAGAGGGAAGAAAAGAAGGATATGGATGACCGAAACTGCTATAACTGCGGTAAGACGGGTCATTTTGCCAGAGATTGTCAGTTGAAGAAAGTTAAGGATTCTGAATACTATCAGCATAAAGCACATCTCGCAAAAGCCAAAGAAACCGGAAAGCCAGTAAATGCTGAAGAAGAAACATGGCTGATGGATTCTTCAGATGATGAAGAAGCTCACTTCACTCAAGTGAAGCACAGTTTAATGGTTATGAAATCTATCAAGTCCGAATTGATAAATCCCAAATCTAGCACAAAGTAATGAACAAGTGTAGAGAGAATCTAGAGAGCAATCTTGTCATCCATATATTGATTTCAAAGGATTACAAAAGGTTTCTAAAAGATTACAAAAGCTTTTTAACAAATGAACTAGACAAGCCTATTTATACCCATGACATACAAGGTATAAAGGCATTCACAATACTGTATAGACTCATACAGTACATTGACTTTTACAGTAAATCTTGAATATAACAATGCTCTAACAATCTCCCCCTTTGGATTCAAGATTTAAAAAATTTGACAGCAGTCTTCAGCTCTTTGTAAAGTCAATCTTCTTCAACAGACACTTTATCAAACTATCTTCAAGTAGCTTTATCTCCACTAGTTCACGGCGAACTATATGCTTTGACACTCTTTAAGAACTCAGCTTTGAAGAATCTTCAGACAAACATGAAAAGTCATTGTCTTTTTCTTTGAAAAATCAACCTTCTTCAATACAATCTTCAACATATTGTCTTCAAGTCTTGAACATGGATTTCATATCTTTATATAGAACCATCAATTCGGAACAAGATAAATCTGAAACGATTAGAGTTTGGATCAGAAAGATGTGAAACCATCCACATTGTTGAACTTTTAGGTGTAAGCGCATTCCGATAACCACTCAGAACTAAGATAACCAAATTCAGCAACATTTGGACTTCACATGATCCTTCTCCCCAATCTTCAGTCTTTGTTCACGAATCTTTGACTTGAAATATCTTTGATTTGAAAATTCTTTGACATGAAATTGAAATTAAACTTTTCTCCCCCTTTTTCGATGATGGTGAGCATCGAAAACCATTTTCAATTTCAGTCGTGTCTTTGAGTATTGCTAACAATCTCCTCCTTACAGAATAATCTTGCTCCCCCTCAAAATAAGAATTCTGGAGCAATTTGTTTTCTCCCCCTGAAAGTATGCATATATTTCAATAACGCACAATATACAAATTTTAAAAAATTTACACAAGGAAAATAAAAATCATTGAACTTCATTTTATAACTACTAACATTTGATCATTTGAATGCTTTACAAAAAAAAATTCAACTTAATGAAATTTAACAATATTTCAATCAAATGAAATCAAATGCATGTATTTGGATTCAAGAACAAGTCATCATTGTATATCAAGTTAAAAAATGTTCAGTTTCAACCCCTTTATTAAATCTATTTGGTGTGCTAGCATGGGAAATATGATTAGCTTCAAGCATATGCAATTCTAAAACATATAAGAATATTTTGCTCTACTCACACTATTTGTCCAAAATCAGAATTTTCACAAATTTACGGATTTATCGCGACTTTGTATTTTCCCCAAGTTTCAAGAGATGTGTGCTCTTTGGCATCTTTTGATTTTATGCACATTTGAATCTTTTGATTTTGTACTCATTGGCATCTTTTGATTTTGTGCGCATTGGCATCTTTTGATTTTGTGCTCATTGGCATCTTTTGATCAAAAAGTTTAGTAAGAATAAGATACACCGTTAAACATGACTTTCTATCTGGTTCTATAGAAGGATTTGGGTTAGCAGATCCCAGACCAGTTGGCCTTAGGTGCTAGGTGTCGAGCACCTCTTAGAACTTAATTTCCCAAACCAGAAAGGCCACATCGATATATCTTAAACCCATTTGTACCAGTAGAACATGGCTTTCTATCTGGTTCTATTGCAGGATTTGGGTCAGCCGATCCCAGACCAGTTGATCTTAGGGACTAGGTGTCGAGCACCCCTTAGGACTTACTCTCCCAAACCAGAAAGGCCACAGGCACAAACTTTCAAACTAAATGATATTCTATATAAGTTCGAATTTCCATCACAAAATATGAATGATATCTCAATCACTTGGTTCTTAATCATAGTGCTTCCCCCATATTTTCGTTTCCATTCATCATCCTGATAAATAGGCTTTTTGAGCAATATATTCTATATAAGTCCAGATTCACATATCTTTGAGCATTCAGCATAATTTCATTCATGTTTTGCTTACCTTTCGATTTATTTCAGAGGTGAATATTTGAAACAAATCTAACTCAGATAATACAAAAATACTTGTAAAATCATCTTTTAGCACACATTTAATTCATTGAATGAAAATTGAAAATTTTATCTCATTGAATTAAATTTGTAAAGATTCAAATTTTCAAAGTGGTAGAAACAAAATATAATCCAATGTTACCTTTTACCACGTTCCTTGAAACAGAAAGATGTAACAGTTAAAGATATCACCTGAGAAGTGTGAGTTCTAAACTAATTTGTTTAGAAGTCTTAGTCTTTGAAGTACGGGTTTTGAACTGATATGTTCAAAAGCCAATGACGTTGAAATCCGGGTTCTAAACTGATGTGTTTAGAAACCATTGTCGTTGAAGCACGGGTTCTAAACTGAGATGATTAGAAGCCATGGCCGTTGAAGCACGGGTTTTGAACTGATATGTTCAAAAGCCATTGATATTTGTCTCCCCCTTAATGGTATAAATATTTTTCAAAAAATACGCCGCTTCTCTTCTGTTTTCAGTCATGTGTGTGGTATGTATCTACAATTCAGTACAACACATGAAGAACCTGCAAAACAGATTAAGCAGATTTTGGTACCCAATGGCATTTGGGTCCTAGTGGGTTAGGTGTAGATTTCTTACAAGGAATACTGTAAGAACCATACCAATAAGAAGTATAATCTTTATGCACAAAGTCATTTGATCCACAGTAAGAACAACAGATTTTCTTATGTGCCAACCTAATCAGATGATTTACAGAATGAATAGGATTAAGTTTAGCAGAAGATTTACCTTTTGGCGCATTGTTCTTCTTGGCATTTGATGTGAATACAGATGATTTTGGCACATCTTTCTTTGGAATTGTTGTGCCTTTGATTCTCCATTCCATCTTCACCCTCTTGAAGACTGGAACTTCTTCAGATTTGGAAGTATTAATTTTAGGCACTTTAACAATATCATCCGATTTATCAAACAGAGGATTATAGAAAAGATTAGACGAACGAATCTGACCTTTTGAGAAATCTGTTGATCTATTAAGTTGTTTAGAAGGAATGTTTTTAAAACTTGAACTTGAAGCAGTTTTAAAAGAACATTCAGAATCATTTGAATCAACAAATGGAGTCTGAAAGATAGAATTATGACTGGTCTGCTTTGAGACATCAAATTTAAAAATGACGTCTTCAAGTTCTTTGACTTTGTTTATTAAAACATTTTTCTCTTTAGAAATTAGATCAAATTTCTTTTGGAGATCAGATTTGATCAACTGATCCTTCATAATATCAGCTGATAAACCAGATAATCTTTTGGTAAGATTAAGAATCACATCTTCAAAATATTCACGTTCCGATTCAAAATCTTTTTCCAAAAACTTTCTTTTATCAGTAATCTCTTTGAAAATTTCCATATTTTTCTTTTTAAGAGTTTTACTTTCCTTTTCAAAGAGATTTTTCTTTTCCGTGAAATCTTTTCTTTCCTTTTCCAAAAGATTTTCTAATTCAGAGATTTTCACGGAAAGTTCAGAACTTTTAATTTCAAAAGATTTGCGTTCAGTTTCAAATTTAGCTCTTTCTTTTTCGAGCTTGTCTTTTTCTAAAAATAAAACTTTCTCAAAGTCTGAAACTTGTTTTGAAAGTTTTATACATTTCAGCTCAGTCTCTTTCTTTTCTTCAAAAACTTTCTTTTCTTCAAAAGAAAAAGTAGACAGTTTTCTCTTTAGATCGGCATTTTCACTGTCCAAAATTTTCCCTATATCTTTAACTTCTTTTAATTGAGCATGTAACTTTAAGTTCCACTTCACTCTCTTTTCTTCTCTACTCTTCAAATCGGCATTTTCTTTTTGAAGAGTTGTTACTTTCTCTTGAAGATTCTCGATTTGATCGTGCAGACTTGAGTTGTCTTTCTTTGCTTCAAGATCTGCAATATAAACTTCAAGATCAGTTATTCTTTTAGTATGTTTAGCATTTGAAGAAGAAATGTCTAAAATTTGTCTTTTCAGATTAACATTTTCTTCTTCCAATGCTTTATTTAAAATAGGAGTTGAAGAATTTGAAGCATTATCTTTAACAGGAGTTTCTGATATAGGAGATGTTTCTGATAAAATAACTTGTTGCAAAATTCCATTATTTGCCTTAGCTTTTTCAAGTGGCTTTGGAGGTGTTTTTGTTATTATGACTTGTTGCAACACTTCATTATTTGGTTTAACAGATACATGTGAATTAACAGATGTTTCTGTTATAATGACTTGTTGCAACTTTACATTTGGTTTAACAAAATTTTTGCAATTGGAGGAATCTCCTTTTTCAGAGTTTGCTTCAAATCTTCACCACTGCTTTTAACAATAACTTGTTGTAAAACCATTTTGAATATTGCTAGAAATTGATCGTTCAGAAGATCAAGCAGACAGTGTATGAAAATACACAAAAAAATTATATAAAATTTTTTCTTGAAAAGCTCTTACAGTGTATGAAATACACTATTCGAAAAATTTCGGGATAATTTTTTTTTTAAAATCAATGAATTCGAATGTATAAGGGTTCGAATTCAATGAATTCGGATGTATAAGGATTCGAATTCAATGAATTCGGATGAATAAGGGTTCGAATTCAATGAATTCAGATGAAGAAGGATTCGAATTCAATGAATTCGGATGAATAAGGGTTCGAATTCAATGAATTCGGATGAAGAAGGATTCGAAATCACTCAATTCGGACTTAACTTGGTTCGAATTCAATGAATTCGGATGCTTAAGGGTTCGAATTCTATGAATTCGGATGCTTAAGGGTTCGAATTCTATGAATTCGGATGCTTAAGGGTTCGAATTCAATGAATTCGGATGCTTAAGGGTTCGAATTCTATGAATTCGGATGCTATATGGTTCGAATTCTATGAATTCGGATGCTTAAGGGTTCGAATTCTATGAATTCGGATGCTTAAGGGTTCGAATTCAACACTTGTAAAAAAAATCAAGAACACTCCGAATTGACTAAAATCAAGTAGAAAATCCCTTGAATGGTCCGAATTCCGTATGAATGATCCGAATTCACCAAGAATGATCCGAATTCTGCACTTCGAACACGAAAATCACTAAATAAGCCATAACTTTTTCAATTCTTGATCAATTGTTATGAAATTTGCACAGATTTGTTCGAAATTTGATTCCACACACTTTCTTAGATAATCACAAATCCTAATTCGATCAATTTAATCGAATTTTGATCCAAAAATAGTAGAAAAAGTTTTCGAACAAAAATGATATAAAATGATCAGATCTGCAAATTCTGTGCAGATTTTGGTGTTAATCCAAGAATTAAAGATGTTTAGGAATCAAATCCGAGTGCAATGATGTCAAGAATCAATCCAAAAGATCAAAAAATGAAAAAATGAAAAAATGAAATCTGGATGAATAGTAAATGAAGAAGGGTTAGAATTCTTGATGAACAGTGATGAATAGTGATGAACACCCAATCCGAATTCTTCAGCTTTAGTGTAAAAAATCTTCAATTTGGTCTTCGATCTGCTTGAATCTTCTGTTTAGCTCTGATACTAATTGATAAATCCCAAATCTCTAGCAATAAGATATGAATGTAGTGAGAGAGAATCTAGAGAGCAAATATGTCATCCATGTATTGATCTCAAAGGATTACAAAAGGTTTCTAAAAGATTACAAAAGCTTTTTTACAAATGAACTAGACAAGCCTATTTATACCTATGACATACAAGGTATAAAGGCATTCACAATACTGTATAGACTCATACAGTACATTGACTTTACATTAAATCTTGAATACAATAATGCTCTAACATATCCACTAAGGAGGAGATTGTTAGTAATACTAAGAGACGCGACTGAAATTGAAGAAGGTTTTCGATGATAATGATGCTCACTTTCATCGAAAAAGGGGGAGAAATGTTTAATTCAATTTCATGTCAAAGAGCTTTCAAGTCAAATATATTTCAAGTCAAAGATTCGTGAACAAAGACTGAAGATCATGGGAAAAAGGATCATGTGAAGTCCAAATGTTGCTGAATTTGGTTATCTTAGTTCTGAGTGGTTCTCGGAATGCGCTTACACCTAAAAGTTCAAAAATGTGGATGGTTTCACATCTTTCTGAAATTCATGTTCAAGACTTGAAGACAATCTGTTGAAGATTGTATTGAAGAAGGTTGCCTTTTCAAAGAGAAAGACAAAGACTTTTCATGTTTGTCTGAAGATTCTTCAAAGCTGAGTTCTTAAAGAGTGTCAAAGCATATAGTTCGCCGTGAACTAGTGGAGATAAAGCTATTTGAAGATTTTTTGAGCCTCAAAGTTTAAAGCGGTCAAAGATAAAGTATTGAAGATCAAGTATTGAAGACTGCTGCTATTTTTTTAAAATCTTGAATCCAAAGGGGGAGATTGTTAGAGCATTATTGTATTCAAGATTTATTGTAAAGTCTTGTAATTAGTCAAAGCTTGTAAAGTCAAATGTAATTGTCAAAGTCATGAAAAGACAAAGTAGATTAGATTTAATGCTTTGTAATCCTAGGTATAAATAGGATTAGTTAGCTTAGATGTCAAGCAAGTCAAATGAAAGCAATTCATTAGAGATCTTAATTGTAATATTCTAGAGAGAGAAGTGAGAGCATTCTAGAGAGAGAAAGTGCATAATTCCTATGTAAATCTCTATTATGTTCAAGATCAATGGATGATTTGATGATTACCTAATAGAAATTGGTTTTACATTGGGCTTATTAGTTGTAATGGGCCATGGGCCAGAAGTGTTTAGGCCTTAGGTATATATAGTGTTATTAGCCTTAGAAAATAGGTTAATCACTTAATCAATTGTTTGATCATCCATACAGTTTGTAAAGAATTCTCTGAAAGCTTAATGCAATATATGGATGACCAGTTGAGATCATATTGACTTGTTATTATTCTATTGATCTCTCGATTGTATGCACTAAACTGTAACCCACAATTGGTATCAGAGCATACGGACGATTCGATTCAAGGTGATTCATAAGGTTTCTGGTAAGATTCATCAAATTTTAGTCGACTGTGTTCTTTAGCATTCAAAAATTCATATTTTGATTCTGATAAAATTGCTCGTTTTCGCGTATTGCATTCGATTAGCATTGATCTTATAAGGGTTTCTGCAATTTTTCTAATCCTAATTCGATCATCTGAATAGTTTTTGAGCAAAATCAAGTTCACAAGTCTTGGTCTATGTTCATGCTAAAAATCCAATTTTTCATCAAAATCGTGTTAGTTTGCTTCAAAACCGATTAGGGTATTGTTAGTTTTGTGTTTTGTTAGGTTTCTAATCTTTCATGAACGATTTTAGCAACCATAGTCGAATTTCTATCTATTTTCCACCTCACAGCCGCTATTTCCGGATACCACAGCCGCACTTTCCGGAACATCGCAATACTTCTCGGGTAAGTCTTCCTTTTCGCTACTTACCGGACAAAACTCATCCGGTAACCAAGGTTCCCGTTAAATCCAAAGTTTCCGGTTGATTTTTCTTTCCGGACACAATTCTATCCGGTAATCTAATCCCTTCGGACACATCATTCGGACACTCTGCTATCCGGTAAGTACAATCATCCAGTAAGTTTCCCAAATTTATTCGGTAAGTTTTTGTTCTTATCTTACCCGGTAACAAAGTTATCCGGTATCTAATTTCTATCGGGTAAACTCAGTTCATCCGGTAACCTAGTGTTATCCGGTAACTTCAGTTTACCTGGACACTTTGTGCTATCTGAACACTGCACTCACATCTGATCCGGACACTTCCAGATCAGACACTGTTTCATCCAGATTCCTATCCGGTAAGTTCTGTTTAGCTAGTTTCTTACCGATTCCAAGCCACCGACCCTCTACCAAGGAGAATATAGCCAATGGCGGGACAGATTCCTCATATTCATCGAGTCGAAGGAAAACTACGAGTACATCTGGCGTGCTCTAACTGATGGCCCACAAGCTGAACCCATGAATGTCATTCCAGCACAAGAAAAAGGTGGTCAAGCTCGATATTAGCCCAAGAAATACTTGGAGATGAGCGAGGACGAAAAGGGCATGTTTGACGGAGAAAATCATGCCAAGAGATATTTGGTTTAGGCTCTACCAAATTCGATCTACACAGCCATTGATAGCTACAAGCATACCTCAAAGGGCATGTGGGATTAGGTAGAAAAGATGATGAGTGGGAGCAAAGTCGGCAACCAACTAAAGATCAACAGCTGCATTACCAAGTTTGATGGCTTTAAGCAGTGCTCCGGCGAATCACTCTCCCAGACTTATGAACGATTTTTCCTCCTACTGAACGAGCTCCAGAAGAACAAGATCTATCGCTCAAACACGGAGAATGCGCTCAAGTTTTTAAACAACCTCCTACCTGAATGGAAAGTGTTCGCTTCTCACATCAAACACAACCATCTGATAGAGAACGTTGCAATCCATGAGCTCTACGAGATGCTTCTACACGACGAGAATAAAGTCATGGAGATACTGAGCAACCAGAAATCTGCCTCCAAGTCCCAAGTTGATCCACTCGCTCTTGTTTCTTCAAAACGAGGCAAATCTTCTGGAAGTCGATCCCAACGAGCCCAAGAGCCGAGTGAATCCGAAGAAGAAGAACAAAGCTATTCTGATCCTGAACTGACTGTTATAAAGAAAGCAATGGCCCTGCTCTTCAGATCATTCCAGCAGAAGAAGTTTTTCAAGAAACCTTCATCCAATAATCAACGCTACTCCACTTCCTCCAACAAGCGCCATGATTATCAGGATAAATACGAAGGAAAGAAAAAGGCAGATGAGCACAAGCAGCCTGACAAGAAGGAGAAGAATGAGAAGGAAGATCGCAAGCCCGAGACTAAGAAGAAGGACGAACCCGTCACCTGCTACAACTGCGGGAAATTGGGTCACTTCGCCAAGGATTGTAGAAAACCCGTCGTGAAAAACGCACACTACTACAAAGCCAAAATGTTGCTTGCAGAACAAAAAGAGGCAGGAGAAGCCCTATTTGTTGAAGATAACTACTGGCTGGCTCGTTCTGACAGTGAAAGCGATTCTAAAGATGCTGCTTCTTTC
The DNA here is from genome assembly GCA_033807775.1 of Saussurea involucrata. Lineage (NCBI taxonomy): Eukaryota > Viridiplantae > Streptophyta > Magnoliopsida > Asterales > Asteraceae > Saussurea > Saussurea involucrata. The sequence continues at coordinate 88,631,324 of CM066320.1, read as the reverse complement.
ATGGGTTACCATTCTCCTCTAGAAGAAAAGGCGAAACTATGTCAGGTATGTGAACCTTTTCATCAAAACTTGATCGAACGAATGCAACCACTTGTTGAACGAATAGATTCTTTCAAGGCCACCACTAATGAACAACTGCTTCAAATTAACTTGTTAACTGAAAAGCTAGACGTTCAAAAGCGTATAACTGAAAAATACAAGTCCGAAAATGCTAATCTAAAAGAAAAATGTACAAATCTTTTAATAGCACCCAAGGACTTAATATACAAATTTTGATAAGTGTGAGAATGAGAAAGCAGAGATTGTTTATCAATGCTCCTCTCTTCAAATTCAGCACAAAGAAATGGTTTCTAAAATAACTGATCTTGAAACAAAACTCCACAAAAGAGGTCAAACTGATCAGACCATTCACATGAACAAACCCAAGGAATTCACATACTTTAACAAGGAATTGGGAATCAGATACGATAACCCACAATACTTGAAAAAGATCTTGACCAAATGACCGACTCTTTATCATTTTGGTTTTCTCGGTCTGGACAAAAAGTATCTTGAATATAAAATCAAATGGACTGGTCCTCTTGAAAAGGACAAACAAGAGGAAACTGAGTAATACAAGCGCGCACATACCACGAAAATGCAGCTACCTTTTGTTTATGAGCCTATGAACTACTCGTACAAGAAAAACCCAAAGAAATACCTCTCGAATGACTACTTTGACGGCTATAAGGTTGCGACGCCCAAGGATTCCTCTAAAAAGGATGAGGCCCAAGCACCTGAAACCAAAACGGAGACGGACGAGTTTAAACTCTATGTCTCTCCTCTCGTTTTGGAAGCAAAAATAGTCGATCTAGAGGAGACACTCGAGAAGGAAAGAACCAGTTTTCAAAAGGAAAAGCAAGCGCTTATAACAGAACTTGATAATCTTAAATCCGTAAAAACCGAATCTGTGTCGGATGAAGGAAAGGAAATCCTTCGGGACGAAATCAATCGGCTCACATCAAAACTGTCTGCTTTGGCAACAAGAGCGATGAAGGAGCACGTGAGAAATGGTCAACTTCAATAGAAGCATGACCTACTCCAAAACGCAAAGATGATTTCACCCGAAACTTCCTAGGACTCGTCTGATACATCTTCGTGTAAAGCTTTCATTGGAAGAACTTTTTCACAAAACAGTAAAGAGTCTCAAGATGAGTGTGTTATAAAAAATCTAAACTCAGACTTTTTCTTAGCTTCCGCACCAGATTCTCCTAAAAACACAGACACAAAGTGTTCCTCACCTCCCTCAACCAATCCTAGTCCATCGATTCCGGATATTGATTTTTTCTAAATTCATCAATTCCGATGGTAGTTCAGATGAAGAGTTTGAATCGTTTCCATATGACAAACCTCTTTCGAGTCACACCGACTTTCTTTCAAAAGCGGTCAATCGCCCGGTCAATTTTCAAAAAGGCGAATGTTCTTCAAAACCATAGACCCCGGTTGTGAACAAAGTTTCTAAAACTGACTCTCGTTCACAAAATCTTTCACAGTCGCGGCAAAAAGACCGGTCGATCAACTGATAAAAATCCTGTCTACTCAAACTCTGCTGACCATGCCGTTAATGATGTTTCAGATTAAAATGGCCGAGCTAAACAAGACAAACAAAAGTGGGTAGACATAGAATCTATCGAGAACAAGTCGGCGTGGAAGTCATTTAATACTGTTTTTTTATCCTAGGATGAACATTAATGATTGTGCTTTGAATCACAAGAATGATTTTGTTGAACAAAGTGTTAATTTTCCGATAAACTTTATTCAATTCAGCAATTGATTGGTTTGGTACTTATCATGTTTATCATTCTAAACCTAAACGCAAATCCCGTAAAACCAAAAAGAAGCCCACTTCAAAACGGGTTCCTGTTAATGCCAAAAATCGCACCAAAGGGACAACTTAAGGTCGATGTGGACATAAACAACTAAAGAAATAATCTTTCGACGAGACGTGCGACGAGAAATAAAATAAAGAAACAAGGGATTTGATGACGCAGGAAAAACCTCAATCGAGGAAAAAACCTGCGGACGACAGGGGGTGTCGTCGCTGCACTATGGTCGCCAATCAGGGGCAATGTCCTTGGATACTGGGGTCGATCGTACAGAGATTACAATACAAATGAAGAAAATGCTTCGAAATGTAAAGTACAAGTGTTTAAAGTGTAAAAATAGGTGTTTGTCGTGTACGAAACAAAGTGTGAACTGCTGGTCGAGGGTTGTTGTCGTGCGTCGAGAGCGATACTTAGAATAATGGTTCTTCACTTCAGGTGTTCTTGAATATTGCTTCGGTTGTTAATCGCCGAATATTCGATGTTTTGAAATGTTGATTGAGCTTGATATTTATAGTCTTCGCGTCATTAATTAGCTCCATTAATGCTTTGATCAACGGCTACAACGGCTGGAAACAGTTGCCGGAGTGATTATCCATAATGTTCTTCGTCCGTTTCGGTTCCTTGCTGTTAATGGCTTTGATTCCTGCATTAAATACTTAACAAACGTAACAGTCAAGGTTAACGTTAGCTTTGGTCGAGGTCGCACGTCCTTATCAAATAGTCGTGCGGGACGGGCGACGCTATGGTCGAGTGTCGCGAGGAACTCTCGACTTACCTTCCAGGAGGGACGGCGGATGTCTTCTGGGCCTTTGTCGAGACCTTATCTTAATACAAGATATAGTCCTTAATCATACGTCTTACCTGTTCTGGTCGTGGTCGAGCGACGTGATTTATTTCCCAAACAGTTTGCCCCAAAAATTTGAAAACTGAATGTCAAATTTAAGCTTTAAGGGTGCGTTTGGTATGCAGACTACATGGGACGGGATGGGACAAAAAAAAATAGTCCTATGTTTGGCATGACATGGGACAAGAACAAGGTTGGACTAGATGGGACAAAAACTCATTTTGATGGGACAAAATTAGAGTTTTTTTGTTCCACCAAAAAAGGTAGAACACGGTGGGACAAAAACTCAAATTACAATTTTACCCTAAATAAACACTCATCCTCCTCTATATATATAGGAATATAAATTAAAATATGGAATATAGAATATAAAATGAACTTTTTATAAGTAATATTATTTATAATACACAGTTATTAATTTTTATAAATAAAATGTTGTAACTTTTTTTTTGACCAAATAAAAACGCTGTAACTTTTGTAATATAAATTACCTAATTTTTTGGTTAAATAATATTATTTAACATATAAATAATTAGGGGTAATTTAGTCATTTAAACAGTTTTGTCCCGTCCTGTTTTAGTCGTACCAAACGTAGGACAGATAATTAGTTTTGTCCCGTCCCGTCCTGTCCCGTCCTGTCCTGTTTTGTCCCGTCCCATCTAGTCTGCGTACCAAACGCTACCTAAATTTTGTCAATCAGACGCATAGGAAATAAGACAAGAGTTAGAAATTACCTCAATCGCCTTGGAACTAGACTGGTCCGTTTCTAACTGAATGAGAAGTTGAAAAGGGAACGAGGTCATGACGTCATGATGACACACGATTGTGCTTACCAGCTGTCGATGACAGGTGTCGACGATCCCTGCGGTCATATGAAGGGTCGAGAGCATGCGGCAATCATCAAAGGGCTCGACCTGACATGATCGAATGCATAAATAAAGATTATGATGGATCTTTTCTTGGCGATTTTCGTTCGATTAAAACTTGCAAGAATCTTTGACCTAATTTAACTTTTTCTGAGATCATATAAGATACGACCCTCCAGTTTGCGTATGCGTCGCAAGTCTATCGCTAGAAAGCCTAGAAAAAACTGGGATATCTGGGGCCTTTCAGAAGTGCAAATCAATTTAACGGGGCTGGCAATGTCGACAGAGCCTAGAAGCACCATTAAAAACGAAGAAGATCTCGACGACTTTAGAAGTCTAGCGAGGATTCCCATGGGGATTACCGTAAGCAAGGTTGGCAAGGTTCGACCGGAAATGTGCCCCGAGGGGTACGTTGTTATATACGAATACCCGTTTAAAGTAGGCTTTCACTGGCCATATTCGCCTTTAGTCAAAGAGTTCATGTGTGAATTTGATCTTTCGCCGGGGCAATTGATGCCCCAGTTCTGGCGAGTTATCTTTATCATCGAACGACTTACATCCAACTGGAATCCACCGATAAATGTGTGGGACCTCCTGACGGCTTATAAGGTCAAGAATGACCGGTACCGTCGCTATAGTTTGTTTTCAAGGTTCAAGGGTGATCGTACCCTGGTTTTAAATACTGCGGTCAACGACCGTGGATGGAAGAAGAGGTACGTATTCGTACGGGTGTCGACGCTGGACACTGATAGTGACTGGATTAGGGAGGGTTGGAATATGACGGGTGAGCCTTTGATTGTACGTTTTCATGTTATTCTGTTGCTCGATTTTTTTTTCGACTGATCTTTTTTTTATGCATAGATATTGATTTCGATAAGGTAGAGCCGGATGATGCTTCTCGGTCTAAGATCGAAAAGTTCTTGGAATTTAGTACCGAAGATCGGTCGTACGTCACGCGTCATTTGATAGACGAGGATGATGACACCGTTTTTTTGAGCGACAGAGTGAGGATGGGTCGAGAGGAGAAAGAAGAAGAGGAGGACTCTGAGAAGACTGAGGAGGAAGAGAAGATTGAAGAACCAGAGGTAGAGATAATTGGTATGTATCCTTTTGTCTTCTTTTCGCTTGACCTGGTCTTTCTCTGTTCTGAATCGTCTAATTTCTTTCTTTTACCGTACAGGTGAATCTCAAGCGCATGCGGCATCTTCTGTTGCTAGGAAGATGGCGCAAGTCGAAGTAGCTCGCGAGGCGAGGGAGAAGGACGTTTCGACAACTGGGTCGGGAGTCCTGAAGAGAAAAGAGGTCCCGATAGCCGGCTCGGGCCTCTTAAAGAGGACAAAGGTGTCCGTTCTGAGGGAACCGTCTTTGAAGACGGGTAACCCATCGAGGGTTGCCTTGTCCAGGAAGGCGAAGGCGTCGGTTGCGTTTGACACGACCGGCACAAAATCTGTGGATACTGCGCAACTGGCGATTATGTCTCCCGTCCTCCTATCCGGCCCTTCATCGGCCGACAGGGGCAAAGGCGTGCAGAAGGGACCTGTGGGGGAAACGACGGTCAACTTTACGTTGCCGTCGGGTTTTCTGGACGACAATGTCTTGGACGAGACGAAGTTGTTCCCCCATTTGGAAAATTTTTTGCTTCCGTCTTTCAGGGAGCGTTTTGACGGGTTTTCTTTCGAGAAGAAAGAGTTCCATGCAGCTGGACTCTTATTTCTGGTAAGTCTTTCTTTCAAGACTTGTCATTTGTCGTTGTCGTTGTCGTTGTTTACCAATGTCGCTCATATTATGATTCTTCAGGCGTTCCAAGCTTCCCTGGCATTGCAGGCCGAAACGACGAATATAGAGGTATCAACGGCTTATGTTACCAAAGATGAAGATGCAGCGTTAGCTAAAGAGAAAGCTGCTTTGGAGAATGAAAAAGCGATGTCGGTACGCCTTGACCATGCACTGGACGAATTCGATGCCCTCGGTCATACAAGAGACGAGATAAACTCGCGTTTGAAGGAGTCCCTGACTTTGATGCGCGACCAGAGAGAGGAGCTGGAGGGGATGAAGGAATCCGTAACCGAGAAGAGGAAGGAAGTCGAGGGAATCAAGGCTAAGGTGATAAATTTGAAGAAGGAGTCTGATGAGTTGAAGGACGAAAATAAGTCTTTTTTCTTATGCTCGACTTACTGCGCGTGCGGCAGTTATGCGACGTCACCTGCAGGGCAAGGATCCTCTGGCTTCAGCGTCAGATGAGCTGCGTCTCTTTTATGAGAGAGTCGGGACCGAGAGAGATCTCGACTTGGATGACGAGAAGGAGGTCGAGGAGGAGGTGGCTAGCGAGGGTTTTCAGGATGAGGTATCGGACAAGGTTGTGATCGAGGCTCCTCCACAACCTTAGAAAAAATGTATTTGTTTGTTTGTGCTGCTCGACCGTTAGTGGTCGATAATGTACTCGATGGTTTATATAATGAACGCAACTTTTGTTTGAACTTTATGCTTTATCCAAACCATGTTTAATTATGAATTTGAACGTAGGACACATAGAAAATCATGCGACTGAGGCATACATTGTAATACGATGAGTAAAACAAATATGTGAACACGCCATTAAGGCATTTTCTAAGTTAAGAGACTTAGGGGTAAAATCGTTTAGACTTTGCGATCGTACGATTAGATTGTATAATGAGTTTGTATCGTATGCCCCTATGGAGGGATGATCAAGTCACATACCTGATCATGTATGCCGTGCGACCCTGCGAGTTTAAAGTCATATAGTAGACTTAGTGATTATTGTCGTGCGATCCTGCGATAAAATGATGTCGAGGGTTGGTCGTTGGCTCACCAACGACCCTCCGATGCTTAAGTCAGTAGCTGTTTGTGAGAAAAATTTGTATGGAAAAGAGTTAGAAATCATACCTTTCTCCTTCATGGGGTATTGCCCCCCTGTCATTTATTATCCTATTCTTTTTGGAAAGAAAGATAGGTTTTAAATGACAGGACGACACGACATTCCGATGAGATATTTTCTGTGATTGATCATGTCGTCGTACGACAGGGCATCAAAGCGACGTTTCGACTCATTCTCTATCTTTAGGGTTCCCAATGGCGTAGGGGATTTTAATTGATAACTTTTGCGTGCTCGGGAGTCGATGGTCGATGGCTATTAGCTGGAATAGCGACATCGTCGATGATATCTTGAGATTTCCTTTCGGGAAATGATACGCTAATTTCTTCTTCAATGCGATACAATCGTCTGTCGCATGACCATGATCGACGTGGAAGTCGCACCACTTTGATTTGTCTTTTTTAGCATCGTCCAAGTCAGACTTCTTCGGCCACCGGATGGTTGCTTGGGTCGTCTTCAGAGCTTCGACTAAGTCTTTAGCTGACTCTTTGAACCCATAAGAGGAGATCTTGGGATACACGGGGAATTTAGTCGCGGTTTTCGCTTCTGCCTTCGTCTTGAAAAGAACGTTTGAAATATGACGCGCTGGCTCTATTCTGGATATGGCTTTCGACTTGAATTCTGGCTTCTTGACACCTAATGGCTTCTTGTCGTCAGTGTGTTTGCGGCGAAAGGCTGCGTCGTCTTCGACCCTCATATATGCTAAGGTTCGAGCTCGGACGTCTTCGAAAGTCTCTGGGGGATACTTGGTCAGATCGATATATATAGACCTGAACTATCGTCTAGACCACATTTATAAGCTTCGATCGCAGTTTTGATGTCACAATTGCGGATACTGATCATTTCGGCATTGAATCTATTGAAATAACTTCGAATAGACTCATTGGTCTTCTGCACGACATAGTACAGATCACTAGTCTGCTTTTCCATCTTACGACTACTGGCGAATTGCCGGGAGAATTGGTTGACCAATTCGGCGAACGACCCGATAGATTTGGGTTTGAGATTGATCAACCACTGGAGAGCTGGACCAGTGAGACTCGCCCCAAAACTCTTTCACATGCATACTTCCTGGTACATGTGTGGAATCGAGATTGTCCACATGAACTGCTTATACTGCGCGACATGCTTGGTTGGATCGGTCACACCCAAATACTTGGGAGTGAAGGCAGGAATGTTATACTTCTTTGGGACCTCGACGGTGGCGATCTCGTCGATGAAGGGCGACGCCTGATACCCCGAGCGAGGCTCGACGTCGACAGGCACGGCTGCCCCAAGCAACATGGCAAGCAAGGACATGAGGCGCTCATTTTGGTCTTCTAACATCTTTAAACGCCGGGCGACGGGATCGTTAAGATCAGGATTTGCCCCTGTCGAGGGATTGGTCCCTGGACTAGTGCCATTACCATGCGACGAACCATTGGTGTCCCCGTTCAACAGAACAAAATATGGCTGCGACCCATAGTGAAATTACTGCGGTCCATTCTGAAACGATTGTGGTCAATGCTGAAATGGCTGCGATCTCTGCTGGAAAGATTGCGATCCTTGCTGGAAAGGTTGCAGACCACTTTGGAATGGCTGGGAAAATGGCTGGGATCCATTCTGAAACGGCTGGGCGCCACCTTGCAATGGTTGGGATCCATTGTTCAAGGGTGGTGGTCGGATGTGCTGAGGGGGAATCTGCCCAGACTGGGGATTCGGAATGAATGGACCCGGCTGCTGATTCTGAATGAATGGACCTGGATGCTGATTCTGTGCGGACGTGCCTGGTCCCGGACCTGGATTCTGGATGAATGGTCTAGGACCATTATGGGGTCCAAAAGGATTCCTTAGCTACGCGATCTCTTCAGCTGCTCTGCGATTCTGCTCTGCCATTGCATTGAGTTGATTCCTGGCAACCTCGAGCTCTTGATACATCTGAGCGATGATTTCTGCGGATTTCCAGGGGCTGCCATTTTCCTGCAACAGAAAATAGAAGAAACTCCAAGAAATTATTAGTAGAATGCACGTTCGTCGAGGATTTTCTCTAGATGTAGTCCCACGGATGGCGCAAAACTGTTAATGCCAAAAATCGCACCAAAGGGACAACTTAAGGTCGATGTGGACTTAAACAACTAAAGAAAGAATCTTTCAACGAGACGTGTGACGAGGAATAAAATAAAGAAACAAGGGATTTGATGACGCAGGAAAAACCTCAATCGAGGAAAAAACATGCGGACGATAGGGGGTGTCGTCGCTGCATTATGGTCGCCAATCAGGGGCGATGTCCTTGGATACTGAGGTCGATCGTACATAGATTACAATACAAATGAAGAAAATGCTTCGAAATGTAATGTACAAGTGTTTAAAGTGTAAAAATAGGTGTTTGTCGTGTACGAAACAAAGTGTGAACTGTTGGTCGAGGGCTATTGTCGTGCGTTGAGAGCGAAACTTAGAATAATGGTTCTTCACTTCAGGTGTTCTTGAATATTGCTTCGGTTGTTAATCGCCGGATATTCGATGTGTTGAAATGTTGATTGAGCTTGATATTTATAGTCTTCGCGCCATTAATTAGATCCATTAATGCTTTGATCAACGGTTACAACGGCTGGAAACGGTTGCCGGAGTGAATATCCATAATGTTCTTCGTCCGTTACGGTTACTTGCTATTAATGGCTTTGAATCCTGCATTAAATAGTTAACAAACGTAACAATCAAGGTTAACGTTAGCTTTGGTGGAGGTCGCACGTCCTTATATAATAGTCGTGCAGGACGGGCGACGCTATGGTCGAGTGTCGCGAGGAACTCTCGACTTAGCTTCCAGGAGGGACGACAGATGTCTTCTGGGCCTTTGTCGAGACCTTATCTGAGTACAAGATATAGTCCTTAATCATACGTCTTACCTGTTCTGGTCGTGGTCGAGCGACGTGATTTTTTGCCCAAACCGTTCCTGTTAATGCCAAAAATCGCACCAAAGGGACAACTTAAGGTCGATGTGGACTTAATCAAATAAAGAAAGGATCTTTCGACGAGACGTGCGACGAGGGAAAAAATAAACGAGACAAGGGATTTGATGACGCAGGAAACACCTCAAGCGAGGAAAAAACCTGCGGACGACAGTGGGTGTCGTCGCTGCACTATGGTCGCCAATCAGGGGCGGCGTCCTTGGTACTGGCGTCAGTCGTACGATGATTACAACACAAATTAAGAAAATGCTTCGAAATGTAAAATACAAGTGTTTGAATGTAAAAACTGGTGTTTGTCGTGTGTCAATACAAAGTGTGAACTTCTGGTCGAGGGCTGTTATCGTGCGTCAAGAGCGATACTTGAGCTTTCCTTCGAGTGTTCTTGGGTTCGCTGTAAGGTTCTGGCTTTCAGTACTTGATCTTCAGAGTTTGAATGTTCTTTGCTATGAGTTTGGATGATTTTCTCTGCTGTTTGATGATGTTCGCTAATGTACACTGGATGTTAACCGATATGCCTGAAATGAGGCTTTATCTTGTCTTTTATAGTCTTCGTGTCATTAATTATCTCTATTAATGATTTGATCAACGTCTACAACGGCTGGAAACGGTTGCCGGAGTGATTACCCATGATGATCTTTGTCCGTTACGGCTATCGATCATTGATGGTTGCGTCGGTTATATCCGTTGCTCTTTAATGACTTTGACTCCTGTATTAAACACTTAACAAACGTAACAGTCAAGGTTAACGTTAGCTTTGGTCGAAGGTGCAATGATCTTATGCGATAGTCGGACGAGACGGGCGATGCTATGGTCGAGCGTCATGGGAGACGTACGACTTACCTTTTACGGGAGACGACAGAAGTTTTCTGGGTTCTTGTCGAGACCTTATCTTAATACAAGATTTGGATTATAACGTGCGTCTTACCTGCTCTGGTCGTGGTCGTACGACGTGATTTTTGTCCCAAACAGTTTGCCCCCAAAATTTGAAAATTGAATGTCAAATTTAAATTTTAAATTTTGCTTGTCGAACGCTTAGACTTGTGACCTGGGTTGAGAGACTTACCTGGTTGTCGTGGAACTGGACCGGTTCGCCTTTAACTGAACGAGAAGTCGAAAGAGGAATGAGGTCGTGACGTCATGCTGACGTAAGATGCTGCTTACCAGTTGTCGATGACAGGTGTCGACGATCCCTGCGGTCATACGAAAGGACGCCGATGCGCAGCGGTTATCCAGGGATTCGATCCAACCCTGTTTTTCGGTCTAAATAGGGATTTTGACGGATCATTTCCTTATTTCTCCCTTGAATAGTTTGTGCTGTGATTTCGTTGCCATTCTTTGTCTGATATCTTCCGAACTTGTGAAAATCTCTGACTTGGTTAGGTTTCTTCGAGGGTTAACGCGCCTATAAGTAAGGTACGATTTCTCTGACTTCTGCAAATTTTGTTTAGAAATGTCGAGGGATCCTGAGAGTGTTATTCAAGAGTCATCGGACCTCCGGGACTTTAGAAAGTTAGCGAAAATTCCTGCGTGGGTCGAATTGATCCGTCCAGGCCAGATCTGATCAAACGAGTGTCCCGAGGGGTACATCGTAATCTATGAATACCCTTTTAAGATAGGTTTCGAATGGCCTTTTTCTCCTCTGGCCAAGGCGTTTATGTTAGAGTTTGACTTGGCACCGAGTCAGTTGATGCCCCAGTTCTGGCGAGTCGTACGAGTGATCGAACGTGCTACTAAGAAATGGGATTCTCCCATGAATGTACATGACCTCCTCTCGGCTTATCAAGCCAAGATGGACGGATGTCATCGATGTAGTTTACATTCTCGATTCAAGGGCGATCGCATTTTGGTCTTAGGAACGGGTGTGAACGACCGTGGGTGGAAGTCTCGATATGTTTTCGTGCGTAAGTTGTCCCTTGACTCTGAGAGTGAGTGGATTAGGACAAGCCGGAATACGTTGGGTGAGCCTCGTTATTTCATCTGGCGTGCGTTGTAGATGATTTACATATGATTTTTAACTCGTTTTTTGTATGTTGACAGCCATAAAATTGGAGGTCGTGAAGCCAGACGCTAACTCTCAAGCGAAGATCAATTCGTTTTTAGAATTTACCTTCGCCGAGAGGTCTTTCGTCGTGCGACACTCGACGGATGACGACGATTTAGAATCTTCAGGAGAGAATCAGGGGGAGAAGTGTGAAGAGAAAGGAAGAGAAGAGGAAGAAGATAAGTCGAGAGGAAGGAGAGGGATGACGAGTAAGTTTTACTTTCCTTTTCTTCCTATGTTACCTCGAGTCTTTTTCCTTTGCGTGCTTTATGACATTCCTTTTTTCCAGGAGAGTCTCAACCTAAAGTGTTGAAGGTTTCTGCTAAGAGAGCAGCTGAGTTGGAGTATGCTTGTCAGGGCAGGGAGAGGAGGCTAAAAGCCATGTCTGATGGCCCTGAAATCCCAAAGAAGACGAGGACGACGACTCCGAGGGAGTCGTCAGCTAGGGTTAATGACTCGTCGAGAGTCGCTTCTCCTGAGAAGGTAGGGGTCGGATCACCTAAGAAGGTGATTGCAGCGACACCCATCAATTATGCGCCTCTGGCGGAAACGGTGAAGTCCCCATCTGCCGCGTCGAATCCTTTGTCAGCCGACCAGGGCGAGGATCACTCGACGGGAGGGGAGAAAGTCACGACGGTCAACTTTTTGCTGCCATCGGACTTTATGACAGGTGATGTCCTAGACGGGACGAACCTGTTCCCTCACCTGGATAAATTCCTGCTTCCATCTTTCAGGGAGCGTTTTGAGGGGTTTCCTATCGAGGAGACGGGTGCCCATGTAGCCGGCTTGTCGTTCATGGTAAGTCTTTCTTTCAAGACATAGTTTGTCTAGGACCAGATTTCGTTGTCGTTGTCCACTGATGAGGTTTTCGCAGGCACTTTAGGCTTCTTTGGCCTCGCGAAGTGGAGCGGCAAAGGTGAAAGATCTCTTGTCCGCTGCACGTGAAAGAGATAAAGCGGCGCTGGACAGAGCGAGTGCCTCTACAAGTCGTTCTGAGGATTTTTCGAAGCGGCTCGGCGATGCTTTAGAACATTTGAAGATGGTTCATCTTGCCAAGGAAGATCTTAGTCATCGTCTGACTCAATCCTTGTCCATGACTGCTGAACAAAGGGAGAAGATGGAAAAAATTAAGGAATCCTTAGTCGCTGTTTCAAAAGAGGCTGAGGATTATAAATCCAAGGTAGAGAGTTTGGAGAAAGAAGTGAAAGCTGCAAAGGACGAGGGTAAGTCAGTTTTTGCCATAGCTCGCCTGACTGCTCGGGCGGCGATCATGCGACGACATTTGCTGGGGAAAGACCCTCTTGCTTCGGCGAAGGAGGAGTTGGACATCTATCTGAATGGTGTTGGGACCGAGAGGGATCTTGACTCGGACGATGAGAAGGATGCTGAGGAGGAGGTGGCAGGCGAAAGCCTTCAGGACGGGACTTCGGGCATGAATGCGACGGATGCTCCTCCTTTAATTTAAGAATTTTATTTTGTTTGCTTTGCTGCTCGATCGTTGGTGGTCGAGCGTGTACCTGACGATCTTTTTAAATGAACTTTTTGTTTGAACTTGTGCTTTATTCAAGTCACATTGGTTATAAATTTGATCATAAAATACATACGAAATCATGCGATTAAGGCATCCATTCAGTGTATGAAAGTTAAGAAACTTAGGGGTAAAGTCGTTTAGACTATGTGATCGTACGACCAGATCGTACAGTGAGTTTGTGTCGTATGCCCTTGCGATATTAAAGTCATATAGTAGACTTAATGATTACTGCCGTGCGATTCTGCGATAATCTACCGTGCGATTCTGCGATAAAACGATGTCGGGGGTTGGTCGTTGGCTGGCCAACGACCCTCCGATGCTTAAGTCAGTAAACGTTTTGTGAGAAAAAATCGTATGAGAAAGAGTTAGAGAACGTACCATTTCAGACTCTCTCTATTTGCCCCCTGTCATTTATTACCGTATCCTTTTCGGGAGGAAAATATAGGTTTTAAATGACAGAATGACACAGAGAAATATTGTCCTACGGTCGACTATGTTGCCGTACGACGAGGCACCATAGTAGATTTATCCCTGTGGAAAAGATATTAATTTAGGGATAGAAGAACGAACCTGTCGAGAGCTTGATCTTGCGACTTCAGTTTATTTTCTCGGCTTCAATGTAGACTTGTAGCATTCACGAGCGACTTTTGGCTTACTATTGATCTCCTGGACTCCCCATGGCGTCGGGAATTTCAACATTTGATGATACGTCGAGGGAACGGCTTTCATATCATGGATCCATGGTCGTCCTAAGATGATGTTATAGGCTGACGCACAATCGATGACACTGAACTTGGTCTGCTTGTTGACTCCTCCGGCGTAGACGGGCAAGATTATCTCTCTGAAGGTGCTCGTTGCTTCTCCATTGAAACCGACCAAAGTCGTCGAACGTCGGGTGATTTCCGAGCGATCGATTCCCATGGCTTTGATGGTGTCAAGGAAGATGACGTTCGCTGAACTGCCACCATCGATCAAGACTCGTCGGGTTAAACAATTACCAATCGTGAGTTGAATGATCAACCCGTCATGATGTTTCTGGTACGAGTCGCCGATGTTATCTTGGTCGAATACGATCTTCATAGCTTCCAACTCCAGATCTCCTTTAGGCCTAGACGAGCGAGGACTAGGCCGATCATCGGGCGCCTGACTGGCATGACGCTTGGCCGCTGAATACGTCAGACCACACACATCTGAACCACCGGTGATGCAATTGAAGACTTTCGCGTGCTCGAGGGTCGACGATTGATGGTCATTAGCTGGAACAGCGACATCATCGATGATGTCCTTGAGATTTCCTTTCGGGAAATGATATGTTATTTCCTTCTTCAATACGATACAGTCGTCTGTCGCATGACCATGATCGGCATGGAAGTCGCACCACTTTGATTTGTCTTTCTTAGCATCGTCCAGGTCGGACTTCTTTGGTCATCGGATGGTAGCTTGGGCGCCTTTCAGAGCTTCGACTAATTCTTTAGCAGATCCTTTGAATCCGTAAGATGATATCTTGGGGTACTGAGCGAACTTAGTCGCGGTCTTGGCCTCGGCATTCGTCTTGAAACGAACATTTGAAATTTGACGTGCTGGCTCTACTCTGGAAACAGCCTTTGTCTTGAACTCTGGCTTTATGACGCCTAACAACTTCTTGTCGTCAGTGTGCTTGCGAAGAAAGGCGGCATCATTTCGACCCTCATATATGCCAAGGTTCGATCTCGGACGTCTTCGAAAGTCTCTGGGGGATACTTGGTCAGATCGATATATAGACCTGAACTATCGTCTAGACCACGCTTATAAGCTTCGATCGCAGTTTTGATGTCACAATTACGGATACTGATCATTTCGGCATTGAATCTATTGAAATAACTTCGAATAGAATCATTAGCTTTCTGGACGATGTAATATAGGTCGTTGGTCAGCTTCTCCATCTTGCGACTGCTGGCGAATTGCTGGGAGAATTGATTAACCAACTCAGCAAACGACCCGATGGACTTGGGTTTGAGATTGATTAACCATTGGAGAGATGGAACAGTGAGAGTTGCTCCGAAACTCTTACATATGCATACTTCCTGGTACATAAATGGGATCGAGATTGTCCACAAGAGTTGCTTATACTGCGCGACGTGCTCAGTCGGATCAGTCACACCAGAATATTTGGGAGTGAAGGCAGGAATGTTATACTTCTTTGGGACCTCGACGGTGGCAATCTCGTCGATGAAGGGCGACGCCTGATATCCCGAGCGAGGCTCAACGTCGATAGGCATGGCTGCCCCAGGCAACTTGGCGAGCAAGGACAGGAAGCGCTCATGTTGGTCTTCTAACATCTTCAAACGCTTGGCGACGGGATCGTTAAGATCAGGATTGGTCCCTGGGCTAGTGCCATTACCATGCGATGAACCATTGGTGTCCCCGTTCACTGGAACAGGATATGGCTGCGACCCATGTTGGAATTGTTGCGGTCTATTCTGAAACGATTGTGGTCCCTGCTGGAAAGGCTGCGATCCACCGTGGAGTGGCTGAGATCCACCTTGAGGTCTGTTCTGAAATGGCTGCTGAAATGGTTGCGACCCGTGCTGGAAAGGCTGCGACCCTTGTAATGGCTGAAACCCATTATTCACGGGTGGTGGTCTTATGTGCTGAAGAGGACTGTCCCAAACTGAGGATTTGGGTTGAACGGCCCTGGCTGTTGATTCTGCGCAGATGAACCTGGATTCGGGACAAATGGTCTAGGGCCATTCTGGTCGAACGATCTTGGAATTGGGTTCTGCACGAACAGCCTAGGACCATTTTGAGGCCCAAGAGGATTTCTTAACCGCGCGATCTCCTCAGCTGCTCTACGATTCTGCTCTGCCATTGCATTGAGCTGATTCCTGGCGACTTCAACCTCCTGATACCTTTGTGCGACGGCTTGCTGCGGATTTCCAGAGGCTGCCATTTTCCTGCAACCGAAAATAGAAGAAACTCCAAGAAACTATTAGTAGAATGCACGTTCGTCTAGGATTTTCTCTAGATGAGGTCCCACGGATGGCGCCAAACTATTAATGCCAAAAATCGCACCAAAGGGACAACTTAAGGTCGATGTGGACTTAATCAACTAAAGAAAGGATTTTTCGACGAGTCGTGCGACGAGGGAAAAAATAAACGAGACAAGGGATTTTATGACGCTGGGAAAACGTCAAGCGAGGAAAAAACCTGCGGACGACAGTGGGTGTCGTCGCTACACTATGGTCGCCAATCAGGGGCGACGTCCTTGGTACTGGCGTCGGTCGTACGATGATTACAATACAAATGAAGAAAATGCTTCGAAATGTAAAGTACAAGTGTTTGAATGTAAAAACATGTGTTTGTCGTGTGTGAATACAAAGTGTGAACTTCTGGTCGAGGGCTATTGTCGTGCGTCGAGAGCGACACTTGAGCTTTCCTTCGAGTGTTCTTGGGTTCGCTATAGGGTTCTGGCATTCAGTACTTGATCCTCAGAGTTTGAATGTTCTTTGCTATGAGTTTGGATGATTTTCTCTGCTGTTTGATGATGTTCGCTAATGTATACTGGATGTTAACCGATGTCCCTGAAATAAGGCTTTAGCTTGTCTTTTATAGTCTTCGCGTCATTAATTAGCTCCATTAATGATTTGATCAACGGCTACAACGGCTGCAAACGGTTGCCGGAGTGATTACCCATGATGATCTTCGTCCGTTACGGCTATCGATCGTTAATGGTTGCGTCGGTTATATCTGTTGCTCTTTAATGACTTTGACTCCTGTATTAAACACTTAACAAACATAATAGTCAAGGTTAACGTTAGCTTTGGTCGAAGGTGCAATGATCTTACGCGATGGTCGGACGAGACGGGCGATGCTATGGTCGAGCGTCATGGGAAACGTACGACTTACCTTTTACGGGAGACGACGGATGTTTTCTGGGTTCTTGTCGAGACCTTATCTTAATACAAGATTTGGATTAGAACTTGCGTCTTACCTGCTCTGGTCGTGGTCGTACGACGTGATTTTTTGCCCAAACAGTTCCCCAATCAGAGGTTAAACCTAAACACGAAAGGAAACCCATTTGAAAACGGGTTCCCCAATCAAAGGTTAAACCTACACCCAAAAGGAATCCTGTTTCAAAACAAGTTCCTCAGCCAGGTGTTAAACCTAACCCTCCAGGACCCATTTTCAAATGGGTACTTAAAATCCGTTAATCTTGTTTTTGTAGGACGGTCATGTGTGGTACTTAGATTTAGGATGCTCCAAGCACATGACCGGGAGGAGGGATCTACTCACAAACGACACCGATAAATACTGCGGAGACGTGAGATTTGGGAATGACGACAAGGCGCCGATTTTGGGCTATGGCGACACTGTCCAAGACAAGATCGCGATAAAGAAGGTATCATACGTCGTGGGATTGGGACACAATCTGTTCAGCATCGGCCATGCGATAAAGATCTAGAGGTCAGATTCAAAGCTAAACGGTGTAGCATCCGCTCTGACGATGGAAAGGAGCTACTGGTTGGAACGCGAATGACCAACCTATATACCATCGACCTATCTGCCCTGAAGACCGATGATTTTGTCTGCCTGATGTCAAAGGCCAATTCTCAGCAAGCGTGGATTTGGCATCGACTTCTCTCACACCTCAACTTCAAGAATATCAACAAGCTGGTGCTAGGCGGACACGTAAAAGGCATGCCCGAGATTCAATTCGTGAAGGACAAACTCTGTGGGGCATACGAAATGGGTAAATTGAAGCGAGCAACACACAATTTTTCTTTAATGTGTGGTCGTTTCTCAATTTCACTCACATGCACGTTCTGAGGGGGAGCCAAAGATTTCATAGTTTTTCATTCGAGGGGGAGCAGGAAGATTAACTCCAAAAAATTTTGGAGTTTAAAAGTCCAGAGGTGAATTTGGTCAAATCACCTATATGTCCGGACAAAGTATCCGGATA
Source organism: Saussurea involucrata (assembly GCA_033807775.1). Classification (NCBI taxonomy): domain Eukaryota; kingdom Viridiplantae; phylum Streptophyta; class Magnoliopsida; order Asterales; family Asteraceae; genus Saussurea; species Saussurea involucrata. Next base: position 88,613,400 of record CM066320.1, on the reverse strand, counting down.
CCTATCTATCCGGATAGGTTTCTGGACCGGATAAGTAACCGGACGATTCAACCCGGAAAGCTTAACCCTATAAATAGGTCCGGATTTCCTCCTATTCGTTTTTTCCGGATACTCCAAAACCCTTACAAAAACACTCTCTCGAACCCCCAATCGGAAACCCTTGGCTATCGCTATTTTTCCTCGATTTCGAACTCAGATCTAAGGTATTCTAAATGGCAGATCAAGAACAACAACAAAATATTCCTCCTCATGAGGAATTCATCGACGAGGAAGCAGACAATGCCTTGGTGCCAGCAGACCATGGCATTGAAATCGTGGCAAACAACCATCATCTCGACGCTGCCGAATTCCGACCAAAGCATTGTTAATGCCAAAAATCGCACCAAAGGGACAACTTAAGGTCGACGTGGACTTAATCAACTAAAGAAAGGATCTTTCGACGAGACGTGCGATGAGGGAAAAAATAAACGAGACAAGGGATTTGATGACGCATGAAAAACCTCAATCGAGGAAAAAACCTGCGGATGACAAGAGGTGTCGTCGCTACTGTTAGCTTCAATCTTCCTAATCATAGAAATACTTAGAAGTAGTGAAAAATAGGCTAAGTATAGAAAAGCCTCTCACAGAGGCTCTGCCACTTCTTCCAGAAGATCAAGTCCAGAAAGCCACAGAAGCTACAGAGGTAATCACAGAACCTCTGTAGTGCGCAAGAAGAAGATCAACTCGGAAACAAGTGGACTGCTCCACAGAAGGTCAGACCATAGAACCTCTGTAATGCCTTACAGAGCCTCTGTGGTCTGCTATGAAGACTTGGAAGATATTACTGAATACGTTCATCAACTTGCATGGAAAAGTACTGTCAAAACACGTGTCAAGCTCTGAGTGGACTCAATAGGGCATGGTACAAAATAGACGTCTGCGCCATTTAATGCATTTACCAATAGTACATCTGCTCCATTAAATGTGCATGGCTCAAACAACTGCTCACACCATCCAGTCCACTGTTCACACCATCCAGTTTACTATTCATGCCGTAAAAGGAACAGTGACCAACTTCATAGTCTTCTAAGAGTAGTATAAAAGGAAGTCTCATGTTGAGATCTTCCTAACAACGAATAGACAAGGAATCACTAATACTCTCAAACTTTATTGTCAAATATCTGAGTGTTATATTCTCACACACCAACAGTCCTTAATCTGTTCTTCGTGTTGTTATTATATATTGAATAACAGTAACTGTTCAAGAAATCCTTTTCATTCTTTACTGTTTTCTTTATATATGTGTGTTCTAATATCTATCAAACATATCTGTTAGTTTAATACGCTTCCGCATCAAACTCTAAACTCAACTAATAGACTGTTAATCTTGATTAAGCGTATCTGGGTTCCAACAATTGGTATCAGAGCCTTCCTTGATTTTCAATATCAAGTGATCCACTTATCAAGACTCTTGATAGATATTATTGAGATTTAAAATTGTGTCTGGAAACTGCTTAAACCCAGAAAATCTTCAAACTCATCGAAGTAACTCTTTAGTCATACTTTCTTTCTAAAATCTTCAAATGACAAATACAAATTATTTCTTTACTACTGGTGCTCTCACTAAACCTCCTACTCTCCTTCGAGATGAGTATCCTCAGTGGAAAATAAGACTGGTCCATTTTTTCGAGGGTACTGAAAAAAATCAAGTACAATATCTGTACAATCCTCCTCCTATTCCCATGACAGTAGTACCTCGTATACCTGCTACTGCTGAATCTGCCGAAATCCCCGAACATCAAAAACCAAAGCCAAAAGGGGAGTGGTCAACCGAAGATAAAGCAGAAGATGAAGTTGCTCAGAAAACCAAGAGAACATTAATTATGGCAATACCCAACGAACTCTTTCAATCCTTGGATTCATGTGAAACAGCGCATGATCTGTGGAAAGAACTGGAAAGACAGTTGGAAGGAGGTGCTAAAACACAAAAAAACCGAAGAGTACAGTACATCAATGAATATCATGCATTCAAAGCCTCTGCAACAGAATCTCTGCAAACAACATACGACAGATTCAACTCTCTAATCAACCAGTGCAGAAAATCAGGCATTGACAGAACTTCTGAAGAAAACAATGTCATGTTTTTAAAAAGTCTAAATGAAGAATGGCTCCAGCTGTCTATGTCCCTACAGACAAATCAGGATCTAGACACCTGGACTCTCTCTGATCTTTACGGAACATTAGCCGCACAAGAACCTCAGATAGCACAGGCTAAAACACTAACCATTGCACCATATGCATTGGTTAGTAAAACTAAAGAGGATGCACAGAGACCAAGAAATGACAAAGCCACAGATGAGAAGAAGAAGGAGAAGAAGAAGATGGTGATAATTGACAGTGAAGAAGAAGAAGAGCAAGCAGAAAAGGAAATAACTCTTGCGTCACTGGCTAAATCTTTAGCTCTATTGACAAAAGAGTTCAGAAGAGACAACAGAAGAGATGACAGAAGAGGAGAAGAATCAAGTGGCCGACAGAGGTAAAGCGATAGAAATTATAGAGGGAATGACCGACAGAGGTCAAATGACTCGGTAAGCCACACGCAGCAAGAATGCTACATGTGCGGCAAACCTGGTCACTATGCAAATGAATGTAGATCAGAGAAAGGCGGAGACCTACAGAAGTCCAATGATCGAACAGGAAACACTCCTCAAGGGTGTTTTAACTGCGGAAAACCAGGCCATTTTGCGAATGAATGCAGAAGCAGATCAAATCGCCCACAGAGGGACTCTGCTTTCTACAAAAAGAAAGCCGAATATTATGCTCAAAAATCCTTAATGGCAAAAGGACATTCTGAGGAGAACACCGAAGACTTCCAGTCAGACTCTACTTCTGACGATGAACATACCGCTAATGCCCTCTTCTGTGGCATGGCAGAAGTCGACTCCTGCACTGACTCTGAGGTATCCACTTCAAATTCCAACTCTTGTATTACCTCTGTAGATGATAATGCACTTAGAATTAACATTGAATTAATTGAACTGAAAGAGATAAATCAAAGTATTCAGAAAAGACTCACTTTCAATGAGAGAGAAGTACGGCTTCTCACTCAAGAAAAAGCAAAGATTTTTGAGGACAAAGAGAGAATAGAAAAAAATTGGAACAAAACTCTAGATCCTTTAAAAAAACAAATTTCTGAATTAACCAATACGTTAAAAGATAAAACAAAAGAACTTTCAGTTTCAAGGAGCGAAACTACTGACATAAGAGCTCTTAAAGAATACTTTCAAAGAGAAAGAGAGGTATTATGGCAAGATTTACTCAGAAGAGAAGTTTTGCTTAAAAACTATAAAGATGCACAGAAAGTTTATGAAAAAATAAACTCACAAATAGGGAGACGAGGTATAGGGTATGATGATATCACCCTAGGTGTTGAAGGCAAAAGAAACAAACCTTTGTCCTCGTTATTTGTGATTGGAAAAACAAACAAACCAGATTTTCCAAATCTAATCTCTGTAAACAAACGGGCGAAAATCTCTGTGGATCCTTACTTGAAGAAACATAAGAAGATGATTAACGTGTGGTTTGAAAACACAGACTCATCATCTTCAACCTCTGTCAATAGAAGTATCAAACCAAAGAAATATCTGAAAACACAAGATCAGATTGGTATCTTCAAGTTTGGTAAACCAGAGACCCAAACACAGGTTGCATTTGTCTGTTTGATAAACGTTGAAAAGAAATTGTCAGCAGAAGCTCCTGAGTTTAAACCCATTTTTTCAGAAGAAAACTTTAAAAATTTAATTGAAAAAGAAATTTTGGAAATATGGAAATCAAGCGTTTTAGAAAATTTCTGTACATCTTCTATAGATAAAACTCTCACTGAAGAAATCTTATTAGAAACCTCTGCAATCTATGAAAACTATTCTACAGAGGAAGAAAGCTCGTACGATACATGCTCAGAAAATCCAGCCTCTATTGAAAGAATTGACTCAGCCTCTGTATACGAGGACGATTCATCCTCTGACAACTCAGAGACTGATTTCAAATCAGGGATAATTCACTGTGACACAGAGGATGTCAAATTCTCCTCTGAAGTTCCTCACAGAACTATTTCTCCAAAAGAGAAACTCACAGAGATTCCAATCTGCCAAGATTTTCTAAAATTTAATCTACATATCAAAACCTCTGCTGAGCTTAAAATGTTACAGAAGACCTCTATTGATCCTATAAGTTCTAGATTTTCAAAACCTAAGGTTAATAAATCTTTTTCTTCTGTGACAGTGATGAAAGAAGTTCACCACAGAAGCAACCCACAGAAGGCAGGTCCTAAACAGAGTTTTTGCAAACAACATTCGAGTATTCATAGATCTTCTAGTAATAGGAAATCTAATGTAAAGAAAGAATGTAATGCCTCTGTGGCTGAGTTCAAAAAGTTCAATGAAAAGTTCAAGCAAATTACATCTCATATTCAATACTGTCATTGCTTTGATCTTATGTCTAAACTTAATAATCATTTATCAAGTCAAGTCTGTTTACTCTCTACGACAATTCAAAAGTCAAATCCCACAAAGAAACAATTTGACTCTTCTGCAGAGAACAAAATGTATTTCAAGAACGCCAAGGCAAACTTGAAAAACTCTAACAATATTGGACCCATATGGATATGGGTACCTAAATCTCTGTGGTTGTCCTGCAGAAGAAGTATGTGCCAATCTGGTATCTAGACTCTGGATGCTCAAGGCACATGACTGGTGACAGAAGTGCACTATCCACGTACAAAGAAACACAAGATGGTGGATCTGTGACTTTTGGAGACAACAAGAAAGGACACATAAAAGGCTATGGAGTCATAAGGAAAGAAGACGTTTCTGTATACAAAGTTGCATATGTGGATGGTCTTAAGCACAACCTACTCAGTGTAAGTCAACTTTGTGATACAGGATTCAATGTGTTGTTCAAAAGAACTTTCTGCTCTCTACAAAGTGAAGAAACAAGTATGGAACTTCTGCGAGCTGAAAGAATAGGTGATCTATATCTAATGAACTTCAACTCAAAGAACAAAGACAAAGTTTGCCTTGTTGCCTGCAAAAGTGAAGAAGCCTGGTTATGGCACAACAGGTTCTGTCACTTAAATTTTCACACATTGGAAAAACTGGTCAAACTTGATCTAGTTAAAGGTTTGCCAAATGTTAAGTTCAATAAGTATCATTTATGTTCTGCCTGTGAGATGGGAAAACTCAAAAGAGCTTCCCACAAAGGCAAAACAGATGTATCTTGCACTAGACCTCTGTACATGCTTCATGTCGACCTCTGCGGTCCCATCGCCATACAGAGCCTAGGTGGCAAGAAATACATACTTGTCCTAATTGATGAGTATTCGCGTTTCACATGGGTTGAATTCGTTAGAAAGAAATCAGATGTTCCAAATATATTGATAAATCTAATGAAAAGAATCCAAGTTCTTTATAATTGCAGAATACAGAAGTTAAGAAGTGACAATGGCACATAATTTAAAAACTCTGTCATTGAAGCCTATCTTTCAACAGAAGGAATATCATAGAACTTTTCTGCAGCTCGCACTCCACAACAGAACGGTGTTGTCGAAAGAAAAAATCGAACACTTGTGGAAGCCGCAAGAACTATGATGTCAGCATGCGGATTATCAATGAACTTTTGGGCAGAAGCAATTTCTACTGCGTGTTATACTCAAAATCGATCAACCATTGTGAAAAGACACCTCAAGACGCGTTACGAATTGCTTAACAAACGGCGGCCAAACATCAAATTTTTCCATGTATTCGGATGCAAATGCTTCGTCTTAAACGACAGAGATTCAAGAGGAAAGTTTGATGTAAAAGCAGATGAAGGCAAATTCATTGGATACTCTGCCACTTCCAAAGCCTACAGAACATTCCTTACAAAGTCTCACAAGATTGTAGAAAGCATCAATGTTTCTTTTGATGATTCATTCCAAATGACTTCTGAAAAAATCAGGTCAGAACTCAGAATTAAAGGGAAATCCTCTGTCATCTCACGAGCAAAAGAAGACTTGGATCTTCTATTTTTAGAGATGCTCAACGAAAACATTGATCCTTCTGTTGGAACAATCAGAGTTTCTGAAGAACCATCCTCTGTCGGACAAAATCCTACAGGTTTGTCTCTAACTGGTCCTAAATATGCTTCATCTTCTACTGTACATACTACAGATGCAATTGCCGAAGCAGAAGAAAGTGCAGAAGATGAAACATCAAGGAAAACGACCACAGAAGCTGCACAAACCACAGAAGAACCAATTACAGAGGAAATCGAGGACCAAGAATATACGTCCTCAGAGGAACAAACTCCACCACCACTCATACCAATCATTCCACAAACGGTAGAATCAACTACCAAGGCACGAAGAACAACAGAGGCTACACAAGAAGAAACACAAGAAGTCTCTAAAGAAAGTCTGAATGACATTGATGATCATCTTCTACGCACAACTCAATGGACAAAAAGCCATCCTCCAAGCCAAATAATCGGAGAACCTTCTGACGCAGTAAAAACAAGGTCTGCCACTGCTAACTTTTGTTTCTTTACAAATTTTATTAGTGTGATAGAACCAAAGAAGATTTCTGAAGCCCTAGATGACCCAAACTGGGTAGACGCCATGCAAGAAGAACTTTTGCAATTTGAGCGTAACAGAGTATGGACTCTAGTACCTCGGCCAAGAGGAAAACAGGCCATTGGGACTAAATGGGTCTACAGAAATAAGAAGGATGAAGATGGAGTGGTCATCAGAAACAAAGCAAGATTAGTAGCAAAGGGATATAGACAAGAAGAAGGCATAGACTACGATGAAACTTTTGCCCCTGTCGCACGGCTCGAAGCAATAAGAATATTCTTAGCCTTCGCAGCCCACAGAGGTTTTAAAGTCTATCAGATGGACGTAAAATCTGCTTTTCTCAACGGTGAAATCCAAGAAGAGGTCTACGTTAATCAGCCACCAGGATTTGAAAGCTCAAAGTTTCCAAGGCATGTATACTACCTTGAAAAAGCTTTATATGGACTGAAACAGGCTACACGAGCATGGTATGAACGACTTTCTACCTTTCTTCTAGTCAATGGTTACAACAGAGGTACAACAGATACTACCTTATTCTATAAACGCAAAAGTAGTGAGATAATGCTTGTACAAATATACGTAGATGACATAATTTTTGGGTCTACTAATTCAGAAGAGTGTAAAAGATTTGAAAAACTCATGCAGAGTGAGTTTGAAATGAGTATGATGGGAGAATTTACTTTCTTCCTCGGACTCCAAGTCAAACAATCATCAGAGGGAATTTTTATAAATCAAGCTAAATATGTCTCTGACATTCTTTCCAAGTATAGCTTCTCTGATGCCTCTGCAATGAAAACTCCAATGGCCACTGGAAACAATTTATTCTTAGATTCAGATGGCATCTCTGTAGAATGCACTCTCTACAGAGGCATGATTGGATCTCTGTTATACTTAACAGCAAGCAGACCTGACATTATGCATGCCACATGTCTCTGTGCACGCTATCAAGCTAATCCAAAGAAATCACATTATGATGCCGTAAAGAGAATCTTTAGATACCTAAAAGGGACCAAAAATCTTGGTCTCTGGTATCCACAGAACTCTGGTTTTGGTCTTAAAGCTTATACAGATTCAGACTATGGAGGATGCATGCTCGACAGAAAGAGTACCTCTAGGAGTTGTCAATTCCTAGGTGGTAAACTAGTCAGTTGGACCTCCAAGAAGCAGAATTGTGTTTCCACATCCACTGCAAAAGCTGAATACGTTGCTGCCGCTAGTTGTTGTTCTCAGGTTCTATGGGTGAAGGCTCAGCTAAAAGACTACAGACACATTCTGTTCAAAATACCCATCTTCTGCGATTCCAAAAGTGCTATTGCTATCTCTGCCAACCCTGTGCAACACTCAAAAACCAAGCATATCGATATAAGGTATCACTTCTTGAAACATCATGTTGAATACGGTACAATCGAAATGCATTTTGTGCCCACAGAATATCAACTCGCTGACTTATTCACCAAAGCACTAGACGAGAAAAGATTCAACTTCTTGGTAGGTAAGATAGGAATGATTAACATGGTGTGAAAATCCTCAGTAAGTATAGTTTTATATTCTGTAAATAATAAGTAAATACATTGCTTAATTTATTGCTTTGATTAATTCTACTTCTGTATGTAAATTCTTAAAACCTTAAATAGTTCTTAAAATCACAGAGCTTCGGTAAGTCAACTCAGAACCTCTGACGACCCCTACAGAACCTCTGAAAAACCATGACCTATGTTCTATGCAAAACCTATCATTCTTTGATCCAAGCATAGGTCAAGGGGGAGCAAAAGGAAAATTCTTGATCTACAGAAGTGATTAGATCAAGGGGGAGCAAAAGGGGCCCTGAGATGATCTACAGAGGCAAATCTCTCAAAGGAAAGCCGAAGAAGAATGTCGATAATTCTCCATCGACAGAAGAAAGACAAAACTGCCGAGAACAGAAGAACCAAAAGGTATGTCTCTCGCACAAAAGGTTTTTGGAAAACAGTTTTCTAGGACAAGAATTGTCAAATATGTCCTAAATATACTGTGAATAACATTTCAAAAATCAAAAGTTCAAAAGATTCAACAAAATTCGAAATAGGAGAAATTTAAGGTCATAGAGCTTCTCCTGAGCTCAACAGAGCTTCTGCAGGAAATATGCTCTGTGATCACAAATTAACCCTCTGTCGATCTTTTGGAATGTTATCTCGAAAACCGACAACACACACCATGACCTTCTCGAACAAAACGTTTATCAATATAGTTTTATCGGACACCAACCTTCAAAAATGTGCGAAAAACATCTCTTAACACAGATCAAAAATTGGATGATCAGAAAATTAATAGAATTCAAGTTATAAGATTTTTTCTCTCATAGAGCTTCTGCTGGCTCTCACAGAGCTTCTGCAAGTTCCATCAGAGCTACAAAACCTCTGTGAGTAAAATTTCTTGACAAAATCCTATTAATCCTCTCCAATATTTTTACAAACGTTTTCGTTCAAAGAGGAATCTTCAAAGTCATGATAACAATGAGATATATGAGAAGGTTAAAACTCTAAGATTTTCAAAATCACAGAGCTTCTGTAAAACACAAAAGTTCTGCCATTTTGTTATCTGTGGTAATAACGGTTACTTTTACTGAGAGTGAAACTCATATGGCTAAGAACAACTCCACGCGCCTAGCATTAATGGGCCGCGCACGACGTCCTGTCATCTTCTGACATGGCCTACGTGTCCCATTTTCATTGAGCAAACATGGAACGTTTTTTTTGGTAAGTTAAACCCGCCGCTCAAACTCGAGTGCGGATTCCAAACTTTAATCCATAGCCATATATTTTACCCTTTCGAAGTCTACCGTTTTACCATCCTATAAAAACAAACCTTACCCTCTCATAAAACTTTTTACAAACTCTCATCTTCTTCTACGGCGATACCCTGCAACACACTTGCAAATGGCTTCATCTTCTCGAGCTACATCCTCTGAACTCTCTCCGGCGAACTCAACGGAAATCTCCCCTGCTCATTCAGAACATTCTGAAAACCCCAGCCTTGCAAGAGATATTGAACAACAAGATTCCGGGGATTCCGCAGACTTTGCTCCGATGACACACTTGCAAAACTTCATAGCTAAGGATCATTTCGAAGCCACTCTTCCTATTAAATCCAACAACTGCTATTTGGTCCCCTCACCCACTACTTTCGGCGAAGCCCATGCCATACTTCTGAACATCATGGAAAACCATATCCTTTTCCCTCTACTATCAAGAACCCCTAACAGAATACCAGTTCGTTATTTGAACCAATTTTGGCAAAGCTGCCGATTTGATAAAGACGATTCTCTTATCAAAGGGTACATTTCAAGATCTGATAAAACTGAGCATCTTGAAATCAAGTTCAACATAACAATGTTCTCACTTGAATTCAACCTACCAACAAGGGGTCTTCTGGGATTGAAAAGTTATGCAGAGCAACCAACAGACGAAGAGCTCTGTAGATTCGTGGAAATGCTTGGGTACAACACCCAACTACGGAAGAGAAATGACTTCCGCAGAGGCCGATTACCACCTCTGTGGAACACTTTATTCTCTATTCTTAACAGATGCTTGACAGGAAAGATAGGGAGTATTGACCAGAGCTCACATCAAATCTTGAGCATCATGTATGGGGTTTACTATGATCTTCCACTAGATTATGCGACCATAATGATGCAAGAGATCATAAACACCATCGACAGAAAGAACAACTCGAAAAGGGTCAAAGAGAACGATCCCAACTTTCTACCACCTCTGCAATTCCAAAGAATATTGGGAGTACTGTTCGAACCTCTGCTGCTAATCCAAAATTGGCCAATGGAAGGGCCAACTCCCAAACAGTTCCCGATGAACAAAAATACCCCCACTGATCATGCTGATGGCTACTCACACTGCAGACCTCTGTCAAAGAAACTTCTGCGCTACGCATCGAACATATCCCTTAAGAAAGAGTATATACGCGATCATAGAACTCCAAAACCGAGTCCTATGACACCCCCGCGTTTAGGTGTTCCCCTAGGAACAATGATAGCAAAACCTCTTTCCACTCAAGCAGAAAAGGATCAAAAGTTAGCAAAACACATGGCTATTCAGCTCAGCTTCATAGCCAAACGCGCAGAAATAATGGGAAAGAAATCTTCAGCAAAGATCTCTGCTTCTACTCCAAAAGCTAAGAAGAGAAAAACTGCAGAAGGCACATCAACAAGCACTGCAGAAGATAGACCTTCACCTCCCCATGCCACAGAGATTGGCTCCTCTGCACCTCCCCTTTTCACAAAACAGAAAAAGAAGAGATCCAAATCAACAGAGGAAGGGGCACCAAAACCAAAAAGGAGGAAAACCAAAGAGAAGCATGGTAAAACACTTAAAAAGTTGTTTACCATTGCAGAAGAGGAAATCATAGAGGGAGAAACTGCAGAAGAAGAAGATGCAGAAGTAGGAATGACAGAAGAAGGATATCAATCACCCTATCAATCTCCAGATAGATTTGCTCACCAAGGAGACCTGAATGATTTCCTACAGAACCCCGAAATTGCAAACACCCTTAATACAGCAGGGTGGACGGCACAACCTCTCGACCACCATACTCCAGAAGAACAAGATTTCTTCATTTCTGGCATTGACACACATCTACACGAAGATGACACAACACCCAGAAATCAACCAGCCGAAACCCCTGTGATTTTACAAAACCCTTTCATTCAAGGATTGGACGTCCACAGAAGAAGTCCAAACCAAGCTTCAGAAGAAACAGAACAAATCGAAGCTGAGTGGAATACAACTAAAGTTACAGAGGCAACGGTTGTAGAAGAAACCACAGAAACAGGGATAGAAATCTCAGAGGAAGATTCAGATGAAGAAGAGGCTATCTGGATACGAAAAGGTCTCTATCATCCTCATGTCATGAGATTATACGGATCTCATCACATGTATGACTCATTGCGCACAGAGCAAGGAACTTCCACAGAACCAGAAGAAGAAACAAGAAAAGATGCCGAAGTTGAAGAAGGCACACATCAATCACCCCCTCCCAGTGCAACCCACATTTCTAACTCCGCAGGTCTAGCTGCAGAAGGAGTTATTGAAAAAGAGCAGCATAGCTCGATCCCAACCCAACCCATCCAGCCAGAGGTTACTCTTTCAACCTCTGTGCCCACAGAAACCGGGGAATCCATTCCTAGGGAGTCTCCTCAAAGAGACTCAGCTAATGTTCGTGATCAATCGCCCCAGATCACACAAGAACACCCTACAGAGGAATTTGTTTCCTCTGACACGCACTTATTAAGACCCACACTTCTTTCAGAGAGAAGTAGAGAGCACAAAGACAAAGAGACTCTAGACAAGTCTCCTAGTCAACAGAAGGATATTCCAATACCCACCTCTGGAGTGGATTTGGACAATGTTCTTCTCAGAACTTCTGTAGGGATTGAAACTCATGTTTCTTCTCAAGGATCAGAAGGAAATCCTTCCATTCTCAACATACAAACAGGAATGAAAGAAGGTATCCCAGGAACAGGGATTCACTCTGGAGACGAATGTGTTCCTCCAGAGGTTACCACCGGAACACAAGTCACAAGGGATGAGTTCCAAACCCTTGAGACCTCTGTGAACCAAACCTTGAAAGAGTTGCAAAGCTCTTTCAAATCTTTTGCAGAGACAACATCACTGGCACTGCTAAACCTGAACACCAAAATGGACAACCTGTCCACAGAGGTGAAAACTGCCATCTCACAGATGAAGTCTGCTGCTACCGCATCCACCACTTCTGCCGCAACAACTACTCCTTCTTCGATTGAGAACTCCATCAACAAGTTCCTTGATCAATTGAACAAACAGACTTCAGTGTCAACGGGCATCACTCCTGCAGATCTACAGAAGGCCCTACAAAAAGTTCAAGAAGAAGCCATGCGAAATACCATGCTGATGCAACCCAAAGACTACATGACAAGAGCACAGCTGACAGAACTTGGGCAGAACGTGATTAATCAAGTGACAGAAGTCATCCTTTCCTTCACCACTGCCAATGCTAACTTCGTCAAAGATTTCAGAGAAAGTGTAGGAAGGATGAGATTCAAAACAGAGGCAGAGCTAGCAACTCTTCTTGGCCTCTGTGATGATGTCTGCGCGAAACTGATCGCTGCTGGAGCCACAATGCCAAAGAAACCTGATGCTTCGTGCAGAGCAGAGGGTACATCAGACAAGGGTCAGGATGACTCTGATGATGATGACCATCCTGGTCCATCAGATCATCCTGAGGGGGAGAAAACTACAGAGAAAACTGCAAGCAGAGAACTTACAGGTCCACCAATAGCCGCAGAACCTCTGAGTCAAGCACCTCCAGAACAGACCCGACAACAACAAACTCAACAAACCACAGAGAATACACCCATCTCTGTGGATTCAACCTCTGAAGAACCCAACACTACAGAAGCAGATAAGCAAACCTCAGAGGCAACAACCGCCCCTGAGGTAATCATTTTAGAAGAAACAGATGAACCAACCACAGAGAAAACACCCACCTCTGTGGAAACACCCCAAACCATACCCAGAAGAAAGTCGATTGCCACCAAACCAAAAAGAGCAACGACCTCTGCTTCTGACATTCTGAAAAGGATGCACACAACAATAAGTGATCGTATGGTGAAGAGAGAAGAAGAAAGGCACAGGTTCACCTTAGCCTTCAGAACCACTTCATCAACAGAAACTGAGCTCACAGAAGAAGTCACCAAACAACCTCCAACAGAGGTTACAGAGCAAGTCAAGCCAACAGAACCATCGCCACAAAAGTCCTCAAAATCACAATCGTCAAAATCCACAGAGGCAACCTCCATCAAACCTACAGAAGTACAAACCTCAAATCCCACAGAAGCAACAGGTTCTGCCACGACAACAAAAAATAAAGGCAAAGGGATACTGACAGGAGAGCCTAAGAAGAAGAAAACATTGTCAAAGCCAACAGAGAAACTGATGAAGAGTGCGTTTGACGCCTTTCAAACCCCAAAACCCGAAGAAGTTGACTGGGCACATGGATTGAAGCCTCTGTCAGAAACTCCTTTAACTGGTAGAGCTGCAGAAGTTGTTCAACATATGGAGAGTCTCAGAAGACAAATTCCACGACCTGGTCCAACACATGAATAAATGGAAGAAGTGGTATACAAATACCTCTACAAACAATCCTTTCAGACAAACTATCCAATAGATCATGTGACAGATCCAAGGATCAGAGAAGAATTTGAGAACATCTTCACAAGAACAAAGCCAAGAGCCAAAGCAGATGTCTTCTCAATTCACAAAATCAAAAAAGTGATCTTCTGCAGATTCTCCTTCACAAGAACCTATCCAAGGGTCAGGTACAATCTTTACAAAGTCAGAAGAGAGAACAATTCAGAGTCTACCTTCGCTGATGCTGACTTAAGAAACATCAATCCATACGATCTACCTGACCTTCTGCAATGGACAAAGGACAACTACAACACAGAAGCAAACACCAGAGCCTATCAAGTATTGAGAAAAGCGATGAGGGAAAAGCTTCTGCTATACAGCATGATAGATTTTCAGCTGGGAAAAGATCTTGGTCTCAAACATCTAGATCTACGACCACCAGAAGATCGCTGCCCACCAGACGCTGTGCCCAACTCAATCATCAGAGAACCAAGATTTGGGTTAGTATTTCAAAACCCACAACACCAGGTTAAATTTTTGTACACATGGATTGTCAGAAGTACGCAACCAGTACTCTGAGCAAATTCAGAGCAAGCCTTGTAAAATACAGAGTTACAGAGAAAATGGATAGAGATGATGCAGATACTTTCATCAGAGAAATAGACTCAACAATCCGCCTAAGAAAACTCTGCATCAGATTCTACAAAGAGATCAGAAAAGTCGGCAGAGACAACAGAAGCTACAACGATTTCAAAGATGCCAAAATCTGATTCTCAGACCTCCAATCTCTGCAAACAAAAGTTTATCTTTCATTGTACTCAAATGTAAAATGCCTCTGGCATATTTCTAAATGAAAGAAATTTCGAGGTATTGTTTAACCTTTGTCTTATCTAACTTAGCCTAACTAAACACAAAGTCAAATTTTTATTTTTCACTACTTAGGGGGAGATTGTTAGCTTCAATCTTCCTAATCATAGAAATACTTAGAAGTAGTGAAAAATAGGCTAAGTATAGAAAAGCCTCTCACAGAGGCTCTGCCACTTCTTCCAGAAGATCAAGTCCAGAAAGCCACAGAAGCTACAGAGGTAATCACAGAACCTCTGTAGTGTGCAAGAAGAAGATCAACTCGGAAACAAGTGGACTGCTCCACAGAAGGTCAGACCATAGAACCTCTGTAATGCCTTACAGAGCCTCTGTGGTCTGCTATGAAGACTTGGAAGATATTACTGAATACGTTCATCAACTTGCATGGAAAAGTACTGTCAAAACACGTGTCAAGCTCTGAGTGGACTCAATATGGCATGGTACAAAATAGACGTCTGCGCCATTTAATGCATTTACCAATAGTACATCTGCTCTATTAAATGCGCATGGCTCAAACAACTGCTCACACCATCCAGTCCACTGTTCACACCATCCAGTTTACTATTCATGCCGTAAAAGGAACAGTGACCAACTTCATAGTCTTCTAAGAGTAGTATAAAAGGAAGTCTCATGTTGAGATCTTCCTAACAACGAATAGACAAGGAATCACTAATACTCTCAAACTTTATTGTCAAATATCTGAGTGTTATATTCTCACACACCAACAGTCCTTAATCTGTTCTTCGTGTTGTTATTATATATTGAATAACAGTAACTGTTCAAGAAATCCTTTTCATTCTTTACTGTTTTCTTTATATATGTGCGTTCTAATATCTATCAAACATATCTGTTAGTTTAATACGCTTCCGCATCAAACTCTAAACTCAACTAATAGACTGTTAATCTTGATTAAGCGTATCTGGGTTCCAACAGCTACACTATGGTCGCCAATCAGGGGCGATGTCCTTGGTACTGGCGTCGGTCGTACGATGATTACAATACAAATGAAGGAAAAGCTTCGAAATGTAAAGTACAAGTGTTTAAATGTAAAAACAGGTGTTTGTCGTGTGTGAATACAAAGTGTGAACTTCTGGTCGAGGACTATTGTCGTGCGTCGAGAGCGATACTTGAGCTTTCCTTCGAGTGTTCTTGAGTTCGCTGTAAGGTTCTGGCTTTCAATACTTGATATCCAGTGTTTGAATGTTCTTTGCTATGAGTTTGGATGATTTTCCCTGTTGTTTAGTGATCTTCGCTAATGTATATCAGATGTTAGCTGATGTCTCTTGAAATGATGCTTTATCTTGACTTTATAGTGTTCGTGCCATTGATTAGCTCCATTAATGATTTGATAAACGGCTACAACGACTGGAAACGGTCGCCGGAGTGATTATTCATAATGCTCTTCGTCCGTTACGGCTGCTTGCTGTTAATGGCTTTGACTCCTGCATTAAATACTTAACAAACGTAACAGTCAAGGTTAACGTTAGCTTTGGTCGAAGGTACAATGATCTTACGCGATGGTCGGGCGACGCTGTGGTCGAGCGTCATGGGAGACGTACGACTTACCTTTTACGGGAGACGACGGATGTTTTCTGGGTTCTTGTCGAGACCTTATCTTAATACAAGATTTGGATTATAATGTGCGTCTCACCTGCTCTGGTCATGGTCGTATGACGTGATTTTTTGCCCACGATCAGGGCTTCATATTCGGCTTCGTTGTTGGTGGTCTTGAAGTCGCATCGGATCGAGTATACCATCTTACCCCCCTATGGCGACTTTAAGACGACACCCAGCCCAGAGCCTCTAATGTTGGATGATCCGTCGACATGTAGGATCCAAGGCACGTCGTAGTGAGTCGCCACAATGTACACTTCGAGCTCTGCTTCTTTCTCCAATTCAGGGCTGAAATCGGCGATAAAGTCTGCCAAGGCTTGTGATTTGATCGCGGTCCTGGGCTTGAAATCGATGTCATAACTGCTGAGATATATGCTCCACTTCGCTAAGCGACCTGTCAACTCAGGTTTCCTTAAAACATACTTAAGAGGAAAGTTAGTTACGACAGTAATAGGATGCGATTCGAAGTAGTGTCGTAATTTTTTAGCAGCTGTGACTAGCGACAAAAGCAGTTTTTCCATGGAAGAATACTTGGTTTATGCATCCAGGAGAGATTTACTTACGTAGTAGATTGGCAATTGTTGTTTTTCGTCCTCTCGTGTGAGTACGGCGTTTACCGCATTTGGACTGACAGCTAAATACACTTGTAAGACCTCATGATCGTGAGGTTTCGACAACAGAGGAGGCGACGCCATATACTCCTTGAGTTTTTGCAATGCTTGCTCATGATCGTTGGTCCAGTTGAAACCTTTATTTTTTCTGAGGACGTTATAAAACAGATGACATCTATCTGAAGATCGGGAGATAAACATGTTTAGGGCCGCTAATCGACCAGTAAGCCTTTGGACCTCCTTGAAATTTCGAGGAGATTTGATGTCGATGATGGCTTTGATTTGGTCGGGGTTAGCTTCGATTCCTCGGCGAGTGACCATGTGGCCTAAGAACTTTCCAGCACTGACTCCGAAGGAACATTTGGTAGGGTTGAGCTTCATGCTATACTCCCGAAGGATGTTGAACGATTGTCTTAGATGCTCGATATGATCGACCGCTTGCTTTGACTTGACGAGCATGTCATCAATATATACCTCCATTGTGTCGTCGAGATGGTCTTTGAACATTTTATTCACTAGACGCTGATAGGTGGATCCTGCATTTTTTAGTCCGAAAGGCATAACTTTATAACAGTAAATACCTCGGTCCATCATAAAAGCGGTTTTCTCCTGGTCCTCGACATTCATTAAGATTTGGTTATACCCTGAATAGGCATCCATGAAGGTCAATAGTTCATGTCCTGCGGTTGCGTCGACCATGGCGTCGATATGCGGTAATGGGAAAGGATCTTTTAGGAAAGCCTTATTGAGATCGGTGAAGTCGATACAGGCCCTCCATTTTCCATTCTTCTTAGCCACGACTACGACATTAGCAAGCCAGTCGAGATACTTTACTTCTCGGATCTTTCCTGTCTTGAGGAGGTTATCGACCTCATCGTTTATTACCTTATTTCTTTCAGGAGCGAATTTACGGCGCTTTTGCTTGACGGGTTTAAACGATGGATCGATATTGAGCTTGTGAGAAATTATGTTAGGGTCAATGCCAACCATATCTTCATGCGACCAGGCGAAGCATTCAGCATATTCCTGCGAGAAGGATATTAGCCTTTGCCTAAGGTGGGGATCGAGAGATGATCCTATCAAGACTTTTTGCTCGGGCTTGCTTGGGTCTAAGATAACTTCTTCTAGGCAATAATCACCGATGGCTTTAGGAACATCTTGCACCTTTTCAAGCTTTCCATGCGCTGGGTCAGCGGTTCGTTCTGAGTTTCCGCCATCTGCCATTTTCCTGTGATAGGGAACAGAAGAAACTCCAAGAAACTATTAGTAGAATGCACGTTCGTCGAGGATTTTCTCTAGATGTAGTCCCACGGATGGCGCCAAACTGTTAATGCCAAAAATCTCACCAAAGGGACAACGTAAGGTCGGCGTGGACTTAATCAACTAAAGAAAGGATCTTTCGACGAGACGTGCGACGAGGGAAAAAATTAACGAGACAAGGGATTTGATGACGCAGGAAAAACCTCCATCGAGGAAAAAACCTGCGGACGACAAGAGGTGTCGTCGCTGCACTATGGTCGCCAATCAGGGGCGATGTCCTTGGTACTGGCGTCGTTCGTACGATGATTACAATACAAATGAAGGAAAAGCTTCGAAACGTAAAGTACAAGTGTTTAAATGTAAAAACAGGTGTTTGTCGTGTGTGAATACAAAGTGTGAACTTCTGGTCGAGGACTATTGTCATGCGTCGAGAGCGATACTTGAGCTTTCCTTCGAGTGTTCTTGAGTTCGCTGTAAGGTTATGGCTTTCAATACTTGATCTCCAGAGTTTGAATGTTATTTGCTATGAGTTTCGATGATTTTCCCTGCTGTTTAGTGATGTTCGCTGATGTATATCAGATGTTAACTGATGTCTCTTGAAATGAGGCTTTAGCTTGACTTTTATAGTCTTCGTGCCAGTGATTAGCTCCATTAATGATTTGATCAACGGCTACAACGGCTGGAAACGGTCGCCGGAGTGATTATTCATAATGCTCTTCGTCCGTTACGGCTGCTTGCTATTAATGGCTTTGACTCCTGCATTAAATACTTAACAAATGTAACAGTCAAGGTTAACGTTAGCTTTGGTCGAAGGTACGATGATCTTACACGATGGTCGGGCGACGATGTGGTCGAGCGTCATGGGAGACGTACGACTTACCTTTTACGGGAGACGACGGATGTTTTCTGGGTTCTTGTCGAGACCTTATCTTAATACAAGATTTGGATTAGAACGTGCGTCTTACCTGCTTTGGTCGTGGTCGTACGACGTGATTTTTTGCCCGAACAAGCATCGTGTGGTCGTGGACATACTTCTTGGCCTCCCACTTCGACAAGCGCTCACTGCCACCACCGACGTCCCGGTCCTCTACGTATACCAAGTCTGGCGAACCGCTCTTGTGGTGACGGCGTTTACTTCTCAGACGATCACTGCAATGATCGATCAACACCCATTTACACTGACTCCAGACTCATTCAGGCGACTACTATCACTACCTGAGGCCACAACTAGCGACCATGCTGCATATGACCCCGCAGTCAATGACGACACCTTATGCGCCGACATCCGTGCTCTCGGCTACAACCATGCGCTCAACCTTCCTTCCGCCTTCACTCGAAAATACCTGGCGCCTATCTGGTACACACTGTTCACGATTCCGAACAGGTGTCTTTCATCCAGATGGAAAGGCATTTACCAGTGCACTGGCGATTTTCTACGGCTCTTCCATGTTGTCTGCTACAACCGCCATATCGACTACGCGATGATCATCTGGCGCAAGCTAGTCCAAGCCATTCGGCAGATCGGAGAAACTAAAGAGAAGAAGTTCCTTCCTTACCCATGTTTCCTCTCGCTGACCGTCCATCAGCATATGGACGCGAATCCTAACATACCGCGGCGCATAAACCACCCGGTATGTCCTCCTTTCAATTTACACTATCTTGTGATTCGCAACCCGTCCAACGCCCAACCAATGCCTTTACCCGAAGCCCTACTGGCACATGCGGACTCCAATGCACCGAGTGTGATAGACTATAGACGAGCGTTAGGTGCTCATGTGGTCCAGCTAGAGCCGGAGGGACCTCCCCAGGGAGTTAGACCTGAGAGGCGTGAGGGTCCAAGGACTCGTGGAGGTAGAGTCCGGGTAGCTGGGGCTCCCGGACGGGGTGTGTTGAGAGTACATCATGGGAGGGGAACAGGCGCGGGCGGTGCATTGTGTACGCATGCCAGTACAAGCCATTCTAGCCGACCCGGAACCAGCCAACAACCCCGCATACACACTACCCGTACCACGACTGAAGCAGGACCATCGACATCCCTACACGAGGTCCCAGTCGTATCTGCCACACCAATCCTTTATCGTGACCCTAGAACGAATACAACTGAACCATTCTCACTGTTAACCCATACCGATGCTGTCGACTCAGACACGACCAACTCCGAAATGGAACTCGCTTACCACTTATCGTTGATTCCACCCCGTATTGGGCGTCGACCACCTATGACCGAGGGATCTCCGTCTGTCTCACACACACCCTCCAACATCCCATCATCCCAGCCTATTACGGGAGACATAAGGAGAGAGGAGGGAGAATTAGTTGAAAATCTAGAACAGGCGAGTCGGATAGAAGGGAGATCGAAATAGAATCATGAGAGAACGGGCATAAGATCTAGAGAAGCTCGTGAGCGAATCCAAACTAGCGTCAGCCAGGTAGACACATCTGCTATCTGGTCTCATCCATTGGGATGAGGTATTGAAGAAGCCGCAGTGGACCTAGCGGCGCAATCGCACACCCTCCCTAGCCACTAACTCAGCTCTCAACAGCTGAGTGTTCCACTTTCACATGGGGATTTAGCACATAATCTACCAGTCTCTCACTCGGAGAGTCTAGGTATTGAAACAAGAGAACAGCCTCCCCCATTCTCGACTTCATTCAGTGCACTTTCGAGTCTAGAGCCACTTGATATTATACTTTCTTCGGCTAGGACACAAGACGAGACTGCAACCATCGGTGCTCTTAGTGACCCGATCGGAACTTCCGTATTATATCTGCCTTTGAGCGGAATACGAGGATCGGAAGGAAATCCTACCATAGCCACCCAGTTGCCATCCATGAATGTAGGTGGTACTACCTTTACGGTAGCTACCTCAATGGGCAATCTAAGTGATCCCGGAGTTAATTTACCCGACATTTTGTCAAGGGAGTATCTGGATAGCGCCCTAAAGGTTGTCCGCGAGGCACTAGAAAACCAGTTCTCCACAGAGCTCGACAAATTAAAGAGCTTGATCAAAGGAAAGGAGAAGATAGTCGACACCCAATCCGCACCAACACCTCCACCGGCTCCCGTACAACCATCTTACTCGGTGGACACTATCAAGACTATGCTTCTTGCCCAACTGCTCTAGCATACTGACACCGACGCCTCCACTGAAGCAGACTTGATATCGGTTCTACATTCGCAAACGTCTGCTCCGTTGTCATTAGTAACCGATCGATTGGACCAGCTTGACGCGACTCTCAAGGACGTTCAGAAAGCAATTACTATTCTGTCCGAAAGTGTCACCTCACTCGAAGACACTTGCAAGAGTCAAGCTGACGGACTCAAGAGACGCCACGATGACCAGGATGATCCTGATCACCGTGAGGGGGAGAACAAGAGACAGAGATTATCTGATTCCGATCCAATCCTCACCGAAACTACAACAACGGTTCAACCAGAACCATCAACTGTGGCACAAACCGAAACCGAAGAACAACCAGAATCCCAATTGAGCTTAGCTGAGATGGTTATAGACATGGAAATCTCAGATGACGAAGACCCAACGATTGAAAAGCCCGAGGGAGATTCACAGGCACGGATCGTACATTTTGCACCAGAAAGGGATGCACTTGACTTGATAGATCCAGATACACAGATCGACCCGGAAACCGAAGATGCATGGTATCAAAAAGCTGCCAGTGCAATGAACTTCGAGGTTAATCTGATCTTTCCTACCAATGGCGATGATGAAATCGACTACGACCAGTTCCTGCTGCAAAACTGCTACAGTACACCAGTCTACGCTTCACAGATTCCCGAAACTTCTACATCGCTACGTCTGACATCTCCTCAACAACCAATAGCTTATGATCAACCTCCACCACAACAACAACCTATCAGATGGGAGAAGATTATCATCCTCATTCCTTACCTTGAGGACTCCCTAAAGAGGTTATTTGTTCATAGGTTAGGCCCGCTCGAGCCAACTTTCTGCCTTGGGATTTCAAAGTTCGACCAAGACTACCAGAGTCAATACATAAAGGTAATGAATAAGTGTCTACCAGTCAGCCAAGTCCGAACAAAGCACAAGATCACCGAAGTGCTTAACATCCAAACCGGCCGAATTCTTAGAGTTAGGTTTCTAATATTCACCGTCCGATGCGAAGATGGAAATGAATGGAGATTCTCCGAAGCAGACTTTAAGAACCTCAGACTGAATGACTTCCATACTCTTTTGAAAGATCTCTGAACCCGAACTATCCGACCGATTCATGTTACCAAAGCGCTCGAGGCGATCAGACGATTCCTGCTTCACAAACTCATGATATCTTACATCACCGATTTTTAGATGGGAGTCGAGCACCTTATAAAGAAGATAAACCAGCTGAAACCGAATCTGAATGCACCCGAGTTGAAGATGTACCCCGAACATTCACTACTTCTTGAACCAGCATTTGGAATTGTGTATCTCAACGAGCAAAAGGAAAAGAAGTTTCTCCGATTCAGCCAAGTCGACAAATTCTACGATGGTACGTTGCTAAAGGTCAGAGATGCACTCAGAGATATCATCACCAAGGAAAAAGATCTTTGGAAAGCGTTTACAGCCAACCAAAATGAATAAAACGCCCGAGAAGCCTTGGAAATTGTTGAAGACCGCATCGCCTACCGCAAAGCCATCTGAAGCTTCGAGATTCAATTCGCACTGCGGAAGAGATATGTTACAAACTGGCAAGAACTTGAACTTCAATTCAAAGGGGGAGATTGTTAGGGATAAATCTTGTTGAATAGAAGTTAAAGGATTTATTTTGTAAATGTTGTTATTTTGGGCTTATTAGTTGTAATGGGCCATGGGCCATAAGTGTTTAGGCTCTAGGTATATATAGTGTTATTAGCCTTAGAAAATAGGTTAATCACTTAATCAATTGTTTGATCATCGATACAGTTTGTAATGAATTCTCTAAAAGCTTAATGCAATATATGGATGACCAGTTGAGATCATATTGACTTATTATTATTCTATTGATCTCTCGATTGTATACACTAATCCAGAAAAACCGGATCCGATGTACGCCATAACCTCGACTGGATGCACGAGCACATCTTCAAAAAGTAGAAACTCAAGCTCGTTCTGATAAGCTCACAAGAAAGATAACGAGCGAGTTTTGAGTGACAACCCGATGATCTTGTAGCCTGAGAGATTTCAGAATACACACACAAGAAAGTGTTCTTGGTGTTATTCATATTCAATATACGAGCAGTTTGTTATTTAATCTTATTGTCTTTACTGTTCAATATATTGCTATTCTCTCTTTGCTTTATGCTACACACATTCACTCATATTCAAACAGATTATTTATGCTTCCGCTATCTTTGATATTTCTGTTTATATGAGACAAGGTGAATCTGGGAACCTACAATTGGTATCAGAGCAGATTGATTTGCTTAAATCTATTCGATCCAATCTTACCAGGTTGATTCACTCTTGTTGATTGTGATTTGTTCTTCAAGCTTTAAAGAATACCTTGTTTTTAAACAAAACCTGAAACTCTTTTTGTTAAGCTTTAAATACTTGTTTAAGTCTTCAAGTAAGTTTGGAAATTACTTTTACATCGTTTACTGTTCCATTGCTTTACTGTTCACTTATTTACTGTTCAAAAACTCTTTCTCAGTTTCAAAACTCTCGTGCTCTGTTTTTCTGAAAAATGACGAATAACAACATCAATGCTATTTATATGGCTGGTTCTTTAACCCAACCTCATACACTTCTGAGGGATGAATACCCTCAATGGAAGACCAGGATGGTTAATTTCTTCGATGGCATGGATAGAGATCTTATGCGATCTGTCACAAATGGACCATTCCAACCTATGGTATTGGTTCCTCGTGTTCCTGCTATAGAAACAACTGATGAGATTCCTGCTCACTTCGAACCTAAAACCACTAGTTTTACCGAAGAATAAAAGCTTAAAATGGAAAATTATCTTAAAGCAGTTAGACTTTTGATTAAGGCCATTCCAAACGATATTTTTCAAGAATTAGACTCTTATGTTACTGCTAAGGAAATCCAGGATCAACTTCTGAACCAACTCGAAGGGGGAAATAAAACCCAAAAGAACAGAAGGACCCAATGTATTAATGAATACAATGATTTCAAAGCTCTTCCTAAGGAAACTTTACAACAGACCTACAACAGGTTCAACATCCTGATAAACACATGTATGAAATGTGGGGTTGTAAGGTCGAAGAAAGATAACAATGTCTTGTTATTAAAAAGTTTGAATGTTGAACGATTGAATCTGTCTATGTCTCTACAACTAACCAGGACCTGGATACATGGTCCCTCACAGATGTGTAAAATTCCTGGCGGAAATCAAGCCAAGGTGAAAAATACCACTGAGGTTAAGAAATTAACCAAAATGAAGACTGCCACTGATGTTGAGTCATCAAATGCTGAGAAGACCACTGATCCTTCCACGTCCTCTACCACTGACAAGTGTGGACCCATTGTAAAGTGGGTGCCTATTCCAAACCAATCTTCCTTTGTTTCCTGGTCTCGAAGGGTATCTGGTATCTCGATAGTGGATGCTCTCGACACATGACTGGTAAAAGAAACCTACTCACTGATTATAAGGAAGAGAAAGGTCCCTCAGCGACCTATGGTGGAAATGGTAAAGGATATACCCGAGGCTTTGGTGTACTTTCCAGTGGTACAACTACCTTCAGAAGAGTCGCATATGTTGAAGGACTGAAGCACAATCTTCTTAGCATCAGTCAGCTATGTGATAAGGACTTCATGGTTTGCTTCACTAAGGAAGCATGTTTCGTCACTTAGAAGAAAGAGAAAGTTGCTCTCAGTGGATATCATTTAGAAGATGTTTATGTAATAAACATGGACTCAACAAGCACTGAAAACATGTGTTTTCTCTCCAAAGCCTCTTCCGATGTCAACTAGCTATGGCATAAAAGGCTCTCTCATCTTAACTTCATGACGCTGAATACTCTTTCTTCAAAAGAGTTGGTCATTGGCTTGCCTCAACACTCATACAATAAGGAATATCTTTGTTCAGCGTGTGAGAAACGAAAACAAACGAAAGCAAGTTTCAAGAGCAAGAAAGTTTCTTCAGTGACATCTCCTCTTCAGCTCCTCCATATGGATTTATTTGGCCCCGTCAACATTCAATCCATCGCTGGAAAGAAATACACACTGGTCATAGTAGATGAATTTTCTCGTTACACCTGGGTGATGTTCCTCCATGCTAAGAGTGACACCTCAGAAGAACTCATCTCATTTGTCAAGAAAATGGAAGTCCTGAACAATATGACTGTTCGCTCAATTAGGAGTGATCATGGGACTGAATTCAAAAACAATTCCCTTGATAAGTTATTTGAGAGCAAGGGAATTTCTCACAACTTCTTTGCAGTAAGAACTCCTCAGCAGAACGGCGTCGCTGAAAGAAGAAATAGAACGATCATTGAAGCTTCCAGATCAATGCTCAATGATTCTCATATATCTACTCAATTCTGGGCTAAAGCTGTAAACACTGCATGTTTCACTCAAAATAGGTCGTTGAAAAAGATCGTCAAAAGATTCAACAAAACAGCCTACGAACCTTTACATGGAACAAATTCATCTATCAGCTTTCTTCACATCTTTGGTTGTCAGTGTTTCATTTTAAACAATAGGGATGCTCTTGGAAAGTTCGACCCCAAAGATAACGATGGAATTTTTCTTGGATACTCTTCAGTGTCCAAAGCCTTCAGACTCTTCAACAAGAGAAGACAAACTGTAGAATAAACCATTCACGTCACCCTTGAAGAATCCCATTCAGCGAATTCCAAACCTACTGCTGACAACGAAGAACTTACTCAGTGGATGTTTTCTAATTTTGGGGATTCAGAAGTTATTCCTAACCCTGACCCTCATGTCAACGACCCTACCGTGGATGATGATCATGTCATCATTCCCAGCATGCAGTCAAGTGAAGCTGAATCATCCTCTTGGGTTTCATCCATTCCCATTAACACTGTGCCTGCCTCTGAACCCTCAACCTCTGCTAATCCATCGACTTCTCAGCAATCAGCAAACGAACCTCTATCTGGACTTCAGCTCATTCTTCCTGATATACCTGAATCTACTGCAGCTGAAGCTTCTTCTTCAGCTTCGCCAGAAGTTCCATCTGAGTTAGCGACTCATGCTCCGGCTCAGCGATGGACTATGAATCACCCCATTGATCAAAGTCTTGGTGATCTAAACGCAGGTGTTCAGACTCGACGAAGTTCAGGTAACATTTGATTATATGTAAATTTTATTTCGCTGATTGAACCAAAGAAAGTTGATAGGCAAGAAGAGCTGACTGAACTCGAAAGAAACAAAGTTTGGAATCTAGTTCCCAGACCATCTAACAAGTCAGTGATAAGCACTAAGTGGGTATATCAAAACAAGTTAGATGAACAGGGAACTGTAACCCGCAACAAGGCTCATCTAGTTGCTCAGGGATACATACAAGAGGAAGGTATAAACTCAAAGCTATTCGTCTTTTCCTAGCATTCGCAGTTCACAGAGACTTCAAAGTTTATCAAATGGATGTCAAGTCAGCGTTCCTAAATGGAAGGCTGAATGAAGAAGCCTATGTCGAACAACCTCCAGGATTCTCTGATCCTAAGCATCCAGGTTATGTCTATAAACTGGATAAGGCCCTTTATTGTCTGAAACAAGCAACTCGCGCATGGTATGACACTCTATCGTCTTTTCTCCTCATTGAAAATTTTGAGTGTGGTAAAATCGATAACACTCTATTTTTCAGGAAAGTAAAAGATCATATCATTCTTGTTCAAATATACGTCGATGATATTATTTTTGGTACTACTAACCCATCTTCATGTACTTGATTCGCTGAAAGAATGAAATTTGAATAAAAAATGAGTATGCTGGATGAGCTGACTTACTTCATTGGACTCCAAATCAAGAAAAATGATAAGGGTATGTTCATTCACTAAGGTAAGTACGCTAAAGATATGCTGATTTTTTTTATTTAATTCAAAGCTCGGCTATGAAAACCCCTATGGCGCCTCCACTGACACTTAACAAAGATGTTGATCCAAACCCTCAGTGATTTGATAATGACCCTCTCTTATATACTTAGTGAAAATTGTAAGTAAACAATATGTATCAGAGTTTCACTATCGCTGATAAGTACTAAGATCTTACAGTACCGCTGATAGGAACTCTCGGTTTTTAGATTAAACATTCAACGAACACTGTTCACCATAATGAGTCTGTTCAGTACTTATGGTGATCGCTGATAAGTTAGTTGTTTACTTATGATCTCTGAAGACAAGTTTCACATTAACATAGGTTCTACGCTGAAGTCGAAGATCAAGCTCAAGAACCAGCGACAAGTCTCCTAATGAACTGATGCGGATCAGCGAAGAGTCAGATTTGTCTACTCAACGTGAAGTATAAGGTACAAGACTTTAGCTATCGCTGAACTCTATCATTCGCTGATATAAAATGATAGATCGCTGAATCAACGAAAAGCTGATCACGAAGTCCTCCGTACAAAGTACTTTTGTCTTAACCACCCTTGCACGTCTACATATGATATGTCAGAAAAAGAACATCCTTATTGTCTGAAATCGTACAACCACTCTGATACTAAATTGTTCAAACATGCGGCTACTAAGGTTGACCACAAAGGTCAATGACATGCAACCAATCAGCTGCTGCCACATGTAAAGTGTAAACTGCAGTGAATTATATGCATGCAGTATAAAAGAAGAATAACTCACTTCATTTTGAAGTAACTTGCTAACTCTGGACAAGTTCATCCTTCTTATCTTGAGATAGGTTATTATTAGTAATTTCCTTCTCTTTCTTAGTGCAAGAAACTTAGTGTTCTAACTTGTTTAGATTTAGGTTTATCCTTAATCTTGTTTCCGCAACAAGGTGTAAATTGTTAATGATTTATGAACAAACAATTTAGAAAAGTAAAATCTTATTGTTTGTATTCACCCCCCCCCCTTCTACAAACTTGTATAGCCCTTCGGGACCAACAAGTGGTATCAGAGCAGATTTGTTTAATCTAATAAACAGGATCTAATCAATACTAAGATTTCTCTTCCTTGCTGCCAACACAAACACTAACTATATTGACAATGGTTCTCTTGCTAAACCCCCTATATTCTCCAGAGATAATTTCAATCTATGGAAAAATAAGATGATTCTCTTCTTAGAAGGTGTAGACCCTACTATGCCTTACTATCTTGAAAACGGCCCATATATTCCTATAAGAATTGGTCATGCAGTTCCAACCGCTGGGAGTAGACCTGCTATTCCAGAAAGGCTGGTACCCAAGGAAGTTCATATGTGGACTGACGAAGATAAGAAGAAAGTGGCTATCGACACAAAAGCCAGATCCATACTATCCATGGCTCTTCCTGACGAAGTTTACCATTCCGTCATGAACCTGAAAACCTCAAAAGCCATGTGGGACACAATATGTGTTCAGTATGAAGGTATGTCTGAAGTCCAGGACTCTCGAAAGATCAACCTGGTAAAACAATACGAAAGTTTCATTTGTGGTAAGAATGAAACTCTCTCTGAAGTTCACCAACGTTTTAATTGCTTAATAATAGATCTGAAAACTGTTGGTAAGGAATATTCTAACTTTGAAGTGCTGACAAAGTTTCTAGAATGTTTACCTGAAAGCTGGGACAGTTATTCTATGTGTCTCAAGCTGTCAAAAGATCTAAGATCAATGACCCTTGCATCCTTATATGGCACAATGCTGAATCATGAGCAATCGAGTCATCTTAAGAAGAATCTTGTAAAAGATTCCAAAAGCACCCCTGTTGCTTTAATCTCATAGGAACCTTCTACTCAGCGACCCGTGGTCACTATCACTGAGTTAGAAAGTAACTCTGAAAGGTCATCAGAATCTGACTCTTCATATGATGATGAATCTTTGGCTCTCCTCACTAAAAAGTTCAGGAGATTCGCCAAAAAGAAAATGTTCAGAAAGAACAAACCCCTTTCTATTACTGATAAGCCAAGATCATCAGCTCCTGTTGATAAGGCGACTGCTACATGTTTTAACTGCGAAAAGATTGGACATTTCGCTAACGAGTGTAGGTCTAAGAAAGTTTCGAGAAACTCAGCGTTTCCCAAGAAATCCTTTATTCCCAGGAATAAAGATGACAAATACGCTAAGCTGAAAGAAAAGTATGCGAAGCTGAAAACCTTTAAGAAGAAAGGCGAAGGCTTTATGGCTTATGATTGGGCTGCCTCTGATGAAGAAGAATTATCACCTGACTCTGAAGATGATGAAGCCAATCTATGTCTTATGGCCAAGATTGAAGATGAGGAAGAAAGCTCAGACATTCCCTCTACTTCAACGTCTGCTATTCAGGTATCACCTTCCTTCTTTACAAATATTGCAAATATTGATGAAGCTGCTAGTCTTCGTAAAATCGATCTCTTGACTATAAGTTTATATGAGGCCATGAATGGCAAAACTGTAGTTGAAAATCAAAACCTTGATCTCGTTGAACAGCTCAAAAACTGTCACCTTCAAATAGAAAAGCTTTCTAAAATTGAAGAAGATTTTAAAGATCAAGTGCATTTAAATCAGCTAGTCAAAATCAAGCGAGAAGAAGCTATCTCTGCTTTAAAAGCTGAAAAAGCTACTGTTGAAGGATGGTGTAATTCTTCAACAAAGATCACTGAGATAATTAAGTCCGAGATTCCCCTGAGTGATAAACGTGGTCTCGGTTACAAAGCTGATAATCTTGAACCAACCACTGATCGTTCCATGCTCTTATTTGGAACTTTCGTATCCTCAGTTGCTGATACTTCATCCTCTCAGTGTTCCTCGTCCAGACCGCCTATCCCTGAGGAAATTTCTACCTCTTCAAAAGGTAAAGAGAAAATGGTTTATCCAAAACCTACCTCTGTCTTTAAAGATAAAGGTAAAGGAATTGCTTTTAACCAAAATCCTCAGAAGGGTACCTTAGTACCTAAGCTGAATACTTCTAAAGCTTTAGTGATTAATTCCTCTAGATCAAGGAATCAGATCTCTGGATCTACTCAGCGTGGATCTATTCAGCGATCTACTCCTAGAATCAGAGTGGATGTCTCTGGTAAGAAATCTGAAGAACTGAATGTTCCTCCCATTTCAAAAGCCATTAGCTTACTTGGTGCTGGTACTTCTAATTCAAAATCTAAAGCTCAGCATTCAAATGGTCCTAGAACTACTTTTAGTTATAAGAAATGTTATCACTGTGGACTCACTGATCATATTGCTAGTAAGTGCCCCACAGCCACCAAAGCTGAAAAGATAGCTAAGGTGAAGATTGCCCCCAAGGCAAAGAAGACCATTAAGGTTAAGAAATTAACCAAAGTGAAGACTGACAAAGCTGAATCTTCAAATGCTGCGAAGATTGCTGAACCTTCCATTCCAACTACTTCCACTGACAAACGTGTACACATGGTTAAGTGGATACCCAAGAAAAACTAATCTTCCTTTGTGATGCAAGTTAAGAAGGGTATCTGGTATCTCGATAGCGGATGCTCAAGACACATGACTGGAAAGAAAAGCCTGCTCGCTGAATACAAGGAAGAGAAGGGTCCCTCTGTGACTTTTGGAGGACATGGAAAAGGACATACCCGAGGGTTTGGTGTACTCTCTAATGGTACAACAACCTTCAGAATAGTCGCATATGTTGAAGGGCTGAAGCATAATCTTTTAAGCATCAGTCAGCTTTGCGACAAGGATAACAAGGTAATCTTTACCAAGGAATCCTGCTTTGTCACTGACAAAAAGGAGAAGATAGCTCTCAGCGGTTATCGTTTGGAAAATGTTTATGTAGTAAACATGGACTCAACAACCACTGAGAACTCCTGTTTCTTCTCAAAAGCCTCATCTGATGTCAACTGGCTATGGCATAAGAGGTTCTCTCATCTGAATTTCAAGACACTGAATAATATTTCTTCAAAAGAGTTAGTCACTGGTCTACCTCAGCACTCATACGCCAAAGAGTCTTTATGTTCAGCGTGTGAGAAAGGGAAGCAGACCAAAGCAAGCTTTAAGTCAAAGAAAGTCTCCTCAGTGTCATCTCCTCTGCAACTTCTCCATATGTATTTGTTTGGACCTTTTAACAAACAATCCATCGCTGGAAAGAAATATTCACTGGTCATAGTTGATGAATTATCTCGTTATACATGGGTTATGTTTCTCCGTTCCAAGAGTGACACCCCTGAAGAACTCATCACCTTTGTTCGGAAGATGGAAACCCTGAACAATCTGACCGTTCGCTCAATAAGTAGTGATCATGGGACTGAATTCAAAAACAGTTCTCTTGATTCCTTCTTTGAGAGTAAGAGTATTTCTCACAACTTTTCATCAGTGAGAACACCGCAACAAAATGGAGTCGCTGAAAGAAGAAATAGAACAATTATTGAAGCTGCACGTTCAATGCTCAGCGATTCTCACCCGCCTACTCAGTTTTGGGCAGAAGCTGTCAACACTGCTTGTTTTACGCAAAACAGGTCGCTGATAGTCAAAAGATTCAATAAAACAGCCTATGAACTTTTTCATGGGAGAAAGCCTTCAATCAGCTTTCTTCACATCTTTGGATGTCAGTGTTTCATACTGAACAACAGAGATGCCCTTGGAAAGTTTGATCCTAAGGCGGATGATGGAATCTTTCTTGGATACTCCTCAGTCTCCAAAGCCTTCAGAGTCTTCAATCGAAGAAGACAATCTGTAGAAGAAACAATTCACGTCACGTTTGACGAATCCCGTTTAGCGAACTCTAAACCGTCCGCTGATAATGAAGAACTGAATCAATGGATGTTTTCTCATCTTGGTGATTCAGAAGAAATTCCCACTCCACGTGCACATACAGTTGAAGATGATAGTCCTACTATCATTCCAAATATGCAGAATAGTGAAGTTGAAACATCATGGGTCTCAGCTGTTCCTCTAAACACTATACCTGCTTATGAACCCAATGTCTCAGACATTCCATCTACTTCTCAGCAATCAGTGAATATAATGACAACTGCACCCATTCCTCTCTTAGCTGATACTCCAGAAGTTGTTGAAGCCTCATCTTCAGCTACTCCAGTTCAGGTTGAGTCAACGTCTCACACTCCGACTCAGCGATGGACTGTAAATCACCCAATTGATCAAATTCTTGGTGATCCAAACGCTGGTATTCAGACTCGATGAAGTGCAGGTAATATTTGTTTATTTGTAAACTTTATTTTCTGACTGAACCAAAGAAAGTAGATGATGCCCTCAAAGATCCAAACTGGGTCAGCGCCATACAAGAAGAGTTAACTGAATTCGAAAGAAACAAAGTTTGGAAACTTGTTCGAAGACTAACTGACAAAACAGTGATAGGCACAGAATGGGTCTATCGAAACAAGTTGGACCAACATGGAACTGTAACCCGCAACAAGGCTCGTCTTGTTGCTCAGGGATACAGACAAGAGGAAGGCATAGATTATGACGAAACAATTGCTCTAGTAGCAAGACTATAATCTATTCGTCTATTCTTAGCATACGATGTACACAAAGACTTCAAAGTATATCAGATGGATGTTAAGTCAGCGTTTCTAAATGGAAAGCTAAATGAAGAATTCTATGTGGAACAACCTCCAGGATTCTCAGATCCTAAGCGTCCAGGTTATGTTTATAAACTGGATAAGGCACTTTATGGCTTGAAGCAAGCTCCACGTGCATGGTATGACACTCTATCTACTTATCTCCATATTGAACAATTTGAGCGAGGTAAAATCGACAAAACTCTATTTTTCAGGAAAGTAAAAGGTCATATCATTCTTGTTCAGATATATGTTGATGACATTATATTTGGCTCTACTAACCCTGATCTTTGTACTCGTTTTGCTGATAGAATGAAAGATGAGTATAAAATGAGCATGATGGGTGAACTGACATATTTCCTTGGTCTTCAGATAAAGCAAAATGAAAAAGGAACTTTCATTAATCAGGGAAAGTATGTTAAAGATATGCTGAAGAAATTCGACTCAACTCAATGTTCAGCTATGAAAACCCCTATGGCACCACCGCTGACACTTGATAAGGATACTAAGGGTATTCCTGTTAATGTCACGATGTACCGTGGGATGATCGGCTCTCTCTTGTATCTTACAGCTAGCCGACCCGATATTATGTACGCAACCTGTTTGTGTGCAGCTCCTTCAGCGGACAAACCCACAGCTGATACCCAGGCTGCAACCTCCATTCCTTCTCTTAAAAGGAAGCACTCCTCCACCCAACTCAGTTCCAAAAGAACTAAGACAACCAAGGAGCAACCCCAGCAATCTCTTGCTGAAGACTCCTCAGCTCATCTCAAAGAGGTGAAGGAACGTTCAGTGGTACGCTCTGCCACAGCTGAACAAGCCATCCATGCTATCTGATAACTCTATTTTTAGAGTTATTATTTCCATTTATTTTCCACTTTATTTTTGTCAATTTTAGCCATTTCACTTCTAAAAACCCCCATTCTTGTTATAATTCTCGAAAATGAGCAAAAGGAGTGAACCATAGTATTTAATGAATTATTTGGTGGAATTTGGGTGTTTTTCACGTTTTATCCTGCAGTGACCACTGTTGTGCCCACTCCGGTTCCCCACTCTTCGAGCAGATCAGAAAACAAAAGAAAACCATGGGCTGGAAATATAAAAACCTGGAGTTGGAAAGATCCTTTGGCAGAAAAATCTGAAATGTGGTGGCTGTAAGTGTTCCTCAAAGCTTTACATAATGATTGTACCTTTGTACTT
The DNA here is from genome assembly GCA_033807775.1 of Saussurea involucrata. Classification (NCBI taxonomy): domain Eukaryota; kingdom Viridiplantae; phylum Streptophyta; class Magnoliopsida; order Asterales; family Asteraceae; genus Saussurea; species Saussurea involucrata. The sequence continues at coordinate 88,579,520 of CM066320.1, read as the reverse complement.
GCAAAAGTTGACTTCTAAAGGACCATTGGGTAAAGAGAGTTATACATGGAGGATTGAAGTATTATCCTTTGAGCTGATTTCAGCATTTCCCTGCAGTCCTTACACCTTGGATAAACCTTTTTTTGTGTAAAGACCAACACCTCCTTCTTGGTATAAAAAGGGGTGCTGGGTCTCATTTATTGCATCCATCTTTCTTGCAATTTTATCTAGTACTTCTTTAAGTTGTAAGCTTTCATTTACTGCAGTAACTTAGCATTTAATTTCAGTAATTTATTTTAATTGTAGTTCGTAATACACAGTGCAGGGACGACTTCTCGTTCCCCACTGTGAGCAGTTAATTCAAGTCACTTTCAGTTTTATTATGTGAAAATCTTCATCTTTTGTTTTCTTTACTTCAGAAATGCTAGGCTAAACATCCTTTGGGATGTAGGAAAGAGAAGTACCTGGATTTTATTAAAAATGCTTGAGTAATCTTTATACTTAGAATATTTGTTGTTTTGGTCATTCATTCTCGATATTTACCCAAGGATGCGAACAAGCCGATCACTTGCAAGGATCTAAAGTCTAGTTCTTAACTTAGAAATAAGTAGAACACAATGACTCGAGCTTGAATGATGCTAGGGGATTCGAAAGAATTCTTATGACACTTACGAAAGTGAGGTCGGCATAGTGAGCTAATCTCTGCCCACTGGAGTAGTAGACAAGCTAATTTGTGTATTAAAAACACTTAGAGTATTTGTCTCTACACATTCCATCGAGGCCTGAAAAGGTCCATTTAGAGATTACCATTGACAAAACAACAAGTACTAAGAGTATAGGATTTTTATCTAACGGTGTGAGTATTTTGTAACCGGGCTTTTCTAGCGAAAATGTCCACCACGAATACGAGGATCATTTCTAAGGACAGAGTATTTGAGATAAAATCTAGGGAAAATCCAACCTACATTCCTCCTTTTAAAACCTTAGTAAATCGTTTAAAGTATCTATTTCACCAAACCAAAACCGAGTATTATTTTCCTCTCTAGTTGAAACTTGTAAAAGGAGCTCATGAGAACCGTATTGTCTTGATTGTCCAGTCTCTGTGGATTCGATTCTGGTATTTTACCAACTATTACTTGCTGTGACGATCATAGTGGACAGTGTACACTTGCACTTCCCACTGTGGACAGTTTGCAACCCACTGCGATTAAAACACATATTTCGCACGTGCCAAGTTTTTGGCGCCGTTGCCGGGGAATGGCGTGATTTTAAATCTCAAGACATTAGTTTTTGTTCGAGCCCGAGTAACTCGTTTTCTATGCTTTTCATGTTGCATGCCACGGCAACAACACGAACCTTTGGTACCAATCGATCTTGAAATAGAAAAAACCTTTAGAAGAAGACGTAAAGGTAAAAAAAATACAAATCGACAACCCCCTGTGAACCCCACTGTGAACATGGCAGGTGTGGGAGGTGAAAGGCCCATCAACCCACCGATAGTGGAGACCACAGTGACGATTGCCGATAGCAAAGATCGAAAAATACGGGACTATGCTACTCCGGGACTTAATGATTTAAGCTCTAGGATTCTAAGGCCCAACATTATTGCACAACACTTTGAACTCAAACCGGTGATGTTTCAAATGATCCAAGCTATGGGTCAATTTGGAGGATTACCGTCTGAGGATCCACACTCGCACTTAAGTTCTTTTTTGGAATTATCGGACTCTTTTCAACTTCAAGATGTGTCTGATGTGGCCTTAAGGATGAAACTCTTCCCTTTTACATTGAGGGATAGAGCCAGAGCTTGGCTAAATTCACAACCACCAAATTCGATAATTACATGGGCAAATCTTGCTGAAAAGTTTTTACAAAAATACTTTCCTCCTACGAGGAATCTCAAGTTTCGAAATGATATCATTTTATTTCAGCAAGGTGAGGATGAGGCAGTTTCTGATGCATGGGAACGTTTTAAGGAACTTTTACGAAAGTGCCCACATCACGGCATCCCACATTACATCCAATTGGAGACCTTTTACAATGGTCTTTCCAATGATGCCAAGATCATCCTAGATCCCACAGCTGGTGGAGCTTTTACAGCTAAAACCTACAATGAAGGGTATCAAATCCTAGAGAAAGTGTCCAATAACAACACCGAATGGTCAAACCCTAGGGCAAACACACCAAAAACCAACTCCATTGACTCAGATGCACTTAAATCCATTAATGCACAACTAGTAGACTTAACTAAACTAGTTTTAAATGGAAATATAGGACAGGTCAATTCAGTAGTGGGCACTCCACAACTCCCTGAGAGTTGTTCTTTTTGTGGAGAAGAGCATACCTTTGAATACTGTCCTGGAAACCCTGAGGCTGTTAATTTGATAGGAACTCAATCTAGAAATAGCCCATTTTCACAAACCTACAATCCGAATTGGAGAAATCACCCTAACTTCTCCTGGACTTTGAATCAAGGATTTCAACCCCCTGGGGTGAGTCAAGGACAAAACAGGCCACAAAATCCACCTGGATTTCACCAGCCTAGTCATTTTCACAGTGGGCACTCTCCACAAAATTTTCACAGTGGGCAGTCCCCACAAAATTTTCACAGTGGGCAGTCCCCACAAAATTTTCAACAAAGACAACAACACGCACTTGATGCACCATCTTCGCTCGAATCATTACTGAAAGGTTTCATGAGTCAAACTCAAGCAGCCATGAGAAATTTTGAGACTCAACTAGGACAATTAGCCGCCGAAGTTAAGAATAGACTACCCGGTAAATTGCCTAGCGACACTGAGCATCCTAAGGGACTAGGAATAGAACATGTCAAGTCCATAACGCTTAGGAGTGGAAAGGATCTGAAAGACTTTGTTTTCGAGTCTGATGATTCACCTCAAATACCCACTGTCATTCCCACAGTGGGCACTCCTCAAGTCACTGTCATCTCCACAGTGGGGAACGACATCCCTGACCTTCCCACTTTTGGACCTGTTCCAAAACCTACTGTTTCAAAGCCAATACTACAGCAAACTCAAATTGACCCACGAAGCATTCCCTTTCCTCAAAGAATGAAGCCTAAAAATGTCGATGTTCAGTTTAAAAAATTCTTAGACATTTTTAAGCAACTTCACATTAACATACCCTTGGTAGAGGCTCTCGAGCAAATGCCAAGCTATGTTAAATTTTTAAAGGATATTTTGAACAAAAAGAGAAAGTTGGGTGAATTTGAGACTGTGGCTTTGACCGAAGAATGTAGTGCCCTCTTAACTAGCAAGATTCCACCTAAGTTGAAAGACCCGGGTAGTTTCACCATTCCATGCACAATAGGAGGACAAGAAGTAGGTCAAGCACTCTGTGATCTAGGAGCTAGTGTCAACTTGATGCCACTGTCCATTTTTAAAAAGTTAGGTATTGGAGAGGCTAGACCCACAACCGTGACATTACAACTAGCCGACCGGTCCATTGCCTATCCCAAGGGAAAAATAGAAGACGTTTTGGTCCAAGTGGATAAATTTATCTTCCCCACCGATTTTCTAGTTCTAGATTATGAGGCGGATAAAGAAATCCCAATCATCTTAGGGCGTCCGTTTCTTGCAACCGGACGTACTTTGATTGATGTGCATAAAGGGGAACTCACGATGCGAGTTAATGACCAAGAGGTAACATTCAATGTCTTCAAGGCCCTTAAGTATATAGACACCGAAGACTGTTTTGCTTTGAGTTCGATTTATGGATCCCACAGTTTTGACACAGTGCCCACAGTGAGAAGCACAGTGCCCACAGTGGGGAGTAAGAGTGAGCACTCGGACTCTAAAATGATGACACTTTTGAGGATGAGTGTAACGAAATTTTGGCAGCTTTTGAGCTGCTAGATTTCAAGGAGAGACATGTCAAACTACCATATAAACATCCCCCTGACTTGAATTTGAAGTCATTGCCTTCCCACTTAAAGTATGCCTACCTCAATGAGTTAGAAGAACTCTGTCACCACTCCTACATAAATGAAAAAACCAACAAGGAGAAGATCAAGAGGTGGCCTGACCAAAAAATCACTCATGGAAATTTTGTGGAGGGACAAAAAGTGCTACTTTTTAATTCAAGGTTAAGGATGTTTCCGAAAAATTAAAATCTCGATGGAAAGAGCCTTACACTGTGGTCAAGGTAAGTCCTTTTGGAACTCTGGACTTAATGGCTCCTCAATTCGGAAAAATCTTTAAAGTCAATGGACAAAGGGTGAAGCACTTTCGGAGCGACAGTGCCCACTCTCCATCCCGCTCTGGTTAAGCAATGTCACAACCGTTTGTAAATATTTTATTTCAGTTATTGGCTGTCTTTTTATTATTTTTGGTCTTTTTAATTCTGCATGGTAGTTTGTTTTAATGTGTGTAGGAGAAATTGCCGCTTTTTGGAGGAAAAATCAAGAAAAAGCTTCGCAGTGGGGAGATGCATGTCCCTGCGTTCCCCACTCCAAATCTGAAGAAGGATAGGACGGTTTTTGGGGGGCCCAAGGCTGACACACATCAACTTTTTCTTACAAATCAGTCAACTTTTGCTGCCATCTTACACCCATTTCTCCATTTTTCAAGAAAAGCTATCATTATCACTCTCTCTCTCCAAAAAGGACCGTTTCCCTCCATTTTATTACCCAAAAGATAAACCCTTTCCATTCTAAATTCCAAAAACCACCTTTACTCCAAATATTCAAAAACACACATACTCTTCTTCTCCATTTTTCTCTCTCGAACCACACCAACCCAACCCTACCAAAAAAAATCCTTGCACTTAAAAAGAAGAAAGAAAAGGTTGAGAGAAAGAGGAAGGAAGAGGAAGAAAGGCTGGCAAAGGAAGAGGAGGAGAGGAAACAACGAGAGAAAGCCGAACGGTTGGCAAGAGAGGAAGAGGAAGAGGAAAGGATTAGGGTCGAAAAGAAGATGGTTTCGAGGAGGACTCTGGCGACAGTTCACCGCAAGCAACCCCGACCCACTAATGGTTTGTTAAAACAATGGGTTCGCTCGTTTGCTCCCTAAAACAATTTTATTTTGCTGTTTTGTTTTAATTTCTGCCTATGGCTAGGCGTTTGACAATATTTGCTGTTTTTGGGTATTGAATGCATGGAAATCCTACTTCTGGGTAGGTACTTTTGGGTACTAACGTAATTGTTGTTTGAATGCTTGTTTGATCTCGTTTCCATTTCAAGGTACAACTTTCGGCTTCCGACTTAAAAAGGTCCCTTTTGTAAGTACGAATCTCAACTTGATACCGTGAAATGATATAGGCCGTTTTTCGCAGATAAAACACGATCCTTTTTGTAACCCAAACCACCACCTTTGTTCGTTAATTCAATGTCACAGTGGGGACACTGTGAGATTTTAAGTTTGAGGTGGGAACTTCCAAAGTGACCTCCAGTCTTCCCACAGTGGGGACACTGTGAAGTCTAAGTTTGAGGTGGGTAAGCCATACCCCCCTCCCAAAAAAAAATATATACAAAAACAGAAGAAAAGCGGAGTGTCACTAACAAACTTGATGGTGTGCCTTTCTGGACCATCAAAGTGTTCACTCCCAGAAAAAGATGGTGTGCCTATTCTGGACCATCGGAATACCTACTTTCACAAAAATAGCCATACCCAAAATAAATCCTGAAAGTGTGCGTACATACCCATGAAAAATCCAAAACACCCACTTATTGAAATAAAAATCTCCAAGCGAGATTTTCGGTCCATGTTTGGAAGTACTTGCAAACCCCTTGGGAAATATTCAAACCCATAAACCCATCGAACCCAAGAAAGCCCTATTGATTAATGCAAAACAAGGGAAAGATTTCGTCAAACACAAAAGTGAAATTTTCAAGTTTGTAACCGAAGGAAGTATCGAAGGAAGGAGATCAACGCCCATTCAAGTCAAGAAGTATGTAAGTCCCTAAAAGTTCTACTGCATTTTGTTCATTTTATTTCTTTCTTTTTATTAGTTGGGGACAAGTAATGGTTTAAGTTTGAGGTTGTGATAACTCTATTTTTAGAGTTATTATTTCCATTTATTTTCCACTTTATTTTTGTCAATTTTAGCCATTTCACTTCTAAAAACCCCCATTCTCGTTATAATTCTCGAAAATGAGCAAAAGGAGTGAACCATAGTATTTAATGAATTATTTGGTGGAATTTGGGTGTTTTTCACGTTTTATCCTGCAGTGACCACTGTTGTGCCCACTCCGGTTCCCCACTCTTCGAGCAGATCAAAAAACAAAAGAAAACCATGGGCTGGAAATATAAAAACCTGGAGTTGGAAAGATCCTTTGGCAGAAAAATCTGAAATGTGGTGGCTGCAAGTGTTCCTCAAAGGTTTACATAATGATTGTACCTTTGTACTTGCAAAAGTTGACTTCTAAAGGACCATTGGGTAAAGAGAGTTATACATGGAGGATTGAAGTATTATCCTTTGAGCTGATTTTAGCATTTCCCTGCAGTCCTTACACCTTGGATAAACCTTTTTTGTGTAAAGACCAACACCTCCTTCTTGGTATAAAAAGGGGTGTTGGGTCTCATTTATTGCATCCATCTTTCTTGCAATTTTATCTAGTACTTCTTTAAGTTGTAAGCTTTCATTTACTGCAGTAACTTAGCATTTAATTTCAGTAATTTATTTTAATTGTAGTTCGTAATACACAGTGCAAGGACGACTTCTCGTTCCCCTCTGTGAGCAGTTAATTCAAGTCACTTTCAGTTTTATTATGTGAAAATCTTCATCTTTTGTTTTCTTTACTTCGGAAATGCTAGGCTAAACATCCTTTGGGATGTAGGAAAGAGAAGTACCTGGATTTTATTAAAAATGCTTGAGTAATCTTTATACTTAGAATATTTGTTGTTTTGGTCATTCATTCTCGATATTTACCCAAGGATGCGAACAAGCCGATCACTTGCAAGGATCTAAAGTCTAGTTCTTAACTTAGAAATAAGTAGAACGCAGTGACACGAGCTTGAATGATGCTAGGGGATTCGAAAGAATTCTTATGAGACTTACGAAAGTGAGGTCGGCATAGTGAGCTAATCTCTGCCCACTGGAGTAGTAGACAAGCTAATTTGTGTATTAAAAACACTTAGAGTATTTGTCTCTACACATTCCATCGAGGCCTGAAAAGGTCCATTTAGAGATTACCATTGACAAAACAACAAGTACTAAGAGTATAGGATTTTTATCTAACGGTGTGAGTATTTTGTAACCGGGCTTTTCTAGCGAAAATGTCCACCACGAATACGAGGATCATTTCTAAGGACCGAGTATTTGAGATAAAATCTAGGGAAAATCCAACCTACATTCCTCCTTTTAAAACCTTAGTAAATCGTTTAAAGTAGCTATTTCACCAAACCAAAACCGAGTATTATTTTCCTCTCTAGTTGAAACTTGTAAAAGGAGCTCATGAGAACCGTATTGTCTTGATTGTCCAGTCTCTGTGGATTCGATTCTGGTATTTTACCAACTATTACTTGCTGTGACGATCATAGTGGACAGTGTACACTTGTACTTCCCACTATGGACAGTTTGCAACCCACTGCGATTAAAACACAAATTTCGCACGTACCACTATCCCAACTTCAGCGTCTCTAAACACTGAAGTTACAAACTTGGAATCTACCCAACCTCCTTCAGTCTCTCAAAAGAATGATGAAGCGATTCTCAGCGAATCCAACGCTGAACTCCGCACCCAACCTCCATTCTTAACCTTCGCTTCTCCCTCTACTCAATTGGACTCTACTCCAGTTGTCACTGGAGCACCTGTCATTCCTCCAGAAGCTAAAGCTGACACTCAAGGAATGATGGGCGTAGGACCTGCAGAGATGACCATGCGTCCACGCACTTTAGCTGACGACATGGAACTTTTCTCAGGACACCGAGATTTTGATGAATTCACCAATCCTCCTGCAGATATACACCAACCTCTATACACTGTACCTAAACCCCAAACTTATGAGCTTTCCTCTGTTCACAAGTTCTTATATGTTACAGGTCCTAATTTGGGAGACATCAACGCCTCTCTGAAGACAATAGAGACGAAGCTGACAGGTCTCACCACTACTCTTTCCGACAACTCTTCAGCTGTAACAAACGCTGGAGAGAATCTTACAAAGCTGACAACCGTGGTCGAAAAGAATGCCTCCAAAGCTGACTTGGAGAAGGTTGATAAAACGCTCAGTGACTTTGCCAAAGTTCTCGCTGACATCTACACAGACTACGTCGCCATCAAAACATCAGTTGACACCATGTCCAGCGAGGTCACAACGCTGAAGACATCGGTTGGAAAACTCAAAGGAGAGATGTCTGCTGTAAAGACTGAAGTCAGTACAGTAAAGACTGACATGCATTCTATGAAGACCGATGTCAATACGATGAAGAATGACGTCGCTTCTATGAAGACAATGATGCAGCAAATCCTTACCAACACGACCGCCCCTGCCCCTGCACCTTCATCTTTTACTCCGGCAGATCGTGCTGAACTCGTGAAGATCAATCCTGGTATTTCTGGTCTAGAAAACAGATTATCAGCGATTGAAATTTGTGTGGGGATCCCTGGCCAAGAAGACAGGGAACCAACACAAGCTGCTGAGTCGTCACATTCCTCCCCCACTCATCATGAGAAAGGGGGGGGGGGGAGAAGAGCGCTGCTGAAGACCTTTCCCATGATGAATCTATCAGGAGAGAGAAGACTGAAGACCTCACCTTTACTGAAGAGGGTGAGAAGACAATTGAAGCAGCCGCTGGACCTCAGGGCGATGAAAGCCCTGAGGGAACCGAGAAGCTTACCTCTGTATCTGAGGGGGAGCAACTCGAAGAAGAAGTTGAAGAATCTGAGTCTGAAGGTGAAGATGAAGAATCCATCGACTTGTCTGATGATGAACCATCCTCTTCTCCAAAGAATGAGGATGATGAAGATGATGATGATGATGACTCTTTTATCCTCAAGCCTGCTCAGAGGACTAAAGTTCTTAAGGGGGTTCTGATAAATGAACCTACAGGGGAGCGGACAAAGACAAAGCCATCAGCATCTGAAGCTGACAAGGGCAAAGGAAAAAGTGTCGCTGAAGACGATGAAAATCTGACGATCTTGCTTAAAAAGCCGGTTTTTCAGGTACACAAACCTCTACTTTCACTGCATCCCTCCTCTCTATACACATTATCAGTTCTACACTCACTAAAACCTCCATACACTTTATCCCATTCTTTCTCTATCTCTGTTCTACCCAAGTTCTTACTCGTAAGATCGCTGTGTTTCAGCTAGTCCTCTCCCCTATTTGAGGATATCGCTGAAGTTCCAACAACTGCGACTTCACCAACAATAATCCCAACTCCCAACGCTGAAGAAATAATCCCGGTCTTAGATTTGATCTCTGAGACTGATGAACCTGAAGAACATATGCTCTCTCACAAAAACAGACCTTCCTTGGCTCCTCAAAAGCTAAGTGAAGAGGATCAGAGAAGAAAAGATGAGATGATAAAGAAGTTAGAAGATTAGCAAATCATTCTGAAGCGTGATCAACTTCCTTCTATTCCTCCAAAGGTCAAACTTTCAAAAAGGGAATACAAGGATCACCTTAGAGCTGAACGCCTAATCGCTGAAAGAAGGGAAGCTGAAGAAAAAGACAGAGAATACGCCATCCAGCTTACTCAACGATCAGTAAAAAACCCCAAGCTAAAAAGAGCTCCCATTGACGTCCAACGTCAGCTATGTGATGATGCTCAAAGGATCGTTAAAGAAAAGACTAAGGTCTCTGATACGACTTTGGAATGGTGTAAAGAAATGCTGAACTATCGATCTCGACCATCCAAAATCATCAAAGTAAACATCAGAGGAAGACTGTACGCAGACGTTCCTGTTGTTGAAGTTGATGTCTACAGAAAAGACAAAACCAAGCAAACCTTCTATGCTGCTTCTTTAGAGAAGTTTGGTCTCTCTGAATGGTTGGAAGTGAAATTAGCCATTCAGGGATCGCGCTCAAAGTTCAAGAGCCATGTCGAGAAGATCTTAAACACTCAGATCGACGTGGTTTCTTTTGCTGTGGATATTCCTCCTTCTACTCTTCTTCCTCCTCAACAAAGAAGAGTCTCTACAAAGGAAAAGAAAGTCTTAGACTCAGGTCCTCCTATATGGAATGAAACAGGTATTGGTTTCTCTCGTGCTGAAGTTCTTGGCCCTGATGTTGATCTCTCAGCGCTTGACACCTCCCTACCACCTGGAGAAACTTTCATTACTGGCACAGTTGTAAGTGATCCTTATGGTATATTCTTTCTAGACTACGAAGGAAACCATCACTTTCAACGCATCTCTGAGCTTCCAATCACTCCCATCGAACAACTCAGAGATCTCATATACTGGTGTGAAGTCAGACGCGACATTAAAGCTAGACACCTGAAGCCCTTGATTTTTGAAGAAGCTCTGAACAAAAAGAATCAAGGAGTAGATGTCCCTGACTGGATGATTCCCACATCAAAGACCCTCGATGAACTTCTCATTAAGGAAGAACCTTTTGACGGATAGGATCGCCTTGTAATTCTTTCTATCCTTATATGTCTACATCTTTTGTACTTGTAATTGTATTCGTTGTACTTGTAATTTTTCCACTTCCATCTGTAATCTTTACGAAGTTTAAAGAAAAATTTCAGCGAACGTACTTTACTCCATCAGTACAGAAAACAGTAAAAGGGACAAATATTTTATGAGTTCTTTTTATCCTTATGTTTTCATTAAATAACAATTTTCTCTGTTGCTATGTCATAATCAAATAGGGGGAGATTTTTGATCCAAACCCTCAGTGATTTGATAATGACCCTCTCTTATATACTTAGTGAAAATTGTAAGTAAACAATATGTATCCGAGTTTCACTATAGCTGATAAGTACTAAGATCTTACAGTACCGCTGATAGGAACTCTCGCTTTTTAGATTAAACATTCAGCGAACATTGTTCACCTTAATGAGTCTGTTCAGTACTTATGGTGATCGTTGATAAGTTAGTTATTTACTTATGATCTCTGAAAACAAGTTTCACGTTAACATAGGTTCTACGCTGAAGTCGAAGATCAAGCTCAAGAACCAGCGACAAGTCTCCTAATGAGCCGATGCGGATCAGCGAAGACTCATATTTGTCCACTCAACGTTAAGTATCAAGTACAAGACTTTAGCTATCACTGAACTCTATCATTCGCTGATATAGAATGATAGATCGCTGATTCAACGAAAAGCTGATCATGAAGTCCTCCGTACAAAGTACCTTTGTCTTAACCACCCTTGCACGTCTCCATATGATATGTCAGAAAAAGAACCTCTTATTGTCTGAAATCGTACAACCACTATGATACTACACTGTTCAAACATGCGGCTACTAAGGTTGTCAACAAAGGTCAATGACATGCAACCAATCAGCTGCTGCCACGTGTAAAGTGTAAACTGTAAGAAGAAGAACTCACTTCATTTTGAAGTAACTTGCTAACTCTGGACAAGTTTATCCTTCTTATCTTGAGATAGGTTATTATTAGTAATTTCCTTCTCTTTCTTAGTGCAAGAAACTTAGTGTTCCAACTTGTTTAGATTTAGGTTTATCCTTAATCTTGTTTCCGTAATAAGCTGTAAATTATTAATGATTTATCAATAAACAATTTAGAAAAGTAAAATCTTAGTGTTTGTATTCATCCCCCCCCCCCTTCTACAAACTTGTATAGCCCTTCGGGACCAACAAAAGATCCTACAAGGAAGCCTGTTAATGTCACTGCCAATACAGGGATGATCGGCTCTCTTATGTATCTTACAGCGAGTCATCCTAATATTATGTATGCTACTTGTCTTTGGGCACAATATCAATCAGAACCCAAAGAATCACATCTGATTGCTGTAAAGCGAATTTTCAGATATCTAAAGGGGACACCCAACCTAGGTCTTTGGTATCCAAAAGACTCAAGGTTCGATCTAACTGCCTATTCAGATAGTGACTTTGCAGTTTGCAAGCTGGGTAGAAAAAGCACCACAGGAGGCTGTCAACTCCTGGGTGGAAAGCTGGTAAATTGGACAAGCAAGAAACAAAGTTCAGTGTCCACCTCTACCGCTGAAGCTGAGTATGTAGCTGCTGGAAGCTGTTGTGCTCAGGTCTTATGGATGAGAAATCAGCTATTAGACTATGACCTTTAATTATCCAAATATCGAATTTATTGCGGCAGCACTAGTGCCATCGCTATAGCAAATGATTCGCTGATACTAAGGTATGTTTTTCTATTCCTATTCGCTAAAGTTTACTTTAGTATGTTGTTTTTCACAACTAAATTGATCTCTGACCTTTTTCTTTAGTGATTCTGTTGAAAGAACAAAACTCATCGCTGATCTTTCTTAATCAGTGATTATTTATTTTACAAATTATCTCAAGTATTTTTTTAAATCTATCAGGGAAACATTTTTTTTGAAAAGACAGTTTTCAATGTGACGTCATCAAAAGGGACGTGTTACGTCTCATGATGAGTGTTCTTCCCGCTCATCACTTTCTCTCTATACTCCCACTATATAAACTCCTCAAGTTTATGTTTTTACCTTTTACGCGCACTAGACTCTCTCAAGCAAATATTGCTTTAAGCATCATTGTTCTTGGATTATTTTGAAACATGATTTTAGAATCTTCAACAAACAGGTTCATATCTAATCTTATTTCTACTCTTCAATCTTCTTCTTAAACTTGTTTTGATCAACATTTATTTGTTATCAAAGATAAAACAAACGGTTTATTTATATAAAATCATCCTCTTCATGATTTTATGAACCAGAACTTGAAATATAGTTTTTCTATTAAGTTTAAAACAAAAATCTTAAACTAAATTTTCATACGTTTTTCCAGAATCCCTTTCATTAAAAGGAAACTGGAAAACATTCTTTTCTACTGGTTTTAACTTCTCAAAACTAGAAAACCCACATTTTACTTTTTCTTCCCTAAAATGGAAATTGTAAAAACCTTAAAACCACAAAAACCCTTATTTTTTGAATCTTTTTCCATTTTAAGAAGTTTCTTCATCCTTTTCTATTTTGATCACTTGTTCAGAAATGGCATCCTCAAATGTTGCTGCTACTAAAACTGATGTTGCTCCTACAACCATTATCAAATCTGCCAACATGAAGGGTGAACTGCAACAAATCACCATAGCTACCGATAACTCCCTGGCTACTGATGCAGTCGTCTTCTTGAAGACCTTCCTCCTATCCACTACCATGACAATCGCTCCTCCCGCACACCGCCACCTCCTGCAACAATTTTGGTAAATTGCTGAACGTACCACCCAAATCTCTACTAGGACTGAAAAGGAATTCAGTGTCATTGGATTCTAAACCGAATTTGGTCGCGGCACCATCACACCTGCAGTGATCCGTTTCGCGCTTAAACTCCCTGGACTCCCCTGTGTCCCTCTCATTCACCCAAGCACCACTGAAGGCGAGGAAGAGATGATTGCTTTCCTTGATCTCATGAAATACTCATGGGACAAGACGAAAACTGACGAGGACGACAAACGCCTGACTAAGGTTGCAGGAGGATAGCTTTCCTCAAAGCCAAGATACCAGTTGAACTAAATTTCATCTTTGCCCACATCATCTCCTGCGTACCGGCAAAGGTAGGCTCCACTGATCAGGCCGCCAAAACTTAGGTTGCAATGGCCTACTCTCTCATGAATGGCCTGAAGGTTGATTACGCTCGCATCATCTTCGAAGACCACATGGAAAAGGTTGAGGAGCCTGAACGTTCCATGATCGTTCCCTACCCACAGTTTATCTCTACTATCCTCCAAATGATGTTGGAGAAAAGCTCCTAAGCAGGGAGACTACAAACTACCTCAGGTCGGCCCCAAGGTCCTTGACATCAAACCGATCCCCGGCGAGGTAAGTCTTTCCTCTCTACTCTCTATTCTTCGTCATCCTTCTTCTACTTCTGAAGCGACTTCAGTGGTGCAACCCATCGCTGGCACCCAAGTTGCAACCACCACCTCATCTAAAAAGATGAAACCATCTACTACCCCCCTTGGCACCCATAATTCCAAGAAGCCCTCCAAGGAGAAACCTCAGCCTTCCAAGGTCAAGACTCAGTGATTGCCTCTTCACAGGAAACACTTGATAATTTCGTGGAACGCTCTTCCACATCTGTTGCAGCCATCCCTTTGACCACTTCAGAGACTCAGTTCTCTGAAACTTTTCTGGTACCGTCCCCAACATCCTCAGTGCCTCAAAGCATTGCGGAGGTCTTCATCGGCGATGCCAGCACTGGGCCTGCAACAACGACCATCTCAGCCATCGCTTCTTCGACTCCTCCTTTGGTCATCTCTACCTTCACCACTGCACCAACATTCTCGCCGGTTGATACGAGTGTTGCAATGTTGCACAACCTCATACAAAAGAACGCATCTACTTCAGGACCTATTGGGACAAGCATCCCAGTCACTGCTGCCTCCGACATGGAAAAGGACATGGAGTACTGGATGGTAATCAAAGATATTCATCAGTTCTTCAGCCCAACAGGTATCCACACTCTCTCCTCACACCTCTCTCAAACACCAACTTCTTTTGGGCTTTCCTTTGCTCATAAGTTGTTATCTTTTTCAGGTCCTAATTTGGGCAACATTAGTACATCCGTCAAGGATGTTGCGAAAAAGATGGAGTCTCTCTCCACCAACCTGGCCTCCAACACCTCATCGATTACTGATGTTTGGGTCTCGTTGAAAGACGTGACCACTACCCTTGCAGACAAAGCCAATTCTGCTGATCTTTCATCCCTGTAAAGGGGAGTGAAGGACCTGGAGCTCGCCCTCAACAACAACATGTCCGCGTTCCACACCGTACAATCAGAGGTCGCCACCATCAGCGTCGATTACAAGAACCTCTACTCCCACTTCACCAGTCTCAGCGGTGAGGTTGGGACCCTGAACACCACTTTTTCAAACCTCCAAGGTGAGGTGAGCAGCCTTTCTTCCAAGGTCACTGAATCCAACACGCTACTCACCAAGATCCTGGAAAGGATGGAAGCCCCGACAGTCCCGGTCTCCTTCTTCAGTCAAGCTGATCGAAATTTACTTGGGAAGACAACGGACTTCGTCATCAAGGCTACTTCACTCCTTCCTGGCCTGGAAGACAGGATGGACAAAGTTGAGAAGTCAATGGCCTCAGCTTCAGGGAACCCTGGCCATCAAGACAGGGTCCTTGAGGATGATGTTGCTGCTGCTTATGAAACTACTACCTCCCCCCATTTAGGTGGAGAGGGGGAGAAGAACGATTAAGGCCTCCTTCTAAATGTTGAGGGGGATAATGCTGAAAAGGACCCTTGCTCTGCTGAGGGGGAGAATGATAATCCATAAGGAACCGCTGAAGAACCCTCTCATTCTGAGGGGGAGAAAGGCGAAGACAAATCTACCACTCCATCCCTCTCTCCTCAAGAAAGAATAAACCTCACTAATAAGGAAGACGAAGAAGAGGAAAAAGAGGTGGAGATCGATGAAGACCAACCTTCAGCTCATCCTGATCCTTAGGATGACGAAGATGATGACGATGATGATGGCTACTGGTTTCAGCCAACGGCCATCAAGGTCCCTGCTCAGAAGGGAATCTCAATAAATGAAACAGGGGAGACGACGTGCAAGTCTCCTGCAAAGAAGACTTCTGGTAAGCAAAAGGGCCTTGCCACTGAAGGCAACTTGACAATCCTCCTCAAGAATCCACCTTGCCAGGTATGCTACCTTTTCTTTCCCTACACTGCTTCAATCCACTATCCCTTCTCTATTTCTACCCTTCACCTTCTGAAACCTCTAAACACTTAGCCATATCTTTTTCTATCTCTTTTCACACCCTCAAAATAGCTAACTCTAATGATCGTTTTGTTTCAGCTAGCCCTCTTGTTGGTCCCGGAGGGGTTATACAAGTTTGTAGAAGGGGGGGTTGAATACAAACACACAAATTTTACTTTTCTAAATTGTTTATTGATATTTATCAAACAATTTACAACTTGTTGCGGAACAAGATTAAGGATTAAACCTAATCTAAACAAGTTACGAGAAACACTAAGTTTCTTACACTAGAACTAAGACAGAAAGGAGATAAGAATATTAAAGATAAATATTCTAACACAAAGAGTAAGAAAGAAAAAGATGGCCGAGCACTTCATTTCTGAAGTAGGGTTCTTCTTATATACTGCATGCATTTAATGCACAACAATATAACTTTACACGTGGCAGTAGCTGATTGGTTGCATGGTTTGACCTTTGTAGACAACCTTAGTAGCCGCATCATGTACAGTGTAGAATAAGAGTTGGTAGTACGATCTTAGGCAAAAGGGATGTCCTTTCTGACATTATCGTACAGAGGGGTGCAAAGGAGGTAAGACAAAAGTAACTTGTAGAGGAAGACTTTATGATCAGCGTTCGTTGAACAGTACTTTATCAGCGAGTGACAAAGCTCAGCGATTGCTGAAGTCTTCAACTTGTAACTTCACGTTGAGTGGATAAATCTTGTCTTCGCTGATATCCGCATCAGTTCATTAGAAGACTTGTCGCTGGTTCTTGGACTTGATCTTCGACTTCAGCGTAGAACCTTTGTTGACGTGAAACTTGTCTTCAGGGATGATAAGTAAATAACTAAACTATCAGCGATCATCAATAAGACTGAACAGGCTCAAGGCTTATGTTGATGAACTGTGTTCGCTGAATGTCTAAATTAAAAGCGTGAGTTTCCTATCAGCGGTACTATAGAGACTTAGTACTTATCAGCGATAGTGAAACTCTAATACATATTGTCTACTTACAATTTTCACTAAGTGTTTCTTACAGGGTCATTATCAAATCAATGAGGGTTTGGATCAACAATCTCCCCCCTATTTGATTATGACATAGCAACAAAAGAAAATTGCTAAGTAAGAAAACATAAGGATAAAAAGAACTCATAAAATATTTGTCCCTTTTACTGTTTTTTGGGATCTTTTGAGTACTGATGGACTAAAGTACATTCGCTGAAATTTTTCTTTTAACTTCGTATAAGATTATAAAGGGAAGTGGAAAAATTACAAGTACAACAAATAAATTTACAAGTACATAAGATATAAGCTGATAAGGATAGAAAAATTAAAAGGAAATCCTATCAGCCAAAAGGTTCTTCCTTAATGAGAAGTTCATCAAGGGTTTTTTGTAGAGGGAATCATCCAGTCAGGGACTGTTTTACCAAGATTTCGTCTATTTTGAGCTTCAGTAAAGATCAGGGGCTTCAGGTATCGTCCGAGAACATCTCTTCTGAATTCACACCAATAGACGAGATCCCTGAGTTGTTCAATAGGGGTGATGGGAAGCTCAGAGACGCGTTGAAGGCGTTCTCGTCCATCATAGTCGTGAAAGAAGATACCATACGGTTCGCTTATGACTTTTCCAGGGATGAAGAATTCACCAGGGGGCAGGGAGGTGTCAAGCGCTGAGAGGTCAGGTTCAGGACCAAGTACTTCAGCACTTGAAAACCCAATACCAGTTTCGTTCCTGATAGGAGGACTTGAGTCTGAAGATATTATCTTTTTCTTTGCAGAGGCCCTTCTTCGTTTTTCTGGATTAGTAGGAGGATGAGGAATATCCACAGCAGAAGAAAGCAAGTCGATATGAGAATTTATCAATTTCTCGACATGGCTTTTGAACTGTGAGAGAGATCGCTGAATGGCTATTCGCATCTCCAACCACTCAGATAAACCGTACTTCTTGATTGTAGAGGCGTAGATGGTTTCCTTAGTACCATTTTCTCTGAATACATCAGCCTCAACAACCGGAACATTTAATGGCGCTTTTCCCCTGATGTGCATTTTGTTTATTCTGGCTGACCGAAATCGATAGTGCAGTCTTTCTTTGCACCATTCCAAGGTAGAGTCAGATACATTGGTCTTTTCTTCGATGATCTTCTGAGCGTCTTCCCATAATTGACGTTGGACTTCAATGGGAGTTCTCTTCAGATCAGGGTCCTTCACCGATTGTTGGACAAGCTGGATGGCGTAGGCTTTATCTTGTTCTTCAGCTTTCTTTCGATCGGCGAGTTGTCTTTTGGCTTTGAGATGTTCAGCGAATTCCTTCTTTGATAGTCTGAACTTGGGAGCAGGGATTTTGTCACGAGGAAGAATGACTCGCTGATCTTCAAGCTGTTTGATCATGGCTTCTCTCTTCTCCAGGTCTTCTTCACTTAGCGTTTGAGGAGCCAAGGAAGGTCTGTTTTTGTGAGAGAGCAGCTGTTCTTCAGGTTCTTCAGTCTCAGTGATGAAATCTAAGACTGTGATTATTTCTTCAGTGATAGGAGCCGGGATTATTGTTGACAGAGTTGCAGCCGTAGGAACTTCAACTGGATCCTCAAGCAGGGGAGAGGACTAGCTGAAACACAGCGATCGTTTAAGTAAGATCATTTGGGAAGAATGAGATAGAGAAAACAATAGGGTTTAAGTGTATAGAGGTTTTAGGGAGAGGAGAACGGATGTTGAGAAAGGATAGAGGAGGGATGCAGAGTAAGGGAATAAGAGATATTGTACCTGACAAACTGGCTTTATCTGAAAGATAGACAGATTTCCTTCTGTAGCGAGGCCTTTGTTCTTGCCTTTGTCAGCTTCAGTCGCTGCAGACTTTTTAGTGGTCCCCTCCCCTGATGATTCTTTTATAATAATCCCTTTCTGAGCAGGGACCTTCTTGGGTTGAACGAAAAATAAGTCATCATCATCATCGTCACCATCATCATTATTTTTAGGAGATGATGACGGTTCGTCGTCCTCAAGGTCGAGGTCTTCATTTTCTTCTTCTTCCTCAACTTCAAATTTTTCGTCGTCAGCATAGGGAACGGTAACATCAGCATCGGTTTCAAGATGCTCATCGAGTTGCTCCCCCTCAAGTACAGAGGGAGGTTTCTCGGTTCCCTCAAGGTTTTCAACTCCCTGTGGTTTCTCGGTTGTAGCAGCAGCAGCATCAGAAACAATATCCTCCCCCTCAGAGTTACGGGGAAGGTCTTCAAGATTTTTATCCTCCCCCTCAGCATTATGGGGAAGGTCTTCAGTCTTCTTCCCCTCTTCCATGTGATGGTTGGGGGAGGAATGTACAATTTCAGCAGCAACAGCAGCATCAGTGTGCATTGGGATCCTGTCTTCCAGGCCAGAGATCCCAACACAGTTTTCAATTCTACCTAATCTGTCTTCCAGGCCAGATATGGTAGGAGTGATTCGTTGAAGTTCCTCTCGATCCACCTAAGTAAAATGCGAAGGAGCACAAGTAGCAGCATTCAGGCGGTCGAGGATCTGCTAAAGGAGGTCTTTAACAGTGCCGATTTTAGTCTTGACTGTAGTCACTTCTCCCTTAAGAGTACCAACCTCTGTCTTCAATGATGTCACTTCATTTGACAGAGCGGTGAAGTTTGTGGAAAGAGTGATGTTGGCCGTGGAGTTTTCAACGAGGGTGGTAGCAAATTAGGACCTTTGTTTCCAGGGCCTTCAGGGAGGTGTTGATATCTCCCAAATTAGGACCTACAACAGTTAATAACTTATGAACAGAGGAAAGCTCAAAAGTTGGAGATTTTGAGAGAGGAATGTGGATGGTTTTATGTATACCTGCAGGCGGGTTGGTGAAGTCGTCGAAACCTCGTTGACCTGAGTAGTGTTCCATGTCGCCTTCCAGAGTGCCTTGGCGCATAGAAGTGCCTGCAGATCCTATATTTGCATCCATCATCCTATGTAGAGTATCAGTAGTTGTATCATGTAGGATGACGGGCATTCCAGAGAATGGAGGGAAAAGAGGTGGAGTGTCCAAAGATTGAGTGGGAGGACCGAAGGTTGAGAAGAGGGATTTGGTACGAGGTTCAGCATTGGATTCGCTGAGAAATACTTCTTCAGTCCTTAGAGGGGCGAAGGAGGTGGGTTTTGTTCCAAGTTTGTAACCTCAACATTTAGAGACGTTGAAGTTGGTATGAAAGGGGTGGCTTGATCAGCTGTGGCAGAGCGT
Source organism: Saussurea involucrata (assembly GCA_033807775.1). Classification (NCBI taxonomy): domain Eukaryota; kingdom Viridiplantae; phylum Streptophyta; class Magnoliopsida; order Asterales; family Asteraceae; genus Saussurea; species Saussurea involucrata. The sequence continues at coordinate 88,559,544 of CM066320.1, read as the reverse complement.
ACCACGGAACTATCCAGCGGTTCTAAAGGAAGAACCGTGGAGTCTTCAGCATGTGAATGCTTGGGGGGTTGCTCCTTGGTTTTCTTGATCCTTTGAGAATCAAGTGGGGAAGTAGAGTGTTTCCTTTTTCGAGAGGGAGTAGAGGGTGCAGCCTGGGTATCAGCAGTTGGGATTACTGCTGAAGTAGCCGCAGAAGTAGAAGAAGTTGGAGGTCTAAGAATAGATAAGAGTGTAGAGAGACGTACCTCGTTTGGTAGGGGCTTGAAGTCAAGAACTTTAGGGCCGACCTTTAGGAGTCTCAGGTCGCCCACCTTCAGGTATTTATCCTTTAGGCCTTGTTGGAAGAGGGCACTGACAAACCGGGGATAAGGAACACAAGTTGGTCTCTCAGCCGCATCCACTCTGGGCATCAGATCATCGAAAATGATTTGTGCCCAATCAACATGGAGACCCTTCAGTAGTGAGTACCCCATGGCCTGTTGGGGTTGAGAGGCTTGGTCAGAAGATCCAGTCTTCGCAGTCAGGCAGCTGATCAAATGATCAAAGATGAAGTTCATCTCGCTTGGCATTTTGGACTTCTTGATGGCAGTCAGCTTCTTCTCAGGGAGTTCATCTCTCCCTGAATCCCATAGGTACTTGTTAGCTTCAATCTTCCTAATCATAGAAGTATTTAGAAGTAGTGAAAAATAGGCTAAGTGAAGAAAGCCTCTTACAGAGGCTCTGCCGGACTTACTGAGGGCTCAAGATCAAGAATCTACAGAAGCTAAAGAGGCTCGCTACAAAAGCTGTCATACGCACAAAGAAGACCCAAGACTCGGAAACAAAGGTGGACTGCTCCACAGAGGACCAGACCACAGAACCTCTGTAACTCATTACAGAGCCTCTGTGGTCCTCACTGAAAGACTTGAAGATATTTATAATATCTTGCTACTGTTACAGGACCCGTTCATCAACTTGCATGGTAGCATACCCTGTCCAACGTCGACGTGTCAAACTCTGATTGGACTCAGTAGGGCTTAGTACATATTAGACGTCTGCTGCATTAAATGCAATACAGCACGTCTGACTGTTCATGCCATCCCTCCAACTGTTCACGACATCCGTTCTACTATTCATCAGTACCGTTCTGAATAGTAACCTGCTTTATGGTCCCCTTTAGATTAGTATATAAGGAAGACTCGTATTGAGTTCTTCCTTATCACTTATCACTGATAATCACTCAAAAAGGGAACATCAAAAAGAACACAAAAAGCTTATTCACCTTAAAAGTCATATCTGTTTTAAAGCTTTACTTACTCTTTGTTCTTAATCTGTTCTTGATATATATATATTCAGTAAACCTTGAAGTAATTATATTCTGTTCACTGTTTATTTATATTCCGTTCTAAATCTATCAAACATATCTGTTAGTTCTTCAAATACGCTTCCGCATCAAACCTTAAACTTGAACTAATAGATCTGATAATCTTGTTTAAGCAAAACGGGAACCAACAATTGGTATCAGAGCGAAGCTTGATTTTCAATATCAAGTGATCCTTGTTTTACAACATTGTTGATAGATTTCATTTCTCTTCATCACCATATTTCTGGATATTAGTTGTACCCAGAAAACTTCCCAGATCTTCATACTAATAAATCCTCCATCAGATTATCCTTTCCTCAAAATGACAAATACAAATAACTTTTTCACTGCTGGCTCTTTAACCAAACCTCCTACTCTTCTTAGAGATGAGTATCCTCAATGGAAAATAAGAATGGTTCATTTTTTTGAGGGTACTAAAAAACTCTCAAACAATATCTATACAATCTTCCTCCGGTTCCTATGATAACTATGCCACGTGTACCAGCTACTGCTGAATCTCCTGAAATCCCTGAACATCAAAAACCTATACCAAAAGAAGAATGGTCAAATGAAGATAAAGCAGAAGATGAAGTTGCACAGAAAACAAAGAGAATATTGATCATGGCAATCCCCAACGAACTTTTTCAATCCTTAGAAAGACGGTTGGAAGGGGGTGCTAAAACTCAGAAGAACCGAAGGGCACAATACATAAATGAATATCATGCTTTCAGAGCCTCTGCAACAGAATATCTTCAAACAACATACGACCGGTTCAACTCTCTCATAAACAAATGCAAAAAGTCTGGTATTCACAGAACCACGGAAGAAAATAACGTCATGTTTCTAAAGAGCCTGAACGATGAGTGGCTTCAGTTGTCTATGTCTTTACAAACAAATCAAGATCTAGACTCCTGGACACTCTCTGATCTCTATGGAACACTTGTTGCACAAGAGCCTCAAATAGCTCAAGCTAAAACACTAACCATTGTGCCATACGCACTGGTTAGTAAATCTACAGAGGCTGCAGACAGACCAAGAAATGAGAGATCTACAGAGGAGAAAAAGAAGGAGAAAAAGAAGATGGTAATGGTTGATAGCGAAGAAGACGTGCTGATAGAGGAAGAGATAACTCTTGCGTCATTAGCTAAATCAATGGCTTTATTGACAAGAGAGTTTAGAAATAACCAAAGGAATTCTGGTAGAAGAGATGATGGAAGAAGAGAATAATCAAGTGACCGACAGAGGTCAGACTACAGAAATGATGACCAACAGAGGTCGAGCGACAGAAGCTACAGAGAAAATGATCGACAGAGATCAGATGACAAGGTAGGCCACACACAAGAATGCTACAAATGTGGTAAACCCGGTCATTACGCAAACGAATGCCGAACAGAGAAAGGTGGAGACCTACAGAAGTCTGACGACCGAACTGGAAACACCTCCCAAGGTTGTTTCAACTGCGGCAAGCCAGGTCATTTAGCAAAAGAATGCAGAAGTAGACCAAATCGCCCACAGAAGGACTCAGCTTTTTACAAAAAGAAGGCCGAGTATTACGCACAAAAATCTCTAATGACAAACAAAGGGCATTCAGAGGCAAACAAGGAGGACTTTGAATCAGACTCCACCTCTGACGATGAATTCCCTACAAATGCCCTGTTCTGTGGTATGGCAGAAGTCAACTCCGGCACTGACAATGAGGTATCCACTTCAAACTCTATCTCAAGTACTGATTCTGTAGATGATGATTTATTTAAACTTAACTTTGAACTAAAATAAGTAACTGAAAGCATTCAGAAAAGACTGACCTTTAATGAGAGAGAAGTAAGGCTTCTCACTCAAGAAAAAGCCAAAATCTTTGAAGAAAAAGAAAAAATCAAAAAATATTGGAGCAAAAATATAGATCCTTTAAAAAGGCAAATTTCTGATCTAACCTATGCTTTAAAAATCAAAACAAAAGAACTTTCAGTTTCAAAAAGTGAAACAACAGACATAAGAGCTCTCAAATAATACTTTCAAAGAGAAAGAGAGGTACTTTGGCAAGATCTTTTAAGAAGAGAAGTTTTACTTAAAAACTATAAAGATGCACAGAAGGTGTATGAAAAGGTAAACTCTCAAATAGCAAGACGAGGTATAGGGTACAGTGATATTACCTTAGGAATTGAAAATAAACGACTAAAACCTCTGTCTTCTCTATTTGTTTTGGGAAAAACTAATAAACCAAACTTTCCAAACTTACTCTCTGGAAGTAAAAGGGTTAAAATCTCTGCAGAACCTCACTTGAGGAAACATACAAAGATGATCAATGTGTGGTATGAAAACACAAATTTATCATCTTCAACCTCTGTCAATAGAGGAATCAAACCAAAGAAATATCCGAAAACACAAGATCAGATTGGTATCTTTAAGTTTGGTAAACCAGAGACTCAAACACAGGTTGCTTTTGTCTGTCTGCATGATAAACGTCGAAAAGAAATTATCAGCAGAAGCTCCTGAGTTTAAACCCATCTTTTCAGAAGAAAAACTTGAAGAATCTATTGAAAAAGAAATTTTGGAAGTTTTAAAATCAAATGTTTTAGAAAGTCTCTGTACATCTTCTATAAATCAAAAACTCGCTGAAGAGATCTCATCAGAAACCTCTACCATCTATGAAAGTATCTCTACAGAGGAAGAAAGCTCGTACGATACATGCTCAGAAAATCCAGCCTCTGTCGAAAGAGATAACTCAACCTCTGCATATGAAGACGATTCATCCTCTGACGACTCAGAGACTGATTTCAAATCAGGGATAATTCACTGTGACACAGAGGATGTTAAATTCTCCTCTGAGGTTCTTAACAGAACCATCTCTCCAAAAGAGAAAATCACAGGGATCCCTATCTGTCCATATTTTCTCAAAATGTATATTCAAGTTAAAACCTCTACAGAGCTTGAAAATCTAAAAAAGGACTCTATAGCTCCTAAAAGCTCAAAATTTTCAAAACCTTTAAGGAAAATTAAAGAGAATCCCACTTGGCAACAAAAGGGAAAATGGCCTGAAGCTAACAAATATTTTTCCTCTGTGACAGTGAAGAAAGATTTTCACCACAGAAGAGAGTCACAGAAGGCAGGAACTAAACAAGACTTTTTCAAACAACATTCTAGTATTCATAGATCTTCTTGTAATAGGAAATCTAATGTAAAGAAAGAATGTAATGCCTCTGTGGCTCAGTTCAATGAATTCAATGAAAAGTTCAAACAAATCACATCTTATATTCAATACTGTCATTGTTTTGATCTTATGTTCAAATTAAATAAACACTTCTCAAGTCCAGATTGCTTACTCTCCATCAACTTTCAAACTCAAAAGTCAGAACCAAAAGAGAAACAATCTGATTCTTCTAAAAAGGATAAAATGTATTTCAAGAATGCCAAGGCAAACTTGAAAAATTCTAACATTATTGGACCCATATGGATATGGGTACCTAAATCTATGTGATTGTCTTACAGAAGCTACATGTGCCAATCTGGTATCTTGACTCTGGATGCTCAAGGCACATGACCGGCGACATAAGATTACTATCCACGTACAAAGAAACACACGATGGTGGATCTGTAACTTTTGGAGACAACAAGAAGGGACATATCAAAGGCTATGGAGTCATACAAAAAGAAAATGTCTCTGTATACAAAGTTGCATATGTGGATGGCCTCAAACACAACCTACTCAGTGTAAGTCAACTTTGTGATACAGGATTCGATGTGTTATTTAAAAGAGCTTTCTGCTCTCTACAAAGTGAAAACACAGGAATGGAACTTCTGCGAGCTGAAAGAAGAGGTGATCTATACCTAATGAATTTTAATTCAAAATCCCAAGAAAAAGTCTGCCTAGTAGCTTGCAAAAGTGAAGAAGCTTGGTTATGGCACAACAGGTTCTGTCACTTAAACTTTCACACCTTAGATAAACTAGTAAAACTTAATCTAGTTAAAGGTTTGCCAGATGTTAAATTCAATAAGGATCATTTGTGTTCGGCCTGTGAAATGGGAAAACACAGAAGGGCTTCCCACAAAGGCAAAACAAACGTGTCTTGCACTAGGCCTCTGTACATGCTTCATGTCGACCTCTGCGGTCCCATTGCCATACAGAGCCTAGGTGGCAAGAAATACATACTTGTCCTAATTGATGAGTATTCACGTTTCACATGGGTTGAATTTGTTAGAAAGAAATCATATGTTCCAAATGTATTGATAAATCTAATGAAAAGAATCCAAGTTCTTTATGATTGCAGAATACAGAAGTTAAGAAGTGACAATGGCACAGAATTTAAAAACTGTGTCATTGAAGCCTATCTTTCAACAGAAGGAATATCACATAACTTCTCTGCAGCTCGCACTCCACAACAGAACGGTGTTGTCGAAAGAAAGAATCGAACACTTGTGGAAGCCGCAAGAACTATGCTGTCAGCATGCGGATTATCAATGAACTTTTGGGCAGAAGCAATTTCCACTGCGTGTTATACTCAAAATCGTTCAACCGTTGTGAAAAGACACCTCAAGACGCCTTACGAATTGCTTAACAAAAGGCGGCCAAACATCAAATTTTTTCATGTATTTGATGCAAATGCTTTGTCTTAAACGACAGAGATTCAAGAGGAAAGTTTGATGTAAAAGCTGATGAAGGCAAATTCATTGGATACTCTGCCACTTCCAAAGCCTACAGAACATTCCTTACAAAGTCTCACAAGATTGTAGAAAGCATCAATGTTTCTTTTGATGATTCATTCCAAATGACTTCTGAGCAAATCAGTTCAGAACTCGGAATTAAAGGAAAATCCCCTGTCATCTCACAAGCAAAAGAAGACTTGAATCTTCTATTTTTAGAGATGTTACACGATAACATTGATCCTTCGGTTGGAACCATCAGAGTTTCTGAAGAACCATCCTCCGTCAGACAAAATCCTACAGGTATGACTCTAACTGGTCCAAATAATGCTTCATCTTCTTCTATAAATACTACAGATGCAAATGCCGAAGAAGAAAATGCAGAAGATGAAACTTCAAGAAAAACGACCACAGAAGCTGCTGAAAATCAAACACCACAATCCACAGAAGAACCAATTATAGAGGAAGTTGAGGACCAAGACTACACGTCCTCAGAGGAACAAACTCCACCACCACTCATACCAATCATTCAGCAAACGGTAGGATCAACTACCAAGGCACGAAAAACGACAGAGGCTACACGAGAAGAAGAAACACCAGAAGCCTCTGAAGAAAGTTTTGATGACATTGATGATCATCTTCCACGCACAACTCAGTGGACAAAAAGCCATCCTCCAAGCCAAATAATTGGAGAACCTTCTGACTCAGTAAAAACAAGGTATGCCACTGCTAATTTTTGTTTCTTTACAAATTTTATTAGTGCGATAGAACCAAAAAAGATTTCTGAAGCCCTAGATGACCCAAACTGGGTAGACGCCATGCAAGAAGAACTTCTGCAATTTGAGCGTAACAGAGTCTGGACTTTAGAACCTCTGCCAAGAGGGAAACATGCCATTGGGACTAAATGGGTCTACAGAAACAAGAAGGATGAAGATGGAGTGGTCATCAGAAACAAAGCAAGATTAGTAGCAAAAGGATATAGACAAGAAGAAGGCATAGACTACGATGAGACTTTTGCCCCTGTCGCACGGCTCGAAGCAATAAGAATATTCTTTGCCTTCGCAGCCCACAGAGGTTTTAAAGTCTATCAGATGGATGTAAAATCAGCTTTTCTAAACGGTGAAATCCAAGAAGAGGTTTACGTAAATCAGCCACCAGGTTTTGAAAGTTCAAAGTTCCCAAGGCATGTATACTACCTTGAAAAGGCTCTATACGGACTAAAACAGGCTCCAAGAGCATCGTACGAACGACTTTCCACCTTTCTTCTAGAAAATGGCTACAACAGAGGTACAACAGATACTACATTATTTTATAAACACAAAAATAGTGAGATAATGCTTGTACAAATATACGTAGATGACATAATTTTTGGGTCTACAAATTCAGAAGAGTGCAAAAATTTTGAAAAACTCATGCAGAGTTAGTTTGAAATGAGTATGATGGGAGAATTAACATTCTTCCTCGGACTTCAAGTCAAACAATCTTCAGAGGGAATTTTTATAAATCAAGCCAAATATGTCTCTAACATACTTTTAAAATATAATCTCTCTGATACCTCTGCAATGAAGACTCCAATGGCCACTGGAAATAAGTTATTCTTAGATCCAAATGGTATTTCTGTAGAATGTACTCTCTACAGAGGCATGATTGGATCTCTGTTATACTTAACAGCAAGCAGACCTGACATTATGCATGCCACATGTCTTTGTGCACGTTATCAAGCTAATCCAAAGAAATCACATTATGATGCTGTAAAGAGAATCTTTAGATACCTAAAGGGGACCAACAATCTTGGTCTCTGGTATCCACAGAACTCTGGTTTTAGTCTTAAAGCTTATACAGATTCAGACTATGGAGGATGCATGCTTGACAGAAAGAGTACCTCTGGGAGTTGTCAATTCCTAGGTGGTAAACTAGTCAGTTGGACCACCAAGAAGCAGAATTGTGTCTCCACATCCACTGCAGAAGTTGAATACGTTGCTGCTGCTAGCTGTTGTTCTCAGGTTCTATGGATGAAGACTCAGCTAAAAGACTACGGCCACATCCTGTTCAAAATACCCATCTTCTGTGATTCCAAAAGTGACATTGCTATCTCTGTCAACCCTGTGCAACACTCAAAAACCAAGCATATCGATATAAGGTACCATTTCTTGAAACATCATGTTGAATACGGTACAATCGAAATGTATTTCGTGCCCACAGAATATCAACTCGCTGACTTATTCACCAAAGCACTAAACGAGAAAAGATTCAACTTCTTGGTGGGTAAGTTAGGAATGATTAACATGGTGTGAAAATCCTCTGTAAGTATAGCTTTATCTTCTGTAAATAAGTATAAATATCTATCATTACTTAAGTTATTGCTTTGATAAATTTATTTCTGTATGTATTTTTTTGTGTGTGCAAAAATAATTCTTGGTTACAGAGCCTTTGTGGGTCCGCTCAGATCTTCTGATAACCCTTACAGAACCTCTGGTAAACATGATCTATGCTCAATACAAATCTTACCATTCTTTGAACCAAGCATAAATCAAGGGGGAGCAAAAGGAAAATTCTTGATCTACATAAGTGATTACATCAAGGGGGAGCAAAAGGGACCCTGAAATGATCTACAGAGGTAAATCTTTCAAAGGAAAGCCAAAGAAGAATGTCGATAATTCTCCATCGACAGAAGTAAGACAAAACTGCCGAGAACAGAAGAACCAAAAGGTATGTCTCTCGCACAAAAGGTTTTTGGAAAACAGTTTTCTAGGACAAGAATTGTCAAATATGTCCTAAATATACTATGAATAACATTTCAAAAATCAAAAGTTCAAAAAGTTTAACAAAATTCGAAATAGGAGAAATTTAAGGTCATAGAGCTTCTGCTGAACTCAACAGAGGTTCTGCAGGAAATATGCTCTGTGATCACAAATTAACCCTCTGTCGATCTTTTGGAATGTTATCTCGGAAACCGAAAACACACACCATGACCTTCTCGAACAAAACGTTTTTCAAAATAGTTTTCTCGGACACCAACATTCAATAATGTGCGAAAAACATCTCTTAACACAGATCAAAAATTGGATGATCAGAAAGTTAATAGAATTCAAGTTATAAGATTTTTTTTCTCTCATAGAGCTTCTGCTGGCTCTCACAGAGCTTCTGCAAGTTCCATCAGAGCCACAAAACCTCTGTGAGTAAAATTTCTTGACAAAATCCTATTTATCCTCTCCAATGTCTTTACAAACGTTTTCGTTCAAAGAAGAACCTACAGAGTCATGATAACAATGAGATATATGAGAAGAGGTTAAAAATCAAGATTTTCAAAATCACAGAGCTTCTGTAAAACACAAAAGTTCTTCCATTTTGTTATCTGGGCATTTCTGTAGTAATAACGGTTACTTTTACTGAGAGTGAAACTCATGTGGCTAAAAACAACCTCACGCGCCTAGCATTAATGGGCCGCGCACGACGTCCTGTCATATTCTGACAAGCCCTACGTGTCCCATTTTCATTGGGCGTACATGGAACGTTTTTATTTGGAAAGTTGAACCCGCCGTTCAAACTCTAGTACGGATTCCAAATTTTAATCCATTGCCATATATTTTACTCTTTCGAATACTACGGTTTTACCCTCCTATAAAAACCAAGATTACCCTCTCATAAAACCTTTTACAAACTCTTATCTTCTTCTCCGGCGAAACCCTGCAAAAGCTTGCAAAAAACCTTGTTCTTAAAATCAAATGGCTTCATCTTCTAAAGCTATCTCCCAAGAACTCTCTCCGGCGAACTCACCGGAACACTCACCTGCCCAGTCTGAACATTCAGAAAACCCCAACCTTGCAAGAGCTATTGAACAACAAGATTCCGGGGACTCAGCAGAATTTGCTCCGACGACACACTTGCAAAACTTCATAGCAAAAGATCACTTCGAAACCATACTTCCTATCAAATCCAACAACTGCTATTTGGTCCCCTCACCCACTGCTTTCGGCGAAGCCCATGCTATTCTTTTGAACATAATAGAAAATCACATCCTCTTCCCTCTACTCTCAAGAACCCCAAACAAAATTCCAGTCCGTTATCTGAACCAATTTTGGCAAAGCTGCCGATTTGATAAAGACGATTCTCTTATCAAAGGGTACATTTCAAGACCTGATAAATCTGAGCATCTTGAAATCAAGTTCAACAGAACAATGTTCTCACTTGAATTCAACCTACCAACAAGGGGTCTTCTGGGATTGAAGAGTTATGCAGAGCAACCAACAGACGAAGAGCTCTGTCGCTTCGTGGAAATGCTTGGGTACAACACCCAACTACGGAAGAGAAATGACTTCTGCAGAGGAAGATTACCACCTCTGTGGAACACTTTATTCTCTATTCTTAACAGATGCCTGACAGGGAAAATAGGGAGTATTGACCAAAGCTCACATCAAATCTTGAGCATCATGTATGGGGTTTACTATGATCTTCCACTAGATTATGCGACCATAATGATGCAAGAGATCATAAACACCATCGACAGAAAGAACAACACGAGAAGGGTCAAAGAGAACGATCCCAACTTTCTACCACCTCTGCAATTCCAAAGAATATTAGGAGTACTGTTCGAACCTCTACTGCTAATCCAAAACTGGCCAATGGAAGGACCAACTCCCAAACAGTTCCCGATGAACAAGAATACCCCCACTGATCATACTGATGGCTACTCACACTGCAGACCTCTGTCAAAGAAGCTTCTGCGCTACGCATCGAATAAATCCCTTAAGAAAGAGTATATACGCGATCATAGAACTCCTAAACCGAGTCCTATGACACCCCGCGTTTAGGTGTCCCCATAGGAACAATGATAGCAAAACCTCTTTCCACTCAAGAAGAAAAGGATCAGAAGTTAGCAAAGCACATGGCTATTCAACTCAGCTTTATAGCCAAACGTGCAGAACTTATGGGAAAGAAGTCTTCATCAAGAACCTCTGCATCTACTCCAAAAGCTAAGAAGAGAAAAACTGAAGAAGGCACCTCCACAAGCGCTGCAGAAGATCAACCTTCACCTCCTCATGCCACAGAAATTGGCTCCTCTGCTCCTCCCTCTTCCCCAAAAATGAAGAAGAAAAGAAGATCGAAATCAACAGAGGAAGGGGCACCAAAACCTAAGAGAAGGAAAACCAAAAAGAAGCATGGTAAATCACTTGAAAAGTTGGTTACCATTGCAGAAGAGGAAACTGCAGAAGAAGAAAATGCAGAAGAAAGAACTGCAGAAGAAGTTGCAGAAGAAGGAATGACTACCGAAGAGTATCAATCACCCTATCAATCTCCAGATAGATTCGCTCACCAAGGAGACCTGAACGACTTCTTACAGAACCCTGAAATTGCCAACACCCTAAATACAGCAGGGTGGACGACACAACCTCTCGACCACCACTCTCCAGAAGAACAAGATTTCTCCATTTCTGGCATTGACACACATCTGCAAGAAGATGACACAACACCCAAAGATCAACCAGCCAACACCCCTGTTATTCTACAGAACCCCTTCACTCAACAAGGATTGGACGTCCACAGAAGGAGTCCAAGCCCAGCTTCAGAAGAAATAGAACAAACAGAAGCTGACTGGAATAGAGATGAAGTAACAGAGGCTTTAGATAAAATAATAGAAAAAGGAAAAGAGGCCGAAGTTGTACAAGAAGAGGGATTTGAAACAAGGGAGAGAATGGAGGTCTCAGAGGTAGATTCAGATGAAGAAGAAGCCGTCTGGATACGAAAAGGTCTCTATCATCCACATGTCATGAGATTATACGGCTCTCATCAAATGTACGACTTCTTAAGCACAGAGCAAGGAACTTCAACAGAAGCTAGGGAAGAAGCACCAAGCCATCAAATAGCTACAGAAACTGAAATGATAGAAAATGATGTAGTTCTTGGATGCTTAACAGAGGAAGAAACAAGAAAAGATGCCTGGATAAATAGAGGCACACAACCAAAACCAACTCCCAGTGCAACCCACATTTCTAACTCCGCAGGTCTAGCTGCAGAAGGAGTTATTGAAAAAGAGCAGCACAGCTCGATCCTAACCCAACCCATCCAGCCAGAGGTTACTCTTTCAACCTCTGTGCCCACAGAAACCGGGGAATCCATTCCTAGGGAGTCTCCTCAAAGAGACTCACCTATTGTTCGTGATCAGTCGCCCCAGATCACCCTAGAACACCCTATAGAGGAATTCGTTTCCTCTGCCACGCACACATTAGGACCAAAACTTCTTTCAGAGAGAAGTAGTGAGCACAGAGACGAAGAGACTCTAGACAAGTCTCCCAGTCAACAGAAGGACATTCCAATAACCACCTCTGGAGTGGATTTGGACACTGTTCTTCACAGAACTTCTGTAGAGATCGAAACTCAGGTTTCTTCTTGAGGATCAAAAGGAAATCCTTCCACCCCCATCGTACAAACAAGGGTGAACGAAGGTGTCCCAGGAATAGGGACTCACTCTGGAGACGAATGTGTTCCTCCAGAGGTTACACAAGGAACACAAGTATCAAGGGATGAGTTCCAAACCCTTGTCACCTCTGTGAACCAAACAATGAAAGAGTTGCAAAGCTCTTTCAAATCCTTTACAGAGACAACATATACGGCTATCCTGAATCTGAACACCAAAATGGACAATCTATCCACAGAGGTAAAAACCGCCATCTCAGAGATGAAGTCTTCTGCCGAAACTACTGCCAAAGCAACAGCCACTTCTGCCGCTCAGGAATTCGGAACAACTGCAACTTCTGCTTTCAGGGACTCTGTCAAAAATTTCCTTGAACAAATGAATACGCAATCCAACAGAGCAGAGGGCATTACTCCTGCAGATTTACAGAATGCCCTATCACAAGTCCAAGCAGAGGCAATACGCAACACGACAATGATGCAACCAAAAGACTATATGACCAGAGCACAGCTTACAGATCTCGGACAGAACGTCATTAACCAGGTCACAAAAGTCATTGTGTCCTTCACAACTGCAAATGCCAACTATGTCAAAGATTTCAGAAAGAGTGTCGGCAGAATGCGTTTCAAAACAGAAGCAGAGTTTGCGACATTGATTGGCCTCTTCGATGATGTCTGTGAAAAGTTGATGGCAGCAGGAGCTGAATTACCGAAGAAGCCCAACACTTCTTGAAGAGCAGAGGGTACTTCTGATAAAAGTCAGGATGATTCTGATGATGACCAACCTGGTCCATCAGATAATCCTGAGGGGGAGAATCTAAGAGAGAAAGCTACGAGCAGAGGAATACAAAGTCCACCAATCGCAGCAGAACCAATCAGCCAAGCCCCTCCAGAACAAACCCAACAACAACAAACCCAAAAGACCACAGAGACAACACCCATCTCTGTGGAATCATCTCCTGACGAAACCAAAATTCCAGAAGCAGATCAGCAAACCACAGAGGCAACAACCGCCCCTGAGGTAATCATTTTGGAAGAAACAGATGAACAAACCACAGAGAAAACACCCACCTCTGTGGAAACACCCCAAACCATACCGAGAAGAAAGTCGATTGCCACCAAACCAAAAAGAGCAACGACCTCTGCTTCTGACGTTCTGAAAAGGATGCACACAACAATGAGTGATCGTATGGCGCAGAGAGAAGAAGAAAGGCACAGGTTCACTTTAGCTTTCAAAATGGCAAGAAGATTCGATGTCAATACTTCATCAACAGAAACTGAGCTCACAGAAGAAGTCAACAAACAACCTCCAACAGAGATTACAGAGCAACTCAAGCCAACAGAACCATCGCCACAAAAGTCCTCTAAATCACAAATGTCAAAACCCACAGAGGCAACCCCCATCAAGCCAACAGAAGTGCCAACCTCCAAACTTACAGAAGCAACAGTTTCTGCCCCGCCAAAAGCCAAAGATAAGGGCAAAGGAATACTGACAGAAGAGCCTAAGAAGAAAACATTGCCAAAGCCAACAGAGAAATTAATGAAGAGTGCGTTTGATGCCTTTCAAACCCCAAAGCCTGAAGAAGTTGACTGGGCACATGGATTGAAGCCTCTGTCAGACATTCCTCTAACTGGTAGAGCCGCAGAAGTTGTTCAACAGATGGAGAGTCTCAGAAGACAAGTACCACAACCTGGTCCAACATATGAAGAAATGGAAGAAGTGGTATACAAATACCTCTACAAACAATCCTATCAGACAAATCATCAAGTAGATCATGTGACAGATCCAAGGATCAGAGAAGAATTTGAGAACATCTTCACAAGGACAAAGCCAAGAACCAAAGCAGATGTCTTCTCAATCCACAAGATCAAAAAGGTGATCTTCTGCAGATTCTCCTTCACAAGAACATATCCAAGGGTCAGGTACAATCTTTACAAAGTCAGAAGAGAGAACAATTCAGAATCTACCTTCGCTGATGTTGACCTAAGAAATATCAATCCTTATGATCTACCTGACCTTCTGCAATGGACAAAGGACAACTACAACACAGAGCCAAACACCAGAACTTATCAAGTGTTGAGAAAAGCGATGAGGGAAAAGCTTCTGCTCTACAGCATGATAGATTTTCAGCTAGGAAAGGATCTTGGTCTCAAACATCTAGATCTACGACCACCAGAAGATCGCTGCCCACCGGATGCCGTACCTAACTCAATCGTTACAGAACCAAGGTTTGGGTTAGTATTTCAAAACCCACTAGGCGAGGTCAAACTTTTTGTACCCATGGATTGTCAGAAGTACGCAACCAGTACTCTGAACAAATTCAGAGCAAACCTTGTAAAATACAGAGGTACAGAGAAAATGGATAGAGATGCTGCAGATACCTTCATCAGAGAGATAGACGCCACAATCCGCCTAAGAGAACTCTGCATCAGATTGTACAAAGAGATCAGAAGAGTCGGAAGAGACAACAGAAGCTACAACGATTTCAAAGATGCCAAAATCTGATTCTCAGACCTCCAATCTCTGCAAACAAAGTTAAAGTTTATCTTTCATTGTACTCAAATGTAAAATGCCTCTGGCATATTTCTAAATGAAAGAAATTTCGAGGTATTGTTTAACCTCTGTCTTATCTAACTTAGCCTAACTTAACTCAAGTTCAAATTTTTATTTTTCACTACTTAGGGGGAGATTGTTAGCTTCAATCTTCCTAATCATAGAAGTATTTAGAAGTAGTGAAAAATAGGCTAAGTGATAAAAGCCTCTTACAGAGGCTCTGCCGGACTTACTGAGGGCTCAAGATCAAGAATCTACAGAAGCTAAAGAGGCTCGCTACAGAAGCTGTCATACGCACAAAGAAGACCCAAGACTCGGAAACAAAGGTGGACTGCTCCACAGAGGACCAGACCACAGAACCTCTGTAACTCATTACAGAGCCTCTGTGGTCCTCACTGAAAGACTTGAAGATATTTATAATATCTTGCTACTGTTACAGGACCCGTTCATCAACTTGCATGGTAGCATGCCCTGTCCAACGTCGACGTGTCAAACTCTAATTGGACTCAGTAGGGCTTAGTACATATTAGACGTCTGCTGCATTAAATGCAATACAGCACGTCTGACTGTTCATGCCATCCCTCCAACTGTTCACGACATTCGTTCTACTATTCATCAGTACCGTTCTGAATAGTAACCTGCTTTATGGTCCCCTTTAGATTAGTATATAAGGAAGACTCATGTTGAGTTCTTCCTTATCACTTATCACTGATAATCACTCAAAAAGGGAACATCAAAAAGAACACAAAAAGCTTATTCACCTTAAAAGTCATATCTGTTTTAAAGCTTTACTTACTCTTTGTTCTTAATTTGTTCTTGATATATATATATTCAGTAAACCTTGAAGTAATTATATTATGTTCACTGTTTATTTATATTCCGTTCTAAATCTATCAAACATATCTGTTAGTTCTTCAAATACACTTCCGCATCAAACCTTAAACTTGAACTAATAGATCTGATAATCTTGTTTAAGCAAAACGGGAACCAACAGTACTTCATTGCATCGAAGAATGCAATCAGTGTTTCCCTATCGGCTGAGTTTTTGGAATTGGGTAGTGGGACAAAGCGTTTTTCTTTTGTGGTTGCGGGAAGGTTGAGGGCACACCTGATATTACCAGGTATAATCTAGGAAGTACCATGGTCGGTGTCAAAGAGGATGACATTAATTTTCTTCTTAGGGTCCTTGGGAGAGGTGATCTGAGCTCTTCTGGCAGAATACCAGAACTGAGCTACTAGATGTTTATTGGCTGGAGGAGCGATGGAAAGAGCTGTGGAGATAGGGCATGTCTTCAGAAAATTCACAGCGTCATCAAGATGTGTGACCTGCTTCTTTTCAGGGAAGTCAAAGAGAGCATATGGATTATTGCTTTGAAAGGTAACTTTCTCAAGTTTGAACTTAACCTGGGGAGCTTTTGTGATCACAGTAGCTTCAACAGCAATGGGGGACTTTGCAGCAGGAGTTTCAGTAGAAGATGGCATTTCTATTTATCACATTTAAACATGAAGAAGATGAACAAAAAAAATGTATTAATGAGGAAAGATTTTCCAAATAAGATGTTTTGGGGTTTTGCACATTTCATACAGACAAAAGATGTCTTAATGAAGATTAAGGTTTTTCTTGTTTTGAAAAAGAAATACAAAACATATAGAACATTTGTTTTCCAGTTTCTATTTAAAGAAGAGATTCTGGAAAAACATATGAAGATACAAGTTTAAGATTTTTGTATTAAACTTCAAGAACAACCATGAAGATTGTGTTCATAAAATCATGAAAAAAGAAATGATTTCATTTTAAGAAAGTATCTTTTGTTCGATCTTCTAGAAACAATAATAAGATCGAAAACAATTTTATTAGTTGCAACGAAGAAGAAATATTAACCTGTGATGTTGAAGATGAAAGTGAACAGATTCTTGAGTTAATATTTTGAATGCAACAGAGTATTCTTGCTTGAAGGAGATGAAGTTCGCGTAAGGTGAAAATATAAACTCGAATGTGTTTATATAGTGAGAGTAGAGAGAGAAAAACTGTGAGCGGGAAAGTTTTTCATCATGACTCTGACATGTCCCTAGAGTTTGATTGGTCAAGAAAAACGAAACGGGCGAACGTGTGTCAGAAAAAGTGTGCCATGGTCTATCCGTTATGATGACGTCATAAACGTCTTTTCATATTTTAGGATGTCTCTGAGGTTTTTGACAACTCAAGGACATTTTTGAAAACATGAAGCACTGAATGGAAATATCAGTGTTAGATTTTAGAAATTTCAAAACTATCACTGAAAGGAAGAGATATTTAGCGATGCAATTTGTTTTGAAATCTTGCATTTATGTGCGAACGACAGCGAGTAAGAGAGAACATACCTTAACATCAACGAATCTAGTTTGTTCAGAGAGTATATGATGAGAAGTGTTATGTAAGTTCATTGTTATCGCTGATCAAATGTGAACCGCTGAAGATTTTATTCTTCAATGTTCAGCATTCCAAGCTCGCTGATGAGAAAGTTGAATCTTGTCTCATCAAGAGGCTTGGTGAATAGATCAGCTAACTGAAAGTCAGTTGAGATAAAATGAAGTTATATATCACCATTCATCACATGATCTCTGATAAAATGATACATGATTTCGATGTATTTTGTCTTTTAGTGTAACACTGGATTGTTGGCTATAGCGATGGCACTTGTGTTGTCGCAATAGATTGGAATTTTTGAGAGCTGAAGGTCATAGTCCAGTAGTTGATTTCTCATCCACAAGACATGAGAACAACAGCTTCCAGCGGCTACGTACTCAGCTTCAGCGGTTGAGGTGGACACTGAGTTTTGCTTTTTTACTTGTCCAACTCAACATTTCCACCCAGGAGCGGACAACCTCATGTGGTGCTTTTCCTATCCATTTTGCAACCTGCAAAATCAGTATCTGAATAGGCGATTAGATCAAACCCTGATTCTTTGGGATACCAAAGACCTAGGTTAGGAGTACCCTTAAGGTAACGAAAGATTCGCTTTATAGAGATCATATGAGATTCCTTAGGTTCAGCTTGATATCGTGCACACAAATAGGTTGCGTACATAAAATCAGGTCGGCTAGCTGTAAGATACAGAAGAGAGCCGATCATCCCACAGTACGTCATGACATTAACAGGTATTCCAGAAGGATCCTTGTTCAGTGTCAGCGGCAGTGCCATAGGGGTTTTCATAGCTGAGCTCTGAGTTAAATCAAATTTCTTCAGCATATCTTTAACATACTTACCTT
Source organism: Saussurea involucrata (assembly GCA_033807775.1). Taxonomy (NCBI): domain Eukaryota; kingdom Viridiplantae; phylum Streptophyta; class Magnoliopsida; order Asterales; family Asteraceae; genus Saussurea; species Saussurea involucrata. The sequence continues at coordinate 88,541,350 of CM066320.1, read as the reverse complement.
GGTGAATGAAAGTTCCTTTTTCACTCCGTTTGATTTGAAGACCAAGGAAATGGGTTAGTTCACCCATCATACTCATTTTATATTCAGCTTTCATTCTCTCAGAGAAACGAGTACATAGATCAGCGTTAGTGGAACAAAATATAATATCATCGACATATACTTGAACAAGAATAATATGACCTTTTACTTTCCTGAAAAATAGCATTTTGTCGATTTTACCTCGCTCAAATTTTTCAATATGGAGATAAGTAGAGAGAGTGTCATACCATGCACGTGGAGCTTGATTTAAGCCATAAAGTGCCTTATCCAGTTTATAAACATAACCTGGATGCTTAGGATTTGAGAATCCTGGAGGTTGTTCCACGTAGACTTCTTCATTCAGCTTTCCATTAAGGAACGCTGACTTGACATCCATTTGATAAACTTTGAAGTCTTTGTGTATTGCGTAGGCTAAGAATAGACGAATGGCTTCTAGTCTTGCTACTGGAGCAAAGGTTTCGTCGTAATCTATACTTTCCTCTTGTCTGTATCCCTGAGCAACAAGACGAGCCTTGTTGCGGGTTACAGTTCCATGTTCATCCAACTTGTTTCGATAGACCCATTTAGTGCCTATCACTGACTTGTCAGATGGTCTTGGAACGAGATTCCAAACTTTGTTTCTTTCAAATTCTGTCAGCTCTCTTGCATAGCGCTGACCCAGTTTGGATCTCTGAGGGCATCATCTAATTTCTTTGGTTCAATCAGAGAAATAAAGTTAACAAATAAACAAATGTTACCTGCACTTCGTCGAGTCTGAACACCAACGTTTGGATCACCAAGAATTTGATTAATAGGGTGATTAATAGTCCATCGTTGAGCAGGAGCATAAGTCACTGACTCAACCTGAACTTGAGGAGCTGAAGATGAGGCTTCAGCAACTTCTGGTATATTGGCCAAGAGAGGAGTAGGTGCAGATGTCATTTCATTCACTGATTGCTGAAAAGTAGATGGTATGTCTGAGACAGAAGGTTTAGAGGCAGGCATATTGTTTAGAGGAACAGTTGAGACCCATGATGTTTCAACTTCACTAGTCTGCATGCTTGAGATGATAATAGGACCATCATATTCAGTGGGATGAGTATGAGATGGAGGAGTAGGAACATCTTCTGAATCACCAAGATGAGAAAACATCCATTGATTCAGTTCTTCATTATCATCAGAAGGTCTAGAGTTCGCTGAACGTGATTCGTCAAAAGTGTCATGGATTGTTTCTTCTACAGTCTGTCTTCTTCGATTAAAGACTCTGAAGGCTTTAGAGACTGAGGAGTATCCAAGAAAGATTGTTGATCCAAACCCTCAGTGATTTGATAATGACCCTATCTTAAATACTTAGTGAAAATTGTAAGTAAACAATATGTATCAGAGTTTCACTATCGCTGATAAGTACTAAGATCTTACAGTCCTGCTGATAGGAACTCTCGCTCTTTTAGATTAAACATTCAGCGAGCACTGTTCACCATATCGCTGAGTCTGTTCAGTCCTTATGGTGATCGCTGATAAGTTAGTTGTTTACTTATGATCCCTGAAGACAAGATTCACGTCAACAAAGGTTCTACGCTGAAGTCGAAGATTAAGCTCAAGAACCAGCGACAAGTCTCCTAATGAACTGATGCGGATCAGCGAAGACTCGGATTTGTCCACTCAACGTGAAGTATCAAGTACAAGACTTCAGCTATCGCTGAACTTTATCATTCGCTGAATAGTAAATGATAATCGCTGAATCAACGAAAGCTGATCATGAAGTCCTCCATACAAAGTACTTTTGTCTTAACCTCCCTTGCACGCCACCGTACGAAATGTCAGAAAAGAACCTCCGAAAATCTGAAATCGTACAACCACTCTGATACTACACTGTTCATTCATGCGGCTACTAAGGTTGTCAACAAAGGTCAATGACATGCAACCAATCCGCTGATGACACGTGTAAAGTGTATACTGAATTGCATTAAATGCATGCAGTATATAAAGAGATGAACTCACTTCATTTGAAGTAACTTGCTAACTCTGGACAAGTTCAAATCTCTCTTAAGATAGGATTTTATTAGTAATCTCTTATCTTTCTTAGTGCAAGAAACCTTAGTGTTCCAACTTGTTTAGATTTAGGTTTATCCTTAATCTTGTTTCCGCATCAAGCTGTAAATTGTTAATGATTTATCAATAAACAATTTAGAAAAGTAAAATAGTGTGTTTGTATTCAACCCCCCCCCCCTTCTACAAACTTGTATAGGCCTTTCGGGACCAACAAGTGGTATCAGAGCAGATTTGTTTAATCTCATAAACAAGATCTAATCTAAGATATTTCTCTTCCTAGCTATTATCTGAAAATGGCCAACACAAACACAAACACTCACTATATAGACAATGGTTCTCTTGCAAAACCCCCTAGATTTTCCAGAGATAACTTCAACTTGTGGAAAAATAGGATGACACCCTTCTTAGAAGGTGTAGACCCTACTATACCTTACTATCTTGAAAACGGCCCACACATCCCTGTAACAATTGATCCTGCAGTTCCAGCCACTGCAACTAGAGCTGCTATTCCAGAAAGGCTGATTCCAAAGGAAATTCATCATTGGACCGATGAAGACAAGAAGAAAGTGGCTATAGATACAAAAGCCAGATCCATACTATCCATGGCCCTTCCTGACGAAGTCTACCATTCCGTCATGAACCTGAAATCCTCAAAAGCCATGTGGGACACAATATGTGTTCAGTATGAAGGAACGTCTGAAGTCCAGGATTCAAGAAAGATCAACCTGGTAAGACAATACGAAAGCTTCATTTCTGGTAAGAATGAAACTCTCTCTGAAGTTCATCAACGTTTTAATTGCTTAATTATAGATCTAAAAACGTTTGGTAAGGAATATTCTAACTTTGAAGTGCTGACAAAGTTTTTAGAATGTTTACCTGAAAGCTGGGACAATTATTCCATGTGTCTCAAGCTGTCAAAAGATCTAAGATCAATGACACTTGCTACCTTGTATGGCACATTGCTGAATCATGAGCAATCTCGCCATCTTAAGAAGAATCTTGTAAAAGATTCCAAAAGCACCCCTGTTGCTTTAATCTCAGAGGAACCTTCTACTCAGCGACCCGTGGTCACTATCACTGAGTTAGAAAGTAACTCTGAAAGGTCATCAGATTCTGATTCTTCAGATGATGATGAATCCTTGGCTCTCCTAACTAAAAAGTTCAGGAGATTCGCCAAGAAGAAAATGTTTAGAAAGAACAAAACTCTTTCTATAGCTGACAAGCCTAAGTCATCAGCTTTTGTTGATAAGGCTACTGCTACTTGTTTCAACTGCGAAAAAACAGGTCATTTCGCTAACGAGTGCAGGTCAAAGAAAATCATGAGACCTTCAGCTTTTACAAAGAAATCCTTTGTTCCAAGGAATAAAGATGACAAATACTCAAAGCTGAAGGAGAAGTATGCAAAGCTGAAAAGCTTTAAGAAGAGAGGAAAAGGCCTGATGGCTGACTATGATTGGGCTGCTTCTGATGAAGAAGCCTCATCATCTGATTCTGAAGATGATGAAGCAAATCAATGTCTCATGGCCAAGATTGAAGAAGAGGAAGAAAGTTCAGACATTCCCTCTACTTCAACATCTGCCATTCAGGTATCACCTTCCTTCTTTACCAATATTGTAAATATTGATGAAGCTGATAGTCTCCGTAAAATCGAACTGCTGACTAGAAATTTATACGAAGCCATGAACGGCAAAGCTGTGGTTGAAAACCAAAATCTTGATCTCGCTGAAAAGCTTAAAAACTGCCACCTTCAAATAGAAAAGCTTTCTAAATTTGAAGAAGATTTTAAATATCAAGTCCATTTAAATCAGCTAGTCAAAATCGAACGAGCGGAAGCTATCGCTGCATTAAAAACTGAACAAGCTACTGTTGAAGGATGGTGTAATTCTTCAACAAAGATCACTGAGATAATTAAGGCTCAGATTCCTTTGAGTGATAAACGTGGTCTGGGTTATAAATATGATACTCCAATACCAACCACTGAACGTTCAATGCTTAAATTTGGAACGTTCGTATCCTCAGTAGCTGACACTTCTTCATCTCAGTACTCCTCGTCTGTTACACCAATCCCTGAGGAAACTCCTACCTCCTCAAAAGGTAAAGAGAAAATGGTTTATTCAAAACCTACCTCTGTCTCTAAAGACAAAGGTAAAGGAATTGTTATTTATCAAAATCCTCAGAAGGGTACCTTAGTACCTAAGCTGAATGCTTCCAAAGCCTTAGTGATTCATTCATCTGGTTCTAGAAATTAGACCTCTGGATCAGTTCAGCGACCTACTCCTTGACTCAGAGTAGATGTCCTTGGTAAGAAATCTGAAGAACTGAATGTTCGTCCTATTTCAAAAACCAATAGTGTACTTGGTGCTGGCACTTCTAATTCCAAATTAAAAGCTCAGCACTCAAGTGGTCCTAGAACTAATTTTAGTTATAGGAAATGTTATCACTGTGGACTTACCGATCATATTGCAAGTAAGTGTCCCACAGCCACCAAAGCTGATAAGATAGCTAAGGTGAAGATAGCACCCAAGAAGACCAAACCAGTTGCAATTCAGGTCAAGGTGACTCCTACCGCTGAAGTCAAGAAATTGACCAAAGTGAAGAAAGACAAAGCTGAATCTTCAAATGCTGGGAAGACTGCTGAACCCATTCCAACCACTTCCACTAACAAACGCGTATACATGGTGAAGTGGGTACCCAAGCAAAACTAATCTTCCTTTGTATTGCAGGTTAAGAAGGGTATCTGGTATCTCGATAGCGGATGCTCTAGACACATGACTGGAAAGAAAAGCCTGCTCGCTGAATACAAGGAAGAGAAGGGTCCCTCTGTGACTTTCGGTGGAAATGGAAAAGGACACACCCGAGGGTATGGTGTACTTTCAAATGGTACAACATGCTTCAGAAGAGTCGCATATGTTGAAGGGCTGAAGCATAATCTTCTAAGCATCAGTCAGCTTTGCGACATGGATAACAAAGTGATTTTCACTAAGGAATCCTGCTTTGTCTCTGACAAAAAGGAGAAGATAGCTCTCAGCGGTTATCGTTTGGAAAATGTTTACGTTATAAACATGGACTCAACAACCACTGAGAACTCCTGTTTCTTCTCAAAGGCATCTTCTGATGTCAACTGGCTATGGCACAAGAGGCTCTCACATCTCAACTTCAAGACACTGAATACTCTTTCATCCAAAGAGTTAGTCACTGGTCTACCTCAACATTCATACGCCAAAGAATCCTTATGTTCAGCGTGTGAAAAAAGGAAGCAGACCAAGGCAAGCTTTAAGTCAAAGCAAGTTTCCTCAGTGTCATCTCCTCTTCAACTACTCCATATGGATTTGTTTGGCCCCGTTAACAAACAATCCATCGCTGGAAAGAAATATACGCTGGTCATAGTTGATGAATTCTCTCGTTACACATGGGTAATGTTTCTCCGTTCTAAGAGTGACACCCCTGAAGAACTCATCACCTTTGTTCGGAAGATGGAAACTCTGAACAATATGACTGTTCGCTCGATAAGGAGTGATCATGGAACTGAATTCAAAAACAGTTCTCTTGATTCCTTCCTTGAGAGCAAGGGTATTTCTCACAACTTTTCGTCAGTGAGAACACCACAACAAAACGGAGTCGCTGAAAGAAGAAATAGAACAATTATTGAAGCTGCACGTTCAATGCTCAGCGATTCTCACCTGCCTACTCAGTTTTGGGCAGAAGCTGTCAACACGGCTTGTTTTACGCAAAACAGGTCGCTGATAGTCAAAAGATTCAAAAAGACAGCCTATGAACTTTTTCATGGGAGAAAGCCTTCTATCAGCTTTCTTCACATCTTTGGTTGTCAGTGTTTCATACTGAACAACAGAGATGCCCTTGGAAAATTTGATCCTAAGGCTGATGATGGAATCTTTCTTGGATACTCCTCAGTTTCCAAAGCCTTCAGAGTCTTCAACCGAAGAAGACAAACTGTAGAAGAAACTATTCACGTCACGTTTGACGAATCCCGTTCAGCGAACTCTAAACCGAACGCTGATACAGAAGAACTGAATCAATGGATGTTTTCTCATCTTGGTGATTCAGAAGATGTTCCCACTACTCATGCTCATACAACTGAAAATGATGGTCCTACTATCATTCCCAATATGCAGAATAGTGAAGCTGAAACATCTTGGGTCTCAGCTGTTCCTATAAACACTATACCCGCAGTTGATCCAAATGTCTCAGAAATTCCATCTATTTCTCAGCAATAAGTGAATGAAGTGACAAATGCAAGCATTCCTCTCTTAGCTGATAATCCAGAAGTAGCTGAAGCCTCATCTTCAGTTTCTCCAGTTCAGACTGAGTCAGCGACGCATGCTCCGGCTCAGCGATGGACTGTAAATCACCCAATCGATCAAATTCTTGGTGATCCCAACGCTGGTATTCAGACTCGTAGAAGTGCAGGTAATATTTGTTTATTTGTTAACTTTATTTCTCTAACTGAACCAAAGAAAATAGATGATGCCCTCAGAGATCCAAACTGGGTCAGCGCTATGCAAGAAGAGCTGACTGAACTCGAAAGAAACAAAGTTTGGAAACTTGTTCGGAGACCAACTGACAAAACAGTGATAGGCACTAAGTGGGTCTATCGAAACAAGTTGGACGAACATGGTACTGTAACTCGCAACAAAGCTCGTCTTGTTGCTCAGGGATACAGACAAGAGGAAGGCATAGATTATGACGAAACCTTTGCTCCAGTAGCAAGACTTGAATCTATTCGTCTTTTCTTAGCATATGCTGTACACAAAAACTTCACTGTACATCAAATGGATGTTAAATCAGCGTTTCTAAATGGAAAGCTGAATGAAGAAGTTTATGTGGAACAACCTCCAGGATTCTCAGATCCTAAGCGTCCAGGTTATGTTTATAAGCTGGATAAGGCACTTTATGGCTTGAAGCAAGCTCCTCGTGCATGGTATGACACTCTTTCTACTTATCTCCACCTTGAAAATTTTGAGAGAGGTAAGATTGACAAAACTTTGTTTTTTAGAAAAATAAAAGGTCATATCATTTTAGTTCAAATATATGTTGATGACATTATATTTGGTTCTACTAATCCTGAGCTTTGTACTCGTTTCGCTGATAGAATGAAAGATGAGTATAAAATGAGTATGATGGGTGAACTAACATATTTCCTTGGTCTTCAGATTAAGCAAACTGAAAAAGGAACTTTTATAAATCAGGGAAAGTATGTTAAAGATATGCTGAAGAAATTCGACTTAACTGAAAGTTCAGCTATGAAAACCCCTATGGCACCACCGCTGATACTTGATAAGGACACAAAGGGTGTTCATGTCAATGTCACGCTGTACCGTGGGATGATCGGCTCACTACTGTATCTTACAGCTAGCCGACCCGATATTATGTTTGCAACATGTCTGTGCGCACAATATCAAGCTGAACCTAAGATATCCCATATGAAAGATGTAAAGCGAATCTTTCGATATCTTAAGGGTATAGCGAATCTAGGTCTTTGGTATCCCAAAGATTCAGGATTTGATCTAACCGCCTATTCAGACAGTGATTTTGCATGTTGCAAAATGGATAGGAAAAGCACCACAGGAGGATGTCAGCTCCTGGGTGGAAAGCTGGTAAGTTGGACAAGTAAGAAGCAAAACTCAGTGTCCACTTCCACAGCTGAAGCTGAGTATGTAGCCGCTGGAAGCTGCTGTTCTCAAGTCTTGTGGATGAGAAATCAACTACTAGACTATGATCTTCAGCTCTCCAAAATTCCAATCTATTGCGACAGCACAAGTGCCGTCGCTATAGCAAACAATCCAGTGCTACACTCAAAGACAAAACACATAGAAATCAGATATCATTTTATCAGAGATCATGTGATGAATGGTGATATAGAACTTCATTTTATCCTAACTGATTATCAGTTAGCTGATTTGTTTACCAAACTTCTTGATGAGACAAGATTCAACTTTCTCATCAGCGAGCTTGGAATGCTGAACTTTGAAGGATAAATCTTCAGCAGTTCACATTTAATCAGCGATACGTTTATACATTCTTGTATAGGCTCTCGGATAAAATAAACTTTTATAATCCATTTCATCATCTTCTCTCTGAATAAACTTGGTTAAACTGATATCCAGGTATGTTTTTCTCTCTCTGACAATCGCATGTAAATGCAAGATTTCAAATTCTTACATCGCTGAATATCTCTTCCTTAACAGCGATATTTTGAAATTTCTTAAAACCCTCACTGATATTTCTATTCAGTGCTTCATATTTTCCAAAGAGTCCCTGAGTTTTTATTTCAAAACCTCAGAGACAACGAAAGAATGTGAAAGGACAGTTGTGACGTCATTGCAACGGATAACACCAGGCACGCTCTTTTTCTGACACACGTTTGCACGTTTCGTTGTCTATCCAATCAAATGCAAACACGTGTCCGTGTCATGATGAAAAACTTTCCCGCTCAAGTTTTTCTCTCTCTACTCTCTTCCTATATAAACACTCTCAAAGTTTATATTTGTCTTTTACGCGAATCAATCTTTCTCCGCAAGAAAAGAACACTGTTGCATTTTGTGCTCTCAATCTTCAAGAACTGTTCATCATCTTCTTCATCAAACTCAAGGTTAATATGTTCTTATCTATTATCAAATGCGAATAACTTGTTTTCGATCTTATCATTGTTTTACACAAGATCAAACAAAAGAACTCAAAAATAAAATCATTTTCTTTCATGGTTTTATAAACACAACCATTTCATGGTTGTTCTTCAAGTTTTAAATCTAAAATCTTAAACTTGTTCTTCTTTCGTATCCATTTTTTTAAGAAACTGGAATACAAGGCTTATGGGTGTTATATTCGTTTTTTTTTTCAAAAACAAGAAAAACCCTAATCTTCATTAAGACTTTTTTGTCTGAATGAAATGGACAAAATTCGAAAAATCTTAATGGAAATTTTCTTTCCACATTAAGATAATTCTTATTTGTTAACATCTTTGGTTGAACTGATAATACAGTGAAATGGCAACTTCAAAGCTGAATGTTACCGCTGAGTCCATCTCCGCTGATTCTGAGGAACTGGAAATCACTAAAGCTCCTCAGGTTAAGTTTGAGCTGGATCAACTAGACTGGACAAAGGCAAACAACCTCTCAGCGCTTCTCGAGTTTCCTCCTCGGAAGCAAGTATCCCATCTAGACGACGCTGTAAATCTTTTGAAGAATAGCCCCATCTACACAGCACTGACAATCACACCTCCTGCCAGTCAGCGTCTCTTATCCCAATTCTGGTACTCTGCCAGACACACCGACCTACCCTCCGCCAAAGATCCATCTAAAACCATCGACTGCATACTCAGCGATACTGAGTATGGCACCATCAAGATAACACCCGCAATAATCCGCAAAGCCCTGAAATTCCCCAACGCTACCTCAGAAAATCCTTTCATTCCATTACCTGACCACAAGAAGCACGCTGACAGGGAAGAAATCATTGCTTTCCTTGATGCGATGGGTTACATCTGGGAGACTGGAAGAGACAAGCTACCTGAGAAGAAGCTGACGCTGATAAAGAAATCCAAGATGCCCAGCGAGATGAACTTCATCTTCGCTCACCTGATCAGCTGCATGACAGCGAAATCCGGATCTTCTGATCAAGCCGCTCAACCTCAGCAGGCCATGGGTTACGCACTGCTGAAAGGTCTCAACATTGACTGGGCCTCCATCATCTATGAAGACCTCATTCAACGTGTTGATTCTGCCGCTGACCGACCAGCATGGGTTCCTTACCCACGATTCATCAGCGCCATCTTTCAATATGGCCTGAAGGACAACTATCCTGAAGAGGGTGATCTGAAACTCTCTCAGATTGGCCCTAAAGTTCTCGACTTCAAGCCTGTCGCCAACGAGGTACGTCTCTCTACCCTTCTTACTCTACTTAATTCTCCGCTTTCTGTGGCTCCGTCAGCGACAATACCCCTCGCTGATTCCCAGGCCACAAAATCCATTCCTTCTAAGAAAAGGAAACAATCTCTTACCCCTCTTGATTCCAAAAGGATCAAGAAAACCAAGGAGCAACCCCAGCAATTCCATGTTGAAGACTCCTCAGCTCATTCTGAAGAGCTGAAGGAAAGTTCCGTGGTACGCTCTGCCACACCAATTCAAGCCATCCCTTCTAAACCTACTTCAGCGTCCTTAAACGCTGAGGTTAGAACTTTGGAATCTACCCAACCTTCTTCAGTCTCTCAAAAGACTGATGAAGTACTTCTCAGCGAATCCAACGCTGAACTTGAAACCCAACCCCAATTCTTATCCTACGATCCTCCCTCTATTTCTTTGGAAACTCCTCCAGCTAAAACTGGAGATGCCATCATTCAAGAAGCCGTTGAAGCTTCTCAGCGAATGACGAAGAAAGGACCTGCAGAGATCTCCATCCCTCACGGAACTTTTGAGGGAGATATGGAACACTATGGAGGGACTCGAAACTTTGATGAGTTCGTCAACGCTCCTGCAGGTACAGATCCCACCTTAAACACTGTAACTAAACCTGAAACTTCTGAGCTTTCCTTTGTTCACAAGTACTTATATGTTACAGGTCCTTATTTGGGAGACATCAACCAGTCTCTGAAGTCCATGGAGATGAAACTTACAGATCTCACCACCGGTCTATCAAATAACTCTACAGCTGTAACAAACGCTGGAGAGAATCTGACGAAGCTGACTACTGTGGTGGAAAAGAAGGCCTCCTCTGATGACATCCAAGGCCTTGATAAAACTCTCGCCGACTTTGCCAAAGTGCTCTCCGACATCTACACTGACTACACCAACCTCAAATCGTCAGTTTCCACCGTTTCCAGCGAGGTTACAACGCTAACGAAATCGGTTGGTACACTCGAAGGTGATATGTCAGTGGTCAAGACCGACTTGGGCTCAGTGAAGACCGACCTTGGTTCTGTCAAGACAATGATCGAGACGCTGGTGAACAAGGCAAACATTCCAGCTCCTGCTCCGGCCCCTGCACCTATTTTGGACTCATTCACCGCAGAGGATCGCCAAGAGCTGAAGAAGATCACGCCTGCTATTTCTGGCCTAGAAGACAGAATAGCTAAGCTTGAAGGTTGTGTGAAAATCTCTGGCCCAGAAGACAGAGATGACACCAATGCTGAGTCTACCCATTCCTCCCCCGCCCATCATGAGAAAGAGGGGGAGAAGAGCGCTGAACAAGAGAAGAGCGCTGAAGATCAAAATAAGAGCGCTGAAGACCTTTCCCATGATGAATCTATCAGGGGAGAGGGTAATGAAGATCTGGTTACTGGACCTCAGGGAGATGAAAACCCTGAGGGAACCGAGAAGCTCGCCTCTGTATCTGAGGGGGAGCAACTCGAAGAAGACGCTGAGGAATCCGAAGCAGAAGAAGACGAAGACATCGACATCCCTGAAGCTGAACCATCCTCCTCTCCAAGGAACGATGATGATGATGATGATGAAGATGACGAATTCTTTGTCGTCAAACCTGCTCCTCGAAAAGCTCTTAAAGGGATCGTGATAACCGAATCCACAGGGGAGAAGACAAAAACAAAGACAAAGCACTCAGCCTCTGGCGCTGAGAAAAGCAAAGACAAAGGCATCGCTGAAGATGATAATCTGGCGATCTTGCTTGCAAAGCCGATTTGTCAGGTACACTAAACTTATTTTTCCTTCCCTGATCATCTCTGAACAATCAGTTATCCATTCCACAAACACCATACACATCCACATTATCTTTTTCTATCTTTTTCTACCCAAGTTCTTCTACCCAGTTCTTATTTGTAAGATCGCTGCGTTTCAGCTAGTCCTCTCCCCTGTTTGAGGATGTCGCTGAAGGCTCTACTATTGCGACTTCACCAATAATTCCAGCTACCGCTGAAGACATAATCCCAGTCTTAGACTTAATCTCTGAGACTGATGAACCAGAAGAACAACCTCTCTCGCACAGAAACAGACCTTCCTCAGTTCCTCAAAGGCTGAGTGAAGAAGATCAAAAGAGGAGAGAAGAAATGATAAAGCGATTCGAGGATCAGCGAATCATTCTAAGGCGCGATCAACTGCCTTCAGTTCCTCCTAAGTTCAGAATTTCAAAAGCTGAATACCAGGAACATCTCAGAGCTGAACGCCTCATCGCTGAAAGGAAGGAAGCTGAAGATAAAGACAGAGAATACGCCATCAAGCTCACTCAAGAATCTGTCAAAGACCCCAATCTGAAGCGTATTCCCATTCAAATCCAACGAAAGCTTTGGGAACAAGCCCAGAAGATCGTGGAAAAGAAAGCTGAAGTTTCTCAGACCACCCTGATCTGGTGTAAAGAGAAAATCCACTTCAGATATCGTCCAGCGAAGATCAACAAGGTATTCATCTCTGGAAGAACCTCCATCGGAGTACCTATTGTTGACATCAAACTGTTCAGAGAAGATGGCACATCTGAAACCTTTCGCGCTGACACTGTAAAAAGGTATGGTCTCTCTGAATGGCTGGAGATGAGGTTAGCTATCCAACCATCACAATCTAAGTACAAGGATCATTTCGAAAAGCTGATAAACAGACAGATCGACTTGATATCTTCTTGTGTGGATATTCCTCCTGTTCCTGATCTTAAGCCGAAAAGAAAAAGAGGTTCTCCAAGGAAGAAACGTCAAGATTCAAACTCAGGTCCTGTCATACGAAATGAAACTGGAATTGGTTTCTCTCGCGCTGAAGTACTTGGTCCTGATCCTGATCTATCTGGCCTTGACATTTCTTTGCCACCATGTGAACTTTTCGTCCCTGGTAAAGTCATCAGTAATCCTTATGGAATATTCTTTCTTGACTACGACGGACGTAAATGCTTTCAACGGATCGCTGAGCTTCCAATCACTCCAATCGAACAGCTCAGAGATCTCATCTACTGGTGCGACTTCAGAAAAGACATTCAGGCACGACACCTAAAACCCTTGATTTTTGAAGCTGCTCTGAAGCTAAAGAATAAAGGAGAAAAGGTTCCTGACTGGATGATTCCAACTGAAAAGACAACCCTTGATGAACTTCTCATTAAGGAAGAACCCTTTGAAGGCTGACAACAATCACCTCATTCTCTATTGTATCAGTCATCCTTCAGTACTTGTAATTTATTTCGCTTGTACTTGTAATCTTTCTTATTCAAATTGTAACCTGATTCAAAGATTTAAAGAAAGATTTCAGCGAATGTACTTTACTCCATCAGTACTGAAAAGATCCCAGAAAACAGTAAAAGGGACAAATATTTTATGAGTTCTTTTTATCCTTATGTTTTCATTAAATAGCAATTTTCTTTGTTGCTATGTCATAATCAAATAGGGGGAGATTGTTGATCCAAACCCTCAGTGATTTGATAATGACCCTATCTTAAATAATTAGTGAAAATTGTAAGTAAACAATATGTATCAGAGTTTCACTGTCGCTGATAAGTACTAAGATCTTACAGTACTGCTGATAGGAACTCTCGCTCTTTTAGATTAAACATTCAGTGAGCACTGTTCACCATATCGCTGAGTTTGTTCAGTCCTTATGGTGATCGCTGATAAGTTAGTTGTTTACTTATGATCCCTGAAGACAAGATTCACGTCAACAAAGGTTCTACGCTGAAGTCGAAGATTAAGCTCAAGAACCAGCGACAAGTCTCCTAATGAACTGATGCGGATCAGCGAAGACTCAGATTTATCCACTCAACGTGAAGTATCAAGTACAAGACTTCAGCTATCGCTGAACTTTATCATTCGCTGAATAGTAAATGATAATCGCTGAATCAACGAAAGCTGATCATGAAGTCCTCCGTACAAAGTACTTTTGTCTTAACCTCCCTTGCACGCCACCGTACGAAATGTCAGAAAAGAACCTCCGAAAATCTGAAATCGTACAACCACTCTGATACTACACTGTTCATTCATGCGGCTACTAAGGTTGTCAACAAAGGTCAATGACATGCAACCAATCCGCTGATGACACGTGTAAAGTGTATACTGAATTGCATTAAATGCATGCAGTATATAAAGAGATGAACTCACTTCATTTGAAGTAACTTGCTAACTCTGGACAAGTTCAAATCTCTCTTAAGATAGGATTTTATTAGTAATCTCCTTATCTTTCTTAGTGCAAGAAACCTTAGTGTTCCAACTTGTTTAGATTTAGGTTTATCCTTAATCTTGTTTCCGCAACAAGCTGTAAATTGTTAATGATTTATCAATAAACAATTTAGAAAAGTAAAATAGTGTGTTTGTATTCAACCCCCCCCCCCTTCTACAAACTTGTATAGGCCTTTCGGGACCAACAAAGATTCTATCATCAGCCTTAGGATTAAACTTTCCAAGGGCATCTCTATTGTTTAGTATAAAACACTGACATCCAAAGATGTGAAGAAAGCTAGTTGAAGGATTTCTCCCATGGAAGAGTTCGTAGGTTGTATTCTTGAATCTTTTGACTATCAGCGACCTGTTTTGCGTAAAACTAGCAGTGTTGATAGCTTCTTCCCAAAACTGTGTAGGTAGGTGAGAATCCCTGAGGATTGAACGTGCAGCTTCGATGATAGTTCAGTTTCTTCTTTCAGCGACTCCATTTTGTTGTGGTGTTCTCACCGAGAAAAAGTTGTGAGAAATACCTTTACTCTCAAAGAAGGAATCAAGAGAACTGTTTTTGAATTCAGTCCCATGATCACTCCTTATTAAGCGAACGGTCATGTTGTTCAGGGCTTCCATTTTATTGACAAAGGTGATGACTTCTTCAGGGGTGTCACTCTTTGAATGGAGAAACATTACCCAGGTATAGCGAGAGAATTCATCAACTATGACCAACATATATTTCTTTCCAATGATGGATTATTTGTTAACAGGGCCAAACAAATCCATATGGAGAAGTTGTAGAGGACATGACACTGAGGAAACTTGCTTAGATTTGAAACTAGCTTTTGTTTGTTTCCCTTTCTCACACGCTGAACATAAGGACTCTTAGTGTATGAGTGTTGAGGTAGACCAGTAACCAACTCTTTAGAAGAAAGAGTATTCAGTGTCTTGAAGTTGAGATGAGAGAGCCTCTTATGCCATAGCCAGTTGACATCAGATGAGTCTTTTGAGAAGAAACATGAGTTCTCAGTAGTTGTAGAGTCCATGTTTATAATGTAAACATTTTCCATACGATAACCACTGAGAGCTATCGTCTCCTTTTTGTCAGTGACAAAGCAGGATTCCTTAGTGAAAATCACTTTGTTGTCCTTGTCACATAGCTGACTTATGCTTAGAAGATTAAGCTTCAGTCCTTCAACATATGCGACTCTTCTGAAGGTTGTTGTACCATTAGAAAGTACACCAAACCCTCGGGTATAGCCTTTTCCATTTCCATCGAAGGTCACATAGGGACCCTTCTCTTCCTTAGATTCAGTGAGCAGGCTTTTCTTTCCAGTCATGTATCTTGAGCATCCGCTATCAAGATACCAGATACCCATCTTATCCTGCAAACAAAGGAAGATTAGTTTGACTTAGGCACCCATTTCATTTTGGGCTTAGATTTGTCAGTGGTGGTAGAGGACGTGGAAGGTTCAGCAGTCTTTGCAGCATTTGAAGATTCGGCTTCTGAACTATTCTTCACTTTGGTTAATTTCTTAACCTCAGTGGTCTTCTTTGCATTGGGGGCATTGATCTTCACCTTAGCCAACTTTTCAGCTTTGGTGGCTGTGGGGCATTTACTAGCAATATGAATGGCAAGTCCACAGTGATAACATTTTCTATAG
Source organism: Saussurea involucrata (assembly GCA_033807775.1). NCBI lineage: Eukaryota > Viridiplantae > Streptophyta > Magnoliopsida > Asterales > Asteraceae > Saussurea > Saussurea involucrata. Next base: position 88,525,531 of record CM066320.1, on the reverse strand, counting down.
CTAAAAGTAGCTTTAGGACCATTTGCATGTTGAGTCATTAATTTTAAATGAGCAGGGCCAGCACCAAGTATACCTTTGGCATTGGAAATGGGAGGAACAATCAGTTCTTCAGATTTCTTACCAATAATATCCACTTTAATTCTAGGAGTAGATCGCTGAATAAGTCCAGGGATCTTGTTCTTTGAACTAGAGGGATAAGTCACTGAAGCTTTAAAAGCATTCAACTTAGGTACAAAGGAACCCTTCTGAGGTTTTTGGTTGAAAACTATTCCTTTACCTTTGTCTTTAAGGACTAAGGTAGGTTTTTCCTCAGGGATAGGAGTTTTTAAAGAGGAACACTGAGATGAGGAAGTGTCAAGGATAGAGGACACGAACAATCCAAATTTAAGCATGGAATGATCAGTGGTTGGTTCTGGAGTATCAACTTTGTAACCAAGACCACGTTTGTCACTCATGGGAATCTGAGACTTAATTATCTCAGTGATCGTTGTTGAGGATTTACAACATCCTTCAACAGTAGCTTTTTCAGCTTTTACTGCAGCGATAGCTTCTTCGCGTTTGATTTTGACTAGCTGATTTATATGAACCTGATCTTTTAAATCTTCTTCAATTTTAGAAAGCGTTTATATTTGAAGGTGACAGTTTTTAAGCTGTTCAGCGAGATCAAGGTTTTGATTTTCAACAACAGTTTTGTCATTCATGGCATCATATAAACTCATTGTCAGGAGATCGATCTTTCGAAGACTATCAGCTTCATCAATATTTAAAATATTGGTAAAGAAGGAAGGTGATACCTTATAGGTAGAGGATGAAGTAGAGGAAATTTCAGTTTGTTCTTCCTAGTCTTCGATTTTGGCCATGAGGCATAGATTGGCCTCATCATCATCTTCTGAGTCAGATGATTCTTCTTCATCAGAAGCAGCCCAGTCGAAGTCAGCCATCAGGCCTTTGCCTTTCTTCTTAAAGCTTTTCAGCTTTGAATATTTTTCTTTCAGCTTTTTGTATTTGTCATCTCTAGCCCTGGGGTTAGAGGTTTTCTTGGGGAAAGCTGAGGGTCTATAGACTTTCTTTGACCTGCTCTTGCTAGCAAAATGTCCTATCTTTTCACAGTTATAACAAGTAGCAGTAGCCTTATCAACTGGGTTGATGATCTAGGCTTGTCAGTGAGTGCAAGAGGTTTATTCCTTCTGAAGTTACTCTTTTTAGCGAATCTCCTGAACTTATTAGCTAGGAGTGCTATTGTTGGTTCCTGTTTTGCTTAACAATGATGATTCTATCTAATAGTTCAAACAAGATATAATGCGGAAGCGTTTTTAACGACCTAAAAGATATAATAAGGTAGAAGAACAAACTATATCAAATACGTGAGATGTAAATAACAAAGATAAATAGCTCAATAACCCACTGTATATTGATATGAATAAGAACACCAAGAACACCGAAAGTTAAACAAGAATTCTGTTCTATTGGTGTGTGTGTCGTGCAAAGCTTAATAGAAGAACTCAACATGAGCCTTTTATTTATACTACTTCTAAGGGGGACAAGTTCTGGACAACAAGGACTGAAGGTACAAAGACACTATTCAGGTACTGTTGCCGGTACGACGTTAATTAAATGCGCCGGCTTCTACTAAGGCTAAGACCCATCAGAGTTTGACACGTGGAGTTGTCAGGTCACGCCTTGTACGAATGACAGAGGCTCTGTGGCCTTGTCCGCATTGAAGAGTCTTCTGGTGATTCTTTACTTCGGTCTTCTCGGTTACTCGGTCAGCGCCTCTGTCGAAGACTTCTATGCTTCGGTCTTCTCGGAGACTCGGCAGAGCCTCTGTCGAAGACTTCTATAGTTAGCCTATTTTTCAATACTTCTATAAACAGGAAGATTGGAGCTAACAATCTCCCCCTAAGTATTGAAAAATAAAAAAATTGAAAAATGCAAGGTTTTCTAGGCTAAGTACATGATAAGAGGTGTAACAATGTACCTCAAAAGTTTTTACTTTTCTTTCATACAAAATTATGCCAGAGGCACTTACACTTGATTACATTATGAAAGGAAAGATTTGCAGAGGTTGTTAGAGGATATCAGACGTTGGCGTCTTTGAAGTCGTTGAAACTTCTGTTGTCGAATCCTAATTCTCTAAGCTCTTGATATAAACTAATGCAGAGGGTTCTGAAGTTGATTACTTGGTCGATGACCTCTATTAGTCTATCTGCGAGAGCTTGATTCATGAGCTCCATTCCTCTATGCTCCACGAGGCTTGCTCTGAATTCTGTCAAAGTACTTGTTGCATACTTCTGACAGTCCATCTCTACGAACAGTCTTGTCTTCCCAGCAGGATCTTGATAAACTAACCCAACTCTTGGAGATGTAATGATCGAGTTTGGTATGGCATAGGATGGGCAGACATTTTCTGGAGGTCAGAGATTTAGGTTTCTTACTCCGAGATCTCGTCCTAATTGGAAGTCGACAAGGCTGTATAGCAGAAGTTTCTCTCGCATGGCTTTCCTGATCACCCTGTATGCCCTTCGAATTGCATCTGTAGTGAAGTTCTCTTTCGTCCATTTGAGAAGGCCGGGTAGGTCGTAGGGACTTAGATTTCTCAGATCAGCATATGAGAATTGGGTCACTATTCTGTCCTCCCTTTTGACCTTATAGATGTTATAGGAAACCTTAGGTGTGGTTCTGGTTTGAGAGAACTTACAGTATATGACCTTGTCGATTTTGGACTCTGAGAAGACTTGGTGTTTTGGCTTGGGTGTTGTTCTTGTGAAGGTATTTTCGAGGTCAGCATGGAAGTTGGGATCTTGAATTGTTGGTGGCAGAAGATCTCTGACACTTCTGTTGTACAGATATCTGTACACCACCTCTTCCATCTGTTGTGGAGGTCCACCGGGTGGAGGCATGGGCCTGCGCAGAGCATCCATTTGATTCTTGATTTGGGCCACTCGATCCTCTGTCACTTTTGCCTTTGGATCTAGAATTGGTATGTTTGACAGAGGGGTAGCACCGAAAGCCTAGTCTTCTTGTTCTGGCTTTGGTGTCACATATGCATCAAAAGAGCTCTTCATCAATTTTTCTGCTGGTTGATGCTTTGACTTCTTCTTCTTGGGTTCCTCTGTCATTATCCCTTTGCCTTTGTCTTTTGCCTTCAGCTCTAGATCTTCTTGTAGAGATGGGATTGCCACTGCAGGTTTTGGCACTTGTGTTTTTTAGGGCTTGGTTGGTGATGTGGGTTTTGTAGGTGAGGCTTCTGTGGTTTTGCTTAGATGTATGGTTTTGGTTCTGGTTTTGGGTGTGGGAGATGGTATCTTGGTTTCTTTTGGTGTTGGAGAGGGGAGTTCTTCTAGTGATTTTGGTTTTGGTGATTGGGATGGTTGATCTTCTTCGGAGGATGTTAGGATTTGGAATTGTTCACGGGTTGGCACATCTTCTCCGAATACAGAGATTGTTTCCATAGAGGTGGGTGTTGTCTCTGTGGTCTTCTATTGTTGATCTTGATTGGTTTCAGGTACTTGGGTTGTGATTTGGGTTTCTTCAGAGGGTATTTCCACAGAGGTGGTGGTTGCCTCTGTGGTCTGTGGTTGTTGCCTCTGTGGTCTGTTGTTGGGGAAACTTGGTTTAGGGGTTCTGCGGATACCAGTGGGGCTGGTAGACCTCTGCTTGCAGCTTTCTCCCTTTGTTTCTCCCCCTCAGGATGATCTGATGAATCATCAGCGTCGTCCTGACCCTTATCTTTCGTACCTTCTGCTCTGCATGAAGCTTCTGGCTTTTTGGGCGGTACTGCACCTGTAGCTATCATCTTTGCACACAGGTCATCACAGAGGCCAAAGAGAGCTGCGAGTTCTGCCTCTGTGTTGAAACGCATTTTGCCGGCGCTTTTTCTGAAGTCTTTTACGTAATTTGCGTTGGCAGCAGTGAAGGCTGTGATGAGCTCTGTGACATGGTTGATTACCCCTTGGCCGAGTTCTGTGAGCTGAGCTCTGGTCATGTAGTCATAGGGTTTCATGGCCAGAGTTTCCCTTGTAGTTTGCTCCTGAACTTGCTCGAGGGCCTTCTTCAGATCTTCTGGTGTAAGGCCCGGAGAGGTTGGGGTAGTGTCTTTCTTCGGCTTTTTGAGTAAGTCGTTTACAGAGCTTTTGAATGCAGAGGTTGTGGCTTTTTCAAACTCAGCAGCAGCAGAGGTGGTAGAGGTTGTAGCAGTTGACTTCATATGGCCTAAGGCATTTTGCACCTCTGTGGACATATTGTCCATTTTGGTGTTCAGATCAGTAATGGCCCTGGAAGTTGTATCTGCAAAAGAATCAAAAGAGCTTTTCAACTCTTTCAATGTGGTGTCCACAGAGGTGACAAGGGTTTGGAACTCATCCCTTGATACATGTGGACTTGGTGAACCTCTGGGGGAACACATTCGTCCCCAGAGTGAGTCCCTGTTCCTTGGACACCTTCTTTCGTCCCTGTATTGATGTTGAGGATGGAAGGATTTCCCTCGAATCCTCGAGCAGAGGCTTTATCAGCCTCAGACTCCATAGAGGTTCGGTTAAGGACATTGTCTTGATCCACTCCATAGGTGGGTACAAGAGTATCCTTATGTTGACTCGGAGACTTGTCTAGAGTCTCTCCGTCTTTGTGCACTCGAAGCTCCTCTGAAGAGCCTGTTGGACCTACAAGTGTGTGCGTGTCAGAGGAAACGAATTCCTCTGTCGGGATTTCTATTGTGATCAGGGGCGATGGATCATGAACTAAGGGTAAGTCCTTTTGAGAGGACTCCCCTGGAATGGTTTCCCCGGCTATTAGTGGCACAGAGGTGGAAGGAATTTCCTCTGCCCGGTCAGTTTGGGGTGGGTTCGAGCTGTACTGGCGGTAATAGAAGTGTGGGTTACACTGGTAGTTGGTTGGGGATGTGTGCCTCTTCTAGATACAACATCTTTTCTAGCTTCTTCTTCTGTGGAGCATCCGACCACTACTTCACCATCTGTAGTATCATCCTCTCTCTCTCTTTTCTGTAGCTCATAATACCAACCTCTGTTGCGGCTTGTACTACAGTGCCTTCGGCTTCTTGTACGAGTGTGGCGTACATGGGATGGAAAGTGGGCAAATGTTTGAGATCTGGGTGTAGGTTCCCGTAGTTTACCTCTTCTTCATCAGAGTCCACTTCTGATACTACGACGGATGGGATGTTGGTGGTAGCTTTGGCCAGATCCTCTGGGCTTGCTCTTAGCACATCAAATCCTGATTGTGTGAAGGGGTTGTGAAGTACTTCTGGAGTCGCAGACTGAATATTCTGTGGGGTTTGGTCATCTTCATCTAAGTCAGAATAGATTTTGAAGTCTGGAGATTTTGAAGTCTGGAGATTTTGAAGATAGAGCTTCTGCGGTCCATCCAGAAGGGTCTAAAGAGTGTGCAATCCTGGGTTGTTGGAGGAAGACAGAAAAATCACCATGATCTTCTGCATAGTTGACAGGTGAAGGGGATTGCAGAGGTTGCTCATGGGTTTCTTCGAGCATATCAGTTTCCTCTGCGATAGTCTGCAGAGGAGTGTGAGGTTTCTTGTATTTCTTGCTTCTCCTTTTCTTCGGTTTGGGGGCACCCTCCTCAGAAGACTTATGTTTTCTCTTCTTTTTGTCTTTTGGAGGAGGGGGAGGTGCAGAGGATCCGACTTCTGTTGCATGAGGAGGGGACTGTTGGGTTTGAGCAGCACTGGTAGAGGTTCCTTCTGTCGTTTTCTTTTTCTTGTGAGCTTTCTTCTTCTTGGCAGAGGGTTTGCTCTTGGAAGCAGAGGAGAGAATTGTGTTTCGTTGAGCATGAAACTTCTCTTGTACTTCTTGGTGCTTAGCCAAGGCCACTGTCCATTCCTCATCTGTCATCCGCTCAACTACCTGATCTCCTATAGAGGCTCCTAGACGCGGGGGTGTCACAGGACTCGGTTCTGTAGTCCTATGATCGCGTATGTATTCTGGCTTAAGGATCTCGTCTGTAGCATATCCCAGAAGTTTGGCTGGCAGAGGTCTGCAGAAAGGGTATTTGTCTTCGTGCTCTGTTGGGGTGTTTTTGTTCAGGGGATACATTCTGGCCGTTGGTCCCTCCATTGGCCATTTTTCTAGATGGAGCAGAGGCTCTAGAAGGACACCCAGATTTCGCTGATACTGTATAGGAGGTAGAGCATCGGTCTTGCGTCCTTTGGCCTTCTGGGTGGAGATTCTGCGGTCAATGGTGTTAACTATTTCCTGCATCATGAGGGTGGCGTAGTCCAGAGGTAGATCGTAGTACACCCCGTCCATAATTGTCAAGATTTGGTGAGAAGATTGGTCTGGACTACCCACTTTCCCAGTTAGGCACCTGTTGAGAATGGAGAAGAGAGTATTCCATAGAGGGGGAAGTCGATTTCTTCTGAAATCATTCCTTTTCCTCAGGGTTGTGTTGTACCCCAACATTTCGACAAAACGGTAGAGCTTGGTGTCTGTGGGTTCCTCTGCGTATGCCTTTATCCCTAGAAGACCTCTTGTGGGTAGACTGAATTCAAGTGAGAACATGGTTCTGTTGAACTTGAGTTCAAGGTGCTCGGATTTATCTGGTTTTGAGATGTAGCCTTTTATCTGTCTATCTTCTGAGTCAAATCAGCTGCTTTGCCAGAATTGGTTGAGGTATCTGACAGGGATTTTGGTGACAGTTTTGGTTAATAGGGGGTTGAGGTAGTGTTTTTCCAGAATGTGAAGAAGAATGGCATGTTCTTCCCCAAATGTGGTTCTTGAGTGAACCAGGTAGTAGTTATTGGGTTTTAAGGGAAGAACACTTTCAAAGTGTTCATGAGCGATGAAGTTTAGAAGATGGGTTGTAGGAGCAAAATCTGCTGCATCACCGGAGTTATCATGTTCTATGTTTCTGGCTATTTCTGGGTTCTGAGAAGGCTCAGAATGGTTTGGGGAGTTCTCCGGAGCATTGGAGGTGGATGCCATTTCGATAATCTTGAAGAAAGAGAGTAGAAAATAGAAGCTGCAGGTTATTGCAAGGTTCGCCGGAGAAAATGAAGAGAGTAAGTTTGTAAACGTTTAGAGGAAGTGGTAAGTTGGGTTTTATACAGAAGAGATAATGGTAGAATCTGAAGAGGTAAATAGGTGAAAGTGAATAATATTTGGGGTCCGCAATCGAGTACATACGGCTAGGTTCAACTTTCCAGGAGAACGTATGTCATGTACGTCCAATCAAAAACTGACATGTCATAGATGTCAGAGAACGATTAGATGGCGTGTGCGGCCCATTAATGCTTGGCACGCGGGTCTTTCTACTTTCAGATGACTATTACTCTTCAGAAATAAACCGCATGTTATAGAATTTCCAAAAGAAGCCAAGTATCAGAAACGACAGAAGCTCTGTAGTGGAATGAGCTATGTGGTCTGAGACTTGCTCTTTTTGTCTCCTCTTTAGCTTGTATCTTTACCCAAAAATGTGTGAAAAACACTTGGAAATGACCGATAGAACTTTAGTGCAAAATTTGCATTTACAGAGGATTTGAGGCTCTGTTGGAGCCAGCAGAGGCTCTATGAGTGAAAATTTCTCATAACTAAAGATTCATGAAACATTTTGATCATCCAGAGTTTTAATTGTGTTAAACATTGTTTTTAGAACATATTAGGAAATTTGTGTCGTAGAAAACTGTTTTGGAAAAGATTTTGTGAGAGACATACTTTCTTTGATTGTCTAGGTTGGGTGACAGAGACTCTTTGGTGGAGTGAGCTCTTTGCCCATAAGACTTTCTTTCAGTATCTCTGTGTGTGCATTTGCATGTGCGAATCCTTAAGGAAGACATTTGAAGATGATCGATAGAGTTCCAGTATAGAATTTTGCAGTCATATAGGATCCGGCTTACAGAGGCTATGTGGAACTCAGCAGAGGCTCTATGACCTTTAATTTTTCATAACGGAAGGCTCGAAAATCTTTTTGATCATTACTTGTTTGGAATGTCTTAAACAATGTTTCTAGGACGTATTTGGAAATTGATGTCCTAGAAAATTGTTTTTCAGAAAGGATTCGTACGAGATACTTACCTTTTAGCTCACCCTTGTTCGGAAAGAACCTTCTCTTCTGTGAATTTGATTGATGACATCTCTTCTTTGGCTCCCCCTTGAATGATCAACCTCTGTAGATTAGTTCAAGGTCTCCTTCTGCTCCCCCTTGACCTATGCTTGGATCAAATGAGATAAGTAGTGCACAGAACATAGGTCAAGCTTACCAGAGGTTCTGCGGAGATTGTCATACTCTGAGCAATCCCACAGAAGCTCTGTTGGTTACAGAACTTTTGATGATTAAGAATTTACATACAGAAGAGTTTAAATATTTACATATTTGCAAGAAGATCAGATCTTACTTACAGAGGATTCAACTCATGTTAATCATTCCCAACTTACCCACCAAGAAAAGGAATCTTTTCTCATCAAGTGCCTTGGTGAATAAGTCTGCAAGCTGGTATTCAGTGGTCACAAAGTGCATTTCTATTGTGCCATGTTCAACATGATGCTTCAGAAAGTGGTAATGGATATCGATATGCTTTGTTTTTGAGTGCTGAACTGGATTGGCAGAGATGGCTATGGCACTTTTCGAATCACAGAAGATGGGTATCTTGTATATGTTGTGGCCATAGTCCTTTAGCTGAGTTTTCATCCACATAACTTGGGAGAAACATCTAGCAGCAGCAACATATTCAGCTTCTGTTGTAGATGTGGACACACAGTTCTGCTTCTTCGAAGTCCAGCTGACTAGTTTACCTCCCAGGAATTGACAACTCCCAGAGGTGCTTTTTCGATCAAGCTTGCATCCTCCATAATCTAAATTTGTGTATGCTTTAAGACCAAAGCCAGAGTTCTTCGGATACCAGAGCCCAAGATTTTTGGTCCCTTTAAGGTATCTGAAGATTCTCTTTACAGCAATATAGTGGGATTCCTTTGGGTTAGCTTGATATCTTGCACCGAGGCATGTGGCATACATTATATCATGCCTTTGTAGAGCTTGCACTCTACAGATTTGCCATTTGGATCTGAGAATAACTTATTTCCAGTGGCCATTGGGGTCTTCATTGCAGAGGCATTAGAGAGACTGAATTTTGAAAGTATGTCAGAGACATATTTAGCTTGATTTATAAAAATTCCCTCTGATGATTGTTTTACTTGGAGTCCGAGTAAGAAGTTTAATTCTCCCATCATACTCATTTCAAACTCACTCTGCATGAGTTTTTCAAAATCTTTGCACTGTTGTGCATTTATAGACCCAAAAATAATGTCATCCGCATAAATCTGTACAAGCAGAATCTCATTACCTTTTCGTTTGTAAAACAAAGTAGTATCGGTTGTACCTCTGTTGAATTCATTATTGAGAAGAAAGGTTGAAAGTCTTTCGTACCATGCTCTTGGAGCTTGTTTCAGTCCATACAGAGCTTTGTCGAGGAAGTACACGTATTTTGGGTACTTGGAGCTTTCAAACCCTGGTGACTGCTGGACATATACTTCTTATTGGATTTCACTATTCAGAAAAGCAGATTTTACATCCATTTGAAAAACATTGAAGCCTCTGTGGCCTACGAAGGCTAAGAAGATTCTTATTGCTTCGAGCCGTGCGACAAGGGCAAAAGTTTCATCGTAATCAATGCCGTCTTCTTGGCGATATCCCTTGGCCACCAATCTCGCTTTGTTTCTAATGACCACCCCATCCTCGTCCTTCTTGTTTCTGAAGACCCATTTTGTCCCTATTGCTTGTTTTCCACTTGGCAGAGGTACTAGGGTCCATACCTTGTTTCTCTCAAACTGTAGAAGCTCTTCTTGCATAGCATCTACCCAGTTTGGATCATCTAGGGCTTCAGAGATTCTTTTTGGCTCGATCACACTGATGAAATTTGTAAAGAAACAAAAATTAGCAGTGGTTGATCTTGTCTTGACCTTTTCAGAAGGGTCACCGATTATTAGGCTTGGAGGATGGCTTTTCGTCCACTGTGTTGTTCTTGGAAGATGGGCATTTGAGTCATCAAGATGAACCTCTGTAGTTGCACACTGCGGTTCTGGTGCAACCTCTGTTGAAGATGGTACTTCTGTGCTTGTGCTTGGTTCTTCAGCTTGTGGGAGGATTGGAATAAGAGTTGGAATTTCTAGCTCTGAGGAAGTAGAGACTAAGTCTTCATTTTCCTATGGTATTGATTCCTCCGTAGTCGCTGGAGTTGGTATTTCAGGAGCCTCTGTAGCTGAGTCCTTGGTCGTATCATCTTCGGGTTGCTCCCCCTCAGCTCGTGCATATGTATGATTCACATAAGAGGATGAAGTATTTAATGGACCAGTTAGAGATATACCTGACTCAGTCTGGTTGTTAGAAGATGTTTCTCCAGAGGCTCTGACGGCTCCAGTAGAGGGATCAATATCATCATGGAACATCTCTTCAAATAGAATATTTAAATCTTCTGCTCTTGTCTTTGGGATGCCAGAGGATTCCTTCTTTAGACCGAGTTCTGAACTGATTTGTTTAGAAGTCTTTTGAAAGGAATCGTCAAAAGATACATTGATGCTTTCTACAATGGTTCGTGACCGCAGAAGATAAACTCTGTATGCCTTAGAGGTGGTAGAGTATCCAATGAACTTGCCTTCATCTGCTTTCACCTCAAACTTTCCTCTTGCTTCTCTATCATTTAAGACAAAGCACGTGCATCCAAATACATGAAAGAACTTGATGTTTGGTCGCCTTTTATTGATCAAATGATACGGTGTCTTGATGTGCCTCTTTACAATGGATGATCGATTTTGGGTGTAGCAAGCGGTTTATACTGCATCTACCCAAAAATACATTGGTAAACCAGGTGCTGTCAGCATAGTTCTTGCAGCCTCCACAAGCGTGCGGTTCTTTCGTTCAACCACGCCATTCTGTTGTGGGGTGCGTGCAGCAGAGAAGTTATGTGATATGCCTTCTTCTGTAAGATAGGCTTCAATGACAGAGTTTTTGAATTCTGTGCCATTGTCGCTTCTTAGTTTCTGAATCCTGCACTCATACAGAACTTGGATTCTTTTCATTAAATTTATCAGAATGTTTGGAACATCATATTTCTTTCTGACAAATTCAACCCTTGTAAATCTTGAATATTCATCGATCAAAACAAGTATATATTTCTTGCCACCTAGGCTCTGTGTAGCGATTGGACCGCAGAGGTCAACATGAAGCATGTATAGAGGCCTAGGGCAAGATACATCAGTTTTGCCTTTATGGGAAGCTCTTTTGAGTTTTCCCATTTCGCACACAGAGCACAAATGATCTTTATTAAATTTAACATTTGGCAGACCTTTGACTAGATCAAGTTTAACAAGCTTATCTAGAGTATGAAAGTTTAGGTGGCAGAACCTGTTATGCCATAACCAGGCTTCTTCGCTTTTACAAGCAACAAGGCAGAGATTGTCTTCCTTGTTCTTGGCACAGAAGTTCATGAGGTAAAGATCGCCTCTTCGTTCGGCTCGCAGAAGTTCGACTCCTGTGTCCTCACCTTGTAGAGAACAGAAGGTTCTTTTAAACATTACGTCGAAACCCGTATCGCAGAGTTGGCTAACACTGAGAAGATTGTGCTTAAGGCGAACCACATATGCAACTTTGCATACGGTTATGTTTTCCTTTTTGATGACTCCATAGCCTTTTATATACCCTTTTTTGTTGTCACCAAAGGTCACAGATCCTCCATCGAATTTATCTTTATAGGAGGATAGTAGACCTCTGTCGCCAGTCATGTGCCGCGAGCATCCGGAGTCAAGATACCAGATTGGCACATACTGCTTCTGCAAGACAATCAGAGAGTTTTAGGTACCCATATCCAAATGGGTCCAGCTTTGTTATGGGTCTTCAAGTTTGCCTTAGCATTCTTGGGTTTGGTTTTAACTTCTTTTGAAGAACCATTTTTTTTCTTCTTACCCTTGAATTGAGTATTCTTTTTGGGTGTGGAGAGGAAACAGTGTGGACTTGAGAAGTGTTGGTTTAATTTATGCATGAGATCAAAGTAATGACAATAATGAATGTGCGAAGAGATTTGCTTGAACTTTTCATTGAAAACATTAAATGGGGGCATAGAGGCATTATATTCTATCCTAACATTTGACTTCCTTTTACAAGAAGACCTATGTAGGCTAGATTGTTGTTTGCAAAATCCTTTGTTGAGAGCAGCCTTCTGTGGACCCCTTCTGTAGTGAACTTCTGCAGGTTTCACTGTCACAGAAGAAAAAGATTTGTAATTTTCAGCCCATTTACCCTTCTGTTGCCATGTTAGTTTTTCTTTAATAGGTCTTAAGGGTTTTGAAATCTTTGAACTTGTTGCATCTTGAGAGGATGTTTTCTTTTGTTGTTTGATTTTCTCAAGCTCACGAGAGGTTTTGGCTTGTATATACATGTCCAAAAAATCAGGACAGATAGGAACTCTTGTGATTTTCTCCTTTGGAGGAATAGTTCTGTTAAGAACTCCAGAGGGTAGTTTAAAATCCTCTGTGTCACAAGGTACTATCTCTGACATAGAGTCAGTCTCAGATTCGTCAGAGGATGAATCGTCCTCATATACAGAGCTTGAGTCACTTAGTTCTCTTTCGACAGAGGCTGGACTTTCAGAGCATGTGCCATACTCGCTTTCTTCCTTTCTTTCAGGGATATCTTCTAAATCAACAGAAGTTTTCATCGTGGTGTCCTTAGAGAGATTTTGGCCATTATTGAAAGTACTGGGGCATTCATAAAAGTTGTTTCACCGATTTCCAATAATTCCTTTTCAGAAATATGAGTCGGTTTTTCTTCTGTTGAAGCAGGCAAGAACTCAGGTGCCTCTGCCGATAGTTTCTTCTCAGAATCTATAGTGCAGACAAAGGCAACCTGGGATTGAGTCTCGGGTTTACCAAACTTAAAGATTCCTATCTGATCTTGTGTTTTTAGATATTTCTTAGGTTTGGAGGCTCTTTTGACAGAGGCTGATGATGGTAGATCTGTGTTTTCAAACCACACATTTACCATCTTCAGGGGTTTCCTTATGTGAGGTTCACCAGAGACTTTTCGCCTTTTGCTGACAGAGAGTAAATTTGGAAAACCGGGTTTTCTTGTACTCCTAATATGAAATAGTGAAGACAGAGATTTGTCTCTTTTGGTTCCAGTGTATCGATCAATATCACAGAAGCCAATTCCCCGTCTCCCTATTTGTGTGTTTATTTTCTCGTACACCTTCTGTGCATCTTGATATTTCTTAATTAAAAGGTCTCTTCTGAGTAAATCTTGACAGAGGACTTCTCTTTCCTTTTGAAAATAATTTTTAAGAGCTAGGATATTCATTCTGTCGCCCTCAACATCCATAAGTTTTTTAGATTTAGCTTTTAAGGCTGAGTTAAGTTCATAAATCTTTTCTTTCAAAGGATTTAGGTGTTTGTTCCAGTTTGTTTCAATTTCTTCCTTTTCTTGAAAGATTTTGGCCTTTTCTTGAGTGAGAAGTCTAGCTTCTCTCTCAAAGAAGGTAAGCTTCTTTGAACACTTTCGCATGTCTTTTTAAGTTCTGTGTATTCAATGTTCAGTTTAAGCAAATCAGCTTCTGCTTGATTAGTGTAAGAGTCAGAAGTGGATACCTCACTATCGGAGTCGGAGCTGACCTCTGCCATGCCACAGAACAGGGCGTTCTTCTTTTCTCCTTCATCAGAGGATGTATCTGACTGCCAGTTTTCTTGATTCACCATGAGTGACTTTTGAGCATAATATTCTGCTTTCTTTTTGTAGAAAGCAGAATCCCTTTAAGGGCGGTTTGATTTTCTCCTACATTCATTGGCGTAGTGGCCTGGCTTACCATAATTGTAACATCCTTGGTTCTGTGGAGCGTTGCCAGCTTTGTCTTCTGACCTCTGTCGGTCAACACCTCTGTCATTCCTGTCATTCGACCTCTGTCGTTCTTGTCATTTGACCCTTCTCTTCCACGATCATCTCTTCCGTAGCGTTCATTACCAGATTTCTTCTAATATCCTCTGCTGAAATCCCTTGTCAAAAGAGCTAACGATTTAGATATAGAGGCCATAGTTGCCTCCTCTTCTTGCACCACCTCCTCCTCTTCACTATCAACGATCAAGATTTACTTCTTCTTCTCCTTCTTTTCTTCCACATCTTTCTCCTTCCTCGGCTTCTCTTTAGCTTCTGTAGCCTTACTAACCAGCACAAGAGGTGCACTGATATGAGCATTTGCTTGTGCAATCTGAGGCTCTTGGGCTGCCAACGTTCCATAGAGATCTGACAGAGTCCAAGAGTCTAAATCCTGATTTGTTTGCAGAGACATAGACAACTGGAGCCATTCTTCATTGAGACTCTTTAGGAACATGACATTGTTCTCCTCAGAAGTTATGTGGATTCCGAACTTCTTGCATTTGTTGATTAGAGAGTTGAACCGATCATATGTTGTCTGCAGAGTTTCGGTCGGCAGAGCTTTGAATGCGTAGTACTCGTTGATGCATTGGGCTCTGCGGTTCTTCTGAGTTTTGGCCCCACCCTCCATTTATTTTTCCAGTTCCTTCCACATATCGTATGCAGATTCACACGCATCTAGGGATTGGAAGAGGTCATTTGGGATGGCCATAATCAGAAGTCTCTTAGTCTTCTGAGCAACTTCATATTTTGCCCAATCAGGGTCTGACCACTTGTCCTTGGTCTTTGGTTTCTCGTGCTTAGGGATTTCTGGAGTGTCGTCTGTGGAAGGTACACGGGTACTGTGATCATTGGTACGAAAGGAGGATCGTTGATATAGTATACGAGGTCTTTGTCAGTACCCTCGAAGAAGTGAATCATTCGTATCTTCCACTGAGGGTACTCATCTCTGAGTAGTGTGGGTGGCTTGGTTAAAGAACCAGCGGTGAAGAAGTTGTTTGTGTTTGTCATTTTGAAAGAGGATGAGAAATCCAGAAATAGGGTTTTCAGAGTATGAAGTGGATATTTCTAATGGTTTTTATAAGCTTAAAACATTTGAACAGTGCACTAAAATGGAGATTTAACCGAAGAAACAGATTCTGTAAGTTTACCAAAGTCGAAACATGTCGAGAATGGCAGAAAAACAGATTATGTTTTGAAAGATATGAAAAATAGGTTAAAAGTCCAAGTTTCTACCAAAAATCATTGTAAGTGAGGATCTCTTGATATAGAAAATAAAGAACCGATCTGATACCAATTGTTGGTTCCTGTTTTGCTTAACAATGATGATTCTATCTAATAGTTCAAACAAGATATAATGCGAAAGTGTTTTTAACGAACTAAAAGATATAATAAGGTAGAAGAACACACTATATCAAATACGTGTGATGTAAATAACAAAGATAAATAGCTCAATAACCCATTGTATATTGATATGAATAAGAACACCAAGAACACCGAAAGTTAAACAAGAATTATGTTCTATTGGTGTGTGTGTCGTGCAAAGCTTAATAGAAGAACTCAACATGAGTCTTCTATTTATACTACTTCTAAAGGGGACAAGTTCTGGACAACAAGGACTGAAGGTACAAAGACACTATTCAGGTACTGTTGCAGGTACGACGTTAATTAATTGCGCCGGCTTCTACTAAGGCTAAGACCCAACAGAGTTTGACACGTGGAGTTGTCAGGTTACGCCTTGTACGAATGATCTTCAGGATCTTCGTACAGCAGAAATCGTGAGAAGCACGATTGTCCTTGTATACCACAGAGGCTCTGTCAAGTATGACAGAGGCTCTGTGGCCTTGTCCGCATTGAAGAGTCTTCTGGTGATTCTTTACTTCGGTCTTCTCGGTTACTCGGTCAGAGCCTCTGTCGAAGACTTCTATGCTTCGGTCTTCTCGGTGACTCGGCAGAGCCTCTGTCGAAGACTTCTATACTTAGCCTATTTTTCAATACTTCTATAAACAGAATGATTGGAGCTAACAGCTATAGATTCATCAAGATCTGAAGCATCGGAATCTGATGAGCATTCAAAGTTAGTTTCCAACTCAGTGACAGTGATAGTAGATCGCTGAGTGGAAGGTAACTCTAAGAGTAAAGCAACAGGTGTGCTTTTGGAATCTTTTACAAGATTCTTCTTAAGATGACTCGACTGCTCATGATTGAGCATAGTGCCATATAAGGTAGAGAGAGTCATAGATTTTAGATCCTTAGATAGCTTGAGACACATTGTATAATTGTCCCAGCTTTCTGGTAAACATTCTAGGAACTTTGTCAGAACTTCAAAGTTAGAATATTCCTTACCAACAGTCTTTAGATCAATTATTAAACAGTTAAAGCGTTGGTGAACTTCAGAGAGAGTTTCATTCTTACCACAGATAAAGCTTTCGTACTGTCTTACCAGGTTGATCTTTCTTGAGTCCTGGACTTCAGACGTACCTTCATATTGAACACAGATTGTGTCCCACATGGCTTTGGAGGTTTTCAGGTTCATGACAGAATGGTAGACTTCGTCAGGAAGAGCCATGGAGAGGATGGATCTGGCTTTGGTGTCGATAGCCACTTTCTTCTTATCTTCGTCAGTCCACATATGAATTTCCTTGGGAACCAACCTTTCAGGAATGGATGCTCTATTCTAAGTGCCTGGAACTTCAGGGTCAATTCTAACAGGAACATATGGACCATTTTCGAGATAATAAGGCATAGTAGGGTCTACACCTTCTAAGAAGAGTATCATCCTGTTTTTCCACAGATTAAAGTAATCTCTGGAAAATCTAAGGGGTTTTGCAAGAGAACCATTGTCAATGTAGTTTGTGTTTGTGTTAGTAGCCATTATGAGAAATAGCAAGGAAGAGAAAATATTAGTATAAGCAAGATCTTGTTTATGAGATTAAACAACTTGCTCTGATACCACTTTTTGGTCCTGGAGGGGTTATACAAGTTTGTAGAAAGGGGGGTTGAATACAAACACACAGATTTTACTTTTCTAAATTGTTTATTGATTTTTATCAAACAATTTACAACTTGTTGCGGAACAAGATTAAGGATTAAACCTAATCTAAACAAGTTATGAGAAACACTAAGTTTCTTACACTAGAACTAAGACAGAAAGGAGATAAGAATATTAAAGATAAATATTCTAACACAAAGAGTAAGAAAGAAGAAGATGGTCGAGCACTTCATTTCTGAAGTAGGGTTCTTCTTATATACTGCATGCATTTAATGCACAACAATATAACTTTACTGTTAGGACATTTAAGTTGTCCTAAATATTAGAAAGTTTTGTAAAGTAAAGGATTTGGGCATAATAGGCTTAGATGTGTAAATGGGCTTAGGCTTAAGTGTTGTAACAAAGGGGGGAGGACCATAAATAGGGCTTATCATGTAATATTGTATTAATAAGTTCATAATACAAAACGTAGCTCTCTAATCTTACATTGTTCTCTCTAGATTAGATTTTCTTTTTCTAATAAACAATTAGTCCTCTTCTACTACATCTTGTTACATATTATTTAAATTGTTGAAGATCATGGACTCACATTTACACGTGGCAGCAGCTGATTGGTTGCATGGTTTGACCTTTGTAGACAACCTTAGTAGCCGCATGATGTACAGTATAGAATCAGAGTTGGTAGTACGATCTTAGGCAAAAGGGATGTCCTTTCTGACATTATCGTACGGAGGCGTGCAAGGGAGGTATAACAAAAGTAACTTGTAGAGGAAGACTTCATGATCAGCGTTCGTTGAACAGTACTTTATCAGCGAGTGACAAAGCTCAGCGATTGTTGAAGTCTTCTACTTGTAACTTCACGTTGAGTGGACAAATCTTGTCTTCGCGGATATCCGCATCAGTTCATTAGAAGACTTGTCACTGGTTCTTGGGCTTGATCTTCGACTTCAGCGTAGAACCTTTGTTGACGTGAAACTTGTCTTCAGGGATCATAAGTAAACAACTAAACTATCAGCGATCATCAATAAGACTGAACAGGCTCAGGGCTTATGTTGATGAACAATGTTCGCTGAATGTCTAACTTAAAAGCGTGAGTTTCCTATCAGCGGTACTGTAGAGACTTAGTACTTATCAGCGATAGTGAAACTCTAATACATATTGTCTACTTACAATTTTCACTAAGTGTTTCTTAAAGGGTCATTATCAAATCACTGAGGGTTTGGATCAACACCTCTCCCCTGCTTGAGGATATTGCTGAAGCTCCTCCATCCTCTCTGCAAATAATTCCCGCTCTCCAAGCTGATGAACAAATATTCCCGGTCTCTATGAACGAGACTGATGAACAAGAAGAAGAACAAACGTTGTTCGCTCATACTTCTACACCTTCTCTACCACCTCAGCGGTCAGAAGAAGAAGAAATCAGAAGAAAAACAGTTATGATCCAACAACTTGAAAGTCAGCGACTCGTCCCTCCCACCGGCTTCAATTTTCTGACTCTTGAGAAAATAGCAGAAGTCCTCAAAGCTAAAAAGCTCCTAGATGAACAACGAAAGACTGAGCTTGATGATAAAGTTCTTGCTCTTGAAATTGCCAAAAGTTCGGCAAAGGTTCGAGACCTGAAATGCTTTCCCCACAGAGTCCAACAAGAACTTCTTAAAGAAGTTGGTAAGAAGAAGAAAAAGGAGTCAAACGTCAGCAACACCACTGTGGTCTGGTGCAAGAAGAAAGCCAACTTCAGTAGTTTACCAAGTAGAATAAAAAATGTAAACCTGAAGGGAAGAACTGTCAGAGGTGTTGCATTGATCGAAGTTGCAACGATAAGGGAAAACGGAGTGACTATGACTTTCTATCTCTCAGTGATTGATCATCTCGGTCTAGATTAATGCTTGGAGATCCGGGTTGCAATTCAGTGATCACGTTCAAGCTTTAAGCCTTGTGTCAAAAGATTTATCAATAAACTAATCGATCAAGTCTCCTCAGTGGTCGATTTGCCCCCTCCTCCAGCTCTCCGTCAAAATCAAAGTGCTCCAAAGAAGAAGAAGTCAACTTGATCTTCAGGGCCTGCTATTAGAAACGAGACAGGTATTGAATTTACTTGTGAAGCAGTGCTCGGTCCCAATGTTGATCTGTCAAGCCTCGACGTTTCACTGCCACCCGGTAAAGAATTCACAGCTGGTAAAGTGGTCAGTGAACCTTTCGGCATCTTTTTCTTGGAATACACAGGTCGCAAATGCTTTCAACGATGGCCAGAGTTGCCCATTGCTCTAGTGGAACAACTCAGAGACTTATTATATTGGTGTGATCAATCCAGGCTAGGAATGTAAATGAAACCTCAAATCTACAGAGAAACCAAATTGAGAAGAGAACAGGGAATTCAAGTCCCTGACTGGATGATTCCTAAGACTGACACCCTTGATGAACTTCTCTTCAAGGAAGAACCTAAATAGCTGATAGGATTTCTTGTAATTCTTCTATCTTATTAGCTGCTAGTTTTTTTGTACTTGTAAATTTTTTTCACTGTACTTGTAATTTTCCAGCTTCCCTTGTAATCTTGTATTTACGGAGTAATGAAAAGTTTCAGTGAAGTACTTTACTCCATCAGTACTTAAAAAGATCCCAGAAAACAGTAAATGGGACACGTATTTATGAGTCTTTTTTACCCTTATGTTTTTAACTTACCAATTTTCCTTTATTGCTTTGTCATCACCAAATAGGGGAGATTGTTGATCCAACCCCTTCAGTGATTTGATGATGACCCTTAGAATGACTTAGTGAAAATTGTAAGTAAACAATATGTATTAATGTTTTTCCATCTATGAAAAAGATACTAAGTCTGTTTAGTATCGCTGATAAAAAAACATATGCTCTTCAATTCACTTCAGTGATGAATGTACGTCAGTGAGACCTGAGCCTGTTCAGTCTCGCTGATGATCGCTGAATACTCATCATGTAATTGTTTGCTTATGATCCCTAAAGACAAGATTCACGACAACAAAGTTCAAAGTTGAAATCGAAGACCAAGCTGACGAACAAGTGACTAAGTCTACTAGTGACCTGATGCGGATATCAGCGAAGCCAAGACTTGTCCATTTCACGCGAAGTTTCAAGTATAAGATTTCAGCGAGAGCTAAACTTCATTATTCCCTGATAAAGATCAACTCAACGATCACTGGTCATGAAGACTATTCTACAAGCAACTTTTGTCTTATCTCCTTGCACGCTTTTGTACCATTTTTCAGAATGACATACCTTTGTCAAGGATCGTACAAACCACTCTGCCAACTACACTGTTCATCATGCGGCCAAGAGCATGTTTGCTAAAGTCAAATTCATGCAACCAAGCAAGTGTTGACACGTGTAAAGTTGTACTGACTTGCATTTAGTTCATACAGTATAAAAAGAAAACCCTACTTCATTTCTGAAGTGGCTCGTTCTCCTATCCCTGAACTCTTAGTGCCTTAAGAAAATTACTCTTAGTTTTCTTAACTTATTTCTATCTTTTTAGTGCAAGAAATCTGTGTGATTCTCTTAGTTTGTTTAGATTAGGTTTTATACTTGATCTTATTCCGCAACAAACTGTAAGTTGTTTGATAATATCAATAAACAATTTTAAAGACAAAAATATTGTGCTTGTATTCATCCCCCCCCCCCCCCCCCCACCCCCTTCTACAAACTTGTATAATCTTTCGGGACCAACAAAAGGTGGGTTAAATCTTTTATCAAGCGGTTTTCTTTCTCTCCCATTTACATGCAAAAACTTTTATGTAATCACGTGTTGTCTACTTGAGTGATTTTCTTATAAATATGTCAACTGGGTAACAGAGGCACACCCCAAAGTTCGACGGTTTTATGATTCCTGAAGCCGAGAACGGAGCTCTACCAAAGCTTTTCTATTCTTCTTATTCAGGTCTGTAGCAATTGAACCTTCTTGTTCTTCGTTTTATTTGAAAGTCTATTCATTAACGGTATCATGGAAGCTTCGTTTTGGTGATTTGTCTTCCATATTTTCTAGATTTCCAGCTTAAAAAATGCATGCACTTTGGGGCCTTTGAATCGGCAGTTCTTGCCCAACGTTACAAATCGTGACTGCTGCATCCTGTGGTTGGTATTCTTGGCTTAGGTGTGTTCGTTGTTTTTTCATTTGGGATATTTTTCTTAGTGCTTCTTCTTATAAGTGATGCTCTTGTACTTAGTTTTTTTTTGGCATTGATGTGTAGAAGGGAAGACTCTCTTTCATGTTGAATTCGATTGCTAATTATCCAAAGTGCATTCCTCCTATTGGAGCCTGCTTGGTTTTTAAAGTCTTGAGTGCTTATGTTTTAGAATGAGCGAGGAATGATTCTAATTGTGGTTGCAATTAAAGTGATGTTTTAACGGCCATTAATTGTTTTTGTACCATGTATGCTGAATTTACGTTTTTATCATTTTCAAGCTTTAAAAAATGGTTGTTTAGAAATTATGAACCATAAACTTGATCTGATGATGTTTGTCTGTTGCATAGGATGCTTGTGGTTGTGATTGTATTGTGCAGATGGTGGATGAAGAGACAGCAAATCATGAACCCAAAGATGATTGATTGTGTGGGTGAGGGTTTTGTTGGGGAAAATCAATATTTTTTCTTTGTCATTTGTTACTAAATTAATAGATGTCTTCTTATATGTGAAACATCTAATTTTCCCTTTAAAGGAGCCTTTATAAAGAGATGGGACAGGTTAACAACATATTGGTTGGTTTGGATTAGTCAATATGAGACTCCAACACACTTTCTTGAATGTAAGCTAAATTGTGTGTCTTAGGGGGTGTTTGAGATTGCTTATTTAAAACAACTTATGCTTTTACGTAAAAGTGCTTATTAGCTTATGTAGTGTCAAAATAAAGTTTTATAAAAAGTGTTTAGATTAGTTTATAGTGGTACCAAAACTTAATAAGTTAATAAGTTATTTAGGGGTGTTTGAGATTGCTTATACATGTAAAATAACCAAAAAAACTTATATGATGAGTTAGAATGACATGACTTATAAAAAACTGCTTATCAACGGTGACAAAATGAATAAGCAGTTTTTTTCTTTCCCATCCAAACACTAAAAACTACATATTAGCGGTGACAAAACGAAATAAGTCAATAAGCCCTTAAAATAAGTAATCCCAAATACCCCCTTAGTTGTGTATGAGTGACTTGGACTTGGTTACTTGTGTCTCTAATTTAATGTTACATATGATGGACTACAATATTATTTATTGAGCTTATGTTTTAAAAAATACTTCTATTATTTATTGGTTATCAACCAAAACTTAGGGGTTGTTTATCAAACGTTTACCTAGTCACTTACCTTATCAGATTAACATGGTAAGAACCAAGAATCTTACCCGATAAAGTGATGACAAAAACCAAAAGTTATACCATGTATATGTGGGTGATGATTTTTACTCGGTTAGTGCTTACCGAGTAAATTGTTTCATATGTTCCATTTTACTTATAATCGTGTTCATATTTAAAAGCTTATAATAGCATGTGAGCGTACTCCGATGAATTTATATGACCCGATTTTAAGACTGTTTATGTAATGGATACATTGCATCAGATCCCGTAGAACAAGCAAGCTTTTTACCCTCTAGTTCAAACATGTTTCAAGCATTTGCAATCAACTTTATGTAGATTATGGACCATGTGAGGAAACTTTGCAGAGCTGATCAACGACCGAGGCTAGCGGAGGGGTTCAAACATGTCTCGAACGATTCAAACTTGAACGTGTTGTATATTTGAGCGAAGTCGCTATGTCTCTTTGCCGACTAAGCTACATGCCCAAGGGCTTTTCATTTTGCATATACAGTAGAGTTTTACACCTTAACTCGCCTGATGCATTGCACGGGCCCGTTGCTAGTATATATATATATATATAGAGAGAGAGAGAGAGAGAGAGAGAGAGTGAGAGAGAGAGAGAGAGGGAGAGAGAGAGAGAGAGGAAAGTTTAAATGTGAACTCAAATTCAATTGTGAACGTGAGGACGAATCTTGGCTCTTCCATATCTATTGATCCAATGACTCATCTTAAATAGAGTTTTTAATTGAAATTATTAATTAAGGTGGTTGTGGGTAAAAATGAAAGATAATTTAAACTCACGCCTACCATATTTGACTTTTATTTTCTTTTTTAATTAAAACATTTTACCCCCCTTAAAGTTTAAAATAAATTATCTTAAAAATTACTAGTATTTTAATCAAACAAATTACATCAAAAAACGAGAATTATGTGCTCTTCGATATGACATCCATCTCGATATAGTTTTTTTGTTATTTTAACCGTTTTTACGTGAAATGTCATATATGTGTTATATTCATTATGAATAGTTATGTACGTTCAAGTGTTTACAACATCTCGACACCGTAAGTCCGTAACTCGACATCACCTTCTACAACACTTTCTTCAACGTCCTAAGGCATCGTGTTCTTCATTACCGTAACCCAACACCCATCGAGATGAATCGGGAACCTATTGAGTTTCGATTGTGAACCGAGGAACAAAAGAGAGTGCGTCACGTCTCCACACCTTCATGGGTCACTCATGTATTATTCTTCATGAAAAATGTATCATTCAGTATGAATAATACATCATTTAGGGTGAATAATACACGATTCATGAATTCGTGTATTATTCATCTTGAATGATGTATTATTCATACTAAATACTGTAACATCCCAAAATTTCTCGTGAGTAAAACTAACTCCTTATTCTTATTTTCTTATGGAATACTAAGACTTTTGTTCCTTATGTCCTAAATAACTCGTTGTGTGCTTTAATCTTGCTAGCTCGTACGTGATCACCTTTAGTATTAGGGTAAGCCATGCATGGGAGTTTTATGTGTGTATGTGTGTGCATGAACAACTCACGTTAGGGGACGGGGGCGTTCCTATCTCGAAAATCTTCGATGGAACAGCAGGTTGTAGGTCGGGGGCGACTATGCCGTGGCATAGTCGCGAAGGTCACAGTCGCGACCATGGGTGGAATCGGGACAATCGGACAGAATGTGGTACACGGGTAGCGACCTTGCCCCGCGACAATGCCCTGGGGAAAGTCGCTGGGGGCAAAGTCGCGAGTTTGGTCCGATGTGTAGCAGCAAATGCGGGATTTTAGGGTTGGGTTCCTTTCACTCGGTCATTTTTCCAGCTAGCTCGACCTCTCCTTCCCTTTGGAAATTTCAGCCCCAAACACTCCCTCTCTCCTCACTTATGTAAGCTAGGGTTTCAAATCTACCAATCCACCCACTTGGGTTGTAATTAAAGCAAGGAAGGAAGGAATCGATCTAGAGTACAAGAGCATTCAAGTCACCAAGTCTCCAATTCTAGAGTTTTCCAAGAGTGTAGGTTTTCACTTGACAAACCTATCAAGGTGAGTTTCTAGACTCACTAAGCTTATAAATGTTTGTGTGTGTACATTTCTTTTATAACTTGCTTATTTACTTATTATTTTATTACTCTTATGATATGTGACCTAATCTTTCCTTTTGAGAAGATTATGGTTTAAATATGAGGATGGTTTTAATTAGAGGAGGAATGAAATGGATGGGTGGTGTAGAAGGATGTTATGAATATATATACACCCTTTATTTCTTGTGATTCCAAGTATAAAAAGAACAAGAGTAAAAGCTAGGTTTGTAGCATTTGCAACAATATGATGATCTCATGTGTAAAATGATACTTTCATGATTATAGTCGTTTCTAACATCGTTATTTAAAGTAATTGAGGACTTGATGTTGTGTTGATATTGTGATGTCTTAATGGACTAAAGACCTAGTTTTGGTTGATGTCTTAATGGACTAAAGACCTAGTTTTGGTTGATGTCTTAATGGACTAAAGACCTAGTTTTGGTTGATGTCTTAATGGGCTAGAGACCACGATTGGGTTGATGCCTTATGATGAAATGATGTAACGTGCGAATGATCGGTAACGGATGATTATACATCTTATTCATATATTGTGTAAACAATTCTTTATTATGCAATTGCTATTTTGGCTAGGCTTTTGACTAACACTTCTTTGGTGTGTGTTGTGTTTAAGCAGGCCTTCCTAGTGGTGGTACTTCCCGGGGTTGAGGGAAGAGCAGAGAAGAGGGATAGCGTTTTTGGATGGACATAGTGGCGGGCTTTTGATGTATAGATTGACACACTTTTGAGAGCGAAGTAGCAACACCCGTATATAATCTGAACTTTTCTAAGTCTAGATTAGTAGGTTGTTGAACCTATTCTGCTCGATTATTTGTAATGTAAACGCCATGATAGTACTTCCCCTTTTTGGGTGATTTGTCCATGTCATTTAGTTTATTTACGCAAACTATTCAGGTTTAAAATTGCCCCAAATTTTAGGGTGTTACAAGTTGGTATCAGAGCAATGGTTTAAGTGAACTAGGTATGAATGTGAGATGCCTAGACTTAAACTGCATTGATTTAGGCGGTGAACCGTGAGATGGGTAGAACTCGTAAGGTAAGGCAGTCTTAGAGTTAATGTTAATGCATTAATTGAGAATTTCGATTGTGGTAATAGGGATTCTTACGTGTAACTTGTTCATAATTTCAATTAGCTACTGCTATTATGAATTCGTTGATACGTAAGCATGCCTGGAATTGCTATAGTTGTGAAAATTGATAAATGCATTGGTATGATCAGTTGTATGAATTTTGTACCATGTTACTTACCTTCACTTTGGATATGTGGCAGACAATTGATGGTTAACACTCGCAGTAGGGCGGATAGGCATGATGTCACGGTATCTACAGCCGATCACTCGAGGATAACGGCGGCGGAGGGACCCCCACTTAACACTAACTTGTTGGGTGGTGGACCCGAACACATACCTCGACGAAACTTGGAGTCGTCTGATCCTATCTTAGAGGAGGCAACGGCTGAGACCAGAATGATGGACCGAATGATGGCGGCCATGAACCGAGCTATGGCACAACAGCAAGAGCAGTTCTTGAAATTTATAGAGGATCGGGATGCGAGCAACCGTAAGCATGAGACAGTTGCCGAGAACATCCTTGTGACCGGATCTGGAGGAAATGAAATTCCCACCGACGGATTAGGAACTTTGGAAACCGTGCAAGCGGGGAAGACTTGTTCTTTCAAAACCTTCCTTAGTTGCCGAACGCTCGAGTTTAAGGGCACAGATGATCCGGTTGTGTGCATGAACTGGATAAGAGAAATGGAACAGGACTTCCGAACTAGCGAGTGCGGAGAGAATCAAAATTCTAAGTTTGGTTCGCAAATGTTAAGAGGGGCGACCCTCACTTGGTGGAACGTCTACTCCACCTCACTCGAGACTTCCGTTTTAGCCAAACTGAGTTGGCCAACGTTCAAAAAGAGGGTGTTAGAGGAGTACTATAATGAGAGGGCCATGGACCGGATCGAAGAAAGTTTTCGGAACATAAAGAAGGGTAACCTACCAGTGAAAGAGTACAACCGTTTATTCATGGATAAGCTGGGGTTGGTGGGGCATCTGGTCCCGAATGAGAAAGAGAAAATCAAGGCTTACATCAAGGGCCTTCCTTCGGACATGATGACAATGGTTCGAGTATCAAAGGCTTCCACTCTTCGTGAGGCAATCGAGGAAGCTCAGTTGGTTGAAGACGCGTACAGTCGGGACCGAGAAGTGACGAACCGGATCCCGGGAAAGAGGAAATGGGAGGGTAGTTCGAAAGCTTCCAAGAAACCGAGAACTTTCAGTAGAAACTACCGAGGGGCCGACCCTAGGCACGAAGCTAGATGGTGCCCCAAGTACCGAAGCAAGCATCATGGCCAGTGCAAGCCGGGCGGGGTGACTTGCTACAAATGTGGAAAGCTGGGGCATATCCGTAGCGATTGCCCGGACAAGGAAATTATTTGCTATGAATGCAAAGAGTCAGGCCATATTAGAAGCGAGTGCCCGAAATCAAAGACTGGGAGAGGTGGAGGAAAGAAGGTAGACCCTCCTAGGGCGACGGGACGAGCATTTCAGATGACAGGTGACGAGGCGAATGCCTCGACAAACGTAGTATCGGGTACGTTTCTCCTAAACTCCGTACCTACGCGTGTGTTATTTGACTCGGGTGCGAGTTTCTCGTTTGTATCGATCTCTTTTTTCAGAAGTTGTCTATGCCCACTAGTTGTTTAGAGGAGACTATAGTAGTAGAGATAGCCGATGGGGGACAGGTAGTGGTTCAAAATATTTTGCGGGGTTGTACGTTGGAAATCGAAGGAAAGAAATTCCCAATAGACTTGATGCCAATGGTGATCGGAGGATTCGATGTGGTGGTTGGAATGGATTGGTTATCCGATAACCAAGCCAAAATCTTATGTGCAAAAAATTTGATTCGCATACCTTCTTTGGAGGGAAATGGTGTGGTCATCTATGGTGAACGAAGAAAAGGAGACGTAGCAATCATTTCCATGTTAAAGGCACGGAAATGTTTAGTCAAGGGGTGTACGTCCTTCCTAGCATACGTAATCAATGCTAAGTTGGAAAAGAGAAAACTTGAGGGCGTGAAAGTAGCGTGCGAGTTTCCCGACGTATTTCCGGAGGACTTGCCGGGTTTGCCACCGGACCGGCAAGTGGAGTTCAAAATAGACTTGGTCCCGAGAGTGGCTCCGATAGCAAGAGATCCTTATCGATTGGCTCCATCCGAGATGCAAGAAATGATGGCACAACTTCAGGAACTATTAGAGAAGGGGTTCGTGAGTCCGAGTTCATCTCCTTGGGGAGCACCGGTCTTATTCGTGAAGAAGAAAGATGGCACTATGCAGATGTGTATCTATTACCGGGAATTGAACAAGGTGACCGTGAAGAACAAGTATCCACTCCCTAGAATTGACGATCTGTTCGACCAACTCCAAGGAGCGGGATGTTTCTCAAAGATTGACTTACTATCGGGTTACCACCATGTGAAAGTAAAAGAAGACGATGTTCCAAAGACAGCCTTTAGGACGCGATACGGACATTACGAATTCTTGGTGATGCCTTTCGGGTTAACAAATGCGCCGGCGGTGTTCATGGACTTGATGAACCGGGTGTGTCGACCGTTCCACGACAAGTCGGTCATCGTGTTCATTGACGACATCTTGATATATTCTAGAGACGAGGTGGATCACGAGCAACATCTTCGAGAAGTGTTGGAAGTCCTAAGAAAGGAGAAGTTGTACGCAAAATTTTCCAAGTGCGACTTTTGGTTGGAAGAAGTCAAATTTTTGGGTCATGTAGTCACAAGGGACGGCGTAAAAGTAGATCCTTCCAAAATAGAAACAATGATGAATTAGGAACCTCCTAAGAGTCCATCGGAAATACGAAGCTTCTTGGGTCTGGTGGGGTATTACCGAAGGTTCATTCAAGATTTCTCTAATATTGCTTCTTCCTTGACACGCCTGACGCGAAAGAATGTAAAATTTGTTTGGACGGAAGATCAGGAAACGGCGTTTCGGACTCTACAAAAGAAGTTGTGTGAGGCCCCGATTTTATCCCTACCCGAGGGGTCGGAGGACTTTGTGGTATATAGTGACGCGTCAAAGATGGGTTTGGGTTGTGTGTTGATGCAAAAAGGAAAGGTAATCGCCTACGCGTCAAGACAACTTAAGGAACACGAGAAGAATTACCCCACTCACGATTTGGAACTTGCAGCGGTAGTGTTCGCGTTGAAGTTATGGCGGCATTATCTCTATGGCACAAAGTGTACCTTGTACACGGATCATAAGAGTTTGAAGTACGTTTTCGATCAAAAAGATTTGAACATGAGACAACGAAGGTGGTTGGAACTACTAAAGGACTACGACTGTGAACTACTTTATCACCCGGGTAAGGCCAATGTGGTTGCCGATGCCTTGAGCCGTAAGGAGTATAGTGGAAGTCTCCGGGCGAGTCTCTCAAGGATTGAACTAGTTTCGAGTCTTATAGAGCAGATTAAGATGGCGCAAGCCGAGGCGTTGTTGGAGGAAAACCTCAAAGAAGAAGGGATGACTAAGCAAAAGTTACTCTTGACGGAAGATAGCCGTGGTATCAAACTATTCAATGGGCGGGTGTGGGTGCCTAAGATTGGAGGGAGCCGAGGACTACTCATGGATGAGGCTCATAAATCCAAATACTCCATACATCCGGGAAGCACGAAAATGTATAGAGACCGTAAGTTACACTATTGGTGGCCGGTGATGAAGTTAGACGTAGCTCGCTATGTGGAAACATGTGTGACTTGTTCTTTGGTAAAGGCTGAGCATCAACGACCGTACAGGAGCTTAAAATCGTTAGAGATCCCCGAGTGGAAGTGGGAAAAGATCACCATGGATTTCGTGACCAAATTACCAAAGACGGCTAGAGGCAACGACACCATTTGGGTAATAGTGGACCGTCTAACGAAGAGTGCTCATTTCTTAGCTATGCGGGAAGCTTCACCAATTGACAAACTGGCGAAATTGTATATCGACGAGGTTGTGTCGAGACATGGCGTACCCGTGTCAATAGTCTCCGACCATGACAGCCGGTTCACCTCTAGATTTTGGCAGTCCTTGCAGGAAGAATTAGGTACAAGAGTAAATTTGAGCACGACATACCATACACAAACGGACGGGCAAAGCGAGCGAACAATACAAACCTTGGAGGACATGCTAAGGTCGTGCGTGATCGATTTCGATGGAAATTGGGATACACACTTACCTCTAGTGGAGTTTGCTTTCAACAACAGCTACCACTCAAGTATTGGTAGAGCACCATTTGAAGCATTGTATGGCCGGAAATGGTGGACTCCGGTATGTTGGTTGGAGGCGGGAGAAAAACAATTTGCGGGTCCGGAAATCGTTCAACAAACGGCGGATAAGGTTAAAGAAATTCGAGAACGCTTGAAGGCGGCTCAAGATTGTCAAAAGAGTTACGCCGACAAGAAGCGGAGGCCGATAGAATTCCATGTTAGGGAGCGGGTAATGCTAAAGGTATCCCCTTGGAAAGGCTTGATACGTTTTGGAAAGCGTGGGAAGTTGAGTCCCCGTTTCTTAGGGCCGTTTACCATTTTGGAACGAATTGGTTCACAAGCGTACAAATTAGACTTACCGCCGGAGATGGATGGAATCCATTCTACCTTTCACGTGTGCTATCTACGCAAGTGTTTGGCGGAAGAAGGAGAGAGCGTAATACCATTGTCGGAGATCCGGGTGGATGACAACCGTTGTATCGAGGAACCCGAAGCTATTTTGGATAGAGCGGTTACGTTACAATGGAAGCACCACCGTGGTGCTAACGTGACTTGGGAACCGGAAGAAGTCATGAAGAGCCGATACCTCATTTGTTTTGCGTAGCTTGAAGATTTCGCGGACGAAATCATTTTTACAATTTGGGGAGAATTGTAACATCCCATAAAACTAACTCCTTATTCTTATTTTCTTATGGAATACTAAGACTTTTGTTCCTTGTGTCCTAAATAACTCGTTGTGTGCTTTAATCTTGCGAGCTCGTACGTGATCACCTTTAGTATTAGGGTTAGCCATGCATGGGAGTTTTATGTGTGTATGTGTGTGCATGAACAACTCACGTAAGGGGACGGGGGCGTTCCTATCTCAAAAATCTTCGATGGAACAACAGGTTATAGGTCGGGGGCGACTATGCCGTGGCATAGTCGCGAAGGTCACAGTCGCGACCATGGGTGGAATCGGGACAATCGAACAGAATGTGGTACACGGGTAGCAACCTTGCCCCACGACAATGCCCTAGGCAAAGTTGTTGGGGGCATAGTCGCGAGTTTGGGTTGGGTTCCATTCATTCGGTCATTTTTCCAGCTAGCTCGACCTCTCATTCCCTTTGGCAATTTCAGCCCCAAACACTCTCTCTCTCCTTACTTATGTAAGCTAGGGTTTCAAATCTACCAATCCACCAACTTGGGTTGTAATTAAAGCAAGGAAGGAAGGAATCGATCTAGAGTACAAGAGCATTCAAGTCACCAAGTCTCCAATTCTAGAGTTTTCCAAGAGTGTAGGTTTTCACTTGACAAACCTATCAAGGTGAGTTTCTAGACTCACTAAGCTTATAAATGTTTATGTGTGTACATTTTTTTATAACTTGCTTATTTACTTATTCTTTTATTACTCTTATGATATGTGACCTAATCTTTCCTTTTAATTAGAGGAGGAATGAAATGGATGGGTGGTGTAGAAGGATGTTATGAATATATATACACCCTTTATTTCTTGTGATTCCAAGTATAAAAAGAAAAAGAGTAAAAGCTAGGTTTGTAGCATTTGCAACAATATGATGATCTCATGTGTAAAATGATACTTTCATGATTATAGTCGTTTCTAACATCGTTATTTAAAGTGATTCAGGACTTGATGTTGTGTTGATATTGTGATGTCTTAATGGACTAAAGACCTAGTTTTGGTTGATGTCTTAATGGGCTAGAGACCACGATTGGGTTGATGCCTTATGATGAAATGATGTAACGTGTGAATGATCGGTAACGGATGATTATACATCTTATTCATATACTGTGTTAATAATTCTTTATTATGGAATTGCTATTTTGGCTAGGCTTTTGACTAACACTTCTTTGGTGTGTGTTGCGTTTAAGCAGGCCTTCCTAGTGGTGGTACTTCCCGGGGTTGAGGGGAGAGCGGAGAAGAGGGATAGCGTTTTTGGATGGACATAGTGGCGGGCTTTTGATGTATAGATTGACACACTTTTGAGAGCAAAGTAGCAACACCCGTATATAATCTGAACTTTTCTAAGTCTAGATTAGTAGGTTGTTGAACCTATTCTGCTCGATTATTTGTAATGTAAACGCCATGATAGTACTTCCCCTTTTTGGGTGATTTGTCCATGTCATTTAGTTTATTTTTTCGCAAACTATTCAGGTTTAAAATTGCCCCAAATTTTAGGGTATTACAAATACTGTATTATTCATCCTGAATATTGTATTATTCATCACGAATAGTGAATGAACGTTCACATTAGTTATTCATACTGAATGTGGACTCCTAGCGATGTGCATACATATTCATAAAGAATAAAACCAAGTCTCGGTTGTGAATCGGAAAACAAAAGAGAGTGTGTCATGTGTTCACACCTTCACGGGTCATTCATATATTATTCATCATGAATAATGTATCATTCAGGATGAATAATACAACATTCAAGGTGAATAATACATGATTCAAGTTTAATAATACATAAATCATGAATTCGTGTATTATTCATCCTGAATGTTGTATTATTCATTTTGGATACTGTGTTATTCGTCATGAATAGTGAATGAACGTTCCCATTTGTTATTTATACTGAATATGGACAGCAGGAAATGTGCATACATATTCATACTGAATATATAGCACATACATAGCATTTCACGTAAAAACGATAAAAATGAAGAAAAAACTATATCGAGATGGATGTCATATCGAAGAGCAAGAAATTCTCGGTTTTTTGATGTAATTTGTTTGATTAAAATATTAGTAATTTTTAAGATAATTTATTTTAAACGTTAAGGGTGTAAAAGTTTTTTGATTAAAAAAGAAAATAAAAAGTCAAAGATGGTAAGCGCTGATTCAAATTTTCATATTTGTCCGTAATCACCTCTCAATTGGTTTCATTAAGTTTTAACCATTGATTAGTTTTCTAAATCTTGATCAATAGTTGTGACTTGTCCTCATGTTCACAATTGAATTTGAGTTCCCATTTGAACTCACCCCTATATATATATATATAGGAAAGTTCAAATGAAAACTCAAATTCAATTGTGAACGTGAGGACGAATCTTGGCCCTTCCATCTCTTTTGATCCATTGACTCATATTAAATAGAGTTTTTAATTGAAATTATTAACTAAGGTGATTAGGGGAAAAAGAGAAGATAATTTAAACTCACGCCTACCATATTTGACTTTTTATTTTCTTTTTTAATTAAAAACTTTTACCCCCCTTAAAGTTTAAAATAAATTATCTTAAAAATTACTAATATTTTAATCAAACAAATTACATCAAAAAAACGATAATTCTGTGCTCTTCGAATGACATCCATCTCGATATAGTTTTTTTGTTATTTTAACCATTTTTACGTGAAATGTCATATATGTGTTATATTTATTATGAATATTTATATATTCAAGTGTTTATAACATCTCGACACCGTAAGTCCGTAACACGACATCACCTTCTACAACACTTTCTTCAACGTCCTAAGACATTGTGTTCTTCATTACCGTAACCCAACACCCATCGAGATGAATCGGTAACCTATCGAGTTTCGATTGTGAACCGAGGAACGAAAGAGAGTGCATCACGTCTCCACGCCTTCACGGGTCACTCATGTATTATTCTTCATGAATAATGTATCATTCAGTATGAATAATACATCATTCAGGGTGAATAATACTCCGTCGTCGCTGCTTCGCCGCCACCGCTGCTACGTTCCCTTAGTGGCTCTAAATCCCTTTGTGGCTCTAAATCCCGTTGTGGCTAAACCCCTTGTGGCTTCCTCCCATTACTGTGATACCATGGTCCTTCTCCCGGCCTTCTCTAACAAAATCCAAGATCTGTTTGTAGAAGCCTATGTTGATTTTGTCAAAGGCTCGGGAGAGTACTTGGTATCGTTAATGGTTGAAAGAATGTGGAAATATCGGAAACGACCGAAAGAATGTTTCCGTAATGTTCTCTGTATTCTTATTTTAGCCTCTGTTTTCAGGCATAAGCAGCTTTTAGGGAAACACAACCAAGTAGAGTGGATCATACCCACTTTCGTCAAGGAGAAAAGCTTCAAAGTGGCACCTTCCCACTTTTTCTCTTACCGTCCGGCTATGCTTATGCAAGAAAGTAAAGGAATCAATATTTTGATTGCCTTCAGTTGGAACTGTTGGGGACTTGTCCTTGCGGTGGAAAGACGAGCTTACGAAGCGGCTTATCTGAGTCACTTTCGTTTTTATCTTGTCATTAACTTTATGGTGTATTTCAGTCCTTTCATTTCGCTTTGTATTACTTTGTTATGTAACGTTTGTTTCTTTAATGATAGGATTGTTCTGTTCGGGTGACGGTTAGGCCGTTGCACGTTCGTGACGCAATCATTTCCATTAAAAAAAAGACTGTGAAAGTATTGTGAAGGTAAACATTCACAGTGTTTTTG
This sequence comes from Saussurea involucrata, assembly GCA_033807775.1. Lineage (NCBI taxonomy): Eukaryota > Viridiplantae > Streptophyta > Magnoliopsida > Asterales > Asteraceae > Saussurea > Saussurea involucrata. The sequence continues at coordinate 88,491,554 of CM066320.1, read as the reverse complement.
CTGTGAAGGTTCGGTGTTTTGCTTACCTTCACAATGAATCGTTGTGAAGTTTTAGAGTTATTTTGTGGTCTCACGGTCTTACGAAAACAGGTTGGTCTCACGTGAACCTAACCCTATATATATATATATATATATATATATATATATATATATATATATATATATATTAAAAGTTAGGCCATCAGTACCGCTCCGTAGAAGCCCTCAAGCGCCACATCAGCTTTTCTCCTAACCCTCTCCTCAAGCCCTCAAGCCCTAAAGACCCGTAGCGCTACCCTCAAGCCCTCTTGCCACCTCATTTTTTTAATTCTTTTATTTATACATTTAATTATTTAACAACATAAAAATATTTATATATTTTTTAATAAATAAAAATAAGATAAATAATAAAAAAAATTCATATCATTCATTAAAAATAAAAATTACAAAATAAATTTAAAAATTACAAAATAAATTTAAAAATCTACTCGTCGTCATTGTTGGGAATTTGGATACGCCAAATATGTTCGACCAAATCCGACCGAAGGTTATTATGAGTGCCTAGGTTTTTGACTTCTCGAACATTTGCCGCGCGTTGTTCCTCACTAATTTGGGTTTCGATATCATCCGTGAAAAGGTCGTTTTCATCGCCACCACAAATAGCATGGTATTCGTCTTCGAGTATCATATTGTGTAATATGACACAAGCGTACATAATGTTTGCCAATCTTGTCGGTTCCCATCCGCGTGTCGGGTTATGAAGTATATGCCAACGTTGTTTAAGCACGCCAAAAGCTCGTTCAACATCTTTACGTGCCGATTCTTGCGCGGACTTGAACTTTTGTCGTTTAGGGTCCTGTGGGCACGTAAATGATTTTACGAAAGTAGCCCATTCCGGATATATCCCATCCGCTAGATAATATCCGTGCTCGTAGGTGGCTTCATTCACCTCAAAAGGGCAGTCGGGTGCTTTTCCATCATATACATCATTCAAGATGGGCGACTGATTGAGAACATTGATGTCGTTGTTGGAACCGGCAACACCAAAGTATGCGTGCCAGATCCATAGATCTTGAGAGGCCACTGCTTCTAGCATGATTGTCGGGTGCTCATGATCACCTCTCATGAATTGACCTCGCCATGCTACCGGACAATTTGCCCACGCCCAGTGAGTACAGTCTATGCTTCCGAGCATGCTGGGAAATCCGTGTTTAGCTTCATGCGCGGCGTACAGCTTCTGAATATCAATAAAAGTAGGCTTGCGTAAATATTTTTGACCACACAGTTCAATAATACTTGTGCAGAATTTGTACAGACAATCTTGTGACGTTTTCTCTCCCATACGGATGTACTCGTCAAGTGCGTCAGCAGCTACTCCATACGCCAATTGCCGAATAGCGGAAGTACAATTTTGTATCGGAGAAAAACCTTGTTTGCGTCTGCCGTCCAACCGAAGTGTAAAATACGGATACTCTCCTTCTAAATCTTCAACTATTCGTTCGAATAGTTGCTTGCTCATCCTGAACCGCCGCCTAAACATATCCGATGTATAAACCAGGTTGTTGCCAAAGTAGTCCCGCATAAGCCGCTCGTTTGCAGCTACTCGACCTCTTTCTATGTACGCGGCCCTCTCTCTTGTTGACGATGAGGCGGTGCTACCATAAATCCATTGTGCAGCCTGTCGAAAAACTTTCCTTTGTAGATTCAACAACTCGTCGGTGTCTACGGATGATGATGATGCGGTCGGTGAACCGGGTTGTGGCGAATCCATATTGTTTAAAATATAGAGAATGGAAGAGAATGAGAGAGTTGTTTTGTGTGAAAAATAAAATGGGTTTTAGGATTATATATATAGTGTGATTAAATTGGATTTTTTTTAAAAGTAGCCGTTGCAACGACTTTATTTTTAAATTATTAACAGAAAATTAAAAAAAAAAAAAACCATTAAGGTTTCTCGGGTTTTCAAACCCGATTGCCAAGCCCGAGCCTCAAGCCCGCAGCCCCCCTACCGCTACCCGCTGGAGCCCTCAAAGCCCGCATGCAAGCCCGCATGCGAGCCCGAAGGCGATACTCATGGCCTTAGGAGCCACTTATCATGAGCAGGGTCATCCCCTTGAGGACGGATCGGATGTAAACCCAAGACCAATGAGAAATAGGGGGCCCAACTTTTTTTTATATATTAATAGTAAAAAGAATTAGTAAATAAAAGAATTTCGTATTAAATTTGGACCCAAACATATATCAGTTAGTTATATTAAAAAAAAGTATAATATTAATTATTGTGTTTTAAAAGAATTTATCCTGTATCAAAATTTAATTTACTTATTTGAATAACCTTTTTTATATTTTGCATGGGGCTTATAAAATATCAAGAACCGGTGTGATTGTAACCTAGAAAATCCATATAAGTCACAAAACAGATCGATCAAACGAGTTGGGTATCGAGTCAATAGGTTAAATTGAATCGTTAATCTTCTTTTGTCATGTTTATCTTAATTTCGTGGATAACTCTCAATTACGAAAACTATAGTTAAAATTATAATAGGTTACACGTTTTTAATTTGTAGCTAAAAGATATAATTTATCGATTATCAATAAAAAAAATATTTTAAATAGACCCGTTTTAACATTAATAAAATAAAATTGTCACATCTAGATTGTAAGATATATTTTAATATTTCATGTAAATAATTCTCAATAATTTAATTAAATTAATATTTTATTTGGAATTTGTAAGATATAGTAGTACCATTAAATATGGGTAGGTTGGAGCCTAACTAGATTTGTCACTATTTACTCTATCTTCATTAATGGGTTTGCCTAATAACATGACATTGCCTTCCATCCAAGTTTTGTATACTTCAACAATGGATCCCACTTCCCCCTAATCACACTTCCTCCTCTCTTTTTTACATACCACATTTGCTTTCATATGTAATTTCATTTTTAAATTTAATATGTAGTACAAATAAAACTAACAAAAACCCTATGAATTATAACCATTTTTAAAGCAAACAATGTATTAAAAACCAAAGAAATATACAAGAAAAAAAAACACATAATAATTCTGCAAGAAGCATAACAACCTTGAAATAAGATAACATGAAACAAAACAAACCTAACTAAACAGACAAAGAAGGAAAAACAACACAAGAAGCATGATCATCTCCAGCCTTATCGTCAAGTTACCAACGACCAAAAACACTCACGATTCTGATTATATTTACAGGTGGCAAATAGGTCAGGTTGGATTGGGTTCGGGTTCAACTCATTTATTAATTAGGTTGAAAATCTCAACTCAACTCAGCCTGCTTAATTAAATAGGTTGAGATTTTCAACCCAATCCAACCCAACCTGTTACTTAAATGGGTTGGTAGTAGGTTGGCTTGTTTGTGATTCCCTCAACCCAACCTGTTAATTAAATGGATTGGACATGGATTGACCCATTTAACTTTAAAATTTTAAATAAATAAAAATGATTAAACTATTTAATTTCATAACAAATACAAATAAAGTGTTCAGAGTTTGAATAAAACATAAGTAGAAAACCCCAAATGCAAATAAAATGTTCAATGTTTCAATAAAACACAAACACAAAGTCAAATAAATTGTTCAAAGTTTCAAAGGTGGAAGGGCTGCAACCATGGAAGTCAAACCTGGTTGTGGATGGTCATGAACAGTGGACTCGTGATACACTGCAACCGTGGAAGTCAAACGTGGTCGTGGATGGTCGGTGGTCGTGAAAACAGGTTGACATCGATCGTCCTGGAAGGGCGGAGGCGTCGGGTGAAAACAGATATTCAATTATTAATTATAATTAAATAATGATATTTAATTAAAATAAAATAACATTATATAGTAATATAAATGGGTTGAAAATGGGTTGAAAACAGATGGACAACCGGTTAAAATCAAGTCCAAAATTTTAACTCACCCAACCCATTTGCATAAATGGTTAAGTGGGTTGACCTATATAACTTAAATGAATTGAAAATCTCAACCCAACCTACTAATTTTGAGTTGAATTCGGATTGAGTTGACGAATTGAATCACTTTTTGTCGCCCCTAATTGTATCACAATCAATAAAACCCCATCTGATTAAAACATTTAAATTAAACTTGTTGGGGGCGGAGTAATACTACCTTCATTTGTATTAATTAATGGGCAAATACGTAAATTTGGGTTAAAATATTTTGTAAAAATGATGTATTTTTTATTTAATAATTTATGATATTATGTTGTTTTTTTATGACGGGTGAAATATATATTTTTTCAAACGTATTATTATATTGATATGCATACATATATATATATATATACATATTATTAAAATAGTATATTATAGTAAATTTGTAGATCTAAAAGAATGTGATTTGCCTTCCATCTAAAGCAAAAATATTTTTTTTGACCCAACGATGGTATTATTCAAACGGAAATAATCATAATTTTTTATGAAAACCGTCATTTTATCATGTGAGATGGATAATAGATTTACGTATATTTTCAAGTAAACTATACTATACTTATACTTGTTTGGTTTTCGAGATTATCCAAACGATTTTTATTTACTTAAAACTGTTTAAATACATAAGGTGTGAGTCATATAATCGGTTTTTTAATTTCACTTTGCCAAAAACATGTTCATAATCAAATGTTAAAAAATGTCGTTTTGAATATCTTTTCTTAAATTTTTTGAGTAAAACCAAAATAATTATTTTTTTCTTTTGATAGATAATTCAATATTTTGTTCAAAAATTAATAAATGGATGGTATGATTGTCATTAAATTGACTCTAAAAGTCATGGCAATAAATTATGGGGAATTAAATGAAACTCAATCAGAGTTATGCATCTGATGCTTATGTTGATGTACTACACAAATAGCAACATATTTTACCTTAGTTTTATTTGGGAACCTTCTAAAAAATCTTAATGGACTATTGAGTCCGAGTGATTAAGTATTTTCACAATTATTGGACTTCTAAAAATCGATTAAACAGATTTCTTTGACCTACTAAACTGGTTAATGTGTTAAAATCATAGTGAGAGTCCAAAAAGAAAAAACCAACGCACATTTAGGTTTTGAATGATTAACTCATCGTATATTCTAAAACCGATTAGTTAGTTCATTTAATTAGAACAAATGAAGTAAAATGAATAAATTATCTTCATTGGCTATTCTAAAAGCATACAGAAGTTGTGTTGAAAGCATAAATATATTGCATACAAAAGTAGTGTCAAAAGCCCAAAACCTTAAACAGATGTGTACAAATTAAAGTTTGTCCATTGAATTTACATATTAGAGGGCCGTTTGGCAGTTGCTGAACGGTTTAGTGCAGAATGATTAAGTGGGCAGAATGATTAAGATGTTTTATGATATAGTGCAAAATGAAATATGGTTGTTTGGTAATTGTTTAGAATGAAATCAGGGTGTTGAATGGTTAAGGGAGCCCTAGGATACTAAATCATTCAGAGGGTTTTTGAACCATTAAGATACATACATTTTCTTTACCAAATGGGATTTACCTCTTAGCGATTCTGAGGTTGCCTATTAATGGAACCATTAGTAGGTAAACAAACAGCCCCTTAGACTCATACGAAATAAAATTAACACCAACAATACTTGGCAAGAGCTGTAAATTGTAGCAAAACAATGAACATGAAAGCATAAAGCATTAGGGGTGCTGGAGAAATCGAACTTGATAAAAAAAATGGTGGGGTTCCATCATCGCCTCCTCACCGGGCGCTAGAGATGAATGGGGACTAGTAGGAGCCTGGAGATGACATTTGGGCAACAGTGGCAATGGGGGATGCAATGATAGGGCTGTAATGATAGAGGCTACAATGACAAGACGGGTTGAATATTAGGTCTCACGTTTGAAGCCCCATTATATTATTTTTGTTAACTATAAAAACGCATACCACAGGGGCAAATTTGGAATAAATGAACTGTAGGGACGATTTTCGTTATTTTTTACAAACCACAGGGACCAAAAGTGAGGTTTACTCAACATTTTTTCCATCAAAACTGCTCAGATTACTTTTTAGGTAAAATGATCTATTTAATTTGTTTTAGATTGTCTAGGGATTATTATGTTCAAAAAACTATTAGGACTTAATCACTCAAAATCAATACATTGGGTATTCTGGAAATTTCCTTAACATTAAACATTTTTTCCATCCTAGTCGGTTACATGTCACTTTTTAGATAAAAAATATACACCTAGGGGGTGTTTGGGATTGCGTTTTGAGATTGCGTCTCTGTTTCTCCTTATCTCGTTTCTCCGGCCCAGAAAAGCATCTCTCCATCTGCTTCTCAAAAAACTCCGTTTCTCATCCCTGGAACGCGATAAGCAATTTTTTTTTCAAATCCAAACACCTCCCACCGGCGTGGAAACGCAATAAGGAGAAACGGAGATCCAAAACGCAATCCCAAACACCCCCTTAATTGAGTATAGAAAGTGCAAGTCTTTATTTGTTTAAAGATATTGTCAAGACTTAGTTGCTCAAAATTGTAAAGTGTATGAGTTTTTATAGGGCTTTTTCGTTTTTTGTCTATACTACTTTATAAAGCGTTTTTATTAAAGTCGTAACCTCTTATAAACAACCACCAAAGCTTAAGGTACTACCTTCCTAAGCATCATTTTTTAAAATCTCTTAATTACAATATGATAAGCACCTTGTACAACTTCTCAATATCTTTAAAAATCAATATCTCTCTTCCTTAGTTGATTTTCCTAAAGCTACTACTGCTTCATCTCAGACGTCCATCCTTCTTATTTCTCCAAAGCCACTAGTTCTTCTTCACACACGCTTCCCTCCCAAATTTATTTTCCCAATGACAATTCAAATATCTCTACTTCTTTACCTCTAGATCATATATATCAATAAACATTAGGGTTGTTATCCATCCTTTTTGTTAGAACCATAAATGTCCTATTAATTAGAAAGTTATATAAAGAATTATAGAGTTATTTATTTATTTGTAAAAGCCTTAATAATGTTTAATGAGCTTAGTTTTGCTTAATGGGCCATGGGCTTGAAGTTTAAGCCCTAAGTATTTAAGGTTTCCTTTGTTTAGAAATTAGGTAAGAATGATTGATTATCAATTTGTGCGTTAATAGAGATAGAAAGTGTTTTACATTCAAACCTATTGTAACTCTCTTAATCATACAATACAAAGAAAAACATTCGATTCAATACATTTTTAATTGTTAAACTGGGATCTACACTTTTGAAAATCGATCATATCCATCCTTTTGCTCTTCAAGCTAGCTTCTCTTCTTCAAGATTCCATCGAGGTAATCCATTTTCTAAACTTTGTATCTGTTGCTAATCCTCTGTTCCACGGAGATATTTTTTATCCATTGTTGCGATTTATGATGCTAAAGTTAGTTTTGTTTTTTATTTTATATGTCCAACTTTGATAACTTGGTTGATGGTTCGAAAGTGATTTGTAGTTAAGGTTTCTAGCAATGGGTACCCATAGTCTTTTCTTCTAGTTGTCCTATGTGTTCGTGTCTACTGAGTACTGACAATATATGAAATCATTTTGAATTCAACTTCGATTCAACTTTTGTATGTGTGTTCTTTAGATCCCATTTGAAACCATTTTGCACAAAAGAAAAAAGGACAATGTTTCTTTAAATTTTTCTTGGTTGCCAATGTTTAGATTTATTTGTACTTTTGGACCAATTAATGTGGTTTGAGTGTCCTAGAGATCTATTCTTTAGTCCCATTTAACGTTTAAATGTCACTTTTTATGGGTTTCAAACTTTCTTGAATGGTATTTGGTATTTGGTATGCATTTAAACGGTCTTAACGATCTATGTATGACTTTAAATGTCACTTACCCGAGTAATAGGACTCCCCTTCTCTCTGACGGATTCTTTTATCGTTCTTTTTTGCTCTTCAAGAATCTCCACTTCCTTACCCGAATCGATCCATCGAGGTAATTAGTTTTCCATTTCTTAAGCTCTATGATGTATTAGCATCTTATGGTATCATTTGTCATCTATAGGTGGACTTGTAAAAACCTAGCATACCCGTTCCATCCTTCTTGTCCTTTTCATATCCATAGAGCTCTCATTTTGGTTCTGGTAGTGAGATCAACGATAAAATTCAGGTCGTTGCAGAAGAATACATGGCTTCTCTTGTTTTCGTACCCACTGTGAGTTGTCTTTTTTACTTTAATTTCCATATGTGCAACAAGATGTATAGGGGCAAGGGAATTGGGTGAGTATCTTAGAATGTTCTCAGTCCAATCTACCATTGTAAGATATCTACAAGGGTTCAAAACTTGTTTTCAACCTAGTAACTCATAGCAGTTCAACTAATATTTAAGTTCAATAGTTGCATCTCATACGTCTATATTTGAAATATGTTTGTTTACTTGGGCATTTGTGAACATGAAACAGGTGGAGTTTTTCGTGAAAGGGGTAGGTGAAGTATCAACCAAAATTGCTTCCATTGCACAGAAGCTTCTTTCGTCTCCGCTCACGATGGTTTCTCATCGAGATGATACATTGTTTTGTTCGTTTTGGGGTTTTCATTCCATATATTATTTTAGTTTTGTTGAGTTTTACTTATATTTCATGTTATGACACTTACAAACTTACCAACCTACGGCTTGGTTTGCAACAAATTCCAGTACTTCTAAGGCTGGTTAGATACAAAAGAATAACTAATGGCATTGGAACCTATTATTGTGAGATTATCCATTTGTAATTTCGGTTGGTGTTATGTGGGTGTCTGTGCAATGAAACTATGTTTCACTTTGAAAGTGCGACAAGAGCATTCCACTGTCTGTTGTAACTATGAATGTGTCCAGCATATGTGCTTCATGAAAATTGCTAGGGTCCTGCAAATGTGGTTCATTTTTTATATTTGGTACCCACTTTAATATTCATTTTAAAGATGTAAAAAATTGATTGTATTTGTGTGTGTGCACATATATGTATAAATGTAAATGTCTTGGTTTAAAGTTGTTTCTTTTGTACATGCAAAAGTCACACAAGCAATAACGACACGTGAAGGAACAAGGAATTGGTTGGATATCCTATTGGATGTAATGGCCAATATAATCTCTAGAGTTGGTGTTTATGGAATACTTGAGAACGCCCATAAAGCTTCCTCTGTTTGGCAGAAATATGCATGGCCTATTGGTTGATATCAATAAACAAGGACTATTCACATCTAAATCAATATACAAGGACCTTGCAATATGCAAGCATGTTGTGGATAAAAGTCGGTCCAATTAATAGATATCACCATTGGTTATTTTTTTAATGATGAGTTGAAGTGTGTTTCTATAAAAGCCATATATGATATGCATTACTACTTTATTTATCACATTGTATTAAATGATTTAGTAAAATTATTTTAACTTATCTCTAAATGACTAGTAGGGACAAAAAGATTTTGGCAAAAAGAACCTGATACAAAAGAGAAACTTGCACCAAAATCAAATAATACACGCGCAGGTACGGAGTTTATGTGGGACGTACTCGAAACACGTTAGTCAATGCCTTGGCCTCCTCGGTGTTCATCTTAAAAGCTCGACCCGAAACTCTTGGAGGGTTCTTCTTCTCTTAGCTCATGCCTGTCTTCAACTTCGATCAATCCTTTCTAAAGTATCCCGGAGTCTTGCACTCGAAACACACAATCCCTTTCACCGGGCAATCCCTTATGGGGTGGTCAGTTTTTTCACACATGGTGCAAGGAATGGGGTTAGAATTTCAAGTGCCGTGATGCTTGCTTCGGCACTTCCTGCACCACCTCGCCTCTCAGAGGTTTTCAAAACTTCTCCCTCCAACAAACGGCCAAGACCTCTTGGAGGTCCGGGGTTTCTCTCCCATCTTCTCTTCTCTCCTACAACCACTCTCTCCTCTCTTCCTTGGGTATATACGTCCTCCATTGTAATACCCGGATTTTTGTACGTATATTTTGGGGTTTTAAATAAATCTCCGACTTTAGAATAAATCTTAATCGATACCTCTATGTGGTTAAGGTTGGTGTTAAAAAAACATAAGAAAACTCATTTTCTAGCAAGCATTTATTCGCACGAGTGAAGGTGGGCAGAAATCTTTCTACCAGCATTTCTTCACGCCAGTGAAGAAATACTTCACACCAGTTAAGAGGGGCACACCTGCACCCCTTTAAAATCTGACTTTTGTCATCTTTTCCCTATTTCCCTCATTTCAACTCCCACCTAATCATTCTCCTCTCTCTATCATTTTTGGCCCAAACATTCTTTACTCAACCAAAATCAAAATCTTTAAGAGTTTTAAGAGATTGGAAACTTTGGATTCAAGCTTTGTGGATGGAAACTCAAGATCTTCATCTTCTCTCACTACCTATCACCATTGTTGACTTAGTTTGTGGGACTTTTTCCGAAAAACTATTTGCTTTGGTTGTGATCCACATAAAGTTTTAAGAGGTGGGTGTGGATGGATCTAAAGCCTTCACCATTTGGAAGTAGGGATTGATTGGGAACCTAGGTTTAATATAACCTAGCAAGATGAGTTCAAGTTGCCTTGTGAAAACTATGTATATGCCAAAAACGTCTATTTTAATGTATTAGTATATTTTCCTTGATGTTTATCAAATGTGGTCATTATTTGTCAAGGTTCACATTTTTGTATAATGGGCTTACAAAGCTTGTGAAATGCCCGTATTTCGGACTTTTGGACATTTGATAAATAAATCATATTAGTATGCTTCATTGATGATTCAATGTACAAATGGAGGCCAGTTGACGTAAATGCGCTTTTAGTGTATTTGATTTTATAAACCGTTTGGAAATTGCATGTCATTCTGTTATGAGGCATTTTGGAAATATAAATAACATAATTTCATTTGGAAAACGATTTGTTCCAAACGACGGTGGGTTTTCAAGTCAATCACACTTTTGGTCGTTGTGTTTGCATAACTGATAGTCCCGGAATCAATCAACAATTTAAGATTTAGAGAGAGATTGAGATATGGAAGCCATCCTCATATTAGATTTAAGACTTGAAGTACATGGAGGATGACTCTCTCTCTCTCTCTACAATTAAGCTCTCTACATTGTGCACTCATACAAATGAGCTATCTAACACATTATATAGCCAAGCCCAAGGCCCACTAAGCACTAAGCCCAAGCGCATATACAACAACAAGGCCTTTACAAAACTTTCACAATTTAGGACATTTTTGGTCCTAATAATAACCGTTGGTTAAATGTGTTTTATTGTTTATTGTATATTAAACTAAATTGTTGAGTTTTTGGCTCGGTTTTGTCAAAGATGAGTCTTGGGGACATTTGTCCGGTTTTAATAGCCCATTCTGGAGCGTTTATTGCATATCATTCGAGAATTACATGTTTTGAGTACTTTGTCTATTCAATTGGAGTCATGTAACGTTATAGACTGTAATGCAATGGATCCATAGGGATAGGAGTTAGTCTTTATTGTTTTTGTTGATCCAAACTCTCTTAGTGATTTGATGAAGAACCCTTTGTACTTTGTGAAAATTACATTAACTATTTTATGTATTCAATGTCTCAGCATCAGCGATCATTCACTGAGTATGTTCAGTGATCGCTGAGTGCTTCTTTTGTTAACAGTTTATGTAACCCCAGAGGACAAGCTTCACACTGAAAATAAACTCATCACTAAAGTCGAAGACAACTCTACTCATGTTTTGAAGTGGCATTCAGTGAAACCAAGACAAGTCTACAATATGTGATAACTCAAGAACAAAGCTTCAGCAAGGCCATACCCGAGGGTTTGGTGTACTCTCTAATGGTACAACAACCTTCAGAAGAGTCGCATATGTTGAAGGACTGAAGCATAATCTTCTTAGCATCAGTGAGCTGTGTGACAAGGATAACAAAGTGATTTTCACTAAGGAATCCTGCTTTGTCACTGATAAAAAGGAGAAGATAGCTCTCAGCGGACACCATATGGAAGATGTTTATGTTATAAACATGGACTCTACAACCACTGAGAACTCCTGTTTCTTCTCGAAAGCCTCATCTGATGTCAACTGGCTATGGCATAAGAGGCTCTCCCATCTCAACTTCAAGACACTGAATACTCTTTCTTCAAAGGAGTTGGTCACTGGTCTACCTCGACAATCATACGCTAAGGAGTCTCTATGTTCAGCGTGTGAGAAAGGGAAACAAACCAAAGCAAGCTTCAAATCTAAGCAAGTTTCCTCAGTGTCATCTCCGCTACAACTTCTCTATATGGATTTGTTTGGCCCTGTTAACAAACAATCCATCGATGGAAAGAAATATACATTAGTCATAGTAGATGAATTCTATCGCTATACCTGGTGATGTTTCTTCGTTCTAAAAGTGACACCCCTGAAGAACTCATCACCTTTGTCAGGAAAATGGAAGTCCTGAACAACATGACCGTTCTCTCAATAAGGAGTGATCATGGGACTGAATTCAAAAAAATTCTCTTGATTCCCTCTTTGAAAGTAAGGGTATTTCTAACAACTTTTCCTCAGTGAGAACACCGCAACAAAATGGAGTCGCTGAAAGAAGAAATCGAACTATCATCGAAGCTGCACGTTCAATGCTCAGCGATTCTCATCTACCTACTCAGTTTTGGGCAGAAGCTGTCAACACTGCTTGTTTTACTCAAAACAAGTCGTTGATTGTCAAAAGATTCAAGAAGACAGCCTATGAACTCTTCCATGGGAGGAAACCTTCAATTAGCTTTCTTCACATCTTTGGATGTCAGTGTTTCATACTGAAAAACAGAGATGCTGCTATCCCAATTAACAAGTAATATGAATCAAGATCTGTAGAAATCTCTGGTCATCTCTCATTAGAATCAAGAACTTGTTACATCAAGAAGAGAGAAAACTCACAGAGAGTTGTAAGATGAATCTTTCCAAGTGTTAGTCAAAATATCAAGATCTAAGCCTTTTATACCTAGACTTTCAACTTTAGTTACTTTGACTTTGACATCTATCACCCTTACTTTGACTTTTTACAAGGCATTTGACTCTTTACATTTATACAAATATACATTAAATATTGAATACATTTTATGCACTAACAATCTCCCCCTATGGATTCAAGATTTAAAAAATTGATGACGATAGTCTTCAGCTCTTTGTTATCTTCAGATCTTCAACACTTTAGCTCTTTGAACAAACTTCCTCTTCTCTTTGAAGTAACATCAATCTTCGAAAGATAATTCTGAAGAATCTTCAAATAAGCATTGTCTTCAGAAATCCAATCTGACTGCTTTAGTCTTCAACTTCTTCAAAATCAAATAGTTATCAAGGTCTCGAAACACGAACTTCACATCTTTGCGGTGTTGGTCAAAGTCTTAAAAAATAAAATCTTCATCTTCTTGAATCTTCGCATCACCGATCTTTGTAACACGAATCTTTGAAACATTCTAGCACGGATCTTTGCATCTTTGAGAAATATCTTCAGTCTTTGAACATGAAATGGCTTTTGAGCTTTAACGGGGTTTTGAGCTTTGAGAAGCTTTGAATATCTTGAACTGTGTATCTTCACTTCTTCAACAATGAACATCTTTGAACTTTGAATCTTTGTCGAATCATCTCGAAACATCTTGAAACATCATGAACTTTTTAAGTCGAACTTCTTGACTTCAACAAGAACTTCTCTTTATCTTGAAATTGAAACTTTCATATCATCTCCCCCTTTTGATGATTGTGAGCATCATGATCATCAAAATTCTTTTCAATTTAGCAGGCATCGGGTCGGGTCGGTCGGGTTCGGCCCAAAAACCCACCACCCGATCGGGTTTCGGGGCTAGAGGAGATCACCCGAAATCCGTCCGATATAAACATCGGGTTTCGAGTTTCGGGGCTATCGGGGCCGGATCGGATCGGATCGGGTTTCGGGGTTGGGCTGTTTTTTTGGGCTGTTTTTGGGCTGTTTTTTGGGCCAACATTATTATATATGTTCTATTGAGCAACTGTTACTCGGTTTTGATGCATTTTTTTCCTTGGAAATGCTAAGATTTCATATATCCAAAAGTCAAGATGTATGAAGGGAGTATAAATCGCACATGCATGCAAGAAAAAAAAGGTTTATTTGACCAAAATGTAAGCTTCTTTTGACACTTTGAACCATGGACACGAATGATGTAATCTTTAGGAAATATTAGTATTAAGTATACATATATTTTATTTAAAAAATTAATTTTTTATTAAATTTCGGATATTTCGGGTCGGATCGGGTGGGAAAACCCAGACCCAACCCGATCCGTTATATTTCTCGGATTTATCGGGTTCGGGGTAATCGGGTTCGGATGTATCGGGTTCGGGATTTTGGCCTCTTTCTCGGGTTCGGGGCGGTCGGGTTTCTCGGGGCGGTCGGGTTTTGCTCACCCCTAATCAATAACAATCTCCTCATTTCGATCTGAATATCCGTCATTTCCAAAAATATTTATCTGAATCTTTTCAAATTCAGACAACAGTAACGTGGTAACCCTGAAACAACTAATGAATCAGTTAAAATGCATGTAAGTTGCACGGAGCCACTTAGTACAACGAATGCACTTTGGAAAGGAGCTTTTTGATGTTCACTCCTCCAGGGCTTCCATTCAATCATCGAAAAACCACAAAGGAAATTTCTATGAACGTTATGACAAGAAAACATATTCCTTGTGTATATGTGCAAGTGTAGAAATGATTAAAGCAACTTATGCTTGAAAATTATAGGCTCAAAGTGTGTAAACTGTTGAGACAACAACAAGTTTTCCACAGACTCAATGTGTATGAATGAAGAGCGAAGGTGGGGGCAAACTTCCTTCTTTTTCAATATCTAGACCTTCCGAGTGAAGATCAGATAGATAATATGCTGCTTCCCCAAGAAAATTTGAAACATTTCTTTGTAGAGAAAGAAATGAGTAGCTGGTGGGGTTAAAGCAAGAGTTGGCATGGGCTAGTTGCCTATTTCAATGATGGTCACCAAAGAATGTGAACCAATCGGTAATGTGGATGCCCGACTCAGAAAGTGGCTGGTGCAGAGTTCTCTTATTCTTTTAACTTTGTTCTCACACCCTCTTTCTGTTTTTAATCCGCTCACTTCTAACCAAACTCTCATTTTCATTTTACCTCAGCATAATGAGATACTCAACCGTATGAGATATCTCCCCCACTCTTTGATTTCGACCCCTCACCCCTCAATCACTCAAGGATAACTTCTTAGGTAGTAAACACTGGTTAACGTGGATCCATAGAAGTTTTGTAAAATCTCACACCGATTCCCATGAAAAATTTGTCCTAAAATGTTGCGTTGTTCAACAGTTTATCTTGAACAATTAAGAATATAGGCATTTGATTAACATTGCCATCAGAATGTATGCTCCTTAATAATATCATGAAGATTTGAGCATTTGATCTTTAAAGATTTCTCAAAACAAGAATATTGAAAGAACGAAATGAATTCGAAAGACTTGTTTGAGAATCTGGCAATGTATTAATCAGATCAAATAACATGAATGATAATCATGTAAGGTTTAGGGTATCAAAGAATTGGATATTTTGTTTATATGAACAAATATAAACAATCTTTAAATGAAACGCTTATGCTCTTTCGCTGAAATGAATATGATGCTCAACAAAAATTGAAATGCAAACGGGAGTATTACCATCGAAAAAAGTTTTGTTTTGAGACATGGTAATAACAAAGTCAATATGAAGCTGAACCAGTGTATATGAATACTTGAAAGTATAGAAAAGATAATACGCAAGTATTAATCTTTAGAATCACACGGTCAGAAATAATGATGTAACGAGCATTCGAGATTTATATGAAAATCATTTAAAATCACACTTCTAAAATTATAAAATCTGTTTGAATTAGAGAAGTGGTTTGAACATTTAAGAAAACATTTTTCATGCTTGAAAGTCGTTCTTCTTTCAAACAATCTCAGTTTTAGTTCAGAAGATACGTACAGTTAAACGTTTAAGCTCCCCCTCAAATCATGATAGACTGATTTAGAATCAGATAAGCTCCCCCTCAAAATCTGGAAAAGATCTTAATGTAAAAGATTAGAATGTGTAACAATCAAAGTCTAAAACAATAAAGTACGAGTCCTAAACTGATGTGTTTAGAAGTCAAACTCGTTGAAGTACGAGTCCTAAACTGATATGTTTAGAAGCCATTGTTTCTTTGAAGTCCGGGTTCTAAACAGATGTGTTTAGTCCTAAGGCTGATGATGGAATTTTTCTTGGATACTCCTCAGTCTCTAAAGCCTTCAGAGTCTTCAATCGTAGAAGACAGACTGTAGAAAAAACAATTCACGTCACTTTTGACGAATCCCGTTCAACGAACTCTAGACCTTCTGCTGATACTGAAGAACTGAATCAATGGATGTTCTCTCATCTTGGTGATTCAGAAGATGTTCCCTCTCCACCATCTCATACTCATCCCGCTGAAGATGATGATCCTACTATCATCCCAAGCATGCAGACTAGTGAAGCTGAAACGTCATGGGTCTCAGCTGTTCCTCTAAACACTATACCTGCCTCTGAACCTTCTATCTCAGACATACCATCTACTTCTCACCAATCAGTGAAGGAAATGACATCTGAACCTCTTCCTCTCTTGGCTGAAATACCAGAAGTTGCTGAAGCCTCATCTTCAGCTCCTCCAGAAGTTCAGGTTGAGTCAGTGACTTATGCTCCGGCTTAGAGATGGACTATCAATCACCCCATTGATCAGATTCTTGGTGATCCAAACGCTGGTGTTCAGACTCGACGAAGTGCAGGTAACATTTGTTTATTTTTTAACTTTATTTCTCTGATTGAACCAAAGAAAACAGATGATGCCCTCAGAGATCCAAACTAGGTCAGCGCTATGCAAGAAGAGCTGACAAAATTTGAAAGAAACAAAGTTTGGAAGCTCATTCCTAGACCATCCGATAAGTCAGTGATAGACACTAAATGGGTCTATCGAAAGAAGTTGGATGAACATGGAACTGTAACCCGCAACCAGGCTCGACTTGTTGTTCAGGGATACAGAAAGAGGAAGGTATAGATTACGACGAAACATTCTCCCCAGTGGCAAGACTCGAAGCTATTCGTCTATTCTTAGCATATGCTGTACACAAAGACTTCAAAGTTTATCAGATGGATGTTAAGTCAGCGTTCCTTAATGGAAAGCTGGATGAAGAAGTCTACGTGGAACAACCTTCAGGATTCTCAAATCCTAAGCATCCAGGTTATGTTTATAAACTGGATAAGACACTCTATGGCTTAAAGCAAGCTCCTCGTGCATGGTATGACACTCTCTCCTCTTATCTCCAAATCGAAAAATTTAAGCGAGGTAAAATCGATAAAACTCTATTTTTCAGGAAAGTAAAAGGTCATACTATTCTTGTTCCAATATATGTCGATGATATTATATTTGGTTCCACTAACCCTGACCTTTGTACTCGTTTCGCTGATAGAATAAAAGATGAATATAAAATGAGTATGATGGGTGAACTAACATATTTCCTAGGTCTTCAAATCAAACAGAGTGAAAAAGGAACTTTCATTCATCAAGGAAAATATGTTAAAGATATGCTGAAGAAATTTGATTTAACTCAGAGTTCAGCTATGAAAACCCCTATGGCACCACCGCTGACAATAAACAAGGATCCTTCTGGAAAACCTGTTAATATCACGATGTACTGTGGGATGATCGGCTCTCTTCTGTATCTTACAGCTAGCCGACCTGATATTATGTACGCAACCTGTTTGTGTGTACGATATCAAGCTGAACCTAAGGAATCTCATTTGATCGCTGTAAAGAGAATCTTTCGTTACCTTAAGGGTCCTCCTAACCTAGGTCTTTGGTATCCCAAAGACTCGGGGTTTGATCTAATCGCATATTCAGATAGTGATTTTGCAGGTTGCAAATTGGATAGGAAAATCACCACAGGAGGCTGTCAGCTCCTGGGTGGAAAGCTGGTGAGTTGGAAAAGTAAAAAGCAAAACTCAGTATCCACCTCAACCGCTGAAGCTGAATACGTAGCCGCTGGAAGCTGTTGTTCTCAAGTCTTGTAGATGAGAAATCAACTACTGGACTATGACCTTTAGCTCTCGAAAATTCCAATCTACTGTGACAGCACAAGTGCCATCGCTATAGCAAACAATCCAGTGCTACATTCAAAGACCAAACACATCGAAATCATGTATCGTTTTATCAGAGATCATGTGATGAATGGTGATATAGAACTTCATTTTATCCCAACTGACTTTCAGTTAGCTGATCTGTTCACCAAACTTCTTGATGAGACAAGATTCAACTTTCTCATCAGCGAGCGT
Organism: Saussurea involucrata; assembly: GCA_033807775.1. NCBI lineage: Eukaryota > Viridiplantae > Streptophyta > Magnoliopsida > Asterales > Asteraceae > Saussurea > Saussurea involucrata. The sequence goes on along the minus strand of CM066320.1, from coordinate 88,473,278 downwards.
GGAATGCTGAACTTAGAAGAGTAAAATCTTCAGCGGTTCACATTTGATCAAGGATAAAACAAACTTCTATAACCCTATCTATCACGTTCTCTCTGAACAAAATTGATTCGCTTTTCTTACTCGCTGACGTTCGCCTATGAATACAAGATTTCAAAACAAATTGCATCGCTGAATATCTCGTCCTTTCAGCGATACTTTGAAATTTCAAAACTTATAACTGATATTTATAGTCAGTGTTTCATGTTTTTCAAAAGGCCCCTGAGTTTTTCAAATTCTCAGTGACATCCTAAAATATGAAACGACTTTGTGACATCATCACAACGGATAAACCATGGCACGTTTTCTCTGACACGTTCGCCCGTTTCGACTTCCTTGTCCAATCAAATTCAAGAGACGTGTCCGTGTCATCATGAAAAACTTTCCTGCTCATAGTTTTTCTCTCTCTACTCTCACTATATAAACACTTTGCGTTTATATTTTTACCTTTTACGCGAACATCTCCTTCAAGCAAGAACATCACTATTGCAGTTTAAACTCTCTATTTCCAGAAATTGTTCATCTTCGTTTTCAACAATCAAGGTTAATATTCTTGTTATTTTCCTTGCCTAAACTCGTTTTCGATCTTATCATTGTTTTTAACAGATCAAACAAATGAACTTTCTCAAATAAAATCATCTTCTGTTAATGATTTTATGAACACAATCTTCATGATTGTTCTTCAAGTTATGTTTTTCCAGAATCCTTTCTTTAAAAGGAAACTGGAAAATAAGACATTCACTAGATTTTGATTTTTTGTCAAAACTAGAAAAACCCTAATTTCTATTTCTTACTCTAACTAGAAATTACACATCCCTAAAAACCCTTATTTTGGAACTTCATCCATTTTAAGAAACTTATGTTCATATTCTTCATTCTTATATATAAACAGAAATGGCATCTACTACTGAAGCTCCTACTGCTAAGTCCCCCACTGCTGCTGAAAAGGTTGTACTCACAAAAGCTCCTCAGGTTACTTTCAAACTCGAGCAAGTTACCTTTCAAAGCAACAACCCTTATGCTATCTTCGACTTCCCTCAAAAGAAGCAGGTCACACACCTTGATGACGCTGTAAACTTTCTCAAAACCTGTCCTCTATCGACAGCTCTGACCATTGCACCCCCGGCTCATCGATATCTTCTAGCTCAGTTCTGGTATACTGCCAGAAGAGCTCAGGTACCCTCAACAAAAGACCCAAAGAAAATGCTCGATGTCATTCTTTGTGACACCAAACATGGAACTTCCAAGATCACCCCTGGTACTATCAAGCGTGCCCAGAATCTTCCTAGTAGTTCCAAAGAAAAACGATTTGTCCCTCGCCAAACCCCAAAAACCTAGCTGATAGAGAAGCACTGATTGCATTGTTTGATTCAATGAAGTATGTATGGGTAACTGGGAGAGTTGAACTCCCTGAGAAGAAGCTGACCGCCATCAAGAAATCCAAAATGCCCAGCGAGATGAACTTCATCTTCGCTCATTTGATCAGCTGCCTGACAGCGAAAATAGGGTCAACTGACCAAGCATCACAACCTCAACAGGCCATGGGGTATGCACTGCTGAAGGGCCTTCACATTGATTGGGCAACAATCATTTAAAACGATATGGTGCTCAGGGTGGATGCGGCTGACAGACCAACAACTGTTCCATATCCCCGGTTTGTCAGTGCTCTCTTTCTAAACGTACTTGGAGACGCATACCCAAAAGTGGGTGACCTGAAACTCTCTCAGGTTGGCGTTAAGGTTTTTGACTTCAAGCCCCTGCCAAACGAGGTACGTCTTTCTACTATATTATCTTTTCTCAACCCTCCTACTTCTTCTACTTCTGCAGCTACCTCAGCGGTAATCCCAACCGCTGATATCCACGCTGCAACCTCCTCTCCTTCTAAGAAAAGGAAACCCTCTAAATCCCCACTTGGCGCCCCTAAGCCCAAGAAGTCCTCAAAAGAGCAACCCCCAAACCTTTCCAGACTGAAGACTCTGCGACTCACTCTTCTAAAGAGCCGTTGGATAATTCAGTGGTACGCTCTTCCACAACTGATGAAGCCACCCCTTCCATACCAACTTCAGCGTCTCTAAACGCTGAGGTTATTAACTTGGAACAGAACCTCCCTCCCTCAGTACCTTTAAGTACAGAGGAAGTAATTCTCAGCGGATCCAACGCTGAACCTCTTACCCAAACCCTCTTCTCAACTCTTACTCCTCCCACTCTCTCTTTGGACACTCCACCTATTTCCCCCCATTCTCTTCATCAAACATCATCCTCCAAGATAAATCTGCTGAAACTTTACAAAGGATGATGAATACCAATATAGGACCTGCGGGCACTTCCCAGCGTAAAGGTACACTGGAAGACGACATGGAGACGTTGACTGGTCATCGATATATCAAGGATTTCATCAACCATCCCGCAGGTATACACATAACTCCAAACACTCATCTCTCAAAATCCCAAACTTCTGAGCTTTCCTTTGTTCATAAGTTCTCAACTTTTTCAGGCCCTAATTTCGGCGATATCAATGCATCGCTCACGGATCTATCCAACAAGGTGGAATCTCTCACCACCACCCTATCTACAAACTCTTCAGTGGTTACAAACGCTGGAGAGGATCTCAAGAAGCTGACCACAGAGGTCAAAGGCAAAGCCTGCAGTGCTGATCTTGAAAAGGTGGAAGGTAGCATTGGAAATTTTGCTACTACTCTCGCTGAGAACTCCACTTCCATCAACAATATCAACTCCACCAACAACACCCTCTCCACCAACTTTACAGCCCTGTCCAATGAAGTCACATCATTGAAGATAGTGGTTGGAGATCTTCAGGGAGAGGTGTGTTCTATAAAAACGGACGTAAGCACTGTGACGACTCTCCTGCAGCAGATTCTCGAATGCCTGAATGCTCCAACTTGTACTCCATCTCACTTCACTCAGGCTGTTCGAGAAGACCTTCAAAAGATCAGTCCTACTATTTCTGGCCTAGAAGACAGAATAGTAGTGATTGAAACCTTCATGGGGATCACTGGCCTAGAATACAGTGATCCAAAGACTACTGATAATGCTGCTGCTGCTGCTATTCCTATATCCTCCCCCATCCATCATATGGAAGAGGGGGAGAAGAATCAAGAAGATCTTCCCCATAATGTTGAGGGGAGAAGAAAACTGTTCAAGACCTTCCCTATAATGTTGAGGGGGAGGGTATTATTTCTGATGTTGTTGATAAACCTCAGGGAGTTGAAAACCCTGAGGGAACCGAGAAACCTCCCTCTGAATTTGAGGGGGAGCAACTCGATGGACTGATGCTAATGTCACAGAACCCTATGCTGATGAGGAAGAATCTGAAGACGATGAAGACATCGATATCGCCGACGACGAACCATCAACATCACCTGATAATAATGATGATGATGACGGCGACTTCTTCTTCGTCCAGCCTAAGAAGGCCCTGCTAAAAAATGGGTAATCATCAGAGATAATCCAGGGGAGGGGACAACGAAAAAGCCTGCAACGACTGAAGCTGACAAAGGCAAAAACAAAGGCCTCACTGCAGAAGGCAATCTGACTATCCTCCAAAGAAAGCCAGTTTGTCAGGTACAATATATTTTCTTCCCTTACACTGCATCCCTCCTCTATCCCTTCTCAACCTCAGTTCTCCTCTCCATAAAACCTCTATACACTTGAACCTCATTCTTTCTCTATCTCTTCTCCCAAATGATCTTACTCAAATGATCGTTATGTTTCAGCTAGTCCTCTCCCCTGCTTGAGGATACATCTGAAGTTCCTCCTGCTGTAACTACAACAATAAATCCTGCTCCTATCACCGAAGAAATAATCACAGTCTTAGATTTCACTGAGACTGATGAACCTGAAGAACAACTACTCTCTCACAACAAAAGACATTCCTTGCCTCCTAAAATGCTAAGTGAAGAAGAACTGAAAAGAAGAGAGGCAATGATGAAACATCTTGAAGATCAGCGAATCATCAATGCTCCTAAGTTCAGATTATCAAGAAAGGAACTCGCTGAACACTTCAAAGCTGAACGACAACTCGCCGATCGAAGGAAAGCTGAAGAACAAGATAAAGCCTATGCCATCCAGCTTGTCCAACAATCGGTGAAAGGTCCTGATCTGAAGAAAACTCCCATTGATGTCCAACGTCAATTGTGGAAGGACGCCAAGAAGATCATCGAAGAAAAGACCAAGGTATCTGACTCTACCTTGGAATGGAGCAAAGAAAGACTGCATTATCGATATCGGGCAGCCAAAATCAACAAAGTGTACATCAGGGGAACAACGCCAATAAAAGTTCCAGTTGTCGAGGTCAACTTATTCAGAGAGAACGGTACAAAGGAAACCATATACGCCTCTTCAATTAAAAATAAGGTCTATTTGAGTGGTTAGAGATGAGGATAGCCATTCAGCAATCACGCTCACAATTCAAGACCACGTCGAGAAAATTCGAAATCAACAGATCGACTTGGTTACATCTGCTGTGGATATTCCTCCTCCTCCTGCTCCAGTTAAAAAGGGAAGAAGGTCTGCTGAAAAGAAAAAGACAACTACTTCAGACTTAGGTCCTCCTATCCGAAATGAAACCGCTATTGTTTTTTCACGCGCTGAAGTTCTTGGTCCTGAACCTGATCTCTCAGCTCTCGACATCTCCCTGCCCCTTGGTGAACGCTTCATCCCTGGAAAAGTCTTAAGCGAAGCCCCTGATTCAGAGATGATCTTCTCAGATACTTCATGAAGCCCCTGATATTCAAAAAAGCAAAGAATAGACGGGATCTTGGTGAAAAAGTCCCTGACTGGATGATCCATACGACAAAAACCCTTTATGAACTTCTCATTAAGGATGAACCTATATAGCTGATAAGATTCCTTGTAATTCTTCTATCTTTATCAGCTTATATCTTTTGTACATGTAAATTTATTTGTTGTACTTGTAATTTTTCCACTTCCCTCTGTAACTTATACGAAGTTAAAAGAAAATTTTCAGCAAATGTACTTTAATCCATCAGTACTTAAAAGATCCCAGAAAATAGTAAAAGGGATAAATACTTTATGAGTTCTTTTTATTCTTATGTTTTCATAGTTAGCAATTTTCTTTTGTTACTAAGTCATAATCAAATAGGGGGAGATTGTTGATCCAAACCCTCAATGATTTGATAATGACTCTCCGAGAATCACTTAATGAAAAATGTAAGTAGACAACATGTATTAGAGTTTCACTATAGCTGATAAGTACTAAGAATGTTACAGTACCGCTAATAGGAAACTCATGCTCTTTAAATTACACATTCAACGATACTGTTCATCAATAAAGCTCTGAGCCTGTTCAGTCTTGTTGATGATCGCTGATAGTTTTAGTTGTTTACTTATGATCCCTAAAGACAAGTTTCACGTCAACACATGTTCTACGCTGAAGTCAAAGATCAAGCTAAAGAACCAGCGACAAGTCTACTAATGAAATGATGCGGATATCAGCGAAACCAAGATTTGTCCACTCAACGTGAAGTTTTGGGTAGAAGACTTCAGCGAATGCTGAACTTTATCACTCGCTGATAAAGATCTATTCAGCGAACGCTGATCATGAAGTTTCCTCTACAAGTTACTTTTGTCTTAACCTCTTGAACGCCTCCGTACGAAAATGTCAGAAAGGACATCCCTTTTGTCCAGAATGGTACAACCAACTCTGATTCTACACTGTTCGTCATGCGGCTACTAGGTTGTCTACCAATGTCAAAACATGCAACCAATCAGCTGCTGCCACGTGTAAAGTTGTAATGCTGTGCATTAAATGCATGCAGTATATAAGAAGAACCCCACTTCAGAATTGAAGTGCTCGGCCATCTTCTTCTCTCTACTACTTTGTGTTAGGATATTATTCGTAATATTCTTATCTCCTTTCTAACTTAATTCTAGTGCAAGAAACTTAGTGTTTCTCATAACTTGTTTAGATTAGGTTTAATCCTTAATCTTGTTCCGCAACAAGTTGTAAAATGTTTGATAAATATCAATAAACAATTTAGAAAATTAAAATTTGTGTGTGTTTGTATTCAAACCCCCCTTCTAAAAACTTGTATAACCCCTTCGGGACCAACAGTAAGGTATAGTAGGATCTACACCTTCCAAGAAGAGCATCATCCTATTTTTCCATAGATTGAAGTTATCTTTGGAAAATCTCGGGGGTTTTGCAAGAGAGCCATTATCGATATAGTTTGTGTTTGTGGAGTTTGCCATATTGAGAAAATAGCAAGGAAGAGAAAAGAATACAGTATAAGCAAGATCTTGTTTATTAGATTAAACAAACTGCTCTAATACCACTTGTTGGTCCCAAAGGGGTTATACAAATTTGTAGAAGGGGGGGGGGGGGGGGGTTGAATACAAACACACGATTTTTATCTTTCTAAATTGTTTATTGATATAATCAACAATTTACAGTTTGTTGCGGAACAAGATTAAGGAATAAACCTAATCTAAACAAACTGTGAGAATCACTAAGAGTTCTTGCACTAGAAATGGAGATTAAGAAAATCTAGAATACTAAGGAGAGTATTCTATCACACAGCAGTTCAGCTAGAGAAGGAATGGCCGAGCACTTCACAAATGAAGTAGGGCTTCCTTTATATACTGCATGCATTTAATGCATGTCAGTATACCTTTACACGTGGCAGCTTCTGGTTGGTTGCATGTTTTGACTTCAGTAGACAACCTAGTGGCCGCATGATGAATAGTGTAAGATCAGAGTCGGTTGTACGATTCTGGACAAAAGGGATGTCCGTTCTGACAAAATCGTACGGAGGCATGCAAGGGGATAAGACAAAAGTTGCTTGTAGAAGAGGCTTCATGATCAGCGTTCGCTGAATGATTCTTTATCAACGAATGATAAAGTTCAGCGTTCGCTGAAGTCTTCTACTTGAAACTTCACGTTAAGTGGACGAGTCTTGGCTTCGCTGATATCCGCATCAGTTCATTAGTAGACTTACTCACTGCTTCTTTGGCTTGATCTTCGACTTCAACGTAGAACATGGTTGACGTGAATCTTGTCTTCAGGGATCATAAGTAAACAATAAAAGATACCAGCAATCATAAGTGAGACTGAACAGACTCAGGGCTCACTGATGAACAATGTTCGCTGAATGTATAATTTAAAAGCGTATGTTTTCATCAGCGATACTAAACAGACTTAGTATATTTTTTTTGATGACAAGACATTAATACATATTGTCTACTTACAATTTTCACTAACTGTTTCTCAGGGTCATTATCAAATCACTGAGGGTTTGGATCAACAATCTACCCCTATTTGATGATGATATAGCAATAAAAGAAAATTGCTAAGTAAGAAAACATTAGGAAAAAAGGACTCATAAACACACTTTGTAATCCTTGTCACATAGCTGACTGATGCTCAGAAGATTGTGCTTCGGTCCTTCAACATATGCGACTCTTCTGAAGGTTGTTGTACCATTAGAAAGTACACCGAACCCTCGGGTATAGCCTTTTGCATTTCCACCAAAAGTCACAGAGGGACCTTTCTCTTCCTTATATTCATCGAGCAGGTTCTTTTTGCCAGTCATATGTCTAGAGCATCCGATATCGAGATACCAGATACCCTTCAGGACCTGCAAACAAAGGAAGCTTAGTTTGACTTGGGAACCCATTTTACTATGGGTCCATATTTGTCAGTGGTGGTAGAGGAAGTGGAAGGTTCAGCAATCTTCGCAGCATTTGAAGATTTAGCTTTAGGACTAGTCTTCACTTTGGTTAATTTCTTAACCTCAGTGGTTGGTTTCACCTTAACCTGATTTTCATCAAGATCGGTCTTCTTTGCCTTGGGGGCATCCTTCTTTACCTTGGCTAATTTTTCAGCCTTGGTAGTTGTGGGGCACTTACTAGCAATATGATCGGTTAGTCCACAATGATAACATTTCCTATAGCTAAAAGTAGCTTTAGGACCATAGGCATTTTTATTTGAAATTTTCCAATGGGCAGGGCCTGTACCAAGAATACCTTTAGCATCAGATCTTGGAGGAACCTTAGGATCATAGAGTTCTTGCACTAGAAATAGAGATTAAGAAAATCTAGAATACTAAGGAGAGTTATCTATCATACAACAGTTCAGCTAGAGAAGGAATGGCCGAGCACTTCACAAATGAAGTAGGGTTTCCTTTATATACTGCATGCATTTAATGCATGTCGGTATACCTTTACACGTGGCAGCCTCTGGTTGGTTTCATGTTTTGACTTTAGTAGACAACCTAGTGGCCACATGATGAACAGTGTAAAATCAGAGTTGGTTGTACGATCCTGGACAAAAGGGATGTCCGTTCTGAAAAAATCGTACGGAGGCGTGCAAGGGGATAAGGCAAAAGTTGCTTGTAGAGGAGGTTTCATGATCAGCATTCGCTGAATGATTCTTTATCACCGAATGATAAAGTTCAGCGTCTGTTGAAGTCTTCTACCTGAAACTTTACGTTGAGTGGAAGAGTCTTGGCTTTGCTGGTATCTGCATCAGTTCATTAGTAGACTTAGTCGCTGGTTCTTTGGCTTGATCTTCGACTTCAGCGTAGAACATGGTTGACGTAAATCTTGTCTTCCGGGATCATAAGTAAACAATAAAAGCTATCAGCGATCATCAGTGAGACTGAACAGACTCAGGGCTCACTGATGAACAGTGTTCGCTGAATGTATAATTTAAAAGCGTATATTTTCATCAGCGATACTAAACAGACTTAGTATATTTTCTTTGATGACAAAACATTAATACATATTGTCTACTTACAATTTTCACTAAGTGTTTCTCAGGGTCATTATCAAATCACCGAGGGTTTGGATCAACACTTATGGATGAGAAATCAACTCATAGACTATGACCTTCGGCTATCAAATATACCAATATATTATGATAGCACCAGTGCTATTGCAATAGCAAATAATCCAGTACTACACTCAAAGACCAAACACATCGAAATTAGATATCATTCATCAGAGATCATGTGATAAATGGAGATATTGAACTTCATTTTTTCCTACTGATTACCAACTTGCTGATCTTTTTACCAAACCTCTTGATGAAACAAGATTTAATTTCTTAATTAGTGAGGCAGGCCCCTCTGCCAAACCTAACCCTATAACCTTTGCACCTAAGGCAAATCCCTCTGCCCCTAAGGCAAATCCCTCTGCCAAACCACCCTCTGCCAAACCATCACAGAAGACTCTGCTAACCCCCAACTGAGAATTCTTCACAGAATACTTTGAAACCACCAAACCCTTCGAAATCCCTAAGTCCCTTAACCCAATGCCTTCCTCATCAAGGAAACGCAAAGAACCTATGACCTCTGTTGACACAGACATTGTGGAAGAAGTCAAGAGATCAATGGATGCTCTGCGACTTCCCATCCCAAGGCCAAGAGAAAAGGAGTTGCATTATTAGGAGCAGATCCACAAGTACCTCTACAGTGACGATGTAAATGAAATCATTGAGCCGACCAAAGTGCACCCTCTGATGCTTGATGAACTTAATCTCAAACTTATTAGAGAAAAATCCCAAGAGCCTGACAAAGTTTTCTCACTAAGGGACATCAGAACTATGGAAAGTCTGACTTTGCACTTTTTTTAAAACAAAAATGTGCAAATATTTGGTAGAAAGGGATAATGGTTCAAAACATGTCTTCTCAGATGCCGATATAAGAAACCTCTGTGTCTACGATCTGCCTCAGCTACATGGTTGGACAGAACAGAGAGTGGACGAAAGAAAAGAATACGCCATTTAACCAAGCAATAAGAGAGGTCACGAGGGAAGAGGTGAAGTTGTACAGTTTGCTGGACTTCCAATTAGATCTGTATCTGGGAGTAGAAAAGATATCGATCACAACCCCTGATGAAGAAACGGATCTCATATAGCTTGAAGAGCCAGAGACTGTGATAACAGAGACTGACTTTGGTTTTGTCTACAAGAATGAGTTTAGAGAGAACAAGCTTTTTAGACCTGTTAACTGTGTGAAGTACTCCACATAGACACTCATCAAATTCAGACAAGTCATGCTACAGAAGAAGGGTTCTGAGCAGATGCCATCCGGACCAACCACTTAAATCATTTGTGACATCGATGCTACAATCAAATTCAAAAACTTTATCCAGAGCATGTATAACACTCTGAAAAACCACTTCTCTGAACTTGTAGATGATTTCCCTAGATAAATGTAATTTCCTTGTAATTCTTTTTATGCTTTAATGAAAATCCCTTACTGATGTATCATTTAAACCTCTTTGCTTTCTAGAATAGCACTTGTAATGTTTTGTTTTCCAATACTTGGGGGAGATTGTTAGCCCCATTTTGTTTATTTGAAAAGTATTGTAAAAAGACCAAGTCTTAGGGTCATAGAAGACTTTTGCACTAAAGAAAGAAAGCCTCTGTCAAGTGAAGACGCACATAAGAGCCTAACCAGAATACGTCTCAGAACTCAGAGCCTCTGTGGAAGACCTCAGAACCTCTGTGAGGGACCTCAGAGCCTCTGATGCAGATCACCCTCTTTGCTCAACACTTGAAGAATTCACTAGTTGTCTTGAAGAAAAACCCTTATATCACATTTGTACTTCCCTATTGAGGATTGCTACGTACCCCCCAAACGGTTACATTTCCTTTCCAGGTGGCAGAATCCTATTAGCTGTTGTGTTGATTTGTGTGTACTATTTTCCTATAAATAGGAAGATTTGTTATGATTTCCTGTCAAGCTTTATACACACACACTTCAACACCTTAACAGCACACAGTTAAGAGAGAGAGAGAGAGAGAGAGAGAGAGAGAGAGAGAGGGATTTTAGGGTTTTCACACCTAGTAGTGTGTGTGCTCTTCATCGGTTCTTCAGTATTGTAATCCATTCTGATTTGAATATCAAGCTTATGTCTCACTAAATCGATTACTTCACCCCTTCATTTGATTTCCTCTCTTTATAATGTTTTCTACCAAGCTATTACAAACTATTTAAAACACTTCCGCTACTCTACTTGTTTAGTATGTTTTTGTGGATCCCAGATTCAATTAAGCAATCATAATGTAATCAACTAAATCAGTAATATGTCATAAATCTCACTTCAATATTGATGAACAGAAAGAGTTCTTAGGCAATCGCCGTACACTGTAAACCAAATATTAAACCATGATCATTAACCGTAACAACAAGGTTTAGCAAACTATTTATACCAACATGGTATTTACACAAAATGACATAAACGGTCCTTGTACTTCATATTCCACTAACGTGACCTAACAATCTCCCCCTTGGAATTGAAGTTCAATGTCACGCCAGTTAGGGACATATCGCCTTCGGATGGCGAATAACATTTCAAAACGTCGAATGGAGTTTCTAAATTCTTGCCGGTCTTCGATTGCTTTGAGTAGGTATTTCCTGACATTGACGAAGCTTTCTGGCGACACTTTCTTCACTTCTTCGATTATCTTCTTCAGCTCAGACTCTATCTTCATCAGCGTACCCTCACTGAACTTGTACACTTCACTGATTTGCAAGAACCATTTCTCCCCTTGGCTGTTCAGATACACTATACCTGTTTCTGCTACTACAACCAAGAATACCAAGAACACACGCTATTAGTTTCTGCTCCTTCATTGAAAGGTGTGTTCCCATTACCATTCTCTTCTCATTTCTTCTTAAAACATCTAAAAAAAATTGTTTGATACTTATTTCTTCTTAGAAATATCGAACACATTTTTTTTAAGAGAACTCGAAAGAACACTTGAAGCACATAAATCGCTCTCAGAAGAATAGCTCTCGACGCACAACATCAGCGCACGACACACAGTTTAAACACACGACGCACATTGTTTTTACATTCGAAACACTTGTTACTTTATATTTTGAAGTCTTTCCTTCATTTGTATTGTAATCTCTGTACGATCGACACCCGAAACACAAGGACATCGCCCCTGTTTGGCGACCATAGTGCATTGTCGACTCTCACAGAGTCGACTGTGGTTTTTTCCCTCGTTTTGGGGTTTTCCGCGTCACTAAATTCCTTGTCTCTTTTAGTTTTTCCTCTCAATTGTGTTATTTGGCTTGAGATACGTTTCTTTAGTTGTTAAATGTCCACATCCACCTTAAGTTGTACTTTTGTGCGATTTTTGGCATTAACAGTTTGACGCCATCCGTGGGACCCCATCTAGAGAAAATCTCAAGCCAACGCATACATCGCTCTAACGATCTTGTAAAGTTCTTTCAGGTACATGGCAAATTATCAAGATCCCCTTATTAAACTTCCATCGGAATCGAATACGGCTCGAAGCCAGATTCAAGCCCTGATAAAAAAAATGCTTCGTCAAAGTATCGCATCATCCAAGGGACTCGGGGGCTCGGAACACCCTTCACAAACTGAAAAATACCGCATTTGATTTCAAAAGACCTCGGAAAAAGGCGCCTATCGACTCCATGTTACGGTAACTGTGACGTCCCACTTAGAACAACTCTATATATATACTCTAAGTATATTCTCCTCGTTTAATTATTTTGATCTAATATATGATCGTTGATTCAAGCATCAAAAGATCATTGGTCAAAATCAACGACCACCCCTGATTTTATATTGCAGACTCGCAAGATCATATAAATATAGGTTTTACGATTTACATCGTGACAAACCAAAGTCTCTACGATTTAAAACACAGGTCCTACGATTTATAATCGTCAATTAAAGACGATTTACATTTTTAACCTTATGATCACCAGTCATGGCAAATGCAGGTTTCAATTTATAGTCGTCAGTAAAAGATGACTTACGTTTTTTCTTACGATCGCCAGTCATGGCAAACGCAGGTGCAATGTACAGTTGACTTACATTTTTTCTTACAATCGCCAGTCAAGGCAAACGCAGGTTGCAATTTATAGTCGTCGATAAGAAACGACTCATATTTTAAATCTTATGGTCGCCAGTCATGGCAAACACAGGTTGAAATTCTCGGTCGCCAATAAAAGTGACTCGCATGTTGAAATCTCACGATCGCTAGTCATGACCTATGCATGACTGTTGGTCCCGAAGGGCTATACAAGTTTGTAGAAGGGGGGGGGGGGTTGAATACAAACACACAGATTTTACTTTTCTAAATTGTTTACTGATAAATCATTAACAATTTACAGCTTGTTTCAGAACAAGATTAAGGATAAACCTAAATCTAAACAAGTTGGAACACTAAGTTTCTTGCACTAAGAAAGAGAAAGAAATTACTAATAATAACCTATCTCAAGATAAGAAATATGACTTGTCCAGAGTTAGCAAGTGACTCGTCCAGAGTTTTTGAGTACTTCAAAAATGAAGCTGTAGTCCTTCTTATATACTGCATGCATTTAATGCATGGCAGTTTATACTTTACACGTGACAGCAGCTCATTGGTTGTATGTCATTGACCTTTGTAGACAACCTTAGTAGTTGCATGTTTGAACATTGTAGTATCAGAGTGGTTGTACGATTTCAGACAATAAGGAGTTTCTTTTCTGACATATCGTACGGAGTCGTGCAAGGGTGGTTAACACAAAAGTACTTTGTACGGAGGACTTCATGATCAGTTTTCGTTGATTCAGCGCTTTATCATTCTATATCAGTGAATGACAAAGTTCAGCGATAGATGAAGTCTTGTACTTGATACTTCACGTTGAGTGGACAAATCTGAGTCTTCGCTGATCCGCATCAGTTCATTAGGAGACTTGTCGCTGGTTCTTGAGCTTGATCTTCGACTTCAGCGTAGAACCTATGTTGACGTGAAACTTGTCTTCAGGGATCATAAGTAAACAATTAACTTATCAGCGATCACCATAAGGACTGAACAGGCTCTGAGCATTATGGTGAATAGTGTTCGCTGAATGTTTAATCTAAAGAGCGAGAGTTCCTATCAGCGGTACTGTAAGGTCTTAGTACTTATCAGCGATAGTGAAACTCTGATACATATTGTTTACTTACAATTTTCACTAAGTATTTAAGAGAGGGTCATTATCAAATCACTGAGGGTTTGGATCAACAATCTCCCCCTATTTGATTATGACATAGCAACAGAGAAAATTGCTATTTAATGAAAACATAAGGATAAAAAGAACTCATAAACTATTTATCCCTTTTACTGTTTTCTGGGATCTTTTCTGTACTGAAGGAGTAAAGTACTTTCGCTAAAATCTTTCTTTAAACTTCGTATCAGATTACAAAGGGAAGTGGAAAGATTACAAGTACAAGCGAAATAAATTACAAGTACAAAAGAATAACTGATAAAATAGAAGAATAAGGCGATCCTATCAGCTTATAGAGGTTCTTCCTTAATGAGAAGTTCATCAAGGGTCTTTGATGTGGGAATCATCTAGTCAGGGACATTTACTCCTTGATTCCTTTTGTTCAGAGCTTCTTAAAAAATCAAGGGTTTAAGATGCCGTGCCTGAATGTCGCGTTTGAAATCACACCAGTAGATGAGATCTTTCAGCTGTTCGATGGGAGTGATGGGAAGCTCAGAGATACGTTGAAAATGTTGTCGTCCACCATAGTCAATAATGAATACCCATAGGGTTTGCTTATGACTTTCCCAGGGATGAAAGTCTCACAAGGAGGAATAGATGTGTCAAGTTCGGAAAGGTCAGGTTCTGGACCAAGAACTTCAGCACGAGAAAAACCAATACCTGTATCGTTCCGTATAGGAGGACCTGAGTCTGAAGGTTTAGACTTTTTCTTTGCATAGGCCCTTCTTTTCTGATTTGCGAGAGGAGGGGGAGGAGGAATATCCACACAAGAAGAGACTAAGTCGATCTGTTGATTTATCAGCTTTTCGAAATGATCCTTGTACTTAGATTGAGACTTCTGGATGGCTAATCTGATCTCCAACCATTCAGAGAGACCGTACTTCGTGATGGCTTTAGCATAGAATTTTTCGTACTGTCCGTTTTCTCTTAATATCTCGATTTCAGCGATTGAAACTTTGAGGGTTGATTTTCCAGTGATATGTACCTTGTTGATTCTGGCAGGTCGATATCTGAAGTGTACCTTTTCTTTGCACCAGATTAAAGTAGATTGAGACACAGTTCTCTTTTCTTCAACGATCTTCTTGGCGTCTTCCCATAGCTGACGTTGGACTTGAATGGGAATTCGTTTCAGCTTGGGGTCTTCGACAGATTCTTAAGTAAGATGGATGGCGAGTTCTCTGTCTTTTTCTTCAGCTTCCCTTCTTTCAGCGATTAGACGTTCAACTCTGAGGTGATCCTTGTATTCCTTTTGTGAAAGTCTGAACTTTGGAGGAATAGAAGGAAGTTGATCACGCTTCAGGATGATTCGCTGATCTTCGAATCTCTTGATCATTGCATCTCTCTTATTCTGATCCTCTTCACTCAGCTTTTGAGGAGCCAAGGTAGGTCTGTTTTTGTGAGAGAGCAGATGTTCTTCAGGTTCATCAGTCTCAGAGATCAAATCCAAGACCGGTATTATTTCTTCAGCGTTGGGAGCTGGGATTATTGTTGGTGAAGTCGCAGCTGTAGAAACTTCAGCGATATCCTCAAACAGGGGAGAGGACTAGCTGAAACACAGCGATCTTACGAATAACAACTTGGGTAGAACAGAGAAAAGAAATGGGTTTAAGTGTATAGGCTTTTTATGGAGAGAAGAGCTGATAATGTGTATAGATAGAAGAGGGATGCAGTGTAAGGAAGTAAGATGTAGTTTACCTGACAAACTGGCTTTGGAAGCAAGATCGTCCGATTGTCTTCTTCAGCGAGGCCTTTGTTTTTGCCTTTGTCAGCTTCAGACGCTGAAGGCTTTGTCTTGGTCCGCTCCCCTGAAGGTTCGTTCATCAAGATCCCTTTAAGAGTTGTAGTCCACTGAGCAAGCTTGACGATAAAGGAGTCATCATCATCATCATCGTCATCATCACCCTTATCACTGGATGATGGTTCATCGTCAGAGATGTCGACGGCTTATTCATCTTCAGCTTCAGATTCAGATTCTTCAGCAGCTTCTTCGAGTTGCTTCCCCTCAGATACAGAGGTAAGCTTCTCGGTTCCCTCAGGGTTTTCATCTCACTGAGGTCCAGCAGTTGTTTCTTCAGTTGTCTTCTCACCCTCTTCAGTAAGGGTAAGGTTTTCAGTCTTCTCCCCCTCGATAGATTCATCATGGGGAAGGTCTTCAGAGTTCTTCTCCCCCTCGATAGATTCAATATGGGGAAGGTCTTCAGAGTTCTTCTCCCCCCTTCCTTGTGATGAGTGGGGAAGGAATGCGATGACTCAGGAGATGGTGTTGGTTCCCTGCCTTCTTGGCCAGGGATCCCAATAAAGTTTTCAATCGCTGCTACTATGTCTTCTAGGCCAGTAATAGCAGGAGTGATCTTGAAAAGTTCAGCATGATCCTACGGAGTAAAATGCGAAGGTGCAGGGGCAGGGGCGTTCATGCGTTTGAGGATCTGCTGTACCATCGTCTTCACTAAACTTACATCAGTCTTTACTGAACTCACGTCAGTCTTTACTGAACTCACGTCAGTCTTTACAGCAGACATATCTCCTTGAAGATTTCTAACCGATGTCTTCAGCGTTATGAATTCGCTGGACATGGTTTGGCAAAGTCACCAAGAGTACCATCAACCTTCTCCAAATCATCTTTGGAGGCTTTCTGTTCCACCACTTTTGTCAGCTTGTTGAGATTCTCTCCAGCGTTTGTTACAGCTGAAGAGTTGTTTGAGAGAGTAGTGGTGAGACCTGTCAGCTTTGTATCCAGGTTCTTCAGAGAGGCGTTGATGTCTCCCAAATTAGGACCTGTAACAGATAAGTACTTGTGAACAAAGGAAAGCTCAGAAGTTTGGGGTTTAGTTACAGTGTATATGGGTTGGTGTATACCTGCAGGAGGGTTGGTGAAGTCGTCAAAACTTCTGTGTCCTGAAGAGAGTTCCATGTCGTCAGCTAGAGTGCGTGTACGCATGGACATTCCTGCAGGTCCTGCATCCATCATTCCTTGAAAAGTGTCAGCTTTAGCTTCTGGAAGAATGACGGGTGTTCTAGTGATCGTGGTGAAAACTGGATTAGAGTCCAATGGAGTAGAGAGAGAAGCGAAGGTTGAGAATGTTGGTTGGGTGCGGGGTTCAACGTTGGATCCGCTGAGAATCACTTCTTCAGTCTGTAGAGAGATTAAAGAAGGTTGGGTAGATTCCAAGTTTATAACTTCAGCGTTTAGAGACGCTGAAGCTGGGATGGAATGGGTGGCTTCTTCAGCTGTGGCAGAGCGTACCACTGAACTTTCCATCAGCTCTTCAAGATGAGCTGAGGAGTCTTCAGCATTAGATTGCTGGGGTTGCTCCTTGGTTTTCTTAGTTCTTTTGGAACCAAGTTGGGTAGTAGAGTGTTTCCTTTTTCTAGAAGGAATGGAGGTTGCAGCTGGGGTATCAGCGGTGGGTTTTTCCACTGAAAGAGCTGCAGAAGTAGAAGAAGGAGGATTGAGAATAGTTAAGAGAGTGGAGATACGTACCTCGTTTTCCACTGGCTTGAAGTTGAGTACCTTAGGGCCAACCTGAGAGAGTTTCAGGTCTCCTATTTGTGGGTAGTTGTCCTTCAGGCCGGTTTGGAAGACGACGCTGATGAATCTTGGATATAGAACCCATGATGGTGGGTCAGCGGCAGAGTCTACTTTGAGCACTAGATCATCGTAGATTATCGATGCCCAGTCAACATGAAGTCCTTTCAACAATGCATATCCCATTGCTTGCTGAGGTTGAGCGGCTTGATCAGAGGAGCCGGTCTTTGCAGTCATGCAGCTTATCAAGTGTGCGAATATGAAGTTCATCTCGCTTGGCATTTTTGACTTCTTGATGAGGGTCAGCTTCTTCTCAGGCTTCTTGTCCCTTCCAGTTTCCCATACATAACCCATTGCATCAAAGAATGCAGTGATGGCTTCCCTATTAGCATGTTTCTTGTGGTCAGGGAGAGAAACAAAGGGTTTTTCTTTAGTGGCGATGGGAAGGCTCAGTACTTTTCGGATAATGGCAGGGGTGATTTTTATGGTGCCAAAATCAGTGTCACAGAGGATGCAATCGATTTTCTTTGAGGGGTCTTTGGTCGATGGTAGCTGAGTGTGTCTAGCAGAATACCAGAACTGAGATAGTAGTAGCTGATGAGCAGGGGGTTTTTGGTCAGGGCTGTAGAGAGGCAACAGGTTTTGGGGAATTTCACAGCATCATTCAGATGTGTGACTTGCTTTCGAGGAGGAAACTCGAAAAGCGCATAAAGGTTGTTTGTTTTTGTCCTATCCAGTTCCTCAAGTGTGAACTTGACTTGAGGAGCCTTGGTGATTTCCAGTTCCTCAGCAGCAGCAGTGTTCTCAGTAGTAGGAATATCAGTAGATGTCATTTCTGTATTATCAGTTCAACCAAAGATATAACAAATAAGAATAATCTTAATGTGGAAAGATTTTCCAATAAGATGGCTCGAATTTTGTCCATTTCATTCAGACAAAAATGTCTTAATGAAGATTAGGGTTTTCTTGTTTTTGAAAAAGAAATGCAAACCCAATAAAAAGTCTTGTTTTCCAGTTTCTTTTGAGGATTAGGATTCTGGAAAAACGTATGAAGAACAAGTTTAAGATATTTGCAATTAAACTTGAAGAACAACAATGAAAGGTTGTGTTCATAAAACCATGAAAGAAATGATTTCATTTTTGAAAAATTTCTTTTGTTTGATCTTGTAAAAACAATGAGAAGATCATTAACAAGTTTTAAGAAACAGTTAAATAAAAAAATATTAACCTGGTTCGTTGAAGAAGAAGAAGATGAACAGTTCTTGAAAACTCGAGAGCAAAAAAAATGCAACAGTAGTTTTCTTGAGGAAGAAGTTGTTCGCGTAAAGGAAAAATCTAAACCCAAAATGTGTTTATATAGTGAGATTAGAGAGAGAGAATAACTAGAGCGGGATAGTTTTTCATCATGACACGGACACGTGTTTGCATTTGATTGGAAGGTAAACGAAACGTGCAAACGTGTGTCAGAAAAAGAACGTGTCGGGGCTTATCCGTTGCGATGACGTCACAACTGTCCTTTCATATTTTAGGAAGTCTCTGAGGTTTTGAAAGCTAAGAGACACTTTTGAAAACATGAAGCACTGAATAGAAATATCAGTGTTGGTTTTAGAAATTTCAAAGTATCGCTGATTAAGGAAGAGATATTCAGCGATTGAAATCTTGCATTTACATGCGATTGTCAGTGAGAGAAATACATACCTTGACATCAGCGAATCAATTATGTTCAGAGAGAAAATGATAGAATGGGTTATACAAGTTGATTTTATCCTATCGTTGATCAAATGTGAACCGCTGAAGATTTCACTCTTCAAAGTTCAGCATTCCAAGCTCGCTGATGAGAAAGTTGAATCTTGTCTCATCAAGAGGCTTAGTGAACAGATCAGCCAACTGATAATCAGGTGGGATAAAGTGAAGTTCTATATCACCATTCATCACATGACCTCTGATAAAATGATACCTGATTTCGATGTGTTTTGTCTTTGAGTGTAGCACTGGAATGTTGGCTATAGCGATGGCACTTGTGCTGTCGCAATAGATTGGAATATTTGAGAGCTGTAGGTCATAGTCCAGTAGTTGATTTCTCATCCACAAGACCTGAGAACAACAACTTCCAGCGGCTACATACTCAGCTTCAGCTGTGGAGGTGGACACTGAGTTTTGCTTTTTACTTGTCCAACTCACCAGCTTTCCACCCAGGAGCTGACAGCCTCCTGTGGTGCTTTTCCTATCCAACTTGCAACCTGCAAAATCACTATCTGAAATAGGCGATTAAATCAAACCCTGAGTCTTTGGGATACCAAAGACCTAGGTTCGCAGTACCCTTAAGGTATCGAAAAATTCGCTTTACAACGATCATATTAGATTCCTTAGGTTCAGCTAGATATTGTGCACACAAACAGGTTGCGTACATAATATCGGGTCGGCTAGCTGTAAGATACAAGAGAGAGCCGATCATCCCACGGTACAGCGTGACATTAACAGGAATACCGTTAGTATCCTTATCTAGTGTCAGCGGTGGTGCCATAGGGGTTTCCATAGCTGAACTCTGAGTTAAATCGAATTTCTTCAGCATATCTTTAACATACTTTCCCTGATTAATGAAAGTTCCTTTTTCATTTTGTTTTATCTGAAGACCAAGGAAATATGTTTGCTCACCCATCATGCTCATTTTATACTCATCTTTCATTCTATCAGCGAAACGAGTACAAAGATCAGGGTTAGTAGAACCAAATATAATGTCATCAATATATATCTGAACAAGAATAATATGACCTTTCACTATTCTGAAAAATAGAGTTTTATCGATTTTACCTCGCTCAAATTTTTCAATATGGAGATAAGTAGAGAGAGTGTCATACCGTGCACATGGAGCTTGCTTTAAGCCATAAAGTGCCTTATCCAGTTTGTAAACATAACCTGGACGCTTAGGATCTGAGAATCCTTGAGGTTGTTCCACATAGACTTCTTCATTCAGCTTTCCATTTAGAAACGCTGACTTAACATCCACCTGATATACTTTGAAGTCTTTGTGTACAGCGTATGCTAAGAATAGACGAATAGATTCTAGTCTTGCTACTGGAGCAAATGTTTCGTCGTAATCTATGCCTTCCTCTTGTCTGTATCCCTGAGTAATGTTGATTCAAACCCTCAGTGATTTGATAATGACCCTCTCTTATATACTTAGTGAAAATTGTAAGTAAACAATATGTATCAGAGTTTCACTATCGCTGATAAGTACTAAGATCTTACAGTACCGCTGATAGGAACTCTCGCTCTTTAGATTAAACATTCAGCGAACACTGTTCACCATTAATGTTCTGAGTCTGTTCAGTCATTATGGTGATCGCTGATAAGTTAGTTGTTTACTTATGATCCCTGAAGACAAGTTTCACGTCAACATAGGTTCTACGCTGAAGTCGAAGATCAAGCTCAAGAACCAGCGACAAGTCTCCTAATGAACTGATGCGGATCAGCGAAGACTCAGATTTGTCCACTCAACGTGAAGTATCAAGTACAAGACTTCAGCTATCGCTGAACTTTATCATTCGCTGATATAATATGATAAATCTCTGAATCAACGAAAGCTGATCATGAAGTCCTCCGTACAAAGTACTTTTGTCTTATCCACCCTTGCACGACTCCGTACGAAATGTCAGAAAAGAACCTCCGAATATCTGAAATCGTACAACCACTCTGATAATACAGTATTCATCCATACGGCTACTAAGGTTGTCAATCAAAGATCAATGACATGCAACCAACCAGCTGATGACACGTGTAAAGTATATACTGACTTGCATTAAATGCATGCAGTATATAAAGAGATGAACTCACTTCATTTGAAGTAACTTGCTAACTCTGGACAAGTTCAAATCTCTTATCTCAAGATAGGTTATTATTAGTAATTTCCTTATCTCTCTTAGTGCAAGAAACCTTAGTGTTCCAACTTGTTTAGATTTAGGTTTATCCTTAATCTTGTCTCCGCAACAAGCTGTAAATTGTTAATGATTTATCAATAAACAATTTAGAAAAGTAAAATTTGTGTGTTTGTATTCAACCCCCCCCCACTCCCTTCTACAAACTTGTATAGGCCTTCGGGACCAACAAGTGGTATCAGAGCAGATTTGTTTAATCTCATAAACAAGATCTAATCTAAGATATTTTTCTTCCTTGCTATTATCTGAAAATGGCCACCAACACAAACACAAATTATATAGACAATGGTTCTCTTGCAAAACCCCCTAGGTTTTCCAGAGATAACTTCAACTTATGGAAAAATAGGATGATACTCTTCTTAGAAGGTGTAGACCCTACTATGCCTTACTATCTTGAGAATGGTCCATTCATCCCTGTAACTATTGATCCTGCAGTACCAGCCACTGCGAATAGACCTGCTATTCCAGAAAGGCTGATTCCTAAGGAAATCTTTCAGTGGACCGATGAAGATAAGAAGAAAGTGGCTATAGATACAAAAGCCAAATCCATACTATCCATGGCTCTTCCTGACGAAGTCTACCATTCCGTCATGAATCTGAAAACATCAAAAGCCATGTGGGACACAATATGTGTTCAGTATGAAGGAACGTCTGAAGTCCAAGACTCAAGAAAGATCAACCTGGTAAGACAATACGAAAGCTTCATTTCTGGTAAGAATGAAACTCTCTCTGAAGTTCACCAACGTTTTAATTGCTTAATTATAGATCTAAAAACTGTTGGTAAGGAATATTCTAACTTTGAAGTGCTGACAAAGTTTCTAGAATCTTTACCTGAAAGCTGGGACAATTATTCCATGTGTCTCAAGCTGTCAAAGGATCTTAAATCAATGACCCTTTCAACCTTATATGGTACATTGCTGAATCATGAGAAATCTAGCCATCTTAAGAAGAATCTTGTAAAAGATTCCAAAAGCACCCCTGTTGCTTTAATCTCAGAGGAACCTTCTACTCAGCGACCTTCGGTCACTATCACTGAGTTAGAAAGTAACTCTGAAAGGTCATCAGACTCTGATTCTTCAGATGATGATGAATCCTTGGCTCTCCTAACTAAAAAGTTCAGGAGATTCGCCAAGAAGAAAATGTTTAGAAAGAACAAACCTCTTTCCATAACTGACAAGCCTAAATCATCAGCTTTTGTTGATAAGGCTACTGCTACTTGTTTCAACTGCGAAAAGACAGGTCATTTCACTAATGAGTGCAGGTCTAAGAAAGTCATGAGACCTTCAGCTTTCTCAAAGAAAAACTTTGTTCCAAGGAATAAAGATGACAAATACTCAAAGCTGAAGGAGAAGTATGCAAAGCTGAAAAGCTTTAAGAAGAAAGGCAAAGGCCTGATGGCTGACTATGATTGGGCTGCTTCTGATGAAGAAGCATCATCATCTGACTCTGAAGATGATGAAGCAAATCAATGTCTCAGGGCCAAGATTGAAGAAGAGGAAGAAAGTTCAGACATTCCCTCCACTTCAACATCTGCCATTCAGGTATCACCTTCTTTCTTTACCAATATTGCAAATATTGATGAAGCTGATAGTCTACGCAAAATCGATCTATTGACTAGAAGTTTATACGAAGCCATGAACGGCAAAACTGTGGTTGAAAACCAAAATCTTGATCTCGCTGAACAACTGAAAAACTGTCACCTTCAAATAGAAAAGCTTTCTAAAATTGAAGATGATTTTAAAGATCAAGTCTATTTAAATCAGCTAGTCAAAATCGAACGAGCAGAAGCTATCGCTGCATTAAAGGCTGAAAAAGCTACTGTTGAAGGATGGTGTAATTCTTCAACAAAGATCACTGAGATAATTAAGGCTCAGATTCCTCTGAGTGATAAACGTGGTCTGGGTTATAAATATGATACTCCAAAACCAACCACTGAACGTTCAATGCTTAAATTTGGAACGTTCGTATCCTCAGTCGCTGACACTTCATCATCTCAGTGCTCCTCGTCCATTACACCAATCCCTGAGGAAACTCCTACATCCTCAAAAGGTAAGGAGAAAATGGTTTATTCAAAACCTACCTCTGTCTCTAAAGACAAAGGTAAAGGAATTGTTATTTATCAAAATCCTCAGAAGGGTACCTTAGTACCAAAGCTGAATGCTTCTAAAGCCTCAGTGACCTACCCCTCTGGATCTAGAAAGCTGATCTCTGGATCTATTCAGCGATCTACTCCTAGACCCAGAGTGGATGTCCTTGGTAAGAAATCTGAAGAACTGAATGTTCGTCCCATTTCTAAAGCCAATAGTTTACTTGGTGCTGGCACTTCTAATTCGAAATTAAAAGCTCAGCATACAAGTGGTCCTAGAACTACTTTTTATAGGAAATGTTATCACTGTGGACTTACCGATCATATTGCTAGTAAGTGCCCCACAACCACCAAAGCTGAAAAGATAGCTAAGGTGAAGATTGCCCCCAAGGCAAAGAAGACCAACCCCGATGCAAATCAGGTCAAGATGACTCCTACCACTGAAGTTAAGAAATTAACCAAAGTGAAGAAAGACAAAGCTGAATCTTCAAATGCTGCGAAGACCGCTGAACCTTCTATTCCAACTAGCTCCACTGACAAATGTGTATACATGGTTAAGTGGGTACCCAAGCAAAACTAATATTCCTTTGTAAATGCAGGTTAAGAAGGGTATCTGGTATCTCGATAGCGGATGCTCTAGACACATGACTGGTAAGAAAAGCCTGCTCGCTGAATACAAGGAAGAGAAGGGTCCCTCTGTGACTTTCGGTGGAAATGGAAAAGGACACACCCGAGGGTATGGTGTACTTTCAAATGGTACAACCTCCTTCAGAAGAGTTGCATATGTTGATGGGCTGAAGCATAATCTTCTGAGCATCAGTCAGCTTTGCGACATGGATAACAAAGTGATTTTCACTAAGGAATCCTGCTTTGTCACTGACAAAAAGGAGAAGATAGCTCTCAGCGGTTATCGTTTGGAAAATGTTTATGTAATAAACATGGACTCAACAACCACTGAGAACTCCTGTTTCTTCTCAAAGGCATCTTCTGATGTTAACTGGCTATGGCACCAGAGGCTCTCGCATCTAAATTTCAAGACACTGAATACTCTTTCCTCCAAAGAGTTAGTCACTGGTCTACCTCAGCATTCATACGCCAAAGAGTCTTTATGTTCAGCGTGTGAAAAAAGGAAGTAGACCAAGGCAAGCTTCAAGTCAAAGCAAGTCTCCTCAGTGTCATCTCCTCTACAACTACTCCATATGGATTTGTTTGGCCCTGTTAACAAACAATCCATCGGTGGAAAGAAATATACGCTGGTCATAGTTGATGAATTCTCTCGTTACACATGGGTAATGTTTCTCCGTTCTAAGAGTGACACCCCTGGAGAACTCATCACCTTTGTTTGGAAGATGGAAACTCTGAACAATATGACTGTTCGCTCAATAAGGAGTGATCATGGAACTGAATTCAAAAACAGTTCCCTTGATTCCTTCCTTGAGAGTAAGCGTATTTCTCATAACTTTTCGTCAGTGAGAACACCGCAACAAAATGGGGTCGATGAAAGATGAAATAGAACAATTATTGAAGCTGCACGTTCAATGCTCAGCGATTCTCACCTGCCTACTCAGTTTTGGGCAGAAGTTGTCAACACTGCTTGTTTTACGCAAAACAGGTCGCTGATAGTTAAAAGATTCAAAAAGACAGCCTATGAACTCTTTCATGGGAGAAAGCCTTCAATCAGCTTTCTTCACATCTTTGGATGTCAGTGTTTCATACTGAACAACAGAGATGCCCTTGGAAAGTTTGATCCTAAGGCTGATGATGGAATCTTTTTTGGATACTCCTCAGTCTCCAAAGCCTTCAGAGTCTTCAACCGTAGAAGACAAACTGTAGAAGAAACTATTCACGTCACGTTTGACGAATCCCGTTCAGCGAACTCTAAACCGTCCGCTGATACTGAAGAACTGAATCAATGGATGTTTTCTCATCTTGGTGATTCAGAAGAAGTTCCCACTCATGCTCACACCGTAGAAAATGATGGCCCTACTATCATTCCAGATATGCAGAATAGTGAAGCTGAAACATCTTGGGTCTCAGCTGTTCCTATAAACACTATACCTGCAGTTGATCCGAATGTCTCAGAAATTCCATCTATTTCTCAGCAATCAGTGAATGAAGTGACAAATGCAAACATTCCTCTCTTAGCTGATAATCCAGAAGTAGCTGAAGCCTCATCTTCAGTTTCTCCTGTTCAGACTGAGTCAGCGACGTATGCTCCGGCTCAGCGATGGACTGTGAATCACCCAATCGATCAGATTCTTGGTGATCCAAACGCTGGTATTCAGACTCGTAGAAGTGCAGGTAATATTTATTTATTTGTTAACTTTATTTCTCTAACTGAACCAAAGAAAATAGATGATGCCCTCAGAGATCCAAACTGGGTCAGCGCTATGCAAGAAGAGCTGACTGAATTCGAAAGAAACAAAGTTTGGAAACTCGTTCGTAGACCAACTGACAAAACGGTGATAGGCACTAATGGGTCTATCGAAACAAGCTGGACGAACATGGTACTGTAACTCGCAACAAAGCTCGTCTTGTTACTCAGGGATACAGACAAGAGGAAGGCATAGATTATGACGAAACTTTTGCTCCAGTAGCAAGACTTGAATCTATTCGTCTTTTCTTAGCATATGCTGTACACAAAAACTTCATTGTACATCAGATGGATGTTAAGTCAGCGTTTCTGAATGGAAAGCTGAATGAAGAAGTTTATGTGGAACAACCTCCAGGATTCTCAGATCCTAAGCGTCCAGGTTATGTTTATAAACTGTACAAGGCACTTTATGGCTTAAAGCAATCTCCTCGTGCATGGTATGATACTCTCTCTACTTATCTCCATATTGAACAATTTGAGAGAGGTAAGATTGACAAAACTCTATTTTTTAGAAAAGTGAAAGGTCATATCATTTTAGTTCAAATATATGTTGATGACATTATATTTGGTTCTACTAACCCTGAGCTTTGTACTCGTTTCGCTGATAGAATGAAAGATGAGTATAAAATGAGCATGATGGGTGAACTAACATATTTCCTTGGTCTTCAGATTAAGCAAATTGAAAAAGGAACTTTTATAAATCAGGGAAAGTATGTTTAAGATATGCTGAAGAAATTCGACTTAACTGAAAGTTCAGCTATGAAAACCCCTATGGCACCACCGCTGACACTTGATAAGGACACAAAGGGTGTTCCTGTCAATGTCACGCTGTACCGTGGGATGATCGGCTCACTACTGTATCTGACAGCTAGCCGACCCGATATTATGTTTGCAACATGTCTGTGTGCACGATATCTAGCTGAACCTAAGATATCTCATATGAAAGCCGTAAAGCGAATATTTCGATATCTTAAGGGTACAGCGAATCTAGGTCTTTTGTATCCCAAAGACTCAGGATTCAATCTAACCGCCTATTCAGACAGTGATTTTGCAGGTTTCAAAATGGATAGGAAAAGCACCACAAGAGGATGTCAGCTCCTGGGTGGAAAGCTGGTAAGTTGGACAAGTAAGAAGCAAAACTCAGTGTCCACTTCCACAGCTGAAGCTGAATATGTAGCCGCTGGAAGCTGTTGTTCTCAAGTCTTGTGGATGAGAAATCAGCTACTAGACTATGATCTTCAGCTCTCTAAAATTCCAATCTATTGCGACCGCACTAGTGCCATCGCTATAGCAAACAATCCAGTGCTACTCTCAAAGACAAAACACATAGAAATCAGATATCATTTTATCAGAGATCATGTGATGAATGGTGATATAGAACTTCATTTTATCCCAACTGATTATCAGTTAGCTGATTTATTTACCAAACCTCTTGATGAGACAAGATTCAACTTTCTCATAAGCGAGCTTGGAATGCTGAACTTTGAAGGGTAAAAACTTTAGCGGTTCACATTAATCAGCGATAGGATAAAATCAACTCTATAACCTATTCAAACATCTTCTCTCTGAATAAACTTGGTTAAACTGATATCCAGGTATGTTTTCTCTCTCTGACAAACGCATGAAAATGCATGATTTCAAAACAAATGCATCGCTGAATATCTCTTCCTTAACAGCGATATTTTGAAAGTTCTTAAAACCTTCACTGATATTTTCTATTCAGGGCTTCATGTTTTTCAAAAGAGTCCCTGAGCTTTCAAAACCTCAGAGACATCCTAAAAGAATGTGAAAGGACAGTTGTGACGTCATTGCAACGGATAACACCAGGCACGATTTCTTTCTGACACACGTTTGCACGTTTCGTTCAAACTTCCAATCAAATGCAAACACGTGTCCGTGTCATGATGAAAACCTTTTCCCGCTCAAGGTTTTCTCTCTCTAGAACTCCCTATATAAACAAACTCTTGGTTTATATTTGTCTTTTACGCGATCAATCTTCCTCCGTAAGAAAAGAATTACTGTTGCATTTGTGCTCTCAAATCTTCAAAGAACTGTTCATCATCTTCTTCATCAAAACATCAAGGTTAATATGTCCATATTTTTTTCAAATGCAAATAACTTGTTTCTGATCTTATCATTGTTTTAAACAAGATCAAACAAAAGAACTTCTTAAAAATAAAATCATTTCTTTCATGGTTTTATGAACACAACCATTTCATGGTTGTTCTTCAAGTTTTAAATCTTAATCTTAAACTTGTTCTTCATTCGTATCCAGTTTTTTTTAGAAACTGGAATACAAGACTTTATGGGTTTTACATTTCGTATCAAAAATCATGAAAAACCGTAATCTTCATTAAGACATTTATGTCTGAATGAAATGGACAAAATTCGAACCATCTTAATGGAAATTCTTTCCATATCAAGACAATTCTTATTTGTTAACATCTTTGGTTGAACTGATAATACAGAGAAATGGCAACTTCAAAGATCAATGTTACCGCTGAGACCATCTCCGCTGACTCTGAGGAAGTGGAAATCATCAAAGCCCCTCAGGTTAAGTTCAAGCTGGATCAACTAGATTGGTCCAAGGTCAACAACCTCTCTGCGCTTCTCGAGTTTCCTCCTCGAAAGCAAGTCACACATCTGGATGATGCTGTGAATTTCCTGAAAAACTGCTGCATTTCAACAGCCCTGACCATCACACCTCCTGCAAGTCAGCTACTATTATCCCAGTTCTGGTACTCTGCCAGACACACTCAGCTACCCTCCGCCAAAGATGCATCCAAAACCATCGATTGCATACTCAGCGATACTGAGTATGGCACAATTAAGATAACCCCCGCAATCATTCGAAAAGCCCTGAACTTTCCCAATGCTACCAAAGAAAAACCGTTTGTTCCATTCCCTGACCATAAGAAGCATGCTGACAGAGAAGAAATCATTGCTTTCCTCGACGCAATGGGTTACATCTGGGAAACTGGAAGGGACAAGAAGCCCGAGAAGAAGCTGACGCTGATAAAGAAGTCCAAAATGCCCAGCGAGATGAATTTCATCTTCGCACACCTGATCAGCTGCATGACAGCGAAGACCGGCTCCTCTGATCAAGCCGCTCAACCTCAGCAGGCTATGGGATACGCAATGCTGAAAGGTCTACATATTTACTGGGC
Source organism: Saussurea involucrata (assembly GCA_033807775.1). Taxonomy (NCBI): domain Eukaryota; kingdom Viridiplantae; phylum Streptophyta; class Magnoliopsida; order Asterales; family Asteraceae; genus Saussurea; species Saussurea involucrata. The sequence goes on along the minus strand of CM066320.1, from coordinate 88,444,154 downwards.
ATCTATCATTTATGATGACCTAGTACAAAGAGTAGATTCTGCTGCTGACAGACCTGCATGGGTTCCCTACCCCAGTTTCATCAGCGCCATCTTCCAATATGGCCTGAAGGACAGCTATCCTCAAGAGGGTGACCTAAAACTTTCTCAGGTTGGCCCTAAGGTGCTCGATTTCAAACCTGTCGACAATGAGGTACGTCTCTCTACCCTTCTCTCTCTTCTTAACCCTAATTCTTCAACTTCTGTGGCTCCTTCAGTGACAATACCCATCGCTGATACCCCGGCCACACAATCCTCTCCTTCTAAGAAAAGGAAACACTCTTCAACCCAACTTGGTTCCAAAAGGATCAAGAAAACCAAGGAGCAACCCCAGCAATCCCATGCTGAAGACTCCTCAGCTCATTCTGAAGAGATGAAGGAAAGTTCCGTGGTACGCTCTGCCACACCCATTCAAGCCATCCCTCCAATCCAGACTCCAGCGTCTCCAAACACTGAGGTTAGAAACTTGGAACCTACCCAACCTCCCTCAGTCTCTCAAAAGACTGATGAAGTGATTCTCAGCGATTCCAACGCTGAACTCAGTACCCGAACCCCATTCTTATCCTTCGTTTCTCCCTCCACTCACTTGGACACTCCTCCAAAGAACACTGGAGATGCCATCATTCCAGAAGCCTCCGCTGACGCTTCTCAACGAATGATGAAGACAGGACCTGCAGAGATCACCATACCTCACCGTACTTTTGAGGAAGATATGGAACATTATTCAGGAACCCACAATTTTGACGAGTTCGTAAACCCTCCTGCAGGTACACACAAAATCCTATACACTGTGACTAAACCCCAAACTTCTGAGCTTTCCTCTGTTCACAAGTTTTTATCTGTTACAGGTCCTAATTTGGGAGACATCAACGAGTCTCTGAAGTCCGTGGAAACAAAGCTGACCGGTCTCACCACCACACTCTCCAACAACTCTACAGCCGTAACAAACGCTGGAGAGAATTTGACAAAGCTGACTACGGTGGTGGAGAAGAAAGCTTCCACAGATGACATTAAAGGCCTTGATAAGACGCTCAACGATTTTGCCAAAGTACTCTCTGACATCTACACTGACTACACCAGCCTCAAAAACTCAGTTTCGGTCGTGTCCAGCGATGTTACAAAGCTGAAAACATCAGTTGAACATCTCGAGGGGGATATGTCAGCTGTCAAGACCGACTTGGGTTCTGTAAAAACCGACGTTGGTTCTATGAAGAAGATGATCGAGACACTGATCAACAAAGCGAATACTCCTGCTCCTGCCCCTGTCCCTGAACCTGAACATTTGACAGCGACAGATCGCATTGAGCTCGGGAAGATTAATCCTGCTATTTCTGGCCTTGAAGACAGATTAGCAAAGATTGAAGCTTGTGTAGGTCTCTCTGGCCAAGAAGACAGAGAACCTACCAACGCTGCTGAATCTACCCATTCCTCCCCCAGTCATCATGAGAAAGAGGGGGAGAAGAGCGTTGAACATCCCGAGGAGAAGAGCGCTGAGGATCTTGAAAAGAGCACTAAAGACCTTTCCCATGATGAATCTATCAGGGGAGAGAAGAATGAAGATCTTATCGCTGGACCTCAGGGAGATGAAAACCCTAAGGGAACCGAGAAGCTCGCCTCTGTATCTGAGGGGGAGCAACTCGAAAACGAAGCTGAAGAATCCAAAGCAGAAGCTGATTAAGACATCGACATCCCTGATAATGAACCATCCTCCTCTCCAAGGAATGATGATGATGATGATGAAGATGGCGGTGATTTCTTTGTCGTCAAACCTGCCCCAAAGATCAAAGCTCGTAAGGGAATTTCAATAAATGAACCAACAGGGGAGCGGACAAAGACAAAGCCCTCAGCCTCTGGCGCTGAGAAAGGCAAAGGCAAAGGCGTCGTTGAAGATGAAAATCTGGCGATCTTGCTTGTAAAGCCGGTTTGTCAGGTACACTAATCATATCTCACTCCATCCCTCCTCTATAAGTTCTACTACCCTAGCCTACACCTGAACATATTTCTCTTTCTCTTTCTACCCAAGTTCTTCTACCCATGTTCTTATTTGTAAGATCGCTGTGTTTCAGCTAGTCCTCTCCCCTGTTTGAGGATGTCGCTGAAGGTTCTACTCCTGCGACTTCATAAATAAAGCCAGCTGCTGCTGATGAAATAATCCCAGTCTTAGATTTGATCTCTGAGACTGATGAACCAGAAGAACAACCTCTCTCGCACAGAAACAGACCTTCCTCAGCTCCTCAAAAGCTGAGTGAAGAGGATCAAAAGAAAATAGAGGAAATAATAAAGCGATTCGAGGATCAGCGAATCATTCTAAGGCGTGATCAACTTCCTTCAGTTCCTCCAAAGTTCAAAATCTCCAAAGCTGAATACCAGGAACACCATAGAGCTGAACGCCTTATCGCTGAAAGGAAGGAAGCTGAAGAGAAAGACAGAGAATACGCCATCAAGCTTACTCAACGATCAATCAAAGACCCCAAGCTGAAAAGAGTTCCCATTGATGTTCAACGTCAGCTCTGGGATGATTATCAAGAAATCGTTAGAGAAAAGACAAAGGTCTCTGATACAACTTTGGAATGGGCTAAACAAATGCTGACCTATCGATCAAGACCATCCAAAATAATCAAAGCCAACATCAGAGGAAAAATGTACGCTGATGTTCCTGTTATTGAAGTGGATGTCTACAGAGATGACAAAACCAAGCAAACCTTCTATGCTGATTCATTAGAAAAGTTTGGTCTCTCTATGGTTCGAAACGAAATTAGCCATTCAGGGATCACGCTCAAAATTCAAAAGCCATGTTGAGATGATCTTAAACAAACAGATCGACTTGCTTTCATCTGCTGTGGATATTCCTCCTACTCTTCCTCAACCGAAGAAAGCCTCTGCTAAGAAGAAGAAAGTTTCTGATTCAGGTCCAATCATTCGAAATGAAACAGGTATTGGTTTCTCTCGTGCTGAAGTTCTTGGCCCTGATGCTGATCTTTCAATGTTTGACACCTCCCTACCACCTAGAGAAACTTTCATCCCTGGCACAGTGGTAAGTGATCCATATGGTATATTCTTCTTAGACTATGATGGAAATCCTCACTTTCAACGTGTCTCTGAGCTCCACATCGCTCCCATCGAACAACTCAGAGATCTCGTACACTGGTGTGAAGTCAGACGCGACATCAAAGCTAGACACCTGAAGCCCTTGATTTTTGAAGCTGCTCTGAAGTTAAAGAATCAAGGAGTAAATGTCCCTGACGGGATGATCCCCACTAAAAAGACCCTTGATGAACTTCTCATTAAGGAAGAACCCTTTGAAAACTGATATAATCTCCTTTTTCTCTATTGTATCAGTTATCCTTCTGTACTTGTAAATTATTTCGCTTATACTTATAATCTTTCTGTTCTTCATTGTAACCTGATTCAATATTTTAAAGAAAGATTTCAGCGAAAGTACTTTACTCCATCAGTACTGAAAAGATCCCAGAAAACAGTAAAAGGGACAAATATTTTATGAATTCTTTTTATCCTTATGTTTTCATTAAATAGCAATTTTCTTTGTTGCTATGTCATAATCAAATATGGGGAGATTGTTGATCCAAACCCTCAGTGATTTGATAATGACCCTCTCTTATATACTTAGTGAAAATTGTAAGTAAACAATATGTATCAGAGTTTCACTATCGCTGATAAGTACTAAGATCTTACAGTACCGCTGATAGGAACTCTCGCTCTTTAGATTAAACATTCAGCGAACACTGTTCACCATTAATGTTCTGAGTCTGTTCAGTCATTATGGTGATCGCTGATAAGTTAGTTGTTTACTTATGATCCCTGAAGACAAGTTTCACGTCAACATAGGTTCTACGCTGAAGTCGAAGATCAAGCTCAAGAACCAGCGAGAAGTCTCCTAATGAACTGATGCGGATCAGCGAAGACTCAGATTTGTCCACTCAACGTGAAGTATCAAGTACAAGACTTCAGCTATCGCTGAACTTTATCATTCGCTGATATAATATGATAAAGCTCTGAATCAACGAAAGCAGATCATGAAGTCCTCCGTACAAAGTACTTTTGTCTTATCCACCCTTGCACGACTCCGTACGAAATGTCAGAAAAGAACCTCCGAATATCTGAAATCGTACAACCACTCTAATACTACACTATTCATCCATACGGCTACTAAGGTTGTCAATCAAAGATCAATGACATGCAACCAACCAGCTGATGACACGTGTAAAGTATATACTGACATGCATTAAATGCATGCAGTATATAAAGAGATGAACTCACTTCATTTGAAGTAACTTGCTAACTCTGGACAAGTTCAAATCTCTTATCTCAAGATAGGTTATTATTAGTAATTTCCTTATCTCTCTTAGTGCAAGAAACCTTAGTGTTCCAACTTGTTTAGATTTAGGTTTATCCTTAATCTTGTCTCCGCAACAAGCTGTAAATTGTTAATGATTTATCAATAAACAATTTAGAAAAGTAAAATTTGTGTGTTTGTATTAACCCCCCCCCCCTTCTACAAACTTGTATAGGCCTTCGGGACCAACAAGTAACAAGTCGAGCCTTATTGCAGGTTACAGTTCCATGTTCGTCCAACTTGTTTCGATAGACCAATTTTCTGCCTATCACTGTTTTGTTAGTTGGTCTTCGAACAAGTTTCCAAACTTTGTTTCTTTCAAATTCAGTCAGCTCTTCTTGCATGGCGCTGGCCTAGTTTGGATCTTTGAGGGCATCATCTATTTTCTTTGGTTCAATCAGAGAAATAAAGTTAACAAATAAACAAATACTACCTGCACTTCATCGAGTCTGAACACCAGCATTTGGATCACCAAGAATTTGATCAATTGGGTGATTTACAGTCCATCGTTGAGCAGGAGCATAAGTCGCTGACTCAAATTGAACTGGAGGAGCTGAAGATGAGGCTTCAGCAGCTTCTGGTATATCAGCCAAGAGAGGAGTAGGTGCAGATGTCATTTCATTCACTGGTTGCTGAGAAGTAGATGGAATGTCTGAGACATTTGGTTCAGAAGCAGGTATAGTGTTTAAAGGAACAGTTGAGACCCATGATGTTTCAGCTTCACTATTCTGCATATTTGGGATGATAGTAGGACTATCATCTTCATCTGTATGAGTATGAGGAGTGGGAATATCTTCTGAATCACCAAGATGAGAAAACATCCATTGATTCGGTTCTTCAGTATCAGCGGACGGTTTAGAGTTCGCTGAACGGGATTCGTCAAACGTGACATGAATAGTTTCTACAATAGTTTGTCTTCTTCGATTGAAGACTCTGAAGGCTTTGGAGATTGAAGAATATCCAAGAAAGATTCCATCATCAGCCTTAGGATCAAACTTTCCAAGGGTATCTCTGTTGTTCAGTATGAAACACTGACATCCAAAGATGTGAAGAAAGCTAACTGAAGGCTTTCTCCCATGAAAAAGTTCATAGGCTGTCTTATTGAATCTTTTGACTATCAGCGACCTATTTTGCGTAAAACAAGCAGTGTTGACAGCTTCTGCCCAAAACTGAGTAGGCAGGTGAGAATCGCTGAGCATTGAACGTGCAACTTCAATAATTGTTCTATTTCTTCTTTCAGCGACTCCATTTTGTTGTGGTGTTCTCACTGATGAAAAGTTGTGAGAAATACCCTTACTCTCAAAGAATGAATCAAGAGAACTGTTTTTGAATTCAATCCCATGATCACTCCTTATTGAGCGAACGGTCAAGTTGTTCAGGGTTTCCATCTTCCGAACAAAGGTGATAAGTTCTTCAGGGATGTCACTCTTAGAACGGAGAAACATTACCCATGTATAACGAGAGAATTCATCAACTATGACCAGCGTATATTTCTTTCCAGCGATGGATTGTTTGTTAACAGGGCCAAACAAATGCATATGGAGATGTTGTAGAGGAGATGACACTGAGGAGACTTGCTTTGACTTAAAGCTTGCTTTGGTCTGCTTCCCTTTCTCACACGCTGAACATAAGGACTCTTTGGCGTATGAGTGTTGAGGTAGACCAGTGACTAACTCTTTTGAAGAAAGAGTGTTTAGTGTCTTGAAGTTTAGATGAGAGAGCCTCTTATGCCATAGCCAGTTGACATCAGATGAGGCTTTTGAGAAGAAACAGGAGTTCTCAGTGGTTGTTGAGTCCATGTTTATTACATAAACATTTTCCAAACGATAACCGCTGAGAGCTATCTTCTCCTTTTTGTCAGCGACAAAGCAGGATTCCTTGGTAAATATTACCTTGTTATCCATGTCGCAAAGCTGACTGATGCTTAAAAGATTATGCTTCAGCCCTTCAACATATGCGACTCTTCTGAAGGTTGTTGTACCATTAGATAGTACACCAAACCCTCGGGTATGTCATTTTCCGTTTCCACCGGAAGTTACAGAGGGACCCTTCTCTTCCTTGTATTCAGCGAGCATGCTTTTCTTTCCAGTCATGTGTCTAGAGCATCCGCTATCGAGATACCAGATACCCTTCTTAACCTTCATTACAAAGGAAGATTAGTTTTTCTTAGGTACCCACTTAACCATGTGTACACACTTGTCAGTGGAAGTTGTTGGAATGGAAGGTTCAGCAGTCTTCGCAACATTTGAAGATTCAGCTTTGTCAGTCTTTACTTTGGTTAATTTCTTAACCTCAGTGGTCTTCTTTGCCTTGGGGGCAATGATCTGCACCTTAGCTATCTTTTCAGCTTGGGTGGCTGTGGGGCAATACTAGCAATATGATTTGTAAGTCCACAATGATAACATTTCCTATAACTAAAAGTAGTTCTAGGACCATTTGCATGCTGGGCTTTAGATTTTGAAATAGAAGGACCAGCACCAAATAAGCTATTGGTTTTTGAAATGGGAGGAACATTTAGTTCTTCGGATTTCTTACCACAGACCTCCACTCTGATTCTAGGAGTAGATCACTGAAAAGATCCACGCTGAGTAGATCCAGAGATCTGATTCCTTGATCCAGAGGGATAGGTCACTGGAGCTTTAGAAGCATTCAGCTTAGGTACTAAGGTACCCTTCTAAGGATTTTGGTTAAAAGCAATTCCTTTACCTTTATCTTTAAAGACAGAGGTAGTTTTTGGATAAACCATTTTCTCTTTACCTTTTGAAGAGGTAGAAGTTTCCTCAGGGATGGGCGGTTGAGAAGAGGAACACAGAGAGGATGAAGTATCAGCTACTGAGGATACGAAAGTTCCAAATAAGAGCATGGAACGATCAGTGGTTGGTTCTAGAGTATCAGCTTTGTAACCAAGACCACGTTAATCACTCAAGGGAATCTGAGCTTAATTATCTCAGTGATCTTTGTTGAGGAATTATACCATACATCAACAGTAGCTTTTTCAGCTTTTAATGCAGCGATAGCTTCTTCGCGCTCGATTTTGACTAGCTGATTTAAGTGACCTTGATCTTTAAAATCTTCTTCAATTTTAGAAAGATTTTCTATTTGAAGGTGACAGTTTTTAAGCTGTTCAACGCGATCAAGGTGTTGATTTTCAACTACAGTTTTGCCATTCATGGCTTCATATAAACTTCTAGTCAAGAGATCGATCTTTCGAAGACTATCAGCTTCATCAATATATGCAATAATGGTAAAGAAGAAAGGTGATACCTGAGTTGCAGAGGTTGAAGTAGAGGGAATGTCAGAATTGTCTTCCTCATCTTCAAGTTTGGCCATAAGACAGAGATTGGGTTCATCATCTTCAGAGTCAGATGTTTCTTCCTCATCAGAGTCAGCCCAATCATAGTCAGCCATCAGGCCTTTGCCTTTCTTCTTAAAGCTTTTCCGCTTCGCATATCTTTCTTTCAGCTTGGCGTATTTGTCATCTCTATTCCTGGGAATAAAGTTTTTCTTGGGAAAAGCTGAGTTTCTCGAAACTTTCTTTGACCTGCACTCATTAGCGAAATGTCCTATCTTTTCACAGTTAAAACAAGTAGCAGTAGCCTTATCAACAGGAGCTGATGATCTTGGCTTGTTAGTAATGGAAAGAGGTTTATTCTTTCTAAACATTTTCTTTTTGGCGAAACTCCTGAACTTTTTAGTGAGGAGAGCCAAAGATTCATCATCATCTGAAGAGTCAGAATCTGATGACCTTTCAGAGTTACTTTCCAACTCAGTGATAGTGACCGAGGGTCGCTGAGTGGAAGGTTCTTCTGAGATTAAAGCAACAGGGGTGCTTTTGGAATCTTTTACAAGATTCTTCTTAAGATGACTCGATTGCTCATGATTCAGCATCGTGCCATATAAGGTAGAAAGGGTCATTGATTTTAGATCCTTTGACAGCTTGAGACACATAGAATAACTGTCCCAGCTTTCAGGTAAACATTCTAAGAACTTTGTCAGCACTTCAAAGTTAGAATATTCCTTACCAACAATTTTCAGATCTATTATTAAACAGCTAAAACGTTGGTGTACTTCAAAGAGAGTTTCATTCTTACCACAAATGAAGCTTTCATACTGTCTTACCAGATTGATCTTTCGAGAGTCCTGGACTTCAGAAGTACCTTCATACTGAACACAGATTGTGTCCCACATAGCTTTTGAGGTTTTCAGGTTCATGACGGAATGGTAGACTTCGTCAGGAAGAGCCATGGATAGTATGGATCTGGCTTTGGTATCGATAGCCACTTTCTTCTTATCTTCATCAGTCCACATCTGAACTTCCTTGGGTATCAGCCTTTCTGGAACAACAGGTCTATTATCAGCGGCTGGTACTGCAGCATCAATTCTTACAGGAATATATGGGCCGTTTTCAAGATAATAAGGCATAGTAGGGTCTACAACTTCTAAGAAGAGAATCATCCTATTTTTTCATAGATTAAAATTATCTCTGGAGAATCTAGGGGGTTTTGCAAGAGAACCATTGTCAATATAGTTTGTGTTTGTGTTGGTAGCCATTTTCAGAAATAGCAAGGAAGAGAAATCTTTGTATAGATTAGATCTTGTTTATGAGATTAAACAAATCTGCTCTGATACCACTTGTTGGTCCCGAAGGGCTATACAAGTTTGTAGAAGGGGGGGGGGGGGGGGGGGGGGTTGAATACAAACACACATATTTTACTTTTCTAAATTATTTATTGATAAATCATTAACAATTTACAGCTTGTTTCGGAACAAGATTAAGGATAAACCTAAATCTAAACAAGTTGGAACACTAAGTTTCTTGCACTAAGAAAGAGAAGGAAATTACTAATGATAACCTATCTCAAGATAAGAAAGATGACTTGTCCAGAGTTAGCAGGTGAATCGTCCAGAGTTTTCGAGTACTTCAAAAATGAAGCTGTAGTCCTTCTTATATACTGCATGCATTTAATGCATGGCAATTTATACTTTACACGTGGCAGCAACTCATTGGTTGTATGTCATTGACCTTTGTAGACAACCTTAGTAGCCGCATATTTGAACATTGTAGTATCAGAGTGGTTGTACGATTTCAGACAATAAGGAGGTTCTTTTCTGACATATCGTATGGAGTCATGCAAGGGTGGTTAAGACAAAAGTACTTTGTACGGAGGACTTCATGATCAGCTTTCGTTGATTCAGCGCTTTATCATTCTATATCAGTGAATGACAAAGTTCAGTGATAGATGAAGTCTTGTACTTGATACTTCACGTTGAGTGGAAAAATCTGAGTCTTCGATGATCCGCATCACTTCATTAGGATACTTGTCGCTGGTTCTTGAGCTTGATCTTCGACTTCAGCGTAGAACCTATGTTGACGTGAAACTTGTCTTCAGGGATCATAAGTAAACAATTAACTTATCAGCGATCACCATAAGGACTGAACGGGCTCAGAGCATTATGGTGAATAGTGTTCGCTGAATGTTTTATCTAAAGAGCGAGAGTCCCTCTTAGCGGTACTGTAAGGTCTTAGTACTTATCAGCGATAGTGAAACTCTGATACATGTTGTTTACTTACAATTTTCACTAAGTATTTAAGAGAGGGTCATTATCAAATCACTGAGGGTTTGGTTCAACAATGACTTGTACATTGAATCTCGCAATCACCAGTCATGGTAAGATGCATATCAAAACGCAAAAGTCGCCAGTAAGTACGACTCGCATATTTTAATCTCATGATTGCCAATAAAGGCAAGTCGCAAGATTGACCGTATAATGACAAGCAAATTCTTTCAAGAAGGCGACTACATCCTCCGTCGAATGTTCCAAAACACTCAAGAGCTTAATGCAGGTAAACTTTCCACCAAGTAGGAAGGTCCTTATCGTATCTCAGAAGTCGTGGGTAAAGGTGCCTATCGGCTCCAAACCCTCGACGGTCGAAATATCCCACGCAACTGGAATGCGACGCATCTGAAAAGCCAACGACCAACCTCTGACATTGCTTTATCGCAGGATCGCATGACATAAGTTACTAAGTCTATCATACGATTTTAGTAAAATCGAACGGTATAAACAATCAGTTTTATTAGACGACTCGATTGTATAAGTATAGGAACACATGATTCAAGTTCATCGTATGATCAAATCACACGATCGTAAGGTCTAGTGACCCCACAAGCTAAGTTCTTTAACTTAGAAAAATTTCATGTTCTGAATGAATGCTTTGATGGCATGCGCTTATGTTTGCTTATACGATTCAAAAAGTCTTATGACCTACGTTCTAATCGTTGTATTACAATGGATGCCCAAGTCGCACGACTTCTTGTTCATTTTTGTACTTAATGAATTTTTACAGTTGACATTACATTTGTCCATGTCATGTATGAGTCGACATAATACTCAGGTTCAATAGAAAGGTATTTTTTTTACCGATTATCGCTAAAGCAAAACTTACACAACGTAACATAGGTCTCTAACGACCGTATCGGCTGTAAGCGCCAGATCATAGGTCTCTAACGACCGTATCGGCTCGGAACGCCAGATCATTGGTCTATAACGACCATATCGGCTCGAACGCCAGATCATAGGTCTTTATCGACCATATCGGCTCTAAACGCCAGATCACAAGTCTATAACGACAGTATCGGCTCGGAACGACAGATCATTGGTCTATAACGACCATATCAGCTCTAAACGCCAGATCACAAGTCTATAACGACAGTATCGGCTCGGAACGCCAGACCATTGGTCTATAACGACCATATCGGCTCTAAACGCAAAATCAAAAGTCTATAACGACCGTATCGGTTCGGAACGCTAGAACATAAGTCTTTAACGACTGTATCACAAAATCCTTATATTTTATCTTGGTTCGATCATCTTATGATCGCCGCCAAGCTTTATTTCGGACCAATCGTCTTACGATTGACTCCTGACCCATACGTCTCATTTTGATAAAGATCGTCTTACGATCACCGTTGGTTCATTACGTTTTAACGTCGTCTTACGACCGTCAAGTGAACACCACAAGTATCTTGCGCATTAAAAGTCATCATTCGATCGTCGCAACTTACTTAAACACCATCGACTGGACTCACAATTTTAGCTAACCAAGTCGATTTTCTTAGCAAAAGTGACACGTCTCCGTATAAACACATTTTACTTTGGTACGAGATCTGAAATTCAAATGGCTTTGAAATTCAAATCTCGGGGGGGCTAACTGTTTGGGTAAAAAATCACACCCTCGACCGACTTGGGAAATTCCCTCGACATGACCCGTGGACCTTAATTACCCTAATATATACGACAGTCATACCCCCGACCGACAAGGATAATACCCATTATTGTCATATCCCCGACATACGTTAATAACCACGGTAGTTGGTTATTGAAAGACATCTTGCGTCAATAGTCATTCAAGACAGTATCTTACATCTAATGGTCGCACGTTACGTGTCGCACGTCGCACATCGCTAGTCTTACGTCACTAGCCTTATCCCACTAGTCTTATGTCGCCAGTTACGACTTGTTGGTCTTACGTCGACAGTCTCCTGTCATCGGTCTTATATCACTCTGGTCTTACGACCTGGTGGTCTTACGACTTAGTCGTACGACATTTTTATAAGACCAATTTTATATTAAGATAAGTCTTACAAGACGTTTACAGTCATATACATGGTCTTGTATTTCGGTGACGGACGTATGCTCCATAAGACCGCCGTCCTGAACATAAGACGGTCTTACGATTACACTAACTATCAATGGTCGACAGCCGTTTCTATTGTTCATTAATGCAGGTCTACAAGACATTATGGTACAACGGTCAATAACGGTCGAGCTCTTAATGACATTAAAGACTCGACAACGGTTACAAAGCCAATCATCAAAGCGCATTTAATATCGGCAGCGGTTACAAGACCAGCCATTAACAACACTAATAACGACGTCCGTTACGACAGTTATCGAAGTATTTAATGAGCCAATTAAAGTGCCCGGAGACTATAAATTCCGAGCTCAATCCTCAATTCATGGGACATCGAACAACAGACACAAACACTCGAACTCGAAAGAACACTTGAAGCACAGAAATCACTCTCAGAAGAATCGCTCTCGACGCACGACATCAGCGCACGACACACAGTTTAAACACACGACGCACATTGTTTTTACATTCGAAACACTTGTTACTTTACATTTCGAAGTCTTTCCTTCATTTGTATTGTAATCTCTGTACGATCGACACCCGAAACACAAGGACATCGCCCCCGTTTGGCGACCATAGTGCACTGTCGACTCTCATAGAGTAGACCGCGGTTTTTTCCCTCGTTTTGGGGTTTTCCGCGTCACCAAATTCCGTGTCTCTTTTACTTTTTCCTCGCAATTGTGTTATTTGTCTTGAGATACATTTCGTTAGTTGTTAAATGTCCATATCGACCTTAAGTTGTACTTTTGTGCGATTTTTGGCATTAACACCGATCATTTTGCATTGAAATATCTAATGGCCAAGAAGAACGCTAAACCGAGACTCATCCGTTGGGTACTTTTTCTCCAAGAGTTCGACTTGGAAATTCTAGATAAGAAGGGGTCGGAGAACACTGTGGCATATCACCTCTCGAGACTTGAGGGAGGTGAGGAACAAAGGAAAGATAAGACCATCATCAATGATTCGTTTCTGGATGAGCAGCTCTTCAAGGTTAGTCATTCTGAGCCTTGGTTCGTGGACATGGTAAATTATTTGGTGGGGGGAATAGTACTATATCAGATGAACTCCCACCAAAAGAAGAGATTTCTTTTTGAAGCTAAGAGGTATTATTGGGACGAGCCGTATTTGTATAAGTCATGTGCCGACTGAATGATCCGGAGATGTGTCCCGGATGAAGAGAAGGTCGGCATTCTAAACCACTGTCATACCTGAGAATGTGGGGGCCACTTCAGCACCGATCGAACAGTCGCAAAGGTCCTACAATCGGGTTTCTTCAGGCCGTCTATGTTCAAAGAGACTCGAGATTTCATATCTAAGTGTGATCGGTGCCAAAGAACGGGGAACATATCTAAGCGGGATGAGATGCCGATGCAGATCTTCATGGAAGTCGAACTCTTCGACGTGTGGGGCATAGATTTCATGGGTTCGTTCCCAAACTCGTATCGGAATGAGTATATTTTGGTCGCGGTGGACTACGTATCGAAGTGGGTGGAAGCGATCGCAACTCCTACAAACGATTCTAAAGTAGTGATTAATTTCCTACGGAAGAATATCTTTGCGAGGTTTGGAGTTCCGAGAGCACTGATCAGCGATGGTGGTAGTCACTTCTGCAATCGATATTTGGAAGCGCTGTTAAAGAAATATTCAGTGAAACACAAAGTCACTACACCTTATCACCCACAAGCCAACGGCCTAGCGGAAGTGTCCAATCGGGAACTGAAACAAATTTTGGAAAAGACGGTAAATTCATCTCGGAAAGATTGGTCGTTAAAGTTAGATGACGCATTGTGGGCGTACCGAACGGCATTCAAAACCCCTCTTGGTACCACTCCCTACCGTCTAGTGTTTGGCAAGTCGTACCATTTACCGGTAGAACTTGAATGTAGAGCATTCTGGTCTATCAAGAAGCTGAATATGGAGTTAGATGCAGTCGGGAAAAGAAGATTACTGCAACTATGTGAATTAGAGGAAATCCGGTTGGATGCATTCGAGAACGCGACCATCTACAAGGAGAGAACCAAGAGATTCCATGACCAACGACTCCGTGAAAAGGTAATCATTCCTGGAATGCAAGTCCTTTTATTTAACTCACAATTGCATTTGTGTCCAGGAAAGCTGAAATCCAAATGGTCCGGACCGTTCACCGTCAAGGAGGTATACCCATATGGAACAGTTGAGCTACAAGGAAAAGACGGGGCGACCTTCAAAGTGAACGGCCAGCGAGTGAAGCCGTATTATGGAGGAGAGACGATGGTATCCGATGCCATGTACTGGGATGATCCGAAGGAGTGATCAGAAGGAAGGTCGAGCCACGACCGAAACCAAGGCGCTGGATGGGAGGCAACGCACCGAGGTTTGTTTCGTTTTAGTTTCGTTTTAGAGTGTTTTTATTTACAAAAAAAAAACAAAAAAAATTCCTGAAACAGAGACATACGCGGTATACAGACCGCGTGCAAAACCGCATGGTCCACTGGATGGTCTCTGAAACAAAAACATACGCGTTATGTTGCGCTCTTCCAAACCGCGTGGAAAGCCGCGCGTGTCCCCTGTCAGCTAGGGTTTTACTTTTGTCGATTGTGTGCAGGGTTAAGTTGCTTTATGTCATTTCTTTCATTTCTTCTTCTTTCTTCTTCACTTTTTCTGCATATCTCCCTCTCTTCTCGACACTCTCTCTCACCCTCACGAATTTCTTTCCCTCTCCATCGCAAGTTTAAGGGTTCCTCTCCATTTTCAGTATTTTGCTTCTCCATCCTTCAAGACCAATGTATGTAACTTTACATATTTATTTGTTTGGTCTTCAATTGGGATTAAGTGGTGTAGGTATGTTCTCATTTCTTACCTCCAAGTGTTTTAATGCTACTTTTCCATCGTCTAGATTTCTCACAAAAATGGTTGCGTATGGTGTTTATGCTTAGATTTTGACTACATGCTTGCTGTGTGCTTAGATTGTGCTATTATGCTTTTATGCAACTGAGTATGTCACTTTTGTCGGATTATGCTCTTAACATCTCTGATGGGGAATTTTTGGGAAGTAAAATGGGGATAAATGTGGTAGGATCTGTGATTTTGGTGGAATAGTCCCAGTTTTGTGCATAAATGGTAAAATGAGGATTTCTTGGCAACATGAAGTCCCTAAGTTCTTTTTGTGGGTCTATAGTTCTTTGTGCAAGCATAGCCAAACCTAAGTTTCATTTAGGTTTGGGGTTGTCATGTTATTTTTCACTGGTGCAAATCAGTGAAAAAATTTAGATGTATGCACTAGGAAATTTTGTGGTGACTGTGGTCAAAATGCATGAGCTAAACAGTATATTATTAATAATCTGCATGCATGGGAATTGTGACTTTTTATTTGTACGTACACAAAAAGGAAAGGAGATACAACAAACCTAAGTTTCACTTAGGTTTGGGGTGCCTTCCTTTTCAACATTCACACAATCACAATTAACTCTTTGCCAACCACGGTTTAACCGAGGTTTGGGGTGGTGATGAGCGCGATAACTCATTAGGGTTCATTTATTTTTGCGGATAATGAGGCATCATCCGAGCACGCACCTCTCCTTCTCACAATATTACCGCATCCACCCAAACCAAAGACGCGGGATGTTTGACCGGGAAAACCCGAATATAGATGAGTGCCACGAGCAGATGAGAAATAACGTATGCAATCCATTCGGAGAACGAGGCATCAATATTCCAGCAACACTTTTGGGAGGGATTCATCCGAACCCCTCCCATGTATTGCATTGCAACAGTTAGAAACTTTTATGCGTGTATGATTCCGGCGGTATACCACGATCGCTGTGTGGTCAAAATGAGCTACAAGGAAGTCCGGATCTCTCCGGAAGACATAGATGCATAATTCCATGCCCCCCGCCGGGCCGAGTTTAGTGCCACATATGGGTTATCTCCCCACCCGGCGTTCCGAGAGCAATTGAGTCCAGCCATCGCCGCCTCTCTAAGGCGGAATGGACACACGGGGTGGAATAAGATGGATGACCACATCTTAAAAAGCGAGATGCATACCGATATAGCCTTCCTCATGCTCTTCGTCAAGGATTCACTAAAGCCTTTATCTCACAACACCACCGCCGACAGCCAAGTGGCAGAGGTCCTCTATTCATTGCACAACAATCTTCCGATGGACATCGGACACATCATATGGATGGAGATTCTTGACGCAGGTATGACCCTCGATGGTGTTTTACCATTCCCGTGCTTGATAAATCATATTTGTAGGGAAGTCGGTGTCCCAATAGGACACCTCACTGCATCGAAGAAAGACTTCACGAAGACACAGTATAAGCACCGGATTACGGCGGCAGGAAAGTTAGTGGAGAGGAGGCGAGTAGATCCAGATCACCAAAGGCGGCGTCTTGCCGAACCGGTCCATTTTTCGTCCGAGAGTGCCTCGGACAGTGATCCCGATTTTGACCCGGACGCACCACAAGCGGAGGCGGCCGTGCACGGCGGTGACACACCTCCTTATATGCGCCGATTTATGGATCAGATGATGACCGAAAGGAGGCGATCGGATGAGCGGATGAATCTTGGGTTCCAAAACATGAACCTACGTTTGGATGGCTTTGATGCGCGTCTCACCCAAGCTGGCTTTCCACCACCACCAGCACCACAAGCACCACCTGCCCAGCCCGAAGGCCGAAGGAGAGTGAGAGGCCGGCGAGATGGGGGGCCTCATCATCCTCACGCCGATAGTGGGTTTGTTTTCATGATCTCTCTTGTTTTGATTTGTCATGATGATGTACTGTTCTGCTTTATTTATTTCTCTTGGATAACTGTAATAATGCACAACAATACTATCGCACTTTGTACCACTTACTTGCACATTGGGGACAATGTGTGGGTAAGGTTATGGGTTGCCAATCGGGCCCCCGTTGATGCACGTTGATGTCCCACACTTCGGAATGTTAGATCATTTTAGCTAATATTTTTGTTATGGATGATTGAGACCGACCATTGTGGAGAGAATCTTGTAATAGTACGTGACCATTAGGGAAGGATCGGGAAATGACATGACTAGGGACATTAGTGGAGACCACCCGGTAGCGAGACTTGAGCCTAAAAGACGTTTTTTTTTCATTTCGAGGGATTTAAACACGAAATTCATATACACTTTTGGAATTCCTTGTCGTGATTATAGAGTGATCTCGCTATAATATCGAATTGAGTAGCAAAGACGGTCATCGGGATATTGGGTAAGGGTATAGTATACCATATCGTGTGGACCTTAAGAGATGATTCCAGGCATTGTGTGTATGTTTAACCATTTTTAGCTACCGTTACCTTCGACCCATTATGTGTGTATCCATAACCCATTTTTGCAGCCAAACACTCACCTTGTTCGTTTCTAAACCCACCATTAAACCCTAGCCAATAACCTTAGCCAACCCTTAGCCGAAAGTGTGTCAATCAGAAGCAGTAATGAATAGCAGAAGATAGAGCAGAAAAGAAAAATACAGGCCAGTCATGAAAATAAATTGGGTCAGTATAACCTAAGAGCTAGAAAAGAGGGCCAATGCAGCCCCAATTAAAAAAAGAGGGCCAATGACGCCCCAAAAAAAGTAATAAATACAGTTAGTTAGATAGTAATTACAACAGCTAAATAAGAGAGTCAAAGCGACTCCAATAGCGACAAAGAGGACCAAGTGATAGAATGTGAAGCAAGAAAGTTCAGAACTGCTAATGATTGACACGCCGAGGATTTTTGATCCTTTTTACCCTTTGCTTCTCAGCCATAACCCTAGCCCCGTTACAACCCTTGTAAAGACCTGGATGATCTTCTGGAAGATGTGATTAGGGTATATGACCACCTTTACCAATAGTCTCTGTCTTGCTACTTGAGTCCCTTCTGAGATCAACCTTTTTGGACATTTGTGCGTCTTTCATTAGAGTTGTCATGTAATTATTGAGTATTCTTGTACATAACTTCCTTCTACATGACAACATGTGTGACAACCTATGTTCGAGTGAAATGAGAGTATCCCGTGAGGTAGGGTCGAGGCGAAATGTTTTCCCTAGTATGTTTGGACCTAGTACGACCTTAATGTAATCGGAGCAGTCACGAGTTCAACTCACAATGGAAGGCCTTAGATCAAACAGAATAGGGATGAGGCGAAGATGAGATAAGCATTCACGGGTATGGGAACTCACCAGTGCATTACGTGGTACCGATTGAGTGTTGTGCTATTATTATTTCGCTGATATGTGCTTTTATTCTATTTTATCGCCAATGTGCTTGAGGACAAGCAACGCTCGTTTTGGGGTTGTTGATAACGCCACTTTTTGGCGTTATTTTCAGTCCATAAACCATTGAGATTGGCCTGTGTTGAAGTAAAAAGGCAGAATTTTATGGTGTATCTAGTGAAATGTGCAGGTTATCCGAAATAAGACAGTCATCGAGAAAAAGAGAGAAAAAGAGCCAAAAGAGAGTCCATATCGAGAGCCCGAGATCCAAGCCCAAGACCCGTACCCAGATCCGCGAACCAGACCTGACCCGAAGACAGCCAGAAACCGCGCGGTTTATCCAGCGGTATACAAACCGCGGCCAAAACCGCGCAAGTCACTGTTTCAATTCCTATACTTGGCGTTTTCCGACATTTATGTCATGATCACGACACGTGCGACGGTAGGTAGCGGAGGGGCGATTTCCGGAGCACTTTCACGTACTTTGGAGCCACGATAGAGCATTGATTGAAGATAGTTCACCACGCGGAGTGGATTAGAGCCGAGAGAGAAGGGATTCATCGTACATTCTTACCGTTCACGATCACTATGATTTCATACACCACTTTATACCTTTTTTCTACTGTTTTTATCCACCCCAACATGAACTAATCTTTAGATGTTGGGGGTTGGAACAACTATGGATTTTACGATGGATGACGTGTAACCGAATGATTGTTTTGACCTAATTTGATTTATGAAGCATTTGAATTCAGTTTTAATTATCAATTGTCGTCTGATCACCTTCAATTGACTTTCATGGTTTTTGATTAAGTTTGAGAAAATTAATTAAGAACTAGATCAAGTAATCAAGTGCCGGAAAGGAGATTCGGGTAGAGATAGTCGAATCACTTTCTGCTCGAAATAGTTTGACCTAATGAATTTTAAACCTTAGGTGTTGATCGAGAGATAAAACCTACGTGTCTTGAAATAAAATCTGTTATTGCTTGAGAGAGAATAACAGTGACTTTTACAAACTAGGGTTCATAAAGACAATTAGTAATAATCATTGTTCGGGTATTCGTTCATCAATAGTATAGCCATAGGAAGTCCAACCCTTAACCTTTTCTCTATCAATGTTCTTCCAAAACCTTCCGTTAAGCGATTCTAGTGTTATTTTAGTTCTAATTAGTTTTTAAACAATTTTCAAACCATCCTCCAATTGCGACAGTTCAGTTAGTAGATCTTATAGTCATTGTGATACTTAGTTCCTAGTTCCCTGTGTTCGATACTCGTACTTTTTGTACTATTACTTGACTTCGATCCGTACACTTGCAGTTAGATTTAGGAGGTGTAAACCCGCCTATCACCTATCCTCCAAGCTGAGAGGCGGATATATTCTTGTACCTGACACCCAGGTCCCCGACCGCGGGTGGAAGGCCAAGTATGTTATTTGTCGTATACTGTCGCTTGATCGTATAGACGAGGATACCCGAGGGAACCATCGTCGACGGGTGGAGAGCCTACGACGGTCTCCACTCCCGAGAAGGCGAAAACGCCTTTGGGTGTGCCCGAGGCGATGCCGTCGCCGCCAATGTTGTCCGCTGCAGAGGATAATGGGAAAGGTCCTCAGGTTGAGGAGACCCCTGAAGTTACGACGGTTAAATTTTCGCTGCCGTCGAACTTCCTGGTGGACAGCGTCTTGGACAGAGCGAAGATTTTCCCAAACTTGGAAAGATTTCTCCTGCCAGACTTTAAGGAACGCT
Source organism: Saussurea involucrata (assembly GCA_033807775.1). Lineage (NCBI taxonomy): Eukaryota > Viridiplantae > Streptophyta > Magnoliopsida > Asterales > Asteraceae > Saussurea > Saussurea involucrata. Next base: position 88,424,122 of record CM066320.1, on the reverse strand, counting down.
ATCGGGGCGTTTCTGTGGATGAGACGAGATCTCGTGTCGCAACACTCTCCTTTCTGGTATGTCCTTTTTGTTTTATGTCGTATGATTCTTCCTCTTTGATAAGATAGACTTACCACATAATTTGCGTACGATTGCAGGTGTTTCAGGCGTCGTTGTTCTTTTTCGGCCAACTGGAGGAACTCCAGAAGGAGGGTGAGCGTAAAGCTCGATAGCAAGAATGGGCGACAAAGGCCAAGGTGGAGGCTCTCTCCGTCCAATGGGACGATCTCCATAGCAATCTGGAGACGTCATCGGGGGAAAAGGAAGAGCTCCAGGGACGTTTCAAGGAGGCATTGGAGGAGGACTCTGCCTCTGAGGCAGAGGTTTTGGAGACTAAAACATCCCTCACCGTGCATGAAAAACAGGTGGGGGAACTGAAGTCGGCATTTAAGGTTGCAGAGGACAAGACGGAGGCCTTGGAGGAGAAGCTCCTCTCGTTCGAGGCGCTGACTCGTCTGAAGGTTAGGGCGGCAAACATGCGCCGTCACCTGCAGGGGAAAAATCCCTTGGCTGGCGCTGAGGCCGAGGTCGTATCCTATCTTGAGCATGTAGGGACTCAAGAGGATCTCGACCAAGAATATAGGGTCAACGACACCGATTCCGCGGAGACCAAGACTGGCGGTGCGGAAGACGAGGTTGGAGTAGACCAGGGCCCTCAGTAGACCTTTATACTTTGTAATTGTTTGTAACTTTTGTTTAAGGGCGATCGTTGGTGGTTGCGCCTTTTTCCTGTACTTTGTTGTAAATAAACAAAATAAACGAGAGATAACAAGAGAAATGTATAAAGCAGTAAGACGTAGGTAAAACTGTACGACTAAGGTACTTGTAACTTTTGAAATAACCGGGCGGCTGGGCCGAAAAATATTCTAAGTGTGGAATTCGAGTCGTATGACTTTAATTCTGAAACTCAGATTAAAAAACACCTGTCGTGATCGTAAGATCTATAAGATGAATCGTAAGATTCCGTTTATGACGTATGAGTCATGACTTATCAGTCGTGACATGATAGTCGTGACCTTTAAAGATTTTGTTTCTCATGATATAAATCGTAAGACTGGCGTTCGTGCGATCCTGCTAGCCTGCAATGTAAGATCAGGGGTGGTCGTTGGTTTGACCAACGACCCTTCGATGCTTAAGTCAGTAATCGTCTGTCGAAATAAGTCGAAAGTAAAATTTTAAAAGAAATACTTCTTTAAATGTATTATGTTCCAGCTACGTGGGATGTCTCGGTCGTCGAGGGTTTTAAGCCTGTAAGCACCCTTTCCAACGACTTCGGATATTCGATAAGGTCCATCCCACTTAGTGGATAACTTACCTGCGTTTGGTTCCTTGGTGTTTTGGAATACTCGTCGTAAGACGTAGTCACCTTCCTGATAGATCTTGGCTTTAACATTTTTGTTGAAATGTCGTTCAACAACCTGTCGCTGAGATGCCATTTTGACCAAAGCAGACTCTCTTAGCTCTTCGAGAACGTCGAGGTCGTAGCTTAAGTCTACCAAGTTATGATCGACGGATGTATGTCTCGATGTCGGGAGCTGCACTTCAATAGGTAAGATGGCTTCACAACCGTAAACCAATGAAAATGGCGTCTGTCATGTCGATGTTTGGTGTCTCGTTCGATTTTCCCATAGGACCGATGGAAGTTCTTCGACCCATTTTCCCTTTGCGGCCTTAAGTCTTTTATTCATTGAATTGATAATGACTTTGTTGCTTGATTCTGTGAGACCGTTAGATTGGGGATAAAGTGGGGTTGATGTCGTAAGTTTGATATTACGATCCTCACAAAACCGTTGCGTAGGATCACTTATGAACTGTGAACCATTGTCACATACGATTTCGGAAGGGATTCCGAACCTGCATATAATGTTAGCCTGGATAAAAGAGATGACCTCTTTGTCCCGAATCTGGGAGTAGGGAGCTGCTTCTATCCACTTAGAAAAATAATCTGTAAGGACTAACAAAAAGACTTTCGGCCCTGGGGCAGGAGGTAATTTACCAACAATATCCACCCCCCACCTCATGAAGGGCCATGGGACTAAGGACGTATGTAAAGGTTCAGAAGGTTGATGTATCATACCCGAGTGTCGTTGACATGCGTCACAACTTTGGATGTACTTGGTGGCATCTTGCCTTAACGTCGGCCAATAGTAACCTTGTCGTGATATACGATTTGCAATATTACGACCACCGGAATGGTTGCCACATTCGTCGTCGATGCATCGTAGGTTGAGACCTGTCGATGACCGACGATAAAGTCTGCCACCAATGATAAGGTATTTCAAAGCTTTATATTGAATCTTTCGAGCTTCCATTCTATCTTCAGGTAGTTGATCATGCATAAGAAAATTCTTGATATCGCACGACCAACTATTTTCTGTGTTAAGAACACAAATCGTTTCAGAGTCCTCGATGGACGAGGTCGCTAGATGGATCATAGGAATAGCATCGAATGACGGCTTATTGAGTGCTGATCTAAGATTTACTAGCGCATCGGCATGAGTTTTTTGATATCTGGGGATTTGCTCGATTGAGAACGGATCAACTATCTTTGAATTCTCCTTGGCTACCCTGAGATAGGCCATCATCTTGGAATATTTTGCTGCGAATTCCCCGTTCATTTGGTTTACGACCAATAGGAATCGCTTCTGACGTGATGTCCGACTGCCCCCAAGTCGTGAGCCATATTCATGCCCACGATCAGAGCTTCGTATTCCGCCTCGTTGTTAGTAGGTTTGAAACTGCATCGTATGGAGTACACAATCTCGCCCCCCTGTGGGGAATTTAAGACGACACCAAGACCTGCTCCTCTGGAGTTTGAAGAATCATCGACTTGGAGTACCCAGGTCGTATCACTTATAGTCGCCACAGTATAGGTCTCGATTTGTGCTTCTTTATCCAGCTTAGGGATGAAATCGGCGACGAAGTCGTCCAGGACCTGCGACTTAATTGTCGTGCGAGGTTTGAAATCAATATTGTAATTGCAGAGGTAGATACTCCATTTCGCTAGTCGCCCTAATTGCTCGGGCTTTCTCAGGATCGACTTGAGAGGAAAATTTGTTATGACGGTAATGGGATGGGATTCAAAGTAGTGTCGTAACTTCTTTGCTGATGTAACTAGCGACAAAAGTAATTTTTCCATGGACGTGTATCGTGTCTCGGCATCCAGTAGAGACTTGCTGACGTAGTAAATCGGTAGTTGCTGCCTGTCGTCCTCTCTAGTTAAGACGGCACTTACTGAGTGAGGACTTGCGGTGAGATATAGTTGTAGTATCTCGTGTTCCTCTGGTTTCGAAAGCAGGGGTGGAATGGCCATATATTCTTTCAATCGTTGTAGTTCTTGCTCATGGTCGTCCGTCCAGTCGAAACCCTTGTTCTTTCTCAAGACATAATAGAACAAATGACATTTATCAGACGATCGTGAGATGTAGCGATTTAACGCTGCTACACGACTTGTAAGTCGTTGGACCTCCTAGAAGTTTCTGGGCGACTTGATGTTTATCAAGGCTTTGATCTAATCAGGATTGGCCTCGATGCCTCGTCGTGTAACCATGTACCCCAGAAATTTCCCAGCGCTGACTCCGAAGGAACATTTTGTGGGATTCAGTTTCATTTGATATTGTCGAAGGATGTCGAAGGATTTCTTCAGATGATCGATATGGTCAGTCGCCTGCTTGGACTTGACAAGCATGTCGTCGATGTAGACCTCCATGGTGTCGCCAAGGTGTTCTTTGAACATCTTGTTAACCAATCGCTGGTATGTTGACCTTTTATTTTTCAGGCCGAAAGACATGACTTTGTAGCAGTATATGCCCTTATTTGTCATAAAAGCAGTCTTCTCTTAGTCTTCGCTATGCATCAGTATTTGATTGTATCCAGAATAAGCATCCATGAACATCAAGAGTTCATGTCCTGCGGCCGCGTCGACCATAGCGTCGATGTGGGGTAGTGGAAATGGATCTTTAGGACAGGCCTTATTAAGGTCTGTGAAGTCGATACATACTCGCCACTTTCCATTCTTCTTTTGTACGACCACGACGTTGGCTAACCAGTTGGCGTATTTTACTTCTCTGATCTTCCCAGTCTTAAGCAAATTGTCGACATTATCGTTGATTACCTTGTTTCGCTCAGGAGCGAATTTGCGATGTTTTTGTTTTAATTGTTTGAAGGATGGGTCGACGTTCAGCTTGTGGGATATGACGTCGGGGTCTATGCCCACCATGTCTTCGTGCGTCTAAGACAAACAATCAGCGTGTTCCTGCAGAAAAGAAATTAGCTGACTTTTTATGATGGGATCTAACGATGCCCCTACAAAGACAATTTGAGAAGGCTTGTTCGGGTCCAAGATGACTTCTTCTAGACGATAATCACTTAAGGATTCAGGGACATCCTGGACTTGTAATTGTTGTGCCATAGGATCTGGTTGGACTGCCATTTTCTTGGAAACAACAAAAACTTCACAAAATCGTTAGGGCGATATATGCTTGGCTTGAGATTTTTTCTAGATGGGGTCCCACGGATGGCGCCAAACTCTTAATGCCAAAAATCACCCAAAGGATAACTTAAGGTTGATGTGGAACTTCTAACAACTAAAGAAAAGGATCTCAAGACCAATCAACATAATCGCGAAAAAGGTAAATAAGACAGGAGAATTGGTGACGCGGAAAACCCAAACGAGGGAAAAAACCGCAGTCGACTTGTGAGACTTGACGGTGCACTATGATCGCCAAACAGGGGCGAAATCCTTTGGTAACAAGTGTTTTGTGTACGAAATATTACAATAAGAGTAAAAACAAACATAATCGTAAGATAAAGTTGTGCGTCGTGCGTAAATCATGCGAAATAAGCTGTTGTCGTGCGATTCAAACTGCTGTCGTGTGAAACTTGCATAAGCGATGTGCGTTCGAATGCTCAGATTGTCACTGTTGTATTGCGTTAGAAAAGTAGAAGAGTTGAGTTCAGATGTTGGATGTTGCAATGTTCAGCGTGTTTCAATGTGTATCGATGTGTCTCGTTCGAATGTGGTGCGGATCTTTATATAGCTTCTGTTGGCATTAAATGTGTCTTGATGACCTGTTTGTTGTTGGTGCAAGTGTACCACATCTCTATATATTTATATATATTTATTTTGATGATTACAAACACACCGTATTATTGTTTATCTAACAATTTAATCCAAGTGTGCAGTTGTTGAAGAACACGAAGATTTAATCTGAAGGGTTCAAAGACGGAAGTGTTTACGTCGTCATTATTGTTTATAACTAATAATGATAAACACCCTAAAATAATATACCACTTGGATATTTCTAAAAACCTTAAATAATTTATTTAAATAAGTTTATTGAGAAGATCCAGCAGATTTGGTTGCGTCCTGGAAAGTGCTTTTTCTGACGGCGGTATACCGCGGCGGTACAGCCGGTATATCGCGGGTACACTACGGCCGGTATACCGCGGCTGTTCATCCGGTATACCGCGGCAGGCTCGGTGTACAATTCTGATTGGTTGAAAGTTACTTTTCCTGACGGCGGTATACCGCGAGTCCCAGCCGGTATACCGCGGGTACGTAATTCCTGTCAACTTTGCATGTAGCCGTTGGTGTGTCAGTTACTTTTTCTGACGGCGGTATACCGCGTGCATTTGGCGGTATACCGCGCCTCATGTTTCCGTTGGAGCTTCCTTGGTATAAAAGAAGATGCTGGTGATAAAGACCACATAACTGTAACAACAAAGCAGAAACCACACTCTCAGCTCTCTCATCTATTTATATATATATATATTTTATAAAACATTTTTTATAAAATATCCAAGTGTGAGATATTATACAAGAGTGATTACCCATTGTGAGTTATACTCCTCTTGTAAGTATTTGAATAACGGGTGTGTGATCCTGTACATCTCAATAAGCTGAGGCTTAGAGAACCGTTTACTTTGCTCTGTATTTGGTTTGTATTCTACCGTAAAGAATACATTTATTGGATCGTGTCGGGAAGTGTCTCGGCTGCTGGTTTATCACAGTTGGTGGTAAATCAGTAAATCTCCGTGTCAAGTATCTCTAACATTTATCTCTTTATTTATTCCGCTGTGCTTTTAATTATATCTGTTTATATAATTGTTGTGTATTTACTATTTGTATACTCTGATTTATTTATATTGTTTCAGTACTGTATTTATTTATAAAAGATTTTTTTGAAAGTAAAAGATTTTAAATACAACCTTTCCCCCCCTAGGTTGTCTAACATTTGGTATCAGAGCAGGGCTTTCAAAAATTATCTGTTTAAATTTTTAAAGTTAATTCTTTAATTCTTTTAAATGGCTCAACAAACTAATTTTGTGTTTTCAAAACCTCCTTTGATAGATACTGAAAAGTTTGGCATTTGGGCCGAGCTATTTGAATGTCACGTGCGTGGCAAAAATCAAAAAATTTGGGATATTATAGAAAATGGGAATTTTAGACCAACCAAAGTTGAAAATGATCTTATTGTTGATAAACCCATAAAAGATTGGACTCCCGCTGAAGAATCTCATTATTGTTTAAATTTTGAAGCTAAAAATATATTATATGCTGCTTTAACCTCTGATGAAATAGAAAGAGTTTATACTTATAAAACTGCTAATCTAATCTGGCAAAGCTTGAGCGACACTCATCGTGGAAATACTCAAGTTAAAAGCTCTAAAATAAATATTCTTGTTCATGATTATGAATTATTTGAAATGTCAAAAGATGAGTCAATCGACTCAATGTTTAAACGTTTTAACCTCATTATGACTACCTTGAAGGGATTAGGTCGTACTTATCCTAATGAGGATTATGTAAGGAAAATTCTTCGAGCACTTCCTTCGGAGTGGATGGCAAAAATCACATCCTTGGAAGACTCCCGAGATCTCTCAACTATGAAGCTCGATGATCTCATCGGCAATCTTAAAGTGCACGAAATTGCACTAAGAAGAAATCAAGTCCGGGAGCAAGTCAAAAAGAAATCCATAGCTTTAAAAGTCATTGCCTCAAAAGAAGAGGAAAAGGAAGAGGAGGAAGAAGCTAGCTCATCCGATGACGAACCCGAAAAACTTGACGATTTAGTCAAGTTGGTAAGAAAACTTTCTAAACTTTTATCTAACAAAAAGTTTACTAATAATGATAGGTTTCAAGAAAACGGAGACTACCGTCGTGGTGGTAAAAACCAAAGTCGCAACGTCCATAAAAGTGAAGACAAATATGACGAATCTAGCGACGATGAAAAAGCCAATAAAAAGAAAGGCTTTTGCTATGTGTGTGGCGACAAGGATCACTATGCGAGTGTGTGTCCGAAACGAGCAAAACAAATCAACACACCAAAAGCTTTAGTTGGAGGCGCGTTGAGCGCAAGCATAAATGAGGCCCAAAATTTTTGTTTCATGGCCGACCATGATAATGAGGTATCTTCATCATATTCTTCTAAAAATAATTATGATAATAATTATAGTGATAATTATTATAGTGACGATGAAAATAATCTTGACGAATTATATAAATCATTTCATGATATGGCTGCTCTCGCAAATAAATATAAAGATGAAATTTCTAATTTAAAAGAAACCGTATCTGTATATAAAAAGGAAATAGATGACGGTAAACAAAAATCTGCTCATGATTTAGATGTTATCACTAAATTAGAAAATAAATTAAGTGAAAAAGATGTTTGTAAATCTTGTGTTATTTTAAATGATAAAATTGCATGCTTAAGTGAAAATAAAAATGAAAGTGTTGCATGTACAAAATGCGAGTCTCTTGAAAATGAAGTTGCATGTTTAAATGCTAAATGTAAATCGCATGAGAAAAATGACTTATTAGCAAATGCTTTTAATAGTAGCAATGATAAAGTGCTTAAAATGCTAAATATGCCTAATCGTATAAATTGTCGTAAAGGCATTGGTTCCGATACATGTGTTGATAAATGTTCGTGTAAACCCATTAAAAGATTTTTTGCATCTCCTAAAGTTGAAACGAGAAAACCCTATGTGCAAAACCCCCATATATGTCAAAAATGAAAAATGTGAATTATGGGAGGAAACCGTATGCTCGTATGTATAATAGTAATTTTTCTAGACCTAATGCGAATATAAATGCTTCATTTTATGTGTATGATAAATACAATCGCAAAATTAAAATGGTTAGAAAATGGATTCCGAAAGGAATGTTTAATGTTGATAATCCGGGTGGAATGCGTTTATGGTTTTAAACCATTTTTATGGTTTTGTATGTTTGTCGTGTTTGTTTTATGTCGACAACATATTTTTTTTGCAGTTTATGTTTTATACTAACTGTTAAAAGGACCCATAAGAAAAGGGTACCACGAAATATTTTCTTTGCCTTTTGTAGGTGTTTCCTGACGAGGTTATAATACGTGTTTCCTGACGAGGTTATAATACGTGTTTCCTGACGAGGTTATAATACGTTGTTACCTGCCGAGGTTATAATACGTGGTTACCTGCCGAGGTTATAATACGTGGTTACCTGCCGAGGTTATAATACGTGGTTACCTGCCGAGGTTATAATACGTGGTTACCTGCCGAGGTTATAATACGTGGTTACCTGCCGAGGTTATAATACGTGGTTACCTGCCGAGGTTATAATACGTGGTTACCTGCCGAGGTTATAATACGTGGTTACCTGACGAGGTCATAATACGTGGTGATTTTTTTTTATCACATAAAATTAACCGAAAATTGAAGCCTTAAGATCCGTTTTGGTGCAAGTGTTTCGTTTTGGTTTGTATATCTTTGTCTCTATTGCTTTTTGCATTTTATTTTATCCCTCAAATTTTATAAAATCAAATTGATATCGTTATTAATTTGAGGGGGAGCGTTTTAGCTCTTTACCCATGAGTTTATGCTACCTCAATTATATGCATATTTTGAGGGGGAGCATCTCTCGAGGGGAAGCATACCGTCTTTCTTGACCCTTTTTGTTTCGACAAACGGGGGAGAGAAACCGCATATGCTCTTGCTTAGCGGTTATGTTTGTCATCATCAAAAAGGGGGAGATTGTTGGTGCAAGTGTACCACATCTCTATATATTTATATATATTTATTTTGATGATTACAAACACACCGTATTATTGTTTATCTAACAATTTAATCCAAGTGTGCAGTTGTTGAAGAACACGAAGATTTAATCTGAAGGGTTCAAAGACGGAAGTGTTTACGTCGTCATTATTGTTTATAACTAATAATGATAAACACCCTAAAATAATATACCACTTGGATATTTCTAAAAACCTTAAATAATTTATTTAAATAAGTTTATTGAGAAGATCCAGCAGATTTGGTTGCGTCCTGGAAAGTGCTTTTTCTGACGGCGGTATACCGCGGCGGTACAGCCGGTATACCGCGGGTACACTACGGCCGGTATACCGCGGCTGTTCATCCGGTATACCGCGGCAGGCTCGGTGTACAATTCTGATTGGTTGAAAGTTACTTTTCCTGACGGCGGTATACCGCGAGTCCCAGCCGGTATACCGCGGGTACGTAATTCCTGTCAACTTTGCATGTAGCCGTTGGTGTGTCAGTTACTTTTTCTGACGGCGGTATACCGCGTGCATTTGGCGGTATACCGCGCCTCATGTTTCCGTTGGAGCTTCCTTGGTATAAAAGAAGATGCTGGTGATAAAGACCACATAACTGTAACAACAAAGCAGAAACCACACTCTCAGCTCTCTCATCTATTTATATATATATATTTTATAAAACATTTTTTATAAAATATCCAAGTGTGAGATATTATACAAGAGTGATTACCCATTGTGAGTTATACTCCTCTTGTAAGTATTTGAATAACGGGTGTGTGATCCTGTACATCTCAATAAGCTGAGGCTTAGAGAACCGTTTACTTTGCTCTGTATTTGGTTTGTATTCTACCGTAAAGAATACATTTATTGGATCGTGTCGGGAAGTGTCTCGGCTGCTGGTTTATCACAGTTGGTGGTAAATCAGTAAATCTCCGTGTCAAGTATCTCTAACATTTATCTCTTTATTTATTCCGCTGTGCTTTTAATTATATCTGTTTATATAATTGTTGTGTATTTACTATTTGTATACTCTGATTTATTTATACTGTTTCAGTACTGTATTTATTTATAAAAGATTTTTTTGAAAGTAAAAGATTTTAAATACAACCTTTCCCCCCCTAGGTTGTCTAACAGTAACCGATGTTGGGACTTTAATGTCATTAAGAGCTCGTCCGTTACTGGCCGTTGTGCCATGATTGCTAGTGGACCTGCATTAATGAACAAAGAAAAACGGTTGTTGACTATTAACGGTTAGTATAATCGTACGATCGTCTTAAGTCTTGGACGTCGGTCGTAGAGAACTTACGGCCATCATGAAAGTGTACGACCAAATATTCGATTGTAAATAACCCGCAAGACCTTATCTTAATACAAGAGTGATCTTACATAAATGTCATATGAGTTTTCTATCGTTGGTCGTGAGGTGTGAATTTTTACCCAAACAGTCGTACAAAAGAAAAACGGGAAGTGGCGAGTGTGTATCGATTTCACAGACCTCAACAAGGCCTGTCCTAAAGATCCATTCCCACTACCCCATATCGACGATATGGTCGACGCGACTGATGGAGATGAACTTTTGACGTTCATGGAAGCTTACTTAGGATATAACTAGATCCTAATGCACGCCGACGAGCAGGAGAAAACTGCTTTTATGACAGATAAAGGCATCTACTGTTATAAGGTCATGCCTTTTGGTCTTAAAAATGGAGGATCAACGTATCAAAGATTGGTCAATGAGATTTTCAAAGAACACCTTGGCGACACCATGGAAGTCTACATCGATGACATGCCCGTCAAGTCAAAACAAGCGACCGATCACATTGACCAACTGAATAAATCTTTCGACGTCCTCCAGGAATATCAAATGAAGCTAAATCCTACGAAATGTTCCTTCAGAGTTAGTGCCGGGAAATTTCTAGGATATATGGTCACGCAGCGAGGGATAAAGACTAATCCTGGTCAAATGAAAGCTCTGTTCGATATCAAATCACCTAGAAACTTCAGAGAAGTCCAACGACTCACAAGTCGTGTGGCAGCGCTGAACCGGTTTATATCCCGATCGTCCGACAAATGCCATCTATTATACAACGTCTTAAGAAAAAACAGGGGTTTTGATTGGACGGTCGACCATGAACGGGCGCTACAAAAGTTGAAAGAGTGCATGGCAGTTCCATCCCTACTATCGAAACCGAAAGACAATGAGATCTTACAGTGTATCTCACCGGAAGTCCTTACTCCGTAAGTGTCATCTTAACTAGGGAAGACGACAAGCAACAACTCTCGATTTACTACGTTAGTAAATCTCTGCTAGACACCGAGACGCGGTATACGTCTATGGAAAAGTTACTTCTATCACTAGTCACAGCAGCCAAGAAGTTACAACACTACTTCGAGTCTCATCCAATCACTGTCGTAACTAACTTCCCTCTCAAGTCTGTCTTGAGAAAACCAGAATTGACAAGACGATTGGCAAAATGGAGCATTTACCTCAGCAACTATGACATCAATTTTAAGCCTCGAACGACGATTAAATCGCAAGTCCTAGCTGACTTTGTTGTTGATTTCAGTCCTGAACTAGAAAAAGAAGCGCAAGGCGAAGCCTATACTGTGGCGACTACAGACGACATGACCTGGACACTCCATGTCGATGGTTCTTCAAACGCCAGAGGATCAGGGCTTGGCGTCGTCTTAAAGCCTCCACAGGGGGGCAAAATGGCGTACTCCATGCGATGCGATTTCAATGCCACCAACAACGAAGCATAGTACGAAGCCCTGATCATAGGCATGAGCATGGCCCACAACTTGGGGGCAACCGGACTTCACGTCAGAAGTGATTTCTTGTTGGTCCTAAATCAAATGAACGGGGAATTCACGGCAAAAGACTCTAAGAATACAACTTATCTCAAAATAGCCAATGAAAAATCGAAAACGTTTGATCCATTCTCGATCGACCAAATCCCCAGAGATCAAAACATTCAGGCCGATGCGCTAGCAAATCTCGGAAAAGCACTCAATAAGTCGTCGTTCGATGTCATCCCTATGATCCATCTAGTGACCTCGTCCTTCGAGGACTCTGAGAAGATTCATGTCCTCGACGAAGATTCATGTACATCAAGAATTACCTTATGTACGACCAATTGCCCGAAGACAAAATGGAAGCTCAAAAGGTTCGATTCAAAGCTTCAAGATATCTTATAATCGGAAATAGACTTTATCGACGATCATGAACAGGCCTGAACCTAAGATGTGTCGATAGTCAAGAGCAAGTGCTGTAGATCTTTCCAAAAAACTAATGAAAAATGAAACCCGAAATTCCTTTATAAATGGTCCATTTACAAGATAAAAAAGGGCTAAGCCCATATAACTAACTAAAAGCCCATAAGCTAATTATAAAGCCCTATTACAATAATTATTTATAAAACATTCATTAAATTAGGGGCTAATTTAATCTAACAAGTGCAAAAAAATTTGAAAGATATGCACGATGGCGAATGTGGTAACCACTCCGGTGGTCGTAATCTTGCAAATCGGGTATCCCGACAAGGCTACTATTGGTCGACCCTAAGGCAGGATGCCATCAGGTACGTCCAGAGTTGCGATTTATGTCAACGACATTCAGGTATGACACACCGTATCGATTATCTGAAGTCGTAGGAAAAGGTGCTTACAAGCTCCAAACCCTCGACCATCAAGACGTTCCACGTAGCAAGAATGCAATACATCTAAAGAAATACTTCTTTTAAATATTTTCAGACGATTTATTTTCCTCAACGATTACCGACTTAAGCATCGGAGGGTCGTTGGTCGAACCAACGACCACCCACTAACTCTATGCATTGCAGGGCCACAGGATCGCACGAACGCCAGTCTTACGATCTATATCGTGTAAAACAAGGTCTTACGACTGATATGTCGCGACCGATATCTTACGATCTATATCGTATAAACAAAGTCTTACGACTATTATGTCACAACCGATATCTTACGATCTAAGTTTCACTGGATAAGTCTTACGATTTTGATTTCGCACTTAGAATTTTTTTGCCTTAGCCGCATGATCGATACAGGAAAACGTGGGTACCGTTATCGTACCACATTTTCTTAGTTGTACTGTGGATTTCTTTTTTGCCTTAGTCGCTTGATCCATAAGTCACAATTCATACGATTCATATTAATTTTGTTTGCTTACGACAAAGTAACATGCATAACAACAATTTTCTTTTGGCAAAAATATACTTGTAATAACGTGGTCCAAAAATTACAAGTATAGGGCACGACCATCAACGGTCGCCCCGACAGAAGATATAAAAAAAGACTAAACTAAGGTTGAGAAGGCTCCTGCTCCTGAGCGACCTCCTCATCGCCACCTCCTACGACCTCAGCGTCCGCAGAGTTCCCGTCTTCGTGCTTGTCCTCCTAGTCGAGCTCCTCCTCTTCCCGACCTGCTCCAAGTACGTGGCGACCTCTGCCTCGGCCCCGACCATGGGGTCTTGCCCCCGCAAAGGGCAATGCATGATCGCCCCTCTGACCCTCAAACGAGTAAGAGCCTCAAAAGATAGGAGTCGCTCCTACAGGGAGGCGATCTCCTTCTTCTCAGCCTCGACGAGCGACTTAAGGTCCTTGACCTATTTTTCGCTCTCGATCAAGGAAGCCTTAGTCACTCCTACCTCCGTCATAGATGCTGAGGTCTTCTCTAGGGCCTCCTTTAGGCGGCTTTGAAGGTCTTCCTTATCTCTTGACGACGCCTCTAGAAAATCATAGGTTTCGTCAAGCTTCGGCGAGAGGACCTCAGCCATGTCCTTGGCCATCTGCTTTTGCTCCCGTGCTATGTGTGCTTCGTCCTGCGCCAAGCGCATTTTCTCCAACGCACGGGGTACAACCCTTCGTATTTTCTCCACTTGGGTGTACATACAGAATGACGTCTGGAATGTCTGCAGTCGCATGATCAAAAAACATAAGTCATAACAAACGACAAAAGTTACATAAGAGGAATAAGTCGGTCGTACTTACCTTAAAAGAAATCCCTACGACCTGCGACCCCATCTCGTCGACCGAAACCTCGTGGAAGGAAGGCAGTAGAAGATTCCCAGGTCAGGGAAGATTTTGGCGCTGTCCAAATCTTCGCCGACCATGAAATCCGACGACAACGTAAATTGTTAGGACCATAAATGTCCTATAAAATATAAAGTGATACAAAGAAAAGAATAGTTTTATTTATTTGTTTGTAAAAGCCTCATAATAGATAATATAGGCTTTAGCGTGTTATTGAGACTTGGGCCTTAGGCTTAAAGCCTTGATATTTAAAGTGTGTTTAGTGAGTTTTAGGTTAGAGGATTGATCATTATTGAGTGCGCCTAATTGTGTTTAGAGAGAGAGTTCTATTCATCAATCCAATCTTGTAACTCTTCACAATCGTTCAATTAAGATTATTGCTTTCATAACATTGTTACTTGTTAAACTGTGATATACAAGTGGTATCAGAGTCGAGGGACAAAGATATCGATCTAAAGGTATCAATTTTGAAACTGTGTTCTTAAACAATTTGCAAAAACGGCGATGTGTTCTTGAGGTAAAATCTTTGATCTTTGATTTTGGTGTTAAAAGTAAAATTCTTGCTTGAGAAATTGTTGGTAATATTTATTTATTGATTTTTACATATTTTCAGAACTGATTTTGAAGCTTTTGACCATCAATCTGTCGAAATCGATTAACTGGGTTTAAAGCCTCTGTTTTCGACTTTTCTTGATTTTTGATCAAAGGGTGTGTTTAGGAGTAAAATCGATCATATTTTCTTGTTAGTTTGGTGTTTTCTTTGTGAAAGTTGTGTTCAGGAAACGTTTATTTCAAGAAAAAGCACTTCTAGAATCGGTTCTTCGAATCCAGGTACGTATTCCCGATTTACTTTTTCCCAATCTGCTTGAATCCGGGAACCAAGGTTTCCCGGTTCCGGTTTCTTCCGGATTGGAGTCATTCCCGGTCTCGTCCCGGACCTTACCGTATCGGATCCTATCCAACTCCCAATTTTGCCAATACCGGATTCCATCTTGTCTGGTTATCAACTCCCGGTCCCGGATCGAACCAACTTCCGGGTTCACTTATCCTGGTCTCAACCCGGTCCCCAGTCCCGGAATCTTTATCGATTTCCAAGTCCCGGTCTCCAGTTCTGGACTTCTTTCTCAGAACCCAATTCCCGGATTGTTTATCCAGGAAACCACATCCGGATCACAAATCCGGGATTTCTCTGATCTTACAGATTTAAAAAAAATCTCGGGGCGTTGCCCCCAGACCCTGCAAGAGCGTTACCCCTTGACCCCACCCGTTATAGCGGGAACCCCGTGCTAAGTTGCTGAAGGGGGACATTTGTGTATTCTTTGATACACTGTTTGATTGTTTTTGGATTGATATCTTGAATTGTCTCACGATCATTTTTTTCGAGTAACAATGTCTTATCCAACTTACTCTGAGCTCAAAGAGAAAGTTTCTCATTTAGAAGCCCAAATCACTAAGCTAGAAGCCATTGCCAAAATCAAATACGAAACTATAGGCAAACTAGCGATTGAAAAGGCTAAACATAAGTGTATAATTGAAAACTATGAAACCAAATGTACAACCATTTATAAAAGGACAGAATCCTTAGAGACTTAATTATCTAAAATCACCGAAAAGCTCAGTAAGTCTAAGGAAGAGTATAATAAGATTGTCAATCTTCGTTCAACCGTTCAAAAAGAAAATGATAACTTGACTAATAAGCTTAAGGATCTTGAATCCAAACTTTACAAGCGAGGTCAATCGGACCAAACCATTCATTTGAACAAACCAAAAGAATCCAAATACTACAACGCTCTTTGGGGACTAGGATATGACAATCCCTGTTACCTAAAGAAAATCTTATCTCGTGTTCCCACTCTTTATGAATTCAACTTTTTGGGACTAGATAAGCAATACACGGAGTATAAGATCAAGTGGACTAAGCCGTCACAGGAAGATGAGGAAAAGGAAGACCACAAACGACTAACATGAATTCCTCTACCAAGAGCAGGGAAACAGCTTGAAAATGTTGACACTAATTCGGAAGATGAGCCACCTCGAAAAAATATTAATGTACAAGTTCCTTTCATGTATGAAAACCTTAATGCGTCTTATTTAAAAAACAAAACACCTTACCTCTCAAATGATTACTTCGACATCTGTTCCCTTGCCAAAACTGTGGAAACTCCAGTTCAAGTTAAGGCAACACCAGATGTAGGATCTAATGATCAATCAGAGTTCAAACGATATGTTCCACCTCTGATTTTGGCAAACATTATTTTCAAACTCGAAGAATCAATTGTGAGGGACAAGGTTATTTTTTAGACAAAAAGAACTGTACTTTTATCCACTTTACACGAGCTCAAATAGAACAAAACCGAGTCATTATCCGAATCAGAAAGAACGAGTTATAAAACCAAGATTGCTAAATTGACTTCTAAACTGTCCGCCTTGGCGGCAGAGGCTCTAACAGGAAGGATGGCTAAGGAAAGTCCCGTGGATACTCCAATGAAGCCTACCTCTCCTGACACCATCTCGGTTGACCTGTCAACTACTTATTCGGATAGTTCCTCGTGCAAAGCATTTCTAGGAGTGTCTCTTGACACCGATGACAAGATTTTGAGTTATCAAAATAAAGGTAAGGCGGTTCAAACCGAATCTATCCAAAGGAATATTTTCTCTGGCTTTAATAATCCTTTTGCGGATGATTCCTTTAACTGTTCCTCATCCGACTCTGATGGTAAACACCCATTTGATTCTGCACGACTGTTTTCCGAGTTTATGAATCCCTGTGTTTGTCATGATGAAGATATTTCAAAATTTGATTTTGCCCCAAAGCTTGTAAGTCACATTCAACTTTTGGAGAAATTCCCCACACCGGTAAATTTTGAAAAGGGAGAATGTTCTAACTCCAAAAATGTTTCTAAGACCACTTCTTCAAAATCTAAATCCAAAAGACGGTCAAAGAAACGCTCAAAAGTAGGTAATTCTCACAAAAGACAATCTTATTACTCTAGTTCTTCTGACAGTGAGCTTAATGATTCTTTAGATAATCATGTTTTCAGAAAAGTAAAAATGATATGGAGAAAGAAATCAACTACAGAAGACTGTGATGGAAACAAGTCTCATATTTCTCCTGTAGTTGATACAAAGTCTTTTATTCCCAAGACTGGTTCACCTGGTCATGTTTACCTTATAGCTAAGCTGATCAGTTTAAACAGAGCTAAGATCTGTTGCACTTCTTGTGGAAAGAGTGACTTCGTACATCCAAGGTATGTGAACAACTGGTATGGTACTTGTAGCATCCCCAATCCCCATTTTACAGTTAAGGCATCTAACCATCAATGATCCATCAACGCATGGATACCAAAATCTTTCTAATTTGTTTTGCAGGAATGTCATGTGTAACACAATTCAGAATAGTCCTTTCACATGACAACAATAAAAGGTTACGCCAATTTTGGGGGGGAGCATCAGGTATTTGACATATACATGAATTTTTCAGTGAATTCAAAGAACCGTGGTAATTCATTCTGGATAACTTACTTGTGTTTGTTATTCTCCAATGTTAACTTCCATGAATGCAACGTGTTATATTTTCTTGACTTAGTTATTTCCATGTCTCATATACTTGTTGATTTTTCGATGGGAATACACTCGCTTGAATTCCTACTTGTGTTTCAAAGTTCGTCATTTCATGATAATGATTCAATTATTTTCTGATATATTAATTGTGACTTGTTCTTCACAATTAAACATTCTGATCAACTATTTCCTTTACAGCAAATACTGTGCTTACTGAGTCATTCTAGTTCGCCCATGACTTTGTTTGTTGATATTCATCTTCATTTTATGACTTCTGATTACCTCATATCAGAACTCGGACTTCATTTTTATGACTTCTGATCATCTCATATCAGGACTCGTTCTTAAATGCTTTGACTTCTAAACATTTCAGTTTAGAACTCGTTTTAAATGTGCACTTCAATGTTTACTAAACTGTTTTATTTGGTGAATGAAAAAAAAGTGAAATGAGTGATAGGATTTATTTCGTTTCTATGGTCTATCCAGAACCGGAAGGACCTAGCCAAGAAACACATCCACTATAGACATCAGTGAGGGGTCTAGATTGATAGATGAGTTTGGAGTGAAAAGAAAAAATGGTGAGCATGTGACAAGACTTAAAAGAATAAATTGGTCCTTACCAAACCGAGTCAGTTATCCGGGTAACCACACAATCTATTCATTCTCGTTCTTTGGAGATGAATATTGAAACAGACATGGACCTAGTGTCGATAACTCGTGTCACCCCACCTAGCCACTCAAGCATCTCACAACAGATGCTTGTTTCATAAATGCACTAAGGTTTAGCATCTATCTATTCCTCACTCGGAGGTCTTAGATATTGAAAAAGGAAGACATCCGCTCCGGTCTCCGAACTTCATATTCTATTCATTGTGTCTATTGATTTTTAACTTGAGTCCCAAGTTAAATCAATTTTTGAGACAAATCGATATGTATTATAAATTCTTTCACACATGCACGAGTCATTGTGATTCCACTCGCATATCTTTGTGATATGGCCGGAACAGTTTGAGAAGTAATTTTTAATATTTTACTTTAGTGATAACCGGAAGTCCTATCAGAGATACCCCAATGCCAACTCTAAACATAGGCCACACAATTATTTTAATTGTTGTGATAAACGTTACTATTGTGTTTCCATGTTAGTTGATTACCCCATTTTGGTTACTAAACGTTTTATCTGATATTTTGCTACTCATCAGTGTTGTCTTTGAAGTTACATGATGCTCAGGATGCTCCTAATCATCATGAGGGGGAGAACTGATACAGATTCAAAGACACAGATCATCATCATGAGGGGAGAAACGTTTTAAAGGTTCAAAGTCCAGATTATCAAGTTGAGGGGGAGTAAGCAAACGTTGAGGGGAGTAATTGTTATGATTTGTGCAGAAAAGATTACAAGTGCATGGTTCTTCTCATCCCTTATCAAAAAGTGTTCGCAACAAGTTGATTCCACCTTCGAGCATATTGGTTCAACAAGTTTTGAAGTTTTTCTAAGCCAATTCAACTCGTGGTTCAACTTGTGATACTATGAAGACTAAGAGCATATTTCAAGAGGGAGCGTGAAATACATGAAGACAAGCAACACTAAAGTGTTTCAAAGATTCAAGAGGGAGAGAAGATCAAACCCTGAAGATTCCAAGACCATATTTTTTCTTTATATAACTTTAGGGGGAGATGGTTAGGACCATAAATGTTCTCTTCCAAGAAAAGAATAGTTTTATTTATTTGTTTGTAAAAGCCTCATAATAGATAATATGGGCTTTACTGTGTTATTGGGCCATGGACCTTAGGCTTAAAGCCTTGATATTTAAAGTGTGTTTAGTGAGTTTTAGGTTAGCGGATTGATCATTATTGAGTGCGCCTAATTGTGTTTAGAGAGAGAGTTATGTTCATCAATCCAATCTTGTAACTCTCCACAATCGTTCAATACATATTATTGCTTTCATAACATTGTTACTTGTTAAACTGGGATCTACATAAAGTTTACCGTCAAGTCAGCGGCCGATCCTTCCGTCGCCTGTTTCTTCCTCTTGTCGACCAACGAGGGAGACAGAACGTCCGCCTGAGGCCCGGCCTCCTCAAACTCCAGTATCGTCGGAGGGGCCACGCTCACCGGTGTAGCATCAATAACACCCGATGGCGTCTTCGCCTTCTCAGCAGCGGTAGCCCCATATGAGCCACCACTCTTCGATGACGGTTCCCTTCGGAGAACCTTCCTCTTCAATTCCTTGGCCTTTCGGGCCAAAAAAAGTTGAGACTCCTTCTTCGAGAGGCCATGCGTGGGCACCGATTCAGACCCACCTGCAACAAAGTACACAAGGAAAGTGAGAAAAAATCTTACGACAAAAAAAAGTACGATCATGTCGTACGACTATTATGGAATGCGTAGAGTAAGATACAAGTTATTACCTATGATCTCCTCCTCTCTCTCTCCTCTTCCTCCTCTCTCTCTGTCTCCTCCTCCGCAAGGATCTCCTGTCCCTCGACTACGACGACTTCGTCGCCCGAATCCTCGTCCACCAAAGTACGTTGGACGAAGAATGACCTCTCTTCCAGACTGTAGGTCCGAAACTTCTCGATCTTCACCAGAGATTCAGGAAGATCATCGGCCTCAGAGAACTTGATGGCTAAAAAAAATTATACACAAGTATGCAAAACAAACGATTAAAAATAAAAACGTACGACAGACAGGGGTTAACTTACGATTGGTATATACCCGGCAGTGACCCAGGTCGTATCCTCTTCGAGAAGGTCGAGTGATTGAACTCGACCGAAGACATATCTGGCCTTCCACCCACGGTCATTGACATGAGTGTTCTAAACTAGCATCTGAGGGGCCTTGTGCTTAGAGAAGAGGATGTAGCGATGGTAATTGTCTACCTTAACAAGATAAGCAGCAAGCAATTCGTCCACAGTGAACAACGTTTCGCAATCAACGGTGATCTTTTCGATCACATGTATGATCCGCCAGAATTGCGGCATCGTCTGAGCAGGTGACAGGTTGTAGCTGTTCTAAAACTCCCGAGCCAAGCGAGAAAGAGGCCATTTGAAACCTAACTTGAATGGGTATTCGTACAAAACGAAGTACCCATTCGGGCATTCAGAAGGCCAAAGTTGATTCGACAGATGCAATCGCAAGGCATTAGGGATGCCTGCTAGCGTCCTAAAGGCGCTAAGGTCTTATTTGTTGTCGATCGAACTAGCAGGCTCTAAAGACATCAAAAAATCTGGTGTTGATCTTTGGGTTGAGTCTAACTCACCTAAATCCAAATCCTTCGCTCGTTTTCTAACTAAGGACTTAAATCGCATATAAAAGGCTCACACCTAAGATGGAAACTCTAAAAACTGCGAATAAATTTCTCAACAGCAAGATCGCACGAAATCTATATCTCGAAAACACACCGGAAGCATAAAAGGAAAGGATCGCCCGAATCAACCACTTATACGGTTTTGGCAGGTCAGGTTGACTCGACATATGAGTAACACCTGTCCATCGCCTTTTCGTATGCAACTCCAGATAAGTGACATATGTCCAAAACAACTGCCATGACACCCCCACGCCTCCATGACGTCACGAAACCTTTCAAATCTTCGGTTTAAGTCAACCCGAATCGGTTGAGATTCAACCAGTCTCTATCACCACGTGACACGTGCCCACCCTTGTTGCACAAATTTGAAATTTAAAATTCGAATTTAACGCCAAAATACAAATTTTAGGGGAAAACCGTTTGGGTAAAAATCCACACCTCACGACCGACGAAGAAAAATAAACATGACAGTTACATAAGACAAATCTTGTATTAAGATAAGGTCCTGTAGACTACTAAAAACTGCATCCTCTGTCGTACATTTCGACGATGGACATAAGATCCTTACGACCGATAATCACAACTTAGAGACGGTCGTACGACCATACTAACAGTTAACAGTCAACAACCGTTTTCTTTGTTTTATTAGTGCAGATCCAGAAGCAATCATTGCCCAACAGTCGTAACGGAAGAGCCATTAATGACAATTAAGGACCAACAACGGTTACAACAATCATCAAGATGCATTAATTACTGCCGAAAGCTATATAAACAAAGGCTTGCACCACACTTCGGGGAAGAGTTTTTCGTATACAGAAATCATCGGAGCATTCGAGCAATATCATTTACGAAAGCTACTCACGATAGCAGTTTTTTACGCACGATATAACACTGTAAAGCCCGTGTCTCGGTATGGATTTTAATTAATCATTTTCATTTGGTTATTTTATAAATTCCTCTAATCGAAATTTAACGGGTTAGGCGGCAAGGATCTTATTGTTAAAAGTTTGGGTTAGGGGGGCTTAAGGTGAAACTACTTGAAAATGTAGGGACTAATTGTGCCAGCTCTTGAAAGTAGTGCATGGATCGGCCCATGCAATTTTCTTAGCCGAGCCCCATTTTTTTTAGGTTTGTTTTGAGTTCGTGAGGAGCAAGCGAAAAGAATGAAAAAGCAGAAAGGAAACCCTAAGACCTCACCCCCCCTCTCTCGTTTCTCTCAGCCGTAACCCCCCCCCTGCTGCCACCGAACCACCGTAAACCACCAGCACAGCCGCCGCTAGCGGCTGCCGACGAGAAGAGAAGCAACGAGAGAGAGAGTTAGAGAGAGAGAGACACGACCGGGAAGAGGACGGAGTCGGGATATCGTCGTTTTGCTGCTGCGTTCTCCTCTAGAGGTAAGGTTCTCTCTTCCATTTTCTTTCTTTCGCATCGCGTAAAACCATCACGAAACCACCACCATGGCTGCCGCCGCAGCCATGGCTGCCGCCGGTGGATTGCCGCCGTACACCACCAGGTGGCTGCATCGTGCGTGGGTGGGGATTGCTAGGTCGGATGGGTGTGTGCGACCGAGTCGTTTTTGTGGGGTATGTGCGGCCTCGCGGGTTTTAGTGCCGAACCACCACCACCGCCGGTGGTGGCTGCCGCCGCCGCCGTCGACCACCACTGCCGGAGATGGCAGTGGGTGGTGCCTGGTTTTTACAGCCAGTAGTGGTTCAAACTATAAACCGAAAATCGAAGTTATCATTTTATGTGGAATGTATGAATCTGTCACTGTTTTGCGACGGCCATAACTTTTCCGTCTTAGCTCGGATTGAGACGAATCCAGTGCCCACGGTTCACATTCTGTGCCAGGCACACTTTTCGTGTTTTAGCGGAAGTCTGGTTCGGCTTCTAACTAGGCGTAAAATGGTTGTTTTCACAGCAGGTCTGCACATGTCAGCTTCGTGTTCTGTTTTTAGAAAATTCATAGTAAATTGTAGAAGAATCGTTAGAGCACGTGCGATATGTCCCTGGAACCCTAAGACATGGGACTTTGTGATTATGGAATAATATTTATGGGTTTATCAGTTTATAAGGAGTTAAACAGGTCCCGAACAGACCTGTGTTTTTAGAGTAAAAGCTGGAATTTGTAACTTGTAATCTAGTAGTTGTGAATTTGGGCTAGGACTTCGTGGTGACGTTTGATATCACATATTTAGGTGGAAAAAGGTGAGCTGGTGTTGGCCGGTTCGTGTTGCTGTTGAGGACATAAGCTTTGCTTTTGAGGTGAGTTGTCTCACTATATAGGATGGGAATTATATTTGTGTTACTATAGCTCGAGTGTGATAGTTATGATTGTTTGTTGATATTATTGTGTTATGGGGTATATATAATTGTGTATATATTGAACTGTGATTGATGTACTTCTTGATGGGTGTTCCAAGAAGTATATGGCTTATAATGAGTTGCGATTATATTTTCTTGATGGTCGTTCCAATATGTATAAGGCTTATTATTAATTGTGATATATTTTCTTGATGGATGTTCCAAGAAGTATATGTGTTTGTATAATGAGTTGCGATTATATTTTCTTGATGGTCGTTCCAAAAAGTATAAGGCTTATTATTAATTGTGATATATTTTTTGATGGATGTTCCAAGAAATATATGTGCTGGTATATTTGGTATATATAAATTTGGGTGCAAGACGTGATTGCATAGTATGAGTTGGTTGCGATAACTAGTTGTTTAAGGGTGATGCTGATATAATTGCGATCCTATTTATGGTTTGAATTCACTAAGCCTTGTGCTTACCCTTTTCTATTTTAATTTGGTTTCAGGTGCTTGTGGCTCCAAGGCGTGACGGGTACACACTGGCGCGCGTGAAGAGTTTTTATAATCATGAGATTAGAGTTATTATTAAACAATTTAATTTCCGCAGTTTATTATTACTGAGATTATTTATTATTGAATTGCAAAGGAAACGGTGTTGGATATTTAATAAGGTTTTATTTATTAAAATGCCTATTTTTAAAGTCAAAATTTATTGTAATTTTTGGGACGTTACAACTTGGTATCAGAGCACGGCTTGAGTGAATCAAACACATCTCGGTGTGTTTGATCTCAGATTGCGGCTATGAAATTGTTCTCTTAAAATTTTTGGAAAATAAAAGAAAGGAAAACCCGTTTGAGAAACGGTGATCGAGGGCGCAGTGTGTACAGTCAGCCGAAGTCAAAGGGGAAAGGTACAATACTTTGTGTATTTATCGCTTTCTAGATCATAGGGTATGCATGCTAGATTGCCTATGTTGTTTACACTGTACTGTATGATGATTGCTTGCTAGTAGGAATCAATGCTAGTTATAGTAGGTTGTTAACTGAAGGCCCTATAGGTTGTATGCAGTAAGAATCATATAGCCTTAGAATATTTGATTTAGTTCTATTGCGCAGCTCTTGTTTGAGTCCAACCGTTCTAGGATAGAATTTTGTATTCGAATGTCTATTTGATTCACGCTGCATGCGACTAGGTATTCGCGAGGCAACTCGTTATGGCTAATAGGGATTCCGTTGTAGCAAGGGTAGTGGGATGAGATGAAATTCCTAGTGAGCTGGGAAGAGTGTTTACATATGAGTATGTATGCTAGATTGCTTTCTAGAACATAGGAGTATGTATGCTAGATTGCTTGGTGCTTATTACACTATACTGCATGTTTGTTGCTTGCTAATAGGAGTTTATGCTAGCCTTGATAGGTTGTTAAGTGAATGCACTATAGGTTGTATGTGGTAGGAACCGAATAGCCTTAGAATGTCAGATTTAGTTCTATTGCGCAGATCTTGTTTGAGTCCAACCGTTGTAGGATGGAATCTTATATTCGAATGTCTATCTGGTTTTACACTGTGTGCGACTGTGCATTCGCGAGGCGACTCGTCATGACTAGTGGGGATTTCGTCATAGCAAGGGTAGGGGAATGGGGTGGAATTCCTTGGGAGCTGGGAATAGTGTGTACATATGCCGGTGTGGGCATGTGTGTATAGTTTTTCGGCAAGGAAACTACTTGGACACTTCGGATGGAACTCGGAACGAGTGATGATAAGTGTGGAAGGTAGTAGTAGAGCTTCTACTAACGGAAACACAGGATCAATGCTCGAGTCGGGGAAAGTCACGAGGAATCCAAGGAGTTGAGCGTGAGCGTTGTTAGTGTGAGTTATTGGGTGCTAATAACTCGTTGTAATGTCTACCCAGAATAGTCATCACAAGGAGGAACAACTATAGTAAAACTGCCAGTGCAGGTGTGTACTTTAATTGCTTTGATGTGATGATCGTTGGGGGTAGTGATGAAGGTTCTAATCTAGTAGTCGTTGGAATAAAAGGACGATTCTAGTATTAATCTCTTGGAGTGACATTAAGGACGATATTTGTTTTAGGTAGACCATTTCGGGTCAAGATTGATGTTTGTGCTAGAATCATAGGCTTATTGAGCCGACGTAGATTTGAGAATTTTTGACGTAATTTTCCAACTTGCCCTAAAAGGTTTAAATGTCCGGATGACGTTAGTGGACCGGAGAGATTTGGAGGAGTAGGAGTCGAGGCGTGGAATGCCGACTAAGTCATGCACAAAGTTTGATTTTGAAATAGATTGCATTAACAAATTCTTGTGTTTCAAATCATTTTATGGACGGTGTTTTGGAATTTTGGGAAATGTTCAGCACACACACAAGATTTTGAATTATGGGTTTGAAAGTGCATGAAATCGTTTTATCACGGGAGTGCAAACCTTGTAAGAATTTGTCTAATTTCATTATTTTCCAACGGTTCTTTCGGGTAAGATGATATCCGTGTTTTGTGGTGTTTAAAATATTGGGCAAGTAACTACGGCTTGTGACTTTAACATTGGAACTCCTCCACATATGTTAGAGTTGAGATGGAAAGTTACATTCCACGATGTCTGTATAAACTATTTGAGTGATTTGGTTAAAATACGTTTTGTTTTACGGCATGTTGAGTTGTGTGGGTTTAATTTCACGAGGTGCATATCTTATTTGTTTATGTGACCATTTGGGGAAATCTTGGAAATCAATTTAAAGATCCCCACCTTTTGAGATTTTATGAGATTTTAGTCGATATTTTCAAATGATGGAAACGGATTGGTTTTTATCTTTAAGTTTGAAACTTACACGAGACAGTGGTGTTTTAACAAAAATATATTTGTAAACCGTTTCATCGTTTTGTATGACTAGCCGACTCGCGAAAAATTTGTTGGTAAACCCTGTGCCACGACATTTTATGTTTAAAAAGAGAAATTTTGGGGTCAAACGTCGTGGAACTGATTTTGAAATTATGTGCACACTTTTGTCGCACCCGGTGTAAGGTCGAGCGGTTACTTTGAGTACATGTCATGAGTCAATCCATACTAGAATCGTGACAGTCCATTTTTTTTGAAATTATTCATTACGCTTTGTGTTTTGTAAGTAAACTGAACGGAAATGGAATGATTTTCAACATGATTTTACTGTGTGAGATGAGCGTGTCCATTTTTGCGTAACTACCGACCTGGTAATAGTAGTTTTATTGCATACGATCTTTTTGAGATGAAAAATCTTGACGTTGAAAATATTTTGTAAATGATTTTGTAAACCATTTGGGAAATGCGCTTATAAGTGTTATGTGTCATTTTGAGAACTTTAAGGGTGTGAGTCCTTTTGGAAAACTCTTTTGTTTAACCCGTGTTGAGTTTGGGACTAATGTTGACTTTTGTTAATAGTAGTTTTATTGCATACGATCTTTTTGAGATGAAAAATCTTGACGTTGAAAATATTTTGTAAATGATTTTGTAAACCATTTGGGAAATGCGCTTATAAGTGTTATGTGTCATTTTGAGAACTTTAAGGGTGTCAGTCCTTTTGGAAAACTCTTTTGTTTAACCCGTGTTGAGTTTGGGACTAATGTTGACTTTTGTTAATAGTAGTTTTATTGCATACGATCTTTTTGAGATGAAAAATCTTGACGTTGAAAATATTTTGTAAATGATTTTGTAAACCATTTGGGAAATGCGCTTATAAGTGTTATGTGTCATTTTGAGAACTTTAAGGGTGTGAGTCCTTTTGGAAAACTCTTTTGTTTAACCCGTGTTGAGTTTGGGACTAATGTTGACTTTAAAATATTGATTGCTTAAACTTTATTTAAACACGTTTTTGACCGACTTATGGGTCTAGCAAGCATGGAGCATTTTGCTCGGTTTTGACTTTGAGATAGTCATGGGTCAATTGCACGGTCTTAAGGGCTCGATGTGGAGTCTTGTTGATGGGTTGTTTTGTTGCACAGTTTTACATTTATTGCACGTTGAGCATTTACGTGTTTGGGTGAGTGAGTCATTCCGGGATAGGCATGTTGTTGGTAGACTGTTTGCATTGGATCCTTGGTCACGTCGGTCAGTCGTTGGTAATGGTCGGTTGGGTATCTCGGGGTGGGACCCCGGTACTCATGTGTTATGACCTTGACTTTCCAGTAGGCACTGGGAGGATATAGTCTTGGGCACTTACCTGGGAGGTAGTTCCGATGTGTCGGGCCTGAGACGTACCTGGGAGGTAGACGTTAAGGTGTATCTTGATACGGTGTAACTAGGCTTCGTAGAGCGAGTGTGGAGGAATAGTAGACGGTGGAAGGTTGGGTATTCCATGCGTGTTGGTAATGTAGGCCGAATAGTATCGGTTAAGGAAATGATGCCCTTTGAAATTAAGAGCATAATTACGCAGTAACCTTATTGAGGTAAGTAGTATATTTTGGTGTCGACTTTTGGGCTTGAGGCCAAACACCTTTAGTGTAGTAGGAGATTTGTAGCCGATTTTTAAAATAATTATGGTGATGGTAGTAGTAACCCTGAGATGCTTAATTGTGATGAATGGTTATGGTGAAATGACCTTCGTGGGTGATTATAAATTTACTGGTTTGATAATTCGTGTGAAATAAATTTTGGGAGTCTAGTAGAACTCGTGGAAGTTGATCGACAGTTAATGGTAAGAATGATCGGATTCGAGTATCCTGTAGGGTACATTGGTGAGCACCTTTAGAATGGTTAGAGCTTGAGATTTGACTCGGGATGTATGGAATATCTAAGGTTGGGAGACAACCGAAGTCGCTTGGCTAGGAATGATTCCAATTGTCGGGGTGTTCTACTGATCATAATTTCAGTGTCCTTGAAGGAATACGTTAGTAAGAAAAGTATTCGAGAAGTTTTAGAAGGGGTTTCAAGTGGACTTGAGAACCCGAGGCTGAGATGCGAGAGAACTACCCGGAGCTAGTTGCGGACGTAGACTTCGAGGACGAAGTCTAATTCAAGTGGGGGAGAGTTGTAAATCCCGTGTCTCGGTATGGATTTTAATTAATCATTTTCATTTGGTTATTTTATAAATTCCTCTAATCGAAATTTAACGGGTTAGGCGGCAAGGATCTTATTGTTAAAAGTTTGGGTTAGGGGGGCTTAAGGTGAAACTACTTGAAAATGTAGGGACTAATTGTGCCAGCTCTTGAAAGTAGTGCATGGATCGGCCCATGCAATTTTCTTAACCGAGCCCCATTTTTGTTTGGGTTTGTTTTGAGTTCGTGAGGAGCAAGCGAAAAGAAGGAAAAAGGAGAAAGGAAACCCTAAGACCTCACCCCCCCTCTCTCGTTTCTCTCAGCCGTAACCCCCCCTGCTGCCACCGAACCACCGTAAACCACCAGCACAGCCGCCGCTAGCGGCTGCCGATGAGAAGAGAAGCAGCGAGAGAGAGTTAGAGAGAGAGAGATACGACCGGGAAGAGGACGGAGTCGGGATATCGTCGTTTTGCTGCTGCGTTCTCCTCTAGAGAAAAGGTTCTCTCTTCCGTTTTCTTTCTTTCGCATCGCGTAAAACCATCCCGAAACCACCACCATGGCTGCCACCGCAACCATGGCTGCCGCCGGTGGATTTCCGCCGTACACCACCAGGTGGCTGCATCGTGCGTGGGTGGGGATTGCTAGGTCGGATGGGTGTGTGCGACCGAGTCGTTTTTGTGGGGTATGTACGGCCTCGCGGGTTTTAGTGCCGAACCATCACCACCGCCGGTGGTGGCTGCCGCCGCCGCCGTCGACCACCACTGCCGGAGATGGCAGTGGGTGGTGCCTGGTTTTTACAGCCAGTAGTTGTTCAAACTATAAACCGAAAATCGAAGTTATCATTTTATGTGGAATGTATGAATCTGTCACTGTTTTTCGACGGCCATAACGTGTCCGTCGTAGCTCTGATTGAGACGAATCCGGTGCCCACGGTTCACATTCTGTGCCATGCACACTTTTCGTGTTTTAGCGGAAGTCTGGTTCGGCCTCTAACTAGGCGTAAAATGGCTATTTTCACAGTAGGTCTGCACATGTCAGCTTTGTGTTCTGTTTTTAGAAAATTCATAGTAAATTGTAGAAAAATCGTTAGAGCACGTGCGATATGTCCCTGGAAGCCTAAGACATGGGACTTTGTGATTATGGAATAATATTTCTGGGTTTATCAGTTTATAAGGGGTTAAACAGGTCCCGAAAAGACCTGTGTTTTTAGAGTAAAAGCTGGAATTTGTAACTTGTAATCTAGTAGTTGTGAATTTGGGCTAGGACTTCGTGGTGACGTTTGATATCACTTATTTAGGTGGAAAAAGGTGAGCTGGTGTTGGCCGGTTCGTGTTGTTGTTGAGGACATAAGCTTTGCTTTTGAGGTGAGTTCTCTCACTATATAGGATGGGAATTATATTTGTGTTACTATAGCTCGAGTGTGATAGTTATGATTGTTTGTTGATATTATTGTGTTATGGGGTATATATAATTGTGTATATATTGAACTGTGATTGATGTACTTCTTGATGGGTGTTCCAAGAAGTATATGGCTTATAATGAGTTGCGATTATATTTTCTTGATGGTCGTTCCAAGAAGTATAAGGCTTATTATTAATTATGATATATTTTCTTGATGGATGTTCCAAGAAGTATATGTGTTTGTATAATGAGTTGTGATTATATTTTCTTGATGGTCGTTCCAAGAAGTATAAGGCTTATTATTAATTGTGATATATTTTCTTGATGGATGTTCCAAGAAATATATGTGCTGGTATATTTGGTATATATAAATTTGGGTGCAAGACGTGATTGCATGGTATGAGTTGGTTGCGATAACTAGCTGTTTAAGGGTGATGCTGATATAATTGCGATCCTATTTATGGTTTGAATTCACTAAGCCTTGTGCTTACCCTTTTCTATTTTAATGCGGTTTCAGGTGATTGTGGCTCCAAGGCGTGACGGGTACACACTGGCGCGCGTGAAGAGTTTTTATAATCATGAGATTAGAGTTATTATTAAACAATTTAATTTCCGCTGTTTATTATTACTGAGATTATTTATTATTGAATTGCAAACGAAACGGTGTTGGATATTTAATAAGGTTTTATTTATTAAAATGCCTATTTTTAAAATCAAAATTTATTGTAATTTTTGGGACGTTACAAACACTGTTACTCACGACGCACGACATTAGTTTACGATTAAGTTTACTTTTTGTTGGTCCCGAAGGGTTATACAAGTTTGTAGAAGGGGGGTTGAATACAAACACACGATTTTTACTTTCTAAATTGTTTATTGATAAATCTTAAAACAATTTACAACTTGTTGCGGAACAAGATTAAGGATAAACCTAATCTAAACAAGTTAAGAACACTAAGTTTCTTGCACTAGAAATAAGATAGAAAGGATATAAGAATATTACGAATAATATTCTAACACTAAGAGAGAAAGAAGAAGATGGTCGAGCACTACAATTCTGAAGTAGGGTTCTTCTTATATACTGCATGCATTTAATGCATGGCAGTGTTACTTTATACGTGGCAGCAGCTGAGTGGTTGCATGTTTTGATATTTGTAGACAACCTTAGTAGCCGCATGGTGCACAGTGTAGAATCAGAGTTTGTTGTACGATTCTAGACAGAAGGGAGGTCCGTTCTGACATTTCGTACGGAGACGTGAAAGGGATAGACAAAAGTAACTTGTAGTGTAGACCTCATGATCAGTGTTCGTTGAACAGTTCTTTATTAGCGAATGATAAAGCTCAGCGATTGCTGAAGTCTTCTACTTGATACTTCACGTTGAGTGGACAGGTCTTGCTTAGCTGATATCCGCATCAGTTCATTAGTAGACTTATCGCTGGTTCTTGGGCTTGATCTTCTACTTCAGCGTAGAACCTTTGTTGACGTGAAACTTGTCTTCAGGGATCATAAGTAAACAACTAAACTATCAACGATCATTACAGAGACTGAACAGGCTCAGAGCTACTGGATGAACAGAGCTTGCTGAATGTCTAATCTAGAGAGCGAGAGTTCCTATCAGTAGTACTGTAAAGCCCTAGTAATTATCAGCGATAGTGAAACTCTAATACATATTGTTTACTTACAATTTTCACTAAGTGTTTAAGAGAGGGTCATTATCAAATCACTGAGGGTTTGGATCAACAATCTCCCACTATTTGATTATGACATAGCAACATAGAAAATTGCTAAGTATGAAAACATAAGGATAAAAAGAACTCATAAAATAGTTGTCCATTTTACTGTTTTCTCGGATCTTTTAAGTACTGATGGAGTAAAGTACAATCGCTGATATTTTTCTTTTAACTTCGTATAAGATTACTGAGGGAAGTAGAAAAATTACGAGTACAGCAAATTTAAATTACAAGTACAAGAGAGGTAAGCTGATAAAGATAGAAAGATTACAAGGAAATCCTATCAGCCTTCAAAAGGTTCTTCGTTAATGGGAAGTTCATCAAGGGTCTTTGTTGTGGGTATCATCCAATCAGGGACCGTTACTCCTTGATCTCGTTTATTCTTTGCTTCAACAAAGATTAAGGGCTTGAGATAACGTGCCTGAAGATCGCGTCTGAATTCAAACCAATAGATGAGATCCCTGAGCTGTTCAATGGGAGTGATGGGAAGCTCAGAGATACGTTGAAAAGGTTGTCCTTCATCGTTGTCGAGAAAGAAGATACCATAAGGATTGCTTATGACTTTACCAGGGATGAAACGTTCACCAAGTGGCAGAGAGGTATCCAGCGCTGAGAGATCAGGATCAGGACCAAGTACTTCAGCACGTGAAAAACCAATACCTGTTTCATTTTGGATAGGAGGACCTGAATCTGATGGTTTGGACTTTTTCTTTGCAGAGGCCCTTCTTCGTTGAGTCGCAAGAGGATGAGGAGGAGGAGGAATATCCACAGCAGAAGAACCAAGTCGATCTGAGAATTTATGATTTTCTCGACATGGCTCTTATTGTTGGTTCCCGTTTTGCTTAAACAAGATTATCAGATCTATTAGTTCAGGTTTAAGGTTTGATGCGGAAGCGTATTTAAAGAACTAACAGATAAGTTTGATAGATTTAGAACAGAATATAAATAAACAGTGAACAAACTATTATATCTCAAAGTTTACTGAATATATATTAAGAACATGTTTATGAACCGTGAGTAAGAAAAAGCTTTAAAACAGATATGACTCTTAAGGTGAATAAGCTTTTGTGTTCTTAATGTTTTTCTGTGTGTTGTATTATGTAAGGAAGAACTCAACATGAGTCTTCCTTATATACTACTCTAAAGGGGACCATAAAGCATATGCTACTATTCAAGAGGTACGTATGAATAGTTGAGAGGATGTCGTGAACAGTTGAAAGGATGGCATGAAAAGTCAAACGTGCTGTATTGCATTTAATGCAGCAGACGTCTAATATGTACTAAGCCCTACTGAGTCCAATCAGAGTTTGACACGTCGACGTTGGACAGGGCATGCTACCATGCAAGTTGATGTACGGGTCCTGTAACAGTAGCAAGATATTATAAATATCTTCAAATCTCAGTGAGGACGACAGAGGCTCTGTAATGAGTTACAGAGGTTCTGTTGTCTGGTCCTCTGTGGAGCAGTCTTCACCGGATTCCGAGTCTTTGGTCTTCTTTGCGCGTATGACAGAGCTTCTGTAGTAAGCCTCTGCTGCTTCTGTAGCTTCTTGACCTTGATTTCTCGGTAATATCGGCAGAGCCTCTGTAAGAGGCTTTCTTCACTTAGCCTATTTTTCACTACTTCTAAATACTTCTATGATTAGGAAGATTGAATCTAACAATCTCCCCCTAAGTAGTGAAAAATAAAAATTTGAATTTGAGTTAAGTTAGGCTAAGTTAGATAAGACAGAGGTTAAACAATACCTCGAAATTTCTTTCATTTAGAAATATGCCAGAGGCATTTTAGATTTGAGTACAATGAAAGATAAACTTTAACTTTGTTTGCAGAGATTGGAGGTCTGAGAATCAGATTTTGGCATCTTTGAAATCGTTGTAGCTTCTGTTGTCTCTTCCGACTTTTCTGATCTCTTTGTAGAATCTGATGCAGAGTTCTCTTAGGCGGATTGTTGCGTCAATCTCTCTCATGATAATATCTGCAGCATCTTTATCCATTTTATTTGAACCTCTGTATTTCACAAGGCTTTCTCTGAACTTGTTCAGAATACTTGTTGCGTACTTCTAACAGTCCATGCATACAAATAGTTTAGTTTCGCCTTGAGGGTTTTGAAATACTAACCCAAACCGTGGTTCTGTGATGATTGAGTTAGGTACGGCGTCCGGTGGGCAGCGATCCTCTGGTGGTCGTAAATCCAGATGCTTGAGACCAAGATCCTTTCCCAGCTGGAAATCTATCATGCTGTAGAGCAGAAGCTTTTCCCTCATCGCTTTTCTCAACACTTGATTGGCTCTGGTGTTTGCCTCTGTGTTGTAGTTGTCCTTTGTCCATTGCAGAAGGTCAGGTAGATCATAAGGATTGATATTTCTTAAATCAGCATCAGCGAAGGTAGTTTCTGAATTGTCTTCTCTTCTGACTTTGTAAAGATTGTACCTGACCCTTGGATAGGTTCTTGTGAAGGAGAATTTGAAGAAGATTACCTTTTTGATCTTGTGGATTGAGAAGACATCTGCTTTGGTTCTTGGCTTTGTCCTTGTGAAGATGTTCTCAAATTCTTCTCTGATCCTTGGATCTGTTACATGATCTGTTGGATAATTGGTCTGAAAGAATTGTTTATAGAGGTATTTGTATACCACTTCTTCCATTTCTTCATATGTTGGACCTAGTTGTGGTACTTGTCTTCTGAGACTCTCCATCTGTTGAACAACTTCTGCGGCTCTACCAGTTAGAGGAATGTCTGACAGAGGCTTCAATCCATGTGCCCAGTCAACTTCTTCAGGCTTTGGGGTTTGAAAGGCATCAAACGCACTCTTCATTAGTTTCTCTGTTGGCTTTGGCAATGTTTTCTTCTTAGGCTCTTCTGTCAGTATTCCTTTGCCCTTCTCTTTGGCTTTAGGCGGGGCATAAACTGTTGCTTCTGTAAGTTTGGAGGTTGGCACTTCTGTTGGCTTGATGGGGGTTGCCTCTGTGTGTTTTGACATTTGTGATTTAGAGGACTTTTGTGGCGATGGTTCTGTTGCCTTGAGTTGCTCTGTAACCTCTGTTGGAGGTTGTTTGTTGACTTCTTCTGTGAGCTCAGTTTTTGTTGATGAAGTATTGACATTGAATCTTCTTGCCATTTTGAAAGCTAAAGTGAACCTGTGCCTTTCTTCTTCTCTCTGCGCCATACGATCACTCATTGTTGTGTGCATCTTTTTCAGAACGTCAGAAGCAGAGGTCGTTGCTCTTTTTGGTTTGGTGGCAATCGACTTTCTTCTCGGTATGGTTTGGGGTGTTTCCACAGAGGTGGGTGTTTTCTCTGTGGTTTGTTCATCTGTTTCTTCCAAAATGATTACCTCAGGGGCGGTTGTTGCCTCTGTGGTTTGCTTATCTGCTTCTGGATTTTTGGTTTCGTCAGGAGATGATTCCACAGAGATGGGTGTTGTCTCTGTGGTCTTTTAGGTTTATTGTTGGGTTTGTTCTGGAGGGGCTTGGTTGATTGGTTCTGCTGCGATTGGTGGACTTTGTATTCCTCTGCTCGTAGCTTTCTCTCTTAGATTCTCCCCCTCAGGATTATCTGATGGACCAGGTTGGTCATCATCAGAATCATCCTGACTTTTACCAGAAGTACCCTCTGCTCTGCAAGAAGTGTTGGGCTTCTTTGGTAATTCAGCTCCTGCTGCCATCAACTTTTCACAGACATCATCGCATAGGCCAATCAATGTCGCAAGCTCTGTTTCTGTTTTGAAACGCATTCTGCCGACACTCTTTCTGAAATCCTTGACATAGTTGGCATTTGCAGTTGTGAAGGAGACAATGACTTCTGTGACCTGGTTAATGACGTTCTGTCCGAGCTCTGTAAGTTGTGTTCTGGTCATATAGTCTTTTGGTTGCATCATTGTTGTGTTGCGTATTGCCTCTGCTTGGACTTGTGATAAGGCATTCTGTAAGTCTGCAGGAGTAATGCCCTCTGCTCTGTTGGATTGCGTATTCATTTGTTCAAGGAAATTTTTGACAGAGTCCCTGAAAGCAGAAGTTGCAGTTGTTCCGAATTTCTGAGCTGCAGAAGTGGCTGTTGCTTTGGCAGTAGTTTCGGTAGAAGACTTCATCTCTGAGATGGCGGTTTTTACCTATGTGGACAGATTGTCCATTTTGGTGTTCAGATTTAGTAAGGCCATCGATGTTGTCTCTGCAAAAGATTTGAAAGAGCTTTGCAACTCTTTCAAGGTTTGGTTCACAGAGGTGACAAGGGTTTGGAACTCATCCCTTGATAATTGTGTTCCTTATGTAACCTCTGGAGGAACACATTCGTCTCCAGAGTGAGTCCCTGTTCCTGGGACACCTTCGTTCACCCTTGTTTGTACGATGGGGGTGGAAGGATTTCCTTCTGATCCTCGAGAAGAAACCTGAGTTTCGATCTCTACAGAAGTTCTGTGAAGAACAGTGTCCAATTCCACTCCAGAGGTGGTTATTGGAATGTCCTTCTGTTGACTGGGAGACTTGTCTAGAGTCTCTTCGTCTCTGTGCTCACTACTTCTCTCTGAAAGAAGTTTTGGTCCTAATGTGTGCGTGGTAGAAGAAACAAATTCCTCTGTAAGGTGTTCTAGGGTGATCTGGGGCGACTGATCACGAACAATAGGTGAGTCTCTTTGAGGAGACTCCCTAGGAATGGATTCCCCGGTTTCTGTGGGCACAGAGGTTGAAAGAGTAACTTCTGGCTGGATGGGTTGGGTTAGGATCGAGCTGTGCTGCTCTTTTTCAATAACTCCTTCTGCAGCTAGACCTGCGGAGTTAGAAATGTGGGTTGCACTGGGAGTTGGTTTTGGTTGTGTGCCTCTATTTATCCAGGCATCTTTTCTTGCTTCTTCCTCTGTTAAGCATCCAAGCACTACATCATTGTCTATCATTTCATCCTCTGTAGCTATCCTACGGCTTGGTGCTTCTTCCCTAGGTTATGTTGATGTTCCTTGCTCTGGTCGTAAGAGGTCATACATTTGATGAGATCCGAATAATCTCATGACATGTGGATGATAAAGACCTTTACGTATCCAGACAGCTTCTTTTTCATCTGAATCTATCTCTAAGATCTCTGTTGTTGCTAATCCCTCTTTTTGTACAACTTCAGCCCCTTTTTCTTTTTCTTCTTCCATCATATTCTCAGAAGCCTCTGTAATTTCACCTCTGTTCCACTCAGCTTCTGTTTGTTCTATTTCTTCTGAAGCTGGGTTTAGACTTCTTCTGTGGACGTCCAATCCTTGAATGAAAGGGTTTTGTAAAATGACAGGGGTGTTGGCTGGTTGATTTTTGGGTGTTGTGTCATCTTCTTGCAGATGTGTGTCAATGCCAGAAATGAAGAAATCTTGTTCTTCTGGAGAGTGGTGGTCGAGAGGTTGTGACATCCACCCTGCTGTATTTAGGGTGTTAGCAATGTCAGGGTTCTGTAAGAAGTCGTTCAGGTCTCCTTGGTGAGCAAATCTATCTGGAGATTGATAGGGTGATTGATACTTTTCTGTAGCCATTTCTTCTTCTGCAACTTCTTCTTCAACAGTTTCCTCTTCTGCAATGGTAACCAACTTTGCATGTGATTTACCATGCTTCTTTTTGGTTTTCCTTCTCTTAGGATTTGGTGCCCCTTCCTCTGTTGATTTCAATCTTCTTTTCTTCTTCATTTTTGGGGAAGAGGGAGGAGCAGAGGAGCCAATTTCTGTGGCATGAGGAGGTGAAGGTTGATCTTCTGCAGCGCTTGTTGAGGTGCCTTCTGCAGTTTTTCTCTTCTTAGCTTTTGGAGTAGATGCAGAGGTTCTTGATGAAGACTTCTTTCCCATAAGTTTTGCACGTTTAGCTATAAAGCTGAGTTGAATAGCCATGTGCTTTGCTAACTTCTGATCCTTTTCTTCTTGAGTGGAAAGAGGTTTTTCTATCATCGTTCCTAGGGGGACACCTAAACGCGGGGGTGTCATAGGACTCGGTTTAGGAGTTCTATGATCGCGTATATACTCTTTCTT
Organism: Saussurea involucrata; assembly: GCA_033807775.1. Lineage (NCBI taxonomy): Eukaryota > Viridiplantae > Streptophyta > Magnoliopsida > Asterales > Asteraceae > Saussurea > Saussurea involucrata. Next base: position 88,386,672 of record CM066320.1, on the reverse strand, counting down.
AAGGGATTTATTCGATGCGTAGTTCAGAAGCTTCTTTGACAGAGGTCTGCAGTGTGAGTAGCCATCAGTATGATCAGTGGGGGTATTCTTGTTCATTGGGAACTGTTTGGGAGTTGGTCCTTCCATTGGCCAGTTTTGGATTAGCAGTAGAGGTTCGAACAGTACTCCCAATATTCTTTGGAATTACAGAGGTGGTAGAAAGTTGGGATCGTTCTCTTTGACCCTTCTCGAGTTGTTCTTTCTGTCGATGGTGTTTATGATCTCTTGCATCATTATGGTCGCATAATCTAGTGGAAGATCATACTAAACCCCATACATGATGCTCAAGATTTGATGTGAGCTCTGGTCAATACTCCCTATTTTCCCTGTTAGGCATCTGTTAAGAATAGAGAACAAAGTGTTCCACAGAGGTGGTAATCTTCCTCTGCGAAAGTCATTTCTCTTCCGTAGTTGGGTGTTGTACCCAAGCATTTCTACGAAGCGACAGAGCTCTTCGTCTGTTGGTTGCTCTGCATAACTCTTCAATCCCAGAAGACCCCTTGTTGGTAGGTTGAATTCAAGTGAGAACATTGTTCTGTTGAACTTGATTTCAAGATGCTCAGATTTATCAGGTCTTGAAATGTACCCTTTGATAAGAGAATCGTCTTTATCAAATCGGCAGCTTTGCCAAAATTGGTTCAAATAACGGACTGGAATTTTGTTTGGGGTTCTTGAGAGTAGAGGGAAGAGGATGTGATTTTCCATTATGTTCAGAAGAATAGCATGGGCTTCGCCGAAAGCAGTGGGTGAGGGGACCAAATAGCAGTTGTTGGATTTGATAGGAAGTATGGTTTAGAAGTGATCTTTTGCTATGAAGTTTTGCAGGTGTGTCGTCGGAGCAAATTCTGCTGAGTCCCCGGAATCTTGTTGTTCAATAGCTCTTGCAAGGTTGGGGTTTTCTGAATGTTCAGAATGGGCAGGGGAGTGTTCCGGTGAGTTTGCCGGAGAGAGTTCTTGGGAGAGAGCTTTAGAAGATGAAGCCATTTGGGTTTAAGAACAAGCTTTTTGCAAGCTTTTGCAGGGTTTCGCCGGAGAAGAAGATAAGAGTTTGTAAAAGGTTTTATGAGAGGGTAAGCTTGGTTTTTATATGAGGGTAAAACGGTAGTATTCGAAAGAGTAAAATATATGGCAATGGATTAAAATTTGGAATCCGTACTCGAGTTTGAGCGGCGGGTTCAACTTTCCAAATAAAAACGTTCCATGTACGCCCAATGAAAATGGGACACGTAGGCCTTGTCAGAATATGACAGGACGTCGTGTGCGGCCCATTAATGCTAGGCGCGTGAGGTTGTTTTTAGCCACATGAGTTTCACTCTCAGTAAAAGTAACCGTTATTACTTCAGAAATGCCCAGATAACAAAATGGCAGGACTTTTGTTTTACAGAAGCTCTGTGATTTTGAAAATCTTGAGTTTTAACCTCTTCTCATACATCTCATTGTTGTCATGACTCTGAAGGTTCTTCTTTGAACGAAAACGTATGTATCTACATTGGAGAGGATCAATAGGATTTTGTCAAGAAATTTTACTCACAGAGGTTTTGTGGCTCTGATGGAACTTACAGAAGCTCTGTGAGAGCCAGCAGAAGCTCTATGAGAGAAAAAATCTTATAACTTGAATTATATTAACTTTCTGATCATCCAATTTTTGATCTGTGTTAAGAGATGTTTTTCGCACATTATTGAAAGTTGGTGCCCGAGAAAACTATTTTGATAAACGTTTTGTTCGAGAAGGTCATGGTGTGTGTTGTCGGTTTCCGAGATAACATTCCAAAAGATCGACAGAGGGTTAATTAGTGATCACAGGGCATATTTCCTGCAGAACCTCTGTTGAGCTCAGTAGAAGCTCTATGACCTTAAATTTCTCCTATTTCGATTTTTGTTAAACTTTTTGAACTTTTGATTTTTGAAATGTTATTCATTGTATATTTAGGACATATTTTACAATTCTTGTCCTAGAAAACTGTTTTCAAAAACCTTTTGTGCGAGAGACATACCTTTTGGTTCTTCTGTTCTCGGCAGTTTTGTCTTACTTCTGTCAATGGAGAAATATCGACATTCTTCTTTGGCTTTTCTTTGAAAGATTTACCTCTGTAGATCATTTCAGGGTCCCTTTTGCTCCCCCTTGATCTATTCACTTCTGTAGATCAAGAATTTTCCTTTTGCTCCCCCTTGATCTATGCTTGGTTCAAAGAGTGGTAAGATTTGTATTGAGCATAGATCATGTTTACCAGAGGTTCTGTAAGGGTTATCAGAAGATCTGAGCGGACCCACAGAGGCTCTGTAACTATGATACATACAGAAATAATAGATATTTATACTTATTTACAGAAGATAAAGCTATACTTACAGAGGATTTTCACACCATGTTAATCATTCCTAACTTACCCACCAAGAAGTTGAATCTTTTCTCGTCTAGTGCTTTGGTGAATAAGTCAGCGAGTTGATATTCTGTGGGCACGAAATGCATTTCGATTGTACCGTATTCAACATGATGTTTCAAGAAATGATACCTTATATCGATATGCTTGGTTTTTGAGTGTTGCATAGGGTTGGCAGAGATAGCAATGGCACTTTTGGAATCACAGAAGATGGGTATTTTGAACAGGATGTGGCCGTAGTCTTTTACCTGAGTCTTCATCCATAGAACCTGAGAACAACAGCTAGCGGCAGCAACGTATTCAGCTTCTGCAGTGGATGTGGAGACACAATTCTGCTTCTTGGAGGTCCAACTGACTAGTTTACCACCTAGGAATTGACAACTCCCAGAGGTACTCTTTCTGTCGAGCATGCATCCTCCATAGTCTGAATCTGTATAAGCTTTAAGACTAAAACCAGAGTTCTTGTGGATACCAGAGACCAAGATTGTTGGTCCCCTTCAGGTATCTAAAGATTCTCTTTACAACATCATAATGTGATTTCTTTGGATTAGCTTGATAACGTGCACAAAGACATGTGGCATGCATAATGTCAGGTCTGCTTGCTGTTAAGTATAACAGAGACCCAATCATGCCTCTGTAGAGAGTACATTCTACAGAAATACCATTTGGATCTAAGAATAACTTATTTCCAGTGGCCATTGGAGTCTTCATTGCAAAGGTATCAGAGAGATTATCTTTTAAAAGTATGTCAGAGACATATTTGGCTTGATTTATAAAAATTCCCTCTGAAGATTGTTTGACTTGAAGTCCGAGGAAGAATGTTAATTCTCCCATCATACTCATTTCAAACTCACTCTGCATGAGTTTTTCAAAATTTTTGCACTCTTCTGAATTTGTAGACCCAAAAATTATGTCATCTACATATATTTGTACAAGCATTATCTCACTATTTTTGCGTTTATAGAATAAGGTAGTATCTGTTGTACCTCTGTTGTAGCCATTGACTAGAAGTAAGGTAGAAAGTCGTTCGTACCATGCTCTTGGAGCCTGTTTTAGTCCGTATAGAGCCTTTTCAAGGTAGTATACATGCCTTGGGAACTTTGAGCTTTCAAAACCTGGTGGCTGATTTACGTAAACCTCTTCTTGGATTTCACCGTTTAGAAAAGCTGATTTTACGTCCATCTGATAGACTTTAAAACCTCTGTGGGCTGCGAAGGCTAAGAATATTCTTATTGCTTCGAGCCGTGCGACAGGGGCAAAAGTCTCATCATAGTCAATGCCTTCTTCTTGTCTATATCATTTTGCTACTAATCTTGCTTTGTTTCTGACGACCACTCCATCTTCATCCTTCTTGTTTCTGTAGACCCATTTAGTCCCAATGGCCTGTTTCCCTCTTGGCAGAGGTACTAAAGTCCATACTCTATTACGCTCAAATTTCAGAAGTTCTTCTTGCATGGCGTCTACCCAGTTTGGGTCATCTAGGGCTTCAGAAATCTTATTTGGTTCTATCACACTAATAAAATTTGTAAAGAAACAAAAATTAGCAGTGGCAGACCTTGTTTTTACTGAGTCAGAAGGTTCTCCAATTATTTGGCTTGGAGGATGGCTTTTTGTCCACTGAGTTGTGCGTGTAAGATGATCATCAATGTCATCAAAACTTTCTTTAGAGGCTTCTTATGTTTCTTCTTGTGTAGCCTCTATTGTTCTTCGTGCCTTGGTAGTTGATTCTACCGTTTGTGTAATGATTGGTATGAGTGGTGGTGGAGTTTGTTCCTCTGAGGACGTATAGTCTTGGTCCTCGATCTCCTCTATAATTGGTTCTTCTGTGGTTTGTGCACCTTCTTTGGTCGTTTTTCTTAATGTTTCATTTTCTGCACTTTCTTCTGCTTCGGCAATTGCATCTGTAGTATTTATAGAAGAAGATGAAGCATTATTTGGACCAGTTAGAGTTATACCTGTAGGATTTTGTCCGATAGAGGATGGTTCTTCAGAAACTCTGATGGTTCCGACAGAAGGATCAATGTCATTGTGGAACATCTCCAAAAATAGAAGATCCAAATCTTCTTTTGTTCTTGAGATGTCAGAGGATTTCCCTTTAATTCCGAGTTCTGAACTTATTTGCTCAGAAGTCATTTGGAATGAATCATCAAAAGAAACATTGATGCTTTCTACAATCTTGTGAGACTTTGTAAGGAATGTTCTGTAGGCTTTGGAAGTGGCAGAGTATCCAATGAATTTGCCTTCATCATCTTTTGCATCAAACTTTCCTCTTGAATCTCTGTCGTTTAAGACAAAGCATTTGCATCCGAATACATGGAAAAATTTGATGTTTGGCCGCCTTTTGTTAAGCAATTCGTAAGGCGTCTTGAGGTGTCTTTTCACAACGGTTGAACGATTCTGAGTATAACACGCAGTATAAATAGCTTCTGCCCAAAAGTTCATTGATAATCCGCATGCTGACAGCATAGTTCTTGCGGCTTCCACAAGTGTTCGATTCTTTCTTTCAACAACACCGTTTTGTTGTGGAGTGCGAGCTGCAGAGAAGTTCTGTGATATTCCTTCTGTTGAAAGGTAAGCTTCAATGACAGGGTTTTTAAATTCTGTGCCATTGTCACTTCTCAACTTCTGTATTCTGCAATCATAAAGAACTTGGATTCTTTTCATTAGATTTATCAATACATTTGGAACATCTGATTTCTTTCTAACAAATTCAACCCATGTGAAACGTGAATACTCATCAATTAGGACAAGTATGTATTTCTTACCACCTAGGCTCTGTATGGCAATGGGACCGCAGAGGTCGACATGAAGCATGTACAGAGGCCTAGTGCAAGACACGTCAGTTTTCCCTTTGTGGGAAGCCCTTCTGTGTTTTCCCATTTCACAGGCCGAACACAAATGATCCTTATTGAATTTAACATTTGGCAAACCTTTAACTAGATTGAGTTTTACTAGTTTATCCAAGGTGTGAAAGTTTAAGTGACAGAACCTGTTGTGCCATAACCACGCTTCTTCACTTTTGCAGGCTACTAGGCAAACTTTGTCCTTGGATTTTGAAGTAAAATTCATTAGGTATAGATCACCTCTTCTTTCAGCTCGCAGAAGTTCCATTCCTATGTTTTCACTCTGTAGAGAGCAGAAAGTTCTTTTGAATAACACATCGAATCCTGTATCACAGAGTTGACTTACGCTTAGTAGGTTGTGTTTGAGGCCATTCACATATTCAACTTTGTATACAGTGTTAGCTTTAATTAGCTCATAATTAAATGAATGTTTTATAAAGATATTTTAATGTTTTAGATATTTTCTAATAGATATTTACTTAGATATTTTATATAGATATTTTAGATATTGTCTAGATTTTAGATATCTTAAATATCTAATGTGTAAATGGCCCTATATAAGAGGTGTCCATAGTCTTATTTCAAGAAGTGAGAAATATGGAAAGCACACAAAAACACACATAGACTAGTTTCTTATGAGAGTCGTTTCATGTTTAGTGTGGTGTTCTTCAACATTTCTCCTCTCCATATTTAATCATCAATGAATATGAGATAAGTTTCTTTATGATTGTTCTTCATGTATATCTTATCTCTATATTTAAATATGGACTTTATATTTCTTCTATTGTTGCTCAAAAATGGGATCAACAATTGGTATCAGAGCCAATTGAAGAAACTTTTCTTCAAAATCGATCATCTATGCAACAATGGAAGTTTTAGATGGTTTAGTTTCTGTTATACTTCATGTGTGTGTTTTGATTCTTTCTCATTCATTGGTTTTATTTGATAAGCACTAAGTAGATGGTTGATCTTTGATCTCATCCTTGTATGTGCTTAAGTCCATTGCAATTCTTTTTGCATCTTGGTAGTAAGGTTGTTGATCTTTGTTTGATCTGACCTTTATTTTCAAGATTGGACTATCTTTGATCCAGATTTTGTTTGTCTTCCGCTGCTCATAAACATTTATATATGGATAACAAAATCATTTGGGTCATGAGAAAGTTGTTTGAGAAAGATTTGATGTTTTGTTACATGTTCAAAGTCTGATCTGAAACATTTTTTTTTAAACTTTGAGTTCTTCTAATTAGTTTTCTGACTTGATCAATTAGAGATCGAATTATTTACACTCACGGTTTTAAAAATTATATGAAGATCGTCTTATCTTTTACTTCAAATCAGATTTAATGACAGATTTGCGCTACTGTATTAAACTGATCATATCTCACTCATAAAAACACCGATTGATGCGATTCAAAAGGCCCTGGATTCCTAAGACACAGATGAACAGATTTCGTGTTTTGAGAATTCAGAGATTCGAAATTTATAAGGGTCATTTGCATCGTTGAAGTAGACAACAGTGTGCTGATGGAAAGCTGATGGACAGATCTGCGCGACTGTGGTAAAACAACCATATCTTTGTCGTACGAGCTCGAAAAGAGGTGATTCAAGATGATCTGAACAGATAACAAACCAATGAAAGTTGTTTGTGTTTTGAGTTTTTGCAAACTCCAGAGGTAAAATGGTCTAAATCAGTGTCAAAGTAAGTGTAACACTTCTGTTAAGCTTCTGCCGAAACGCGACCAACCTCTGCCGCACGCGACCAACCTCTGCCGCACGCGACCAACCTCTGCCGCACGAGACCAACCTCTGCCGCACGAGACAAACCTCTGCCGCACACGACAAAAACTCTGCCGCACGCGACCTCTGCTGACCAGCCTCTGTGGACTGAACCTCTGCGACCGAACCTCAGCCCGATTTTTGTTTACTTGCTGTCAGCTTTGCACTGTTTCAGAAAAACGCGCATAACTTCCTACTCGGTGCTCCGATTCGCATGAGTCCAGTTGCGTTGAATTCCTAAGACACAGGTGAAACTTTTTCATATTTTGATTTTGGTCTGAATCAGTGTGCTTAATGGTCAGAATCTGTGTCAAAGTCAATGGACTCTTGCTGCACCGAAAGCATCGCATTTCACTCATGCTCTTTCCGATTTCAAGAACGGTGTTCTCTCAACGGTTCTTCATGGTGTCAAGCTACATTTGTCACATTTTAAATGTCACTCCATCCTCTGTTATTCACGTTTAGAGCTCGGTGGATGAGCCTACATTTGAGGGGGAGCACATGATGCTTTGAAGACTTGAAGAACGGAACATCAAAGGTTCTAAAGAAAGCAAAGGGGAGACTATAAGATGATGCTTTCTTTATAAAACATTAGGGGGAGATTGTTAGCTTTAATTAGCTCCTAATTAAATGAATGTTTTATAAAGATATTTTAATGTTTTAGATATTTTCTAATAGATATTTACTTAGATATTTTATATAGATATTTTAGATATTGTCTAGATTTTAGATATCTTAAATATCTAATGTGTAAATGGCCCTATATAAGAGGTGTCCATAGTCTTATTTCAAGAAGTGAGAAATATGGAAAGCACACAAAAACACACATAGACTAGTTTCTTATGAGAGTCGTTTCATGTTTAGTGTGGTGTTCTTCAACATTTCTCCTCTCCATATTTAATCATCAATGAATATGAGATAAGTTTCTTTATGATTGTTCTTCATGTATATCTTATCTCTATATTTAAATATGGACTTTATATTTCTTCTATTGTTGCTAAAAAATGGGATCAACATACAGAGACATTTTCTTTCTGTATGACTCCATAGCCTTTGATGTGTCCCTTCATGTTGTCTCCAAAAGTTACAGATCCACCATCGTGTGTTTCTTTGTATGTGGATAGTAATCTTCTGTTGCCAGTCATGTGCCTTGAGCATCCGGAGTCAAGATACCAAATTGGCACATGTTGCTTCTATAAGACAATCATAGAGATTTAGGTACCCATATCCACATGGGTCCAATATTGTTAGAATTTTTCAAGTTTGCCTTAGCATTCTTGAAATACATTTTATCTTTTGTAGAAGAATCAGATTGTTTCTCTTGTGGTTCTGACTTTCGAATTTCAGTTGTGAGAAAGCAATCTGGACTTGAGAAGTGTTTATTCAATCTAAACATAAGATCAAAACAATGACAGTATTGAATATGAGATGTGATTTGTTTGAACTTTTCATTGAATTCTTTGAACCGAGCCACAGAGACATTACACTCTTTCTTTACATTAGATTTCCTATTAAAAGAAGATCTATGAATACTAGAATGTTGTTTGCAAAAGTCTTGTTTAGTTCCTGCCTTCTGTGACTCTCTTCTGTGGTGAACATCTTTCTTCACTGTCACAGAGGAAAAATATTTGTTAGCTTCAGGCCATTTTCCCTTTTGTTGCCAAGTGGGATTCTCTTTGATTTTCCTTAAAGGTTTTGAAAATTTTAAGCCTTTTGGATTTTCAGAGGCTTTTTTCAGATTTTCAAGCTCTGTAGAGGTTTTGACTTGTATACACATTTTGAGAAAATCTGGATGGATAGGTATCTCTGTGATTTTCTCTTTTGGAGAAATTGTTTTGTTAAGAACTTCAGAGGAGAATTTGACATCCTCTGTGTCACAGTGAATTATCCCTGATTTGAAATCAGTCTCTAAGTGGTCAGAGGATGAATCGTCCTCATATGCAGAGGTTGAGTCATTTCTTTCGACAGAGGCTGGATTTTCTGAGCATGTATCATACGAGTTTTCTTCCTCTGTAGAAAAACTTTCGTGGATGGCAGAGGTTTCTGATGAGATCTCTTCAGTGAGTTTTTGATCTATAGAAGATGTACAAAAATTTTCTAAAATATTTGACTTCAAAACTTCCAAATTTTTTTTATCAATAGATTCTTCAAGTTTTTCTTCTGAAAAGATGGTTTTAAACTCAGGAGCTTCTACTGACAATTTCTTTTCGACATTTATCATACAGACAAAAGCGACCTGTGTTTGAGTCTCTGTTTTACCAAACTTAAAGATACCAATCTGATCTTGTGTTTTCAGATATTTCTTTGGTTTGTTTTCTCTATTGACAGAGGTTGAAGATGATGAATCTGTGTTTTCAAACCACACATTGATCATCTTTGTATGTTTCCTCAAGTGAGGTTCTGCAGAGATTTTAACCCTTTTACTTACAGAGAGTAAGTTTGGAAAGTTTGGTTTGTTAGTTTTTCCCAAAACAAATAGAGAGGACAGAGGTTTTAGTCGTTTATTTTCAACTCCTGAGGTAATATCATTGTACCCTATACCTCGTCTTGCTATTTGGGAGTTTACCTTTTCATACACCTTCTGTGCATCTTTATAGTTTTTAATTAAAACTTCTCTTCTTAAAAGATCTTGCCAAAGTACCTCTCTTTCCTTTTGAAAGTATTCTTTGAGAGCTCTTATGTCTGTAGTTTCACTTCTTGAAACTGAAAGTTCTTTTGTTTTGATTTTTAAAGCATAGGTTAAATCAGAAATTTGCCATTTTAAAGGATCTATATTTTTGCTCCAATATTTTTCGATTTTTCCTTTTTCTTCAAAGATTTTAGCTTTTTCTTGAGTGAGAAGCCTTACTTCTCTCTCATTAAAGGTTAGCTTTTTCTGAATGCTTTCAATTATATCTTTCAGTTCAATGTTAAGTTTAAATAAATCATCATCTACAGAAATAGTACTTAAGGTAGAGTTTGAAATGGATACCTCATTGTCAGTGCCGGAGTCAACTTCTGCCATGCCACAGAACAGGGCATTTGTGGAAAATTCATCATCAGAGGTAGAGTCTGATTCGAAGTCTTCTTTGTTTGCCTCAGAATGCCCTTTGTTCGCCATTAGATATTTTTGTGCGTAATACTCGGCCTTCTTTTTGTAAAAAGCTGAGTCCTTCTATGGGCGATTTGGTCTACTTCTGCATTCTTTTGCGAAATGACCTGGCTTGCCGCAGTTGAAACAACCTTGGGAGATGTTTCCAGTTCGGTCGTCAGACTTCTGTAGGTCTCCACCTTTCTCTGTTCGGCATTTGTTTGCGTAATGACCGGGTTTACCACATTTGTAGCATTCTTGTGTGTGGCCTACCTTGTCATCTGATCTCTGTTGATCATTTCCTCTGTAGCTTCTATCGCTCGACCTCTGTAGGTCACCATTTTTGTAGTCTGACCTCTGTCGGTCATTTGATTCTTCTCTTCTTTCATCATCTCTTCTACCAGAAATCCTTTGGCTATTTCTAAACTCTCTTGTCAATAGAGCCATTGATTTAGCTAATGACGCAAGAGTTATCTCTTCCTCTATCAGCTCGTCTTCTTCGCTATCAACCATTACCATCTTCTTTTTCTCCTTCTTTTTCTCCTCTTTAGATCTCTCATTTCTTGGTCTGTCTGCAGCCTCTGTAGATTTACTAACCAATGCGTATGGCACAATGGTTAGTGTTTTAGCTTGAGCTATTTGAGGCTCTTGTGCAGCAAGTGTTCCATAGAGATCAGAGAGTGTCCAGGAGTCTAGATCTTGATTTGTTTGTAAAGACATAGACAACTGAAGCCACTCATCGTTCAGGCTCTTTAGAAACATGACGTTATTTTCTTCTGTGGTTCTGTGAATACCAGACTTTTTGCATTTGTTTATGAGAGAGTTGAACCGGTCGTATGTTGTTTGCAGAGATTCTGTTGCAGAGGCTCTGAAAGCATGATATTCATTTATGTATTGTGCCCTTCGGTTCTTCTGAGTTTTAGCACCCCCTTCCAACTGTCTTTCTAATTCTTTCCAGAGATCGTGCGCTGTTTCGCATGCATCTAAGGATTGAAAAAGTTCGTTGGGGATTGCCATGATCAATATTCTCTTTGTTCTCTGTGCAACTTCATCTTCTGCCTTATCTTCATTTGACCATTCTTCTCTTGGCTTAGGTTTTTGATGTTCAGGGATTTCAGCAGATTCAGCAGTAGCTGGTACACGTGGCATAGTTATCATCGGAACTGGAGGAGGATTGTAAAGATATTGTTTGAGAGTTTTTTCAGTACCCTCAAAGAAATGAACCATTCTTATCTTCCATTGAGGATACTCATCTCTAAGAAGTGTAGGAGGTTTGGTTAGTGAGCCAGCAGTGAAAAAGTTATTTGTATTTGTCATTTTGAAGAAAGGATAATCTGATGGAGGATTTCTAAGTATGAAGATCTGGAAGGTTTTCTGGGTACGACTAATATCTAGAAGTATGGTGATGAAGAGAGAAAATAATCTATCAAATAAAAGTTGTAAAACGAGGATCACTTGATATTGAAAATCAAGCTTTGCTCTGATACCAATTGTTGGTTCCCGTTTTGCTTAAACAAGATTATCAGATCTATTAGTTCAGGTTTAAGGTTTGATGCGGAAGCGTATTTAAAGAACTAACAGATAAGTTTGATAGATTTAGAACAGAATATAAATAAACAGTGAACAAACTATTATATCTCAAAGTTTACTGAATATATATTAAGAACAGGTTTATGAACCGTGAGTAAGAAAAAGCTTTAAAACAGATATGACTCTTAAGGTGAATAAGCTTTTGTGTACTTAATGTTTTTCTGTGTGTTGTATTATTTAAGGAAGAACTCAACATGAGTCTTCCTTATATACTACTCTAAAGGGGACCATAAAGCATATGCTACTATTCAAGAGGTACGTATGAATAGTTGAGAGGATGTCGTGAACAGTTGCAAGGATGGCATGAAAAGTCAGACGTGCTGTATTGCATTTAATGCAGCAGACGTCTAATATGTACTAAGCCCTACTGAGTCCAATCAGAGTTTGACACGTCGACGTTGGACAGGGCATGCTACCATGCAAGTTGATGTACGGGTCCTGTAACAGTAGCAAGATATTATAAATATCTTCAAGTCTCAGTGAGGACCACAGAGGCTCTGTAATGAGTTACAGAGGTTCTGCTGTCTGGTCCTCTGTGGAGCAGTCTTCACCGGATTCCGAGTCTTTGGTCTTCTTTGCGTGTATGACAGAGCTTCTGTAATAAGCCTATGCTGCTTCTGTAGCTTCTTGACCTTGATTTCTCGGTAATGTCGGCAGAGCCTCTGTAAGAGGCTTTCTTCACTTAGCCTATTTTTCACTACTTCTAAATACTTCTATGATTAGGAAGATTGAAGCTAACACTTATATTGTGGGCTAGATCGCTGAATGGCTATTCGCATCTCCAACCATTCAGAGAAACCGTACTTCTTGATCGTAGCAGCATAGATGTTTTCCTTGGTACCGTTTTCTCTGAATAGATCGACCTTAACAACTGGAACATCTATGGTCGTTTTTCCTCTGATGGTCACCTTGTGAATTCTGGCAGCCCGATATCGATAGTGCAGTCTTTCTTTGCACCATTCCAAGGTAGAATCAGATACCTTGGTCTTTTCTTCAACGATCTTCTGGACGTCTTCCCATAACTGACGTTGGACTTCGATGGGAGTTCTTTTCAGTTTTGGGTCATTCACCGATTCTTGGGCAAGCTGGATGGCGAGGGCCTTATCTTTTTCTTCAGCTTCCTTCTTTTCGGTGAGTAATATTTTGGCTCTAAGATGATCCGCGAACTCTTTCTTTGATAACCTGAACTTTATGGGAACAGTGACTTTGGAGCGAGGGAGGATGATTCGTTGATCCTCGAACTTCTTCATCATTTCTTATCTCCTTTTCTGGTCCTCTTCACTTAGCTTTTGAGGAGCTAAGGAAGGTCTGTTTTTGTGAGAGAGAAGCTGTTCTTCAGGTTCATCGGTCTCAGTAATTAAATCCAAGACCAGGATTATATCTTCAGCTCTTGTGGCTAGGATTATTGTTGGTGCAGCAGTGGGGACTTCAGCTGGATCCTCAAACAGGGGAGAGGACTAGCTGAAACACAGCGATCGTTTAAATGAGATTATAGGAAGAAAGAGATAGAGAAAAGAATGGGGTTTAAGTGTATAGAGGTTTTATGTATGGAAGGATTGAGATTGAGAAGGGATAGAGGAGAGATGCAGAGTAAGGGAATAGATGACTCATGCATTTACTAAAACTAGTGGGAGCGCAGTAAAATTCGTAATCCTGTATGTGCAAGACATACTAGTATTTGGAAATTAACTTTCCGACTTACCAAGACATCATGTCTTGGCTCGGACGGTATTTTCTTAAGAAAAGACTTAGAAAAGGCTAATTGTGTTCTTGGAATAAAGATCTTTAGAGATTAGATCAAGACGACTTATAGGTTTAAGGTCAAAGTGCATACGTTGACATGATCTTGAAAGGTTCAAGATGCAAGGCTCTAAAGGTAGTTTCTTGCAAGTATGATATGAATTCATTTTGAGCATGTCCAAATGTTCTAGCACAAAGGCTGAGCTAGATAAAATGATTGATATTCCATATGCTTCAGAAATTGGATCTATCATATATACCATGACATGCACTAAATCGAGTGTATCATAATACTTTAGAGCATTAGAAGGAGATACCAACGAAATACAAGGGAAGGTTATTGGATGACTATAAAGAACGAATTAAAGTACTTACAAAGAACCAAGGAAGTGTTCCTTAACTGAGGGTTGGAAGAAGATCATAGTAAAATGTGGCACTGATGATTGCTTCCATAAAGATCGAGAAGGTTCTCGATCACAAAAGGGGAAATTTCTTCATTATGAATGAAGAAGGAGTTCGTTTGAAAGGGTTCCAAGCGAAAGTAAAATTGCATAATACACTACAAAATAAGAATACACTGCTGCTTTAGAAGCTGCAAAAGAAAGATGCTTGGATGAAAGAGTTCTTTGAAAAGCTTGGTAGATGCCTCCCATTCAGGATCATCTAGAAGTCTTTTGTGAGAATGTGGGTGCCATTACGCAAGCTAAAGGACCCGATGTCACATCAGAGTACCAAGCACCTACTCCAAACTTTTAACTATATTTGGAATAAAGTAAAAAATGGAGAAATTAGTATTCGCAAAGTTCACACAAATCAATTTGATTTGGAATTAGTATTTGGATATTGGAACAAGTTAAGCAACAAGTATAATATTTAAGTTAGATATACAGGATATGATCATTTAAATACTCGTTGAGTTTCATATTAGCATGTTTAAATCCTTGAACAAATTAGTTATTCTAAATGTCCATAGTCGATCATAGTTGTGGGAGCAACTATGAAGTAAGACTAATATGAATTGGATTGGTTGACTTTTAAGAGTAAAAGTGAGAAAGTGTTGCAACCAAGTTCATAGATACTTGTTAAGGAACAAGTATTGGACCTGACCCGCTTCAAGATCACTTCATGGATCGTCGTCATAAGTGATTCTTGAATTAAGGTAGTATCTTTGTATCCTTCGACCTGAGATGCATATTTGGGACTCAAGTGTAGGGAGTGTTATGCTTTGATATGGTTAACCGTTGTTCTTGAAAAAGGAAGCTATAAAGGCCATCATTGGGCATGGCATGAACTGCATGAGAGGCGTATGTAGTCAAGATGGGATTTGTTTCTCTAAATATGCTAAGAGTAAGACATCTAAGGCGCCTTACCAAAAGTTGAACAATAGATGAGAATGATAGTGATCCATGTCTCATGTTCAACATGATGTCTAAACAAAGGGATAACTGATACCACACCTCTTACATCAATTGAAGTTATGGGCTTGTAGGAATTAGATGTTACTGAATGGCATTTACAGTCATATATTGCTGGGGGCAGTGAGATGTTGCTAGATGTCCACCACTGTCTATATCATTCTATAATACAATCTTGAGCAAGTGGGAGATTGTTGGTTCCATATGTTCAAGAATGATTATAAAATAATATTACCGGTAATATATGATCCTATAGGGTCACACCATATAGCAAGTAAACACCGAATTGATATTTTTAAGAATTTGATTCTTTATAAATATTAATAATATTCTTGATAAAAATTATTAATTATATTATTGAATATATTTTATAATATTAGATGCAAATAATAAATTTTGGTTACATAAAATAATACATGTGATGAATTTATTTTGTAACTAAAATGAAAGGAGGGACTTGAGGAGAAAGTTTAAGATAGTTAAAATGTGATTTTAACTATCTCAAACTAGAAGGGTTTGTTTGGTAAGTATGCATGGCCTTCCTCCCTTTGATTGGTCATATTGGGTGGCAAAAAGGAGAGCACATGCTCTTGATTTAAATAAATACTAAACATGCCAAACAACTAAGGGACTTGAAAAAAAACAACTAGCCATCACTCTCCTCCCTTGAGAAGTCCACCAACAAGCTCCAACACCTTTGTATGCTAGTACTTTCTTGATCAAAAAATGCAAAAGAGAGCTCCTTATTCAAGACTACAATAGGCTTGAAATAAGAAGAACAAAACCACCACCAACCATGGTGGTTTCGGCCGAAAATGGGAGAGAGACAAGGGAGGAGAGTGATGGCTAGTTGTTTTTTTTCAAGTCCCTTAGTTGTTTGGCATGTTTAGTATTTATTTAAATCAAGAGCATGTGCTCTCCTTTTTGCCACCCAATATGACCAATCAAAGGGAGGAAGGCCATGCATACTTACCAAACAAACCCTTCTAGTTTGTGATAGTTAAAATCACATTTTAACTATCTTAAACTTTCTCCTCAAGTCCCTCCTTTCATTTTAGTTACAAAATAAATTCATCACATGTATTATTTTATGTAACCAAAATTTATTATTTGCATCTAATATTATAAATTATATTCAATAATATAATTAATAATATTTATCAATAATATTATTAATATTTATAAAGAATCAAATTCTTATAAATATCAATTCGGTGTTTACTTGGTATATGGTGTGACCCTATAGGGTCATATATTACCAGTAATATTATTTTATAATCATTCTTGAGCATATGGAACCAACAGATTGAGAAGAGGTAAGAGAGTAGAGAGACGTTCCTCGTTTGGCAGAGACTTGAAGTCGAGCACCTTAGGGCCAACCTGAGAGAGTCTCAGATCACCCTCTTTTGGGTATTTGTCCCCATGTCCTTGTAGAAAGACGGCGCTAATGAATCTGGGATATGGAACCCATGTTGGTCTATCAGCCATATCTACTCTGAACGCAAGATCGTCATAGATGATCGAGGCCCAGTCAACATGGAGACCTTTCAGCAATGCATAGCCCATTACTTGCTGAGGTTGAGCTGCTTGATCATAGGAGCCGGACTTCGCTGTCATGCAGCTTATCAAGTGGGCGAAGATGAAGTTCATCTAGCTGGGCGTCTTTGATTTCTTGATCAGCGTCAGTTTCTTCTCGGGCAATTTATCTCTCCCTGTGTCCCATGTGTGAGTCTCGGATCCGTGCAACGATTAATGAAATCAAAATAATAAGCAATGAATGTAATGATTTCAACTGGTCATCTCTATTTAGCTTTCAATATTGAGAGAATTACAATGCAAGTAAAGGAAAGCAAATGAGACAACTAGCCTACTTTTCTAAGGCTATTGAACTATATATGGGCCCCTGGTTAACAAGCCCACGGCCCGTTCACTAATAAGGCTCAAATACAAGAATTACAAATTAAACCCTGAACTTTAATTCAACATAAATTGACCCTAACAAACTCCCCCTTTGAATTGAAGTTCGATTTGGCGCCAGTTCGCGACATATCTTTTTCGGAGCGCGAAGTGAACCTCGAACTATCTGATAGCACGGCGGTAGTCGATGCGTTCTTCAACCATTTCCAAGGCATTCCGAGCAGTTGTTTCATTCGGATTAGGGACATATGAGAACCTTGGATTTTCAGACTCGTGCTGGATGATTTTCTGAAGATCATCTTTAACTTAGAAGAGCGTGCCGTCGTAGAATCTTTCTACCTGACTGAATCGCATAAATCTTTTCTCTTTTCGTTCATTGACGTAGACAATCCCAAATTTAGGTTCTAGAAGCATAGCGTTCTCGGGATACATATTCAACTCAGGAGCTTGCAGATTCGGCTTTATCAGATTTACCTTCTTCGCTCTGTTCTCGATTGCCATTTGAAAATCTGTTAGATAAGACATCATAATTGTACGGACCAGAAATCGAAAAACAGCTTCGAGCGCCTTTGTAACTGGTAGCGGTCGGATAGTTCTTGAACAAAGGTCTTTCAGAATTGCCAGGAAGTCAAACGGTCGGAGGTGCTGGAAGTCGGCTTCAGAAAATTTCCATTCATTCCCATCTTCACGTCGGACAGTGAATACATGATAGACGATTTTCATGATGCGGCTGGACTGTATGTTGAGTACCTATGTGATCTGATGCTTGGTTCTGACTTGGCTGACTGGAAGACACCGCTTCATTGCGCTGATGTACCGGCGTTGGTATTCGGGATTGAAGTTGTAAATACCTAGGCAAAAGGTCGGTTCGATTGTGCAAAGTTTGTGTACGAACAACTTCTTCAGGGATTCCTCCAGGTGAGGAATGAGTATCGTGATCTTCTCCCAATGGATTTGTTGCTGTTGAGGAGGTGGGAGATCAGAAGCTGTCGGTTGCTGAGGAGTTGTCGGAATATCGGCAGTAGTGTTCTCAGGTCTTGTTGAAGTTTCAGCGGGTTGAGCAGAGTCAACGGGAGAAGAACCATATAAATTTTGAAGCAGGAACTGATCATAGTCAATATTGTCATCGTCATCAGTAGGGAAAACCAAATTAACCTGGAGATTTGCGGCACTGGCGGCTTTTTCATACCATGCATCTTCGATCTCCGGGTTGATCTTGCAGTCTGGGTCAATCATATCCAGTATCGGCATATCTGATGAGTCGAAATTAACCATTTCCTGTGTTGAATCCTCGGGCTTTTCAACCATCGGGTCTTCATCATCTGAGATGTCCATGTCTATTACCATCTCGGCTAAGGGCAACTCGGCTTCAGGTTCGGCTTCGGTTGTTGTTGCCGCAGTTGCTGGTTCCAGATGAACCACCGTTGTTGTTTCGGTGAGGATAGAGGCGGTCTCGGTAGGTGTTAGTCGTTTCTCCCCCTCATGGTGATCAGGATTATCCTGGTCATCGTGCTTGCGCTTCAGACCGCCTTCTTGACATTTGCAGGTATCTTCGAGTGAACGGACTCTCTCAGACAGCGTTGTCATCGCTTGTTGGAAGTCCTTGAGAGTCGAGTCAATATTATCCAATCGAGTGGTAATGGATGATGAAGGAGCAGTGACCTATGATTTCAGAATGGTTATCAGGTCTGCTTCGGTAGAGGCGTTGGTTTCGGATTCTTGGAGCAGTTGGGCTAGAAGCATCGTCTTTAGGGTGTCCACCGTATAGATAGGCTGAACAGGAGCCGGTGGATGTGTAGGTGCAGTTTCAGTGTCGACGATATGCCCTTTGCCTTTGATTAATCGTTTGACAGTGTCGATCTCGGCGGCGACATGCTGCTCCATTGCTTCGCGTACAGCCTTAAGGGTGCTGTCCAGGGACCCTGGTGACACAAAGTCGGGTAACATAACACCGGGATCACTTAGATTACCTGTTGAGGCATCTACCATAGAGGCAGAGAAACCTACGTTCACATTTGGCAATTCGGTAGCTGTGGTAGGATTTCCGTCCGATCCTCGTGTTCCGCCAGACGGAGACACTACAGACGTTCCGATCGGGTCACGAAGAGCCTCGATTTGTGGTTCCTCATCTTGTGTCCTAGCCAAATAATGAATAATATCAAGTGGCTCTAGACTCAATTGTGCACTGAAAGAAGTCGCGACCGGGGGCTGCTGGTCGCTTATTTCAACACCAGCACTCTCCGAGTGAGAGACCGGTGAAAGTTGTGCTATATCCCCGTGAGAAACTGAAACATCCGTCTTTTGAGAGACGAATGAGTGGATAAGGGGGTTGTGCAATTGCTCCGCTGGGTCCACGAAGGCTTCTTTAATACCCCGTCCCAACGGATGAGACGGGATAGCAGATGTGGCTACCCGGATTACACTCGGTTGGGGTCGCTCAGAAGCCTCATTATCTTTATGGCTTAATCTTTCTTGATTCTTTGTCGACCTGACTTCACTCAGCCTCTTGTCCTAGGACCCTCACATCGCTCAGGTCTAAGTCCCTGGGGAGGTCCCTCCGGCACTGGCTGGACCATGGGATTCCCTAAGTCTCGCCTATAAGCAACTACACTCGGTGCTGCGGGATCCGCGTGTGCCAGTAGGGCTTCAGTTGACAAAATCCGGATAATGATGAAGAACCTTTCCGGACCCCTTATATATGGGACAAAGTTTCCGGATGGGACATCCGGATATCAATCCGGATAGATGGGTGTCCGGATACCTGTCCGGATACTTTGGGGATTTTGATAAAAAGATCCCTGTTCTTCCATTTTCAAAAAAAACTGGGACAATTTTATTATTGAAAGATCCTTCTCTCGCTCCCCCTCAAACTGAGCATGGGGATGGTTTGGGTCCCCCTCGAATAGTGAAAACTTGTGCAATGGAGAGTCCGACACACAAAAAAACTTTTATACATTTAAAGAAAAACTTGTGTCGCTCCCCCTCAAAAGAAGAACATAAAAAATGCTCCCCCTCAGAATGTGCGCGTAGTGTGAAATGCACACGGGAGTATCCACACAAAAAAAAATCATCAATTAAAAAAATTGTGTGTGACGCTCCCCCTCAACATTAGAATGAACTTACCTGATAGCTAGATCATGCTCCCCCTAAACACATGAGCAGTTTTAAAAGCACAGGTATAGACAATCCTCACGTCTTCGTAATATTGGTTTTTGTAGATCGTGAGCAGCTCCCTCCTTCCGGTCATATGTGTGGAGCATCCAGTGTCTAAGAACTAACATGACCGTCCTGCAAAACAAGATTAGCGGACCTTTGGTACCCAGATTTGCCTGGGTCCGGGAGGTTTAGATTTGACACCTTTCGGAGGAACTTGCTTTGAAACATTTTGCCTCTTAGGTGTAGGTTTAACCTCAGTAGGAGGAACCCGCTTTGAAGTGGGTTTCCTATCTTGCCTTGGTTTAACCTCTGATTGGGAACCCCGTGGAGTATAGTGTTTTGTTTTGTTTTTACGGGGTTTGGGTTTGGGTGTATGATTATATATGTGATATGACCCAAACCAATCATTGTTATTGATATCATCAAAGTCATTCCAACCACAACTAGAATAGCATAAGCAATCATGCGATAATTGAATCAATTGCTGAATGGAGTAGAGTTTAATTGGAAAATTAACATCTCGTTTAACAAAATTATTCCAATGATTCCATGCGCAATCATGCTTATGCATCCTAGGATAGAAAACAGTGTTAAATGACTTCGATGCCTCTTTCTCAATATATTCCCTAGCTAGCCTCTTTGGTTTATCTTGTTTGGGCTGGCCGGTTTTATCTGAACCCACATTAACAGCATGGTTAGTGACTTTTGAAGAAACAGGATTTTTGATAGGCAATCGCTCGGTCTTTTGCCTCGACTGTGATTGGTTTTGAGAAGCTGGTTTAGGTTTGGAAATCTTAATCACAGTTGGGGCCTTGGTGTTAGAACAAGTACCTTTTTCAAAGTTGACCGGTCGATTGACTACGGGTAACAAAAAATCCCTATGACACGGAAGAGGTTTGTCGAAGGGGAACGACTCAAACTCTCCATCAGAATTGCCTTCGGAGTTCATATATTCTGAAAAATGGACATCCGGAATTACTGGACTTGGATCGGTCGGGGAAGGCGAGGTACACTTAGTGTTAGTGTGCTTTGGGGAATTTGGTGCGGAAGGGTTTGAAAAATCAGAGTTTAAATTCCTTTTAGCACACTCATCTTGAAAAACTTTACTTTCTTGTGAAGAGATATTTCCTATGAAAGCTTTACACGAGGATGTGTCAGATGAGTTTGAGGAAAGTTCAGGTGAAATCTGCTTCGCATTTTGGAGCAGGTTAATCTGCATTTGGAGTTGACCATTTCTTATGTGCTCTTTCATCGTTTCTCTTGTCATGTCAGACAGTTTTGATGAGAGCTTATTGATTTCACACTGAAGAGTTTCCTTTTCTTCATTTGACACAACTTCGGTTTTCTCAGATTTGAGTTTCTCAAGCTCAGAGATTAGCGCTTGCTTTTCCATTTGAAAAACTGACCTTTCTTTCTCAAGTGACTCCTCCAACTCGACTATCTTTGCTTTCAAGATGAGAGGGGGAACATAGAGCTTGTACTCGTCCGTCTCAGTATTGGTTGTGGTTGCTTGGACCTCATCCTTTTTAGAGGAATCCTTGGGCGTAGCACCCTTGTATGGGTCGAAGTTGTCATTTGAGAGATACTTTTTGTTCTTTTGATAGGAATAGTTCAAAGGTTCATAACAAAACGGAAGTTGTATTCCTTGTTTGTGTGTGCGCTTATATTCCTCACTTTCCTCTTCCTTTTCAGGTTCAAGAGGACCAGTCCATTGAATTGCATATTCCAGATACTTTTTATCTAATCCAAAACAACCAAAATCATACAAAGTAGGAGTTTGGTATCTTCCCTTTTTCAAATAGTGTGGGTTATCATATCCGATTTCCCATTCTTTGTTAAAATAGGTGAACTCTTTGGGTTTATTCAGAAAAATGGTTTGATCAGTTTGACCCCTTTTGTGGATTTTGGTTTCAAGATCAAGAATTTTAGCAACAAACTCCTTGTGCTGAATTTGAAGAGCAGAACATTGATAAACAATTTCCGCTTTCTCATTCAAACACTGATCAAGCTTTAAGGTCAGATCAGATATCTTAGCTCGAAGATCTTTTGGTGCTATCGAAAGATTATCACACTTTTCCTTTAGGTAGGTGTTGTCAGATTTAAGCTTTTCTGTTATCTTTGTTTGAGCATCTAACTTTACTTTTAACGAGTTAATTTCAAGTAGTTGTTCATTCGAGGAAAACATATACGACTCTACCTTTTGACCAAGCAATTGAATTTTATCAACAAACGCATTATGGGTTGGTAGACATACCTGACAAGATTCTCCAAGAGCTGGAGGGGTGGTGTGGTTGCTTATGGCATAAGCATCTCGAGACATCTTTGATGGTTGCACTAATGTGATCGTCAGACGTTGGTTCGATTCAAAGTGAAACAGTATCAAGGATACTTAAATGTCCCCCTCCTGTGTGGAAAGCTGGTGAGTTGGACAAGTAAAAAGCAAAACTCAGTGTCCACCTCCACCGCTGAAGCTGAGTATGTAGCTGGTGGAAGCTGTTGTTCTCACGTCTTGTGGATGAGAAATCAACTACTAGACTATGACCTTCAGCTCTCGAAAATTCCAATCTTTTGCGACAGCACAAGTGCCATCGCTATAGCCAACAATCCAGTGCTACACTCAAAGACCAAACATATTGAAATCAGGTATCATTTTATCAGAGATCATGTGATGAATGGTGATATAGAACTTCACTTTATCCCAACTGACCTTCAGTTAGCTGATCTTTTCACCAAACCTCTTGATGAGACAAGATTTAGCTTTCAGAAAGCTCCCGGATTATGGAATCCGGGTGGTTTCCGGATAAGGAATCCGGAAGATAAGGTTACCGAATGCAAGAGTTTCCGAATACTGAACTTACCGTATAAGATAGAAATCACAAAAACTTACCGGGTGATTAGATAATCCGGATAAATTGTTTCCCGGATACTTAGTATTATCCGGATAAAAATTATTACCGGATACATAGAGTTTTCCGGATAAAATCTTTATCGGATACTTTGGGTTTCCGGAACAAATTACCCGGAAAACTTGGAATTTAAAGGCTTACCCGGAAAGAAGACTTACCCGGAAAACATACCCGGAAAGATGGATGTACCCGGATAGAATAACACAAACGTCCGGAAAGTGATGACTTGTCCGGAAAGTGCGGCTGTGTTACCCGGAAACAGCGACTATGTTGTGGAAATCGATTGGAAAACAACTAGGGTTGCTCAAAAATGTTCCTGAAAGATTAGAAACACTACGAAACACAAAAATAACACTACCCAAATTGATTTTGAAGGAAAAAGAACACCTTTTGATGGTAAAAATTTGATTTTTAGTGAAGAACACAACCAAAAACTTTGAACTTAATTTGCTTAATAAACCACTCAAACGATCGAATTAGGTTATGAAAACTTGCAGAATCACTCAAAATGATGATACTAACAATACACAATAAACGAAATCGATCAATTTTGCCAGAATCAAAGAATTGAATTTTCAAGAAGAACACAGACGTGAAAAAGTCAAAAACTTACCAGAATTCAATATGAGCACTTTGAATCGATCTTGTCCGCCTGCTCTGATACCAATGGTGAGTCTCAGATCCGTGCAACGATTAATGAAATCAAAATAATAAGCAATTAATGTAACGATTTCAACTGGTCATCTCTATTTAACTTTCAATATTGAGAGAATTACATTGCAAGTAAAGGAAATCAAATGAGACAACTAGCCTATTTTTCTAAGGCTAATGAACTATATATATGGCGGGCCCGTGGTTAACAAGTCCACGGCCCGTTCACTAATAAGGCTCAAATACAAGAATTACAAATTAAACCCTGAACTTTAACTCAACATAAATTGACCCTAACACCATGTGTAACCCATTGCATCAAAGAAGGAAGTGATTGCTTCCCTATCAGCATGGTTTTTGTGGTTTGGCAGAGGGATAAAACGTTTTTCTTTCGTAGTTGTGGGTAGGCTGAGTGCACGCCTGATAATGACGGGGTTGATTTTGGTGGTGCCAAATTTGGTGTCACAGAGAATGACATCAAGTAGTTTCTTAGGGTCTTTGGGTGAAAAAACCTGAGCTCGTCTGGCAGTATACCAGAAATGAGATAGAAGGAATTTATGGGCAGGGGGTACATTAGTGAGGGCTGTAGATAAGCAATAGGTTTTGAGAAAGTTTACGGCATCATCCAGATGCCTGACTTGCTTTTTCGGAGGAAAATCGAAAAGCGCATAGAGATTGTTGTTGTTGAAAGTGACTTTCTCAAGTGTGAACTTGACCTGAGAAGCCTTGATGAGATTCAGTTTCTCAGCAGCAGTAGATTTCTCAGCAGTAGGAGCAGCAGTAGAAGATGCCATGGTTGTTTATCATGTCAACCAAAGAACATAGATAAAGAATATAGTCTTAATGTGGAAAGATTTTCCAAAAAGATGGAGAATTAGAGTTTTTCTAGTTTTTGACAAAGAGAGACAAAACCCAGTGAAATCTTATTTTCCATTTTCCTCTTTCTTAAAAGATAAGGATTCTGGAAAAACATATGAGGTTTCAAGTTTAAAGATTTTGAGATGTAAACTTGAAGAACAACCATGAAGGTTGTGTTCATAAAACCATGAAAGAAATGATTTCATTTTTAAAAGTTCTTTTGTTTGATCTTGTAGAAACAATGAGAAGATCATAAACAAGTTAAAACAGGTAAATAATTAGAATATTAACCTTGTTGTCGAAGAAGAAGATGAACAGTTTCTGGAAACAAGAGTTCAAGATGCAACAGTAATTCTTTTCTTGTAGGAGAAGTTGTTCGCGTAAAAGAAAAATATAAACTCGAATGGGTTTATATAGTGGGAATAGAGAGAGAGAGAGAAAAAAAAAAAACTAGAGCGGGAAAGTTTTTCATCATGACACGGACATGTGTTTGCATTTGATTGGAAGAGAAAACGAAACGTGCAAACGTGTGTCAGAAAAAAGAACGTGTCAGGGTTTATCCGTTTGATTATGTCACAAACGTCCTTTCATATTTTAGGATGTGTCTGAGGTTTTTGAAAAACTCAGGGACATTTTGAAAACATGAAGCACTGAATAGAAATATCAGTGTTAGGTTTTGAAATTTCAAAGTATTGCTGATAAGGAAGAGATATTCAGCGATACAATTTGTTTTGAAATCTTGCATTCATTTGCGAACGTCAGTGAGTAAATAAAAACATACCTTAATATCTGCGAATCAAGTTTGTTCAGAGAGAAGATGATAGAATGGGTTATATAAGTTGGTTTTATCCTGTCGCTGATCAAATGCGAACCGTTGAAGATTTTATTCTTCAAAGTTCAGCATTCCAAGCTCGCTGATGAGAAAGTTAAATCTTGTCTCATCAAGAGGTTTGGTGAAAAGATCAGCTAACTGAAGGTCAGTTGGGATAAAGTGAAGTTCTATATCACCATTCATCACATGATCTCTGATAAAATGATACCTGATTTCGATATGTTTGGTCTTTGAGTGTAGCACTGGATTGTTGGTTATAGCGATGGCACTTGTGCTGTCACAGAAGATTGGAATTTTCGAGAGCTGAAGGTCATAGTCCAGTAGTTGATTTCTCATCCACAAGACCAAAGAACAACAGCTTCCAGCAGCTACGTACTTAGCTTCAGCGGTGGAGGTGGACACTTAGTTTTGCTTTTTACTTGTCCAACTTACCAGATTTCCACCTAGGAGCTGACATCCTCCTGTGGTGCTTTTCCTATCCATCTTGCAGCCTGCAAAATCACTATCTGAATAGGAGATTAGATCAAACCCTGAGTCTTTGGGATACCAAAGACCTAGGTTAGGAGTACCCTTAAGGTAACAAACGATTCATTTTACAGCGATCATATGAGATTCCTTAGGTTCAGCTTGATATCGTGCACACAAACAGGTTGCGTACATAATATCAGGTCGGCTAGCTGTAAGATACAGAAGAGAGACGATCATCCCACGGTACGTCGTGACATTAACAGATATTCCAGAAGGATCCTTGTTTATTGTCACCGGTGGTGCCATAGGGATTTTCATAGCTGAACTCTGAGTTAAATCAAATTTCTTCAGCATATCTTTAACATACTTTCCCTGATTAATGAAAGTTCCTTTTCATTTTGTTTTATCTGAAGACCAAGGAAATATGTTAGCTCACCCATCATACTCATTTTGTATTCTTCTCTCATTCTATCAGCGAAACGAGTACAAGGGTCAGGGTTAGTAGAACCAAATATAATATCATCGACATATATTTGAACAAGAATAATATGACCTTTTACTTTTCTGAAAAATAGAGTTTTGTCAATCTGACCACGCTCAAATTGTTCAATATGGAGATAAGTAGAGAGAGTGTCATACCATTCACGAGGAGCTTGCTTTAAGCCATAAAGTGCCTTATCCCGTTTATAAACATAACCTGGATGCTTAGGATCTGAGGATCCTGGAGGTTGTTCCATGTAGACTTCTTCATTCAGTTTTCCCTTTAGGAACGCTGACTTAATATCCATCTGATAAACTTTGAAGTCTTTGTGTACAGTGTATGCTAAGAAAAGACGAATGGCTTCTAGTCTTGCCACTGCAGCAAAAGTTTCGTCGTAATCTATACCTTCCTCTTATCTGTATCCCTGAGCAACAAGACGAGCCTTGTTGCGGGTTACAGTTCCATCTTCATCCAACTTGTTTCGATAGACCCATTTAGTGCCTATCACTGATTTGTCGGATGGACGAGGAACAAGCTTCCAAACTTTGTTTCTTTCAAATTCAGTCAGCTCTTCTTGCATAGCGCTGACCAAGTTTGGATCTTGGAGGGCATCATCTGTTTTGTTTGGTTCAATCAGAGAAGTAAAGTTAACAAATAGACAAATGTTACCTGCACTTCGTCGAGTCTGAACACCAGCGTTTGGATCACCAAGAATTTGATCAATTGGGTGATTAATAGTCCATCGCTGAGCCGGAGCATGAGTCGCTGACTCAACCTGAACTGGAGGGGCTGAAGATGAGGCTTCAGCAACTTCTGGTATATCAGCCAAGAGAGGAATACGTGTATATGTCATTTCATTCACTGATTGCTGAGACGTAGATGGTATATTTGAGACATTTGGTTCAGAAGCAGGCATAGTGTTTAGAGGAATGGCTGAGACCCATGATGTTTCAGCTTCACTAGTCTGCATGTTTGGGATGATAGTAGGACCATCATCTTCAACGGTATGAGTATGAGGAGTGGGAATGTCTTCTGAATCCCCAAGATGAGAAAACATCCATTGATTCAGTTCTTCAGTATCAGCAGAAGGTTTAGAATTCGCTGAACGGGATTCGTCAAAGGTGACATGAATAGTTTCTTCAACTGTTTATCTTCTTCGATTGAAGACTCTTAAAGCTTTGGGGAAAGAAGAATATCCAAGAAAGATTCCATCATCAGCCTTAGATCAAACATTCCAAAGGCATCTCTGTTGTTCAGTATGAAACACTGACATCCAAAGATGTGAAGAAAGCTAATTGAAGGCTTTCTCCCATGAAAAAGTTCATAGGCTGTCTTCTTGAATCTTTTGACGATCAGCGACCTGTTTTGCGTAAAACAAGCAGTGTTGACAGCTTCTGCCCAAAACTGAGTAGGCAGGTAAGAATCGCTGAGCATTGAATGTGCAGCTTCAATGATAGTTCTATTTCTTCTTTCAGCGACTCCATTTTGTTGCGGTGTTCTCACTGAAGAGAAGTTGTGAGAAATACCCTTACTCCCATGATCACTCCTTATTGAGCGAACGGTCATATTGTTCAGGACTTCCATTTTCCTGACAAAGGTGATGAGTTCTTCAAGGGTGTCACTCTTAGAACGGAGAAATATTACCCAGGTATAGCGAGAGAATTCATCAACAATGACAAGTGTATATTTCCTTCCAGCGATGGATTGTTTGTTAACAGGGCCAAACAAATCCATATGGAGAAGTTGTAGAGGAGATGACACTGAGGAGACTTGTTTTGACTTGAACATAAGGACTCTTTGGCGTATGAGTGTTGAGGTAGACCAGTAACTAACTCTTTAGAAGATAGAGTATTCAGTGTCTTGAAGATTAGATGAGAGAGCCTCTTATGCCATAGCCAGTTGACATTAGATGAGGCTTTTGAGAAGAAACAGGAGTTCTCAGTTTTTGTTGAGTCCGTGTTTATTACATAAACATTTTCCAAACGATAACCGCTGAGAGCTATCTTCTCCTTTTTGTCAGCGACAAAGCAGGATTCCTTAGTAAAGATTACTTTGTTATCCATGTCGCAAAGCTGACTGATGCTTAGCAGATTATGCTTCAGCCCTTCAACATAAGCGACTCTTCTGAAGGTTGTTGTACCATTAGAGAGTACACCAAACCCTCGGGTATGTTCTTTTCCGATTCCACCGAAAGTCACAGAGGGACCCTTCTCTTCCTTATACTCAGTGAGCAGGTTCTTCTTACCAGTCATGTGTCTAGAGCATCCGCTATCGAGATACCAGACACCCTTCTTAACCTGCAAACAAAGGAAGATTAGTTTGACTTGGGCACCCATTTCATCATGTGTACACACTTGTCAGTGGATGTAGATGGAATGGAAGGTTCAACAGTCTTCGCAACATTTGAAGATTCAGCTTTGTTTTCAGTCTTCACTTTGGTTAATTTCCTAACCTCAGTGGTCTTCTTTGCCTTGGGGGCATTGATCTTCACCTTAGCTATCTTTTCAGCTTTGGTGGCTGTAGGGAACTTACTAGCAATATGATTTGTAAGTCCACAGTGATAACATTTCCTATAACTAAAAGTAATCTTAGGACCATTTGCATGCTTAGCCGTTAGTTTTAAATGAGCAGGGCTAGCACAAAGTATACCTTTGGCATTGGAAATGAGAGGAACTATCAATTCTTCAGATTTCTTACCAATTATATCCACTTTAAGTCTAGGAGTAGATCGCTGAATAAATCCAGGGATCTTATTTTTAGAAGTAGAGGGATAAGTCACTGAAGCTTTAGAAACATTCAGCTTAGGTACAAAGGTACCCTTATGAGGTTTTTGGTTAAAAGAAATTCCTTTACCTTTATCTTTAGAGACTGAGGTAGGTTTTGGATAAACAATTTTCTCTTTACCTTTAGAAGTTAAGGTAGAGATTTCCTCAGGGATGGGAGGTTTTGAAGAGGAACACAGAGAATAGAAAGTGTCAGGGATAGAGGATACGAACATTCCAAACTTAAGCATGGAATGGTCAGTGGTTGGTTCTAGAGTTTCATCTTTGTAACCAATACCACGTTTATCACTCAGGGGAATCTGAGACTTAATTATCTCAGTGATCGTTGTTGAGGATTTATACCATCCATCAACAGTAGCTTTTTCAGCTTTTAATGCAGCGATAGCTTCTTCGCGCTCGATTTTGACTAGCTGATTGATATGAACTTGATCTTTAAAATCTTCTTCAATTTTAGAAAGCTTTTCTATTGGAAGGTGACAGTTTTTAAGCTGTTCAGCGAGATCAAGGTTTTGATTTTCAATAACAGTTTTGCCATTCATGGCTTCATATAAACTTCTGGTCAGCAGATCGATTTTTCGAAGACTATCAGCTTCATCAATATTTAAAATATTGGTAAAGAAGGAAGGTGATACCTTAGTAGCAGAGGTTGAAGTAGAGGGAATGTCAGACTTTTCTTCCTCACCTTCAAGTTTGGCCATGAGACAGAGATTGGCTTCATCATCATCTTCAGAGTCAGATGATTCTTCTTCGTCAGATGCAGCCCAATCATAGTCAGCCATTAGGCCTTTGCCTTTCTTCTTAAAGGTTTGCAGCTTTGAATACCTTTCTTTCAGCTCTTTGTATTTTTCATCTCTAGTCCTGGGAGTAAAGTTTTTCTTGGGAAAAGTTGAGGATCTAGAGACTTTCTTTGACCTGCACTCGCTAGCAAAATGTCCTATCTTTTCACAGTTATACCAAGTAGCAGTAGCCTTATCAACAGGAGTTGATGATCTTGGCTTATCAGTAATAGCAAGAGGTTTGTTTTTTCTGAAATTTTTCTTATTGGCGAATCTCCTGAATTTATTAGAAAGGAGAGCCATAGATTCATCAAGATCTGAAGAGTCAGGATCTGATGAACATTCAGAGTTAGTCTCCAACTCAGTGATAGTGATAGTCGATCGATGAGTGGTAGGTGACTCTGAGATTAAAGCAACAGGGGTGCTTTTGGAATCTTTTACAAGATTCTTTTTATGATTACTCGATTGCTCATGATTAAGCATCGTGCCATATAAGGTAGAAAGAGTCATGGATTTTAGATCCTTTGATAGCTTGAGACACATTGAATAACTGTCCCAGCTTTCAGGTAAACATTCTAAGAACTTTGTCAGTACTTCGTCAGGAAGAGCCATGGAAAGAATGGATCTGGCTTTAGCGTCGATAGCCACTTTCTTCTTATCTTCATCAGTCCACATAAGAATTTCCTTGGGAACCAACCTTTCTGGAATAGCAGCTCTATTCTTAGCGGCTGGAACTTCAGGATCAATTCTAACAGGAATATATGGGCCGTTTTCAAGTTAGCAAGGCATAGTAGGGTCTACACCTTCTAAGAAGAGAATCATCCTATTTTTCCACAGATTAAAGTTATCGCTGGAGAATCTAGGGGGTTTTGCAAGAGAACCGTTATCAATATAGTTAGTGTTTGTGTTGGTAGCCATTTTAAGAAATAGCAAGGAAGAAGAAATTAGTATAGATAAGATCTTGTTTATGAGATTAAACAAATCTGCTCTGATACCACTTGTTGGTCCTGAAGGGTTATACAAGTTTGTAGAAGGGGGGGTTGAATACAAACACACGATTTTTACTTTCTAAATTGTTTATTGATAAATCTTAAAACAATTTACAACTTGTTGCGGAACAAGATTAAGGATAAACCTAATCTAAACAAGTTAAGAACACTAAGTTTCTTGCACTAGAAATAAGATAGAAAGGAGATAAGAATATAACGAATAATATTCTAACACTAAGAGAGAAAGAAGAAGATGGTCGAGCACTTCAATTTTGAAGTAGGGTTCTTCTTATATATTGCATGCATTTAATGCATGGCAGTGTTACTTTACACGTGGCAGCAGGTGAGTGGTTGCATGTTTTGACCTTTGTAGACAACCTTAGTAGCCGCATGGTGCACAGTGTAGAATCATAGTTTGTTGTACGATTCTAGACAGAAGGGAGGTACGTTCTGACATTTCGTATGAAGACGTGCAAGGGGATAGACAAAAGTAACTTGTAGAATAGACCTCATGATCAGCGTTCGTTGAACAGTTCTTTATCAGCGAATGATAAAGCTCAGCGATTGCTGAAGTCTTCTACTTGATACTTCACGTTGAGTGGACAGGTCTTGCTTCGCTGATATCCGCATCAGTTCATTAGTAGACTTGTCGCTGGTTCTTGGGCTTGATCTTCGACTTCAGCGTAGAACCTTTGTTGACGTGAAACTTTTCTTCAGGGATCATAAGTAAACAACTAAACTATCAGCGATCATCACAGAGACTGAACAGGCTCAGAGCTACTGGATGAACAGTATTCACTGAATGTCTAATCTAGAGAGCAAGAGTTCCTATCAGCGTACTGTAAAGTCCTAGTACTTATCAGCGATAGTGAAAGTCTAATACATATTGTTTACTTACAATTTTCACTAAGTGTTTAAGAGAGGGTCATTATCAAATCACTGAGGGTTTGGATCAACACTTTTATTCTTACTGTAACCTATTGTAATCACGACATTTATTACTAAAGAACGTCGTCCCTGTTTGACGACCATAGTGCACTGTCGACTTCTATAGTCGACCGCGGTTTTTACCCTCGATGGGGCTTTCCGCATCACCAAATTTCTTTGTCTTATTTACTTTCCGTCGACGATCGTACTGTTTGTCATGAGATCCTTTTCTTTAGTTGTTAAAGCTCCACATCAACCTTAAGTTATCCTTTGGATGATTTTTGGCATTAACAGTCCAAAACTTGAAATTCGGTTGTAAGTATCTTTTGACCTTATCCATTAACGGTTATAACCGTTGTACAGCCGTCTAACCGCCTATAACCGTCGATCTCTTATTTAAATATGTAAATTGAGGATCTAGGTATATATATCTCATTTCACAGCCTTTGGATTAAAAAACTATCTTAAGAATTATCCCAATACAAAGTTCGTGAACCCAATGCTTATAAGGGTCGAATTTTTGTATTCGAAAAGTGTTTTTCCAAGACGATTCTTAAGATTATCCGGTCTCGATATCATCTTAAATTACACAGTTCCTAACATTCGAATACAACAATTTTTTGTTTAATTAACGATGGAAAATCGAGAGGAGTCCGTTCGTGATATGACTTCGAAATTTGGTAAACTAGAGAAGTTTCAAGGAAACGATTTCATCGGTGGCAAAAGAAGATGCACTTCCTTCTCACCACTTTGAAGGTTGTGTATGTTCTTAGCACCCCCATGCCCGAGATCGGTGAAGATTCAACTTTGGAGGCTATCTGACGTTGAAACAAATTGGAGAACGACGACTACATATGTCGTGGCCATATTCTTAACTGCATGTTTGATGCTTTATTTGATGTTTACCAAAATACAGATAGGATGTCTTGGAATCGAAATACATGGCCGAGGATGCTTCGAGTAAGAAGATCCTCGTAAGTAATTTTAATAATTACAAGATGATCGATTCCAGACCCGTAATGGAGCAATACAATGAATTGCTCCGGATCCTTGATCAATTTACCCAACACCGAATATGGATGAATCCATATCGGTATCGAGCATATTTGACAATTTTCCACCAACAAGGAAAGACTTCAAATGTAACACCCTCAAATTTGAAAAGAGCAACTAAATAAAGTTTCGGTAAAATAACCACTTAAGGATAAAATTCATTCTACAAACCATTCATGGGATTACCTCCATATTTTAACCGTAATAACTTCAAAATTATCCACAACCTAAGTGACTACAGATGTCGGGTGTTACTCAGCCCAAACCAAAGTTGTTATTTCCACAACGCGGAAGACTTCGCCAATTCACTTACTCCTTGCACACACGTCTAGCTCTTTACTCTTCATATTGTCACTAGAACTACTTCCCAACCGGAACCTGTTGCACATGTCGACAAAAAAAGGTTAGGCTAACGTCTAGTGAGTTCAAGAGTTTTATCATGATTATATAATTCGTAAAACGAGAGAGATGCAGTTTAAATCATGAGTTCAAAAAGAATTTACTTTCGATGCAAACCACCCATTTTTCAACGCACACAAATCCCATGATGAAAGCTCTAATATAAAACGATTCTCATAATGGACTCATCCCAAAACTTACTTGAAAAGTGTAATAATATTTGATTTCCAAAATGATTGAAATCATGAATAAATCGCTATTATTTAAAACATCCCAAACACGGTAGCATAACCCACAACTCATATATCGTGGAGAACAACCCATACAAATATAGAACGTCACCGAAAACATGGATAAAGATAAATACCCAAAACAACACCTTTCGGTGACGGGGGAGGCCCGGTTCCATCGAATGTGATGGGCACACAAAGTTAGGTTACTTATCAATGTTATTGAGATTCAAGTATTGGATGCTGAGTGTGGCTACTTAAAACACACACCCATGAAAGCCGACATCCAAGAACGTAATAGCACGTAGACTAATACCATACCATCGATGCCTAACTGTGCCTCAATGTGGAAAACTAGCATCCCATCATTGGTATAATACTCAAATCAACATACTAGCACCTAGGTTTTACACCTTACCATCGATGCCTATTTCGTGTTACAATGGGAGAAACTAGCGTCTCACCATTGGACGTAAAAACTCAAGTGCCTATGGATCCATAGCAAACTAAATTCTAAAACATTAAATGACTCCAAATGAATGAACGAATGCATTCAAAACATGTAATTCTTAAATAAACATAAATCATTATCAGAACTCGACTTAAAACTATCAAAACTGGCCCAACGTCCCCAAGACTAGACCAGTAACTAACTCTTTAGAAGATAGAGTATTCAGTGTCTTGAAGTTTAGATGAGAGAGCCTCTTATGCCATAGCCAGTTGACATCAGATGAGGCTTTTGAGAAGAAACAGGAGTTCTCAGTTTTTGTTGAGTCCATGTTTATTACATAAACATTTTCCAAACGAAAACCGCTGAGAGCTATCTTCTCCTTTTTGTCAGCGACAAAGCAGGATTCCTTAATAAAGATTACTCTGTTATCCATGTCGCGGAGCTGACTGATGCTTAGAAGATTATGCTTCAGCCCTTCAACATATGCGACTCTTCTGAAGGTTGTTGTACCATTAGAGAGTACACCAAACCCTCGGGTATGTCCTTTTCCGTTTCCACCGAAAGTCACAGAGGGACCACTCTCTTCCTTATACTCAGTGAGCAGGTTCTTCTTACCAGTCATGTGTCTAGAGCATCCTCTATCGAGATACCAGATACCCTTCTTAACCTGCAAATAAAGGAAGATTAGTTTGACTTGGGCACCCATTTCATCATGTGTACACACTTGTCAGTGGATGTAGATGGAATGGAAGGTTCAGCAGTCTTCGCAGCATTTGAAGATTCAGCTTTGTTTTCAGTCTTCACTTTGGTTAATTTCTTAACATCAGTGGTCTTCTTTGCCTTAGGGGCATTGATCTTCACCTTAGCTATCTTTTCAGCTTCGGTGGCTGTAGGGCACTTACTAGCAATATGATTTGTAAGTCCACAGTGATAACATTTCCTATAACTAAAAGTAGTCTTAGGACCATTTGCATGCTTAGCCGTTAGTTTTAAATGAGCAGGGCTAGCACAAAGTATACCTTTGGCATTGGAAATGAGAGGAACTATCAGTTCTTCAGATTTCTTACCAATTTAATCCACTTTAAGTCTAGGAGTAGATCGCTGAATAAATCCAGGGATCTTATTTTTAGAAGTAGAGGGATAAGTCACTGAAGCTTTAGAAGCATTCAGCTTAGGTACAAAGGTACCCTTATGAGGTTTTTGGTTAAAAGAAATTCCTTTACCTTTGCCTTTAGAGACTGAGGTAGGTTTTGGATAAACAATTTTCTCTTTACCTTTAGAAGTTAAGGTAGAGATTTCCTCAGGGATGGGAGGTTTTAAAGAGGAACACTGAGAAGAGAAAGTGTCAGGGATAGAGGATACGAACATTCCAAACTTAAGCATTGAACAGTCAGTGGTTGGTTCTAGAGTTTCATCTTTGTAACCAAGACCACGTTTATCACTTAGGGGAATCTGAGACTTAATTATCTCAGTGATCAATGTTGAGGATTTATACCATCCATCAACAGTAGCTTTTTCAGCTTTTAATGCAGCGATAGCTTCTTTGCGCTCAATTTTGACTAGCTAATTGATATGAACTTGATCTTTAAAATCTTCTTCAATTTTAGAAAGCTTTTCTATTTCAATGTGACAGTTTTTAAGTTGTTCAGCGAGATCAAGGTTTTGATTTTCAATAACAGTTTTGCCATTCATGGCTTCATATAAACTTCTGGTTAGCAGATCGATTTTTCAAAGACTATCAGCTTCATCAATATTTAAAATAATGGTAAAGAAGGAAGGTGATACCTTAGTAGCAGAGGTTGAAGTAGAGGGAATGTCAGACTTTTCTTCCTCATTTTCAAGTTTGGCGATGAGACAGAGATTGGCTTCATCATCTTCAGAGTCAGATGATTCTTCTTCGTCCGATGCAGCCCAATCATAGTCAACCATCAGGCCTTTGCCTTTCTTCTTAAAGGTTTTCAGCTTTGAATACCTTTCTTTCAGCTTTTTGTATTTTTCATCTCTAGTCCTGGGAGTAAAGTTTTTCTTGGGAAAAGCTGAGGATCTAGAGACTTTCTTTGACCTGCACTCGCTAGCAAAATGTCCTATCTTTTCACAGTTATAGCAAGTAGCAGTAGCCTTGTCAACAGGAGTTGATGATATTGGCTTATCAGTAATAGCAAGAGGTTTGTTTTTTCCGAAATATTTCTTATTGGCGAATCTCCTGAATTTATTAGAAAGGAGAGCCATAGATTCATCAAGATCTGAAGAGTCAGGATCTGATGAACATTCAGAGTTAGTCTCCAACTCAGTGATAGTGATAGTCGATCGCTGAGTGGTGGGTGACTCTGAGATTAAAGCAACAGGGGTGCTTTTGGAATCTTTTACAAGATTCTTCTTAAGATGACTCGATTGCTCATCATTAAGCATCGTGCCATATAAGGTAGAAAGAGTCATGGATTTTAGATCCTTTGATAGCTTGAGACACATTGAATAACAGTCCTAGCTTTCAGGTAAACATTCTAAGAACTTTGTCAGTACTTCAAAGTTAGAATATTCCTTACCAACAGTTTTTAGATCTATTATTAAGCAGTTAAAACGTTGGTGTACTTTAGAGAGAGATTCATTCTTACCACAAATGAAGCTTTCGTACTGTCTTACCAGGTTGATCTTTCATGAGTCTTGGACTTCAGACGTACCTTCATACTGAACACATATTGTGTCCCACATGGCTTTGGAGGTTTTCAGGTTCATGACGGAATGGTAGACTTCGTCAGGAAGAGCCATGGAAAGAATGGATCTGGCTTTAGTGTCGATAGCCACTTTCTTCTTATCTTCATCAGTCCACATATGAATTTCCTTGGGAACCAACCTTTCTGGAATAGCAGCTCTATTCTCAGTAGCTGGAACTTCAGGATCAATTCTAATAGGAATATATGGGCCGTTTTCAAGATAGTAAGGCATAGTAGGGTCTACACCTTCTAAGAAGAGAATCATCCTATTTTTCCACAGATTAAAGTTATCTCTGGAGAATCTAGGGGGTTTTGCAAGAGAACCGTTGTCAATATAGTTAGTGTTTGTGTTGGTAGTCATTTTAAGAAATAGCAAGGAAGAAGAAATTAGTATAGATAAGATCTTGTTTATGAGATTAAACAAATCTGCTCTGATACCACTTGTTGGTCCCGAAGGGTTATACAAGTTTGTAGAAGGAGGGGGTTGAATACAAACACACGATTTTTACTTTCTAAATTGTTTATTGATAAATCTTAAAACAATTTACAACTTGCTGCGGAACAAGATTAAGGATAAACCTAATCTAAACAAGTTAAGAACACTAAGTTTCTTGCACTAGAAATAAGATAGAAAAGAGATAAGAATATTACGAATAATATTCTAACACTAAGAGAGAAAGAAGAAGATGGCCGAGCACTTCAATTCTGAAGTAGGGTTCTTCTTATATACTGCATGCATTTAATGCATGGCAGTGTTACTTTACACGTGGCAGCAGCTGAGTGGTTGCATGTTTTGACCTTTGTAGACAACCTTAGTAGCTGCATGGTGCACAGTGTAGAATCAGAGTTTGTTATACGATTCTAGACAGAAGGGAGGTCCGTTCTGACATTTTGTACGGAGATGTGCAAGGAGATAGACAAAAGTAACTTGTAGAGTAGACCTCATGATCAGCATTCGTTGAACAGTTCTTTATCAGCGAATGATAAAGCTCAGCGATTGCTGAAGTCTTCTACTTGATACTTCACGTTGAGTGGACAGGTCTTGCTTCGCTGATATCCGCATCACTTCATTAGTAGACTTGTCGCTGGTTCTTGGGCTTGATCTTCGACTTCAACGTAGAACCTTTGTTGACGTGAAACTTGTCTTCAGGGATCATATGTAAACAACTAAACTATCAGCGATCATCACAAAGACTGAACAGGCTCAGAGCTACTGGATGAACAGTGTTCGCTGAATGTCTAATCTAGAGAGCGAGAGTTCCTATCAGCGGTACTGTAAAGTCCTAGTACTTATCAGCGATAGTGAAACTCTAATACATATTGTTTACTTACAATTTTCACTAAGTGTTTAAGAGAGGGTCATTATCAAATCACGGAGGGTTTGGATCAACACTTTTATTCTTACTGTAACCTATTGTAATCACAACATTTGTTACTAAAGAACGCCGTCCCTGTTTGGCGACCATAGTGCACTGTCGACTTCTATAGTCGACCGCGGTTTTTACCCTCGACGGGTTTTTCCGCATCACCAAATTTCTTTGTGTTATTTACTTTCCGTCGACGATCGTACTGTTTGTCATGAGATCATTTTCTTTAGTTGTTAAAGCTCCACATCAACCTTAAGTTATCCATTGGATGATTTTTGGCATTAACAGTCCAAAACTTGAAATTCGGTTGTAAGTATCTTTTGACCTTATCCATTAACGGTTATAACCGTTGTACAACCGTCTAACCGCCTATAACCGTCGATCTCTTATTTAAATATGTAAATTGAGGATCTAGGTATATATATCTCATTTTACAGCCTTTGGATTAAAAAACTATCTTAAGAATTATCCCAATACAAAGTTCGTGAACCCAAGGCTTATAAGGGTCGAATTTTTGTATTCGAAAAGTGTTTTTCCAACACGATTCTTAAGATTATCCGGTCTCGATATCATCTTAAATTACACAGTTCCTAACATTCGAATACAACAATTTTTTGTTTAATTAACGATGGAAAATCGAGAGGAGTCCGTTCGTGATATGACTTCGAAATTTGGCAAACTAGAGAAGTTTCAAGGAAACGATTTCATCGGTGGCAAAAGAAGATGCACTTCCTTCTCACCACTTTGAAGGTTGTGTATGTTCTTAGCACCCCCATGCCCGAGATCGGTGAAGATTCAACTTTGGAGGCTATCCGACGTTGAAACAAATTGGAGAACGACGACTACATATGTCGTGGCCATATTCTTAACTGCATGTTTAATGCGTTATTTGATGTTTACCAAAATATACATAGGATGTCTTGGAATCGAAATACATGGCCGAGGATGCTTCGAGTAAGAAGATCCTCGTAAGTAATTTTAATAATTACAAGATGATCGATTCCAGACCCGTATTGGAGCAATACAAGGAATTGCTCCGGATCCTTGATCAATTTACCCAACACCGAATATGGATGAATCCATATCGGTATCGAGCATATTTGACAATTTTCCACCAACAAGGAAAGACTTCAAATGTAACACCCTCAAATTTGAAAAGAGCAACTAAATAAAGTTTCGGTAAAATAACCACTTAAGGATAAAATTCATTCTACAAACCATTCATGGGATTACCTATAGATTTAAACCGTAATAACTTCAACATTATCCATAACCTAAGTGACTACAGAGGTCGGGTGTTACTCAGCCCAAACCAAAGTTGTTATTTCCACAACGCGGAAGACTTCGCCAATTCACTTACTCCTTGCACACACGTCTAGCTCTTTACTCTTCATATTGTCATTAGAACTACTTCCCAACCGGAACCTGTTGCGCATGTCGACAAAAAAAAGGTTAGGCTAACGTCTAGTGAGTTCAAGAGTTTTATCATGATTATATAATTCGTAAAACGAGAGAGATGCAGTTTAAATCATGAGTTCAAAAAGAATTTACTTTCGATGCAAACCACCCATTTTTCAACGCACACAAATCCCATGATGAAAGCTCTAATATAAAACGATTCTCATAATGGACTCATCCCAAAACTTACTTGAAAAGTGTAATAATATTTTATTTCCAAAATGATTGAAATCATGAATAAATCGCTATTATTTAAAACATCCCAAACACGGTAGCATAACCCACAACTCATATATCGTGGAGAACAACCCATACAAATATAGAACGTCACCGAAAACATGGATAAAGATAAATACCCAAAACAACACCTTTCGGTGACGGGAGAGGCCCGGTTCCATCGAATGTGATGGGCACACAAAGTTAGGTCACTTATCAATGTTATTGAGATTCAAGTATTGGATGCTGAGTGTGGCGACTTAAAACACACACCCATGAAAGCCGACATCCAAGAACGTAATAGTACGTATACTTATACCATACCATCGATGCCTAACTGTGCCTCAATGTGGAAAACTAGCATCCCATCATTGGCATAATACTCAAATCAACATACTAGCACCTAGGTCTTACACCTTACCATCGATGCCTTTTTCGTGCTACAATGGGAGAAACTAGCGTCTAACCATTGACCGTAAAACTCAAGTGCCTATGGATCCATAGCAAAATAAAGTCTAAAACATTAAATGACTCCAAACGAATGAACGAATGCATTCAAAACATGTAATTCTTAAATAAACATAGATCATGATCATAACTCGACTTAAAACTATCAAAACAAGACCAATGTCCCCAAGACTTACCAAAATGTATTACCGATCCATTAGCTCGACTAACTCAAAAGATCAATCGTGAAAGTCATAAAATGAAATTAAACGTAGCAACACACACCTTTGTCAATAAATATTTCGAATCCATGAAAAAACCCGAGACAAGACATTGGGTTAGGATAACCCTCTTTTCCAAGGAACTCACACCGTTACATTTTCAAATCGTCCCATAACGTACCATATGCATATTTCCAAAATATACACTAAAAATGCATTTTCGTTTCAAGTATACTCCATTTATAAAATAAATCATCAAAACATTTTCATTTATGATTTATCTATCAAATTTCCCAAAAATCCCAAATATGGGTGTCTTACAATATTTACAAAGTTAAATACTTCAAAAAGTCAAAACCCATCAAATAACTCAACAAGTTATAATTTTCATGTAAACACATAAGTACTTGGAAAAATAACATTTTTGGCATGTACAACGTTTTCCCAAATCAACTTGAACTCACCTTGCTAGATTTAGGCTAAATCAAGATTTTCCCCAAACGTAAGCTCCTTTGAAGAAACACGAATCTTCAAGCCTAAATCTTCCAAAAACCTAGATCCATACGTTTCCAACCATAAATATTCAGATGCAAACATGTAGAATCATTCCCCAAACATTTTACATCAAGATCTCAACTTATACCAAAACCCTAACTTTCATAGATGAAGAAAAGAGAATATTACCTTAACCACAACTTGAATCCACCAACCAAAATACCTCCAGAATCACCAAAATTAACCACACACTCCAAATCTTCAAAATGGAGAAAAAGGGTTGGATGAAACCCTAGAAACATGAAGAAGAAGAAGATGAAGTTAAAGGGTTCTAGAAAGGTTAAGGTTCATAAAAATGGTGAGGGGTTTGATTTGGGGAAGAAAGATGGAGGGGAGATGAAGGATTTAGGGTTTCTTGGGGAGGGAGAACGTGTAACGTCCCAAAAATTACAAGGAATTTAAAATTTTAAAAACATGCATTTCATTATAAAACAATCACAATTTAATAATTCATAACTCAAATGAAGTTAACGTCGTTAACTCGAACAGTCAATAAAGTTTATGCAGCGGAAATTTCATAAAATAAAATCCAAAGGTTTGAAAGTGAAACTTAAACAATTCTTGACACTCCGCGCCTAGTGTGTGTACCGTCAAGCCCGACTGCCGCTCGCACCTGAAATCACAACATATTGGGAAAAGGGTAAGCTAAACGCTTAGTGAATCCTATCACACACGCAGGTAGCAACCCCACGTATATCGCCCCTACTCGTCAGTAGGCAACATCACCATCACCACGGATATAAATCCACATAACAATTAGCGTATAAATACGAACCTCGGTCCCACCGAGCACACCAAAAATATATCGATACAAGCTCACTCCCACCGAGCCCTCGGTCCCACCGAGTAAAGACATTGATACAAGCTCAGTCCCACCGAGTAAGGATAATACAATTGTACTAGCTCAGTCCCACCGAGCCCTCGGTCCCACCGAGCCCCCCAGTCCCACTGAGGTGTACACAAGCATACATAATTCACATACACATTCAACAGATCACAACTAGATATCATATCCCAACTAATTCACGTAACCACGTAATAACACGTAGCACAAAATAACGATATGCATGAAATTCCTAACTACGCGGTGAGAGAACTCACCTCAAAGCAAAGCGACGCGCTCCCGAGCCGCAACACCAGCACGTCAACCTTCCTCACATTTTCCCACCTAATTACGCACTAAAAACGTCAACGGAAGGTCCCAACTCACGACACTTTTACTAGTTTAACGAAACTAAAAATTCCAGCTTTTATACTAAAAACGCAGGTCTGTTCGGGACCCATTTTACCCCTGCTAAACTGATCAAAACAAAAATCTAATTCCATATTCAGGAAGTTCAATGTCTTACGGTTCCAGAGACGTATCGCACGCGTCCTAACGATATTCCTAGCACTCTATGTGAATTTTACAAAAACACCTCTCAGAGCAGCTAAAACAGGACCTGTCCGTATAAAATGGCAATTTGACACTAGCTATGGCCCGAACTGGTTTTTCCAGAAAACATATAAAAGTTACTAGACTCAGAATGGGAACTTTTGGCGCCATCTCCATCCCAATCCGACATTCCTAGCAAAAGTTATAACTTTTACAAAACAGGGCAGAAACTGTACAATTTACATAAAATGATAACCTTTTGAACTTGAACCCAATGAGACGTCTTAATCCAAACAGACCCGCAAAGCAACATGACTTACTGTTTTAGGGTTGACATGGGCTGAACCACACCATGCACCACCCACTTCCGCCTCCGGCGGTGGTGGTGGTTGGCGGCAACGACGGTGGTTGCGGTCGATAACCTCCGGCGAAACCTCCCAACATCACCCGCAACCCCACACCCGCACACACCCACACACCCGCAAGCGCACGCACTCTCTGCCGCCATCGCGGCGGCGTGCAGCGGCGGCCCCACCGCCGGAAGCCGTGGCTACGGCGGTGGTGGTGGCGGTTTACATTCTCCGACGAGGAAAAACATCAAATAAAATGAACGGGACACTTACCTTAACGGAATCCCTCTTCCTCCTCCTTTCCGACCACTCCCGACGCTGGTTCCCTCACGCCGGCGATCGCCTCCTTCCTCCTCTCGACCCTTGCTCTCTTTCTCTCTCGGTTTTTCTCTTCCTCCCTCTCTCTTCCGATTCCTCTCTCTCTCTCTTTTCCTTTCTCGGCCGAAAACAACAAGAAGGGGGAGGGGAGATGGCTAAAGGTTCTTGGGGGTTACTAACATGAAACCGAAGGGGAAGGGGAAGGGGAAGGGGTGTCTCTTGGCTGATCCCATGCACAAGTTTGGCCCCCTTGCCACTTTTGGCCCCTCAACTAAACCCTTCTCGCAAACCAACAAAATAGTTGACATATTTAACAATTAGGTCCAAATCGTCTAATCCCGTTAACGGAAACCACGTTAAATAATAGCTTAAAAAAAAGATTAATAATACGAAAATACATACCAGGATACGGGCTTTACAACTCTCCCCCACTTGGATTAGACTTCGTCCTCGAAGTCTATGCCCGTGAATAGCTATAGATAGGTCTCCCACATCTCAACCTCAGTTTCCCAAGTTCACTCGGAACACTTTCGGTGTTTCCACTAGACCTTCACTAACTGGAATTTAAGATTTCCCACACCGCCTAAAAATCTCTCGAATACTTTTCTTACCACAAAACTCCTTCAAGTACACCGCAAGTATGATCGGAGGAACACTCCAACAACTGGATTCATTCCTAGTCAAAC
Organism: Saussurea involucrata; assembly: GCA_033807775.1. Lineage (NCBI taxonomy): Eukaryota > Viridiplantae > Streptophyta > Magnoliopsida > Asterales > Asteraceae > Saussurea > Saussurea involucrata. Next base: position 88,343,240 of record CM066320.1, on the reverse strand, counting down.
GACTTCGGTTGTCTCCCAACCATAGATAATCCAAACATCCCGATTCAAATTTCAAGCTCTAACCATTCTAAAGTTGCTCACCAATACACCCTACAGGATACTCGAATTCGATCATTCCTATCATTAACTGTCGATTAACTTTCACGAGTTCTAATAGACTCCCACAATTTATTCCGCATGAATTATCAAACTAGTAAATTTTTAATCATCCACGAAAGTCATTCCACCACAACCATTCACCACAAGCAAACATCTCAGGATTACTACTACCATCAACATAATTTCCTTAAAATCGGCTACAATTCCCCAATTACACTAAGGCATTTGGCCTCAAGCCCAAAAGTCGACACCTAAGTATACTATTTACCTCAAAAATTCTACGCATTTATCCTATTTATTACAAAGGGCAGCATTCCCTAACCGATACTATTCGGCCTACAGTACCCACATGCGTGGGATACCCAACCTTCCATTAAGACCGAGCAATTGACCCATGACTATCACGGACAAAATTCGGAATTTCCCCCGAAACTTTCTCGCGATTGGCATTTTCCTCCAAAACTGCCACCTCCTGAGCACTACCTATCGACTCGAGAAGAGGTGCAACCACTGTTAACCGTTGACACAAGCCCCACAGTGGCTCACCATCCAGATGTCGACTAAGTGCGTCCGTAACAACATCCGCTTTACCGGGGTGGTAAAGTATCTCACCATCATAATCCTTGACCACGTCAAGCCACCTCCTCTGACGCGTGTTGAGGTTTTGCCGGTCATCAAGTACTGGAGCCTTTTATGGTTAGTGTATACACTTGACGCCATACAAATAGTGCCTCCAAATCTTGAGAGCAAACACCACCAATTCTTACATACCCTCCGGCAAAGTCAATATCGGAGCCTCGCATAACGCCTGCGTAGCTCCCCAAAGCCCTCTGCTGCCCTTCACCCCAACTAAAAGCCGAAGATTTCTTCGTAGAGAGTCTTTGGCACTTCCCACCGCATCACATCCGTAATCTTGGCCGGATCCACCATAATACCATTCTGGTTCACGACATGCCCTCGAAAGTGGACCTCTCGTAACCAGAACTCACACTTGGAGAGCTTAGCATACAGCTTCTCCTGCCTCAAAACTTCTCGCAAATGCATCTCATGCTCTTCCTTCGACTTCGATTACACAAGAATATCGTCGATGAACACGATCACCGATCGATCCCACATAGGGCTACATACCCGGTTCATGAGGTCCATGAACGCTGCGGGTGCATTGGTGAGCCCGAGAGGCATCACCACAAACTTGTAAATGGCCATGACGTGAACGAAAGGCCGTCTACTCTGTATCCTCTCTCCTCACCCGCATCCGATGATACCCCGATCTCAAATCAACCTTAGAGAACCACGAGGCTCCCTGAAGCTGATCGAACAAGTCATCGATCCTTGGCGGAGGATAATGATTCTTCACCGTAAGCTTATTCAACTCACGGTAGTCTATACACATCCGTTGGGACCCGGCTTTCTTTTTCACAAACAGAATCGGGGCTCCCCACGGTGGACAACTCGGCTTGATGAACTCCTTTTCGATAAGTTCCTGCAACGAGTGTACAACTCCTTCATTTTCGGTGGAGCCAAGCGATAAGGTGCCTTGGCCACCGGAGCAGCATCCGAAATCAAATCAACGTGGAACTCTACCTGTCGCTCGGGAGGTATCCCTGGTAACTCCTCGAGAAAATACGTCAGCAGACTCCCGTACAAATGGCACATCCTCCACAGACTTCTTCTCTCCGTCGACGCGCGTGTCGATCACATACGCCAAAAATCCCTGACCACTGTGCTGCAAGTACCTCCGAGCCCTCGCAGCCGAACATATCGCTGAGGTCCGCCTGGGCAAGCCGCCCTGAACTAGCATTTCTCCCCCGCTTAGGGTTCGAACTCGTACTTGTTTGCGACGACAAACAATCTCCGCATCATACGCATCCATCCAATCCATGCCCACAGTCACGCACGACTCCCGCATAGCGATCGGAATCAAATCAATCGGGAACCTCACACCAGAGATCTCCAAAGTGCACCCCCGATACACGTCAGTAACCGTCAAGGTCCTGTCTTCAGCAACTGCAACCACAAGTAGACAGCCTAACCGTCCTACGACTCGACCCCAAACACTCACTGACTATGTGAGACACGGAAGGATGAGTAGCCCCGCTATCAATCATCACCACAGCAAGCACCGAGTTAACCAAGAACGTACCTGTCACCACTTTATACGTAGCTTGTGCCCCCTCCACTCCCAGTTGACGAACTCTACCTCAGGCCGCCTCCATCACTACAGCAAGTGAAGAATACTGCGCGGTACTCACGAACTCCCTGATCTTGGTACGTAACATATCCTTGTACCGTGTCCTCTTCATGTCCTCAAAAGCAGCATGCTAAGGATAGAATAATGTCATTTCCGTAAACTTTCGGTTCACCTCCTTTATGGCCTCCGCAGTCTGACAGAGCTCCAAGAACTCTTTGGCACTCCTCTCCATCTCCACTAGAGGCACATGCTCTACACGAAACATACGACGAACTCCTCCCAGGTCCAGTAGTGCACCCGTTAAGCGTCAAAGCAGTAGCACACCAGTCTTTCGCTCCGTCTCGTAACAGATTCACCGCGAAGCGAACCTTCTAGTTCGCAGGACAACCACCGGTAAGGAATGTGCACTCCATAACCGATCCCGACCCTCTTGTTCGGGGTTGCCCACCCGCAGGGGGTGGAATCGCCGTGATGCGCTCCTCCATCGACACTATTACCTCATCACGAATGGCGGTAATAATTTCGGGGATCGCCTCCTCAAAATATGCGTCACCTCGACCGCAAACATCTCACGAATCTGATCAGCAATAATTCCAGCATCAGCATCTGGATCAACATTGTTGTTCCTCCTTAACGAGCTACTAGCACACATTAAAACCTACTAACTACGCTCACACTCAACTCTTCGGATTCTCCGTGACTTTCCCCGACTTGAGCACGGATCCTGTGCTTCAGATAGTAGGAGCTCTGCTACTACCCTTCACACCTATCCTTACTCGTTTCGAGTCCTGTCCCGGGACGTCCAAGTAGTTGTTACCACAAACAAACACATATGCCCATTCCGGCATATGCAAACACTTTTCCTAGCTCCCTAGAAAAGTCGTAATACCCCTCCACCCTTGCTAGAACGGAACCCCCACTAGCCCTGACGAGTCGCCTCGTAAACGCACAGTCGTATACAGTGAAACCAGATAGACATTCGAATATAAGATTCTATCCCACAACGGTTGGACTCAAACAAGAGCTGCGCAATAGAACTAAATCCAACATTCTAAGGCTATTCAGTTCCTACTGCATACAACCTAAGGTGCATTCACATAACAACCTATCAAGGCTAGCATGAGTTCCTAATAGCAAGTAACAAGTATACAGTACCACAAAATCCACGTAAGCAATCTAGCATACATACTCCTATGTTCTAGAAAGCAATCTAGCATACGTACTCATATGTAAACGCTATTCCCATCTCACTAGGAATTTCATCTCATCCCACTACTCTTGCTACAACGGAATCCCTGTTAGCCATAACGAGTTGCCTCGCGAATACCCAGTCGCACGCAGCGTGAATCAAATAGACATTCGAATACAAGATTCTATCCTAGAACGGTTGGACTCAAACAAGAGCTGCGCAATAGAACTAAATCAAATATTCTAAGGCTATATGATTCTTACTGCATGCAACCTATAGGGCCTTCACTTGACAACCTACTATAACTAGCATTGATTTCTACTAGCAAGCAGTCATCGTACAGTGTAAACAACCTCGGCAATCTAGCATGCATACCCTATGCCTAGAAAGCAATAAATACACTAAGTGCTATACCTTCCCAATTGGCGTCGGCTGACTGTACACACTGCGCCCACGATCACCGTTTCCCAAACGGGCTTTCTCCGTTCATTTATTTTCAAAGATTCTATTAAGAGAGTTTAAAAAAACTTCATAGCCGCAACTTGAGACCAAACACACCGAGATGTGTTTGATTCACTCAAGCTGTGCTCTGATACCAATTTGTAACGTCCCAAAAATTACAAGGAATTTAAAATTTTAAAAACATGCATTTCATTATAAAACAATCACAATTTAATAATTCGTAACTCAAATGAAGTTAACGTCGTTAACTCGAACAGTCAATAAAGTTTATGCAGCGGAAATTTCATAAAATAAAATCCAAATGTTTGAAAGTGAAACTTAAACAATTTTTGACACTCCGCGCCTAGTGTGTGTACCGTCAAGCCCGACTGCCGCTCGCACCTGAAATCACAACATATTGGGAAAAGGGTAAGCTAAACGCTTAGTGAATCCTATCACACACGCAGGTAGCAACCCCACGTATATCGCCCCTACTCTCCAGTAGGCAACATCACCATCACCACGGATATAAATCCACATAACAATTAGCGTATAAATACGAACCTCGGTCCCACCGAGCACACCAAAAATATATCGATACAAGCTCAGTCCCACCGAGCCCTCGGTCCCACCGAGTAAAGACATTGATACAAGCTCAGTCCCACCGAGCCCTCGGTCCCACCGAGTAAAGATAATACAACTGTACTAGCTCAGTCCCACCGAGCCCTCGGTCCCATCGAGCCCTCGGTCCCACCGAGCCCCCCAGTCCCACTGAGGTGTACACAAGCATACATAATTCACATACACATTCAACAGATCACAACTAGATATCATATCCCAACTAATTCACGTAACCACGTAATAACACGTAATAACACGTAGCACAAAATAACGATATGCATGAAATTCCTAACTACGCGGTGAGAGAACTCACCTCAAAGCAAAGCGACGCGCTCCCGAGCCGCAACACCAGCACGTCAACCTTCCTCACATTTTCCCACCTAATTACGCACTAAAAACGTCAACGGAAGGTCCCAACTCACGACACTTTTACTAGTTTAACGAAACTAAAAATTCCAGCTTTTATACTAAAAACGCAGGTCTGTTCGGGACCCATTTTACCCCTGCTAAACTGATCAAACCAAAAATCTAATTCCACATTCAGGAAGTTCAATGTCTTACGGTTCCAGGGACGTATCGCACGCGTCCTAACGATATTCCTAGCACTCTATGTGAATTTTACAAAAACACCTCTCAGAGCAGCTAAAACAGGACTTGTCCGTATAAAATGGCAATTTGACACTAGCTATGGCCCGAACTGGTTTTTCCACAAAACATATAAAAGTTACTAGAATCAGAATGGGAACTTTTGGCGCCAGCTCCATCCCAATTTGACATTCCTAGAAAAAGTTATAACTTTTACAAAACAGGGCAGAAACTGTACAATTTACATAAAATGATAACCTTTTGAACTTGAACCCAATGAGACGTCTTAATCCAAACAGACCCGCAAAGCAACATGACTTACTGTTTTAGGGTTGACATGGGCTGAACCACACCATGCACCACCCACTGCCGCCTCCGGCGGTGGGGGTGGTTGGCGGCAACGACGGTGGTTGCGGTCGATAACCTCCGGCGAAACCTCCCAACATCACCCGCAACCCCACACCCGCACACACCCACACACCCGCAAGCGCACGCACTCTCTGCCGCCATCGCGGCGGCGTGCAGCGGCGGCCCCACCGCCGGCAGCGGTGGTGGTGGCGGTTTACATTCTCCGACGAGGAAAAACATCAAATAAAACGAACGGGACACTTACCTTAACGGAATCCCTCTTCCTCCTCCTTTCCGACCACTCCCGACGCTGGTTCCCTCACGCCGGCGATCGCCTCCTTCCTCCTCTCGACCCTTGCTCTCTTTCTCTCTCGGTTTTTCTCTTCCTCCCTCTCTCTTCCGATTCTTCTCTCTCTCTTTTCCTTTCTCGGCCGAAAACAACAAGAAGGGGGAGGGGAGATGGCTAAAGGTTCTTGGGGGTTACTAACATGAAACCGAAGGGGAAGGGGAAGGGGAAGGGGTGTCTCTTGGCTGATCCCATGCACAAGTTTGGCCCCCTTGCCACTTTTGGCCCCTCAACTAAACTCTTCTCGCAAACCAACAAAATAGTTGACATATTTAACAATTAGGTCCAAATCGTCTAATCCCGTTAACGGAAACCACGTTAAATAATAGCTTAAAAAAAGATTAATAATACGAAAATACATACCGGGATACGGGCTTTACAGAACGGTTTTGAGGGATAGGGAGAGTTTATTTCGAGTTTTGAAGTGAAGTATGAGAGAGGGGAGCATTTTCTTGTAGAAAAGGGGGAAAATCACGTCAGACATCATGCGGACGTCTGCTTGATGTCCTATGTGGATGTCCACTTGCACCCGGACCCCAGTTTCTGTTTCTTCCATGGACGCACAATTTTGGTCTATATGGACGTCCGCTTGAAGCACCTTGCGGACGTCCACTTGACACAGTTCGTCCGGTTTGTCGCCCAATCACTGTTTTAGTCATAACTTCTTCCTTTTATCTCCGTTTTTGCTGCGGAAAGGACCGTTGGATTCGTATTTGGATTCTCTATCCAACTAGACCATAAAATCTAGGATTCAATCCAAAATAATATTTTTCATATGTATCTTAAAAGATCGATTCCACACTGACTCGAAATTATACTTATCCGAAAATCACGGGTGTTACAATCCTCCCAACCTTAAAGAGATTTCATCCTCGAAATCTGGTGCTCCTACAACCAATGTCCACCCAAATACGTTACCCTTACATCCAATGAATGTTCAACTTGTTAGAGTAGTTTCTAACCGTCTGGCTTCGGTTGCCTCCCAACCTTAGATGTTCCATACTTCCCCAACGGATATCCCACCTCCTAGTCAGTCCAAGGTTGATCACTCTAAAACCAACAAAATCCCTAAATTCAGTTGTTCATGTTGCTGAACTGTCACATAATTCTACCGAGTTCCATTAGACTCCAAAACCGAAGGTCACCACCGACCCATCAATTATACAACTCCAAGAATACGTCCGACCACTTTTCACTACAAAGCCCTTTGAATATGAAGCTTTTGTTACAACCATCTCCGACTCTAAGACTGTTCCATCGTTTGAGGAGCTGCGGACTAAGGTCCTTAACCAAGAATCGTGTCTTCATCGCATACAAGCTGCACAACACAGTGAGCAACAATCAGCCTTTGTGTCTCAGACTCCAGCTGCTTCTGATAATCGTTCCTCTCGCTCCAACTACAATGGAGCTCGCAACAACAATGGGCGAAATCATCCAATCGATAGATTCCTTTACCATTCAAGGGAGGTCGTCCCACTAAATCTACTTATCAACAATTGAACTTCTTAAGACCACTACAACCGATACCACTATCCTTTAAAATTGGATTACAACCCTCCAAATACACTAACGGTTCTTGGCCTCAAAATCTGAAAGTCGACACCTAATCATTTCACCAAAATTCGACCCAAAACAGAACTCCATACACGAGTTTCAATCACCGAGCATCCCGACAACACCAAGGTTATCATGTTATCCACATGGTGTCTATAGGGTCCTACACGTCCTTTATGTGAAAATTGACCAAGACCCAAAACAAAGTTGCCGACAAGAACGGTTACCACCAACATTAATAGAAGATACTGCGAATCTAACCCTTCAGTTACAAAAAGTACATCGACTCTACAACTGATACCATTCAGCCTACAGTACCATCACACGTAGGAATACCCAGCCTTCCAATGTCGAAGTTCTACACACACTTACTCTTAACCGGGTTACTTAACCTTTCCAAGGTTCTAATGAGTTCATGGTTTTTCAAGTGAAATACTTAACAAATATGTCAATCAAAACTATTACAGAAATTTTCAACACGAAGGTTTTCACATCAATTTAATCGTACGCATAAAATATACTACCACCTACTCGGCAGTTGTGCAAAATTGGACACACTCGTCCCACATATGAAAATCATCTTGAAAACCATTTCATCACAATCCAAGTTACTAACAAAATGCAAAAGCATGCTCAGTATGGATTGATTTATGCCACATACGTAAAGTAATTTCTTGCATTAAAATAATGTGCAACTACATGCTGGTACAATGTTTTCGGAAAAAAAACTTAAACGATGCCAAACTCCAAAATTCTTTCTTTTAACTATAAATGACGCGAAGTAAAATTTACCAACAAAATTCGCAATGTGTGAGTTTATTTCACAAAAACGGTGAAACAATCCATAAATACACTCTGGTTAAGATATAAAATGATTTGCGGCGATTTCAATTTTAAAGACAAAAAAAATCAATACGTTTTTATCATTCAAAGATACTGACTAAAATACCGTGAATAAATTTCAATTTAAAATATGCATGCAAACTTGTAACACTTTCCTAGTGGTTTTCCGGAAATAAGATTACATGCAATAGGTGGTCCATACTAAATTTTCGAAGAAGAAAAAATCATTAAATCAAGTTTCAAAATTTTCTCATTTAGTCATATAATGACATAGGAATAAAACCTCCTTGACAAGACTCACACACATTAATGTGTTTTCTCAAAACTTAGGAAAATAGTAAGTGTTTGTAATTGGTTGACACCTAAAAGGATTTAATTCGACTGCAAATTTCGAATCATACGAACAATGCGCATTAATGTTCCAAAACATACATAACTCCACACAACTCTAGGTTAAGACAAATAGTTTTCCAAAATCCCCATCACGGTGCATTTATACCAAAAGTTTTACACTCGTAATATAAATCGTTAAAATATCAATACTTAAAATTTACTCATCAAAATACTCAAAATATATCTTTTCTCCAAAACCAAAAAGGTTTACAATTCCCAAAATGTTCATCAAGCCAAAATTGACCAAAATCCAACGACTGACACATTCGTATTTTCGAAATGTAGCGCATCGTAAACCGTGCATAATCCCCACAATACTAAAACATATTTTGACCAAATGACCTCTATTTATACAATAAATCAATAAAAAACTTTCAATCATGATTTATTTATCAAAGTGTCAAGAATGTGTGGCCACCAAGTTATGCATACCCCTAGATCCATATAATGCATTTGCGTGATATGATAATAAAAGAGTCAATTAACTGAAAGAGAATAAATCAAATTGTTAAGAAATACTATCAGGATGTTCTTTCATGCATTACTCACGCCACGTATAAATCAATTCGTGCGCTAAACAAGTTGTAACGAAATGTGCTAACACAAATCTCAAAAGAGAAAATCATGTGACACCAAACTCGCAAACGCTACTCATTTGGTTGCTACTCCATTAACATATTTCTCACAAAACCCACATGAGACAAAATACCCAATAAGCCCAAAAATTAACACACATAACAATTAAGATATTTAAATGTCAAAGTTGCACCCACGCGACACAAAACTTCGTAAAACAAAACTCCAAATTACCCAACAAAACTTCCATAAAACTCAATAAGGCTCAACGACATTCAATCAATCAAATGGTAGCAAAATTTTCATTTCCCAACTACCAAGTTGCATAAAGCAAAGTTATGACTAAAATGTCATAACTCCAAAATTCCCACTTGTTGTAATACAATATAAAGTAGTACTCTAAAAGAAAACTCGCATGGGGTAAAATTCTCAATAAAACTCAAACACCAAATAGCGGAAAGTAACTCTTCGTTCAACCTTAACATATTTAGAGGAGATCCAATGTCAAAGTCATACGTCGTCATTACTTGTCCAAAATCTTAAACAACGATAATATATGGATAACATGGTATCCGAAAATAACATTGGACAACGACAAAATAAAGCAAGTCCCCGACAGAGTTTGCAACTCCCCGCAATAAAATAATTTCATGCATGTTCAAAACCATGATTTAAATCTTGTGTCTGCTAAACGTTTTTCCGAGATTTTGTAACACAATCCACATGAGGATTTGAAACACAGGAAATAACTGATGCAATTTATATAAAAATATAAATTTTGTGCATGAATTTAGTCGGCACACAACGTCTCAAAACCACACTCCTCAAGTTCCTCCGGCCACACTATCGTCATCCGGATACTCAAACATCTTAAGGCAACACTTGAAAATTTCATCGGTTCACCTTATAATATATCCTCGAAGAACGCTGATTCCATAAGCCTATGGTTCTAATGCAACCAACCATTCTGATCCACAACGATTCACTTAATGTAATCATCATGCTTACCGTCACTTCAGTGACAAAAGCTAAAATCATTAACCTCTTCTAGCGGTTTACTCGCTCATAAACTTCTTCACTACCCCAACGAACTTCACATCAAAGTAGTCCAAGTATACACATGTAACTTATAGGTTCACCATAACACTAGACATGTGCCATTATGAACGTACCGTACATGACCATCCTTGCTACTCTAGACGTGATTCCCGTTTCTAGTGACTCCATCAACCTCAAAATATCCTATCCTAGTGTGCCTAACAGTTCAATTTCACCCTCATTCGCTTAATTGAACGCTAGTTTGAGTCTAGGTATCCAAAATCAACACCTAATTCTCTCAAACTTAAGCTCTGATACCAACTTGTAACACCATCAAATTTGGAAAGAGCAACTAAATAAAGTTTCGGTAAAATAACCACTTAAGGATAAAATTCATTCTACAAACCATTCCTGGGATTACCTCAAGATTTAAAACGTAATAACTTCACCATTATCCATAACCTAAGTGACTACGGAGGTCGGGTGTTACTCAGCCCAAACCAAAGTTGTTATTTCCACAACGCGGAATACTTCGCCAATTCACTTACTCCTTCCACACAGATCTAGCTCTTTACTCTTCATGGTGTCACTAGAACTACTTCCCAACTGGAACCTGTTGCACATGCCGACAAATAAAAGGTTAGGCTAACGCCTAGTGAGTTCAAGAGTTTTATCATGATTATATAATTCGTAAAACGAGAGAGATGCGGTTTAAATCATGAGTTCAAAAAGAATTTACTTTCGATGCAAACCACCCATTTTTCAACGCACACAAATCTCAAGATGAAAGCTCTAATATAAAACGATTCTCATAATGGAATCATCCCAAAACTTACTTGAAAAGTGTAATATAATTTGATTTCCAAAATGATCGAAATCATGAATAAATCGCTATTATTTAAAACATCCCAAACACGGATGAAGCATAACCCACAACTCATATATCGTGGAGAACAACCCATACAAATATAAAATGTCACCGAAAACATGGATAAAGATAAGGGGGTGTTTGGGAGTGCTTTTTAGTCCCAAAAGTGCTTTTGGCCAAAAGTGCTTATTGACTTATGGTGGTGGGAAAAGGAGTTTTTAAAAAAGTGTTTGGATTAGCTTTTGTGGTAGGAAAAGCCAATAAGTCAATAAGTTATTTTTTTAAAAAGTGTTTGGCTTTTTTTAGTTAACAAAAATGGCTTTTTGAATCAAAAAGCACTTTTGGGATCAAAAAGTCAGGAATTTGTGACTTCTTCAAAATGGCGTTTTCAAGTTAATCAAAAAGGAGTTTTAAAAGTGCTTTTGAGTTTGCCAAACATTAATTTTAACTTATTGGCTTCTTGAAAAGCCAATAAGTCAATAAGCAGCTTTATAACGCACATCCAAACACCCCCTAAATACCCAAAACAACACCTTTCGGTGACGAGGGAGGCCCGGTTCCATCGAATGTGACGGGCACACAAAGTTAGGTCACTTATCAATGTTATTGAGATTCAAGTATTGGATGTCGGGTGTGGATACTTAAAACACACACCCATGAAAGCCGACATCCAAGAACGTAATAGCACGTAAGACTTATACCATACCATCGATGCCTAACTGTGCCTCAATGTGGAAAACTAGCATCCCATCATTGGCATAATACTCAAATCAACATACTAGCACCTAGGTCTTACACCTTACCATCGATGCCTATTTCGTGCTACAATGGGAGAAACTAGCATCTCACCATTGAACGTAAAAACTCAAGTCTAAAACATTACATGACTCCAAACGAATGAACGAATGCATTCAAAACATGTAATTTTTAAATAAACATAAATCATGATCAGAACTCGACCTAAAACTATCAAAACTGGACCAATGTCCCCAAGACTTAACAAAATCTACTACCGAGCCATTAGCTCGACTAACTCAAAAGATCAATCGTGAAAGTCATAAAATGAAATTAAACGTAGCAACACACACCTTTGTCAATAAGTATTTCGAATCCATGAAAAAACCCGAGACAAGACATTGGGTAAGGATAACCCTCTTTTCCAAGGAACTCACACCGTTACATTTTCAAATCGTCCCATAACGTACCATATGCATATTTCCAAAATATACACTAAAAATGCATTTTCGTATCAAGTATACTCCATTTATAAAATAAATCATCAAAACATTTTCATTTATGATTTATCTATCAAATTTCCCAAAAATCTCAAATATGGGTGTCTTACAATATTTACAAAGTTAAATACTTCAAAAAGTCAAAACCCACCAAATAACTCAACAAGTGATAATTTTCATGTAAACACATAAGTACTTGGAAAAATAATATTTTTGGCATGTACAACGTTTTCACAAATCAACTTGAACTCACCTTGCCAGATTTAGGCTAAATCTAGATTTTCGCCAAACGTAAGCTCCTTTGAAGAAACACGAATCTTCAAGCCCAAATCTTCCAAAAACCTAGATCAATACGTTTCCAACCATAAATATTCAGATCCAAACATGTAGAATCATTCCCCAAAAAATTTACATCAAGATCTCAACTTATAACAAAACCCTAACTTTCATAGATGAAGAAAAGAGAATATTACCTTAACAACAACTTGAATCCACCAACCAAAATATCTATAGAATCACCAAAATGAACCACACACTTCAAATCTTCAAAATGGAGAAAAAGGGTTGGATGAAACCCTAGAAACTTGAAGAAGAAAATGAAGTTAAAAGGTTCTAGAAGGGTTAAGGTTCATAAAAATGGCGAGGGGTTTGATTTGGGGAAGAAAGATGGATAGGAGATGAAGGATTTAGGGTTTCTTGGGGAGGGAGAACGGTTTTGAGGGAGAGGGAGAGTTTATTTTAAGTTTTGAAGTGAAGTATGAGAGAGGGAAGCGTTTTCTTGAAGAAATGGGGGAAAATCACGTCAGACATCATGCGGACGTCCGCTTGATGTCCTAGGCGGACGTCCACTTGCACCCGGACCCCAGTTTCTGTTTCTTCCGCAGACGCACAATTTTGGTCTATGCAAACGTCCGCTTGAAGCACCTTGCGGACGTCCACTTGACACAGTTCGTCCGGTTTGTCGCCCAATCACTGTTTTTGGTCATAACTTCTTCGTTTTAGCTCCGTTTTTGCTCCAGAAAGGACCGTTGGATTCGTATTTGGATTCTATATCCAACTAAACAATAAAATCTAGGATTCGATCCAAAATCCTATTTTTCATATTTATCTTAAAAGATTGATTCCACACTGACTCGAAATTGTTATCCGAAAATCATGGGTGTTACATCAAACACACACTTAAACACAAAAACGACGAACTTTCCTTGGTGCAACTTGGGAGCTACTTACATATGCACGAATCACTACGTGTGCAAGAAAGTGGTAAGGCCAAAGATAAGGATGCCCCAAGTTCATCCAATGTCAACATGGTTGAGGAGCGTTAGAACACGACCAAAAGGAAGTTCAACAAAGGTAAAAAGCGGATGTTTGACAACCCCAAACATAGACCCAACAAAAACTCAAAAATGACTTGTTGGATATGTGGTCGTACAGGACATTTCAAAAGAGATTGTCGAGTTGGTAAAGGTAACTAGAATGGAGCGAGTACGAGTGGGGCGGGACAAGGGTCGAACGACCAACCCCCAAATCAAGGTCAAAATTCGATTTTTTCTTAGAATTCAAGTGAGAATAATATACCACTAAATTCATATGCATTTTATGTACACGATAATGATATTGCGCGATGGATAGACTCGGGTACCACGGGTCACGTGTGCAAGGATCGAAGATGGCTCAAGAAGTTCGAACCGGTGGAAGATGGATCGGTCTTACATATGGGCAACGAGTCTAGTGCTCCAATATTGGGTCGTGGTTGTGTGGATTTAAAGTTTAGCTTTGAGAATTTATTAGCTCTTAATAATGTTTTGTTTGTACCGAAAATCCGGAAGAATCTAGTCTCCGGTAGTATGTTGAACAAGGTGGGTTACAAACAAGTATTCGAAAGCGATAAGTGTATCTTATCGCGACGTGGTGTATTTGTGGGATTGGGATATATTAATTCTGGGATGTTTATGCTTACTTTAATAAATAATTCTACTTTGGATAATTCTGTGTGTTTGGTTGAGATTAAAAATTTCTTTTTATGGCATGTCAGACTTGGACAAGTGCACTACAAAAGAATGCATGAAATGTCCAAGGATGGCATGATTCCTTCCTTTAATTTAAATTTGGAAAAGTGTAAGACTTGAATGCTTACAAAAATCACATGTCAATCTTTTCTTAAAATTAAAAGATCATCTATGGTTTTGGATTTAATGTAACACTCGTAATTTTCGGATAAGCATAATTCCGAATCAGTGAGAAACCGATCTTTTAAGAAAATTATGAAAAATAAGATTTTGGATTAAATCTTATATTTTATGGTCTTGTTTGATGAGGAATTCGAATTCGAGTCCAACGGTTCTTTCCGGAGCGAAAACGGAGCTATAACGAAGAAGTTATGGCCAAAACAGTTTCGGTACCGCGAAGCTACTATGACCAGCGCCTATGACCATGTCATTGTCGCGTGTCATTGTCGTGACAAGGGTGCATGGTTCGGTACACCTTGTGCGACTATGACCATGTCATTGTCGCGTGTCATAGTCGCGGACGGGTGTCTGGTTGCTGTCAAATATGAAATTCACACCTCAAACTTCATTTCTTCATATCTCTCTCATTTCAACTCCGATTTTGGCGATTCAAGTTGCTATGGTTCCGTTTTTGAGAGATCTTCAAGGATCTAGAAAGATTTTTGAAGTTCATAGGAAGATTCAAGGGTGTTTGGTGGTGGTAACTCTCTCAAATCTCTTTCCTTTCTCTCCCAAATCGTTTTCCCTTTCTCCCACACAAACCCTAACCGATTTTGGGGCTTTTTCATGGAGATTAATGTGTTCCTTCTCCATTTTATGCTAGTAGTTTCATTTATTGATGCAAGAGCAAGTTTCATCCACAACACTAGAGATTTTTAGGGTTTTCTAGGTTTTTATCAAACCCTAAGTGGTGAGTTCATCCTCCTAGCTTCTATACTTTCATACGAGTTATAAATATTCCATTGATGATCTCCTAGTGTTTTGTTTCTCCAATTTCGGTTTGGATGATTTTGGAGAAGTTAGGTTAATATTGGGATTTTGGTCAAAATGGAGATTTTGATATAAGATGTTTGGGGAATGGTTTTAAAGTGGTTGAATAAGAATACTCATGGTTGGAAGTTATGAATTTAGGTTTTTGGAGGTTTTGGCTTGAGGATACAAACTTCGTCAAACGAGCTTACGTTTGGAAAAATTCTAGATTTAGCCTAAATCTAGCAAGGTGAGTTCAAGTTGATTTGTGAAAACTTTGTACATGTCAAAAATAGTATTTTCCAAATGATTGTGTGTTTTACTTGAAATTATAAATTGATGAGTTATTTGATGAGTTTAACTCTTTTGAAGTGTTCATCTTCATAAATGTGTAAATCACTCATATTTAGGGCTTTTGGATATTTGGATGGTTAGAAATCATAATATGTCTTTAAAAGATTAATTGCTCAAAATGATGTCTATTTGATGGTTTAATCATGTTAGTGTAATTGATTGTATAAACCATTTGAGAAATACACGATTTAGTGTCAAGAGTTATTTTGAGAATTATAAGGGTATGAGTTCTTTGGGAAAACCTTTTGTTTAAACCGTGTGGAGTTTTGGAGTCGAGGATGATTTGGGGGTACTTGTTTACCTAAACAATGTTTAAACACATTTTATGCAATGATGACCGTTATTTATGGGTCTAGCGAGTTTGGAGCATTTTGCTCGGGTTTGTCTTTGAAAAAGGTTTGGGGACATTTGTCCGGTTTTAAATGGTTCAATGTGGAGTCTTATTTATGGTTTGCATTTATTGCAACTTAATGCATTTTATTGCTCATTTTTTATATTTACATGCTTGGGTGCTTCTGTCATTTTGGGTTGAGCATGTTTTGGTAGACTGTGTTGCATTGGATGCATAGGCACGTGAGTCAGTCTTTATTTGATGGTCCATCTCTTTGTGCACGAGGAGTGGACTATGGGAACGCATGGGTATATGCGTCAGGCTGTGGGGCCACTAGCGTGTAGGCAATAGGGGACGCGGGAGTCCCTGAGGTGAAACTCGTCTAGACTGGATATGCACTATGGTCCCCTGTAAGTCCTTGAGGTGTAACTCTACGGGGTATGCAATAAAGGCAATCTATTTATGGCTTGAGGTTGTGATGTCTTTATGGCATGGGAACTAAGGTCGGGATTTGAGGTGTAATCCAGTAACATCACGAGTGAATTAACTTTGTGTGCCCTTCACTTTCGATGGAATCGGGTCTCCCCCATCACCGAAAGGTGTTGTTCTTCGGTAGTATTTTATCCATATTTTCGGTGACGCTCTTTATTTATATATGAAATGTCTTCCTGGTTTATTGGCAAAGTTCTATGTCTCATCCTATTTGGATGTTTTAAATATTGGAATTTTGTCCATGTTTATAATTCTTGGGATATTTACGTCTAACCATGTTTTGAGTGAGTTGGAGTTGGAATTCATTTTAGAAAACGCTTTATACATTTTGGGAACTCTTCTCCTAGATTTTGTGTGCGTTGGAAAATGAGTCGTTTACATCCTTTCATTAACTCTTTTGAAAATCATGATTTATGTCGCAAACCTCCCTTCTACAAATTATACAAATCATGCTATAAACTCTTGAACTCACTAGACGTAAGCCTAACATTTTTATTTGTCGGCATGTGCAACAGGTCTCAGGTTGGGAGTAGTTCTAGTGACACGTTGGAGAGGTCGTGTGCTACTAAAGTGCTCGTGAGGTGAATAGCTTATGTGATGTTCCGCATTCATCATTGGGATTAGCAACTTATACTTGGATTAAGTAACACCCGATGTGGTTTTAGTTTTTGTAATAAAATTTGGGGTCATCATTTGTTGAGGTCAATCGTAGACTTTAGATTGAGGTGTTTCCCTTGTTTGTTTATTGGGATAAATTCTGTTATTGTGGAAGTATTATCGAAAATTTTAATTTGTTGCTCTTTCCAAATTCGAGGGTGTTACATTTAATCCATACTGATCTGTGTAATTTGCATGCGACTCCTTCACTTGGAAACAAAAAGTATTTTGCTACATTTATAGACGACGCTTCGAGATTTTGTTATGTTTTTCTACTCCATTTGAAAGATGAAGTTTAGAAAAATTTAAGGTTTATAAAACCGAAGTGGAATTGCAACCACATGAGAATGGAGGTAAGAAATAGGCTATAAGAAATAAGCACATAGAAACTATTAGAGCATAAATGTATTCAAGATTTAATGTAATTGTAAAGAGTCAAAGTCTTGTATTAGTTAATAAGAGGTCAAAGTCAATGTAGTAAGTGAGTGAAAGTCAAAGGTATATAAGTGTGTTGTAAGGGAGTTGTGAGTGATAAGCTTGCACACGTGAGATAAGTGTGCATTGTAGAGAGATGACTCTAGTGAGAGAGTCTAGAGAGAGAAAGTAGATCTCAATCCGTTCTTGTATCTTTCTCTCATCTAATCAAGATCTCTCTTGAAATCATTCATTGTTACTTGATAATATTGGACTCACAAGTGGTATCAGAGGTAGAACTGATCGAATTGTGCATCAATTTGAAGAAATTTTATCAATTTTTTAGAAAACTGAAAGTTTTTTAGGTTTTGGAGATTTTTCATGAAAATCTTCAAGAATTTGGAATTCGTTTGAGTTTTTGATCGATTCTAGTTCAAAGATCAATTTCATTTGTTGTTTGGAACATATTTCAATCAAAATATTTAATTTTCATCAACAAAATTAATGATTTTTGAAGAAAAAAAATAGTGAACAGTGTTCTTGGTGTTCGAAAGGTTAATGTGAAAATGGTGGTCGAATCTTGAAAATTGATGAGTATTAATCTGTTTAAATCACGGTTAGGGTAAAAAGTGTAATTGTCTTAAAGTTTGGGCTAATATTGTAAAATACCTAAAAGGTATAAATAGTGTTATTTTCCTATTGTTTTAGGCTTAATCCATCATTAGCTTTTCATACCCGTACTCTAAATTGTAAACCTTGATTATTGAATGAGATGGATGACAACTTGAAATCAATGTGTTCTTGATTGTTTGATTAATTCATTATTATTGATTGCACTTTCTGGGATCCACACGTGGTATTAGAGTGAAGGATTGAAGATTGATTCAAGATTTTTCTTTTTCTGAAGTCGCACTGTGAGTTCTTAATTTTTGTTTTACTGATTTGCATTGTTTCTGCAAAATTTTGTGTTCTGATCGTGCTATTACGCTTTGTTCTTTGTTAAACCAAGTCTCCATAAGTTTCGTTGCAAGAATCTGAGTTATAAGCCTTTAATTCGTTAAATTAAACTTTCATGGGTTCGTGCTCTGTTCTTATAAAGTTCATAAATGTTTCCTTAAAAACTTGTTTTTAGGTTAAAATTCGATTTGGGTACTTGTGTTTTTGGATATCTCATTGGTCTAACTTGTTTCAGGAAGAAAATCCTCAAGTTTGATCAATCTTTGAGTAGCATTCATCGATTAGAAAAGTTTTCCGGAACGCCTATTCCGGTAAGTCTCTCTTCCGGACAAGTCTTATTTTCCAGGTTTTCATAGATTTTTCGATACTTTGTCCGGACTCATCCCGGAACTCATATCCGGAACCCCTATTCCGGACTCACATCCGGATACCGAAAACTATACCGGATTCCGATATTTTTGTCATTTTTCGGATCTCTCATACCGGATTCCGGATAACATCTCTGATTCCGGACTCCTCAGTTTTCCGATAGATCTTTTCAGGATTCATTAATCTGGACTTCTATTCCGGAATTCCTATTCCGGACTATTCATTCTGGATTCATATCCGGACTTTCATTGTCCAGTGCATATTTCTGTGTGTTTATCTTTAATTGTTTGGAGCAGCATTAGGACACTACTAGGTTTCCTCGCGCTAGATCACTACTTTCTTGAATAACTCTTTCAATCTCACGATCACGAAGTGCAACACTACCATGTCTCGCGACGCTCTTGCAATCGGAACCGACTCCAAGCCTCCGATTCTCTATTGAGGCGAATACGCACAATGGCGAGACAGATTCCTGATTTTCATCGAGTCCAAGGACAACTACGAGTTCATTTGGCAATCCCTTACCGAAGGTCCTCAAGAGACCCCAATGAAAACTGTTTCAGCTCAAGCCGATGGTACACAAGAACTACCAACACCTAAGTCATATTCCCAGATGACCGAAGATGAGAAGAACAGACACAACAGGGAGAAGCACGCCAAGCGTTGTCTGGTTCAAAGTCTGCCAAATGAGATATACAAGGAAATTGACTGCTACAAAGACACCCCGAAAGGAATGTGGGATCAAGTAGCCATGATGGTGAGTGGAAGTCAAGTCGGAAATCAGTTGAAGATCAATAGCTGCATCACTCAGTATGATGGCTTCAAGTAAAGGAAAGGTGAATCGTTGACCGCCGCATACGAACGATTCTGTCTGTTACTGAACGATCTTCAAAAGAACAAGATCACGCGGTCCAATACTGAAAATGGGCTTAAGTTTCTGAACAATCTTCTGCCAGAATGGAAGACTTTCGCATCTCACATCCGACACAACCACCTCATAGAGAAAGTCCCCATCAACGAGATGTATGAAATGCTCATGCAAGACGAAGACGAAGTTTTGGAGATGACCGACACTTAGAAGTCATCCTCTAAGCATCAAGTTGATCCCCTTGCCCTTGTATCTGACAAGCGAGGTAAGTCGTCTACTCGCAGCTCAAGATAAACTAAGATATCTAGTGAATCAGAACGCAAAGAAGAGGAACATGAAGAAAGCGATTCAGACCCAGAACTGACAGAAATCAAGAAAGCTACGGCCTTCATCTCTAAGTCTTTTCAGAAGAAAGACTTCTTCAAGAAACCATCTTCCAACAACCACTCCGAACAAGGAAAGGTACGAAGGGAAGAGAAGATCTGATGAGGCCAAGCTGTCAGATTAGAAGGAGAAACATGAACGCAAGTCAAAGGTAAATAACAAAGACGAGCCAGTCAAGTGCTACAACTGTGGCAAACTGTGCCATTTTGCGAAAGACTGTCGAAAGTCTGTCGTTCGCAATAGAAAGAGGCTGGCAAAGTACTGATGGTTGAGGATGACCACTGGTTGACTCGATCTGACGATGAAAGTGATACTGAAGATGTTGATGCTCATCTGTGCTTCATGGGTAACCATACTCATCCAGATCTCGGAGATTCATGTCAGGTATGTATTCCTATCCATCAAGCCTTAATGGATCAGATTCATTTACTGGTTCAAAGAGTAGATTCTAGTAAAGCTACAACAAATGAACAACTGCTTGAAATAACCTCACTAAAAGAAAAGCTAGACGTTCAAATAAAGATAACCGAAAAGCTTAAGTCTGATAAATCTTTCGATAGCATCAAAGGATTTACAGGCCAAAAAATCTGATTTAAACACAAAGCTTGATCAGTGTGAGAATGAGAAAGCTGAGATAGTCTATCAATGCTCTTCTCTACAAATAGAAATCAAAGAGCTCGTTTCTAAAATAACAGACCTTGAACTTAAACTTTACAAATGAGGTCAAACTGATTAAACGATCCATCTGAACAAACCTAAGGATTTCCGTTACTTCAACTCAGAATGGGGAATTAGGTATGACAACCCACAATATTTGAAAACGATTTTAACAATGAGGCCTACTTTATACGAGTTCAATTTTCTAGGCCTTGATAAAAAAATATCCCCAATATAAAATCAAATAGACGCGACCACTCAATGAGAAGGAAGAGGAAACCGAGGAATATAAACGCAAGCATACAACTAAACTGCAATTACCTTTTGCTTACGATGTTCTTAATACATCTTATGAGAAAAAGAAATCCAAGTGCCTATCAAATGACTACTTTGACGGCTATAAACTTGCTCAGCCCAAAGATTCCTCGAAAAATGATTTTGTCAACTGCACCTAAAACAGAGAAGGGCGAGTTTAAACGCTATGTTCCACCTCTTGTTTTAGAAATGAAAATAGTTCAGTTAGAGGAGTCATTTGAGCAGGAAAGGGTTAAATTTTAAAAGGAAAAACAAGAACTTTTATCCAAACTTGAGGGTGTTAATTCCACAAAAACATAATATGTATTTGCTTGAGGAAAGAGAAGCCCTTCAGGAAGAAATCAAACGACTCACGTCCAAACTATGTGCCTTGGCAACAGAAGTGATGCAAGAGCAAGTGAGTAAGGGCGAACATCAAAAGAAGTTTGACCGACTTCAAAACGAGAAAGTCACTCTGCCTGAACCTTCCTCCAACTCATCAGATACATCTTCTTGTAAGGCTTTTATAGGCAAAATCTCTTCAAGAAAAGGAAAAGAGCCTCAAGTAATATGTTTGCCAAAGAATCTAAACTCTGATTTTCAAAAAGCTTCCGCAACCGATTCTTCGCATAACACAGTTCCAAATTGTTCCTGACCTCCTTCACCTAATGATGTTCCATCCGAAAGTGAAATTAAATTTTCAGTATTTATGAACTCCAACATTTGATCAGATGAGGAGTTTTCAAATTTTGAATTCGATAAACCTCTTCCAAGCCATACCGATTTTCTTTCAAAGATGGTTGATCGACCGGTCAAATTTCAAAAGGGCATATGTTCTTGTTGATCCAAATGCTCAGTGATTTGAAAATGACCCTCTCTTAAACACTTAGTGAAAATTGTAAGTAAACAATATGTATTAGAGTTTTACTATCGTTGATAAGTACTAGGACTTTACAGTACCGCTGATAGGAACTCTCGCTCTTTAGATTAGACATTCAGCGAACACTGTTCATCCAGTAGCTCTGAGCATCTTCAGTCTCTGTGATGATCGCTGATAGTTTAGTTGTTTACTTATGATCCCTGAAGACAAGTTTCACGTAAACAAAGGTTCTACGTTGAAGTCGAAGATCAAGCCCAAGAACCAGCGACAAGTCTACTAATGAACTGATGCGGATATCAGCGAAGCAAGACCTGTCCACTCAACGTGAAGTATCAAGTAGAAGACTTCAGCAATCGCTGAGCTTTACCATTCACAGACAAAGAACTGTTCAGCGAACGCTGATCATAAGGTCTACTCTACAAGTTACTTTTGTCTATCCCTTTGCACGTCTCCGTAGGAAATGTCAGAACGGACCTCCCTTCTGTCTAGAATCGTACAACAAACTCTGATTCTACATTGTGCACCATACGGCTACTAAGGTTGTCTACAAAGGTCAAAACAGGCAACCACTCAGCTGCTGCCACGTGTAAAGTAACACTGCTACGCATTAAATGCATGCAGTATATAAGAAGAACCCTACTTCGGAATTGAAGTGCTCGGCCATCTTCTTCTTTCTCTCTTAGTGTTAGAATATTATTCTTAATATTCTTATCTCCTCTCTATCTTATTTCTAGTGCAAGAAACTTAGTGTTCTTAACTTTTTTAGATTAGGTTTATCCTTAATCTTGTTCCGCAACAAGTTGTAAATTGTTTTAAGATTTATCAATAAACAATTTAGAAAGTAAAAATCGTGTGTTTGTATACAACCCCCCCCCCCCCCCCCTTCTACAAACTTGTATAACCCTTCGGGACCAACAAGTGGTATCAGAGCGGATTTGTTTAATCTCATAAACAAGATCTTATCTATACTAATCTCCTCTTCCTTGCTATTTCTTAAAATGGCTACCAACACAAACACTAACTATATTGACAACGGTTCTCTTGCAAAACCCCCTAGATTCTCCAGAGATAACTTTAATTTGTGGAAAAATAGGATGATTCTCTTCTTATAAGGTGTAGACCCTACTATGCCTTACTATCTTGAAAACGGCCCATATATTCCGGTTAGAATTGATCCTGAAGTTCCAGCCGTAGAGAATAGAGCTGTTATTCCAGAAAGGTGGTTCCCAAGGAAATTCATATATGGACTGATGAAGATAAGAAGAAAGTGGCTATCGACACTAAAGCCAGATCCATTCTTTCCATGGTTCTTCCTGACGAAGTCTACCATTCTGTCACGAACCTGAAAACCTCCAAAGCCATTTGGGACACAATCTGTGTTCAGTATGAAGGTACATCTGAAGTCCAGGACTCACGTAAGATCAACCTGGTAAGACAGTACGAAAGCTTCATTTGTGGTAAGAATTAATCTCTCTCTGAAGTACACCAACGTTTTAACTGCTTAATAATAGATCTAAAAACTGTTGGTAAGGAATATTCTAACTTTGAAGTACTGACAAAGTTCTTAGAATGTTTACCTGAAAGCTGGGACAGTTATTCAATGTGTCTCAAGCTATCAAAGGATCTAAAATCCATGACTCTTTCTACCTTATATGGCACGATGCTTAATCATGAGCAATCGAGTCATCTTAAGAAGAATCTTGTAAAAGATTCCAAAAGCACCCATGTTGCTTTAATCTCAGAGTCACCTACCACTCAGCGATCTACTATCACTATCACTGAGTTGGAGACTAACTCTGAATGCTCATCAGATCCTGACTCTTCAGATCTTGATGAATCTATGATTCTCCTTTCTATTAAATTCAGGAGATTCGCAAATAAGAAAAATTTCAGAAAAAACAACCCTCTTGCTATTACTGACAAGCCAATATCATCAACTCCTATTGATAAGGCTACTGCCACTTGCTATAACTGTGAAAAGATAGGACATTTTGCTAGCAAGTTCAGGTTAAAGAAAAGTCTCTAGATCCTCAGCTTTTCCCAAGAAAAACTTTACTCCCAGGACTAGAGATGAAAATTACAAAAAGCTGAAAGAAAGGTATTCAAAGTTGAAAACCTTTAAGAAGAAAGGCAAAGGCCTGATGGCTGACTATGATTGGGCTGCATCTGACGAAGAAGAATCATCTGACTCCGAAGATGATGATGAAGCCAATCTCTGTCTCATGGCCAAACTTGAAGATGAGGAAGAAAAGTCTGACATTCCCTCTACTTCAACCTCTGCTACTAAGGTATCACCTTCCTTCTTTACCAATAATTTAAATATTGAAGAAGCTGATAGTCTTCGAAAAATCGATCTGCTGACCAGAAGTTTATATGAAGCCATGAATGGCAAAACTGTTATTGAAAATCAAAACCTTGATCTCGCTGAACAGCTTAAAAACTGTCACCTTCAAATAGAAAAGCTTTCTAAAATTGAAGAATATTTTAAAGATCAAATTCATATAAATCGGCTAGTCAAGATCGAGCGCGAAGAAGCTATCGCTGCTTTAAAAGATGAAAAAACTACTGTTGATGGATGGTATAAATCCTCAACAACGATCACTGAGATAATTAAGTCTCAGATTCCCCTGAATGATAAACGTGGTCTTGGTTACAAAGATGAAACTCTAGAACCAACCACTGACCGTTCCATGCTTAAGTTTGGAATGTTCGTATCATCTATTCCTGACACTTTCTCTTCTCAGTGTTCCTCTTCAAAACCTCCCATCCCTGAGGAAATCTCTACCTTAACTTCTAAATGTAAATGAATTTCTTTTAACCAAAAACTCAAAATGGTACCTTTGTACCTAAGCTGAATGCTTCTAAAGCTTCAGTGACTTATCCCTCTACTTCTAAGAACAAGATCCCTGGATTTATTCATGTTGGTCCCGAAGGGCTATACAAGTTTGTAGAAGGGGGGGGGGGTTGAATACAAACACACAGATTTTACTTTTCTAAATTGTTTATTGATAAATCATTAACAATTTACAGCTTGTTGCAGAAACAAGATTAAGGATAAACCTAAATCTAAACAAGTTGGAACACTAAGTTTCTTGCACTAAGAAAGAGAATGAAATTACTAATAATAACCTATCTCAAAGATAAGAAGGATGAACTTGTCCAGAGTTAGCAAGTTACTTCAAAATGAAGTGAGTTCATCTTCTTATATACTGCATGCATTTAATGCATAGCAGTATACACTTTACACGTGGCAGCAGCTGATTGGTTGCATGTCATTGACCTTTGTTGACAACCTAAGTAGCCGCATGTCAGTGTTGTATCAGGGTGGTTGTACGAATTCAGACAATAAGGAGGTTCTTTTCTGACATATCGTACGGAGTCGTGCAAGGGTGGTTAAGACAAAAAATACTTCGTACGGAGGACTTCATGATCATCTTTTCGTTGATTCAGCGATCTATCATTCTTTATCAGCGAATGATAGAATTCAGCGATAGCCACAGTCCTGTACTTGATACTTCACGTTGAGTGGACAAATTTGAGTCTTCGCTGATCCGCATCAGTTCATTAGGAGACTTGTCGCTGGTTCTTGAGCTTGATCTTCGACTTCAGCGTAGAACTTATGTTAACGTGAAACTTGTCTTCAGGGATCATAAGTAAACAACTAACTTATCAGCGATCACCATAAGTACTGAACAGACTCAGGGTATTATGGTGAATAGTTTCGCTAAATGTTTAATCTAAAGAGCGAGAGTTCCTATCAGCGGTACTGGAAGATCTTAGTACTTATCAGCGATAGTGAAACTCT
This sequence comes from Saussurea involucrata, assembly GCA_033807775.1. Lineage (NCBI taxonomy): Eukaryota > Viridiplantae > Streptophyta > Magnoliopsida > Asterales > Asteraceae > Saussurea > Saussurea involucrata. The sequence goes on along the minus strand of CM066320.1, from coordinate 88,317,473 downwards.
AATACATATTGTTTACTTACAATTTTCACTAAGTATAGAAGAGAGGGTCATTATCAAATCACTGAGGGTTTGGATCAACAATCTCCCCCTATTTGATTATGACATAGCAACAGAGAAAATTGCTATATAATGAAAACATAAGGATAAAAAGAACTCATAAAATATTTGTCCCTATTACTATTTTCTGGGATCTTTTCTGTACCGATGGAGTAAAGTACGTTCGCTGAAATTTTTCTTTAAACTTTGTAAAGATTACAGAGGGAAGTGGAAAAATTACAAGTACAACGAATAAAATTACAAGTACAAAAGATGTAGACAGATAAGGATAGAAAGAATTACAAGGCGATCTTATCCGTCAAAAGGTTCTTCCTTAATGAGTTGTTCATCAAGGGTCATTGATGTGGGAATCATCCAGTCAGGGACATCTACTCCTTGATTTTTTTTCTTCAGAGCTTCTTCAAAAATCAAGGGCTTCAGGTGTCTAGCTTTGATGTCGCGTCTGACTTCACACCAGTATATGAGATCTCTGAGTTGTTCGATGGGAGCGATGTGGAGCTCAGAGATACGTTGAAAGTGATGGTTTCCATCGTAGTCTAGAAAGAATATACCATAAGGATCACTTACAACTGTGCCAGGAATGAAAGTTTCTCCAGGTGGTAGGGAGGTGTCAAGCGCTGAGAGATCAGCATCAGGGCCAAGAACTTCAGCACGAGAGAAACCAATACCTGTTTCATTCCGTATAGGAGGGCCTGAGTCTGAGACTTTCTTTTCCTTAGCAGATACTTTTCTTTGTTGAGGAAGAGGAGTAGAGGGAGGAATATCCACAGCAGAAGAAAGCAGGTCGATCTGTTTGTTTAAGATCTTCTCGACATGGCTTTTGAACTTTGAGCGCGATCCCAGAATGGATAATTTTGTTTCTAACCATTCAGAGAGACCAAACTTTTCTAAGGTAGCAACATAGAAAGTTTGCTTGGTTTTGTCTTCTCTGTAGACATCCACTTCAACAACAGGAACGTCGTGTAACAACCAGGTTTCTATATATACAAATAACATACACTTCATATCATAAAATCATCAAAAGATACATCGTATTTCACATTCGGTCCCATAGTCTTGATAAACATACAAGTAAAACCGTACAAACTTTTCGCGAATTACATTACATTATGACTAACAACAAGTCATAAGTACAAAAATGCATCTATAACTTCATATACGGAGTCTTCATAAAAACTATCCATCGATCGTCCTATTCACTTGTTCTTACTCGATCCGCCACCTGGAATACATATTTTTAAAACAGAAATGAGGGTTAGACCAAATGGTCTAGTGAGAAATCCCTGTCAAACTAGTAAACCTTTGTAACAAAACCATTTATATAAAAACTTTTCATATACTCCAAGCACTACACGTATACAAATACCATTCAAAACTCATACCTCTCATTCCACCTTATTCCTCCACAAATGGCCAAATTAATTGGTTGCGAACCAACTAATCTACTGTACAACAAGTACAATAAACACACCGGTCCTCTGTCCGGCCACGTATTATAGTACAATATAATACTCACGTAATTATAATTTCTCAATATTTCATAATTACCATCATAGTCATATTCATACCATTTATCAAATATTCAACATCCACACAAATGTATTCCAGTTTAAAAACAATTTGAAGTAAAACTCACATGTTAGCTTAATAAGATACTTCCAAGCCTTTCCAATGGATTCAGTCTTTCACTTCAAATTCTTAGTATCTGAAACAATCATGTACAAATATTGTTTTACCACTTTGAACACATAGAGCTTGCTAGGCCTAAGAGCTTTAGATAACTCTATCTAACTCTTATCCTCAATTGTCTTCCCCAACCCGAACTTAAGTCAAGTCCACATTACTTTCGGTCCTTATTCATTTCCTATCCATAAATTAACAAGACACAGGCTACTGAACACTTAAAAGCATCTAAACTCATCAATTTGACCAATCAGCCAAAGTATCCGGAAACCTCAGTTTATCCGGACAACACTACTTTTCCGGACAGCATAACTTTTCCGGACAGCACCATTAATCCGGTCAATCTAAACAATCTGGACGTCATCCGGACACCAAAGTAATCCGGATACCATTCGGTATCCAATTCTATCCGGAAAACATAGAAAAAGGAACTTACCCGGATAAAAGACTCGTCCGGACACCAACAAAGAACTACTCGGATACCATTAAAGAACTACCCGGACACCTTCAACAAAACCATCCGGACACATTCATGGTGTCCGGAAAACTCTGTCGGTTTGCCCTAATTCGACCCAGAAATCCGCTGAATCATTACCAGATGTAATTCTAACTATTCTACTCCGATAGAAACATTCAGTTATCAATTATACACATAATATGTAAAGAAAACATACCTCAAACACTTCCAATGGATCAAATTGAATCCCTTAGCCAAAGAAACCTTCTTTTCCCCTTTTTCTTCCTTTCTCCACAAAACACACACACATACCAAATCTGGATATTTTCTAATTGTGAAGATATCTGATTACTCAAGAGGTGATATGGACCATATTTGCATTCTTGGCTTAAATTATCCCATAATAACCCAAAGCACCCCTTAACTTAATAATTCATCTAAACTTACCCTAAATATTAACTTTAAGGTTAAATAATATTAACGGAACTAGAATTTCACTAACGAACTTTTTCGGGGTATTACATCATCTCCCCCTTAAAAGAATTCCGTCCCGGAATTCGGTTAGGCAAAAAGGTACGGGTACTTGGTTCTCATTTCTGATTCTGATTCCCATGTAGCATCCTGACCTCTATGATGTCGCCACTGTACTTTCACTTGTCTGATCTCTTTGTTCCTCAACGCTTTAACTTGTGGTCAACTATGGCTTCAGGTTCTTCCACATAATTCAGATTTTCATCAACTTGTATATCTGGTAGAGAAACTGCCTGATCCGGCGTAACCAAACATTTCCGAAAATTCGAAACATGAAACGCATTATGAATCCTGCTTAACTCTGGCAGAAGATCTAACCTGTAGGCCACTTCACCAATCCTTTCTGTGATTGCAAAAGGTCCAATGTACCTTGGACTCAATTTACCTTGTTTCCCAAATCTGATTACTCCTTTCCAAGGCGAGACCTTTAACATTACAAAATCTCCGACTTGGAATTCTAACGGCTTTCGGCGTCGGTCAGCGTAGCTTTTCTGCCTGTCTTGGGCTACTTTCAATCTTTCCCGAATCTGAGTAACCTTATCCGCGGTCAACTGGACTATATCTGGCCCTACTAGTTGTTTCTCTCCCACTTCGTTCCAACACAGAGGCGTTCGGCATTTTCTACCATACAGAACTTCAAACGGTGCCGCTTGTATGCTGGAATGGTAACTGTTGTTGTAGGCAAATTCTATCAACGGTAAATGCTTATCCCACGATCCCCCAAAGTCAACAATACAAGCACGGAGCATATCTTCTAATGTCTGAATCGTCCGTTCACTCTGACCGTCAGTTTGAGGATGATACGCTGTACTTAACTTTATCTGTGTTCCCATCTCTTTTTGAAAACTCCTCCAGAATCTTGAAGTAAAACGACTATCACGATCCGAGATAATCGAAATTGGAATCCCATGTCGAGTTACTATTTCATTGATGTACAACTTGGCTAATCGTTCCAATGAATCAGTTTCTTTTATTGGCAGGAAGTGAGCAGACTTTGTCAATCTGTCAACAATCACCCAAATAGCATCAAACCCTTTCGGAGTTCTTGGTAACTTTGTGATAAAATCTGTAGTAATTTGATCCCATTTCCACATTGGTATTTCTAATCGTTGCAGCTGACCAAACGGTTTCTGATGTTCAATCTTCACCTTCTTACAAGTAGTACAGCCTTCTACATATTGAGCAATGCTTCTTTTTATCCCAGGCCACCAATAATATTGTTTCAGATCCTTATACATCTTGTTCGTACCTGGATGAATAGAGAAACGAGATTGATGAGCTTCTTGTAATACCCGATCACGTAACCCCCCCCCCCCCCCCCCATACGAGGCACCCAAATTCTGCTTCCCAAACATAATAACCCACGATCATCTTTTTCTAGCAATGCTGACAATCCCACCAACCGTTCTGATTTCAAATGTTCTTCCTGATAGGCTTCTAATTGACACTTCAGTAGTTCGTCAAAGATGTTAGGCAAAAGTTCAGCCCTTAGTGAAATAGCTTTTATTGTTCCGCTTCTTTCTTGACGACTCAGAGCATCAGCTACCACATTCGCCTTTCCGGGATGATAAAGAATTTCACAGTCATAATCATTCACCAGTTCTAGCCATCTTCTTTGCCTCATATTTAGTTCTTTCTGATCAAAAAGATGTTGGAAACTCTTATGATCGGTAAAAATTTGACATTTAGAACCGTAAAGATAATGTCTCCAAATCTTCAACGCGAACACCACTGCTGCTAGTTCCATGTCATGTGTAGGGTACTGTCGTTCATGATCTTTCAATTGCCAAGAAGCATAAGCAATAACCTTTCCACGCTGCATAAGTACACATCCCAACCCTAGTTTAGAAGCATCACTGTAGACAACAAAATCTTCGGAACCTTCTGGCAATGCTAAAATCGGCGCGCTGCAAAGTTTCTCTTTCAATATTCTGAACGCTTCATCCTGCTCTGCTTTCCATTCAAACTTTAGATTTTTTCGAGTCAGCTTAGTCAAAGGCGTTGCAATATGAGAGAAGTCTTTTATAAACTTTCGGTAATACCCGACTAAGCCCAGAAAACTCCGTACTTCCGTTGCTGTCTTCGGCGGTTCCCACTTTTCAATTGCTTCCACTTTCGTTGGATCAACTTGTATACCTTTCTCGGAAACTACATGCCCCAGAAACTGAACTTCCCGTAGCCGGAATTCACACTTAGAGAATTTAGCATACAACTTTTCTTTCTTCAGTAACTCCAAAGTCAAATGAAGATGTTGTGCATGATCCTCCTTGGATCGAGAATAGATAAGTATATCATCGATAAATACGATTACAAATTTATCGAGATACGGCTTACATACCCGATTCATTAAATCCATAATAGTAGCTGGAGCGTTCGTCAGTCCAAACGGCATCACTAAGAATTCATAATGACCATACCTCGTGCGAAAAGCAGTTTTCAGAACATCTTCTTCTTTTACCTTCAGTTGATGGTAACCAGACCTTAGATCAATCTTGGAGAAATAACAAGCTCCAACTAACTGATCGAAGAGATCATCAATTCTTGGAAGAGGGTATTTGTTCTTGATCGTTCGCTTATTCAGTTCCCGATAGTCAATACACATTCTCATTGAACCGTCCTTCTTTTTCACAAATAATACTGGTGCACCCCACGGCAAAGAGCTGGGTCTGATGAATCCCTTATCGGATAGGTCTTGTAGCTGTGCCATCATTTCTTTCATCTCTGGAGATGCTAGTCGGTATGGTGCACGAGCAATAGGAGTGGCTCCAGGAACTAAGTCGATACCAAATTCTACTTGCCTAACAGGAGGAAGACTATTCAAGTCTTCAGAGAAAACTTCTGGAAATTCATTAACAATAGGAATATCTTCCAACTTAATCTTTTCAGGCCTACTATCTATCACATAGGCTAAGTAGCTCTGGCAACCCTTATTCACACACTTACGGGCTTTTATCATAGATATAAGGCTAGACTGATGATTCTTACGATCACCATAAATCACTACTGACCTCTTATCAGGTAAAACGACATTGATTATTTTCTTATCACAAACTATGTTAGCCTGATTCTCAGCTAACCAATCCATCCCTACTACCACATCAAACCTGATCAAGGCTATAGGAAATAGTTGTATCGGTACTCCACACCCCTCTATATTTATCACACAGCAATCGAAAACTTCTTTAACTGACACTTGGTTATCATTTGCAGTGTCTACCAGTAAGGCATGTTCTAACATTTTAGGCTCTAAATGCATGTGAGCAGCAAACGAAGGAGACACAAAAGATCGGTTTGCACCGGAGTCAAACAACACTTTAGCACATGTAGAGTTTATGAAAAATGTACCTGTAACCACATCCGGAGTTTCCTCCGCCTCTTTAGCTGTCATTTGAAATGTACGACCCCTTGTTCTCGGTGGTTCTATTCTTGGAACTACTGGTCTAGCAATTGCTGGTTTCCCTGATGTTCCACCCTGTTGTATTCTTCTTTGCGGACAATCCGACAGCATATGATTCGGAGAATTACATGAATAACAAAACCGTGTCACGCGACAATCTTTAACGACATGCCCGGTTTTTCCACACTTAAAACAAACTCGAGATTCCACTTGACAATTTCCCTGATGAATGCGATTACATTTCGGACCAGGTCTTTCCGCTGGTCGAAACGGTGGACGGTTATCGAACCTCTGAAATCTGGACTTACGTGGATCATGTGGTGGCCCTTCCCATTTCCTTTTCCCTATACCTTTATCACCGACATCCCTTCTATTGTCTCGTTCTACATTTTCAGCAGCATCCACTGCGGCTGTAAAGGTATCTGGCCTTGTTGGAGTCACTAATCTTCTGACTTCTGAATTTAACCCATAGATAAATCTTTCCATCTTCAGTTTCTCCGTAGCAACGTAATATCCCGCAAAACGAGATTTTTCCAAGAAACGAGCAGTATAGTCTCTAACTGACAAATTCCCTTGTTGTAGGTTCATAAATTCTTCCTCCAATTGTCTGACGGCTGCTTGTGGACAGAAGTGTTTTGTGAAAGCTAAAACAAATTCTTCCCAAGAAAAAGTAGAATATATGTCCGATCCTTCTGATTCAATATGAGCCTCCCACCAATATAAAGCATCGCCCTTTAACATTGCAGTTCCATAAAGTACTCTATCCTCTTCAGCACATTTACACGTCTTAAAGATATCTTCTATTTCTTTCAGCCATCTCATCGCCTTTACTGGATCCCGATCACCTGAGTACGTAGGGGGCTTGCAACTAAGAAACATTTTGTAATCACACTTTTTAAGTACTGGTACGACAGTAGGAGTAATAGGCATTTCTTCTTCATGTGTAGGATCTGGTCTTTCTGTTTCCGTATTATGAGTCTGGTTAAACATAGCCTGGATATTTGCCTATAATCTTCCCATTTTTGCTGCTAAATCATCTCTAGTAACAAACTCTGTACCATGTGGCTGGACTCTGCCTCCGGCTCGACCTCCAGTTCTACCCCCGGTTCTACCCCCGACTCTGCCCCCAGTTCTGCCTCCCCTGTCCCCTGTTACTATCGACGGATTAGTACTATTCGGGTTTCCTCCTCCTCGGTTCTTTCGTCTTGTACCACTTGCCATTCTGTAGATTCAGACAAAGTTAATATACACATAAGCACATACCCCATATAACAAGGTATTCTAGTTCAACATGTACCTGTAAGATCACAATTACACTGGCCAGGTGTAATATGAAATTACCTTACATGATGTTCCTTCTACCTTTTATACTTAGCATCCCCAGGTTCTAAAATAATAGGGACATCCTACTTCTCATGCAGTTTAAGTCTAGGTACAGATACTAATACCTAAATCCCTTAAACTAGGGCTCTGATACCATCTGTAACAACCAGGTTTCTATATATACAAATAACATACACTTCATATCATAAAATCATCAAAAGATACATCGTATTTCACATTCGGTCCCATAGTCTTGATAAACATACAAGTAAAACCGTACAAACTTTTCGCGAATTACATTACATTATGACTAACAACAAGTCATAAGTACAAAAATGCATCTATAACTTCATATACAGAGTCTTCACAAAAACTATCCATCGATCGTCCTATTCACTTGTTCTTACTCGATCCGCCACCTGGAATACATATTTTTAAAACAGAAATGAGGGTTAGACCAAATGGTCTAGTGAGAAATCCCTGTCAATTTAGTAAACCTTTGTAACAAAACCATTAATATAAAACTTTTCATATACATCCAAGCACTACACGTATACAAATACCATTCAAAACTCATACCTCTCATTCCACCTTATTCCTCCACAAATGGCCAAATTAATTGGTTGCGAACCAACTAATCTACTATACAACAAGTACAATAAACACACCGGTCCTCTGTCCGGCCACGTATTATAGTACAATATAATACTCACGTAATTATAATATCTCAATATTTCATAATTACCATCATAGTCATATTCATACCATTTATCAAATATTCAACATCCACACAAATGTATTCCAGTTTAAAAACAATTTGAAGTAAAACTCACCTATTAGCTTAATAAGATACTTCCAAACCTTTCCAATGGATTCAGTCTTTCACTTCAAATTCTTAGTATCTGAAACAATCATGTACAAATATTGTTTTACCACTTTGAACACATAGAGCTTGCTAGGACTAAGAGCTTTAGATAACTCTATCTAACTCTTATCCTCAATTGTCTTCCCCAACCCGAACTTAAGTCAAGTCCACATTACTTTCGGCCCTTATTCATTTCATATCCATAAATTAACAAGACACAGGCTATTGGACACTTAAAAGCATCTACACTCAACAATTTTACCAATCAGCCAAAGTATCCGGAAACCTCGGTTTATCCGGACAACACTACTTTTCCGGACAGCATAACTTTTCCGGACAGCACCATTAATCCGGTCAATCTAAACAATCTGGACGTCATCCGGACACCAAAGTAATCCGGATACCATCCGGTATCCAATTCTATCCGGAAAACATAGAAAAAGGAACTTACCCGGATAAAAGACTCGTCCGGACACCAACAAAGAACTACCTGGATACCATTAAAGAACTACCCGGACACCTTCAACAAAACCATCCGGACACATTCATGGTGTCTGGAAAACTCTGTCGGTTTGCCCTAATTCGACCCAGAAATCCGCTGATTCATTACCAGATGTAATTCTAACTATTCTACTCCGATAGAAACATTCAGTTATCAATTATACACATAATATGTAAAGAAAACATACCTCAAACACTTCCAATGGATCAAATTGAATCCCTTAGCCAAAGTAACCTTCTTTTCCCCTTTTTCTTCCTTTCTCCACAAAACACACACACATACCAAATCTGGATATTTTCTAATTGTGAAGATATCTGATTACTCAAGAGGTGATATGGACCATATTTGCATTCTTGGCTTAAATTATCCCATAATAACCCAAAGCACCCCTTAACTTAATAATTCATCTAAACTTACCCTAAATATTAACTTTAAGGTTAAATAATATTAACGGAACTAGAATTTCACTAACGAACTTTTTCAGGGTATTACACGTCGGCGTACAGTCTTCCTATGATGTTTACTTTGATGATTTTGGATGGTCTAGATCGATAGGTCAGCATTTGTTTAGCCCATTCCAAAGTCGTATCAGGGACCTTAGTCTTTTCTCTAACGATCTCTTGAGCATCATCCCATAGCTGACGTTGAACATCAACGGGAACTCTTTTCAGCTTGGGGTCTTTTATTGATCGTTGAGTAAGATGGATGGCGTATTCTCTGTGTTTTTCTTCAGCTTCCCTTCTTTCAGCGATTAGGCGTTCAGCTCTGAGGTGTTCCTTGTATTCCTTTTGGGAAATTCTGAACTTTGGAGGAACGGTAGGAAGTTGATCACGCTTTAGATTGATTCGCTGATCTTCGAGTCTCTTTATCATTGCATCTCTCTTTTCTTGATCCTCTTCACTTAGCTTTTTAGGAGCCAAGGAAGGTCTATTTTTGTGAGAGAGCATCTGTTCTTCAGGTTCATCAGTCTCAGAGATTAAATCTAAGACTGGGATTATTTCTTCAACGTTGGGAGCTGGGATTATTTCTTCAGCGTTGGGAGCTGGGATTATTGTTGAAGTCGCAGCTGTAGGAACTTTAGCGATATCCTCAAACAGGGGAGAGGACTAGCTGAAACGCAGCGATTTTACAAGTAAGAACATGGGTAGAACAAAGATAGAGAAAGAATGGGATAGTGTATAGAGGTTTGTGGAAGTAGAGCTGATAAAGTGTATAGAGGAGGGATGTGGAGTAAGGAGTTAGTATACCTGACAAACCGGCTTTTTAAGCAAGATCGTCATATTTTCATCTTCAGCGACACCTTTTCCTTTGCCTTTGTCAGCTTCAGATGCTGATGGCTTTGTCTTTGTCCGCTCCCCTGAAGGTTCATTTATCTTGATCCCTTTAAGAGCTATGGTCCTCTGAGCAGGCTTGACGATAAAAGAGTCATCATCATCATCTTCATCATCAACATTCTTTGGAGAAGAAGATGATTCATCATCAGACAAGTCGATGGCTTCTTCATCTTCAGCTTCCGTCTCAGATTCTTCAGCTTCTTCTTCAAGTTGCTCCCCCTCAGATACAGAGGGGAGCTTCTCGGTTCCCTCAGGGTCTTCATCTCCCTGAGATCCAGCGACTGTTTCTTCGATTGTCTTCTCACCTTCTTCAGTAAAGGTGAGGTCTCCAGTCTTCTCTCCCCTGATAGATTCATCATGGGAAAGGTCTTCAGCGCTCTTGGAAAGGTCTTCAGCGCTCTTCTCCCCCTCTTTATCATGATGAGTTGGGGAGGAATGTGACGACTCAGCAGCTGTGGTTTTATCCCTGTCTTCTTGGCCAGGGACCCCCACATAAGTCTCAATCGTTGATAATATGGTTTGAAGAGCAGAAATACCAGGATTGATTTTGACGAGTTCAGCACGATCTGCCGGAGTAAAATGCTCAGGTGCAGGAGCAGGGGCAAGTGCAGGGGCGGTTGTGTTGGTCAGGATCTGCTGCAACAAAGTCTGAATTGAAGTGATGTCATTCTTCATCGTAGTGACATCGGTCTTCACAGAACTCATATCAGTTTTTACTGAACTGACATCAGCCTTTACAGGAGACATATCACCTTCGAGTGTGCTAACCGATGTCTTCAGCGTTGTGACTTCGCTGGACATGGTGTCAACTGATTTCTTTATGTTGAGGTAGTCTATGTAGATGTCATAGAGAACTTTGGCAAAGTCGGTGAGTGATTTGTCAAGCTTCTCCAAATCGGCTTTGGAGGCATTCTTTTCGACGACAGTTGTCAGCTTTGTAAGATTCTCTCCAGCGTTTGTTACAGCTGAAGAGTTGCCGGAAAGAGTAGATGTGAGACCTGTCAGCGATGTCTCTATTGTCTTCAGAGAGGCGTTGATGTCTCTCAAATTAGGACCTGTAACATATAAAAACTTGTTAACAGAGGAAAGCTCAGAAGTTTGGAGTTTAGTAACAGTGTATAGGGATTGGTGAGTACCTGCAGGAGGATTGGTGAATTCATCAAAATTACGAGTTCCTGAGAAAAGTTCCATATCGTCAGCGAGAGTACGTGGACGTATAGTCAGCTCTGCAGGTCCTATGCTCATCACTCCTTGAAGAGTATTTTCTTTAGCTTTTGGAGGAATGATAGGTGCTTCAGTGATAACTGGAGTGGTGTCCAAATGAGTAGAGGGAGAAGCGAAGGGTAAGAATGGAGGTTGGGTATTGAGTTCAACGTTGGAATCGCTGAGAATCACTTCATCAGTCTTTTGAGAGACTGAGGGAGGTTGGGTAGTTTCCAAGTTAGTAACCTCAGCGTTTGGAGACGCTAAAGTCGGGATAGAGTGGGTGGCTTGTTCAGTTGTGGCAGAGCGTACCACTGAACTTTCCTTCAGCCCAACAAGAGGAGCTGAGGAGTCTTTAGCAATAGATTGTTGGGGTTGCTCCTTGGTTTTCTTAGTTCTTTTGGAACCAAGTTGGGTGTCAGAATGTTTCCTTTTTAGAGAAGGAATGGAGGTTGCAGCTGGGATATATCGGCGGTGGGTTTGTCCTCTGAAGGAGCTGCAGAAGTAGAAGAAGTAGGAGGATTGAGAAGAGTCAAGAGTGTAGAAAGACGTACCTCATTCGCCACTGGTTTAAAGTCCAGTATCTTAGGGCCAACCTGAGAAAGTTTCAGGTCACCCTCTTGAGGATAGCTGTCCTTCAGGCCTTTTTGGAATACGGCGCTGATGAACCGAGGATATGGAACCCACGGAGATCTGTCAGCGACGGTGTCCACTCTGAGTACCAGGTCATCATAGATAATCGATGCCCAGTCTATATGTAGACCTTTCAGCAATGCATATCCCATTGCTTGCTGAGGCTTAGCGGCTTGGTCAGAGGAGCCGCTCTTGGCAGTCATGCAGCTGATCAAATGGGCGAAGATGAAATTTGAAAGTTTCATAATCGTCACTTATAATCAAGATTCAATATAGAATGAACATTCAAGATCGTATTCACAGCAACTGGTCATATGATTTATTAACAATCTGTGAATTGCAAGATATTACAATGAGTTTCTCTCTCAAAAGATATGCGTGAAAAGTTATGTGAAAGATTAGCCAAAGATTTTTTTAGCATACAGTTGCTAACTCCTATATATACTGTTTAAGGAAAGACTAAAGCTACAGTACATAAAAGAAACAGACTAATAGAACAATTACACGTGTCCTAATTAGTAACTGAATATAACAGAGAATATCCCAAGATATGAATTCTGAACATACTTCTGAATAAGCGCTTCAGAACATTTGTCTTCATAGTCAGAAGTTCTGAGTCTCCTACTTAGAACTCTGAACCTTCTAGTCAGAATCCAACACTTAGAATCTTTTTGACATTTCTCACTCAGAACTTCTGAGTCTTCTACTCAGAACTTCTGAGTCTTCTTTAGTCTTCTTACTCAGAACTCAACACTTGTGTTTTTGACAAAACTCTAGACCTAACAATCTCCCCCTTTATGTCAAACACACTTGTACTTTTCATCATCAAATTCTTAGGGCAGGAACAATCTTCAGAAGGAGCTCTTCTGAATGCTTTGACAACTTTTGCTCAGAATTCTGAATAATCTGAGTTAACAACTTATGGTCAGTCTTTAATCAACAGCAGCAACGATTTCCAAATTGATTTCTGTTATATATTTGCTTTTTCTTTGCTCCCCCTTGAAATGATGAATCTTATCTTCATGTGATCAAGTCAAATTTCTGTCTTTTTATGACTTTCTGACTTTCTTCTCCCTTTTTTTTTAATCAATCAATCATATTTTATGAAATCTTTAGCTTTTCTCCCCCTAAAGTTTTGGAAAGCAAAATCATCTTCATAATCTTTAGTTTTTCTCCCCCTAAAGTTTTGGAAAGCAAAATCATCTTCAAAATCTTTAGCTTTTCTCCCCCTTGATTTTCAAAACTTTAGCGATGAAGTCTATGCTTTTTCTCCTCCTTAATGAATAACCTTGCTCCCCCTCAAAATAAGAATTATGGAGAAATTAGTTTTCTCCCCTGAAAGTATGCATATATTTCATTAAAATTATTCATTTCAAATATAGTGCTTTAATGAAAACATTTATACAAGAAAAATAAGATTCACTGAACTACACTTGATAACTACTAACATTTGATCATTTGAAAATTTTACAAAAGAAATCCAACTTAATTGCATATGTTTGGATTTTTCAATCAAATGAAATCCAACTTATCAGATTTTACAAAAGAAATCCAACTTATCAGATTTTTCAATCAAATGAAATCAAATGCATGTGTTTGGATTCAAATACAAGTCATCATTGCATATCAAGTTAAAAATGTTCAGTTTCAATCCCTTTATTAAATCTATTTGGTGTGCTTAGCATGCGAAATATGATTAGCTTCAAGAATATGCAATTCTAAACATATAAGAATACTTTGCTCTACTCACACTATTTGTCCAAAATCAGGATTTTCACAAATTTACAGGTTTATTGCGACTTTGTATTTTCCCAAAGTTTCAAGAGATGTGTGCTCATTGGCATCTTTTAATTTTGTGTTCATTGGCATCTTTTAATTTTGTGCATATTGGCATCTTTTAATCAAAAAATTTAGTAAGAATAAGATACATCGTTAAACATGGCTTTCTATCTGGTTCTATAGCGGGATTTGGGTCAGCATATCCCAGACCAGTTGGTCTTAGGTGCTAGGTGACAAGCACCCCATGGAACTTAATTTCCCAAACCTGAAAGGCCACATCGATATATCTTAAACCCATTTGTACCAGTAGAACATGGCTTTCTATCTGGTTCTATTGCAGGATTTGGGTCAGCCGATCCCAGATCAGTTGATCTTAGGGACTAGGTGACAAGCACCCCTTAGGACTTACTCTCCCAAACCAGAAAGGCCACAGGTACAAACTTTCAAACTAAATGATTTTATATATATTTATATTTCATCTCAATCACTTGGTACTAAAACGTAGTACTTCCCCCATATTTTCGTTTCCATCCATCATTCTGACATTTAGGCTTTTTGAGCATTATATTCTATATAAGTATAGATTTCATAACATTGAGCATTCGGCATAATTTCATTCATGTTTTGCTTACCTTTCGATTTAATTCAGAAGTGAAAGTTGAAACAAATATAGCTCAGATAATACAAAATACTTGTAAAATCACTCTTTGACACACATTTATTCATTGAATGAAAATTAAAAAAAATTCATATCATTGAATTAAATTTGTTAAGATTCAAACATTCAAAGCAATAGAAATAAATGTAATGCAATGTTACCTTTCACCACTTATTCCTTGAAACATAAAAATATGACAGTTAAGGATATCACCTGAGAAATATGAGTTCTAAACTTATTTGTTTAGAAGTCTTAGTATCTGAAGTACGGGTCCTGAACTGAATTATTCAGAAGCCATAGTCATTTAAGTACGGGTTTTGAACTGATATGTTCAAAAACCTTAAAACGTTGACGCACGGGTTTTGAACTTTATCTTGAAACAATCAGATCAAATTTTGAGTCAATACTTCCTCTGAAATCAAGATAATCCTGCAAAATCAAGAGATTTTGGTAATCATCTACGATGATTCCTCATTAGTTATCAAAAAAAATTATGAGTAGTAGAGTCAGAATTCTGATTAGAAGAGTCAGAATTCTGAGTAACTTGCTCAAAATTCTAAGTATCAGAGTCAGAATTCTGATTAGTTGAGTCAGAATTCTGAGTAGTAGAGTCAGAACTTCTGAGTAACAGAGTCAGAATTCTGATAAAACTATCCAGAGAAAATGCCTTAGAAAAATGTTTGGATTTTGTTATTTTTGAACATTCTGAACTTCAAATCACCATAACTTGCTCAAAAATCAGAATTTTTCAACCAAAATTTGCAGGGTTGCTTAAAATGTGATTCTGAACACATTCTCTGGAAATGTTTTCTACTAAAAACACCCACAACTATGAGTTCGATTACACCACAGTAAACTGAAGTTTTTAAAAAAAAATGCTTCAAAATCAACAAATTGATCTGTATGAATCAGAAATCCATAATCACATTCATACCGAGTTTTGGACTGAAGTATCCAAAAGTCAAAATTCTCAATTTAAGCACAGCATCGGTTTTAAGTCATGTGTCAGTATTATCATTCAGCTCTACACATGAATAACCTGCAAAACAGATTAAGTTGTCTTTGGTACCCATATGAACTTGGGTCCAGGTTTGTTAGGTGCAGTGGCATATGCAGATATTCTATAAGAACCATACCAGTGCTGAATAAAATTCTTGTTCACAAAATCATTAGTCCCACAATATGAACAACAAAGTTTCTTTTGTGCAATTCTGACTAATTGATTTACAGAATAAATCACATCAGGTTTAACAAAAGATTTTCTTTGAAATGTATTGTTCTTCTTGACATTTGAATTAGGAACCTTTGATTTTGGCACTTCTTTCTTGGAAGTTGTTCCTTTAACTCTCCATTCCATTTTTATCTTTTTAAAAGAACAATTATAAGATTTATCAATAGCAGAATCATAAAACAGATTAGAAGAACGAATCTGATCTTTTGAACTATGATTTGATTTGTCAACAACTTTCGTTTCAAATTCCCTAAACTTTTTAACATACAAATCAAACCTTGACTGCAAATCAGATTTGGACTTCCTCTCTATCATGATTTTAGTTGATAAATCAGATAATTTCTTAATAAGCCTCCTTATCTCCAAATGAAAAACTTTCTTTTCCTTCTCAAACTCATCTTTTAAGCATTTTTCTTTAAAGCCATTTACCTTCTTTTTTTCAGTCTCTTTCCTTCCATCTTCTAACTCTTTCTCCAACTCATTTATTTTTACAGAAAACTCATTTAACATTCCTGTTTTCTTTTTCTCAAAACCATTCTTTTCTTTTTGAAAAACATTTTTCTTGCATTCAAACTCTTTTCTTTCTTTTGCAAGAATTTTCTCCAAATCAGAAATTTTCAAAGATAATTCAACAGACTTTGTTTCAAAACCTTTCCTCTCAGTTTGAAAGTCTCTTCTCTCTTTCTCAAATTTCACTCTTTCAAGTATAAGAACTTGTTCAAAATCATAGATCTGTTTCAAGAGTTGACAATTTTTCATTTCACATGATTTGATTCTATTTTCAGACTCTGTCAACATCTTTCTTCTAAAATTGCCTTTTTCTTTCAAATCAACATTCTCTTTTTCTAACAACTTTATGTTTTCTTGAACCTTTTCAAAATCCTTTAGAAAATCAGATTTCTCTTTTTGCAAAATCTTTATAACTTTTGTATTTTCATCTTGTTTTGCTTGAAGATTAGCAATCTTGCTTAAATGAGCAATCTCAGTTTTTGTTTCAGAAATTGTTTCTTTTGCTTTTACAGGACTTAATTTTTTTAAATTGTCTGAACTGGTTATAGAACTTGCAGGTCTCACAAAAACTTCAACAATCTCAGGCATGATGAAATGAAAAATTCAAATATCAACTATGAATTTTGATCAAAACTGAGAATCAACACAGATCTAGAATATGCAAGAACTAATCAAATCTGTCACATGCATTTTATCAAACAGTTAGAGTACATGAATTAATGAAATCTTCTTTTCAACAAAAAATTTGAATACTAATCAACATGCAGCATATATAATCACCTTGATCAAGAAACCAATCAAGAATTTCGAAAACATACCTGTGATCTCTGTTTAATTTCGAGAATTAATCAGCATAGAGAGAAAATATTTGGATGACTTGATTGTAAGATATCGATTCAACAGAAAGACAAATTCAAATTTCTTGAATCAATGATAGAAACGAATTCAAGAATTGTTAGGAATTCAAGAATTGTTAGCAGCAGCGGAATCAATTGTCGAATTGATCAAGAAACTTCAAGAACGCGATCAAACACACTCTTGGACGAATTTGTTTGTTGATTGGCTCTGATACCAATTGAAAGTTTCATAATCGTCACTTATAATCAAGATTCAATATAGAATGAACATTCAAGATCGTATTCACAGCAACTGGTCATATGATTTATTAACAATCTGTGAATTGCAAGATATTACAATGAGTTTCTCTCTCAAAAGATATGCGTGAAAAGTTATGTGAAAGATTAGCCAAAGATTTTTTTAGCATACAGTTGCTAACTCCTATATATACTGTTTAAGGAAAGACTAAAGCTACAGTACATAAAAGAAACAGACTAATAGAACAATTACACGTGTCCTAATTAGTAACTGAATATAACAGAGAATATCCCAAGATATGAATTCTGAACATACTTCTGAATAAGCGCTTCAGAACATTTGTCTTCATAGTCAGAAGTTCTGAGTCTCCTACTTAGAACTCTGAACCTTCTAGTCAGAATCCAACACTTAGAATCTTTTTGACATTTCTCACTCAGAACTTCTGAGTCTTCTACTCAGAACTTCTGAGTCTTCTTTAGTCTTCTTACTCAGAACTCAACACTTGTGTTTTTGACAAAACTCTAGACCTAACAAAATTCATCTCGCTGGCATTTTCGATTTCTTGATAATGGTCAGCTTCTTCTCGGGCTTCATGTCCCTTCCAGTTTCCCATACATAGCCCATTGCATCGAAGAATGCAATGATGGCTTCCCTGTCTGAGTTTTTCTTGGGGTCAGGGAGGGGAACGAAGGGTTTTTCTTTGGTTGCGATGGGAAGGCTGAGGGCTTTGCGAATGATGGCAGGGGTGATCTTCATGGTGCCATATTCAGTATCGCAGAGGATGCAGTCAATTGTTTTGGATGGGTCTTTGGCTGATGGTAGCTGAGAGTGTCTGGCAGAGTACCAGAATTGGGATAGCAAGAGCTGATGTGCTGGAGGTGTTATGGTCAGGGCTGTGGAGATGCAGCAATTCTTCAGGAAGTTCACAGCATCATCTAGATGTGTGACTTACTTTTGAGGAGGAAACTCGAGAAGCGCATAGAGGTTATTTACCTTAGTCCAATCCAGTTTGTCAAGAGAGAACTTGACCTGAGGAGCCTTGAGGATATCCACTTCCTCAGCAGTATCATCAGCAGCAGTGTTTTCAGCGATGGTGTTCTTGGGAATGTCAGAAGATGCCATTTTCTGTATTATCAGTTCAACCAAAGATTAACAAATAAGAATAATCTTAATGTGGAAAGGGTTTTCCAATAAGATGGTTCGAATTTTGTCCATTTCATTCAGACAAAATATCTTAATGAAGATTAGGATTTTTCTTGTTTTTGAAAAACGAAATGCAAACCCAATAAAAAAATCTTGTTTTCCAGTTTCCTTTGAAGATTGGGATTCTGGAAAGACGAATGAAGAACAAGTTTAAGATTTTTGCATTTAAACTTGAAGAACAACCATGAAATGGTTGTGTTCATAAAACCATGAAAGAAAATGATTTCATTTTTAAGAAGTTCTTTTGTTTGATCTTGTTAAAACAAAGAGAAGATCAGAAACAAGTTATTTGCATTTGGTAAATAATAAGAACATATTAACCTTTGATGTTTGAAGAAGATGAACAGTTGTTCTTGAGAAATTCGAGAGCAAAATGCAACAGTGAATTCTTTCTTTGCTTGGAGAAGAAGTTCGCGTAAAAGAAAAATATAAACCCAGAATGAGTTTATATAGAGATTAGAGAGAGAGAGAGAAAATCTTGAGTGGGAAAAGATTTTCATCATGACACGGACACGTGTTTGCATTTGATTGGCGAGTAAACGAAACGTGCAAACGTGTGTCAGAAAGAAGAACGTGCCGGGGCTTATCCGTTGCAATGACGTCACAACTGTCCTTTCATATTCTTGGATGTCTCTGAGGTTTTGAAAACTCAAGGACACTTTTGAAAACATGAAGCACTGAATAGAAATATCAGTGTTGGTTTTAGAAATTTCAAAGTATCGCTGATAAGGAATAGATATTCAGTGATGTAATATTTTTTGAAATCTTGCATTGACATGCGATTTGTCAGATAGAGAAAAACATACCTTGATATCAGCGAATCAAGTTTATTCAGATAGAATATGATAGAATGGGTTATACAAGTTGATTTTATCCTATCGCTGATCAAATGTGAATCGCTGAAGATTTTATTCTTCAAAGTTCAGCATTCCAAGCTCGCTGATGAGAAAGTTGAACCTTGTCTCATCAAGAGGTTTCGTAAATAGATCAGCTAACTGATAATCAGTTGGGATAAAGTGAAGTTCTATATCACCATTCATCACATGATCTCTGATAAAGTGATACCTTATTTTGATGTGTTTTGTCTTTGAGTGTAGCACTGGATTATTGGCTATAGCGATGGCACTTGTGCTGTCGCAATATATTGGAATATTTGAAAGTTGAAGGTCATAGTCCAGTAGTTGATTTCTCATCCACAGGACCTGAGAACAACAGCTTCCAGCGGCTACATACTCAGCTTCAGCTGTGGAGGTGGACACTGAGTTTTGCTTTTTACTTGTCCAACTTACCAGCTTTCCACCCAGGAGCTGACATCCTCCTGTGGTGTTTTTCCTATCCATTCTGCAACCTGCAAAATATCTATCTGAATAGGCGATTAAATCGAATCCTGAGTCTTTGGGATACCAAAGACCTAGATTTGTTGTACCCTTAAGATATCGAAAAATTCGCTTTACAGCTTTCATATGAGATATCTTAGGTTCAGCTTGATATCGTGCACACAAACATGTTGCATACATAATATCGGGTCGGCTAGCTGTAAGATACAACAGTGAGCCGATCATCCCACGGTATAGCGTGATATTAACAGGAACACCCTTAGTGTCCTTATCAAGTGTCAGCGGTGGTGCCATAGGGGTTTTCATAGCTGAACTTTCAGTTAAGTTGAATTTCTTCAGCATATCTTTAACATACTTTCCCTGATTAATGAAAGTTCCTTTTTCATTTTGCTTTATCTGAAGACCAAGGAAATATGTTAGTTCACCCATCATGCTCATCTTATACTCATCTTTCATTCTATCAGCGAAACGAGTACAAAGATCAGGGTTGGTAGAGCCAAATATAATGTCATCAACATATATCTGAACAAGAATGATATGACCTTTTACTTTCCTGAAAAAAAGAGTTTTGTCGATTTTACCTCGCTCAAATTGTTCAATATGGAGATAAGTAGAAAGAGTGTCATACCATGCACGTGGAGCTTGCTTTAAGCCATAAAGTGCCTTATCCAGTTTATAAACATAACCTGGACGCTTAGGATCTGAGAATCCTGGAGGTTGTTCCACATAGACTTCTTCATTCAGCTTTCCATTTAGAAATGCTGACTTAACATCCATCTGATATACTTTGAAGTCTTTGTGTACAGCGTATCCTAAGAATAGACGAATAGATTCTAGTCTTGCTACTGGAGCAAATGTTTCGTCATAATCTATGCCTTCCTCTTGTCTGTATCCCTGAGCAACAAGACGAGCCTTATTGCGGGTAACATATCCATGTTCGTCCAACTTGTTTCGATAGACCCATTTAGTGCCTATCACTGTTTTGTCAGTTGGTCTTCGAACAAATTTCCAAACTTTGTTTCTTTCGAATTCAGTCAGCTCTTCTTGCATAGCGCTGAGCCAGTTTGGATCTTTGAGGGCATCATCAACTTTCTTTGGTTCAGTTAGAGAAATAAAATTAACAAATAAACAAATATTACCTGCACTTCGTCGAGTCTGAATACCAGCGTTTGGATCACCAAGAATTTGATCAATTGGGTGATTTACAGTCCACCGCTGAGCCGGAGCGTGAGACGCTAACTCAACCTGAACTGGAGGAGCTGAAGATGAGGCTTCAACGACGTCTGGAGTATCAGCCAAGAGAGGAATGGATGCAGTTGTCATTATATTCACTGATTGCTGAGAAGTAGATGGAATGTCTGAGACATTGGGTTCAGAAGCAGGTATAGTGTTTATAGGAACAGCTGAGACCTATGAAGTTTCAGCTTCACTATTCTGCATGTTTGGAATGATAGTCGGACCATCATCTTCAACGGTATGAGCACGAGGAGTGGGAATATCTTCTGAATCACCAAGATGAGAAAACATCCATTGATTCAGTTCTTCAGTATCAGCGTTCGGTTTAGAGTTCGTTGAACGGGATTCGTCAAACGTGACGTGAATTGTTTCTTCAACAGTTTGTCTTCTTCGATTGAAGACTCTGAAGGCTTTGGAGACTGAGGAGTATCCAAGAAAGATTCCATCATCAGTGAGTAGGCACAAGCGGTGTTGACAGCTTCTGCCCAAAACTGAGTAGGCAGGTGAGAATCGCTGAGCATTGAACGTGCAGCTTCAATAATTGTTCTATTTCTTCTTTCAGTGACTCCATTTTGTTGTGGTGTTCTCACTGATGAAAAGTTGTGAGAAATACCCTTACTCTCAAAGAAGGAATCAAGAGAACTGTTTTTGAATTTAGTTCCATGATCACTCCTTATTGAGCGAACGGTCAAATTGTTCAGGGTTTCCATCTTCCGAACAAAGGTGATGAGTTCTTCAGGGGTGTCACTCTTGGAACGGAGAAACATAACCCATGTATAACGAGAGAATTCATCAACTATGACCAGAGTATATTTCTTTCCAGCGATGGATTGTTTGTTAACAGGGCCAAACAAATCCATATGGAGTAGTTGTAGAGGAGATGACACTGAGGAAACTTTCTTTGACTTAAAGCTTGCTTTGGCCTGCTTCCCTTTCTCACACGCTGAACATAAAGACTCTTTGGCGTATGAGTGTTGAGGTAGACCAGTAACTAACTCTTTTGAAGAAAGAGTGTTCAGTGTCTTGAAATTCAGATGAGAGAGCCTCTTATGCCATAGCCAGTTGACATCAGATGAGGCTTTTGAGAAGAAACAAGAGTTCTCAGTGGTTGTTGAGTCCATGTTTATTACATAAACATTTTCCAAACGATAACCGCTGAGAGCTATCTTCTCCTTTTTGTCAGTGACAAAGCAGGATTCCTTAGTAAAGATTACTTTGTTATCCTTGTCCCAAAGCTGACTGATGCTTAAAAGATTATGCTTCAGCCCTTCAATATATGCGACTCTTCTGAAGGTGGTTGTACCATTAGATAGTACACCAAACCCCCGGGTATGTCCTTTTCCATTTCCACCGAAAGTCACAGAGGGACCCTTCTCTTCCTTGTATTCAGCGAGCAGGCTTTTCTTTCCAGTCATGTGTCTAGAGCATCCGCTATCGAGATACCAGATACCCTTCTTAACCTGCATCACAAAGGAATATCAGTTTTTCTTGGGAACTCACTTAACCATGTGTACACGTTTGTCAGTGGAAGTAGTTGGAATGGAAGGTTCAGCAATCTTCGCAGCATTTGAAGATTCAGCTTTGTCAGTCTTCACTTTGGTTAATTTCTTAACCTCAGTGGTCTTCTTTGCCTTGGCGGAAATCTTCATCTTAGCTATCTTTTCAGCTTTGGTGGCTGATGGACACTTACTAGCAATATGATTAGTAAGTCCACAGTGATAACATTTCCTATAACTAAAAGTAGTTCTAGGACTATTTGAATGCTGAGCTTTTGATTTAGAATTAGAAGGACCAGCACCAAATAAGCTTTTGGCTTTCGAAATGGGAGGAACATTAAGTTCTTCAGTTTTCTTACCAAGGACATCCACTCTGAGTCTAGGAGTAGATCGCTGAATAGACCCACGCTGAGTTGATCCAGAGATCTGATTCCTTGATCCAGAGGAATAAATCACTAAAGCTTTAGAAGCATTCAGCTTTGGTACTAAAGTACCCTTCTGAGGATTTTGGTTAAAAGCAATTCCTTTACCTTTACCTTTAAAGACAGAGGTAGGTTTTGGATAAACCATTTTCTCTTTACCTTTTGAAGAGGTAGAAATTTCCTCAGGGATAATTGGTCTGGACGAGGAACACTGAGAGGATGAAGTATCAGCGACTGAGGATACGAAAGTTCCAAATAAGAGCATGGAACGATCAGTGGTTGGTTCTTTAGTTTCATATTTGTAACCGAGACCACGTTTATCACTCAGGGGTATCTGAGACTTAATTATCTCAGTGGTCTTTGTTGAAGAGTTACACCATCCTTCAACAGTAGCTTTTTCAGCTTTCAAAGCAGCGATAGCTTCTTCTCGTTCGATTTTGACTAGCTGATTTAAATGTACTTGATCTTTAAAATCTTCTTCAATTTTATAAAGCTTTTCTATTTGAAGGTGACAGTTTTTAAGCTGTTCAGCGAGATCAAGGTTTTGGTTTTCAACTATTGTTTGGCCATTCATGGCTTCATATAAACTTCTAGTCAATAGATCGATTTTGCGGAGACTATCAGCTTCATCAATATTTGCAATATTTGTAAAGAAGGAAGGTGATACCTGAATAGCAGAGGTTGAAGTAGAGGGAATGTCTGAACTTTCTTCCTCATCTTCAATCTTTGCCATAAGACAGAGATTGGCTTCATCATCCTCAGAGTCAGATGATGATTCTTCTTCTTCAGAGGCAGCCCAATCGTAAACCATCAGGCCTTTGCCTTTTTTCTTGAAGCTTTTCAGCTTTGCATAATTTTCTTTCAGCTTAGAATATTTGTCATCTTTATTCCCGGGAATAAATGATTTCTTGGGAAACGCTGAGTTTCTCGATACTTTCTTAGACCTGCACTCGTTAGCGAAATGTCCAATCTTTTCGTAGTTAAAACAAGTAGCAGTAGCCTTGTCAACAGGAGTTGATGATCTTGGCTTATCAGTTATAGAAAGAGGTTTGTTCTTTCTGAACATTTTCTTTTTGGCGAATCTCCTGAACTTTTTAGTTAGGAGAGCCAAAGATTCATCATCATCTGAAGAGTCAGAATCTGATGACCTTTCAGAGTTATTCTCTAACTCAGTGATAGTGACCGAGGGTCGCTGAGTAGAGGGTTCCTCTGAGATTAAAGCAACAGGGGTGCTTTTGGAATCTTTTACAAGATTCTTCTTAAGATGGCTTGATTGCTCATGATTCAGCATCGTGCCATATAAGGTAGCAAGGGTCATTGATCTTAGATCCTTTGACAGCTTGAGACACATAGAATAGCTGTCCTAGCTTTCAGGTAAACATTCTAGAAACTTTGTCAGCACTTCAAAGTTAGAATATTCCTTACCAACAGTTTTCAGATCTATTATTAAGCAATTAAAACGTTGGTGAACTTCAGAGAGAGTCGCATTCTTACCACAAATGAAACTTTCATACTGTCTTACCAGGTTGATCTTTCGAGAGTCCTGGACTTCAGCAGTACCTTCATACTGAACACATATTGTGTCCCACATGGCTTTTGAGGATTTCAGGTTCATGACGGAATGGTAGACTTCGTCAGGAAGAGCCATGGATAGTATGGATCTGGCTTTTGTGTCGATAGCCACTTTCTTCTTATCTTCGTTAGTCCACGTATGAACTTCTTTGGGTACCAACCTTTCTGGAATAGAGGTCTATTCTCAGCGGCGGGTACTGCGGCATCAATTCTAACATGAATAAATGGGCCGTTTTCAAGATAATAAGGCATAGTAGGATCTACACCTTCTTTGAAGAGAGTCATCCTATTTTTCCATAGATTAAAATTATCTCTAGAAAATCTAGGGGGTTTTGCAAGAGAACCATTGTCGATATAATTTGTGTTTGTGTTGGTAGCCATTTTCAGAAATAGCAAGGAAGAGAAATCTTAGTATAGATTAGATCTTGTTTATGAGATTAAACAAATCCGCTCTGATACCACTTGTTGGTCCCGAAGGGCTATACAAGTTTGTAGAAGGGGGGGTTGAATACAAACACACAGATTTTACTTTTCTAAATTGTTTATTGATAAATCATTAACAATTTACAGCTTGTTGCGGAAACAAGATTAAGGATAAACCTAAATCTAAACAAGTTGGAACACTAAGTTTCTTGCACTAAGAAAGAGAAGGAAATTACTAATAATAACCTATCTCAAAGATAAGAAGGATGAACTTGTCCAGAGTTAGCGAGTTACTTCAAAATGAAGTGAGTTCATCTTCTTATATACTGCATGCATTTAATGCATGGCAGTATACACTTTACACATGGCAGCAGCTGATTGGTTGCATGTCATTGACCTTTGTTGACAACCTAAGTAGCCGCATGTTTGAGCAGTGTAGTATCAGGGTGGTTGTACGAATTCAGACAATAAGGAGGTTCTTTTCTGACATATCGTACGGAGTCGTGCAAGGGTGGTTAAGACAAAAAATACTTTGTACGGAGGACTTCATGATTAGCTTTTCGTTGATTCAGCGATCTATCATTCTTTATCAGCAAATGATAGAATTCAGCGATAGCCAAAGTCCTGTACTTGATACTTCACGTTGAGTGGACAAATCTGAGTCTTCGCTGATCCGCATCAGTTCATTAGGAGACTTGTCGCTGGTTCTTGAGCTTGATCTTCGACTTCAGCGTAGAACTTATGTTAACGTGAAACTTGTCTTCAGGGATCATAAGTAAACAACTAACTTATCAGCGATCACCATAAGTACTGAACAGACTCAAGGTATTATGGTGAACAGTTTCGCTGAATGTTTAATCTAAAGAGCGAGAGTTCCTATCAGCGGTACTGGAAGATCTGTGTACTTATCAGCGATAGTGAAACTCTGATACATATTGTTTACTTACAATTTTCACTAAGTATAGAAGAGAGGGTCATTATCAAATCACCGAGGGTTTGGATCAACAATTCAGCGATCTACTCCTAGACTTAAAGTGGATATAAATGGTAAGAAATCTGAAGAACTGATTGTTCCTCCCATTTCCAATACCAAAGGTATACTTTGTGCTAGCCCCGCTCATTTAAAACTAATGGCTAAGCATGCACATGGTCCTAGAACTACTTTTAGTTATAGGAAATGTTATCACTGTGGACTTACAAATCATATTGGTAGTAAGTGCCCTACAGCCACCAAAGCTGAAAAGATAGCTAAGGTGGAGATTATTGCCCCCAAGGCAAAGAAGACCACTGAGGTTAAGAAATTAACCAAAGTGAAGACTGACAAAGCTGAATCTTCAAATGTTGCGAAGACTGCTGAACCTTCCATTCCATCTACCTCCACTGACAAGTGTGTACATATGATGAAATGGGTGCCAAAGTCAAACTAATCTTCCTTTGTTTGCAGGTTAAGAAGGGTATCTGGTATCTCGATAGCGGATGCTCTAGACACATGACTGGTAAGAAGAACCTGCTCACTGAGTATAAGGAAGAGAAGGGCCCCTCTGTGACTTTCGGTGGAAACGAAAAAGGACATATCTGAGGGTTTGGTGTACTCTCTAATGGTACAACAACCTTCAGAAGAGTCGCATATGTTGAAGGGCTGAAGCATAATCTTCTAAGCATCAGTCAGCTTTGCGACATGGATAACAAAGTAATCTTTACTAAGGAATCCTGCTTTGTTGCTGACAAAAAAGAGAAGATAGCTCTCAGCGGTTATCGTTTGGAAAATGTTTATGTAATAAACATGGACTCAACAACCACTGAGAACTCATGTTTCTTCTCAAAAGCCTCATCTGATGTCAACTGGCTATGGCATAAGAGGCTCTCTCATCTAAACTTCAAGACACTGAATACTCTATCTTCTAAAGAGTTAGTTACTGGTCTACCTCAACACTCATACGCCAAAGAGTCCTTATGTTCAGCGTGTGAGAAAGGCAAGCAGACCAAAGCAAGCTTCAAGTCAAAGCAAGTCTCCTCAGTATCATCTCCTCTACAACTTCTCCATATGGATTTGTTTGGCCCTGTTAACAAACAATCCATCGCTGGAAAGAAATATACACTGTTCATAGTTGATGAATTCTCTCGCTATACCTGGGTAATGTTTCTCCGTTCTAAGAGTGACACCCCTGAAGAACTCATCACCTTTGTCAGAAAAATGGAAGTCCTGAACAATATGATCGTTCGCTCAATAAGGAGTGATCATGGGACTGAATTCAAAAACAGTTCTCTTGATTCCTTCTTTGAGAGTAAGGGTATTTCTCACAACTTTTCTTCAGTGAGAACACCGCAACAAAATGGAGTCGCTGAAAGAAGAAATAGAACTATCATTGAAGTTGCACGTTCAATGCTCAGCGATTCTCACCTACCTACTCAGTTTTGGGCAGAAGCTGTCAACACCGCTTGTTTTACGCAAAACAAGTCGCTGATAGTCAAAAGATTCAAAAAGACAGCCTATGAACTTTTTCATGGAAGAAAGCCTTCAATTAGCTTTCTTCACATCTTTGGATGTCAGTGTTTCATACTGAACAACAGAGATGCCCTTGGAAAGTTTGATCCTAAGGCTGATGATGTAATCTTTCTTGGATATTCTTCAATCTCCAAAGCCTTCAGGGTATTCAATCGTAGAAGACAGACTGTAGAAGGAACGATTCACGTCACCTTTGACGAATCCCGTTCAGCGAATTCTAGACCTTCTACTGATACTGAAGAACTGAATCAATTGTTTTAGGGTTAATCCATCATTAGCTTTTCATAGTCGTACTCTAAATTGTAAACCTTGATTATTGAATGAGATGGATGACAACTTGAAATCAATGTGTTCTTGATTGTTTGATTAATTCATTATTATTGATTGCACTTTATGGGATCCACAATCACTCAGATCACTTTATTTTGTAATTTCATACTGATTGCAATCTATAGAATTGAAAAACATCCACAAAATCAGTGAGATTTATTTTCTGAAAAGTCGACAGAAAGTTTTTCGTTCGTGGATTTGTTCGATGATGATGATCAATTCTGAAGTTTAAGTGTAGTTAGAGCATCCACAACAAGGATTTCATTACAATTTCATTTGGATTGCAAAAGTGACACATAGGATTGCTAAATTAGAAATTGTAGTGGTTGTGAGTATGATTGCAAAATTAGAAATTGGTTTTGGTAATTTGCAAATGTCAAATCAGTACTTTTTGCTGATGTGGCAGTGAATAGTATATGAAATTGTAGGGAATAATTTCTAAATTAGAAATTGTTTTTTGTCAAATCATGTTTTGTGATATTTTGTAGAGAGTATTTAATTGTAGTTTGTAGAGAGTATTTAATTATAGTTATTTAATTAATAAAATATTTCATATTAAATTATAGTAAAGAGTATTTAATTGTAGTTTTGTTGTTATTTGATTAAAATATAGTTTTTATGATGAGGTGTCACTTTAAAAAGTGGGTGAAATTTAATTGTTGTGCGGGATAATTTCAAGATAATTGCAAAGCTGATGTGGCCCATTTGTAATTGGGATGAAATTTCATTGTTGTGGATGCTCTTACATTGGTTTTGTGTATCACATATAGTTTTAGTCTTTGTTTTCGATCAGATTACAAGTCTCAGAATCAATTTTTCAGTAACAAATTGTTGTCTTGGAAGTTTTGCAGACCGACTTTGTGTTCATTGGAGTTCCTCGTTAAAATGGAGATTAATTCTTAGTTTGTTATAATTTTGTTGGATTTAAATCTCACAGATCATGTTAATTGGTGATTTCGAACAGATTGTTATCTTCAGATTTGAAAATCTTCAAGAAATCATCGAGTTCTGAAAAAAATCTGGGTCGATAGCACGTCGTTCATCTTAATAGCCGGAAAATGTTCATACTTATCGTGTGTTGATGTTCAATGTTATCGCATGAATCTTGTTCATCGTTGTCGCATGTCAAGTTGTCATTCTTATTGCATAAAGTTCGTGCGATCAGGTTATCGCCCAACATCTGTGGGATCCAAAGTTGTCGCATAAACTATTCTCGCCGGAAACGTTGTTGTCGCCGGAGTTTGACTGATCAAATATGTTTGTCGCATAACATTTGCGCGAGAACTCATCTTATCGATCAAAGCTTTGCCAGACAACATTCTTATCGCATAAATCTGAGATCTTTTGAGCTTCATATTGCCTGAGTCACATCTCGTCGAAAAAACGAGAAAGCTTCATTCAAGTTGTTCACGATCGAAACTCGTTGCATGAAATGTTGTTATCGTTTAAATATGTTCGTTGATGTTCTTACAACACAAAGGAACCAAATCGAGTTGATTTGGACGTGAAATTTCGTAGAAAAACTAAATTGAAAACAGCAGATCGTTAAAAGTCGAGTTGAAGATGGTGATGAACAGTACTAACCGTTCCATTAGTACTCCCTTAAATTTGTGACAATATTGGTCCTTTTTCTGTTAATTCGTTAGAGTCCAGTTAGTTTAGTTTTAGTTTTTGACTCTTTTAGTCCCTGTAGTTAGTAGTTTAAAGTTTTTACAGTTTTGGTCCTTTAAGTTTAGAGTTTAGTGTTTTTACATTTTCAGTCCCCGTACTTTGAATTTTAGACTTTAACAATTTAGTCCTTGTAGTTTGTTCTTTAAGTTTCTATCAGTTTTAGTCCTTATAGTTTGTGTTTCACTTTTTCTCAATTTTAGTCCTTTCAGTTTTATTTTTAGTTTTTGACATTTTTAGTCCTTGTCTTTTTCAAGTGTTAGTATTTTATACTTTTAGTCCTTATTTTTCGTTTTAGTTTCATAAGTTGTCATTTTTATGCCCCATTAATAGTAATTTTTCATTTCTTGTCCATTTTATCAATTTTTACCTGATTTTGCTCGTAACTGATATATTTTTCTTATATTTTGCAGGTTTGTCGATTTAAAGTCCAGTTTTCCGCATTAATTTTTCAGAATTAATTTTTGGAAGACAAATTTATAATTTTTTTTTAAATTTTGATTTTTCAAATTTTTCTGCCTTTAATCGCTTTTTTTCTCTGATTAATCGTGTGTGCACAGTTCTACTTCTCACGAAGCATCTGTTAAGGATCATTTTTAATCTTTTCAGGTAACAATGTGGTACTCTTCATACGCTAAGGATTCCAGTCTATCAGTTGAACAACGAAAGAGATAACTTACCGGAGGAGTGCGATCCGGGTACGTGAGGAACCGGGAACTTACCGGATATGTGAGAGATCCGGGAAGAAGACTTACCCGGGAACTGGAGCGATCTGGAAACTAGATGGATCCGGATAGGGAGTCCGGGCAGTGTTTTGTCTAGATAGGATTTCGAGAACTTACCCGGATAGACGAATATGCAGTCCAGACAGTGCGGCTATTGCGAAGAAATCAGATCTAGGGACAAATTAGGGTTCTCGATTTTGCTCCTGAAAGATTAGTAAACGACCAAAAACACAAAAACAACCAAACCCAATCGATTTTGATGCAAAAAACGATGACTTTTTCATGAACATAGACTTAAAACTCAATACCACGAATTTTGCAAATAAACACTTCAACACTTCAAATCAAACTCTAGAACCTTGCAGAAATTTTAATAAAACTAGGAGAAAGCGATTTTCATAATTAAAACTTAACAATTTAGCAAGAATCACAAGAATGAGATTTCTAAGAAAACTAGCAGTTCGATAAAACTTACCAGGATACTTGGATACCTTGAATCGATCGTTGTATTCCTACTCTGATACCAATTGTGGATCCCAGATTAGTGTAATATGAATGAAAATAATCAACAATGATAAACAATTAGATCAAGAAGTTGTCATCCATATCATTGTCATTCAATAGTTAATACGTTCAGATAGGTTTACAATATGAGAATAAAGAACGATTACCCAAAAACTAGGTTTAAAGAAAACTATTTATCCTCCTTTTGGGTATTTACAAAATACACCCTGAACTTCCATTCAACTAACATTTGACCCTAACAGAAACGAAGATGAGAAAAGAAAGAAATTATGTCAGAAGATTTGTTGAAAGTAGAGATCAGTACAATAAAGAAAAATAATCAAGATCTCCAGCAACAACTTTCGGACCTGAAGACACAAGATAATCTGAAGCAATGTGACTGTGATTCTACATCAAATCTCATTACCTCTTTAGAACAAAAGAATGTTGATTTGTCAAAAGCTTTAAATGATTTTAAACAGGAGATGAGTAAAGACATAACTGTTTTTGAAAAAGAAAGAAATACTTTTGCGACAGAAAGAAAAGTTGTTACACAAAAGTATTCTGATTTTTCAAATAAATCAGTTGAGGAAAAAAAAGCCATTGAGCTGAAATGTTTTAACTTTCAAAGCAAATTTTTATTTTTTAGAAAGTTTTGATTCTTGAGCGTGAAATCTTTGAAAAAGAGAAAGTTGTTTATGAAATTGAACGCAAATATTTTGAATCAAAGAATAGTGAGCTTTCCATGAAGTTATCTGATTTGGAAAAAGTTTTGGAAGAAGAGAGAAAAGAATTTGCTGAAAAGAATGATATCTTTGAAAAGGAAAAGAAGAGCTTTCAAAAGAAGAACATGGAAATTTTTAAAGAGATATTTGAGAAACGTTTTGAAGAAGAAAGAAACATCTTTTAGGCTGAAATCTCAAAGCTAACAAGGAAGTTGTCTGCTTTAGCAACGGAGGTTATGAAAGAGCAGAAGATCAAATCTGATCTACAGAAGGAATTTGACCTGACTATTCAAGAAAGAAATGTATTGTCTGATAGAGTTCAGAAAATTGGAAGCGATTAACTTTAAAATTAAATTATCTAAACAATTTAGTTCCGATGCTATTGTTTAATCGCCGTATGATGATTCAGTTGATTCAGAATGTTCGTTCAAGACCGCTTCTGGTTCAATTCATGAACATATTTCTTTGACAAGGTCTGTCAAGTCAAGCAATCTTTCAACAGACTAGATGCGTCCTTCTAATCTTTTCTACAACCATGATGCTACAAGTTCAGATACACCTATCTTCAAGCCTGTAAAGATGGTATGGAAAGTGAAAGAATCTACTTCTGAAAGAGATGCCCCAAAATCATTTGTTCCTAAAGGTAAGTCTTTTGTTAAACCTAATCTTATCTATTCTGCAAATCATTTGATCAGGTTGGAAGAAAAGCAACTTCGTTGTTCTTATTGTGGAACTCATGATTTTATCAAGAAATAAAATGTTCAGTACTGGTATGGTACTATAATATTTCTTCAAATCGAACTGCATCTAACAAACCAGGACCCAAGTTCTGTTGGGTACCAAAATCTACTTAATCTGTTTTGCAGGTTCATCATGTGTGGTGCTGATTGTCATAAATATACCAAACACATGACTGGAAAACAGAAGAGAAGTGTGTAGATCTTTGAAGAAGAGTACCTATGGTTTTAATGTTTTCTGTACTGAACTATTTGCATATTTTCAAGGAGAGAGATTCTAAATTTTTTGATATATTTGTGCTTATTGATAAATCTTTCTATATGCTTCTTTGTAGGGGGTATACACAATAATGGTTTCTAAACACCTCAGTTTAGAACCCGAGCATACACGTTATTGACTTCTGAGTAATTCAGCTCAGGACTCATTCTTCAACGTTATTGACTTCTAAACACATCAGTTTAGAACTCGTATTTCATTGTTTTAGACTTTGATAGTTACATATACTAATTTTGTTTCATTAAGATCTTTTGTAGATTTTGAGGGGGAGTTTATCTGATTTTTAAATCAGTCTATCATGATTAGAGGGGGAGCTTAAACGTTTTTTTACTGTAAGTATCTTCTAAACTTAATCTGAGATTGTTTGAAAGAAGAACGAATTTCAAGCATGAAAAATGTTTTCTTAAATGTTCAAACCACTTCTTGATTCTCATTCAAATTTTATGAATTTAGAATTGTGATTTTAAATGTTTTTCATAAAAATCTCGGATTATCGTAACATCATTTCTGACCGTGTGTTTTCCAAAGATTAATACTTGAGTATTATCTTTCTATAATTTCAAGTATTCATACACACCGGTTCAGCTTCATTGACTTTGTTATTACCATGTCTCCAAATGAAATAATTTTTCGATGGTAATACTCTCGTTTGTATTTCAATTTTGTTGAGCATCGTATATTCTTTCAGCGTGAGAATTTAACGTTTCATTCAAAGATTGTTTATATTTGTTCATATAAACAACATTCAATTCTTTGATACCCTATTCCTTAATGATTATCTTTCATATTTGATCT
The DNA here is from genome assembly GCA_033807775.1 of Saussurea involucrata. Classification (NCBI taxonomy): domain Eukaryota; kingdom Viridiplantae; phylum Streptophyta; class Magnoliopsida; order Asterales; family Asteraceae; genus Saussurea; species Saussurea involucrata. The sequence goes on along the minus strand of CM066320.1, from coordinate 88,284,259 downwards.
GATTGATACATTGTCGAATTCTCAAACAAGTCTTTTGAATTCATTTCATTTTTTCAATATTCATATTTTGAGAAATCTTCAAAGTTCAAATGCTCAAATATTTCATGATATTATTGTAGAGCATACATCTAGATGACAATGTTATTCAAATTCTACAATTCAGATTTGTTCAAGCTAAACTGTTGAACGACATATCTTTTTAGAACAAAAATCATGGGATCAGTGTGTGAGCTTAACATACTTCTATGGATTCACGTTAACCAGTGTTTCCTACCCAATAAGTTATCCTTGAGTGATTGAGGGGTGTGGGGTCTAAATCAAAGAGTGGGGGAGATAACTCATCTGGTTGAGTAATCTCATTGTGTTGAGGTAAAATGTAAATGAGATTTTGGGTAGAAATGAGCAGATTAAAACAAAAAGAGGATGTAAGAACAGAGTTAAAAGAATAAGAAAACTCTTCACCAACCACTTTCTGAGTCGGGCAACCACATTACTGATTGGTTCACATTCTTTGGTGACCATCATTGAAACAGGCAATTAGCCCATGCCAACTCTAGCTTTAACCCCACCATCTACTCACCATCTACTCATTTCTTTCTCAACAAATAAATGTTTCAATTTTTCTTGGGGACGCAGCATATAATCTATCTAATCTTCATTCGCAAGATTTGGATATTGAAAAAGAAGGAAGTTTGCCCCAGCTTCGCACTTCGATCATGCACATTGAGTCTGTGGGAAACTTGTTGTGGTCTCAACAGTTTACACAATTTGAGCCTACTATTAAAGCATAAGTTGCTTCAATCATTTCTACACTTGCATGTACACACAATGAATATGTTTTCTTGTCATAACGTTCATAGAAATTTCTTTGTGTTTTTCGATGATTGAATGGAAGCCCTGGGAGAGTGAACATCAAAAAGCTTATTTCCAAAGTGCATTCGTTGTACTAAGTGGCTTTGTGCAACTTACAGGAATTTTAACTGTCTCATTTGTTGATTCAGGGTTACAACTTTCATTTTATCTGAATTTGAAAAGATTCGGATACAATTTTTTTTGGAATTGATAGTTAAACAGATCAAAAGAAGGAGATTGTTTTTGGTACTCAAAGAGAATGCTGAAATTGAAAGAGTTTTGATGATCATGGTGCTCACAATCATCAAAAAGGGGGAGAACGTTGAATAGTTCAATTTCCGACTGAAAAGCTAATATTTGTTAAAGTCAAGATGTTTCGAGATGATTCGAGAAAGTTCAAAGTTCAAAGATTGTTATTGTTCAAGAGATGAAGATACACAGTTCAAGATATTCAAAGCTAAAAGGATTCAAAGCTCATTCAAGAATGTTTTGAAGACTCAAACCCAGTTCATGATCAAAGACTGAAGATATTTGCCAAAGCTCAAAGATGTAAAGATCAACAAAACGAAGATTCGAAGATTTGAAGATTGTGTTTCAAGACTTTGATCAATGCTACAAAGTTATGAAGTTTATAATTCGAGACTTTGATAACTATTTGATTTTGAAGAGCCAGATGAAGATTAAATCAGTCAAAGTGAATTTTTGAAGACAATGCTTATTTTAAGATTCTTCAGAGTTATTTTCGAAGATTGATCTTCCTTCAATGCATAGAGGGAGATTGCTAAAGTGCTGAATATCTTAAAGTGTTGAAGATCTGAAGATCACATAGAGCTGAAGACTACTGTCATAAATTTTAAATCTAGAATCCATAGGGGGAGACTGTTAGAGCAGAAATGTATTCAAGATTTAATGTAATTGTAAAGAGTCAAAGTTGTAAGTCAAAGTCTTGTATTAGTTAATGAGAGGTCAAAGTCAATGTAGTAAGTGAGTGAAAGTCAAACGTATATAAGTGTGTTGTAAGGGAGTTGTGAGTGATAAGCTTGCACACGTGAGATAAGTGTGTATTGTAGAGAGATGACTCTAGTGAGAGAGTCTAGAAAGAGAAAGTAGATCTCAATCCATTCTTGTATTTTTGTCTCATCTAATCAAGATCTCTCTTGAATTCATTCATTGTTACTTGATAAGATTGAACTCACAGAAACGTACTACTACATTCATCAATCATTATAATAACAGTAAAACTAAGCACGTCTATGTAACAAAACATTTGTAATAGCATTAGTTAAGTGAAATTATGAATACATCATACATAAGAATATGCGTTACTCTCATCACAACTCTCAATTAATGCAATTTAGTCGACTCTACAAACCTCCTATCTTTGTACTTCTACCCAAATCTCAAAATTATAACTTAATATTTCAACTAAAGTCTTGGCATCTTACATTATACCTTGATCACTTAAACTAGAGCTCTGATACCAACTTGTAACGCCCCTAAAATAGTGGTAAATTTAAGCATGTATAATGACATAAACGTGACATATAAATAAAAGGAATCACCCAAAAAGGGGAAATAGTAATATTACATCTCAAATAATTGAAATGATAAATGACAACCTACTAATCTAAACTACATTAAACTTAGATTATACATGAGTATTGTTGGGTCACCAAAGATTTGAAATTGACTTACCGATGTCCCTCCTAAATCTTACTTAGAATATTTTATATTGGTTCTTTATAATGACTTGTACAAGATAGCAAATGTTCGGTGAAGTCGAAGATCAACCGAAACCAAGCTTGAAGATATTCTCATTTGTGGAAGTGAAGAATAATCTTCTCAACAAACATCAAGTCATTGTCCACCGATGATTGCTATGTACATCGGTGGACAACTCCCACCGATCCATCCCTATGATCGGCCAACAAGAGTCCCACCGATAACAGCCTCAAATTTGTGGTAACTCAGCAATCTTCATGGATGCAATTTTCAAGATTTCCCACCGATCTCAAGCTCAAGTCGGTGGAACACCAATGGTGGATTAATCCTTGGAAGACACAAAAGGAAGATCATTTATTATGGGACAATATCTATTTCCAGGTAAAAGTGACTATTTGTCGTTTTATCTATTATCAGATAAAGTCTGAATCAGCATGGGTATTCTTCCTAGTACCAAGGAAAAAGGTGATAAGGACACATAAACTTTTCAGAAGTCAACACCTACAATTGAATCTTCTGATGACAAGTGTCCTAAGCATTTAATGCTTCTCACACTATAAAAGGAGGAAGAAGCTCCCCATGCAAACTACGCTTTCTAGAAGAATTTCTTAGTGCAAACATTCTCCATTTCTCAAGAACTTTATAGATTTGATTCTAAGTGTTCAAGTTGTTTTGTTTTCAGTATACTTTGTGAAAGATTGTTAGAATAGTTTTACCTGTTCTTTTCCGCAACAGTCTTTATTTTCTATGTGTAATTCTTGTTGAAAGATTTTCAATAATAGAATTAAATTAAATGAAAATTTTGAGTATTGTATTCAACCCCCCCCCCCCCCTTCTATAATACTTTTTGGTCCCAAAAAGGCTCAGCAAGTATTGTAGAAGGGGGGGTTGAATACAATACTTAGATTTTTCACAAGTTTTAATTCAATATATTGAAAATCTTTCAATAAGAATTACACATAGAAACCAGAAGATTGTTGTGGAAAAGAACAGTTAAGCTATTCTCACAATCTAACACAAAGTAAACTGAAAAACACTTAGAACAAATTGGACACTTAGACACAAGATGCAGTTTCAGTAAGAAAGGAGCTTGCACTTAGTAATCTTCAGAAGCGTGATTTGCATGGAGAGTCTTCACCTCTATTTATAGTCCATGCATCATTTAATGCATGGGACACTTGTCACTCTTCCATTCATTGTAGAGGTTGACTTCTGAAAAGCTGATATCTCCTTTTTAACTTATCCAAGGAACCAGGAGGACAGTCGTACCAGAAAAAGACCTTATCTGAGAATAGATAAAATGACAAAATGCCACTTTTATCTGACAATAGGATATTGTCTCATAATAAATGATCTTCTCTTTTGTCTATAGATAATAAGGCTACCGACATCCTGTATTGAAAACTGCACCAATTCGAAATCTCACTTCTTTAGAAAGGAGAGAGTTTCACCGAAGTGTTTAATATTTCGGTGCAGTCTTCTTGAACTCCCACCGATTTCTGAACACATATCGGTGGAGGTCTTCTTGAACTCCTCACCGAATTTCTTAAATTCGGTGATGCGTGTCCACCGATAGCACAAGCATATCGGTGGTGATGTAACTTGTAGAAACTTGCTGCCGATTTTCTCACTTCCGCAATGAGATAGTCTTCGCACTTGGTTTCGGTTGATCTTCGACTTCACCGAACAATTGATATAAGAGTACAAGTTACACAAAAGAATCCAAAAACATTATAAGTATCTAAGTGGGTTTAAATTGAGTCAACTTCAAATCTGTGATGACCCAACAATCTCCCCCTATTTGAATTTGATCTCTATCATTAGAATGTTAAAGAGCAAATGAAAATAAGTGCATTTTGACCCTTTTTACTCTTTTGGGATCCTTTCACATAGACCTTTTTTTGTTTTTTTTTAGTATATCTATATAGTATATATAAAGCAAGGAAATAAAGGTATGTACAGCTACATATAAACAAGAGAAGCACTTGAATTTTATTATAAGTCATTCTCATACATCGGTGAAGTAAAGAAGCAAAAGATTATCAAAACTACCGAAAGGTAAAATGAAAAACCTACTTCTTTGATGATTGTCGGCGCTTGATCTCATCCATTAGGATTCGGTAGTAGGGTTGAGCGTCGGGGATGTGAGGGAACAAGTTGTGGAGGCCTTCAAGAAACATGGTGTCGGCAACTGGGATTTGAGAGAATCTGAAGAAGGCTCGTTTGCCGAAACCATCGTTGAAATACAGTCCTGGAATCGTTGACAGGCCCAGAGTTGTCGCGGGATATGATGCCGAAGTGGGAAGGGAAAGACTTAGGTTACTTACATTCGGTATCTTTCCTTCCTTTGCCATATCCTTGAAGACAGTGTCGGGAGGATTCTGAACTTTAGGAAGGCGCACTTCTTCCTTCAAGGATTGCAGTTTCGATCTTTCATCGGTGGTCAATACGATGCTATGCTTCTTTTTTATCTCCTTCATCTTTGCCATTAGACCATCAATGTATTTGACAAAGATGTCCTTCTTTGGGTTTGGATTTTTGGCCAAGTGTCGAGAGATCTCGTACCATTCGGGGAGACCGTAGGTTTTGAGTTGGTAGTCTCTCACACTTTTCAAAGAGCCATCTTCCCGATCAATGATAAGGCAGATGTCTTTTGGGTTGGCTCTGGAGGTTGCGATCTTGACACCTGAGATCGGGGTTCTGTCGGATCGGTGGTGCATCTTCTTCTTGTACCATCTAACTTCTTCATTTCTCTCTTGTTCAAATTCACTCAGCACCGATTTCTGTGCCGACACGGCATCGGTGGACTTGGCTTTCTTGGCTTCTTCCTCTGCAACTTTTAAAGAGAGGGCCTTGGTATCATCAAGGGCTTTTTGGGCTAATCTGGCTTCCTCAATTTCTTGAGGAGTCAGTCCGAGATTGGGTTCCTGCAGATGTGATGAAGGAGGTTTATGTAATACCCCGGGTAAGTCCGTTAGATAATTTACCTATCCGCCAGACTTATTTAACTCTATGAAGAAAGTTAGAGAAAGTTTGGATAAAATCATGGGTTAAAAAGGGTATGTTAGCCATTAGTTAATAATTGAGGGTTCAATTGGTAAATTAGGTTAAGATATTATCAATTCTAGGTATCAGATTATCATTATCCAGAAATAGAAAGAGTGTGTGTGTGCGGGAGTCCTGAAGGCGAAACGAGAAACGTACGGCTATCGCATCAATCGTTTGGGTTAGAAGCAATTTGGAGGTAAGTTCCTTTACATTTTGTGGTTATGATCAGTAGTATTAGACTTCTAATGGATTAGAATGTTTAAATTGAAGTTATATAGGTTTAATTTGAATCTGGGTATTTTGGGAAACTAACTGTGTTCTTGAGCCTCCCGGTAGTATCAACTCCCGGTGATGACAACTTCCGGTGGAGTCCCGGTAATATGGACTCCCGGTAGTGTGGAATCCCGGTAGTGTGAATTCCCGGTAGAGTCAACTCCCGGTATAACAGACTTCCGGTAGTGTAGACTTCCGGTAATGTGAACTCCCGGTACTCTGGAAATCCCGGTAGTGTTGTCTCCCGGTACTCTGGGAAATCCCGGTAGTGTTGTCTCCCGGTACTCTGGGAAATCCCGGTAGTGTTGTCTCCCGGTACTCTGGGAAATCCTGGTAGTGTTGTCTCCCGGTACTCTGGGTAGTCCCGGTACCTTGTTATGTTTTTGTTGTTAAGTCAGAAGGGCAAGAGTATAAGTGAAACATTGAAGGGCCAAGTAGGTTTTATGTGTTTGGCTAGTAAAGCGATATATGTATCTTAATTGGTTTCGGATTCTGTGGAGTCAAGGTGAAGGATAGGATCTTTTTGAAAGGAACTTGCAAGTGTTTTTGGATAAGCGATCGAGGTGAGTTTTACTTTAAAAGTATTTTTAACTGGAATACATATGTATGGTTTGGGAATGTGATAATTAGTGATTAATGTGTTTATATGTATGGTATATGTGATTGATAATATATTGAGATATATATTGTGTTTATATGGCACGAAATGAGTATGAGGTAAGCCGAATTATTATTCGGCAGGGCTGTATGGAATTACAGCGGGGCTGCATGAAATTGCAGTGGAGCTGTAGATAATTGCAGCGGGGCTGTATGTACTTACAGTGGAGTCGACTGTATTGTACAGTGACGATAATTAGTTGGCTTGCTACCGACTAATGTGGCCAAGGGAAAGAAGATGAGATGAGGAGAGATACACGGTGCACGAGTCCTAATGTGGTATTTATATACGTGTGGTATATGCGTGCTTATACGAAAGGTTTTATGTAAACTATTTTGATACAAAGTATTATGTGAAAAGAGTTTTATATTGATTTTGGAAATGACCAGGATTAACTCACTAGACCCGTTTGGTCTAACCCTCATTTTGTTTTCAAAAATATGTTTTCCAGGTCGAGGCATTGATAGCGGCAAAGGAAAGAATAAGGTGTAGACTGCTTTCGTGGATCGATGATGATTAGGAAGATGTTATGTATTTTGTAGTTACGACACAAAAAGGACCGTACTTGGTTTATTATGTAACTTTTGTTGTAATTCAATGATATGCATGTATGTTATGTTAATTGTTGTATGATATGGGTAACCGGGTCGTTACAAATGGTATCAGAGCCCTAGTTTAAGGGATTTAGGTATTTGTACCCGTACCTAGACTTAAACTGCATGTGAAGTAGGATGTCCTTGATATATTAGAACCTTGGGATGCTAAGTATAAAAGGTAGAAGGAACATCATGTAAGGTAATTTCAGATTACACCTGGCCAGTGTAATTGTGATCTTACAGGTACATGTTTGAACTGGAATACCTTGTTATATGGGGTATGTGCTTATGTGTATGTTAACCTTGTTTAAATCTACAAAATGGCAAGCGGAACACGAAATTCGAATCGAGGAGGAGGAAGAAATCCGAATAGAACTAATCCGCCAATAGGAACAGGGGACAGGGGAGGTAGAACTGGGGGCAGAGTCGGAGGTAGAACTGGGGGTAGGACTGGAGGCCGAACTGGAGGCAGAACTCAGCAACAAGATACATAGTTCGTTACGAGAGGTGATTTAATGGCAGAGATGGGAAGGCTACAAGCTAGTATTCAGGCAATGTTTGATCAGAATCGTCACGGTGAAGTTGAAACACCGGATCCTGAAACGGAAGCTGAAATGCCAATTACACCAACTGTTGTACAGATGCCAAGGAGGTGCGACTACAAAATGTTCTTAAGCTGTAGACCTCCGACCTACTCTGGAGACAGGGATCCCGTGAATGCGATGAAATGGTTGAAGGAGATAGAAGCTATCTTTAAGACGAGCAAGTGCGCCGAAGAAGATAAAGTATTATATGGAGCAGCAATGTTAAAGGGGGATGCATTATACTGGTGGGAAGCTCATATTCATTCTGAAGGATCTGATATATACTCCACTTTCTCTTGGAAGGAATTCGTTATAGCATTTAAGAAAAGGTTTTGTTCCCAAGCCGCAGTTAAACAATTGGAAGGAGAGTTTATGAATTTGAGGCAAGGAAATTTATCAGTTAGGGACTATACTGCCCGTTTTCTGGAAAAGTCACGTTTCGCAGAATACTACGTTGCCACGGAGGCGATGAAGACGGAAAGGTTTATTTTCGGGTTAAATTCGGAAGTCAGAAAGTTAGTGACTGCAACAGGACCTGATAACTTCTCAGCCGCAGTAAATGTCGTGGAAAATGTAGAACGAGATATTAAGAGAGATGCAAATGATAAGAGTGCTGGGAAAAGAAAATCGGAAGAGATGACGCATGATTCAACGGAGTACGAAATTCAGAGGCTCGATAGTCGCTTACCTTTTATATCAAATGAAAGACTATGTCCAAAATGCAATCGTGTACATCAAGGAAATTGTTATGTTGATCCTAGAAGTTGTTACAGATGTGGAAGAGCTGGACACGTCGCTAAGAATTGTCGCGCAAACCGATTCTGTTTCGTTTGCAATTCCCCTGATCATATTCAGTCAGACTGTCCAGAAAGGAAAATACAACAGGGTAGTACGACGGGAAAACCAATAAGCGTCAGGACGGGAAAGATACAAGGGTCTGAGGAACCGAAAGCAAAGGGACGAGTATTCCAAATGACAACGCAAGATGAGGAGGAAATTCCGGATGAGGATACAGGTACATTTCTAATAAACTCTATACGTGCTAAGGTGTTATATGACTTCAGTACGAAGTGGTTCTTGGTATTTCTGTGCTTATATTGCTGATCTGTGTTAGAGACATAGGTGGGTGTGGAGTGGCTATTCAGTTAGTTTCTATGGTTTTGATTGAGTTCGAGGTAGTAGTGATAAGTATTCGTATCTTTTCGCTTAACCGAATTCCGGGACAGAATTCTTTTAAGGGGGGGATGATGTAATACCCCGGGTAAGTCCGTTAGATAATTTACCTATCCGTCAGACTTATTTAACTCTATGAAGAAAGTTAGAGCAAGTTTGGATAAAATCATGGGTTAAAAAGGGTATGTTAGCCATTAGTTAATAATTGAGGGTTCAATTGGTAAATTAGGTTAAGATATTATCAATTCTAGGTATCAGATTATCATTATCCAGAAATAGAAAGAGTGTGTGTGTGCGGGAGTCCTGAAGGCGAAAGGAGAACCGTACGGCTATCGCATCAATCGTTTGGGTTAGAAGCAATTTGGAGGTAAGTTCCTTTACATTTTGTGGTTATGATCAGTAGTATTAGACTTCTAACGGATTAGAATGTTTAAATTGAAGTTATATAGGTTTAATTTGAATCTGGGTATTTTGGGAAACCGACTGTGTTCTTGAGACTCCCGGTAGTATCAACTCCCGGTGATGACAACTTCCGGTGGAGTCCCGGTAATATGGACTCCCGGTAGTGTGGAATCCCGGTAGTGTGAATTCCCGGTAGAGTCAACTCCCGGTATAACAGACTTCCGGTAGTGTAGACTTCCGGTAATGTGAACTCCCGGTACTCTAGAAATCCCGGTAGTGTTGTCTCCCGGTACTCTGGGAAATCCCGGTAGTGTTGTCTCCCGGTACTCTGGGAAATCCCGGTAGTGTTGTCTCCCGGTACTATGGGAAATCCCGGTAGTGTTGTCTCCCGGTACTCTGGGTAGTCCCTGTACCTTGTTATGTTTTTGTTGTTAAGTCAGAAGGGAAAGAGTATAAGTGAAACATTGAAGGGCCAAGTAGGTTTTATGTGTTTGGCTAGTAAAGCGATATATGTATCTTAATTGGTTTCAGATTCTGTGGAGTCAAGGTGAAGGATAGGATCTTTTTGAAAGGAACTTGCAAGTGTTTTTGGATAAGCGATCGAGGTGGGTTTTACTTTAAAAGTATTTTCAACTGGAATACATACGTATGGTTTGGGAATGTGATAATTAGTGATTAATGTGTTTATATGTATGGTATATGTGATTGATAATATATTGAGATATATATTGTGTTTATATGGCACGAAATGAGTATGAGGTAAGTCGAATTATTATTCGGCGGGCCTGTATGGAATTACAGCGGGGCTGCATGAAATTGCAGTGGAGCTGTAGATAATTGCAGCGGGGCTGTATGTAATTACAGTGGAGTCGACTGTATTGTACAGTGACAATAATTAGTTGGCTTGCTACCGACTAATGTGGCCAAGGGAAAGAAGATGAGATGAGGAGAGATACACGGTGCACGAGTCCTAATGTGGTATTTATATACGTGTGGTATATGCGTGCTTATACGAAAGGTTTTATGTAAACTATTTTGATACAAAGTATTATGTGAAAAGAGTTTTATATTGATTTTGGAAAAGACCAGGATTAACTCACTAGACCCGTTTGGTCTAACCCTCATTTTGTTTTCAAAAATATGTTTTCCAGGTCGAGGCATTGATAGCGGCAAAGGAAAGAATAAGGTGTAGACTGCTTTCGTGGACCGATGATGATTAGGAAGATGTTATGTATTTTGTAGTTACGAAACAAAAAGGACCGTACTTGGTTTATTATGTAACTTTTGTTGTAATTCAATGATATGCATGTATGTTATGTTAATTGTTGTATGATATGGGTAACCGGGTCGTTACAGTTTAAGTTTGAGTTTGTCTGCATCGGTGGGACGAGTTCCATACTTCATCCTTTCTTTCTCTATTCTTTCTTGTTCGGCCAATTGTTCGGCAGTAAGACTTTTCTTTCCCTTGTCTGTTTCAGCCGCAGAAAGTTGCTCCCCCTCAGTTGTTGCTTTGTCTTCCGACTCCAACTCTTTTTCTTTAGAGAGTTGCTCCCCCTCAATGTCGGCGGTTTCAGCGTGAGTTTCGGTGGTTTCAGGAATGTCATCGGTGGAAGATGGAGGCTTGGGGATGACCGAATGTTTAAGAGATGGCAACTTGGGTTGGGTTGTCTTTTTCTCCCCCTCAGCACCAGCCATAATCTTCATACCCAGCTGTCTGAAAACGTAGTCGAATTTCTTATGAAGAAAAGAGAGTTGTTTAGTTACCTCTTTAGAAAACATGGTGAAGTCACCGAGATCCATCTCCAGTTGGCCGAATTCTTGAAGTGTGGCATGAATGTCACGAAGAGAGTCGGCAGTGGTCTGGCTGAAGTCTTGATGAGACTTAGCGTCTTGAAGCATCCTCTGAAGTTCAGAATCTTTGACGTTGGACGCTGCCTTGAAAGCACCAAAGGAGAAGGCAAGATCCCCATGAGATCGTGACAAAGAATCCACCTTGGAAACCAAAGAGTTGATGTCGGTGGTAAAGGGCCGTAGAGCATCGGCAATAGCATCTGAAAGAATCTGCGGCAGGCGAGATTCGATAGTGGACATTCGGGAACTCGTCATGGCAATCATTGCAAGAGTGGCCTGTTTGAAAGATTCAAATTGGGTGCCGACAAGCCGACATTGTCGAGCACTTTCTTGTATGTCTTCAATCAAAGAGGGTGCTTGAACAGTGGTTTCACCCCCGACATCCCCAGTAACTATGTAGTGGATGCGATGGCGATCCTCCGCCGAAATAGGAATGTTGCCGAAATATAGCATTTCATCGGGGAATAGTGGTCTCGGTGGCGGAGTGGGAGCTCGTCGGGGTGAATTCTGACCCGAGGAGGGTGATCGGTGTGGCGTAGGCGATCTTTGGGGAGTTTGAACTAGGGGAGAACTTCGGGGAGAAGTCTGGTTCAAAGGCGACTCTGTCGGTGAGGGGGGTGAGGACTCAATGTGGATTGCTCCGACCGACGGGGAGGTTCGGAAAGAAACCAGTGTCGTCAAAGAGACCTGCAAATAAATCATGGGGGGGATCTAATGGGGGGGAACCCTGATCGGGTTGTGCATCATCATCGATCAAGAAGTGACCGGGTGAAAGGCCGTGAAGTGCGTGGTCCAGACTTTCGGAGGGAGAGTCTAGACTTTTGGTGGGAGAGTCTGCGTGTTCACTCAAAGAACGAGTTGGAGGAGGTAAATTTAGGGATGCCTTAGGGATAATCAAATGGTCGGTGGTGAACAACAATGATTTGGTAGGGGATGGCTCACGGACATTTCCTCGAGATCTCTTTAGACGAATCTTCGGGGGGGGGGGGGGGGGGACGAAGAGTGCCTCCGCTTAGAAGGTTTTTGGACCGGGGAAGCCACCGATGGGTTAATCGGTGTCATGGTCCAGGAAGCAGCGGCGGAGGTGTCGGTGGCCGATTTCTTCTTCGCGCCAACCGACTTTACTCTGGGACGTGGGGAGGAGGTCACAACAGCAGGAAGGACCTCGGGGATATCGGGGTGTTGAAACCCTGGAATTTTAGAATCACCCCATTGAAGTTCTGGAGAGATGGCTAAAGTGATCATACCTCGGCGTAAAGGACGATCGGTGTCGAGAACACCGACATTGAGAGTCTTGCTGCCGACGATCGGGGGAGACCAGTCATAAGTGAATCGGGGAGTGTGAGACTTGCGGTCTTTGTCCAGAGCTTTGCCAAGTTTGTGATGGATGATCATAGAGATAAATCGGGGGTAGGCAACATGGCACTTCTTTGGATGGGAGATCACTTCCACTAATTCGGTGAAGAAGTACTGGGCGAAATCCACTCGGCGTTGAAAGATTAAGGCATGGGCAAGTTTGGTGATGTATGAAGGGGATTGATCGTGGCCGCTCGTATTTCGGGAGAGGCAGTGGATCACATGGGCAAAGAAGAAGTTCCATACACCACCCATGTGACTCCGAAGAAGAGTTCCAGGACCTTTGGAGCTTTTGGAGTTGTCATCGACCACGTAACCTGTTGTACTGAGGACATCTTCGAGAACGGTATCTGAATGCCATTCGTCATAGGGATCGAAAGCATCGATTTTAAGTGCAGTGCGAACATCATCGACCCCAAAGGTGAGGTCATGATCACCCTCGTCTTCAGAAAGGATGGATGCGTGGATCGCATCATTTGAGGAGTCATACACACAGGTAAGCCAGAATTTCCCAATGTGCATTTTGCTCATTTTGGGATTACAGGTGAAGGCATGAAGAAGGGGAGAGAGAGTGAAGAACTTGATTACATGGTTGAACTCTGGGTGAGAGGGGTCGGGTTCAAATCTTGCAACGTGATTGCATGGGTTGAATTTCAGATCGGCAAAACACCTAGGGGGTTGTGCTTGGAGGACGCCATTGATGATCGAGAGAGAGCACGAAGTTGCAGGTTGATAGAGGAAGCACGAAGGAGATGAAGAAAACGTAAAGGAATAATGAAAGGGAAGACTCGTGTATTTATAGGGTTTCAAAAAGTGGGGGAATAATAAAATAAAAGAAAATAGAAAAAGCAATCATGACCACATTGGAAGTTGTGGTCAAGAAGCCGTTTCACAAAACGGGGAGATGAACAGGTCTGACACAAATAGGGTTATAGGTGTGACGTGTGGATAGGATTGAATTTCCGTGGACATCGGTGAGGAAATGAAGAGATCATCGGTGGTGAAAGATATGCCGAGATGGAATCGGTGAGGATTTGCTTACCGAAGAGATCCACCGAGGCGTTGAGACACCGAAGAGGATAGATATGCGCACCGAGGAGATCCACCGAGAGATGAGTCACCGAAAAGATCACTTGGGGTATTTATGCCGAAAGTGGATCTTGGTTCCACCGAGAATTATCTAATCATCGAAAAGATCACTGAAGATGCTCATGCCGAAAAAGGATCTTGTTGCCACCGAAAGTTATCAGACCGAAAGGGTTTTTTTTTAACCTATTCTAAGTATAACATGCCAAGTTCACCGATGAGGAAGGTGAATCTGGCCTCATCCAGAGGTTTAGTAAACAAATCTGCAAGCTGAAGATTAGTTGGAATAAAATGCAGCTCAATGTCACCTTTGGAGATATGGTCCCTGATGAAATGATATCGGATATCGATGTGTTTGGACCTTGAGTGAAGAACAGGATTGTTTGCAATTGCAATTGCACTTGAATTATCACATAGGATGGGTATCTTGGAGTAGAACTGATTGTAGTCTCTCAACTGGTTTTTCATCCATAGAATCTGTGCGCAGCAACTTCCAGCAGCAACATATTCAGCCTCGGCAGTGGATGTTGAGACTGAATTTTGCTTTTTGCTGGACCAGCTTACCAGTTTTCCACCAAGGAATTGACAACTGCCTGTTGTGCTTTTTCTATAATTTTTAGAACCTGCAAAGTCAGAATCTGAATATCCCATGAGTTCAAAACCTGAGTCTTTGGGATACCAAAGACCCAGATGCATGGTACCCTTTAGATACCTGAAAATCCGTTTCACAGCATCCAAATGAGATTTCTTTGGATTTGCTTGATAACGGGCACACAGACAAGTAGCAAACATGATAACTGGTCTGCTAGCAGTTAAATAAAGCAAAGAACCAATCATGCCCCTATAATGGGTAACGTCCACAGATTCACCATTTAAATCGGTATCAAGTTTCAAAGGTGGTGCCATGGGAGTTTTCATGGGGGAGGAGTTTTCAAAGCCAAATTTTTTCAGAAGATCTTTAATGTACTTGCTTTGGTTTATGAAAATTCCTTCTGAAATTTGCTTCACTTGAAGACCTAAGAAAAAAGTTAGCTCCCCCATCATGCTCATCTCATATTCACTTTTCATGAGAGAGGCAAAGTCATCACACAGAGACTCATCGGTGGCACCGAAAATAATGTCATCCACATAGATTTGAACAAGAATGAGATTACATGAAGTTTGCTTGTGGGAGAGAGTGTTGTCAATTGTACTTCTAGTATAGCCATGCTTGAGTAGAAAGATGGCAAGAGTGTCATACCAGGCTCGAGGAGCCTGCTTGAGCCCATACAGAGCTTTGTCAAGTCGGTACACATAGTCTGGATGTCTAGAATCTTCAAAGCCTGGAGGTTGCTTCACATAGACTTCCTCAGCTAGTTCTCCATTCAGAAAAGCACTTTTCACATCCATTTGAAATACCCTGAAGTTCTTGTGAGCAGCATGAGCAAGAAAGATCCTGATAGCTTCAAGTCTGGCAACATGAGCAAATGTTTCATCATAGTCAATGCCCTCTTCCTGTCGGTAGCCTTGAGCTACGAGTCTGGCTTTGTTTCTGATGACAGTACCATCTTCATCCATTTTGTTTCTGAAGACCCATTTTGTGCCGATGATTTTTTTCCTTGAAGGTCTAGGCACAAGTCTCCAGACTTTGTTTCTTTGAAATCGGGAGAGTTCTTCTTGCATGGCCGAAACCCAACATGGGTTACTTAGGGCTTCTTCAATCTTTTTAGGTTCAACAAGAGATAGGAAATTCACATAGAGACAGATGTTGCTGGTACCTCTCCTTGTTTGAACACCAGCTTGTTGATCACCGATGATTTGATCAATGTGATGATCTTTGGTCCATTTAAGAGCAGGGGGCATCGGTGAAGGAATAATTGAAATGGAAGGGAAGTTTGGGGCTGGAGTGTTGGCAGGGTATGATGAAGGTGGGTCGTCAGAGGGATTATTGGCAGGAAGAGATCCGGTGATGGGGTTAATTTCGGTGGATGATGGATAGGGTTCGGTGGGGGCAATTTCGGCAGAGAGGGTTTTAGGTGATAAAGAAGATGACCCAAGTTGATTGATTGGAACAGAGGAAATATTTGGAGTACAAGGTGGATCGGTGGAGGTTGAAATGGGAGAATCCCCAATGCATGATGATATCCATCTATGTAGTTCTTCATCATCATTTGTCAAGGAAGATGATCTTGAATCATCACACTTTACATGGATAGATTCATCAATGCATTCTCTCCGAAGATTGTAAACTCGGTAGGCTTTGGAAGTCAAGGAATATCCCACAAAGATTCCTTCATCTGCCTTAGGATCAAATTTCCCAAGATTTTCCCTGTCATTTAGGATAAAGCACACACAGCCAAAGACATGAAGGAAACCAATGTTTGGTTTTCTTCCATGAAATACTTCATACGGGGTTTTCTCATGTCTTTTAGTTATCACCGACCTGTTTTGAGTGAAACAGGCAGTGTTGACAGCTTCGGCCCAAAAATAGGTTGGCAGTTTTGCTTCACTCAACATAGACCTTGCTGCTTCACAAAGAGTTTTGTTTCTTCTTTCCACAACACCATTTTGTTGTGGAGTTCTGACAGCAGAGAAGTTTTGAGAGATTCCTTTCTCATTGAAGAAGTCTTCTAAACCGCTGTTTCTGAATTCAGTACCATTGTCACTTCTTACAGATCTGACAAGCTGACCATTCAGAATTTCATTCTTTTTGACAACGTTGATGATTTCTTCAGTTGCATCACTTTTGTACCTGAGAAAAGACACCCAAGTATATCTAGAGAATTCATCAACAATAACGAGAATGTACCTTCTTCCTCCTAGACTGGGAGTGCTGACTGGTCCACATAGATCCATATGCAGCATCTGAAGTGGGAGATTGATGGAAGAGCATTGCTTGGTTTTGAAAGAAGATTTGGTGAGCTTCCCTTTTTCACATGCATCACACAGCTTTTCTTTGACGAAGTTCAACTTAGGCATGCCAGTCACCAGCTCTTTGTTTGATAATTTATGAAGGGTTTTGAAGTTAAGATGAGACAAACGTTTATGCCACAGCCAGTTTCTTTTGACTGTATCGTCAGACACGAAGCAGACATTTGAAGAGTTGTTTTGACTCATATCAATGATATACACATTATCTAGCCTTCTTCCAGAGAGGACAACCTTCATATTCTTGTCAACAACAGTACAAATATGCAGTTCAAAGATAACTTTGTATCCAAGATCACACAGTTGGCTAATACTAAGGAGGTTATGCATGAGACCTTCAACAAATGCCACTTTATTGAAGGTGAGGGTTCCATTCGTGAGAGTTCCATACCCTTTAGTATGACCTATGGAGTTGTCCCCAAAGGTTACAGAAGGACCCTTTTCTGACACATAGTTTACAAGAAGATGTTTGTTTCCAGTCATGTGACGTGAGCACCCGCTATCTAAATACCAAACTTGTTGGTGCTAAAAAACCTGAGAGTATGATGATGAGCATTCAGTTGAAACTAATGCCATTGGAGACTTTGCCTTTTCTTCTTCCACCTCTTCTGATATGGCCATAAAGCACATATTTGGAGAATCACTGTCAGAGGTTTCTTCTTCTTCCCAGTCATGAGCCTCTGCCATTAATCCTTTTCCTTTCCTTTGAGATCCTTCATTTCTTTCTTTTTCCTTCTTGTACTTAGCTTTGTACTTTTCAGCACGTTCCTGATGAGAGAGTGAGGAGGATTCGGAATCTTTCTTGAAATATGATTTATCTTTGGATTTCTCAAATTTGGAAGGATATTTGTCAGAGGACGTAGAATTGACTTTTGACACACGCTTGTTTCTGCACTCAGCAGCAAAGTGTCCTTTTTACCACAGTTGAAACATTCTTCATTTGTCTTATCAGAAGAAGACATTTTTGTAAAGGATGGTTTTCTGAAACTTCTGGGTTTGTTGAAATTTCAAGATTTATTTTTAAAACCGGCCATTATAGCCATTTCATCAAACATTCGGTCTACCGAAATTTCATCACCTTCATCATCGGCATCACTCAGATATGCCTCCGTTTGGTGAGAACGGTTGTTCTGATTTTCGGTGTCAGAGTCTGATGAGGGATATGTGATACAAGGAACACTTTGACTTTTCTTGGAACTTTCACAGATAAGAGCTATTGAAGAGCTTTTTATCTCTTTGAAGATGGTTTTCCTATGAAGCTTGGTTTGTTCAAAGTTGAACAGAGTTCCATACAAAACAGTTAAAGGCATGTATTCCAAATCCTTGGTAGTTTTAATGCAAGTGCAAATGTTTTCCCAAAAGTCAGAAAGACAATCCATAAACTTGCATAGAACTTCCTCATTATCATAAACTCTACCTAGTAACTTTAAATCATTTAAGAGAGAGTTGAAACGGTTATAAAAGCTTGGAAGAGATTCTCCCTTTTCATAGGCAAAGAGCTCATATTTTCGAATGAGGCCAATCTTTTTGCTTTTCTTCACTTCCTCTGTACCCTCATAAAGTACACACAAAGTAGTCCACATCTCTTTAGCAGTACGAAATTAACAAGAGAGTGATAGACTTCATCAGGAAGTGAGAGAGCAATGATTGCTCTAAGCCGAGAATCCAGAGACACCAATCGTTTTTCCTCATCAGTATATTCCTTTGGGTTTTTTAGAATGTAACGACCAGTAGTCTTTATTTCTCTATGTTGGAAGGTTCAGAATCATCAGAGTCACTTGACTTGTTAATTGTTTCCTTACCAGGCCTCTGCTTTTCATAGCGAGCCCAAACTCTCGGGATGATAGGTCCCTCCTTGAGAATGGTTGGATATCTAGTATCCACTCCTTCCATAAATAGCATCATACGACTTTTCCATAGAGAAAAGTTGTTAGGATTAAACTTGGGAGGTTTTGAAATGGAACCATTTTCAGCAAAATTGTTTTGACCAGTGTTTTCAACAGTTAGGGATGAAGATGAGGCAGCCATTGCGGATCAAGTTTATGAATTAAACTTTCCGCTCTGATACCACTTGTTGGTCCCAAAAAGGCTCAGCAAGTATTGTAGAAGGGGGGGGGGGGGGGGGGGGGTTGAATACAATACTTAGATTTTTCACAAGTTTTAATTCAATATATTGAAAATCTTTCAATAAGAATTACACATAGAAACCAGAAGATTGTTGCGGAAAAGAACAGTTAAACTATTCTAACAATCTAACACAAAGTAAACTGAAAAACACTTAGAACAAATTGGACACTTAGACATAAGATGCAGTTTCAGTAAGAAAGGAGCTTGCACTTAGTAATCTTCAGAAGCGTGATTTGCATGGAGAGTCTTCACCTATATTTATAGTCCATGCATCATTTAATGCATGGGACACTTGTCACTCTTCCATTCATTGTAGAGGTTGACTTCTGAAAAGCCGATATCTCTTTTTTAACTTATCCAATGAACCAGGAGGACAGTCGTACCAGAAAAAGACCTTATCTGAGAATAGATAAAATGACAAAATGCCACTTTTATCTTACAATAGGATATTGTCTCATAATAAATGATCTTCTCTTTTGTCTATAGAGAATAAGGCTACCGACCTCCTGTATTGAAAACTGCACCAATTCGAAATCTCACTTCTTTAGAAAGGAGAGAGTTTCACCGAAGTGTTTAATATTTCGGTGCAGTCTTCTTGAACTCCCACCGATTTCTGAACACATATCGGTGGAGGTCTTCTTGAACTCCTCACCGAATTTCTTAAATTCGGTGATGCATGTCCACCGATAGCACAAGCATATCGGTGGTGATGTAACTTGTAGAAACTTGCTGCCGATTTTCTCACTTCCGCAATGAGATAGTCTTCGCACTTGGTTTCGGTTGATCTTCGACTTCACCGAACAATTGATATAAGAGTACAAGTTACACAAAAGAATCCAAAAACATTCTAAGTATCTAAGTGGGTTTAAATTGAGTCAACTTCAAATCTGTGATGACCCAACAATACTTGTTAAGCCATATGGGACTAACAAGTGGTATCAGAGCAGAAAGTTTAATTCATAAACTTGATCTGCGATGGCTGCCTCTTCCTCTTCAAACAATGACATCTCTTTTCAAAACAATTTCTCTGAAAATGGCTCTATAGCCAAACCTCCAAAGTTTAACCCCAACAACTTTGCTCTCTGGAAAAGTCGCATGATGCTATTCATGGAAGGAGTGGATACTAGATATCCAACCATTCTCAAAGAGGGACCCATCATCCCTAGAGTCTGGGGTAGCTATGAAACGCAGAGGACTGGAAAAGAAATCGCTGAAAAAGATAAATCTGATGATTCATATGATTCTTCTGATGAAGAGAAATCCAAAGCTATTGGTCGTTATATTCTTAAAAACCCTAAGAAATACACTGATGAAGAAAAGCGTCTGGTCTCTCTTGACTCTAAGGTCAGGGCTATTATTGCTCTCTCTCTCTTCCTGATGAGGTCTATCACTCTCTAGTAAACTTTGAAACTGCTAAAGAAATGTGGACCACACTGTGTGGACTGTACGAAGGTACATAGGAAGTGAAGAAGAGCAAAAAGATTTTTCTCATCAAAAAGTATGAGCTCTTTGCTCATGAGAAAGGAGAATCTCTCTCCAGTTATTATAATCGTTTTAATAGTCTTCTAAATGATCTGAAGTTATTGGGCAGAGTCTATGAAAATGAGGAAGTCTTATACAAGCTCATGGATTGTCTCCCTGAATTTTGGGAGAACATATGCACTTGCATCAAGACAACCAAGGATCTTGAGTTTATGCCTTTAACTATCTTGTATGGAACTCTTTTCAACTTTGAACAAACCAAACTACAAAGGAAGTCTTTCATTAAAGAGATAAAAGGCTCTTCTATAGCCCTTGTCAGTGAAACTTCCAAGAAATCTCAAAGTGTTCCTCGAATCACCTATCCTTCATCAGACTCTGACAATGACAGCCAGATCAACTCTACCAACCAAATGGAGGCATATCTAAGTGATGCCGATGATGAGGGTTAGGAAACCTCGGTTGTGAAGATGTCTGATGAAATGGCTATGATGGCTGGTTTCAAGAACAAGTCTCGTCCTTCTAGCAAATCTAGAAATTTCAGAAAACCCTTTTTTCCACAAAAACCCCCTCTTCTGATAAGTCAAATGAGGAGTGTTTTAATTGTGGTAAGAAAGAACGTTTTGCATCTGAGTGCTGGAGTAAGCGTGTTGTAAAATCTAGGACCACATCCTCTGACAAGTTATCTTCTGAGTATGAGAAACCCAAAAACAACTCCTTCAAATCAACCTTTTCCAGAAAAGGTACTCAACCATCTTCTCAAGATCATCAAGAATGTCCTGAGAAGTACAAGGCCAAGTACAAGAAAGAGAAAGAAAGGAATGAGGGTCTCCTCAGAAAAGGAAAGGGGCTCATGGCAGAAACTCATGATTGGGATGAAGAGGAGACTTCTAACAGTGACAAAGATTCTCCCAACATGTGTTTCATGGCCACATCTGAAGATATGGAAGATTCTGAAAAGGCAGTCTCTTCAATGGCTCTGGTGTCAACTGGGTGCTCGACATCATACTCTCAGGTACATCCCTTCAATTCTATGACTGACATTGAAAAGATTGATGCATATGAATCCCTAACTAATGACTTCTACACGGTCAAGGATGCCATGAAAAGAAAATTTGTTCAAGTTAAAAATCTCACCTCTCAACATGAAATCTGTATGTCTAAACTTGAAAAGTTTGAGGAAAATCAAAGTTGAGCTTGAGGATCTGAAAACCTTAAATCACATTATTTCCAAAGAGAAAAACAAGCTTTTTAAAAGACTAAAAAGAGAACAAGAGACTGTTAGAAAATGGACTAGTTCTTCGAAAAATCTTGAGAGAATTTTTCAAGACCAAATATCTTGTGAAAATAAATCTGGCTTAGGTTTTGGAAAAATGGATTATGAACTTCCTTTTCATACTCTTGCTCCCACCTCACGTGAGTGGCATGATTCTTCAGAGTCAAGCTCATGTGACTCTATTTCTTTGAACTCAGATGATCTAAATGAAGCTTTAAAATTCGGAATGTTTATAAAGGCCAAAGATTCTTCTCCTGCTCAAAACTTTGAGGCACAAGAATCCAATGATGCTTCAAAACCCATTCATGAGCTTTTGAACGTTTTAACTATTGATGAAGCCTCTTCTTCTAATTCAACGACCTCAAAGACTTTCAAAATAGAAAATACCACAAATTCTTCTTTAAAAAGAAAACCATCAGACCTTGCAAGAGAACATTCCAAAAACTCTTCAAGAAATCATTCCACCAACTTTTGTCCCACAACTTCTGGTAATGGGATTTTAAGTTTTCCTACCCGCATCTCTTCTTTTGGTCCAAAAGCTATTCAAGTTAATGTCAAAGGGAAAGGAAAATAAAAAGTGCAAAAACCTAAAAATATGTTTATCTATAGAAAATGTTACAATTGTGGTGACACTTTCCATCTTGCAAAAGATTTCCTACCCGCGTCTCTAACCCCAATGGACCCACCACCAAATGAGTACCTAGGAACTAATCTGTGTGTGCATGCAGGTTCATGAGCACCATCAAATCTGGTATTTGGATAGTGGGTGCTCACGTCACATGACGGGAAACAAATCTCTTCTCATTAACTATGTGTCTGAAAAGGGTCCATCTGTAACATTTGGGGACAATTCTAGAGGCTACACCAAAGGATATGGAACTCTCACCAACGGATCTGTCACCTTCAACAAAGTTGCATTTGTTGAAGGCCTCATGCATAATCTTCTAAGTATAAGTCAGCTATGTGATTTGGGATACAAAGTTATCTTTGAACTTTGTATATGTACAATTGTTGATAAGAATATGAAAATGGTTCTCTCTGGGAAAAGGATGGAAAATGTCTACATCATAGACATGGGACAAAGGAATGACTCATCCAATGTATGCTTTGTGTCGGATGACACAGCCAAAAGGAACCGGTTGTGGCATAAACGCTTATCTCACCTCAACTTCAAACTCTTCATAAAATATCAAACAAAGAGCTAGTGACCGGAATGCCAAAGTTAAATTTTGCAAAGAAAAGATGTGTGCTGCATGTGAAAAAGGGAAGCTCACTAAAACTTCCTTCAAGACCAAGCAATGCTCTTCTATCACTCTTCCTCTTCAAATGTTGCACATGGATCTATGTGGACCAGTCAGCACTCCCAGCCTAGGTGGCAAAAGGTACATTCTTGTAATTGTTGATGAATTTACTAGATATACTTGGGTTTCTTTTCTCAGGTATAAAAGTGATGCAATTGAAGAAATCATCAACCTTGTCAAGAAAAATGAAGTCCTAAATGGACAACTTGTACGATCAGTGAGAAGTGACAATGGCATCGAATTCAGAAACAGTGCTCTAGAAGACTTCTTCAATGAGAAAGGGATTTCTCAAAACTTCTCAGCTGTCAGGACTCCTCAACAGAATGGAGTAGTGGAAAGAAAAAATAGAACTCTATGTGAGGGTGCAAGGTCAATGCTAAGTGAATCAAATCTTCCCACCTACTTTTGGGCTGAAGCTGTTAATACTGCTTGCTTTACCCAAAATAGGTCGGTGATCTCCAAAAGGCATGATAAGACCCCTTATGAAGTTTTTCATGGCAGAAAACCAAATATTGGTTTCCTTCATGTTTTTGGCTGTATGTGCTTCATTCTGAATGATAGAGACAATCTTGGGAAATTTGATCCCAAGGCTGATGAAGGTATTTTAGTTGGATACTCCTTATCCTCCAAAGCATATCGTATGTACAATCTCAGAAGGAAATACATTGATGAATCCATCCATGTCAAATTTGATGACCTAAGATCATCATCACTTTCAAATGATGATGATGAGTTACACAGATGGATCTCATCATGCATAGGTGATGCCCCTGCTACTAATCCTACTGATACATCATCCATACCCTTCACTCATTCTGATCCCTCTTCTTCAAATCACCAAGTTGGGTCACCCTCCGTAGTGACCGACACAACCCCCACCGAAATTGACCATACTTCCACCGAAATTTACCCTTCCACCGAAATTCATCCTCCCACCGAAACCTCACCTCCCATTCCAATCATACAAAATCCTCCAACACTTGCCTCATCAAGTCTTCCTCCACCATTTCCTCCTGCTACTAAATGGACTAAAGATCACTCCATTGATCAAATCATCGGTGATCAACAAGCTGGAGTTCAAACTAGAAGAGGCACTGGAAATATTTGTCTCTATGTGAATTTTCTCTCTCTCATAGAACCAAAGAAGATTGATGAAGCCTTAGATGATCCATGATGGATCACTGCCATGCAAGAGGAACTTTTTCAGTTCACACGAACTAAAGTATGGAGGTTAGTATCCAGACCTCCAAAGAAGACTATCATTGGAACTAAGTGGGTTTTTCGAAACAAGATGGATGAAGATGGTACAGTCATCAGAAGCAAAGCCAGACTGGTAGCTTAGGGATACCGACAGGAAGAAGGCATTGATTATGATGAAACATTTGCCCCTGTTTCCAGACTCAAAGCCATCAGAATCTTTCTTGCTCATGCTGCCCATCAAAACTTTAGAGTCTTTCAGATGGATGTTAAAAGTGCTTTCCTCAATGGTGAGCTTGCTGAGGAAGTCTATGTGAAACAACCTCCAGAATTGGAAGACCCAAGACATCCAGACTATGTGTATCGACTGGACAAGGCTTTGTACAGACTCAAATAGGCTCCTCGTGCCTGGTATGATACTCTTTCTGATTTCCTTCTCAAGAATGGATACTCTAGAGGTACAATTGACAACACTCTCTTCCTCAAGAAGACCTCAGGTAATCTCATTCTTGTTCAAATCTATGTAGATGACATCATCTTTGGTGCCACTGATGAATCACTGTGTAATGAGTTTGCTTCTCTCATGATGAGTCAATATGAGATGAGCATGATGGGTGAGCTTACATTTTTTCTGGGCCTTCAGGTCAAACAAACTTCAGAAGGGATTTTCATAAATCAAAGCAAATACATTCGTGACCTTCTGAAGAAATTTAACTTCTTAGATAGCTCTCCTATGAAAACTCCTATGGCACCACCCTTGAAAATTCATGCTGATCCAGAGGGTAAATCTGTTGATGTAACGAATTATCGAGGGATGATTAGTTCTCTTCTCTATTGAACTGCTAGCAGACCAGACATTATGTTTGCTACTTGTCTTTATGCCCGTTATCAGGCCAATCCAAAAGAATCTTATTTGGCCGCTGTAAAACGTATTTTTAGGTATCTAAAAGGTACCATGCACCTGGGTCTTTGGTATCCCAAAGACTCAGGCTTTGAACTAATTGGGTATTCAGATTCAGATTATGCAGGTTCCAAAGTTGATAGAAAGAGTACCACAGGTAGCTGCCAACTTCTTGGTGGAAAATTAATCAGTTGGTCAAGCAAGAAACAAAATTCAGTTTCAACCTCTACTACTGAAGCTGAATATGTGGCTGTTAGAAGCTGCTGTGCTCAAATCCTGTGGATGAAAAATCAACTAAGGGACTACAATCAAGTCTATTCCAAGATCCCAATTCTATGTGACAACTCCAGTGCAATAGCTATTGCAAACAATCCAGTTCTACACTCCAGATCAAAGCACATAGATATCAGATATCACTTCATCAGGGATCACATTTCCAAAGGTGACATTGAGATGCACTTTATTCCTACTGATCTTCAGCTTGCAGACTTGTTCACCAAACCCCTAGATGAAGCCAGGTTCAACTTTCTGATCAGTGAACTTGGAATGCTATATCTTGATGTGTGAATTGATGTTAAAAAATGTTGTTGTCTTATCGGTGGTCCTCTCACCGACAAAAATCCTATCGATGGATTGATCCTACCGACTCTGCCTCAGATGTTTCATATTTCACTGACAATTTATGGTAATTCGGTGACCTATCTCATACACCGACCCTTCCCTATTTCTATCGGTACGAATCACCCACCGACTTCCTCTCTTCGGTAGCATTCTCACACTCGGTGGACTCCCCTCACCGATTCACCACGCTGATATCCTCTTTACACCCATCTCACTGAAATTCTACCTATCCATGGAACTTCGCTCACCGACATCTCTTTTCACCGAATTCACCAATCATCGGTGAGCAATCATCACACCGACGTCCTTGTCCTCGGTAGACCTTCTCTCTCTTCATCGATGATCTTGACCGATGCCCTGAACATCGGTGGGCATTCTCTTCCCCGACGATCCCCTTGATCTCTCTCACATCGGTGACCTATCTCACCGATATCCTCCCTCCTCGGTGTAAACCCTTCACCGATTCTCACTGATACTTTCTTTCATGGTTTCCCATGCTTACCTCATCTTACCCTAGATGTCAGTCAAACTTTTGACCCTTCCCATTCTTTGCAAACGGCTTATGCCCACACCTTCCCATATTGTCATCATTATGTGAAGCCCGTGTTCCGGTATGTGTTATTTTATAAATTTTAAATTTTCGTTTATCGTAGTTTCGTTATCGGGATTAGACGGGAGTTAGCGAGTTAGACCAAAAACGAAAAAAATGGGAAACTTTAAGTTAATTAGCAAAGATATTATAAGGTAGGGACCAAAAATGTCATTTGTGCATTTTAACTTTTAGGGTTGCATGGGATCGGTATTAGAAACCGACCCCCTCCCCTCTAACTCTCTTCTTGGCCGTGAACTCAAGAAAGCACCACTCAAACCCTACCTTTCTTCTCCTTCTTGCATCACCACCGAACCCCCTAGCCGCCGCCGTCGTGTTGCTTGCCGGCGTGATCGAAGAGCATCGAGAGAGAGAGAGAGAGAGAGCGGCGAAGAGAGAGAGAACGGAGAAGAGAGAGAGAGAGCGGCGAAGAGAGAGAGAGGAGTTTGGTCGTGGTTGCCACGAGTCGTCATCGAGGTAAGGTTCTTCCCCCTTTCGTTATGGTTTCTTTTCGTTGGTTTCGTCGGGGTGCAGTCAAACCGCCACCGCCGGCGGTGGCTGCCGCCTTCTTACCGCCGCTGACCGCCACTGCTTGGGGCGGCCATGGGTGGTGTGGTGTGTTCTTTAGTCGAAAGCCCCCAAGCCAAGTGAGGAATTGCAGGTCTGTTTGGATTAAGTCTTGGCTTAATAGAAGGCTAAGCCAAGTTATCATTTTATGTGATCAATATCGCTTCTGTCCAGTTCGTATTTCGCCCGTAACTTTCTCGTCGTAGCTCGGTTTGAGACGAATCCGGTGCCCACGGTTCACATTCTTGGTCAGGCACACTTTTCGTGTTTTAGAGAAAGTCTGGTTCGGCCTCTAGCTAGGCATAAAATGGCTGTTTGTACAGCAGGTCTGAATATGACAGTTTCGCGTCCTGTTTTTAGAAAATTATTAGTAAATTGTAGGAAAATCATTAGAACGCGTACGATATGTCCCTGGAACTCTAAGTCATGGAACTAACTGATTATGGAATAATAATTCTGGGTTGATGAGTTTAAGAGGGGCTAAACAGGTCCCGAACAGACCTGTAAATCTTAGAGTGAAAGCTGGAATTTTCGTGTGTAAGCTTATAGTTGTGACTTTGGGCTAGGACTTCGTTGTGACGTTTGATATCACTTATTTTAGGTGGAAAAAGGTGAGTTGGTGTTGGCCGGCTCGTTTTGCTGTTGAGGACATCTACTTTGCGTTGAGGTGAGTTCTCTCACTGTGTAGATAGGAATTGTATGCATGTTATGGTAGTTTGTATGTACTACTGTACTTGTGGTGTGAACTAGTTGTTTGTGGTGTGTAATATTTTCTTGGGTTAAATGCTTAGTATAAATGTGTGTTACATTACATCTCGGTGAGACCGAGGACTCGGTGAGACCGAGGAAGTGGATAGAAATGTTGTGGGAACTCGGTGGGACGAGTGTGTTACAATACAACTCGGTGGGACCGAGGACTAGGTGGGACCGAGGAAGTGGATAGAAATGTTGTGGGAACTCGGTGGGACGAGTGTGTTACAATACAACTCGGTGGGACCGAGGACTCGGTGGGACCGAGGAAGTGGATGGAAACGTTGTGTGAACTCGGTGGGACCAGGAACTCGGTGGGACCGAGGAGTTGGGTACATAATTACTTGTATGTGTTTACTTACATTATGTAACTGTGGTGTTGTTGCTCATGTGCGAATAGGAGTGATGTGTATATAATTTCTACCAGCGCATGTGATGGAATTCACTAAGCCTTGTGCTTACCTTTTCCTATTTTAATGTGGTTTCAGGTGCTTGTGGCTTCAAGGCGTGACGGGTACACACTGGCGTGCGTGAAGAGTTTTTATAATCATGAGATTAGAGTTATTATTAAACGATTTAATTTCCGCTGTTTATTATTACTGAGAATATTTATTATTGAATTTGCAAACGAAACGGTGTTGGATATTTAATAAGGTTTTATTTATTAAAATGCCTATTTTTAAAGTTAAAATTTATTGTAATTTTTGGGACGTTACAACTTGGTATCAGAGCACAGCTTGAGTGAATCAAACACATCTCGGTGTGTTTGATCTCAAGTTGCGGCTATGAAATTCTTCTCTTAAATTTTTTGGAAAATAAAAGAAAGGAAAACCCGTTTGAGAAACGGTGATCGAGGGCGCAGTGTGTACAGTTAGCCGGAGCCAAAGGAAAAGGTACAGTACTTAGTGTATTTATTGCTTTCTAGATCATAGGGTAGGCATGCTAGATTGCCTATGTTGGTTATACGGTACTGTATGATGATTGCTTGCTAGTAGGAATTAATACTAATTATAAAAGGTTGTTAAGTGAATGCCCTATAGGTTGTATGCAGTAAGAATCACATAGCCTTAGAATATTTGATTTAGTTCTATTGCGCAGCTCTTGTTTGAGTCCAACCGTTCTAGGATAGAATCTTGGATTCGAATGTCTATTTGATTCACGATGCATGCGACTAGGTATTCGCGACGCAACTCGTTATGGCTAATAGGGATTCCGTTGTAGCAAGGGTAGTGGGATGAGATGAAATTCCTAGTGAGCTGGGAAGAGTGTTTACATATGAGTATGTATGCTAGATTGCTTTCTAGAACATAGGAGTATGTATGCTAGATTGCTTGGTGCTTATTACACTGTACTGCATGTTTGTTGCTTGCTAATAGGAGTTTATGCTAGCCTTGATAGGTTGTTAAGTGAATGCACTATAGGTTGTACGCGGTAGGAACCGAATAGCCTTAGAATGTCGGATTTAGTTCTATTGCGTAGCTCTTGTTTGAGTCCAACCGTTGTAGGATAGAATCTTATATTCGAATGCCTATCTGGTTTTACACTGTGTGCGACTGTGCATTCGCGAGGCGACTCGTCATGACTAGTGGGGATTTCGTCATAGCAAGGGTAGTGGAATTGGGTGGAATTCCTAGGGAGCTAGGAAGAGTGTGTACATATTCCGGTGCGGGCATATGTGTATAGTTTTTCGGCAAGGAACTACTTGGGAACTTCGGGACGGGATCAAAACGAGTGAGGATAGGTGTGGAAGGTAGTAGTAGAGCTCCTACTATCTGAAGCACAGGATCCGTGCTCGAGTCGGGGAAAGTCACGAGGAATCCAAGGAGTTGAGCGTGAGCGTTGTTAGTGTGAGTTATTATGTGCTAATAACTCGTTGTAATATCTACCCAGAATAGCCATCACA
The DNA here is from genome assembly GCA_033807775.1 of Saussurea involucrata. Lineage (NCBI taxonomy): Eukaryota > Viridiplantae > Streptophyta > Magnoliopsida > Asterales > Asteraceae > Saussurea > Saussurea involucrata. Next base: position 88,255,040 of record CM066320.1, on the reverse strand, counting down.
AGGAGGAACAACTATAGTAAACCTGCTAGTACAGGTGTGTACTTGATTTGCTTTGATGTGATGATCGTTGGGGGGTAATGATGAAGGTTCTAATCTAGTAGTCGTGGGAATAGAAGGACGATTCTAGTATTAATCACTTGGAGTGACGATAAGGATGATGTTTGTTTTAAGTAGACCATTTCGGGCCAAGATGGATGATTGTGCTAGAATCATAGGCTTATAGAGCCGACCTTGAATTGAGGAAAAACCGTAAGGATTATCTGACGTAATTTCCCAACTTGCCTAAGAGGTTTAAATGTCCGGATGACGTTTGTGGATCGGAGAGTTTTGGAGGGGTATGAGTCGAGACGTCGAATGCCGACTGAGTCATGCACAAGTTTATTTTGAAAATAAATTGCATTAACTAATTCTTGTGTTTCCAATCCTTTTATGGATTGTGTTTTGGAATTTTGGGAAATGTTCAGCACACACACAAGATTTCGAACTATGGTTTTGAAAGTACATGAAACCGTTTTATCACGGGAGTTGCAAACTTTGTTAGAATTTGTTTCATTTTGTTATTTTCCAACGGTTCTTTTGGGTAAGATGATATCCGTGTTTTGTGGTGTTTAAAATGTTGGGCAAATGACTACGGCTTGTGACTTTAACATTGGAACTCCTCCACATATGTTAGAGTTGAGACGGAAAGTTACATTCCACGATGTCTGTATAAAACTATTTTGGTGATTTGTTTAAAATGAGTTTGTTAAACAATGTTGTTTATGGTTTTACCGTGGAAAGAGATTTTTTGGATTTTGGCGTCTCATACATGATTGTGCTTTTAACAATTTGACTTTGGGGGCACAATGTATGGTGCTATTTTATTGACTTAGAGTCATTGAGTTCGTTAAGGTTCATGAAGTTTTGTTTTACGGCATGTTGAGTCGTGTGGGTTTAATTTCACGAGGTGCATATCTTATTTGTTTATGTGACCATTTGGGGAAATTTTGGGAAATCAATTTAAAGAACACCACCTTTTGAGATTTGGTGTGAGTTAATTGGAGCATGTGTGTCATTGCAAGAAAATTTTAAGGAAGTGTTACAAGCTTGCATGTCTACCCCCAGTTAGAGATTTTATGAGGTTTTAGTCGATATTTTCAAATGATAGAAGCGGATTGGTTTCTATCTTTAAGTTTGAAACTTATACGAGACAGTTGTGTTTTAACAAAAATATATTTGTAAACCGTTTCATCGTTTGTATGACTAACTGATGCGCGTAAAAATTTATTGGTGAACCCTGTGCCACGACATTTTATGATTTAAAAAGATAAATTTTGGGGTCAAACGTCGTGGAACTGATTTTGAAATTTTGTGCACACTTTTGTCGCACCCTGTGTAAGGTCGAGTGGTTATTTTAAGTACAGGTCATGAGCCAATCCATACTACAACCGTGACGGTTCATTTTTAAAGAAATTATTTACTTCGCTTTGTGTTTTGTGAGTAAACTAAGCTGCAATGGAATGATTTTCAACATGATTTTCATAGGTGGGACGAGCGTGTCCATTTTTGCGTAACTACCGACCTGGTAATAGTAGTTTTATTGCATACGATCTTTTTGAGATGAAAAATCTTGACGTTGAAAATATTTTGTAAATGATTTTGTAAACCATTTGGGAAATGCGCTTTTAAGTGTTATGTGTCATTTTGAGAATTTTAAGGGTGTGAGTCCTTTTGGAAAACTCTTTTGTTTAACCCGTGTTGAGTTTGGGACTAATGTTGATTTTAGAGTATTGTTTGCTTAAACTTTATTTAAACGCGTTTTTGACCGACTTATGGGTCTAGCAAGCGTGGAACATTTTGCTCGGTTTTAACTTTGAGATAGTCATGGGTCAATTGCACGGTTTTAATGGCTCGATGTGGAGTCTTGTTGATGGGTTGTTTTTGTTGCACAGTTTTGTATTTATGGCATGGTGAGTATTTACATGTTTGGGTGAGTGAGTCATTCCGGGATAGGCATGTTGTTGGTAGACTGTTTTGCATTAGATCCTTAGACACGTTAGTCATTCGTTAGTAATGGTCGGTTGGGTATCACGGGGTGGGACCCCGGTATTCATGTGTTATGACCTTGACTTTCCAGTAGGCACTGGGAGGATATTGTCTTGGGCACTTACCTGGGAGGTAGTTCCGATGTGCCGGGCCTTGAGGCGTTACGTGGGAGGTAGACGTTAAGGTGTATCTTGATACGGTGTAACTAGGCTTCGTAGAGCGAGTGTGGAGGATAAGTAGACGGTGGAAGGTTGGGTATTCCACGCGTGTTGGTACTGTAGGCCGAATAGTATCGGTTAAGGGAATGATACCCTTTGTAATTAAGAGAATAAATGCGCAGTAACCTTTTTGAGGTAAGTGGTATATTTAGGTGTCGACTTTTGGGCTTGAGGCCAAACACCTTTAGTGTAATCGGAGAATTGTAGCCGATTTTAAAATAATTATGCTGATAGTAGTAGTAACCCTGAAATGCTCTCTTGTGATGAATGGTTATGGTGGAATGACTTTCGTGTGTGTTTATAAATTTACTGATTTGATGATTCGTGTGAAATAAATTTTGGGAGTCTATTAGAACTCGTGAAGGTTAATCGACAGTTAATGGTAGGAATGATCGGATTTGAGTACCCTGTAGGGAATATTGTTGAGCACCTTTAGAATGGTTAGAGCTTGAAATTTGAATCGGGATGCATGGAACATCTAAGGTTGGGAGGCAATCGAAGTCGTTTAACTAGGAATGATTCCAGTTGTTGGAGTGTTCTTCCGATCATGATTTCGGTGTTCTTGAAGGAGTTTTGTTGGTAAGAAAAGTATTCGTGAAATTTTTGGACGGTGTGAGAAATTTAGATTCCAGATAGTGAAAGTCCAGTGGCAACACAGAAAGGGTTCCGAGTGGACTTGGGAACCCGAAGTTGAGATGCGGGGGAACTATCCGGAGCTATTCGTGGGCAGAGACTTCGAGGACGAAGTCTAATCCAAGCGGGGGAGAGTTGTGAAGCCCGTGTTCCGGTATGTGTTATTTTATAAATTATAAATTTTCGTTTATCGTAGTTTTGTTATCGGGATTAGACGGGAGTTAGCGAGTTAGACCAAAAACGAAAAAATGGGAAACTTTAAGTTAATTAGCAAAGAGATTATAAGGTAGGGACCAAAAATGTCATTTGTCCATTTTAACTTTTAGGGTTGCATGGGATCGGTATTAGAAACTGACCCCCTCACCTCTAACTCTCTTCTTGGCCGTGAACTCAAGAAAGCACCACTCAAACCCTACCTTTCTTCTCCTTCTTGCATCACCACCGAACCCCCTAGCCGCCGCCGTCGTGTTGCTTGCCGGCGTGATCGAAGAGCATCGAGAGAGAGAGAGAGCGGCGAAGAGAGAGAGAACGACGAAGAGAGAGAGAGAGAGAGAGCGGCGAAGAGAGAGAGAGGAGTTTGGTCGTGGTTGCCGCGAGTCGTCATCGAGGTAAGGTTCTTCCCCCTTTCGTTATGGTTTCTTTTCGTTGGTTTCGTTGGGGTGCAGTCAAACCGCCACCGCCGGCGGCGGCTGCCGCCTTCTTACCGCCGCTGACCGCCACTGCTTGGGGCGGCCATGGGTGGTGTGGTGTGTTCTTTAGTCGAAAGCCCCCAAGCCAAGTGAGGAATTGCAGGTCTGTTTGGATTAAGTCTTGGCTTAATAGAAGGTTAAACCAAGTTATCATTTTATGTGATCAATATCGCTTCTGTCCAGTTCGTATTTCGCCCGTAACTTTCTCGTCGTAGCTCGGTTTGAGACGAATCCGGTGCCCACGGTTCACATTCTGTGTCGGGCACACTTTTCATGTTTTAGCGAAAGTCTGGTTCGGCCTCTAGCTAGGCGTAAAATGGCTGTTTGTACAGCAGGTCTGAATATGACAGTTTCGCGTCCTGTTTTTAGAAAATTCATAGTAAATTGTAGGAAAATCATTAGAACGCGTACGATATGTCCCTGGAACTCTAAGTCATGGAACTAACTGATTATGGAATAATAATTCTGGGTTGATGAGTTTAAGAGGGGCTAAACAGGTCCCGAACAGACCTGTAAATCTTAGAGTGAAAGCTGGATTTTTCGTGTGTAAGCTTATAGTTGTGACTTTGGGCTAGGACTTCGTTGTGACGTTTGATATCACTTATTTTAGGTGGAAAAAGGTGAGTTGGTGTTGGCCGGCTCGTTTTGCTGTTGAGGACATCTACTTTGCGTTGAGGTGAGTTCTCTCACTGTGTAGATAGGAATTGTATGCATGTTATGGTAGTTTGTATGTACTACTGTACTTGTGGTGTGAACTAGTTGTTTGTGGTGTGTAATATTTGCTTGGGTTAAATGCTTAGTATAAATGTGTGTTACATTACATCTCGGTGAGACCGAGGACTCGGTGGGACCGAGGAAGTGGATAGAAATGTTGTGGGAACTCGGTGGGACGAGTGTGTTACAATACAACTCGGTGGGACCGAGGACTCGGTGGGACCGAGGAAGTGGATAGAAATGTTGTGGGAACTCGGTGGGACGAGTGTGTTACAATACAACTCGGTGGGACCGAGGACTCGGTGGGACCGAGGAAGTGGATGGAAACGTTGTGTGAACTCGGTGGGACCGGGAACTCGGTGGGACCGGGAACTCGGTGGGAACGAGGAGTTGGGTACATAATTACTTGTATGTGTTTACTTACATTATGTAACTGTGGTGTTGTTGCTCATGTGCGAATAGGAGTGATGTGTATATAATTTCTACATGCGCATGTGATGGAATTCACTAAGCTTTCGATTTTTAAAGTAAAAGTTTATTGTAATTTTTGGGACGTTACACATTACCTCTTAAACCCCATTTTTTATTTAGTATAATTTCCAACCTTTCGATTTCCATCCTTAACCATTCCCGCCCAAAACCTTTTCAAATCCAAACCCACTATATATAACATTCACCTTCCCTCATTTTGCTTTACGCGAATACTTCATCTTTCTCGATCATCTTCTCTCTCAAGATTATCAAACCTGCAACTATTTATCATCTTCAATGGCTTCTTCTACTTCATCCAAGGCTACCAAACACACCAAGGTTGTTAAGGAAACCCCCACAAGCTTCGAAGACTTGAAGTTCAATCCTTGCAACCATGTAGCAAGGTTTGAATCCGACCCTGCTAATCCGGAATTCGCCACGGTAACTAAGTTCTTGACTCGCTCTCCTCTTCTCAATGCCTTTACCTGCAACCCTAAAATGAGCAAAATGCTCATTGGCAACTTCTGGCTTACCGCTGTGTATGATCCATCAAACGAAGTTGTTCATGCCTCGATTCTTACTGACGAAGAAGGTGATCATGATCTCACCTTTGGTGTGGATGATGTCCGCACTGCTCTTAAGATTGAAGCCTTTTCCGACTACGAATACATGCACGTCGAAAACGCCCATGCAGAGGTGGTAAATACCATTGGGTATGTGCATAAAACTGATGATAAATCCTCCAAATCTACCAAAGGTCCAGGTACCCTTATTAGAAACAAAATGGGAGGGGTCTGGAATTTCTTCTTTGCTCACGTTATCTACTGCCTTTCTCGCAAGACCAGTGGTCAGGATCAGTCTCCTTCCTACATCACTAAGCTTGACCACGCTCTTATCTTTCAAAGGAAAATCGACTTCGCTCAGTATTTTTTCACTGAACTGACTGAAGTCGTAAAGCACCCGAGAAGATGTCACGTACCTATCCTCGATTTATATCGATGATCATTCAACACAAGCTCGGTGATGCCTTGGATGCCGATCGGAAGTCTAAGTCTCCCCGATTCAAATATGATTGGTCCTCTCCAATCGTCGGCCAAAAGACTCTTGATGTCGGCCCTCTTGCCACCAATCTACACCTTCGCCTAGGTACAATCACTTTTGCTTATTCTCCTGAACTATACTGGGGGGACGCCAAATTTGAAGAGTTTGTACACCCCAAAATTTCGGAGGTCTCTCCAGCCATAGTGGCCCCTTCTCCCCGATCCCGAGTGAAGTCGGGTGGCACCAAAAAGAAAACATCTCGGGCCACTGACACCTCCGTGTCCGCTACCGAGACTACGCCTCCGAGAGATCCCTCGGAGGCTACCCAAGTCTCAACCCCTTCTCTCAAGCGGAGGCACTCCAAAACCCCTCCGAGATCTCCTTTAAAGAGGTCTCAGATACCTTCGGCCAAGCCTCCTAAGCCGACTACCGATTCTCCAAAATCGGTGGCTGAAATTGTCCCTTCCAGGCCAGGGAAATCTGATAAACCACAAACCGACTCCTCCGTGGTCTCTCAAAAGGCCTCAGGTGTGATTCAGGAGAACCCATCTTTTACCTCATCACCCGCTTCTTTGGGTGGTGGAGATGACTTCGTGGGCCTCTCCCCTCGAAGGAACCGAATTTGCACTGCACAGCCTATCACCCGATCAGTATGAGATCGATGATGCACAGCCCATTGGAGATTCGGCCTCTCTGAATCGGGCATTTTTGGACTTTTTATTAGAGGATACTAGCTCACCCCGACAACCTGCCACCGATGACATCATGGTCATAGACTCAACACCATACCCGACAAAGTAATCACCACCACCGACTCACCCATCACCGACGCACTCCTCACCACCGAAACAACCGACCCCCTGACGATCCCCAACACCAACAGGATCTCCCCACCGATAACCTTCCCCCACCGACCGTGAAAACTCCTCTTCTGAGGATATCTCTTCCCCATCTCCTTCACCACCACCACCACCAAGAGTAGTGTTCCCCGATCCCTTATCCGATCAGCCATCCTCATCCACCATCCCCGAAGACAGAACCCTACCTCACACTCCCCTATCACCAAATGCACCCCGATTCCAACTTCACCATGTTGGTCCATCCTCCACCACCGATATTCATCTACCGAGTGATCTCTATGCTTGCCCAGACAAGTGACAGGGTCACAGTTTTGGAAACTCGACAACCTCAGCTATTGGAAACAACTCTTTAGAATCTGCTTCGCCCGATCACCGAAAATATGGCTACTTTTGCTCAGAAGTTAGAAAATCTGAACACCTCCCACAACAACTTGGCCGTATCGGTGGCTTCTATCAAAGCTTCTACCGATTACAAGGATTCCGAAATTGCTCAGCTTATTACTCGAGAGACTCGACATCAGTCTCTTCGATCTTCTCTCACCGACTCTCTTCAACAGCTTCATCGGAAGGTTGACTCCCTCAACAACATTCTGGATTGGGATTTTGACTTAGGTGACTTTGCCTTTGAGAGAACTGACAGGGGTAGACTTCAGCACATACATGCCTTGGTGGATCGAATTGCCACACATTTGGGTCTGGAATCTGCGGCTATTGCTGAGGGGGAGAAAAGCCTCCCAAAGTCCCTGAAACGGCCTTCTGTTAGGCATATTGACAGCAACAGGCCTCCCCACCGACAAATCAACAATTCGTTTCTTCAAACCGAAAATCCCCACATCGGCACCGATTACATCGGTGGCCACATCAACTGCGGCTCCAACACCGACACCTACACCGATAGCATCCTCAGCACCAACTACCTCTCCTTCACCGATAGCATCTTCGGTGGAGAAACCCACACCGACCAAAATCCCTTCGGTAGAGAAAAGGGCATCAACAGTTGAGGGGGAGCAAATACTTTCGGCCAGTGCTCCAAAAGACAAAGGGAAGAAAGCCATTTCGGCAGAGGATGCGGCTATAGAAGAGAAAAGAAAGAAAGAATTGGCTAAGTGTTGATCCAAACCCTCAGTGGTTTGATAATGACCCTCTCTTAAATACTTAGTGAAAATTGTAAGTAAACAATATGTATCAGAGTTTCACTATCGCTGATAAGTACTAAGATCTTACAGTACCGCTGATAGGAACTCTCGCTTTTTAAATTAAACATTCAGCGAACACTGTTCACCATTAATGTGTTGAGTCTGTTCAGTCATTATGGTGATCGCTGATAAGTTAGTTGTTTACTTATGATCCCTGAAGACAAGTTTCACGTCAACATAGGTTCTGCGCTGAAGTCAAAGATCAAGCTCAAGAACCAGCGACAAGTCTCCTAATGAACTGATGCGGATCAGCGAAGACTCAGATTTGTCCACTCAACGTGAAGTATCTGTTAGAGCATTGTTGTATTCAAGATTTACTGTAAAGTCAATGTACTGTATGAGTCTATACGGTATTGTGAATGCCTTTATACCTTGTATGTTATGGGTATAAATAGGCTTGTCTAGACCATTTGTTAGTAACACTTCAAAACACTTTAGAAAGCTTTTGTAATCTTTTAGAAACCTTTTGTAATCCTTTGAGCTCAATACATGGATGACATATTTGCTCTCTAGATTCTCCCTCACTACATTCATATCTTATTGCTAGAGATTTGGGATTTAACAATTGGTATCAGAGCTAAACAGAAGATTCAAGCAGATCGAAGACCAAATTGAAGATTTTTTACACTAAAGCTGAAGAATTCGGATTGGGTGTTCATCACTATTCATCACTGTTCATCAAGAATTCTGACCCTTCTTCATTTACTATTCATCCAGATTTCATCTTTTCTTTAATTTTTGATCTTTTGGATTGATTCTTGACATCATTGCACTCGGATTTGATTCCTGAACATCTTTAATTCTTGAATCAACACCAAAATCTGCACAGAATTTGCAGATCTGATCATTTTATATCATTTTTGTTCGAAAACTTTTTCTACTATTTTTGGATCAAAATTCGATTAAATTGATCGAATTAGGATTTGTGATTAACTAAGAAAGTGTGTGGAATCAAATTTTGAACAAATCTGTGCAAATTTCATAACAATTGATCAAGAATTAAAAAAGTTATGGCTGATTTAGTGATTTTCGTGTTCGAAGTGCAGAATTCGGATCATTCTTGGTGAATTCGGATCATTCTTGGTGAATTCGGATCATTCTTGGTGAATTCGGATCATTCAAAGAAGAATTCGGAGTGTTCTTGGAAATACAAGTGTAGAATTCGACTCAAGAAGGATTCGAATTGATTGAATTCGAACCCAGCTAGATTCGAATTGAGGAGAATTCGAACCGTGTTAGATTCGAATTGAGGAGAATTCGAACTGTGTTAGATTCGAATTGAGTTGATTAAATTTTCCAAGTGTTGAATTCGAACCCTTAAGCATCCGAATTCATAGAATTCGAACCCTTAAGCATCCGAATTCATAGAATTCGAACCCTTAAGCATCCGAATTCATAGAATTCGAACCCTTAAGCATCCGAATTCATTGAATTCGAACCCTTAAGCATCCGAATTCATTGAATTCGAACCCTTAAGCATCCGAATTCATTGAATTCGAACCAAGTTAAGTCCGCATTGAGTGAATTCGAACCCTTCTTCATCTGAATTCGTTGAATTCGAATCCTTATTCATCCGAATTCTTGTGAATTTAAAAAAAAAAAAAATTTGAGAAAATTTTTTATCCCGAAATTTTTTCTATAGTGTATTTCATACACTGTAAGAGCTTTTCAAGAAAAAATTTTATATATTTTTTTTGTGTATTTTCATACACTGTCTGCTTGATCTTCTGAACGATCAATTTCTAGCAATATTCAAAATGGTTTTACAACAAGTTATTGTTAAAAGCAGTGGTGAAGATTTGAAGCAAACTCTGAAAAAGGAGATTCCTCCAATTGCAAAAGTTTTTGTTAAACCAAATGTAAAGTTGCAACAAGTCATTATAACAGAAACATCTGTTAATTCACATGTATCTGTTAAACCAAATAATGAAGTGTTGCAACAAGTCATAATAACAAAAACACCTCCAAAGCCACTTGAAAAAGCTAAGGCAAATAATGGAATTTTGCAACAAGTTATTTTATCAGAACCATCTCCTATATCAGAAACTCCTGTTAAAGATAATGCTTCAAATTCTTCAACTCATATTTTAAATAAAGCATTGGAAGAAGAAAATGTTAATCTGAAAAGACAAATTTTAGACATTTCTTCTTCAAATGCTAAACTTACTAAAAGAATAACTGATCTTGAAGTTTATATTGCAGGTCTTGAAACAAAGAAAGACAAAGACAACTCAAGTCTGCACGATCAAATCGAGAAACTTCAAGAGAAAGTAACAACTCTTAAAAAGGAAAATGCTGATCTGAAGAGCATTGAAGACAGGAGAGAGAAGATTCTTAAAGAAAAGGAAATAATTGAACTTAATTGTATAAAACTTTCAAAACAAGTTTCTGACTTTGAGAAAGTTTTATTTTTAGAAAAAGACAAGCTCGAAAAAGAAAGAGCTAAATTTGAAACTGAACGAAAATATTTTGAGAATAAAAGTTCTGAACTTTCCGTGAAAATCTCTGAATTAGAAAATCTTTTGGAAAAGGAAAGAAAAGATTTCACAGAAAAGCAAAATCTCTTTGAAAAGGAAAGTAAAACCCTTAAAAAGAAAAATATGGAAATTTTCAAAGAGATTACTGATAAAAGAAAGTTTTTGGAAAAAGATTTTGAATCGGAACGCGAATATTTTGAAGATGTGATTCTTAATCTTACCAAAAGATTATCTGGTTTATCAGCTGATATTATGAAGGATCAGTTGATCAAATCTGATCTCCAAAAGAAATTTGATCTAATTTCTAAAGAGAAAAATGTTTTAATAAACAAAGTCAAAGAACTTGAAGACGTCATTTTTAAATTTGATGTCTCAAAGCAGACTGGTCATAATTCTATCTTTCAGACTCCATTTGTTGATTCAAATGATTCTGAATGCTCTTTTAAAACTGCTTCAAGTTCAAGTTTTAAAAACATTTCTTCTAAACAATTTAATAGATCAACAGATTTCTCAAAAGGTCGGATTCGTTCAACAAATCTCTTCTATAATCCTCTGTTTGATAAATCAGATAACAAAACAAAAGTGCCTAAAGTTAATACTTCCAAACCTGAAGAAGTTCCAGTCTTCAAGAGGGTGAAGATGGAATGGAGAGTAAAAGGCACAACAGTTCCAAAGAAAGAAGTGCCAAAATCATCTGTATCCACATCAAATGCAAAGAAGAACAATACGCCAAAAGGTAAATCTTATGCTAAACCTAATCCTATTCATCATGTAAATCATCTGATTAGGTTGGCCCATAAGAAAATCTGTTGTTCTTACTGTGGTTCAAATGATTTTGTGCATAAAGATTATACTTCTTTTTGGTACGGTACTTATAGTATTCCTTCAAAGAGATCTACACCTAACCCACTAGGACCCAAGTGCCATTGGGTACCAAAATCTGCTTAATCTGTTTTGTAGGTACATCATGTGTTGTACTGATTTGTAGATACATACCACACACATGACTGAAAACAGAAGAGAAGCGGCGTATTTCTTTGAAGAATATTTGTACCATTAAGGGGGAGACAAATCATGAATGGTTTCTGAATACATCAATTCAGGACCCGTGCTTAAATGTAAATGGCTTTTGGACAAATCAGTTCAAAACCCGTTCTTCAAAGACTATGGCTTCTGAACAATTCAGTTCAGGACCCGTACTTCAACGACTAAGACTTCTAAACAAATCAGTTTTGAACTCACACTTCTCAGGTGATATCCTTAACTGTTACATCTTTTTGTTTCAAGGAAAGTGGTGAAAGGTAACATTGGATTATATTTTGTTTCTACTGCTTTGAAAACTTGAATCTCTACAAATTTAATTCAATGAGATGAAATTTTCAATTCTCATTCAATGAATTAAATGTGTGCTAAAAGATGATTTTACAAGTATTTTTGTATTATCTGAGTTAGATTTGTTTCAACTTTCACTTCTGAAATAAATCGAAAGGTCAGCAAAACATGAATGAAATTATGCTGAATGCTCAAAGATATGTGAATCTGGACTTATATAGAATATAATGCTCAAAAAGCCTATTTATCAGAATGATGAATGGAAACGAAAATATGGGGGAAGCACTATGATTAAGAACCAAGTGATTGAGATATCATTCATATTTTGTGATGGAAATTCGAACTTATATAGAATATCATTTAGTTTGAAAGTTTGTGCCTGTGGCCTTTCTGGTTTGGGAGAGTAAGTCCTAAGGGGTGCTCGACACCTAGTCCCTAAGATCAACTGGTCTGGGATCGGCTGACCCAAATCCTGCAATAGAACCAGATAGAAAGCCATGTTCTACTGGTACAAATGGGTTTAAGATATATCGATGTGGCCTTTCTGGTTTGGGAAATTAAGTTCTAAGGGGTGCTCGACACCTAGCACCTAAGGCCAACTGGTCTGGGATCTGCTAACCCAAATCCTTCTATAGAACCAGATAGAAAGTCATGTTTAACGGTGTATCTTATTCTTACTAAATTTTTTGATCAAAAGATGCCAATGAGCACAAAATCAAAAGATGCCAATGTGCACAAATCAAAAGATGCCAATGAGCACAAATCAAAAGATGCCAATGAGCACAAAAGAAAAGATGCCAATGAGCACACATCTCTTGAAACTTGGGAAAATACAAAGTCGCGATAAACCCGTAAATTTATGAAATTCTGATTTTGGACACATAGTGTGAGTAGAGCAAAGTATTCTTATATGTTTAAGAATTGCATACGCTTGATGCTAATCATATTTCGCATGTTAGCACACCAAATAGATTTAATAAAGGGGTTGAAACTGAACATTTTTTTAACTTGATATACAATGATGACTTGTTCTTGAATCCAAACACATGCATTTGATTTCATTTGATTGAAAAATCTGTTAAATTTCATTAAGTTGAATTTCTTTTGTAAAGTTTTCAAATGATCAAATGTTTGTAGTTATAAAATAAAATTCAATGAATGTTATTTTCCTTGTGTAAATTTGTTTTAAAATTTGTGCTACAATTTCAAATACTGTACGTTATTGAAATATATGCATACTTTCAGGGGAGAAAACAAATTGCTCCAAAATTCTTATTTTGAGGGGGAGCAAGTTTATCCACTAAGGAGGAGATTGTTAGTAATACTCAGAGACACGACTGAAATTGAAGAAGGTTTTCGATGATTATGATGCTCACCATCATCGAAAAAGGGGGAGAAAAGTTTAATTTCAATTTCATGTCAAAGAGCTTTCAAGTCAATGATTCGTGAACAAAGACTGAAGATCAGGGGAGAAGGATCATGTGAAGTCTAAATATTGCTGAATTTGGTTATCTTAGTTCTGAGTGGTTCTCGGAATGCGCTTACACCTAAAAGTTCAAAAATATAGATGGTTTCGCATCCTTCATGATTCGAATTGCCCTGATTTCGAACCCTTCATAATTCGAATTGTCCTGATTTCGCACCCTTCAAGATTCGAATCGAGTGATTTCGAATCCTTCATGATTCGAATTGCCCTGATTTCGGACCCTTCTTGTTCCAACTTACTTGAATTCGAATCCTACTTGATCCGAATTGAGCTGATTTCGCATCCTCTAGCATCCGAATTGATGATTTCGGATTCTTAAAGTTAATATGAGAACTAAGGTTCTTGCATCAAGAAGGATACGAGAAGTTACTGTTTGTTAAAGACTGATAAAGCTGTAAAGATTTGTTTTCATGTACAAGGCTTGAAGATAGTTTGATAAAGTGTCTGTTGAAGAAGATTGACTTTACAAAGAGCTGAAGACTGCTGTCATATTTTTTAAATCTTGAATCCAAAGGGGGAGATTGTTAGAGCATTGTTGTATTCAAGATTTACTGTAAAGTCAATGTACTGTATGAGTCTATACGGTATTGTGAATGCCTTTATACCTTGTATGTTATGGGTATAAATAGGCTTGTCTAGACCATTTGTTAGTAACACTTCAAAACACTTTAGAAAGCTTTTGTAATCTTTTAGAAACCTTTTGTAATCCTTTGAGCTCAATACATGGATGACATATTTGCTCTCTAGATTCTCCCTCACTACATTCATATCTTATTGCTAGAGATTTGGGATTTAACAGTATCAAGTACAAGACTTCAGCTATCGCTGAACTTTATCATTCGCTGATATAATATGATAAAGCTCTGAATCAACGAAAGTTGATCATGAAGTCCTCCGTACAAAGTACTTTTGTCTTAACCACCCTTGCACGACTCCGTACGAATTGTCAGAAAAGAACCTCCGAATATCTGAAATCGTACAACCACTCTGATACTACACTATTCATCCATACGGCTACTAAGGTTGTCAACTAAGGTCAATGACATGCAACCAACCAGCTGATGACACGTGTAAATTATATACTGAATTGCATTAAATGCATGCAGTATATAAAGAGATGAACTCACTTCATTTGAAGTAACTTGCTAACTCTGGACAAGTTCAAATCTCTTATCTCAAGATAGGTTATTATTAATAATTTCCTTATCTCTCTTAGTGCAAGAAACCTTAGTGTTCCAACTTGTTTAGATTTAGGTTTATCCTTAATCTTGTCTCCGCAACAAGCTGTAAATTGTTAATGATTTATCAATAAACAATTTAGAAAAGTAAAATCTGTGTGTTTGTATTCAACCCCCCCCCCCCCCCCCCTTCTACAAACTTGTATAGGCCTTCGGGACCAACAAGTGGTATCAGAGCAGATTTGTTTAATCTCATAAACAAGATCTAATCTAAGATATTTCTCTTCCTTGCTATTATCTGAAAATGGCCTCCAACACAAACACAAATTATATAGACAATGGTTCTCTTGCAAAACCCCCTAGATTTTCCAGAGATAACTTCAACTTATGGAAAAATAGGATGATACTCTTCTTAGAAGGTGTAGACCCTACTATGCCTTACTATCTTGAGAATGGTCCATTCATCCCTGTAACTATTGATCCTGCAGTTCCAGCCACAGCGAATAGACCTGCTATTCCAGAAAGGCTGATTCCTAAGGAAATCTTTCAGTGGACCGATGAAGATAAGAAGAAAGTGGCTATAGATACAAAATCCAGATCCATACTATCCATGGCTCTTCCTGACGAAGTCTACCATTCCGTCATGAACCTGAAAACATCAAAAGCCATGTGGGACACAATATGTGTTCAGTATGAAGGAACGTCTGAAGTCCAGGACTCAAGAAAGATCAACCTGGTAAGACAATACGAAAGCTTCATTTCTGGTAAGAATGAAACTCTCTCTGAAGTTCACCAACGTTTTAATTGCTTAATTATAGATCTAAAAACTGTTGGTAAGGAATATTCTAACTTTGAAGTGCTGACAAAGTTTCTAGAATGTTTACCTGAAAGCTGGGACAATTATTCCATGTGTCTCAAGCTGTCAAAGGATCTTAAATCAATGACCCTTTCAACCTTATATGGTACATTGCTGAATCATGAGCAATCTAGCCATCTTAAGAAGAATCTTGTAAAAGATTCCAAAAGCACCCCTGTTGCTTTAATCTCAGAGGAACCTTCTACTCAGCGACCCTCGGTCACTATCACTGAGTTAGAGAGTAACTCTGAAAGTTCATCAGACTCTGATTCTTCAGATGATGATGAATCCTTGGCTCTCCTAACTAAAAAGTTCAGGAGATTCGCCAAGAAGAAAATGTTTAGAAAAAATAAACCTCTTTCCATAACTAACAAGCCTAAATCATCAGCTTTTGTTGATAAGGCTACTGCTACTTGTTTCAACTGCGAAAAGACAGGTCATTTCGCTAATGAGTGCAGGTCTAAGAAAGTCATGAGACCTTCAGCTTTCTCAAAGAAAAACTTTGTTCCAAGGAATAAAGATGACAAATACTCAAAGCTGAAGGAGAAGTATGCAAAGCTGAAAAGCTTTAAGAAGAAAGGCAAAGGCCTGATGGCTGACTATGATTGGGCTGCTTCTGATGAAGAAGCATCATCATCTGACTCTGAAGATGATGAAGCAAATCAATGTCTCATGGCCAAGATTGAAGAAGAGGAAGAAAGTTCAGATATTCCCTCCACTTCAACATCTGCCATTCAGGTATCACCTTCTTTCTTTACCAATATTGCAAATATTGATGAAGCTGATAGTCTCCGTAAAATCGATCTATTGACTAGAAGTTTATACGAAGCCATGAACGGCAAAACTGTGGTTGAAAACCAAAATCCTGATCTCGCTGAAAAACTGAAAAACTGTCACCTTCAAATAGAAAAGCTTTCTAAAATTGAAGATGATTTTAAAGATCAAGTCTATTTAAATCAGCTAGTCAAAATCGAACGAGCAGAAGCTATCGCTGCATTAAAAGCTGAACAAGCTACTGTTGAAGGATGGTGTAATTCTTCAACAAAGATCTCTGAGATAATTAAGGCTCAGATTCCTCTGAGTGATAAACGTGGTCTGGGTTATAAATATGATACTCCAAAACCAACCACTGAACGTTCAATGCTTAAATTTGGAACGTTCGTATCCTCAGTCGCTGACACTTCATCATCTCAGTGCTCCTCGTCCATTACACCAATCCCTGAGGAAACTCCTACCTCCTCAAAAGGTAAGGAGAAAATGGTTTATTCAAAACCTACCTCTGTCTCTAAAGACAAAGGTAAAGGAATTGTTATTTATCAAAATCCTCAGAAGGGTACCTTAGTACCAAAGCTGAATGCTTCTAAAGCCTCAGTGACCTACCCCTCTGGATCTAGAAAGCAGATATCTGGATTTATTCAGCGATCTACTCCTAGACTCAGATTGGATGTCCTTGGTAAGAAATCTGAAGAACTGAATGTTTGTCCCATTTCTAAAGCCAATAGTTTACTTGGTGCTGGCACTTCTAATTCAAAATTAAAAGCTCAGCATACAAGTGGTCCTAGAACTACTTTTAGTTATAGGAAATGTTATCACTGTGGACTTACTGATCATATTGCTAGTAAGTGCCCCACAACCACCAAAGCTGAAAAGATAGCTAAGGTGAAGATTGCCCCCAAGGCAAAGAAGACCAACCCCGATGCAAATCAGGTCAAGGTGACTCCTACCACTGAAGTTAAGAAATTAACCAAAGTGAAGAAAGACAAAGCTGAATCTTCAAATGCTGCGAAGACCGCTGAACCTTCTATTCCAACTAGCTCCACTGACAAATGTGTATACATGGTTAAGTGGGTACCCAAGAAAAACTAATCTTCCTTTGTAAATGCAGGTTAAGAAGGGTATCTGGTATCTCGATAGCGGATGCTCTAGACACATGACTGGAAAGAAAAACCTGCTCGCTGAATACAAAGAAGAGAAGGGTCCCTCTGTGACTTTCAGTGGAAATGGAAAAGGACACACCTGAGGGTATGGTGTACTTTCAAATGGTACAACCTCCTTCAGAAGAGTCGCATATGTTGAAGGACTGAAACATAATCTTCTAAGCATCAGTCAGCTTTGCGACATGGATAACAAAGTGATTTTCACTAAGGAATCCTGCTTTGTCACTGACAAAAAGGATAAGATAGCTCTCAGCGGTTATCGTTTGGAAAATGTTTATGTAATAAACATGGACTCAACAACCACTGAGAACTCCTGTTTCTTCTCAAAGGCATCTTCTGATGTCAACTGGCTATGGCATAAGAGGCTATCTCATCTAAATTTCAAGACACTGAATACTCTTTCCTCCAAAGAGTTAGTCACTGGTCTACCTCAGCATTCATATGCCAAAGAGTCTTTATGTTCAGCGTGTGAAAAAGGGAAGCAGACCAAGGCAAGCTTCAAGTCAAAGAAAGTCTCCTCAGTGTCATCTCCTCTACAACTACTCCATATGGATTTGTTTGGCCCTGTTAACAAACAATCCATCGCTGGAAAGAAATATACGCTGGTCATAGTTGATGAATTCTCTCGTTACACATGGGTAATGTTTCTCCGTTCTAAGAGTGACACCCCTGAAGAACTCATCACCTTTGTTCGGAAGATGGAAACTCTGAACAATATGATTGTTCGCTCAATAAGGAGTGATCATGGAACTGAATTCAAAAACAGTTCTCTTGATTCCTTCCTTGAGAGTAAGGGTATTTCTCACAACTTTTCGTCAGTGAGAACACCGCAACAAAATGGAGTCGCTGAAAGAAGAAATAGAACAATTATTGAAGCTGTACGTTCAATGCTCAGCGATTCTCACCTGCCTACTCAGTTTTGGGCAGAAGCTGTCAACACTGCTTGCTTTACGCAAAACAGGTCGCTGATAGTTAAAAGATTCAAAAAGACAGCCTATGAACTCTTTCATGGGAGAAAGCCTTCAATCAGCTTTCTTCACATCTTTGGATGTCAGTGTTTCATACTGAACAACAGAGATGCCCTTGGAAAGTTTGATCATAAGGTTGATGATGGAATCTTTCATGGATACTCCTCAGTCTCTAAAGCCTTCAGAGTCTTCAACCGTAGAAGACAAACTGTAGAAGAAACTATTCACGTCACGTTTGACGAATCCCGTTCAGCGAACTCTAAACCGTCCGCTGATACTGAAGAACTGAATCAATGGATGTTTTCTCATCTTGGTGATTCAGAAGAAGTTCCCACTCCTCATGCCCACACAGTAGAAAATGATGGTCCTACTATCATTCCAGATATGCAGAATAGTGAAGCTGAAACATCTTGGGTCTCAGCTGTTCCTATTAACACTATACCTGCAGTTGATCCAAATATCTCAGAAATTCCATCTATTTCTCAGCAATCAGTTAATGAAGTGACAAATGCAAACATTCCTCTCTTAGCTGATAATCCAGAAGTAGCTGAAGCCTCATCTTTAGTTTCTCCAGTTCAGACTGAGTCAGCGACGTATGCTCCGGCTCAGCGATGGACTGTAAATCACCCAATCGATCAAATTCTTGGTGATCCCAATGCTGGTATTCAGACTCGTAGAAGTGCAGGTAATATTTGTTTATTTGTTAACTTTATTTCTCTAACTGAACCAAAGAAAATAGATGATGCCCTCAGAGATCCAATCTGGGTCAGCGCTATGCAAGAAGAGCTGACTAAATTCGAAAGAAACAAAGTTTGGAAACTCGTTCGTAGACCAACTGACAAAACGGTGATAGGCACTAAATGGGTCTATCGAAACAAGTTGGACGAACATGGTACTGTAACTCGCAACAAAGCTCGTCTTGTTGCTCAGGGATACATACAAGAGGAAGGCATAGATTATGACGAAACATTTGCTCCAGTAGCAAGACTTGAATCTATTCGTCTTTTCTTAGCATATGCTATACACAAAAACTTCACTGTACATCAGATGGATGTTAAGTCAGCGTTTCTGAATGGAAAGCTGAATGAAGAAATTTATGTGGAACAACCTCCAGGATTCTCAGATCCTAAGCGTCCAGGTTATGTTTATAAACTGGACAAGGCACTTTATGGCTTAAAGCAAGCTCCTCGTGCATGGTATGATACTCTCTCTACTTATCTCCATATTGAAAAATTTGAGAGAGGTAAGATTGACAAAACTCTATTTTTTAGAAAAGTGAAAGGTCATATCATTTTAGTTCAAATATATGTTGATGACATTATATTTGGTTCTACTAACCCTAAGCTTTGTACTCGTTTCGCTGATAGAATGAAAGATGAGTATAAAATGAGCATGATGGGTGAACTAACATATTTCCTTGGTCTTCAGATTAAGCAAACTGAAAAATGAACTTTTATAAATCAGGGAAAGTATGTTAAAGATATGCTGAAGAAATTCGACTTAACTGAAAGTTCAGCTATGAAAACCCCTATGGCACCACCGCTGACACTTGATAAGGACACAAAGGGTGTTCCTGTCAATGTCACGCTGTACCGTGGGATGATCGGCTCACTACTGTATCTTACAGCTAGCCGACCCGATATTATGTTTGCAACATGTCTGTGTGCACGATATCAAGCTGAACCTAAGATATCTCATATGAAAGCTGTAAAGCGAATATTTCGATATCTTTAGGGTACAGCGAATCTAGGTCTTTGGTATCCCAAAGATTCAGGATTCGATCTAACCGCCTATTCAGACAGTGATTTTGCAGGTTGCAAAATGGATAGGAAAAGCACCACAGGAGGATGTCAGCTCCTGGGTGGAAAGCTGGTAAGTTGGACAAGTAAGAAGCAAAACTCAGTGTCCACTTCCACAGCTGAAGCTGAATATGTAGCCGCTGGAAGCTGTTGTTCTCAAGTCTTGTAGATGAGAAATCAGCTACTAGACTATGATCTTCAGCTCTCCAAAATTCCAATCTATTGCGACAGCACTAGTGCCATCGCTATAGCAAACAATCCAGTGCTACACTCAAACACAAAACATATAGAAATCAGATATCAGTTTATCAGAGATCATGTGATGAATGGTGATATAGAACTTCATTTTATCCCAACTGATTATCAGTTAGCTGATTTATTTACCAAACCTCTTGATGAGACAAGATTCAACTTTCTCATCAGCGAGCTTGGAATGCTGAACTTTGAAGGGTAAAATCTTCAGCGGTTCACATTAATCAGCGATAGGATAAAATTAACTCGTATAACCTATTCAATCATCTTCTCTCTGAATAAACTTGGTTAAACTGGTATCCAGGTATGTTTTCTCTCTCTGACAAACGCATGAAAATGCAAGATTTCAAAACAAATGCATCGCTGAATATCTCTTCCTTAACAGCGATATTTTGAACGTTCTTAAAACCTTCACTGATATTTTCTATTCAGTACTTCATGTTTTTCAAAAGAGTCCCTGAGCTTTCAAAACCTCAGAGACATCCTAAAAGAATGTGAAAGGACAGTTGTGACGTCATTGCAACGGATAACACCAGGCACTACTTCTTTCTGACACACGTTTGCACGTTTCGTTCAAACTTCCAATCAAATGCAAACACGTGTCCGTGTCATGATGAAAACCTTTTCCCGCTCAAGGTTTTCTCTCTCTAAAACTCCCTATATAAACAAACTCTTGGTTTATATTTGTCTTTTACGCGATCAATCTTCCTCCGCAAGAAATGAATTACTGTTGCATTTGTGCTCTCAAATCTTCAAAGAACTGTTCATCATCTTCTTCATCAAAATATCAAGGTTAATATGTTCTTATTTTTTCAAATGCAGATAACTTGTTTCTGATCTTATCATTGTTTTAATCAAGATCAAACAAAAGAACTTCTTAAAAATAAAATCATTTCTTTCATGGTTTTATGAACACAACCATTTCATGGTTGTTCTTCAAGTTTTAAATCTTAATCTTAAACTTGTTCTTCATTCGTATCCATATTTTTTTAAACTGGAATACAAGACTTTATGGGTTTTACATTTCGTTTCAAAAATCATGAAAACCCTAATCTTCATTAAGACATTTATGTCTGAATGAAATGAACAAAATTCGAACCATCTTAATGGAAATTCTTTCCATATCAAGACAATTCTTATTTGTTAACATCTTTGGTTGAACTGATAATACAGAGAAATGGCAACTTCAAAGATCAATGTTACCACTGAGAACATCTCCGCTGACTCTGAGGAAGTGGACATCATCAAAGCCCCTCAGGTTAAGTTCAAGCTGGATCAACTAGATTGGACTAAGGTCAACAACCTCTCTGCGCTTCTCGAGTTTCCTCCTCGAAAGCAAGTCACACATCTGGATGATGCTGTGAATTTCCTGAAAAACTGCTGCATTTCCACAGCCCTGACCATCACACCTCCTGCAAGTCAGCTACTACTATCCCAGTTCTGGTACTCTGCCAGACACACTCAGCTACCCTCCGCCAAAGATGCATCCAAAACCATCGATTGCATACTCAGCGATACTGAGTATGGCACAATTAAGATAACCCCCGCTATCATTCGAAAAGCCCTGAACTTTCCAAATGCTTCCAAAGAAAAACCATTTGTTCCATTCCCTGACCATAAGAAGCATGCTGACAGAGAAGAAATCATTGCTTTCCTCGACGCAATGGGTTACATCTGGGAAACTGGAAGGGACAAGAAGCCCGAGAAGAAGCTGACGCTGATAAAGAAGTCCAAAATGCCCAGCGAGATGAATTTCATCTTCGCACACCTGATCAGCTGCATGACAGCGAAGACCGGCTCCTCTGATCAAGCCGCTCAACCTCAGCAGGCTATGGGATACGCACTGCTGAAAGGTCTACACATTGACTGGGCATCTATCATTTATGATGACCTAGTACAAAGAGTAGATTCTGCTGCTGACAGACCTGCATGGGTTCCCTACCCCCGTTTCATCAGCGCCATCTTTCAATATGGCCTGAAGGACAGTTATCCTCAAGAGGGTGACCTGAAACTTTCTCAGGTTGGCCCTAAGGTGCTCGATTTCAAACCCGTCGATAATAAGGTACGTCTCTCTACCCTTCTCTCTCTTCTTAACCCTAATTCTTTGACTTCTGTGGCTCCTTCAGCGACAATCCCATCGCTGATGCCCCGGCCACACAATCCTCTCCTTCTAAGAAAAGGAAACACTCTTCAACCCAACTTGATTCCAAAAGGATCAAGAAAACCAAGGAGAAAACCCAGCAATCCCATGCTGAAGACTCCTCAGCTCATTCTAAAGAGCTGAAGGAAAGTTCCGTGGTACGCTCTGTCACACCCATTCAAGCCATCCCTTCAATCCAGACTTCAGCGTCTCCAAACGCTGAGGTTAGAAACTTGGAACCTACCCAACCTCCCTCAGTCTCTCAAAAGACTGATGAAGTGATTCTCAGCGATTCCAACGCTGAACTCAGTACCCGAACCCCATTCTTATCCTTCGCTTCTCCCCCCACTCACTTGGACACTCCTCCAAAGAACACTGGAGATGCCATCATTCCAGAAGCCTCCGCTGACGCTTCTCAGCGAATGATGAAGACAGGACCTGCAGAGATCACCATACCTCACCATACATTTGAGGAAGATATGGAACATTATTCAGGAACCCGCATTTTTGACGAGTTCGTACACCCTCCTGCAGGTACACACAAAATCCTATACACTGTGACTAAACCCCAAACTTCTGAGCTTTCCTTTGTTCACAAGTTTTTATCTGTTACAGGTCCTAATTTGGGAGACATCAACGAGTCTCTGAAGTCCGTGGAAACAAAGCTGACCGGTCTCACCACCACACTCTCCAACAACTCTACAGCCGTAACAAACGCTGGAGAGAATTTGACAAAGCTGAGTACGGTGGTGGAGAAGAAAGCTTCCACAGATGACATTAAAGACCTTGATAAGACGCTCAGCGATTTTGCCAAAGTACTCTCTGACATCTACACTGACTACACCAGCCTCAAAAGCTCAGTTTCGACCGTGTCCAGCGATGTCACAAAGCTGAAAACATCGGTTGAAATCTCGAGGGGGATATGTCAGCTGTCAAGACCGACTTAGGTTCTGTAAAAACCGACGTTGGTTCTATGAAAACGATGATCGAGACGCTGTTCAACAAAGCGAATACTCCTGCTCCTGCCCCTGTCGCTGATCCTGAACATTTTACAGCGACAGATCGCATTGAGCTCGGGAAGATCAATCCTGCTATATCTGGCCTTGAAGACAGATTAGCAGCGATTGAAAGTTGTATTAAAATCTCTGGCCAAGAAGACAGAGAAAATACAAATGCTGAGTCTACCCATTCCTCCCCCAGTCATCATGAGAAAGAGGGGGAGAAGAGCGCTGAACATACCGGGGAGAAAAGCGTTGAACATCCCGCTGAGAAGAGCGCTGAGGATCTTGAAAAGAGCGCTGAAGACCTTTCCCATGATGAATCTATCAGGGGAGAGAAGAATGAAGATCTTATCACTGGACCTCAGGGAGATGAAAACCCTGAGGGAACCGAGAAGCTCGCCTCTGTATCTGAGGGGGAGCAACTCGAAGAAGACGCTGAAGAATCCGAAGCAGAAGATGATGAAGCCGTCGACATCCCTGATAATGAACCATCCTCCTCTCCAAGGAATGATGATTATGATGACGAAGATGACGATGACTTCTTTGTCGTCAAACCTGCCCCAAAGATCAAAGCTCTTAAGGGAATTTCAATAAATGAACCAACAGGGGAGCGGACAAAGACAAAGCCCTCAGCCTCTGACGCTGAGAAAGGCAAAGGCAAAAGCGTCGCTGAAGATGAAAATCTGGCGATCTTGCTTGTAAAGCCGGTTTGTCAGGTACACTAATCATATCTCACTCCATCCCTCCTCTATAAGTTCTACTACCCTAGCCTACACCTGAACATATTTCTCTTTCTCTTTCTACCCAAGTTCTTCTACCCATGTTCTTATTTGTAAGATCGATGTGTTTCAGCTAGTCCTCTCCCCTGTTTGAGGATGTCGCTGAAGGTTCTACTACTGCGACTTCACAAATAAAGCCAACTGTTGCTGATGAAATAATCCCAGTCTTAGATTTGATCTCTGAGACTGATGAACCAGAAGAACAACCTCTCTCGCACAGAAACAGACCTTCCTCAGCTCCTCAAAAGCTGAGTGAAGAGGATCAAAAGAGAAGAGAAGAAATAATAAAGCGATTCAAGGATCAGCGAATAATTCTAAGGCGTGTTCAACTTCCTTCAGTTCCTCCAAAGTTCAGAATTTCAAAACCTGAATACAAGGAACACCTCAGAGCTGAACGCCTCATCGCTGAAAGGAAGGAAGCTGAAGAGAAAGACAGAGAATACGCCATCAAGCTTTCTCAACGATCAATCAAAGACCCCAAGATGAAAAGAGTTCCCATTGATGTTCAACGTCAGCTCTGGGATGATGCTCAAGAAATCGTTAGAGAAAAGACAAAGGTCTCTGATACAACCTTGGAATGGGCTAAACAAATGCTGACCTATTGATCAAGACCATCCAAAATAATCAAAGCCAACATCAGAGGAAAAATGTACGTTGATGTTCCTGTTGTTGAAGTGGATGTCTACAGAGATGACAAAACCAAGCAAACCTTCTATGCTGCTTCATTAGAAAAGTTTGGTCTCTCTGAATGGTTAGAAACGAAATTAGCCATTCAGGGATCACGCTTAAAATTCAAAAGCCATGTTGAGATGATCTTAAACAAACAGATCGACTTGCTTTCATCTGCTGTGGATATTCCTCCTACTCTTCCTCAACCGAAGAAAGCCTCTGCTAAGAAGAAGAAAGTTTCTGACTCAGGTCCAATCATTCGAAATGAAACAGGTATTCGTTTCTCTCGTGCTGAAGTTCTTGGCCCTGATGCTGATCTTTCAATGCTTGACACCTCCCTACCACCTGGAGAAACCTTCATCCCTGGCACAGTGGTAAGTGATCCATATGGTATATTCTTCTTAGACTATGATGGAAATCATCACTTTCAACGTGTCTCTGAGCTCCAAATCGCTCCCATCGAACAACTCAGAGATCTCGTACACTGGTGTGAAGTCAGACGCGACATCAAAGCTAGACACCTGAAGCCCTTGATTTTTGATGCTACTCTGAAGTTAAAGAATCAAGGAGTAAATGTCCCTGACTGGATGATCCCCACTAAAAAGACCCTTGATGAACTTCTCATTAAGGAAGAACCCTTTGAAAACTGATATAATCTCCTTTTTCTCTATTGTATCAGTTATCCTTCTGTACTTGTAAATTATTTCGCTTGTACTTATAGTCTTTTTGTTCTTCATTGTAACCTGACTCAATATTTTAAAGAAAGATTTCAGCGAACGTACTTTACTCCATCAGTACTGAAAAGATCCCAGAAAACAGTAAAAGGGAAAAATATTTTATGATATCTTTTTATCCTTATGTTTTCATTAAATAGCAATTTTCTTTGTTGCTATGTCATAATCAAATAGGGGGAGATTGTTGATCCAAACCCTCAGTGATTTGATAATGACCCTCTCTTAAATACTTAGTGAAAATTGTAAGTAAACAATATGTATCAGAGTTTCACTATCGCTGATAAGTACTAAGATCTTACAGTACCGCTGATAGGAACTCTCTCTTTTTAAATTAAACATTCAGCGAACACTGTTCACCATTAATGTGCTGAGTCTGTTCAGTCATTATGGTGATCGCTGATAAGTTAGTTGTTTACTTATGATCCCTGAAGACAAGTTTCACGTCAACATAGGTTCTACGCTGAAGTCGAAGATCAAGCTTAAGAACCAGCGACAAGTCTCCTAATGAACTGATGCGGATCAGCGAAGACTCAGATTTGTCCACTAAACGTGAAGTATCAAGTACAAGACTTCAGTTATCGCTGAACTTTATCATTCGCTGATATAATATGATAAAGCTCTGAATCAACGAAAGCTGATCATGAAGTCCTCCGTACAAAGTACTTTTGTCTTAACCACCCTTGCACGACTCCGTACGAATTGTCAGAAAAGAACCTCCGAATATCTGAAATCGTACAACCACTCTGATACTACACTATTCATCCATACGGCTACTAAGGTTGTCAACTAAGGTCAATGACATGCAACCAACCAGCTGATGACACGTGTAAAGTATATACTGAATTGCATTAAATGCATGCAGTATATAAAGAGATGAACTCACTTCATTTGAAGTAACTTGCTAACTCTGGACAAGTTCAAATCTCTTATCTCAAGATAGGTTATTATTAGTAATTTCCTTATCTCTCTTAGTGCAAGAAACCTTAGTGTTCCAACTTGTTTAGATTTAGGTTTATCCTTAATCTTGTCTCCGCAACAAGCTGTAAATTGTTAATGATTTATCAATAAACAATGTAGAAAAGTAAAATTTGTGTGTTTGTATTCAACCCCCCCCCCCTTTTACAAACTTGTATAGGCCTTCGGGACCAACACTAAGTATGGAACTCGACCTACCGATGCCCAAACCTTAAAGCTTAAACCCTCATCACAAGGAACTGCCACCGATCTGGTTCTATCTCCTCAAGAAATTAAGGAGGCTAGACTAGCACAAAAGGCCTTGGATGATTCAAAAGCTCTATCTCTAAAAGTTGCAAGAGGAAGCGATCAAAGCCAAATCCACCGATCTTATTCTTGCCCAAAAATCTGAGTTGGGCACTATTGAAGAAGAAAAGGAAGAAGAAGTTACATGGTACAAGAAAATCATGCACTACCGAACAGATAAGTCGCCTATCTCATGTGTAAAGATTGCCACTTCCAAGATCAATCCCACTGACATCAGGCTCATCATTGAAAGGGAAGATGGAACCTCAAGGAGTATTAAAGATTATAACCTCAGGCAATTCGGTCTCTCTGAATGGTTTGAAATTTCTAGGCTCTTGGTGAAATGTACTAATTCCAAGAAAGACATTTTCATCAAGCATATCGATAGGTTGATGAACAAGATGAAAGAAATAAAGAAGAAACACAACATTGTTCTCTCCACCGACGAACGTGCCTCTCTTCAATCTCTAAAAGAAGATGTTCGACTTCCCATGACCAAAACCCAATCGGTAAGACATTGTTTTCAAAGACATGGCTTCTAAAGGAAGAATCCCATATGTGGATAATCTTAACTTATCCATTCCAACATCTATCGTCTATCCCTCTACCACTCTTTGCATCTCACCGATTCCTGGACTCTTCTTCAATGATGCTCTAGGCCACCGACACTTCTTCAGATTTTCTCAGGTTCATCTCGCCGACATCATCTTCCTACATGGTATCTCCAACTTCATGCCACATATCCCCGAAGCTCAGTCATACTATCATAACATCACCAACGAAATCAAACGCCGCATTCAAACACCAAAGAAATGATCTAGGTGCTTTTCTCTTTATAAGTACTTGTAATTTTTCTTCATTTTCGGATGTAAGAAAATTTTACTTAAATACAAGTACTTTTCATCTATTTGAATTTCTGTGTTGCACATATTTATTTTCCTTAGTTGTAAATATTTGATACATTTAACAAATCCATAAAAGACAAAATAGAACAAAAAGAATGGTCTATGAGAAAACAACCCAAAAAGAGTAAAAAGGGTAAAATTGCATTTTATACTCAGATACTCTTTAATACTCTAAGTATGGATCTCAAATTCAAATAGGGGGAGATTGTTAGGTCACCAAAGATTTGAAATTGACTCACCGATGTCCCTCCTAAATCTTACTTGGAATAATTTAGATTGGTTCTTTATAATGACTTGTACAAGATAGCAAATGTTCGGTGAAGTCGAAGATCAACCAAAACCAAGCTTGAAGATATTCTCATTTGTGGAAGTGAAGAATAATCTTCTCAACAAACATCAAGTCATTGTCCACCGATGATTCTTATGTACATCGGTGGACAACTCCCACCGATCCATCCCTATGATCGGCCAACAAGAGTCCCACCGATAACAGCCTCAAATCGGTGGGAACTCAGCAATCTTCATGGATGCAATTTTCAAGATTTACCACCGATCTCAAGCTCAAGTCGGTGGAACACCATCGGTGGATTAATCATTGGAAGACATAAAAGGAAGATCATTTATTATGGGAAAATATCTATTGCCAGGTAAAAGTGACTATTTGTCGTTTTATCTATTTTCAGATAAAGTCTCAATCAGCATGGGTATTCTTCCTAGTACCAAGAAAAAAGGTGATAAGGACACATCAACTTTTCAGAAGTCAACACCTACAATTGAATCTCCTGATGACAATTGTCCTAAGAATTTAATGTTTCTCACACTATAAAAGGAGGAAGAAGCTCCCCATGCAAACTACCCTTTCTAGAAGAATTTCTTAGTGCAAACATTCTCCATTTCTCGAAAACTTTAAAGATTTGATTCTAAGTGTTCAAGTTGTTTTGTTTTCAGTATACTTTGTGAAAGATTGTTAGAATAGTTTTACTTGTTCTTTTCCGCAACAGTCTTTATTTTCTATGTGTAATTCTTGTTGAAAGATTTTCAATAATAGAATTAAATTAAATGAAAATTTTGAGTATTGTATTCAACCTCCCCCCCCCTCCTTCTACAATACTTGTTAAGCCATCTGGGACTAACAAGTATCACTATCATCTTCCAAAATGGTTCTATCAAAAGTCTGTACGCTAATATGATCGTAAGTCGTCTGTCCCAAAAATGTCATCTAGCGGTATCCACTCTCCACTCAAGACGTTGGAGCCCCACCGCTAAGATAACATGATATACACGCCATTTAAGAAAAAGTGTTAGGTTTTACACCTAGTGAGAATGTTTAACAAACATTTATAATTAAATAAATATAAATCAACAATAGTCGTTTTCCCAAAATTATAATGTACGCTCACTTCCACATAAATCACATAGGAACCATACGGTCCAAAATTCATCTTGCGATAACGGGGGAGACCCGATTTTCCAGGGATTGTAGCAAAACACAAAAGTAAGATGCTTTCCAAGTTATTGAGCTCATACTAGGATCAATGGCTACGAGGATGAGGGCACCCAATGAGTAGTCATACTCGTTCACTGGGATTATATTTACAGTCAATGGCTAGTATTCGAATCCACATAATCGTACCTAGTTGTCGCCGATGACCCAATGTATCAACTAGTTACAAACGGGAATTGTCCCAACCAATAAGCCGACTTCTATACCTATGGATCCATTATTAGTAGTCTACAGCTTCTCACAATTACATTTGTGACAAAACTATATTCACAACATATAGTTCTCATATCAACATTTCCATAAAACGGTTTCCTTGTGTAAATCACATTATATGAACTAAATCCATATATTAGAAAATCAAAGGACTACATCCAAATACCAATGTAATAGGATCGTAAAACATATTTCTAAGGTTTGTAAGACTCCTGGGAGCCTTAGTTGTACATGAAATCACTCAACCATATCATCGCTAGACCTTACTCTTATCAAGAGCTTCCTCAAACAATAAAGTTTCACAGATATGTTCATGGTTGGTTTTTCCAAAGATTCATCCATAAATATGTATATAAAACTACGTTTTACAAACAAAAATCTTCATCATGTATGAAAATAGTAAAAACCCTAAAATCTCTAAAATACACAAGTTTGGTCAAAATTCTTCAAGTAAGAAAATGAAAATAGGAGAAGAATAGGAGTTTAAAATATAAGGTTTTGACATGTATACAGTTTAAAAGAGTAGGATGAACTCACAATACTAGGTTTTTGTCAAAACCTAGAAATCTCCAAAACCCTATGTTAGTGCCAAATATATTGTTGTTACCCCTGGTTACTCAACAATGTTGGAAACATAATTGAAAGAGCTAAATGGATTTGTGCTTTTTGGAAATGGCTGATACATAAACAAGTCAAAATTTATCAAGATATTTTTGCTACTCAACCATCTAGTCTTTGAATATGCATGATGATCACGATGCTCATAATCATTATGAGGGGGAGAAATGAAATAAATATCAAAATTCAAAGACATAGAAGATCAGATCGAGGGGGAGTAATTCAGGTATGTGAAGCAACAGTTAAGAGGGAGTATGCAAAGATCAAGGGGGAGTTAAATGAATTTAACTGAAGCAACTGATTTTGTAACTGAGTTTATTGTGGAAGAGAATATCAGAATTTTAATATCTTGGATCTGAGGTTGAAAAACCATTGGATCTGAAGATTACCTTTGGGCTGAAATGATTGATGCTGAAGTAATTTGACTTCTTGATTGATATATTTTGTCAACTACAAGCAAAGAGGTTTGAAAAGCTTGTTGACAAAGTGAGATTATTTCTTGAAAGATGTGAAGGTGATGAGCTTAGTATACGTAGTATCAAAGCTCTAAACCTGAATGTATAAAGCAAATTTGTGAATTTGAAAAGGTTATTCTGAAGATTCACTGTTAGTTGAATTTGAAAGAGAAAGTTTGTGAAGATCATGAAGATTTATCCTGAAGACTGTATATGTATAAAAGGGGAGATTGTTTCGTCTTCATGATTGTTTGTTCAATTTGTTGACAAAGTTTGTTCATCTTCATAAAGAAAGTTTGGTGAAGACAAACACCAATTGAAGAGAAGATTCAAAGCCCTAACACGACAAGTTGTGATCTCAAATATAAAGGGGGAGATTGTTAGTGTCAAATATATTGTATGTGAGATCACAATATTTCAAAGATGAAGATGAAGTCAAAGCTAAAGTAAAAGTCAACATTATTAATGAGAAAGTCAAAGTTAGCTTGTTGTAGCTTAATATGCTTGTAATATGTGAGGTATAAATACCTTGTCATTGTAATTTAGTTAGGAAGTTCCAGTGAGTAGTTGAGAGAGTAGATTAGACACTAAGCTTGTGGTATTGAGAGTGAGTGAGAGAGAGAGAGAGAGAGAGAATCTAGAAAGAGAAAGCATCTCATTCACATATCTAATAATTCTCTCATCTCAATACAAGACCCATATTGTTGAATCCATGGTTACTTGATCAAGATTTCATTTTTACCCTAAAGATTCTTGAAGATGAAGATGAGGTGAAGAATCCTTGACCCTAGCTTCCAGATCCTAGTTTGATGATGAAGGACCTCTTTAAAACACGAGAATTAAAGCCTTAAATGCTCCAGGATCCGAAATAAACGATAGGAAAACGAGAGGAAAGTGTATGAAGAAAAGTAGGTGAAGTGATAAATGAGGAAGGCTGGAAAACTGCATCATTTAAGACACTGGGCACTCTCGCATGGCATAATCGCCCAATATGTACCGCCCATGCCCCCAACTGAGCGATTGTTACATTGAGATAATGCTAGTGTCACTCTCACAGGTGACTCTCGCACAGAGTGTACCGAGGGGTGTTGGCAAGTTGCGCCTAAAGGTCAACTTTTCTTACCCAAACGCTCTCGACTCCCTTAAAGATGGAAAGTAAAACATTCCCTATTTAATAGACCTACCAAAGGCATTTAAGGGTTTACTTTTCTTACCGAAATTCTAGATGTTACATAGAAGACTAAACATAGTATTTTGACATGTATAAAGCTTTAGAAAAGTGTAGGAAGAACTCACACCTTAGGTTTTTTATGAGAAGCCCATCCAAACAAAATAATGAGAAGGACCAGGAGAACTTGAGCTGCAAACTTTAACCCTTGAATAAATGTCCTTAAATGCTTCCTTTATGGCCTCAAAATCGAATCTAGGGTTCACCAACCAGAATGAATGAAAAGAGAGGAGAAGAGTTGGGATGAAAATGAATAAAACCCAAAAAAAACGAATTAAATTTCTCTTGTTGGTTCCCGTGACCACGCCCGCAACGTGAGTCGCCCACGTTCTAAACACCCAAACCACATAGACACGTGATGCTAGTGGCGCGGATCGAAGTCGCGGAAGTCCCCGCACAAGCTATTGACTTCAGGATTGCATTCCAGAGAGATGCGCGACCCTAGGCGCAACTTGAGAATGCTCTCTTTTTCCATGGTTCGATTTGTAAATATTTTCTCAAACATTCCTTACATAGAATGACTTATAACAGTCCTATATGCATAAATCCAAAAGGGAAACCAATTAAATTATTCAAAGTTCTGGGTGTTACAGCTGACCCTATGGATGGGTGAGCAGGGCGACGGCCTAAGGCATCAAATCCCAAGAAGCATCGGTTTTTAAGTCCGATGATGTTATTACTAATAAAAAAAAAGTTTCAAAGTGGAGACCACTGGACTCAAACTCTAAACCTCTAAGATACATAAACACTTACTTACCACTAGGCTATTGACACACTTTGATTCATTTTTACTTTCTTACATTATTTTTCAACTTTTGTTTTGTTTTCATGGCAACACTTATTTAATAGCAATAAAATTGAATTACTCATATTCAACAGTTAATACACTTCGTATGTGTTTTTATTTTGGAAAACCATGTAATGATATTTGACAGTTTATTTTTGTTTTCACCAAATATTTTTTTGCAGGAATTGGTAGAATCAAGCTATACATGAAACAATTTAGATTACTAGCTAATTTCAACTCGTGACAACAAACATCTTTTGTATAATAAAGACAAAATATAAAACAAAACATTAATATTGAGATGTATCGTCGTGCATTGTGCGAGTAAATTTCTAGAATTATTATAAGATATGTAATACGAATAACACATTATCATTCAATAACAGTAAAAAAAATCAGGCTTTAAAAATATTACTATTTTCTTGTAGAGGTTGAGAAACATTGATGATGTAATACGCACTATTTCACCTTTTCCCCCGGAGCATGCGAAACTCTAGAGTCGGCCTGTTAATTTGGTTAACTCAAATAAACCAATGAGTATATAATTTGTTTTGCATTCTATATTTATATTCTCTGCAAATTCAAATAATAACATTTTGTCCATCTTTGTAGCTTATTCAACAAAATCGTAAACTAAATTTATGGGGAAATAATTTAATTAAAGTAAAACTCTTATTCGTGTGGTTTTATCCGACACCACCGAATAATACAAACCGACACTTATTCCGTTTACAAGGTATGGAATAGTTCAGAGAAAAATAAGAATCGAAATAAATAATGGGACTAAATATCACATCTAAATAATTTCATTGCTCATGTTAAAATAAAACAAGTAATAATTCAATTCGCGTTGAATAAATAAGTTCCGTATAAAGCTAATAAACGTCGGGTCCGTTTACACCTTTTGTTTCAAAAATGAATTGTCAAAGCCAATCAAGTCACCGTCGATGTAGGACCGATTTCTTTACGTGGTTGCACAAGCACCACACTACGTTAGCAAGTTGTTAAAATAAAATCAAGACCTCATTTTAAATAATTTAATAAATTTATTATTATTACTATTATTATCTACTCTTATGAGAAAAATAAATAAATAAATAAATTTATGATACTAATTGTTTGTTTTAAATACTCACATCTTTATTATCTGTTAATAATGTCATTTTCACTTGATTAAAATAGAATTACCTAAGATAATTTATTAGTGATTGTACATTTAAGCTGATATAGCGAGTTTTTTATTTTTGTCTTTGCTAGACATCAGTATAAGGCGTCATTATTAACATTGTTGTTCCAACCATGTTACTTACGTTAGTGCTTACATCTTAATTTAAGAATTTATGTGTGCTTTAGTAGATGGTATTTACATTTTCTAACAATTAATGAAACAAATAATAATAAAATAATGTAACTATAACTTAAGGAGCTCCCCACATGTAGGGAGTAGGATAATGTAAATTAAGGTAGGGAGTCATTGTAGAAAGTGCATTGCTTCTTTCAGCTCCCTACATTAGTTAGGCATCGTTTAAGCTACTTTTTTTTTATATGTTTTGATGATCATAAGCTAGCTTTTTGAAACGCTACTT
Source organism: Saussurea involucrata (assembly GCA_033807775.1). NCBI lineage: Eukaryota > Viridiplantae > Streptophyta > Magnoliopsida > Asterales > Asteraceae > Saussurea > Saussurea involucrata. Next base: position 88,221,029 of record CM066320.1, on the reverse strand, counting down.
GGAGTAGCTTTTGAGTAACCTTTTGTGAATATTACAATATTGCCCTCATTATTATTAATTAAATATTATAATTGATAATTTTTTGAAGATGTCCTTTTTGGTCATTTTACATGTTTATAAGCTAGTTTTGCCAAACGAGACTTATTCATCAGCTAGCTTATCAGCTACCAGCTAGCTTATGAGTCAACAGCTAGCTTATCAGCTACCAGCTACCTTATCAGTTAGTTTGCCAAACATAGCCTTAAAGTATAGACATGGGGAGTCCATTTGAGATGCTCTTACAACCCAACTTGTATGCATTTTGACTAATACCATGTGACCCAAAAATAAACAAGTCAAACAAACCTCCAGTAATACCGAAGAGACTTAAACTTATAAGCACCGAATAGCAAACAAAAGATATTATCAGTTAAATGTGTTCATTAGGGATTGTTATATCCTTGATGGGGTATTAATTGCAAACCAAATTGTAAATTTCATCAAGACAGGCGACAAGAAATGTTAACCTTCAAAGTCGATTTCGAAAAACATATGATAGTTTGAATTGGAATTCCTTATCAATATGATGACGAAGATGGGATTTGGTGAGAAATGGTGCAAATGGATCAACTCGTGCATTTGGACAACTTTAGTTCAGTCCTTATAAATGGTTCTTAATCAAAAAAAAATCTCAATGTCAAGGGTTGTAAGGCAAGGGGACCCTCTATCCCCTTTTCTTTTTATAAGAGCAGTAAAAGGTTTGAATGTAGTTATGCAAACAACAGTCTCTAAAAATATCTTCGGAGGTGTCAAGGTTGGTCAGTTCACATTTACAATATGCTGATGATAGCATCTTTTTCGGAGATTGGTCCAAGTCGAATGCTAGAATCTTGTTGGGCATCCACAAATGTTTCCAGTTTACGTCTGAGTTGAAAATTAACCTTAATAAAAGCCAAACAAATGGCGTAGGAGTGCCGCAATGTAAAGTGGACAACATGGCTAATTGGTCGGGCTATAAGGCCGACTAATTTCCTTTCGTTTTTCTTGGACCTTCAGTTGGAGAAAATATGAATCGTCAGAATTATTATATCGTGGTTGAAAATTTCATTAATAGGTTATCATCCAAGAAATCCAAAATGTTTTCTTTCGCTTGTAGACTTACTTTTGTGAAATCAGTATTGGAAATCCCTACACTGTACCTTTTCTTAATGTTTCGTGTGTCGTCTTGTGTGATTACACTTCATAGTATAGAATTAGGAAGGATCTTTTATGGGGTGGGTCTAAATGGGGAAACTAGTTTGGGTCAATTGGAACATAGTTTTATCTCTGTTAGATCAAGGGGTGTATGTATTGGGTGACTTAAGGAGGGAAACCATACGTTGTTGGGAAAGTGATGGTGGAGATTTAAGACGAAATGTAACTCTCTTTAAGCCATTTTAATACGTAGTTTATATGGTAGAGACGAGGGTTGGGGCGGGATGATGTCATCTCGTCCATATTAAAAGGAGTTGTTTGGGGAAATATAGTCTCTTTGTGCCAAGTTTTATAATCTAGCACTGTGCATTTTTCGTCGTGTTTCGATAAAAGACTTGGTAATGGGTCTTTGATTCTTTCTTGGCTTGACAATTAGGTGGATAGTAGTCGGTTGTGTGATCGTTTCTCGCATGTGTTTAGGCTCGATAAGGCACCTAATATATCCATTGCGAATAGGGTCGATAGGTTGACGGTAATTGGCTTTGATTATGGGATTAGACGTGAATAGGGTCGATAGGTTGACGATAATTGGGTCATGCTGTAAATGAACATTTTGATGTGTATAATCTAATTCAAAATATATGTCTTGTTAATAACTGTAGGGACAGGTGGTGGTGGATGTTAGATGACAATGGTGAGTTCTCGGTGAAAAAATCTAGGTCTATAATCGAGTTCAAGTCTCTGCATTCTAATGAGTCCTCTTTGACAACCAGTTGGAACTATTTGGAACCGAGAAAGGTAAACGTTTTGGTGTGGCGTGTTCTCAATGATAGCCTCCCTGTAAGGATCAACATCGTCAAATGAAGGATTCATTTGGATTCCGCTTTATGTTAGTGTTGTAACGAGGAACAAGAGACTCTAGATCAATATCATACAGAGTGTAGAATAGTCTCGAAAGTTTGGTCATCCATATATCAGTGGTGGAAGATCGACAACAATATTGGTAATTTGACAAGCGATATTTTAAATCATTCGGGTGTGTGAGTTCCAGATCCGTGCAACGAACAATGAAATCAACAGATAATAACAATAGTGTTTATGATTTCAACTGGTCATCCCTATTAGCTTTCAATTGAGAGAGAATTACAATTCGTAATAGGAAAGCAAAAGAGACAACTAACCTATTTTCTAAGGCTAGACAAACATTATATATGGCGGGCCCGTGGTTAACAAGCCCACGGCCCGTTCACTAACAAAGCTCAAAATAAAGAATTACAATACAGACCCCTGAACTTTAATACAACAAATATTGACCCTAACAATCTCCCCCTTTGTATTGAAGTTCGAGTTCGCGCCAGTTGTAGACATATCTTTTACGAAGCGCAAAGTGTACCTCGAACATTCGGATTGCGCGGCGATAGTCGATGCGTTCTTCAACCACTTCTAAAGCGTTTCGAGCAGTTATCTCATTCGAGTTCGGAACATACGAAACCTTCTGATTTTCCGATTCATAAGAAATGATTTTGCGAAGAGCATTTTGGACTTTGAAAAGCGTGCCGTCGCAGAATCTGTCTACCTGACTGAAGCGCATAAATTTTTTCTCTTTCTGTTCGTTGATGTAGACTATCCCAAATTCCGGTTGTAGAAGCAGACCGTTCTCGGAATACATCTTCAACTCAGGAGCTTTCAGATTCGGTTTTATCAGATTTACCTTCTTTGCCCTGTTCTCGATTGCCATTTGGAAATCCGTGAGATATGACATCATAATAGTACGGACCAGGAATCGACGAACAGCTTCGAGCGCCTTTGTTACAGGTAGCGGTCGGATGGTTCTTGTACAAAGGTCTTTCAGAATTGCTAGGAAGTCGAACGGTCGGAGGTGCTGGAAGTCAGCTTCGGAAAATTTCCATTCATTCTCATCTTCACGTCGGACAGTGAATACAGGATAAACGATTTTCATAATGCGGCTTGACTGGATGTTGAGTACCTCTGTGATCTGATGCTTGGTTCTGACTTGGCTAACTGGTAGACACCGCTTCATTGCACTGATGTACCGGCGTTGGTATTCGGGGTTGAGGTTGTAAATGCCAAGACAAAAGGTCGGCTCGATTGGGCGAAGCTTGTGAACGAACAACTTCTTCATGGATTTCTCCAGGTGAGGAATAAAGATCGGGATCTTCTCCCAACGGATTTGTTGTTGTTGCTGTTGAGGAGGGAGATCAGAAGTTGTCGGTTGCTGAGGAGATGTCGGAATATCGGCAGTTGTGGTATCGGGTCTTGTTGAAGTTTCAGCGGGTTGAGCAGAGTGAACGGGGTTCCATATAAATTCTGGAGCAAGAACTGATCGTAGTCTACGTTATCATCTTCATCAGTAGGGAAGACCAAATTAACCTGGAGATTTGCGGCACTGGCGGCTTTTTCATACCATGCATCTTCGGTCTCCGGGTTGGTCTCGCAGTCTGGATCAATCATATCCAGTATCGGGCTGTCTGATGAGTCAAAATTAACCAGTTCCTGTGTTGAACCCTCAAGCTTTTCAACCGTCGGGTCTTCATCGTCTGAAATATCCATATCTATTACCATCTCGGCTAGAGGCAACTCGGCTTCAGGTTCGGCGTCGGTTGTTGTTGCCGCAGTTGCTGGTTTCAGTTCCAGGATAGGGACGGTCTCGGTAGGTTTTAGTCTTTTCTCCCCCTCACGGTGATCATGATCATCCTGGTCATCGTGTATGCGCTTTAGACTGCCAGCTTGACTCTTGCAGGTATCTTCGAGTGAACGGACTCTCTCAGACAGCGTTGTCATCGCTTGTTGGAAGTCCTTGAGAGTTGAGTCAATGGTATCCAAGCGAGTGGTAATGGACGATGAAGGAGCAGTGACCTGAGATTTCAGAACGGATTGCAGGTCTGCATCGGTAGAGGCGTCGGTTTTAGATTGTTGGAGCAGTTGGGCTAGAAGCATCGTCTTGAGGGTATCCACCGAATATGTAGGTTGAGCAGGGGCCGGTGGAGGTGTAGGTGCGTTTTCAGCGTCGACGATCTTCTCTTTTCCTTTGATTAAGCTCTTAATTTTGTTGAGCTCGGTTGCGACGTGCTGCTCCATTGCCTCGCGGACAGCCTTAAGGGTGCTGTCCAAGGACCCTGGTGACACAAAGTCGGGTAACGTAACACCGGGATCACTTAGATTGCCCGTTGAAGCATCTACCGCCGAGGCAGAGCCACCTACGTTCACGATTGGCGCAGGGATAGCCGTGGTAGGATTTTCGTCCGATCCTCATGTTTCGCCAGACGGAGACACTACAGACGTTCCGATCGAGTCACGAAGAGTCTCGATTTGGTGTTCCTCATCATGTGTCCTAGCCGAAGAATGTTCAACTTCAAATGGCTCTAGACTCGATGGTGCACGAAATGAAGTCGAGACCGGGGGTTGATGGTCTCTTATTTCAACACCAATACTCTCCGATTGAGAGACCGGTGGAAGTTGTGCTTGATCCCCGTGAGAAACTGAAACATCCGTCTTTTGAGAGACGGATGAGTGGGTAAGGGGATTGTGCAATTGCTCCGCTGGGTCCACGGAGGCTTCTTCAATACCCCGTCCCACCGTATGAGACGGGAAAGCAGATGTGGCTACCCGAATATCACTCGGTTGGGGTCTCTCAGGAGCCTCTTTATCTATACGGCTTAATCTTTCTTGGTTCGCTTTTGACCGTAATTCCCTCCGTCTCACATGTTCTATGTCCCGGGGGAGGTCCCTCCGGCGCTGGCTGGACCATGGGATTCCCTAAATCTCGTCTATATGCTACCACAGGTAGGGCTTCAGGTATATGTATAGTTGGGGTATCCGGCGGGTTTTTGAATATTCCGGATAAATGAAGGAAAAATGAGTCAAGATGCTATATGAAGCCAACAGTCCGGATGTGGTGTCCGGGTGCCCATCCAATCCGGATAAGGACCCGGTCCAGAAACCTATCCGGATAGAGAGAGGTTCCAGATCCGTGCAACGAACAATGAAATCAACAGATAATAACAATAGTGTTTATGATTTCAACTGGTCATCCGTATTAGCTTTCAATTGAGAGAGAATTACAATTCGGAATAGGAAAGCAAAAGAGACAACTAGCCTATTTTCTAAGGCTAGACAAACATTATATATGGCGGGCCCGTGGTTAACAAGCCCACGGCCCGTTCACTAACAAAGCTCAAAATAAAGAATTACAATACAGACCCTTGAACTTTAATACAACAAATATTGACCCTAACAGGGTGGATCTATGGCTTCATCTTGGTTGAAATCAGTTTAACAAGCTACACTCTGGTCCACGGCATATACGATATGGGAATACCGTAGTCAAGTGATTTTTCGGATTTAAACATCATCTGCAGACCTTCTCTATTTGCAGATATACAAATCAGATTTACGACTGGATCTTGAGAAGAATTCGGAAAGATCACACTTTGCATGATCTTTGGCTTACTTCACCTTTTTTGATGTCCCCTTAGACCCATGAGTTTTTTTGTTTGCTGTTAAGTGAGTAGTAAGGCTATGTGTGCTGTTGGTTTCTTTTGTTGTTTATGACTTTTTATCTGATTTAGTTCATGTTAGTCTTGTTTCGTGTTAGTTTGTTTCGTGGTGGTTCTACTACTTACAGAAATACGTGGCGTTTGTTCTGGACGTTTATTTGGTTTAATAAAATGTATGATGTTATGTACTTATGTACGTTTATTTGGTATTAGAAATTGTATGCCCGTAAAAAATGATTTAAAGTTTACATTTTAATTTTCTTTTTGGAATTATTCTCATAAACTATCTTTTAATCTTTTTTATCTTTTTTATTTAATTAAACTTGTTTAAGTAATTAAAACGTTTTTTGGTAAAAAAAAACTAGAGTTTAAATTCTGTATTTGTATATTTCTATAATTTATCATTTCTATTGTTTTTTCAAATATTATGCAGAAAGTATGACTGAATAAAATTGTAAATCAATAAAATGTATGTTGTAAAAAACTGTTATCCAAAATATATATTTTATTTTTTAATATTAATACTAAAATAATACCTTTCTTGGTGGACGGAATTTATACCAGCATGTATCGCGTGGTAGATCATGTCATCATGATTCCGCATATTTTTTTATTTGTTTTTAGTTTTCACTGTTTTAGATTGATTATGTGTTTCCAATCGATTTTTGAATACTTAATAATTTCTGTTGTTATTTAGGGTGCGTTTGGTTGCAGGACGGGACAGGACAAAACAGAACAGCTGTCCAGCGTTTGGTAGAACATAACTAAACTGGACAGAACAGAACATGACTGACAAAATGACCAATTTACCCCCAGTGAGTTATTTAGTGGTGGCGGTGGTGGTGGCGGTGGTGGTGGTGGCGGCAACGGTGGTGGTGGCGGTGTTGGCGGTGGTGTTGGCGGTGGTGGCGACCGTGGTGGTGGCGACGGTGGCGGTGGTGGTGGTGGTGGCGGCGGTGGTGGGTTTAGGGAGGTGGTGGTGGTGGTGGTGGCGGTGGTGGGGGTATTTTTGTAAAAAAATCCCTGTTCCACTTAGTTCCACTTAGTTCCATGGTTTTTGGTGGAACACATGTGTTCCATGTTTGTGGAACAAGGACTCTGTTCTGTTCCATCTTAAGGTGGTGGCGGTGGTGGCGGCAGTGGTGGCGGTGGTGGCGGTGGCGGTGGCGGTGGTGGCGGCGACGGTGGTGGCGGCGGTGGTGGTGGTGGTGGTGGCGATGGCGATGGCGGTGGCGGTGGTGGTGACGGTGGTGGTGGTGGCGGTGGCGGTGGTGGTGGCGGTGGCGGTGGTGGTGGTGGTGGCGGTGGCGGTGGTGGGGGCGGTGGTGGTGGTGGCGGCGATGGTGGCGGCGGTGGTGGTGGCGGTGGTGGCGGCGGTGGCGGCGGTGGTGGTGGTGGCGGGGGTGGCGGGGGTATTTTTGTAAAAAAAATCCTTGTTCCACTTAGTTCCATGGTTTTTGGTGGAACACATGTGTTCCATGTTTGTGGAACAAGGACTCTGTTCTGTTCCATCTTAAGGCATGCCAAACATGGGACAAGAACCCTTGTTCCTGTCTGTTCTGTCTTGTTCCGCATACCAAACGCACCCTTACATACTTAAGGCTCCTTTATTAAATATGAGGAAACCCTTAAGTCTATGTGATTTGTAGAATTAGATGGAAAAACTTGAAATTGAATCCTAAATACATTTCATGTTTAGTTTAAAAGATTTTTGAAATTTAAGATTTGTTAATTTGTTTTGTAGGAATGAAAAGGATTTGGGTACTTGGATTCTAAATCCGTTCTAATTCGCGTGTTTGATTTGTAGGATTTTCCAAATTTGAAATCTTATGATTTTTTTTTAAATCCCTTTGACATATGATTTTGAAATCTTAAGGGGTGGCGTGAATTTCAAAGGAATTTCATAAGATTTGCATATAATAATGTTTAAAAATATGTTAAAAACACTTGTTTTTTAATAAATAATTTTTTCTTCTTCTAAATAATTAAATTTAAATTCATTTCAAATCTTACATACCAACCACACAAAAGGATTTCAAATCCTCTCCAATCCAAATCTTTTCATGAAATCTAATCAATTCTATTACATTCCTACAAACTAAACAGACCCGAAGACTTCAAGATTTCAATGAATCCTTCAAATATAAGATTTTGAAATTTCACGGGGTGGATGATATTTCACATGATTTCGTAAGATTTATATTTAATAATATTTTAAAATATTTCGTAAATAATATTTGTTTTCTCATAATCAATTAATAAAAAAGGTAGCATAAATATTTTATAATTATTTATGTTTCGTTTTTGTAAATTATTTATAAATAATTGAATTCAATTTCAATCAAAATCAAATAAACCAAACGATCAAATATTTCAAATCCTTCTACGAAATCCAAATACTTCAAAACCATTTCATCAAATTAAACCTTTTTATATCTCGTTTGGTTTGTAAGATTGGATGAGATTTAATTAGAGTTAAATTTTATTCCAATCCATGGCTTATTGGATTTGAAATCATAAAATTTCATTGAAATTCAAGGAATATATGATTTTGAAAGCAAACAACTATATGATTTTGAAATCATAATAGGATAATTGGTATTTTACAGGATTTCGTATAATTTATACATAATAATATTTTAGAATATGGTAAAGCATTTGTTTTCTAATAATTAATTATTAAAGTATTTAATTATTTTTATATTTATTTATAATTCGCTTTTATGAACATTTTTTGAACGACAATATATTAAAAGAGATCAACCAAACCAATTACAAATTTCAAAAAACAGATTAACCATACAGTAGCTACCCAAACAACAACAAACAGAAGCACAAGAGGCGCATGGAAGCTATTAATACAGCCAAGGAAGCGATGTTTGAGAGTAGCAAACCAGAATCAGTACCGCTTAATGTAGACTGACACAACAACGGTCATCAAATCTCGCGCCATAGTCGGACATCCCCACATTGCACGTTTCAGCAGTCATTTTTTGCCATTTTGCGATCTCTGATTCCTCTTACAGCCCGTAGGGGCTCGTGAGCCACGCAACCCAATCAATCGCTAAGTCTTTGTCGCGCTTCGTAATCCACTCGAATGATTTCGCTTGGAATTCCATGAAACGATCAATCAACACCCCGCTACCCTTTTCGAACACCATCTTGTTGCGGTTAACCCAAACAAGGTAGAGAGTACTCCAAACCACCGCTGTCCACCTTCTCAAGCCTTTCGTATTGTTGTTGTCCAACTGGTTACCGACCTCGAGAAGTTCCTGTAGCGAATTTGCCGAATCCATCTCTATGTTCCACCACCATCCCATAAGATCCCACAAAACTTTTACCTTTTCGCACGTGACAAGAGCGTGATCAACTGTTTCAACCACTTTCTCGCATCTTGGGCATAATGTGGTATCTAAATCAATACCCATTTTGTCCAAAACATCCCTTGCCGGCATTTTCCCTAGTTTAGCTCGCCACAAGAAGATACAAATCTTCTTCGGGATCGATTTAATCCATGTCGTTGCTGCTGCGTTTGTTCCTATTGCCGAACGTTTCTCTTCAGTCAAGCCCCGTAAGGTGTGGACCGAATACCCATTTTGAGCATCTAGTAGCCACGAAGCCCGATCATTAACTCCCTCCTTAGGCGCAAATCCCACTAATGACGACCTTAACTCCTCAAACTCTCCTACCTCTCTACCCCTCGGCTCCCTCCTCCACTCCCACTTCCATACCCAATCTTCCCTTTGGAATTCCCCTTTATCCGCAACCAAAGCCTCTTTTCTAGTATCAAGATGGAATAATCTATTGAATCTCTCCTTTAGGACCCCGATTCCCACACATTTGTCCTCCCAAAACCGAACCCCCTACCATCTCCTACTTGCTTACCAAATGAATTCGTGAATTGTACCCCAACATTATTGATTTCCTTACCCACCTTCACAATGTTTTCCCACACGGAGCACCCTCTCGGCCCTCTTGAGTCTACATCACTCAACCCCCATCCCAACCATATACGTTCTTAATTATCTTAACCCACAACACCTCATTCTCATTGTAAAACCTCCACCACCACTTTCCGAGCAAACCCTAATTCGCCTCTTTAAGCCCCCCCCCCAATATTAAGCCCACTGTTGTTCCCACAATCTAGCAAATTTAATCAATCAATGTAGAGAGAATCTAGAGAGAGAATTTGTCATTCATAGATTGAAAGTGTAAAGTACAAATGACACAAAAGCTTACAATTGATAACAAAGGATCTTCCTTATATAGTAGGGCATGACAAGTCCATGCCTCATACTGGAAGTTACATGTGAAAGTAATACTGCTTTGATAACTACAATAATGCTCTAACAATCTCCCCTTAGTTATCAAGGCAGGAACGGTCTTCTTCTTCTACGGACCCTAAGATATGTTTCAATTCTTCTCATTGCCATTCTGAAATTGAGTCTGCCGTCAATCTCGTTGATAGCTCTAACCAGAAGAATTCTAGCCGGTGTAGACATCCAAGAAACTTTCCTTTCGGCATCATGTCTCTTAAGCCTCTGTTCAAGCTGCAGTCTGACAACCTTCAGTGTACCATCTGAGTACTTAGCCAATTCACTGATTCGTATGAATATCTTCTCCCCTCTATCATTCCTGAATACAACTCCAAACTCAGGTTCACCAATAACTACATATAAAGGCATTCTCATCAATCCTGCCATCTCTTGATTAGGCCCAATCAGATTCACCATTGGTTGATCACTCTCCATTGCCATCTGAAAGTCATGACATTAAGTGTTCAGAACGTGTCTTCTAAAAAATTTCTTTATGGCATTTAGGGCTAGAATCACATTCTCTTTTCTGATCTAAAGATCTCTGAAGTAATGGTACATGGTTTTAAAGTCTTCAATGGATAAGTGACAAAAATCAGCTTCGGTGAATGAGTAATCTCTACAGTCTTGCCTCTGAACCACAAATGCCGGATACCACATATTATAAAACAAATTTGCTGTCACCTCCTTGATAGTCACAATTAGCTTCTTACTTTTCACAAACCTTTCTTTTTGACACTTTGCGCTCAGAAAATAAATGTACTCAAACTTGTATTCCTCCTACTGATCAATAATTCCCAACATAGCATAGGGATTCAACCTTCGTATTCTTTGCACAAACAGTCTTCTTTCAGTTTCCTCCAGGAAAGGTGTTCTCAGATATAAGGTTCTTTGTCTTTGTTCCAGTTCAGATAACCTTGTGTTTCTGGAAGAAGAAGGACCTGGTTGGTCGGATGTGGAAGGATTAGAAGGACCAGCTTGGTCATGTGAAGGGTTAACAGGTGGTACAAAAGGTGGTTTAGAGATTTCAGGTTTGACATCTTCAAAGAATGGTTCAGCTGTTGGTGGAGAATCATGTACAAGAATGGTTTGTTCACGAGATGGGATTATGGTTTGAGTAGAGCTTGGTTGGCTAAGATTGAAAGTTAAAGGTGTGGTTTCAGGTTGAGATGACATCAAGGTACTGGATATGGGTTCAGGTGAGTGTATGGGGCTAACTGCTATGTCTTCAGGTGTTTTTGGCCCATAGATTTCAGTAAGAAAATCAACTTCTTCTTTGCTAAACTCAACTTCTTGCTCAACTTTCCATCTTTAATCATTAGCAAGGTTTCCGTCTCTTCCTTTATTATCCAATACTTGTCATACTCACTTTCATTTACATCGGCCTCATCATCTGAACTGATGTCTACAATTTCCACAACTTCCACAAAACTATCAACGACCTCCCATATCTCCTCCTCGTTTACCTCGGGATTTTTAACCGTCGGTTCCACATTCAGATCAACATATAAGACTATTTGCTTTCCACTTTCTTCGCCCATAGCTCCAGATTCAAACAAATTAATAACTTCAGCCGTGGACATAGTCTTTCCCAAACTTGGAGCTTCAGAATCTGTTGATCCAAACCCTCAGTGATTTGATAATGACCCTTCTAAACACTTAGTGAAAATTGTAAGTAGACAATATGTATTAGAGTTTCACTATCGCTGATAAGTACTATGTCTCTACAGTACCGCTGATAGGAAACTCATGCTCTTTAATTTAGACATTTCAGTGAATCTGTTCACCCATAAAGCTCTGAGCTTGTTCAGTACTTTTGGTGATCGCTGATAGTTTAATCGTTTACTTATAATCCCTGAAGACAAGTTTCACGTCAACAAAGGTTCTGCGCTGAAGTCGAAGATCAAGCCCAAGAACCAGCGACAAAGTCTACTAATAAACTGATGCGAATATCAGCGAAGCCAAGACCTGTCCACTCAACGTGAAGTATCAAGTAGAAGATTTCAGCGATTGTTGAGCTTTGTCACTCGCTGATAAAGTACTGTTCAACAAGCGCTGATCATGAGGTCTACTCTACAAGTTACTTTTGTCTTTCCCCCTTGCACGTCTCCGTATGAAGTGTCAGAACGGACATCCCTTCTGTCTAGAATTGTACAACCAACTCTGATTCTACACTGTACACCATGCGGCTACTAAGGTTCTCTACAAAGTTCAACCCATGCAACCAATCAGTTGCTGCCACGTGTAAAGTAATACTGGCATGCATTAAATGCATTCAGTATATAAGAAGAACCCTACTTCAGAAATGAAGTGCTCGGCCATCTTCTTCTTTCTCTCTTAGTGTTAGAATATTTATCTTTAATATTCTTATCTCCTTTCTGTCTTAATTCTAGTGCAAGAAACTTAGTGTTCTTAACTTGTTTAGATTAGGCTTAGTCCTTAATCTTGTTCCGCAACAAGTTGTAAATTGTTTGATTATATCAATAAACAATTTAGAAAGTAAAAATCTGTGTGTTTGTATTCAACCCCCCTTCTACAAACTTGAATAACCCTCTCGGGACCAACAAGTGGTATCAGAGTAGATTTGTTTAATCTCATAAACAAGATATTACTTATACTAATCTTTTCTCTTCCTTGCTATTTCTCATAATGGCTACTAACACAAACACAAACTATATTGATAATGGTTCTCTTGCAAAACCTCCCAGATTTTCCAAAGAGAACTTCAATCTATGGAAAAATAGGATGATACTCTTCTTAGAAGGTGTAGACCCTACTATGCGTTACTACATCGAAAACGGCCCATATATTCCGGTGAGAATTGACCCTGAAGTCCCAAGCACTGCTGATAGAGCTGCCATTCCTGAAAGGTTGATTCCCAAGGAAATTCATATGTGGACTGATGAAGACAAGACGAAAGTGGCTATCGACACCAAAGCCAGATCCATTCTTTCCATGGCTCTTCCTGACGAAGTCTACCATTCCGTCATGAACCTGAAAACCTCCAAAGCCATGTGGGACACAATCTGTGTTCAGTATGAAGGTACATCTGAAGTCCATGACTCACGAAAGATCAACCTGGTAAGACAGTACGAAAGCTTCATTTGTGGTAAGAATGAATCTCTCTCTGAAGTACATCAGCGGTTTAACTGTTTAATTATAGATCTGAAAACCGTTGGTAAGGAATATTCTAACTTTGAAGTTCTAACAAAGTTCTTAGAATGTTTACCTGAAAGCTGGGACAATTATTCACTGTGTCTCAAGCTGTCAAAGGATCTAAAATCAATGACTCTTTCTACCTTATATGGCACGATGCTTAATCATGTGCAATCAAGTCATCTTAAGAAGAATCTTGTAAAAAATTCCAAAAGCACACCTGTTGCTTTAATCTCAAAGTCACCTTCCACTCAGCGATCAACTATCACTATGACTGAGTTGGAGACTAACTCTGAATGCTCATTAGATCCCGACTCTTCAGATCTTGATGAATCTATGGCTCTCCTATCTAATAAATTCAGGAGATTCGCCAAAAAGAAAAATTTCAGAAAGAACAAACCTCTTGCGATCACTGGCAAGCCAAGATCATCAACTCCTGTTGATAAGGCTACTGCTACTTGCTATAACTGTGAAAAGATAGGACATTTTGCTAGCGAGTGCAGGTCAAAGAAAGTTTTTAGAAACTCAGCTTTCTCCAAGAAATCCTCTAACCCCAGGTCTAGAGATGAAAAGTACACCAAGCTGAAAGAAAGGTATGCAAAGCTGAAAGGCTTTAAGAAGAAAGGCAAATGCCTGATGGCTGACTATGATTGGGCTGCCTCTGACGAAGAAGAATCATCTGACTCTGAAGATGATGATGATGAAGCCAATCTCTGTCTCATGGCCAAAATCAAAGATGAGGAAGAAAAGTCTGACATTCCCTCTACTTCAGTCTCTGCTACCAAGGTATCACCTTCTTTCTTTACAAATATTTTAGATATTGATGAAGCTGATAGTCTTCGAAAGATCGATCTCCTGGCTATGAGTTTATATGAAGCCATGAAAGGCAAAACTGTTGTTGAAAATCAAAACCGTGATTTCGCTGAACAACTTAAAAACTGTCACCTTCAAATAGAAAAGCTTTCTAAAATTGAAGAAGATTTGAGGGATCAAGTTCACATAAATCAGCTAGTCAAAATCGAACGCGAAGAAGCTATCGTTGCTTTAAAAGCTGAAAAAGCTACTGTTGAAGGATGGTGTAAATCCTCAACAACGATCACTGAGATATCTAAGTCTCAGATTCCTTTGAGTGACAAACGTGGTCTTGGTTATAAAGCCGACGCTGAAAAACCAACCACTAATCATTCCATACTTAAGTTTGGAATGTTTGTCTCCTCTTTCCCTGACACTTCATCTTTTCAGTGTTCCTCTTCAAAAACTCCTATCCCTGAGGAAATCTCTACCTTAGGTTCTAAAGGTAAAGAGAAAATTATTTATCCAAAACCTCAGAAGGGTACCTTTGTACCTAAGCTGAATGCTTCTAAAGCTTTAGTGACTTATCCCTCTACTTCTAAGAACAAGATCCCTGGATTTATTCAGCGATCTACTCCTAGACTTAAAGTGGATATAATTGGTAAGAAATCTGAAGAACTGATAGTTCCTCTCATTTCCAATGCCAAAGGTATACTTGGTGCTGGCCCTCCTCATTTAAAATTAACGGGTAAGCATGCAAATGGTCCTAAAGCTACTTTTAGCTATAGGAAATGTTATCACTGTGGACTTACAAATCATGTTGCTAGTAAGTGCCCCACAGCCACCAAAGCTGAAAAGACAGCTAAGGTGAAGATTAATGCCCCCAAGGCAAAGAAGACCACTGAGGTTAAGAAATTAACCAAAGTGAAAACTGACAAAGCTGAATCTTCAAATGCTGCGAAGACTGCTGAACCTTCCACCTCCTTTACCCCCACTGACAAGTGTGTACACATGATGAAATGGGTACCCAACTCAAACTAATCTTTATTTGTTTGCAGGTTAAGAAGGGTATCTGGTATCTCGATAGCGGATGCTCTAGACACATGACTGGTAAGAAGAACCTGCTCACTGAATATAAGGAAGAGAAGGGTCCCTCAGTGACCTTCGGTGTAAATGGAAAAGGCTATACCCCAGGGTTTGGTGTACTCTCTAATGGTACAACAACCTTTGGAAGAGTTGCATATGTTGAAGGACTGAAGCATAATCTTCTAAGCATAAGTCAGCTATGTGACAAGGATAACAAAGTGATCTTCACTAAGGAATCCTGCTTTGTCACAGACAAAAAGGAGAAGATAGCTCTCAGCGGTTATCGTTTAGAAAATGTTTACATTATAAACATGGACTCTACAACCACTGAGAACTCTTGTTTCTTCTCAAAAGCCTCATCTGATGTCAACTGGCTATGGCATAATAGGCTCTCCCATCTCAACTTCAAGACACTGAACACTCGTTCTTCTAAAGAGTTAGTCACTAGTCTACCTCAGCACTCATACGCTATAGAGTCCTTATGTTCAGCGTGTGTGAAAGGAAAACAGACCAAAGCAAGCTTCAAGACTAAGCAAGTTTCCTCAGTGTCATCTCCTCTACAACTTTTGCATATGGACTTGTTTGGCCCTGTTAACAAACAATCCATCGCTGGAAAGAAATATATACATTGGTCATAGTTGATGAATTCTCTCGCTATACCTGGGTAATGTTTCTCCGTTCTAAGAGTGACACCCCTGAGGAACTCATCACCTTTGTCAGGAAAATGGAAGTCCTGAACAACATGACCGTTCGGTCAATAAGGAGTGATCATGGAACTGAATTCAAAACCAGTTCTCTTGATTCCTTCTTTGAAAGTAAGGGTATTTCTCACAACTTTTCTTCAGTGAGAACACCGCAACAAAATGGAGTCGCTGAAAGAAGAAATAGAACTATCATTGAAGCTGCACGTTTAATGCTCAGCGATTCTCACCTGCCTACTCAGTTTTGGGCAGAAACTGTCAACACTACTTGTTTTACTCAAAACAGGTCGCTGATCGTCAAAAGATTCAAGAAGACAGCCTATGAACTTTTTCATGGGAGAAAGCCTTCTATCAGCTTTCTTCACATCTTTGGATGTCATTGTTTCATACTGAACAACAGAGATGCTCTTGGAAAGTTTGATCCTAAGGCTGATGATGGAATCTTTCTTGATATTCTTCTATCTCTAAAGCATTGAGAGTCTTCAATCGTAGAAGGCAGCCTGTCGAAGAAACTATCCACGTCATCTTTGACGAATCCCGCTCAGCGAACTCTAAACCTTCTGCTGATACTGAAGAACTGAATCAATGGATGTTCTCTCATCTTGGTGATTCAGAAGATATTCCCACTCCTCATACTCATACCGCTGAAGATGATGGTCCTACTATCATCCCAAGCATGTAGAATAGTGAAGCTGAAACTTCATGGGTCTCAACTATTCCTCTAAACACTATGCCTGCTTCTGAACCTTCTGTCTCAGATATACCATCTACTTCTCAGCAATCAGTGAATGAAATGCCATCTGCACATTTTCCTCTCTTGACTGAGATACCAGAATTTGTTGAAGCCTCATCTTCAGCTCCTCAAGTTCTGGTTGAGTCAGCGACTTATGCTTCTGCTCAGCGATGGACTATCAATCACCCTAATGATCAGATTCTTGGTGATCCAAACGCTGGTGTTCAGACTCGATGAAGTGCAGGTAACATTTGCTTATTTATTAATTTTATTTCTCTGATTGAACCAAAGAAAACAGATGATGCCCTCCAAGATCCAAACTGGGTTAGCGCTATGCAAGAAGAGTTAACTGAATTTGAAAGAAACAAAGTTTGGAAGCTTGTTCCTCGTCCATCTGACAAGTCAGTGATAGGCACTAAATGGGTCTATCGAAACAAGTTGGATGAACATGGAACTGTAACCCGCAACAAGTCTTGACTTGTTGCTCAGGGATACAGACAAGAGGAAGGTATAGATTACGACATAACCTTTGCTCCAGTGGCAAGACTAGAAGCTATTCGTCTATTCTTAGCTTACACTGTACACAAAGACTTCAAAGTGTATCAAATGGATGTCAAGTCAGCATTCCTTAATGGAAAGTTGAATGAAGAAGTCTACGTAGAACAACCTCCAGGATTCTCAAATCCTAAGCATCCAAGTTATGTTTATAAACTGGATAAGGCACTTTATGGCTTAAAGCAAGCTCCTCGTGCATGGTATGACACTCTCTCTACTTATCTCCATATTGAAAAATTTGAGCGTGGTCAGATTGACAAAACTCTATTTTTCAGGAAAGTAAAAGGTCATATTATTCTTGTTCAAATATATGTCGATGATATTATATTTGGTTCTACTAACCCTGACTTGTGTACTCGTTTCGCTGATAGAATGAAAGCTGAATATAAAATGAGTATGATGGGTGAGCTAACATATTTCCTTGGTCTATAGATTAAACAGAATGAAAAAGGAAATTTCATTAATCAGGGAAAATATGTTAAAGATATGCTGAAGAAATTTGATTTAACTCAAAGTTCAGCTATGAAAACCCCTATGGCACCACCGCTGACACTAAACAAGGATCCTTCTGGAATACCTGTTAATGTCACGACATACCGTGGGATGATCGGCTCTCTGCTGTATCTCACAGCTAGCCGACCTGATATTATGTACGCAACCTGTTTGTGTGCACGATTTCAAGCTGAACCTAAGGAATCTCATATGATCGCTGTAAATCGAATCTTTCGTTACCTTAAGGGTACTCCTAACCTAGGTCTTTGGTATCCCAAAGACTCAGGGTTTGATCTAATCGCCTATTCAGTTAGTGATTTTGCAGGTTGCAAGATGGATAGGAAAAGCACCACAGGAGGATGTCAGCTCCTAGGTGGAAAGCTGGTGAGTTGGACAAGTAAAAAGCAAAACTCAGTGTCCACCTCAACCGCTGAAGTTGAGTATGTAGCTGCTGGAAGCTGTTGCTCTCAGGTCTTGTGGATGAGAAATCAACTACTGGACTATGACCTTCAGCTATCAAAAATTCCAATCTATTGCGACAGCACTAGTGCCATTGTTATAGCCAACAATCCAGTACTACACTCAAAGACCAAACACATCGAAATCAGGTATCATTTTATCAGAGATCATGTGATGTATGGTGATATAGAACTTCATTTTATCCCAACTGACTTTCAGTTAGTTGATGTGTTCACCAAGCCTCTTGATGAGACAAGGTTCAACTTTCTCATCAACGAGCTTGGAATGCTGAATTTTGAAGAATAAAATCTTCAGCAATTCGCATTTGATCAGGGGTAATAAGAACCGTATAACTCTTTCCATCATATTCTCTCTGAACAAAATTGATTCGCTGATATCAAGGTACGTTCACTCTTGCTCGTTGACGTTCGTCTAGAACTGAAAGATTTCAAAACAAATTGCATCGTTGAATATCTCTTGCTTATCAGCGATACTTTGAAATTTCTAAGCTTAACACTGATATTTCTATTTAGTGCTTCATGTTTTCAAAATGTCCCTGAGTCTTTCAAAACCTCAGAGACATCCTAAAATATGAAAGGACGTTTATGACGTCTTCCTAACGGATAGACCCTGGCACGTTCCTCTGACACACATTTGCACGTTTCATTTTCTCATCCAATCAAATGCAAACACGTGTCCGTGTCATCATGAAAAACTTTTCCCGCTCTTAGTTTTTCTCTCTCTACCCTCACTATATAAACCCTTTCGAGTTTATATTTTTCCTTTACACGAACAACTTCTTCTTCAAGAAAAGAATTCCTATTGCATTTGAACTATCGTTTCCAGAAACTGTTCATCATCTTCTTCGACAACAAAGGTTAATATTCTCATTATTCTCCTGCATTAAACATGTTTTTATCTTATTCTTTGTTTTTAACAGATCAAACAAAAGAAACCTTTTTAAAATGAAATCATTTTCTTTTCATGATTTTATGAACACAACCTTCATGGTTGTTCTTCAAGTTTAAATCAAATATCTTAAACTTGTTCTTCATTCATTTTTTCCAGAATCTCTTCTTCAAACAAAAACTGGAAAACACATGCTCTTCATATTTTGTATCTCTTTTTCAAAACAAGAAAACCGTAATCTTCAAGGCATTTTTTTTGTCTGAATGAAATGGACACAATTCAAAAACATTTGTTTGGAAAATCTTTCCACATTAAAACATTTTTGTTCATTTTCTTCGTGGTTACATGTGTTATACAGAAATGGAAACCTCTGAAGCTCCTTCTGCTAAAACCCCCACTACTGCTGAGAAAGTGGTTATCACCGAGGCTCCTCAAGTCAAGTTCAAACTTGATAAGGTTACATTCCAACACAACAATCACTATGCGCTTTTCGATTTTCGATTTTCCTCAAAAAAGCAAGTCACACATCTGGATGATGCTGTGAATTTTCTCAAAACCTGCTGCTTATCTACAACCCTGACTATTGTACCCCCTGCCCATAAATTCCTTTTAGCTCAGTTCTGGTATTCTGCCAGACGAGCTCAGGTTCCTTCACCCAAAGACCTAACGAAACTAGTTGATACCATCCTCTGTGACACCAAATTTGGAACCACCAAAATCAACCTTGCTATTATCAGACGTGCACTGAACCTCCCGACCGCTACCAAAGAAAAACGCTTTGTACCTCTCCCAAATTTCA
The DNA here is from genome assembly GCA_033807775.1 of Saussurea involucrata. Lineage (NCBI taxonomy): Eukaryota > Viridiplantae > Streptophyta > Magnoliopsida > Asterales > Asteraceae > Saussurea > Saussurea involucrata. The sequence continues at coordinate 88,201,344 of CM066320.1, read as the reverse complement.
AAAACCATGCTGATAGGGAAACAATCATTGCATTCTTTGATGCAATGAAGTATGTATGGGGAGCAGGGAGAGATGAAAAACCCGAGAAGAAGCTGACCGCAATTAAAAAGTCCATGATGCCAAGCGAGATGAACTTCATCTTCGCCCACCTGATAAGCTGCATGACAGCGAAAACCGACTCCTCTGATCAAGCCGCTCAACCTCAGCAAGCCATGGGTTATGCATTGCTGAAAGGTCTCCATGTTGACTGGGCATCAATCATCTACGATGATTTGGCATTCAGGGTGGACATGGCTGACATGCCAAAATGCGTTCCATACCCCCGTTTCATCAGTGCCATCTTTCTAAAAGGACTCGGGACAAATACCCAAAAGAGGGTGATCTGAGACTCTCTCAGGTTGGCCCTAAGGTGCTCGACTTCAGCCCCATGCCAAACGAGGTACTTCTCTCTACTCTCTTATCTCTTCTCAATCCTCCTCCTTCTACTTCTGCAGCTACCTCAACGAAAATCCCCACCGCTGATACACAGGTTGCACCCTCCACTCCTTCTCGAAAAAGGAAACATTCTACTTCCCAACTTGACTCCGAAAGGATCAAGAAAACCAAGGAGCAACCCTCCAAGCTATCAACGGCTGAAGACTCCATGACTCATCTTGTACAAGAGTCGCTGGATAGTTTCGTGGTACGCTCTGCCACAGCTGAAAAAGCCACCCCTTCCATCCAAACCTCAGCGTCTCTAAACGCTGATGTTATTAACTTGGAACTGAACCTACCTCCTTCAGTCTCTCTACAGACTGAAGTGATTCTCAGCGGATCCAACGCTGAACCTCGCTCCCAACCAATTTTTTCAACCTTCGTTCCTCCTACCATTTCTTTGGACACTCCACCAATTTTCCCACCGTTCTCAGGAACGCCCGTCATCATGCATGACTCAGCTGCTGATACTCTACATATGATGATGGATGCAAACTTAGGATCTGCATTCACCTCCATGCGCCAAGGAACTCTCGAAGGCGACATGGAACACTACTCTGGTCTGCAAGGTTTCGACAACTTTGCCAACCCTCCTGCAGGTATACACAAAACCATACACATTCCTCTTTCTCAACGCCAAACTTCTGAGCTTTCCTCTGTTCATAAGTTATTTACTGTTACAGGTCCTAATTTGGGAGATATTCAACACTCCCTGAAAGATCTGGTGACAAAGGTGGATTCTTACAACACCACTCTCTCCACCAACTCTTCAGCGGTTACAGACGCTGGAGAGAATCTCAAAAAGCTGACCGAGATTGTTGATAAGAAAGCCTCCAGTGCTGATCTGGAGAAGGTGGATGGCAGCATTGGTCAATTTTCTACCACTCTCGCCAACAACTGCACAATCGTCAACGATCTCAACCTCACCAACACCACCCTCGCCACAAACTTCACCACTCTGTCCAATGAAGTCACATCATTGAAGACAGAGGTTGGTTCTCTTAAGGGTGAGGTCTCCACGATCAAGACTGAGGTCTCCACGGTCAAAGATCTTCTTCAGCAAGTACTCGATTGCCTGAACGTCCCAACTTGCACCCCTTCTCACTTCACTCAGGCTGATCGAGAAAATCTTCAAAGTCTCAATCCTGCAATTTCTGGCCTAGAAGACAGAATCGTAGTGATTGAAACCTTCATGGGAATCACTGGCCTAGAAGACAGTGACTCTCATGATGCTGTTGCTGACATTCCAATTGCCTCCCCCACTCATCATGTGGATGGGGAGAAGAACGATGAAGGTCTTCCCCATAATGTTGAGGAGGAGACAAATGAAACTGCTACTTCTAAACCTCAGGGAGTTGAAAACCCTGAGGGAACCAAGAAACCTCCCTCTATATCTGAGGGGGAGCAACTCGAAGAGCAACTTAATGAAACTATTGCTGATGTTACCGAACCTTATGCTGACGAGGTCGAAACTGAAGAAGAAGCTCAAGACGACGAACCAATCGACATCGCTGACGATGAACCATCATCATCCCCTGAAAACAATGATGATGATGATGATGACGATGATGACGATTTCTTCTTCCTCCAGCCTATCAAGACCGCCACAACTCAAAAAGGGGTCGTGATAAAAGAACCATCAGGGGAGACGACTAAGACAAAGCCTGCAACGTCTGAAGCTGACAAAGGCAAAAACAAAGGCCTCGCTACAGAAGACAATCTGACGATCTTGCTTCGAAAGCCAGTTTGTCAGGTAACTTACTCTCTCTTCCCTTACTCTACATCCCTCCTCTATCCCTTCTCAATATCAGTTCTCATCTCCATAAAACCTCTATACACTTAATCATATTCTTTTCTCTATCTCTTTCTTCCCAAATGATCTCATTTAAACGATCGATGTGTTTCAGCTAGTCCTCTCCCCTGTTTGAGGATCCTGCTGAAGACTCTCCTGCTACAACTCCAATAATCCCAGCCACAAGAGCTGAAGAAATAATCCCGGTCTTGGATTTAATCACTGAGACCGATGAACCTGAAGAACAGCTGCTTTCTCACAAAAACAGACCTTCCTTGGCTCCTCAAAAGCTAAGTGAAGAGGATCAGAAAAAGAGAGAAGAAATGATCAAGAAGCTTGAGGATCAGCGAATCATCCTTCCTCGTGACAAAGTCCCTGCTCCTAAGTTCATACTTTCAAAGAAATAATTCGCTGACCACCTCAGAGCTGAAAGGTTACTCGCCGAACGAAGGGAAGCTGAAGAAAAAGATAAGGCCCTCGCCATCCAATACGCCCAACAATCAGTGAAAGACCCTGAACTGAAAAGAACTCCCATTAAAGTCCAACGTCGGTTATGGGAAGACGCCCAGAAGATCATTGAAGAAAAGACCAAGGTATCTGATTCTACTTTGAAATGGTGCAAAGAAAGGCTGGACTATCGATCTCGGCCATCCAGAATCAACAAGGTACTTATCAAGGGAAAATCGACCATAGACGTTCCTGTCGTTGAAGTTGACATATTCAGAGAAGATGGTTCCATGCAACACATCTATGCTGATACAATAAAGAAGTTCGGTCTCTCTGAATTGTTGGAGATGCGAATAGCCATTCAGCGATCTCGCCCAAAATATAAGAGCCATGTCGAGAAGATTATAAATTCTCAGATCGACTTGGTTTCTTCTGCTGTGGATATTCCTCCTCCCACTCCTCTTGCAACTCAACGAAGAAGGGCCTCTGCAAAGAAAAAGATAATATTTTCAGATTCAGGTCCTCCTATCCGGAACGAAACAGGTATTGGTTTCTCACGTGCTGAAGTACTTGGTCCTGAACCTGACCTCTCAGCGCTTGACACATCTCTGCCTCCTGGTGAACAATTCATCCCTGGAAAAGTCATAAGTGAACCCTATGGGATATTCTTTCATGACTATGATGGACGTCAACGTTTTCAACGCATCTCTGAGCTTCCCATTACTCATATCGAACAGCTCAATGATCTCATCTATTGGTGTGAATTCAGACACGACCTTCAGGCTCGATACCTCAAGCCTTTGATCTTTGAAGAAGCAAAGAACAAACGAGATCAAGGAGTAAAGGTCCCTGACTGGATAATTCCCACATCAAAGACCCTTGATGAACTTCTCGTTAAGGAAGAACCTTATAGCTGATAGGACTGCCTTGTAATTCCTCCTTCTTTATCAGCTAATATCTTTTGTACTTGTAATTATTATTTGCTGTACTTATAATTTTTCCACTTCCCTCTGTAACCTTTACGAAGTTCAAAGAAAAATTTCAGCGAATGTACTTTACTCCATCAGTACTCAAAAGATCCCAGAAAACAGTAAAAGGGACAAATATTTTATGAGTTCTTTTTATCTTTATGTTTTCATATTTAGCAATTTTCTCAGTTGCTAAGTCAATATCAAATAGGGGGGGGATTGTTGATCCAAACCCTCAGTGATTTGATAATGACCCTTCTAAACACTTAGTGAAAATTGTAAGTAGACAATATGTATTAGAGTTTCACTATCCCTGATAAGTACTATGTCTCTACAGTACCGCTGATAGGAAACTCATGCTCTTTAATTTAGACATTTCAGCGAATCTGTTCACCCATAAAGCTCTGAGCCTGTTCAGTACTTTTGGTGATCGCTGATAGTTTAATCGTTTACTTATAATCCCAGAAGACAAGTTTCATGTCAACAAAGGTTCTACGCTGAAGTCGAAGATCAAGCCCAAGAACCAGCGACAAAGTCTACTAATGAACTGATGCGGATATCAGTGAAGCCAAGACCTGTCCACTCAACGTAAAGTATCAAGTAGAAGATTTCAGCGATTGTTGAGATTTGTCACTCGCTGATAAAGTACTGTTCAACAAGCGCTGATCATGAGGTCTACTCTACAAGTTACTTTTGTCTTTCCCCCTTGCACGTCTCCGTACGAAGTGTCAGAACGGACATCCCTTCTGTCCAGAATCTTACAACCAACTCTGATTCTACACTGTACACCATGCGGCTACTAAGGTTCTCTACAAAGGTCAACCCATGCAACCAATTAGCTGCTGCCACGTGTAAAGTAATACTGCCATGCATTAAATGCATGCAGTATATAAGAAGAACCCTACTTTAGAATTGAAGTGCTCGACCATCTTCTTCTTTCTCTCTTAGTGTTAGAATATTTATCTTTAATATTCTTATCTCCTTTCTGTCTTAATTCTAGTGCAATAAACTTAGTGTTCTTAACTTCTTTAGATTAGGCTTAGTCCTTAATCTTATTCCGCAACAAGTTGTAAATTGTTTGATTATATCAATAAACAATTTAGAAAGTAAAAATATGTGTGTTTGTATTCAACCCCCCCCCCCCCCCCCCCCCTCTACAAACTTGTATAACCCTCTCGGGACCAACAGAATCAGATCTCTATTTCTTACTTATCTCCCCCTCATGATCATGATCATCAGGATCATGATCATGCTTTCTCTTAACGCCTTGAGCCTGTGGCTTACAATTCTGATTTAGAACTACAAGCTGCTTTGACATTTCATCCATGGCTTTCTTCATATTGCTTACGCTTAGGTTCTGTACAACCTCTGACTTGAAAGAATTAAACTCCGTGGATGTCACAGAACTGGGTATAGGTGTAGGTGGAGGTGGTTGTGGTTGGGATTGGAAATTTTCAAGTAGGGATAACAGGTTCTTGTTTTGTTGATCTTCAGGACTAATGGATAGGAGTTTAGCATAAAACAGATCTTTCAGCTCATCAACGGATAAATCTAGTGGAGTCACTTGAGCTGGTGTAACTGGAGGTGGATGTGGAGGCAATTCTGGCTCTTCAATCATCGGCCCTTTCCCTTTCAACAAGTACTTAACTCCTTGTATCTCTGTAATCAATCTTTCCTCAACAGCCTTTAAGGCGCCGTTGAGCACATTCCTTGTCACAAAGACTGGGAGATCACCACTGGGACCACTTAGGTTACCCGTTGACACAACAGTTGAATCAACTGTGTGGCCTACATTCAGCGTTGGAATAATGTTAGCGCTAGTAGGACTTCCGCTCAATCCTTGTAATCCTATAGAAGAAGTTACTCCGAGCGTTCCGGATGAGGCCTGAAGACTCTCATCAGATGTTCCAATAACCGGTAGTTTCCTAGCCAAGGAAGATAATAATTCAGCAATAGGCTCTAGACTCGATGAATGTGCATGAATGAAGGTCTAGGACCGGGGAGGGAGTCTCTCTGTTTCAATACCGAACTCTCCAAGTGAGAGCTGGTTAGATTATGTGCTACAGCCCCGTGAGAAAGTGAGACAGTTTCTTGTTGAGAAGAAACTAAATGGATGGCTTGGGTGTGCAAATACGTTAGTGGGCTACTAACGTCTTTTTCAACACCTGATCCCAACACATGAGATCTGGTGGTGGATATGGCTGCCCGTCTGGTATAGTAGGTCATGGTAGCACTCACACTCTCCATATTTTTTTCTTCAATTTCTCTCGCAGACTCACATATATTTTCAACTAATGCTCCCTCGCTTCTCCTTATATCTCCCACAACTGTTTCAATAACAGTTTGCACAGTTTCAACATCTATATGAGTTATTTCCGGCATATCATCAATATTCATATCTTCCAAAGCAATATCAGCAGGTGAAGTCGTACGTGGAAAAGTAAGAATATCCGCCACATTTCCAAAAACATTTTCCTCATCAACACCATCATCATCATTTCCATCCTGATCATTATCATCATTATCATAATCATCTTGATTTTCCTGTTCCTCTGCTGAATCAGACGCATTGTCAGAATCCGAATCATCATCAAAAGGTCCAAGAATCCCAGCCGAAGCAGCTGTCCCAACATGTCTGGGAATCAACTCCTCGGTAGATTAGACTACACGATCGTCTAATTGTGTGTCCGGAGACGACAACCGTGTATCTTCAAATATGGATGGCTGACCCCCACCAGTTCCCCTCTCGAAAATTTCCCTCTGCGCTCCCTGTTCAGTAGCCCTTGCATTTTGAACCCTCACAGACGCCTCTCTCCTAGGGGTTGAGTCTGGGGTAGGTCCCTCCGGTTCTGGCCGGACCATAGACTCTCTATACTCTACTATGCACTCAACGTACTGTTTCGCGTATCCGAGGAACCCTTCCGGTAATGGCATTTTATAATGGAAGCTCTGCTTTTGCTTTTGAAGATATTGCATCGACTTTTCAGGCACAGAAGGATGGTTCAACTTTCGTGGAATATCTCTGTTTGACCTCATCATGCTATGTACGATGATCTGCAAAAATCGCATGTAAGGCACATATGGTTTGCCTTTCTTCTTTTCTTTGTCTTCTACCCTCTGTTGAAGCTCATTCTAGATAATAGATGCATATACAAGTAGATCATACACTGCTGCGTGAAATAACTTCAGAATGCTTAGACTTGCATTATCGATACCCGAGTGCTTTGAAGTCAAGCACCTGTTGATGACAGAGAAGATCGTGTAATATAGAGGTAGCAAATTTCCTTTGTTGAAGTCCTTGATTTGATTCAGATCTCCAATATATCCCATATCTTTGATTCCTTCAAAAACTTCTGACTCTGTTGGATAAGAATCGAATGCTGTTTTCCCAGGTCTGGAGTCAGAGCCAGGTAGCTTCAGTACAAGCCTCAGTCTATGGTAGTCCAACTTGGTAATGAATTCATCGATCTGAATCTGAAAGATTAGCCTTCGGTTCTCCATGGTAAGCGTAATGGTTTTCCAAGCTTGTTGAAGATAGAGCATAGGTACATTGACTGTGTGAGTCAATGCATATGCCAATGGATGATTCCTTGGGACTTCTTTGACCACTGGATTTATGATGATGTGATCAAAGTCAATATGGTAATTGTTGGGTTTGATTTCAATATAGTGATGTGGATGGATTATGGCAAATTCGGGATTTCCTCCTGTTAAAGATGGTTGTACAGATCGTGTGGATGGTAGTGGGATTTCCGGTGTTGCTTCAGGGATAATTGGTACATGTTCACCAAAACCCTGTACTATGCTTTTTTGCTCTTGATTTTCGGCCATGTGAACAGTTGTTTTAAAAAACAGTTCTGAAACAGATAAATTTGGCAAAAATCACTTTTGAAAAATTTTCTAAGTATGGAACTCGCAACACATATAGACATAGAACAACTCGCATCAGATATGAAAACAGACCAAGGAACTCGCAAGACTAAGGATGCAAGTTTTGGACTTCTCGTAAGACGAAGGATACGAGTTCTAAACAACTCGCAACAGGAAGATGCGAACAATGAACAACTCGCAAGAAGAAGGATGCGAATTTTGAGTTACTCGCAACACAAGGATGCGAGTTCTGAACTTGTCGTATCCCAAAGAATACGAGTTCTTGACTCAAAGAACGATGCGAGTTCTTGACTCAAAGAACGATGTGAGTTCTTTCCTTAGATTTTTTTCAGGTAAAACTTTTCGTATGTAGCTTCTCGCAACATTCAAAATATGACCAGAGGTGAAATCGATTTAAAAAGTCACATTTTGAACACAAAATCCACACAGATCTATTCGAAAACAGAAACCCACATACAATTGACTAACAATTTTAACTATGAAGCCCTAAATCGATGTATTAAGAACAATTTATTAAAAAAATAGAAAATGAACAGTTACGATACTGATTTGATTAAAAAAAATGAACTCAGATTGAAAATAAGAGAAAATAGACGGATAGAAATGATATAATCTATGATACGAAAGCAAAGAAACAAAAATTAACATATTTGAGTACCTGATGAATGAGATATGCAGGTTCGAAGTTGAAATGAAGTGAGGAAGATGATGAACAGTGCACTCTTGAACTTGGTACGAGATTTGCAAATGAAAAAGTGGGAACTGAGGTTTTAAAATTTTAAAATTATACCCAAAAAATTTTTTGACACGTGGGACTATTTTAGAGGACCCCACTTTGTGCAAACAGTAAAAAATACATGTAAGAAAAATGACATGGCACTGTTCATCTAAGCTTCTCGCATGAACAAGGATTCGAGAAGTTCCAAGTGAGAATGACTTCTCGTATCATATTGATGTTATAATATATATTAATATATCTATATTATTTCCCTGAAGATATGTTACACGTGATTGCATGGGTGAAAAAGTGAAATTACCAAAATGCCCCCATGCTTGCTCCCTACTCAACTCACCCCCTATAAATACCCATCAATCCCATCCATTTTGCTTACCCCATTTCTTCCTCTTCTCTTGTTCTTCTCCTTCCGACAACCACAAACCACCAAACACTCTCCCTAAATTATTTTTTGGTATCTAGAGTTTATGTGAAGTTGAGAGTGTTCTTGATATTCGGTGGTGTTCGAGAAGATTTGTTGGTTGATCGTGGATCTTAAGATCCTTGTTAAGCACTTGTAATCTCCTTGGTTGGTAATAAACACTTTCTCTCTCTCTCTCTCTCTCTTTGGTGGACGTACACTATCACAGCGATAGTGGAACCACGTTAAATCTCGGTGTTATTTCGGTGGTGTTTTACTTGCCATATATATAGGGAAAGGTTCAATAGAGAAGTGCAAATATTTAGAGAAATAGAGAAGTAAAAAAACACGGGACCGTTCATATATGAACATTCATATATAAACAGTCATATATGAACGTTCATATATAAACAGTCATATATGAACGTTCATATATAAACAGTCATATATGAACGTTCATAAATGAACGTTCATATAACAGTCATATCTGAACGTTCATATGAACGAACATATATGAACGTTCATATATGACTGTTTATATATGAACGTTCATATATGAACGGTCCCGTGTTTTTTTACTTCTCTATTTCTCTAAATATTTGCACTTCTCTATTGAACCTAAGGCTATATATATATATATATATATATATATATATATATCGTTATTATATATATTTATCTTGTCAATATATATATATATATATATATTATATATCTCGTTATTATATATATATATATATATATATATATATCGTCGATATATACACTTATATATATCTTGCTATATATATATATTTATAGATACTAAGGTTTCCATCGTTTTTATCTATTTATATATATATATATATATATATATTTCGCGTGGGTTTAAATTTCTACGTTCGAGAATATATTGTGTAAAAATCTAGATCATTGTTATCCGCATTTGTTGTTGGGTTTATTGTGCATTTGGATTTCTACTCGTTTTGAGATCTTAGAAATCATTTGTGAGCTTCTCGTATTTTTGGCACGATAATTTTTTCCTAACAACTGGTATCAGAGCTTCAGATCTAGATTTGGGTATGTGTAGAAAATATACATAAAGAAGTTTACACATTTCGTTTTCTCTATGGTTGAAGTAGAAAACCCATTTCGTACCGGTCCCTCTAACCAGTCCCAAAAGCCGTACCAAGAAGGTACCTTTAATTTGTCTGGGGCTGGGATTCGTATACAGACTTGGAATAGGGATGGTGACTTTGGTAAATGGCAATTCACAACATCCGCGACACTTAGGAAAAATGGAGTCCATCCCATAATATTTGCTAAAGATGAGTTAGACCCTAATATGTCTGACCTTTAGGCTAAAGAAATGGAAGCATGGGCATTTACTACTTTGCAGATGGCTATGGGAGATAATGTTATATCTGAGATTGTGTCTGAAAAGACAGCTGCAGGTATTTGGAGCAAGCTTGAGGATTTATATCTCAAGAAAACTTTGACCAACAGATTGTTACTGATGCGGTCGTGTCTCTTCTTCACAATGAAGGAAGGCACAACAATTAAGGTGCACATGACCGAATTAGAAGATATCATCATGAAGTTGAAGGCAACGGATGCGCTTCTTGCTAAAGAAGAAGAAGAAGCACTTGCTATGATCCTGTTGTATTCGCTTCCCGAGAAATATTCCCAATTCACTAACAGTTTTATTTATGGAAGAGAAACTCTTTCTTTGTCTGATGTGAAAACAGGAATGATTTCTGAAGACCAACGAATTCAGATGCGGATCGGTAACAATCAAAGAGAGAACAATTATAGTCAAGGCCTATTTGCTGACAAAGGCCGAGACGATCAACATTCTTCAAGAGGAAGAAACCGTGGGCGCTCTCCGTCTCGCCGACCTGGTTCTCGGGGGAAATCAAAGATGCGTGGCAACTGTAATATTTCCACAAGCCAGGTCATTGGGTTAAGGACTGTCCGAGTCTTAAAAACAAATACAACGCGGACACCTCAGCCGTTGCAGCCGAAAAGGAGCAAGAAGGCTTCTCTGCCACAGTTGCACCACCGCAAGGTGACAGGCGATGGGTGTTAGATACCGGGGCATCTTGCCACATGACACCATTCCACGACTGTTTCTCTACCTTCGAAAAAGTTAAAGGTAACAGTATTTATATGGGAAACAATACTTCATGTGTCACTCAGGGTATCGGTACTGTGCGGATCAAGATGTTCGATGGATGTATTCGGACATTGAATAATGTCAAATTTATTCCATCCATGACTCGTTCCTTGATCTCTGTTAGACAACTGTCCAAATTGGGCTGCAAGATTCGAATCGATGACGGGAGATTGCGCATCTCCAGAGGGAGTATTATCGTTATGAAAGGCGAACGGGCGAAAAATAATCTTTTCCATTTGATTGGTGAGACTACTTCTTCTGAATCGTGCGTGGCTGATATTTCTCAGAATCTTGGTGATGCTCCCTTATGGCATCTTCGTTTGGGTCACACATCTGAGAAGAACTTGGAGATTTTTCGCAAGCAAAAGCTCATTAAAGTCTCTGTTCCTGCTAGCTGGAGTTTTGTTCGAGATGTGTCAAAGGAAAGTAGACGCGTGTTTCTTTTGGTGTTGAAAAACACAACACTAAAGGAATCCTCGATTATGTTCATACAGACGTCTGGGGACCATCCAGTACTCCGTCCCTCAGTGGAGGTAAATATTTTGTTTCATTTATTGATGATTTCTCACATAAGATTTGAGTGTATGTGTTAAAGTTCAAGTCAGATGTCTTCGATACGTTCAAGACTTGGTTGGCACGAGTAGAGGTCGAGACTGACAAGAAGTTTAAAGTGCTTAGATCTGACAATGGTGGAGAGTTTACTAGTGGTAACCTCAAGGACTTTTGTTCGCGTAAAGACATCCACCGTCACTACACCACTCCGGGCGATCATCAATCTAATGGGGTAGCCGAACGGATGAATAGGACTTTGCTCGAAAAGGTCCGATGTATGTTGTCGACATCGGAGTTCCCCAAAATTTTCTGGGCCAAAGCACTATACACTGCGGTGCACATTGTTAACCGGTTACCTTGTTCGACCATCGGGGGAAAGATTCCGAAAGAGTTTTGGAGAGATAAAGAAACATCTGTTTGAAATATATACATGTATTTGGTTGTCCTGTGTACGTTCATGTTTCAGGCCAGGACAAGTTGGATCCTATATCCACCAAAGAATTCTTGCTCGGCTATACAGATGTTATCAAGGGTTACCGAATCTGGAACCCCTTGACTCGTAAGGTGATTCATTCTCGACACGTCACGTTTGATGAATCGGTCCTGTTAAAGTCACAGGATCCTCGGTCCTCTCAAAATCCGGAAGTCGTCACTACTGCTGCTCCTACCGCCGATTATATGGAGCCAGTAGTCAGTCCTAATATTCCCAGTTCATCCGTTCCTGATATTGTGCCAGAATCAGCCGACACTGTTGAAGAAGTCATTCTGCCAGTGACTTTTACTAGTGATTCTGAAGAAGAGATTCTGAATGATGGTGGAGACCACGGCGATACAATCCCAGTTATTGCACCTACCAGGCGTAGTCAAAGGACTATTCATCCGCCGAATAGGTATGGAGATTGGGATTTTGCTAACATGAGTTTTACAGATCAGCTGGAGTTTGCTTTGCATGTAGGGCAATAAGAGCCGCTTGATGTAAAGGAGGCGTTGGCCTCAACCCACAGTTCGAAATGGCTTGGTGCCATGCAAGAAGAGATGGAAGCTCTCTCTAAGAACAGCACTTGGGACTTATGTCCGTTGCCGAAGGGCAGCCGTGCTATTGGTTGCCGAAGGGCAGCCGTGCTATTGGTTTTCAAAGTCAAAGATGACAATCGTTACAAGGCTCGTCTCGTTGCTAAAGGCTTTGCACAACAGAAAGGTATCAAGTATGACGATATTTTTGCTCACGTTGTTAGACATACATCTATTCGTGTTATTTTAGCGATCGTGGCTATTCACGATTTATAGCTAGAACAGCTAGATGTGAAGACCGCCTTCCTACACGGAGACTTGGAGGAAACTATCTATATGAAGCAATCTGATGGTTTCGTTTCCGACAGCAAATCAGAATACGTATGTAAGCTCCAGAAGTCCCTCTACGGACTTAAACAGTCGCCTCGTCAGTGGTATAAGAAGTTTGATTCGTTTATGCTCACTCTGGGATTTGAGCGCAGTGAAAAAGATGCTTGTGTCTATCATACACAAAGCGGTGGTATTTTCACTTACTTACTTCTTTATGTAGATGACATGCTTATTGTCTACAAGGACCGGTCAGAGATCGAACGTCTGAAAGATAAGTTGAAGTTAGAATTTGAAATGAAGGATCTTGGCGCGGCGCAGAAGATTTTGGGCATGGAAATCATGCGGGACAGAAAGTCCCGAACACTCAGGTTGTCACAACGGGCGTATATTCAGAAAATTCTGAAGAGGTTCAATCTTGATGGTGCCAAGACGTCTAGCACTCCGCTACCGAAGCACATTAAGATTACGAGCAAAGATTGTCCGAAGGACGACAAGGAGAAGGCCAAAATGTCAAAGGTTCCATATGCTAGTGCGGTCGGGAGTCTCATGTATGCCATGGTGTGTACCCGTCCCGATCTCGCACATTGTGTCAGAGTGGTGAGTCGGTTTCTCGTGAATCTGGGTCGATCACATTGGGCAGCCGTTAAAACGGCATTCCGATATTTGAAGGGAACCGAGAAACATTGTCTTATATTTGGTTTGCACAATAACTGTGAAATTGTTGGATATTGTGATTCTGACTATGCAGGTGATCGAGTTGGTTGGAGATCCACATCCGGTTATGTATTTACCTTGGGTGGAACAACCGTCAGTTGGAGATCACGGTTACAGTCTATTGTTGCATTGTCGACCACAGAAGCTGAACTTGTTGCGGCGGTTAAATCTGCAAAGGAAGCGGTCTATTTGAAAGAACTGATAAATGACCTGGGCTTCGAGCAAACTTCCGTATGCATTCTCTGTGATAAATCGAGTGCCATCCATTTGACAACTAATTTGGCTTTCAGCTCCCGGACAAAGCACATAAATGTGCGTGATGCATATCTTGTTAGATTACATGAAGTGAAGGTCGTCTATTTGAAGAAAGTAGATGACAATGCCGCTGATATGTTCACTAAGTCGCTACCGCCAGCTAAGTTTGGGCATTGCTCAAACTTGATCCAGCTCCGTTTGTGTTAGTGCCGTTGGGTACTTTGCGAGAGAGAGAAGATATTACCACAGATGACAAAATGACATCTTTGAAGGAATTACTTTGTTAAGTGCTTAGAGCTTTGCTTATGCTCTACCTTGTTCAGTGGATTGTGCATTTAAGGTTATTTGCTTGTGACTTTGACGGGTGATGGCCATGCCGAAGCTCCTCACGGTTGGAATGCATTTTGCTACCTCATGCCAATTTACTTTGCTACCTACATGCTAAGATCAACCGTTGGGAAGACTCGTATTCGTTGGATTAGGAGTTTCTCTATCAAGGATCACGTGCATCATGGTTGAGTGTTATAATATATAAATTAATATATCTATATTATTTCCCTGAAGATATGCTACACGTGATTGCATGGGTGAAAAAGTGAAATTACCAAAATGCCCCCATGCTTGCTCCCTACTCAACTCACCCCCTATAAATACCCATCAATCCCTTCCATTTTGCTTACCCCATTTCTTCCTCTTCTCTTGTTCTTCTCCTGCCGACAACCATAAACCACCAAACACTCTCCATAAATTAGTTTTTGGTATCTAGAGTTTATGTGAGGTTGAGAGTGTTCTTGATATTCGGTGGTGTTCGAGAAGATTTGTTGGTTGATCGTGGATCTTAAGATCCTTGTTAAGCACTTGTAATCTCCTTGGTTGGTAATAAACACTTGCTCTCTCTCTCTTTGGTGGACGTACACTATCACAGCGATAGTGGAACCACGTTAAATCTCGGTGTTATTTCGGTGGTGTTTTACTTGGCATACATACATATATATATATATATATATATATATATATATATATATATATATATATAGGGAAAGGTTCAATAGAGAAGTGCAAATATTTAGAGAAGTAGAGAAGTAAAAAAACACGGGTCCGTTCATATATGAACGTTCATATAACAGTCATATATGAACATTCATATATGAACGTTCATATATAAACAGTCATATATGAACGTTCATATATGAACGTTCATATAACAGTCATATCTGAACGTTCATATGAACGTTCATATATGACTGTTTATATATGAACGTTCATATATGAACGGACCCGTGTTTTTTTACTTCTCTACTTCTCTAAATATTTGCACTTCTCTATTGAACCTAAGGCTATATATATATATATATATTATATCTCGTCGATATATACACTTATATATATCTTGCTATATATATTTATAGATACTAACGTTTCCATCGTTTTTATCTATTTATATATATATATATATATATATATATATATATTTCGCGTGGGTTTAATTTTCTACGTTCGAGAATATATTGTGTAAACATCTAGATCATTGTTATCCGCATTTGTTGTTGGGTTTATTGTGCATTTGTATTTCTACTCGTTTTGGGACCTTAGAAATCATTTGTGAGCTTCTCGTATTTTTGGCACGATAAATTTTTCCTAACAATTGAAACCAATAAAAACTTCTCGCATTGAACATGATGCGAACACCTACCTCTCGTATCCCAAGGGATGCGAGAAGCTCACTTCTCGTATCCTTAAGGATGCGAGTAGTTCACTTCTCGTATCCTTGAGGATGCGAGTAGCTTAATTCTCGTATCCTTGAGGATGCGAGTAGTACACTTCTCTTCTCGTATCCTTGAGGATGCGAGTAGTACACTTCTCGTATCCTTGAGGATGCGAGTAGTACACTTCTCGTATCCTTGAGGATGCGAGTAGTCTACTTCTCGTATCCTTGAGGATGCGAAAAGTAAGTGTTTTTCTCAAAACAATTTCAACTTTTTCAGAAAAATCAAACTTTCAACAATCTCTCATCAGATTAAAACATTTTAAGCTCTTTTCCCTTGAAAAACATGTTTCTTCTCGCTCAATATTTTTTTTAGAAAATACTAATATATTTCATACTTACAGACTAATGCCATCTTGCTCCCCCTTGAAAGATGCATATCCAGTTGTCTCAACATCAGATAAATTCTGCAAGTACAAATGAAAAATCTTGGTACTCATTCAACATGAGTCCAGAAAGGGTAGTGTATCTCTTTTAGATATCCTTGCTCCCCCTCAAACATAGAAAATATTTAAATAAACAAACACACACACTCCCCCTCAATGTGTTAAAGGAATCAGAAAAATGCCTATGTGTTTAACATCCCTAGTTTACTGATTAAGAAATTAAACCTTTTCGTATCTAAAGGTTTTGTGAATAAATCAGCAAGTTCTAGTTCAGTAGGCACAAAATGCATTTCAATGGTTCCTTTTCCACATGATCTTTTATGAAATGGTACCTGACATCAATGTGCTTTGTTTTGGAATGTTGAACATGATTTGCCGTGATTGCTATTGCACTCTTGGAGTCGCAATAGATTGGGATCTTGTTGATGACGTATCCATAATCTTTCAGCCGAGTCTTCATCCACAATACTTGAGAGCAACAGCTTGCCGCGACAACATATTCCGCTTCCGCAGTAGATTATGACACGCAATTCTGCTTCTTAGAAGACCAGGTCACAAGCTTATCCCCTAGAAATTGGCATGCACCAGATGTGCTTTTCCTGTCCATCCTGTTTTCGGCATGATCTGCATCTGTAAAGGCTATTATCCCAAACCCCGAATCCTTTGGATACCAAAGACCCAAATTTCTTGTGCCTTTGAGATACCGTAGGATTCGTTTAACTGCAATAAGATGTGATTCCTTAGGACTAGCTTGGAATCTAGCACAAAATGATGTTGCAAATATTATATCTGGTCTAATCGCCGTGAGATATAGTAATGATCCAATCATGCTACGGTATAACTTCTGATCAATTGATTTACCAGATTGTTAGTGCATAAAATGTATTCAAGATTTAATATGCATTTGTATTAATTGTAAAGAGTCAAATGTATTTGTCAAAGTCAAAGTAAGGGCTTTAAAGGTCAAAGTCAAAGTAACTAAAGGTGATAGTCAAAGTGTATAAATAGGATTTGTAAAGAGGAAGTCATGAAGGAGTCTCATTCTAGCAATTCATACGTGAGGGAGAAATAGGAAGTGTGTAGTGAGAGGGATGACTTCTAGAGAGAGAAGTTAGAGAGAGAAAGTAGATCTCAACTCAAATCTTGTATTCTTTCTCTAATTCAATGAAGATCTAAGTGTGTTCATCATTGTTACTTGATTAGATCCGGGATTACAAGTGGTATCAGAGCCTAATCAGATCGAATTATGCACAAATCAGTCCAGAATTAAAGATTTCTTTTGTCAATTTTTGAAGAAAATTGATGTTCTTGAGTTTTTGAGATTTTTCTTGCAAAATCTTCATAAATTCGAAATCTGTTTGTGTTTTTGATTGATTTCAGTTCACAATCGATTTTATTTGTTGTTTAAAACGATTTTAAATCAAATGCTTTGATTTTAAACAACAAATTTGTGTTAGATTTTTTTTGGTTTACTATTCATCGAGTTTACTGTTCATTACGAAAATTTCAGAATTTTAGATGTTCTTATCTTGAATATGATTATGTTTTGATCTGTTTCACTCACACAATTTGTTTAGTTTTGTGTTTCTTATCAGATTGCAACAATTAGATCCGGAAAAACAGCAATGAACTTAGTGGTTTTGATCTATGTGATGTCGACAGTGTTCATCGAGGATATGATTAAAGTGTTGATTGATTTCAGTTTTTTGTTGAGATTTGTTTGTTGAAACTGTTACAGTTCAGTTCGTCTTCAAATTTCCAGCATACAACAACTTCCAGGTTTGAAAATCGGTGAGAAATCGAGGAGTTAAGGAGTTACTATTCCTCGCCGGAATCTGGAATTAACTTGCCGGAAAACTCTAAACTGATTTGGTTGTTTCTAAACATTACAGAACTGCTCGTTTTGAAACATCGAGCAGGCTAGTGTTTTCAGATTTGAAATTCGTCAAGAAAACAACAAGTTTCGTGGGTTGAATGAGATCGCTGGAAAACCGAACATTCGCCGGAATCTGGAAAACAACGACGGAATTCAAAACTGTCGCATGTTCAAAACTGTCGTATACGTTTTATACGACTAGTTCTTAACTGTCGTACATCACACACTATCATAACTGTCGTACACCGCTGCATCCATAACTCTTGTACGATACTGCTAGTCGTATAACTCTCGTACAAGACATACCAAACTGTCGGACAACCCTCTAGTCGTACACAACTGTTAGTCGGTCAAGTATCGTCCGACAAGAATTTTTAGTCGGACAAAACTAAGAAATTCTTGACTGAAAATCTTCCATCGCCGGAAAAACGTGCTGTTCATCGGAGTTGTTCAAGCCCACATCGTTGTAATTTCTGTTTGCATGATCATACAATTTACGTACCATTCGATTTTGTTTTGATTGTGAAACACGTAGAAACAAAAATCATCGATTTTGATCGAGTTTTGAGCAAGATATCATAAACTGAAATCGATCAGTTCAACGTGAAAAGGAAGATGAACAGTGAATTAACGATTCAGTTAGTGTGTCGTTAGTATTCTAACATTTTTGGTCCTTTCCCGTTAGTTCTGTTAGCACAGTTAGTTCGTTAGTTTTGTTAACATTTTTGATCCTTCTGTTAGTTTTTCAGTTAATCTTGTTAAGTCATTTTAGTTAGATTTAGGCTTATTACAATTTAGGTCCTTGTAGTTTAAGTTTTAGTTTTTAACAATTTTAGCCCTTCTAGTTTTAGATTCAATTTGTTTCATTTTTAGTCCCTAGACTTCTAAGTGTTTTAGAGTTTTTCATTTTTAGTCCTTTGAGTCTTGAGTTTTAGACTTTGTCTTTTATAAGTCTTAGTATTTTACACTATTAGTCCTTATTTTTCGTTTTAGTTTCGTATTTTGTCATTTTTAGTCCCTATTTTTAGTATTTTTTCATTTTTTTGTCCGTTTTATCAATTTTTACCTGCTTTTGCACGAAACTGATATATTTTTCTTATCTTTTGCAGGTTTGCCGATTTAAAGTCCAGTATTCCGCATTAATTTTCGGAATTAATTTTTGAACGACAAATTTATAATTTGGTATTCAAAATTTTAATTTTGAAAACTTTTATGACTTTAATCGATTTTTCTCTGATTATCGTGTGTGCATAATTCTACTTCTCACGAAGTATCTGACAACGATCATTTTTAATCTTTTCAGGTAACAATGGGTGAAAGAAATACGAATAATAAAGAGATTTCTCAAGAACCAATTGCACTTAAAGCCGAGATGCAATCAACTAGTTTTATTGATGAGTTTGGAGTGTTTCATACTGGTTACAAGGGTAATATTGATGATGATGGTGTTGAACTACATAAACATTTGGTTCTTCTCACAAAGCACTTTCAAAAGAAGTTTGCCAAACCACTGTCATCAAACAATAATCTGAGGAAATCATTTGAGGAGAAACGGTTTGAAGATGTTGAGATAAAGGAGAGAAAGGAAAAAGCAAAGGCTTTGGGGGATACTCTTCAACTTAAGATTTCTAAACTTGAAAAGAACATCTCTAAATTACAAATGGAGATTGGACAAGAAAGAATGATTTTTGAAAATGAAAAAGCAAGTTTAGAAAAGAAGAATGTTGATTTGTCAAAAGCTTTAAATGATTTTAAAGAAGAGATGATAATGAAAAGACATGTCTTTGAAAAAGAAAGAAATACTTTTGAAACCGAAAGAAAAAAAATTCGAGAAAAGTTTTCTGATTTTTCAAAGAAATGTGTCAAGGAAAAGAAAGTTCTTGAACTAAAATGTATCAAACTTTCAAAACAAATTTCTGATTTTGAGAAAGTTTTGTTTCTTGAGCATGAAAAGTTTGAGAACGAGAAAGCTATTTTTGAAACTGAACGCATATCTTTTAAAACGAAGAATAGTGAGCTATCAAATAAAATATCTTAGTTGGAAATAATGTTGGAAAATGAGAGAAAAGATTTTGTTAAACAGAGAGATATTTTTGAAAATGAAAAGAAGTGTTTTCAAAAGAAAAACATGGAAATTTTCAAAGAAATATCTAAGAACAGTATTGATGAAGAAAGAGACATCTTTAAGGCTGAAATTACAAAGCTTACAAGGAAGTTATCTGCTTTAGCAACTGAGGTTATGAAAGAGCAGAAGATCAAGTCTGATCTACAAAAGGTATTTGACCTGACTGTTCAAGAAAAGAATGTTCTATCCGATAAAGTTCAGAAGTTGGAAGCAATTAAGATAAGAGTTAAATCATCTGAACAATTTAGTGCCGATACTATTGTTCAATCGCCGAATGATGGTTCAACTAATTCTGATTGTTCATCAAAGACTGCTTCTAGTTCTATTCATGAACGTTCTTCTATTTCTTCGACAACGTCTGTCAAATCAAAAGATCAGATGCGACCTTCAAATGAGATCTACAACCGTGATGCTACCAGTTCAGATACACCTATCTTTAAGCCTGTAAAGATGGTTTGGAAAGTTAAAGGATCTACTCCTGAGAAAGATGCCCCGAAATCATCTGTTCCTCCACCGAAGGTAAACAAGAAGCACAATGCTCACAAAGGTAAGTCTTTCGCTAAACCTAATCCTATATATTCTGCAAATTATTTGATTAGGTTGGCACAAAAGAAATTGTGTTGTTCTTCTTGTGGAACTCATGATTTCATTAAGCAAGAAAATGTTCATTTTTGGTACGGTACTTATCGTATTCCTTCAAAGAGATCTGCACCTAACACACTAGGACCCAAGTCCCATTGGGTACCAAAATCAGCTTAATCTGTTTTGCAGGTTCATCATGTGTCGTGCTGAATGTTACATATATATCACACACATGACTGAAAACAGAAGAGAAGCGGTGCAAATCTTTGAAGAGTATATATACCATTAAGGGGGAGAAAAAGAACCTATGGCTTCTAAACATATCAGTTTAGAACCCGTACTTCAAAGAATTAATGGTTTCTAAACACCTCAGTTTAGAACCCGGACTTCAAAGGAAATAATGGTTTCTAAACACATCAGTTTAGAACCCGAGCATAAAAGAACTAGTGGTTTCTAAACACATCAGTTTAGAACCTGAACTTCAAAGAACCAATGGCTTCTAAACATATCAGTTTAGGACCCGTACTTCAACGAGTTTGACTTCTAAATACATCTGTTTAGAACTCGTACTTCATTGTTTTAGACTTTGATTGTTACATATACTGATCTTGTTTTGTTAAGATCATTTCCAGATTTTGAGGGGGAGCTTATCTGATTGATAATCAGACTATCATGATTTGAGGGGGAGCTTATTCATCTTAACTGTACGTATCTTCTGAACTTAAACTGAGATTGTTTGAAAGAAGAACGACTTTCAAGCATGGAAAACGTGTTCTTAAATGTTCAAACCACTTCTCTATTCTCAAACAGATTTTATTAATTTGGAAGTGTGATTTTTAATGTTTTCCTATATATATACATATATAGATCTTGGATTGTCGTTACATCAATTCTGACTGTGTGTTTCTAAAGATTAATACTTGCGTATTATCTTTTCTATATACTGTCAAGTATTCACACACACCGGTACAGCTTCATATTGACTTTGTTATTACCATGTCTCAAAATGAAACATTTTTCGATGGTAATACTCTCGTTTGATTTCAAATTTTTGATTGAGCATCATATTCATTTCAGCGTTCGAACATAAACGTTTCATTCAAAGATTGTTTATATTTGGTCAAATAAACAAAATATCCAATTCTTTGATACCCTAAACCTTACATGATTATCATTCATGTTATTTGATCTGATTGATACATTGTCAGATTCTCAAACAAGTCTTTTGCATTCATTTCATTCTTTCAATATCCTTGTTTTGAGAAATTTTCAAAGATCAAATGCTCAAATATTTCATGATATTCTTGTAGAGCATACATTCTGATGGCAATGTTAATCAAATGCTGATACTCTTAATTGTTCAAGATAAATTGTTGAACAACGCAACATTTTAGGACAAAATTTCATGGGAATCAGTGTGAGGGTTTATAAAACTTCTATGGATCCACGTTAACCTGTGTTTCCTACCCAAGAAGTTATCCTTGAGTGATTGAGGGTGAGGGGTCGAAATCAAAGAGTGGGGGAGATTACTCATACGGATGAGTATCTCATTGTGCTGAGGTAAAATGAAAATGAGAGTTTGGTTAGAAGTGAACGGATTAAAAACAGAAAGAGGGTGTGAGAACAGAGTTAAAAGAATAAGAGAACTCTGCACCATCCATTTTCTGAGTCGGGCAGCCACATTACTGATTGGTTCACATTCTTTGGTGACCATCATTGAAACAGGCAACTAGCCCATGCCAACTCTTGCATTAACCCCACCAGCTACTCGTTTCTTTCTTAACAAAGGAATGTTTCATTTTTCTTGGGGACGCAGCATATCATCTATCTGATCTTCACTCGGAAGGTCTAGATATTGAAAAAGAAGGAAGTTTGCCCCACCTTCGCTCTTCATTCATGCACATTGAGTCTGTGGAAAACTTGTTGTTGTCTCAACAGTTTACACACTTTGAGCCTATTATTATTCAAGCATGTGTTGCTTCATTCTTTCTACACTTGCACGTACACACAAGGAATATGTTTTCTTGTCATAACGTTCATAGAAATTCCTTTGTGGTTTTTCGATAATTGAATGGAAGCCCTGGAGGAGTGAACATCAAAAAGCTCCTTTCCAAAGTGCATTCGTTGTACTAAGTGGCTCCGTGCAACTTACAGGCATTTTAACTGATTCATTAGTTGTTTCAGGGTTACCACGTTACTATTGTCTAAATTTGAAAAGATTCGGATAAATATTTTTGGAATTGACGGATATTCAGATCAGAAGGAGGAGATTGTTATTGGTATATTCAAGGATTGCTGAAATTGAAAAGAGAATTTTGATGATCATGATGCTCACAATCATCAAAAAAGGGGAGAAACTATGAAAGTCTCAATTTCAAGATACAGAGAAGTTTTGTTAAAGTCAAGAAGCTAGAGTTAAAAAGTTCAAGATGTTTTCAAGATACTTCGAGATGATTCGACAAAGATTCAAAATTCAAAGATGTCCATTGTTGAAGAAGTGAAGATACACAGTTCAAGATATTCAAAGCCCGTTAAAGCTCAAAACCCGTTAAAGCTCAAAAGCCATTTCATATTCAAAGACTGAAGATATTCTCAAAGATGCAAAGATTCGTGCTACGATGTTTCAAAGATTCGTGTTACAAAGACCAGTGATACGAAGATTCTAAAAGATGAAGATTCTGTTTGAAGACTTTGACCAACACCACAAAGATTTGAAGATTGTGTTTCAATAATTTGATGACTATTTGAATTTGAAGATCCAGTTGAAGACTAAAGCAGTCAGATTGGATTTTTAAAGACAACGCCTACTTGAAGATTCTTCAGAGTTATTTTTCGAAGATTGTTCTTCCTTCAAAGCGAAGAGGGGGATTGTTCAAAATGCTTAAAGTGTTGAAGATT
This sequence comes from Saussurea involucrata, assembly GCA_033807775.1. Classification (NCBI taxonomy): domain Eukaryota; kingdom Viridiplantae; phylum Streptophyta; class Magnoliopsida; order Asterales; family Asteraceae; genus Saussurea; species Saussurea involucrata. The sequence goes on along the minus strand of CM066320.1, from coordinate 88,177,987 downwards.
TGAAGATCACAAAGAGCTGAAGACTATCGTCATCAATTTTTTAAATCTTGAATCCATAGGGGGAGATTGTTAGTGCATAAAATGTATTCAAGATTTAATATGCATTTGTATTAATTGTAAAGAGTCAAATGTATTTGTCAAAGTCAAAGTAAGGGCTTTAATGGTCAAAGTCAAAGTAACTAAAGGTGATAGTCAAAGTGTATAAATAGGATTTGTAAAGAGGAAGTCATGAAGGAGTCTCATTCTAGCAATTCATACGTGAGAGAGAAATAGGAAGTGTGTAGTGAGAGGGATGACTTCTAGAGAGAGAAGTTAGAGAGAGAAAGTAGATCTCAACTCAAATCTTGTATTCTTTCTCTAATTCAATGAAGATCTAAGTGTGTTCATCATTGTTACTTGATTAGATCCGGGATTACACAGATAAATCAGCGTCCAAAAGCCGACCAGTAGCCATTGGTGTTTTCATGACGGAGGAGGAATTTAAATCAAACTTCTTAAGCATGCCATTTATGTATTTAGATTGATTTATAAAAATGCCCTCTTTAGATTGAGTTACATGTAAACAAAGAAATTTTTTTAATTCCCCCATCATGCTCATTTGAAAACGTGTTTTCATGACGTTTTCAAAGTCAGTACACATCTCTGGATTAGTAGAGCCAAATATAATATCATCAACATATATTTGCACTAGAATCAGATCATCACCTTTCTTTTTGAGAAAAAGAGTTGTGTTGATTGTACCTTTAGTGAAGCCAGAATCAAGCAAGTGAATTGTTAGAACTTTTTACTTTTGCATTAAACGAACTTGATGATTTACTCTGATATTTGGAATCGCATTGATTTGAACATTTTTCACAAACATTTGAATCCTTAAATTTTGATAATTCAAATAATTGGGATTCTAGACGTCGAATCTCAATCTGAAGATCAAGATTGACTTTTAGACTATTATCCAAATCCATCCCAATATTTTCATTATCATCCTTTAATTTTTCAACTTGCAATTTTAACTCAGAAATGTGATTTTCTAAATCAACAATTTTAATCAATGTCGAATCCAAATCAGGAAATTCAGAATTAGTCTTCTGAACAAACTCCTTTTTAATTGAATTTTCTTGAATATTTGACTCCTTTTCTTTACAAGATTCAGACTAGACAGAGTTAGGTTCTTTGTTTTGAATATAAAAAATTTTAACCACAGATTCTTTAGAAAATAATAAATTAAATTCAGTTAGTTCAACCTTTTTGGTTTTATAACTAAAATTTAATTCATCGTATTTAAAATTTGTCGTGTTGAATCTAGGTTTTACATCATAAACTGGAGTTGAACATTCAGATTTAACGAAAATTTCTGATATAGGAGGTATTTCTTTTGTAATAGTTTCCTTTAAACCTTCACCCAATTTTTCAATTGTGGAAAGATTTCCAGGTGCTTTCTTTAAAACCTCAATATCAGACAAACCTAGTCCCATCTTTGGATTATAAAATCTTGTATCTTTTCGGTTGCAAGTTAATAATTTCAGAGTTTGCTCAGTCTGACCTCTTTTAAAGTTTAAATCTTCAAGTTGCTTGATCTTTGCATAAGATTTTGTTCTATCTTTAGAAATAACTTTAAGTTTAAATTTTAAATCCAAGTTTTCATCACTTGTAATTCTCATTTCCTTCTTCAACTCAGAAATTTTAGATTCAAGTTCTTGACTTTTAAGTTTAATGACTTCTTTTTCTTTTTCTCTATCTTCGGCCAAACATTTATAAAGAAGTGCTTCGTCTTGATATCTCAAAAATGAACTTTTCTCAATATCAAAGTTCTTTTGAACTTTGTCAAATTCCTTTTTCATTTTGTCTAGTTTCAGATATCAAGGTTAGCATTTCTTCATTTTCAGAATATTCAGTTTGAGCATCATTATCATATTCATCAGAAGAAGTAAGAGATTTTACCTCGGATTCCTGGTCTTCCTCATCAATATTGGCCATCAAGCTATACTTTACTTTTGTAAAGTGTGCTTCCTCTGAGGAGTCTTCTAGCCAAATATCCTCTTCAGCATTAATTGGCTTTCCAGTTTCCTTTGCCTTTGCTAGATGTGCTTTTCTTTGATAATATTCAAAGTTCTTCACCTTCTTATGTGTACACTCTCTAGCAAAGTGACCAAGTTTTCCGCAATTATAGCAACTCTTTTCATCTTTTTCCTTCTTCTCATCTTTCTCCCTTCTCTCTTCCTTTTCATCCTCTTTCTCTTCCTTCCTTTTCTCAAACTTCTTATATTTGTCAGCCTTGTTGTATTCAGGTTTGCTCTTTAAGTATAATTTCTTTCTACTAAACCTTTTCTGAAATCTGTTGGTAAGCAAGGCTAACTTCTCCGCAAAATCAGAAATCTCATCTCCAGAACTTTCATGTCCTTCATCATCAGAACTCTTAATCATCTTGCTCATGTCAGAAATCAGTGCCTTTGCTTCTACCCCCCCCCCCCCCCACTTTTCTTGTGTTCACTCAATAAAGCTAAGGATTCTTCCACCTTCTTGTTTTTATCCTTTAGCTCTTTCACTTTGTCCTCACGTTGACTGAGGATACTATAGATGTCACTAAGCTTCTCATCGTCCATATCTCTTGACATCTGTAGTTGCACGGAGTAAGAATCCCATTCAGGAAGGAGGTTCTTCACAAACTTATAGTTGATTTCTGACTCTGATTTATCAACACCATTCCTCCTCAGATCATTTAGAATGATGTTGTATCTGTTATAAGAATCCCTCAAAGACTCACCCTCTTTAGCTTTAAAACCTTCGTAGGCATTTATGCTTTGATTTCTTTTGGTCCTCAAAGAATTTTGTGAACCTTCTAGTTGCCTTTCCAATTCAACCCAAATTTCCTTCGCTGCATCTCGACTATCTACACGGTTGTAGATATCGTTGGGAATTGCCATAGTCAGATATGTCAAGGTTTGTTCATCAATTTCCATCAATTCCTTATCATTTTCATTGAAATACTGATATTCCTTGTATATTCTTCTCGGTGCAATATAAGGAGTTGTTGCTGTAGCTACAACAGGCTCAGTCTCAATAAATGGTCTATGAGGTCCATTGGTGATAGACTTCGTGAGATCTCTATTCTGATTATTCAGGAATTGTATCATCCTCTTTTTTCGTTGAGGATATTCGTCGGTTTGAAGAACTGGAGGTTTCGATTTTGATCCCATGTTTAACAAATCTCTAGATATCTTTACTGTTTACTAGATTTGGATCTTTCAGAAAATCAAACAAAATGTATGAAAAACACTTGGAAAGTCTGAAAAACTTCTTGATTTGACTCACTTCTCGCAACACACTAGAATCAGTATACTTCTCGCAACAAACAGTGATGAACAGTAACTTCTCGCAACTGCCTTGATGCGAGTTCTGAGCTTCTCGCAACTGTCTGATACGAGTTCTTAACTTCTCGCAACTGCCTGATACGAACTCAACAACTCGCAACTAACAAATACGAACTTTTTAACAACTCGCAACTAACAGGATGCGAACTTCTCACTACTCGCAACAAATGGATGCAAGTTCTTCACTACTCGCAACTAACAGAATGTGAGTTATGTGCTTCTTGCAACGAACAGGATGCAAGTTCTAACCAAAAATACGAGTTTCTCAAAACTCGCAACAAACTAAGTATGAAAAACTACACAACTCGCAACAAACACAATGCGAGTTCTGTGATGCGAGTTCTACAGATCTTGCGAGTTCTTGGCTTATGATGCTTGCGAGTTCTTCATGATGCTTGCGAGTTCATCAGATCTTGCGAGTTCTTCACTTAAAATCAAACTTTTGCCCATTAAACCTTCAATTCTTGTTCAATTTTGATGAAACTTTGCAGAATTGTTCGAAAAGTGATTTCAAACACTTTTGTAGTTATCACCAACTTCTAATTCTTTCAAAATCAGTCAATTCGATAAAAAAACAGTGATGAAAACTTTTCGAACAAAACAGTGAATAAACCCTCAAATTCGTGAAATTTGGACAGAATTAGGTCTCGATTCCTGAACTAATCATGTTCAGAATGATGAAACGAGTTCAATGGTCACAAATTTCGATCCAATTGATCAAAATTGAAGAATTTCGAAAAATTTGGATGACCAGTGCTTGCGAGTTCTCCAAAAATTCAACAAAAATCCAAGAAATCTTCAAGAATCCATCCAAAATCTGTTTGAATCTTCTGTCTGTGCTCTGATACCAAATGTTGTTCCCACAATCTAGCAAATTTAATCAATCAATGTAGAGAGAATCTAGAGAGAGAATTTGTCATTCATATATTGAAAGTGTAAAGTACAAATGACACAAAAGCTTACAATTGATAACAAAGGATCTTCCTTATATAATAGCGCATGACAAGTCCATGCCTCATACTGGAAGTTACATGTGAAAGTAATATTGCTTTGATAACTACAATAATGCTCTAACACCCACCCTTCCCAAACGAGCCCAACACTTTTTCCCATTTAACCCAAGCACAACTTTTCTTCACCATCTCACCCTCACCGACACCACCCCCCCCCCCCCCCCCGCCCCCCCCAATTTTTTTTGGCATCGCACACTTTCCAATAATTTAAGCACACACATCGGGGAACGGAACAATGAAAAGTAATATAAAGAAACACTACCAAGCACCGACCTTATCAACGTCCATCGTCCTCTAAAAGAAATCATTCTTGCTTTCCAACCCGCAAGCTTTTTTTTCATCTTCTCAATCACCGGTTTCCAATGGGAAAGATGTCTCATTGACGACCCTACCGGAAGCCCGAGATATAGGAATGGCAAGTTATCCCATCCACACCCTAATCCTCTCGCCAAAGAAATAATTTCTTCATCTGGAACACCAACTCCATATAATTTGCTTTTACACAAATTTATTTTAAGGCCCTGTAATACCCCGGGTAAGTCCGTTAGTTAAAAATCTAATCCCGTTAAATTATTTAACTTTAAAGTTACTATTTTGGGTAAGTTTAAGTGAATTTATAAGTTAATAGTGTTTTAGTCATTAGTAAAGAGATTAGGGGCTGAAATGGTAATTTGGCTAGATATTATCTGAATTAGGTGTCCAGAGTTATATTCATTTTCTCAGCAATTCAGTGTGTGTAGTGTGTGTTTTTGGAGAGAAAAGAAGCAAAAGAAGATAGGAAAGGTTAAGGCATCATTTGACTTCATTTGGAAGTGTTTTGAGGTATGTTTCTTTGTAATTTATGTTTGTAATTGATAGTATGTACTTCCTATCGGATTAGAATAGTTAAATTCATAATTTAGTAAAGATTCAGTCGGTTTCTGGGTAAATTTTGGATAAACCGACAGTGGTGTCCGGATACGTTGAATGTATCCGGATACCTCTGTTGGTGGTGTCCGGATAGTTCTGTCGATGGTGTCCGGATGATAGTTGAAGGTGTCCGGACAAGTCTTTTCCGGGTAAGTTCTCTTTTCTTGATTGTCAGGATGAAGTATGTTTCCGGATAGTGTCCGGATTACTTATGCTGTCCGGAAAAGGTATGCTGTCCGGAAAAGGTATGTTGTCCGGATTATTAGTGTTGTCCGGAAAACTCTGTTGTATCCGGATACTTTTGCTGTTTGACCAATATTGAGAGTTTAGATGCTGTCGAGTATCCAGTAACCTGTATTTTGTTAACCATTAGATAGGAAGTGAAGGAGGACTGACTATCCTGTGGTCTTGACTTGAGTACGGGTTTGGGGGCAACATTTGAGGGTTTGAGTTCGTTAGAGTTGTTAGCCTTAGTAAGACTTATGTGTTTTATGTGGTAAAGAGATGTCTGTATCTATGTGTTACAGATCCTGTGAATTCTGGGTAAAGGGCTGAACCGGTTAAGAAGGCTTGGAAACGTGTTAATAAGCAATCAGGTGAGTTTTACTATAAAAGTATTTTCAACTGGAATACATACGTATGGTTTGGGAATGTGATAATTGGTGATTATGTGTTTATATGTATGATATATGTGAATTATGATATATTGAGGTATTATGTTTACATGAGTATTATAATGTGTTATAATACGTTGGCCGGGCTTAGGACCGGTGTGTTTGGCTATAGAATCTATATAGCGTTGTTTGGCTGTAGATGTTGTACAGCGTTGTAAATTATTAGTTGGCTTGCAACCAACTAATATGGCCAGGAGGAATGAGAAAGGAAGGTACACTATGTGTGGGTTCAAATTGATATATTTGATTGTGCTGAATGATTTATGTGAATAAGGTTTATATAAATGATTTCAAACTAACAGGGATTTATCTCACTTAGACCATCGTGTCTAAACCTCATTTTCGTTTTAAAAATATGTATTCCAGGTGGTGGATCGCGTAAGAGCAAGTAATTAGAGTAATCGATGGATGGCTTATGTGAAGGATTATGTGACGAAGATTTTGGCATGTTTAGCAGTTGTATTATAATGATTAAATGTTATGTATGTATTTAGTAAGAAGTTTGTAGTAGAATGTCTTCTTTTGATTGTAATAGCTTAAGGGACCATATTTGTATTACGATGTTTCGTTTGATTAATCAATGTTATGTTACATTATGTGAATGGTTGTGTATATGGGGATTGGGTTGTTACAGGCCCGAAACCTCATGGAAGCATTTGAGAAATTTCATAAGGTTCTTTAGGTTGGTTGGGTTCCAATCACCGAAAAAGATAACATCATCCTCATATTGGATATGGGTTATCATGACTTCATCCTTGCCCACTTTAATTCCTTCAAAAATATTTTTATCCGTGGCCTCCTCCATCATGACTTGGAGACTTTTGGCTACCACAAAAAAAAAAAAAAGCGGCAAGCGGGTCACCTTGTCTTAGTCCCCTCTCCATTAGGAATTCATTCGAAGGGGCCCCGTTCACCAATACAGAAATTCTTGTCGTTTTTTAGCAAGCCTCGATCCATCTACTCCATTTTTGTCTAAAAACCCGTATCTTTCAACCCATCCAAGAGGAACGACCATTCCACCGTATCGTATGCCTTTTCAAAATCAACCTTAAAAATCATTCCTTTTTTCTTGCTTCTTTTTAAATAATTCACCAATTTGTTTGATATGAGTATTCCATCTAGAATCGATCTACCTTTTAAAAACATGCTTTGTTCCTTTCCGATCAACTTACCCATAACCGTCTTCATTCTTTCCGCCAAAACTTTGGAGATTACTTTGTAAAGTATCCCGATAAGGCTTATTGGTCTAAACTCGTTAAGACTAATCGGGTTGGAGTTTTTGGGATTAAAGTCACAAACGAGGCATTGCACACTTCGCTCAATTCGCCTCTTTCCCAAAACCAATCTATTACTTCCATCAAATCACCTTTAAGAATCCCCCAAAACTTCTTTAAAAATCCTATCGTAAAACCGTCCGGACCCGGTGACTTTTTACTTCCACATTCCTTCACCGCAAGTCACACTTCTTCTTCCGTGACCTTTCTTTCTAGAAATAATGCTTCCTACTCCGTAAGTCTCCTCTTTCGATCCAAGCATAACTTCGGACGCCGATTTCCTTGACAAGCGTACTTGTTCTTGAAATATTCAAAAACATGTTCTTTAATTTTTTCGGGCTCCTCCGTCCAAACCGAGTCTATACTTAGACCCATAATGGCGTTTTTTCTCTCTCGACTTTTTATGACCGTATGAAAGAACTTGGAGTTCTCGTCTCCGTCCTTTATCCACTTCAATTTGGCCTTTTGTTTGGCCATTGCCAAGCATTTTTCCTCCAATTGTAGCCAATCTTTCCTTGCTTCTATCCAAACTTTTCTCTCTTCTTCGCCCAAGTCTTGTGTTTCCACTTTTTGTTCCCAATTTGCCACTTCTTTTTTCTTGTCTACCAATCTCTTTTCGATATCTTGCCCCAAGTCTCTTTTCGCCACCCCTTCAACAAACTCTTGACATTTTTTAGTTTGTCCCGGAATCGGCAATCTAGTTTGATCGACTTTACTTCCTTTGCCCATCCTTCTTTTACCACCTCTTCCAAACTTTCTTCGTTAAGCCACACATCATGGAATTTGAAAGGAATGGGCCCAAAATCAGCCCCCTTATCGTTTAATATGATTGGTGCATGATCCGACCATTTCCTTTCTAACGATCTTGCTCCCAAAATTTTCCAAAGTGACCCGAACTCATTTGTCACCAAAAATCTATCCAATTTGCTAAACTTCTTACCATCATCGCTCACTCTTGTAAACTTCGAGCCCCCTAATTGAACGTGTTCCAATTTATTTCTCCGAATAAAGTCATTAAATTCATCCGAGCCCTTAATATTTGTTAGCTAATTTAACCCTTCGTTTGAACCCCGAACTTCATTGAAGTCCCCAAAAAACACCCACTTAACCTCTTCTTTTGCGCACAATTGGTCAAGCCTCGTCCACAATTTCGCCCTCTCCTTTTGCTCTCTTGGGCCATAAACATTTACACAACCAATTAACCCGTTTTTATTTTCCCATTTCCCTATCACCGCCACAAAGTTATCATCCTGGATTAGAAACTCACATTGAAAGGATTTTCTATTCCAAATGAGGAGAAGTCCACCTGATCTCCCCGAGGATTCTACATGTGCAAAGTCATATTCGTCCTTTCCCCAGAGATTTGCAACTAATTGATTATTTATTTTCGCCAATTTGGTTTCCTGAATCCCAATCATACAGGGAGATTCTTTTCTGCCTATATCCTTAACCCAATCTCACTTGCAAGGGTTCCCTAATCCTCTTACACTAAGTGACACAATTTTCATAAATAATTGGGATTACGAACTTTCCTGCAACGAAAGTCGTTTACTTGCCGTTTCCTTCCTGGACTCCCTCCTCTCCCTCCTTTCCGTTATTTGATTCCCAACGGAACCCAATTTTTGGGCCAAATTTGTCAATGTCATCCTCTTTATCAATACTTCTCAATTCATTTGAGAGGGTCACCTGGTTCGAGTTGCTGATTCCTCTCCCTTCCACTTTTTTACGATCCAATTTATTAGATTCCCCATTTTTCATGCTCTTTTTCTGTAGGACTTTACCTTGTTGACTGCTCCTTGCCATTTGTTTTAGGTAATGAAAACTCACCCTTCCTCTCCCAAGAAAGCAAGTTTCCGGTCTTCGAATTCGTGTTCTTTTACCAACTCGTTGATCTTTGCTTGTTTTATTGTTCGTTCTTTTTCCTACCAGCGACTCAGAATCTGCGATTAGGGAGTCTTCTCCCGTGTTTCTGTTTTCTTTTAAATGGGCTGATTTATCAGGTTTATTCATTTTTTCTACAGGCCCATCAGGCCTCCTCCCACTTGGATTTTCAGCTTCATTTGATACAGTTTCTTCCAGCCCATGGTTAAGGCCCACATTCACTTTATTGCTCAGCCCATCCCATGGTGTCCCCATCCCTAAGTCGACGCCTGCCACATTTTGGGAATCAGACTTAGGATTCTGATTCTTGGAATTACCAGCCATCATTGTATCCCCTTCAATTCGACCCGTCTCTTTACCTTCCCACCGTCCGGCGAATTTTTCCGGTCGATGATCTACCGGCGATTTCCCCACATGTTCCATCGTATTATCCAGCCGTCCGCAATCTCCCATCTGTGCCTTCTCCGATCGAACCTCCTTCTCGCTTATCCTCTCATCAACACCACCATCGTCATCTCCTTTTTCTTTGTTCTCCTTCCTACCTTCTTCCTCTTCCCCTTGATTACTGCCAATTTTGTTCTCAAATACACTTTCTTCAACCAACCATTCTTCATCGCTACCCTCCTCCCCTTCTGTCCATTCTGACGGAATAGATGATTCACCGTCATCCTTTTCCAGTCCAGCCCCTACCCTTTGATCTTCTTCTTTCACTTGAAGTTCTAATAATCCACTGTCTTCTTCCTCTACTTTTATTACGTAAAATAACTCTCCTACTCTGATGCTTTTAATTTCGTTTATTTTTTAGACCAACCTCGAACTGATTAGAACCTTTCCCCACATTAGATTACAGTTTTCCTCTAAATTACAATTCACTGATTTGAGGACCTTTCCCCACTTAGATGCTATTTCCTCAAAAATTTCCGCCTTCCAAACATGCAAGGGAACACCTTCTATTCTTAGCCAAATAAGTCTATCGGATGGGCGGTACCCGATAGACCATCTCCGTAAGTCTCTTACCCAATGATGTATCCCATGATCCCTCTTTTTTAGAATGTTCTCCAGTAATTCTTTCGATGCAAATTTGATTAAGATGTTCCTTCCTCCCAAAAGATTAATTTCACACTCCTCAAGAAGCTCCGGTTTGAGTAAAGCCTGGATAGTATCCAATTTATCCATGGATGTTATGCTTCCAACTGCACATCTTCTAAGGTAATCCATAGATTTCTTATCCCCCCTCCAATTCCATATCACCGACTGTGTTTGTTCATCCACTTTTGTTTCCTTTGATCCTCTTTTAACCGCCTCAGCAAACGATAATTTTCCCGTCTTTCAGTTCACAGGATTGCTCCCTTTCTTGTCTATCGCTTTCATCTCTTCTACTTCTCTTTTAGTCCATCTATCCAGACTGTGTTTTTTGTTGGCTGGAAATATCCTCATCCTATAAGACCCAATCCATATCTCCCTCAACCTTTTCCCTAGTTCCAACTCGTTCTGCACAAATTTGAACCTGACAAAGCCAAACTTTTCTCCATTCCTCAGCTTCTTTTTTGCCATGTATATGTCTGACATTGTACCATACCTTCTGAAGATCCTCCATAGCTGTGAGACATCCCAATCCCGCGGAAAGTTGTAGAATAAGAATGAGATTTATGTTGGATTCCTCTTTTCGTGATTGAATATGTATTGTAGCGATCCGTTATACCATTTCACGTTCCGATACCCCGAATATCTCCTCTCTATCTCTCCCTCCCATCCCCTCCCACGCACTCTCTCTCTCTCGCTCTCTCTCTCTCTCATCTCTCCAGTTTCAATCGTAATGGCATACCAATTTTTTCCCTTTTATGAACTGTTTATCAAAAAATAAATTCCAATTCCATTTCATATCGTACAAACCGACCACACTAAACATTTCAAATCTAAATGCTTACAATTATCCGTTCATAAAATCCAAATCCCAAATTTCATTTCATTAGACTAGACAAACTCTATTTTGTTGGTTTTAATTATTTTTTACATGAACATCTAAACATATCGGAGATGTTAATACATAAATTGGTCAAAAACTGAAGTTTACGAGATTAACTCATGAACAATATATGTTATGTTTTTAATTTTCTTTCTAAAAGAAGTTTATGCACTTTCAGGCTATGTAAAACAACCGTAAAATATATAACATTTTACTTTTACTTAATATATTATTATCATTTAAAATTTTTATGGTTATTTATAAATTAAACTTTGTTTAATGAAATTAGTTTAATATTTTATATTTGGTATGCTACTGATGTCATAAAATGGTAAGTGTATTATACACGACATATTCGTCTTTTTCACATGCATGACGAATGTTCTGGTATACAAACAAGAGATCGTTAGGCGATACCATTCAAATAAATTTTCTAATATAGGCATACAACTCTTTACATAGTTAGGCGATCTGTCACATTGTGAGTCTAATCATTTATATTTAGTGTATAACCGATTAAAAAGTGTATCAAACATTTGTGGGAAAATACACATGGAGATGATGATATTGGCAAAGAGAGAAACGTCGATCTGATTCAGGAGAAGGGTAAAAAGGACAATTACATGGTTAATATATGTTATCAACGGTGGATATCGCTGTAAAAGGAGTAAAAATATCACTTTAATAATGGTGTACATTTTTTTAACTATGATTCCGACATTATTAACTCAGAATGGCAATGGTTAAATATAGCTTTGTGATGGAAAATTCATTAAGTGAAGAGCAATTTGGTGTAGGTTGCATACAATCCAATTAAAGGAGAATTTTTTAAAGTAAACGTCACAACCATTTACCAAGAAAATATAGGTTATATAAGTTGTGTTATATAATTTTATTGATATGGTACAATAAACCTATAGTGTTTAATGAAAATATCATCAATACGCTGATATGCTTTCGGTGATTGTATGTGTAGAAACAAAAAAAATATCTACAATTACAAACCTTATTAAATTATGCCCTGATCCATGTAGAGCGAAAGAACTACATGGTGATCCCTAACACGTTTGGTCATTAACAACAAGAGAGCGAACGAGCATATGTGTGTGTATATGAAGGTACGAATGACAATAATAGAAATGTTGAGAGATAATAAGATATCTCAAAGTCAGATGAGATGATAATGTTGATCCTCTTAAGTTCTTTAATGCTGACACGCTAAGACACTTATTAAATTCTTGTGTGCTTCTATTTCTTAGTATGTTCAGCATCAAAGTATGCTCAACCCTCACCGAATATACACTTAGTGATGACCATAGTATTTTCTCGATAACTAGTCTCTCAATGTTTACTAAGTGACCCTAAAGCCAAGTCTCACACTTCAAAACATAACAAATTCAAGCTATGTTGAAGATGTAGACGAAGATAAACATAAGAACTTCAAGCCAAGTTTCAGAAGATCTACCTATCTGATGAAGTGAGGACTAATCAAGCAAGAAATTTAGCAAGTAATGAATATGTCTTAAGCGTTCCTTTCCTACTTGCATCAGAAGATATGGATTAAGTCATTCTCTCTCTCTCTCTCTCTCTCTCTCTCTCTCGCAATAGTCAAACTCATGCCACTACGCGACCAAGGTGCAATATGTATTATGCTCTATTGTCCCCTTTAACATATGGCTACTATCTTGGTACACTATTCACAAAGCGGCCAAGGCCGTCAAGATCAAGGACATTTAAACTCTGCCATCCTCTCCCTTGCAATAAATGCTTCAAGTATAAATACCAGGTACGCCTTTAAGAGAACTTTTTGTGAGTATTCTATGCAAGAGAAACCTGTGCGAACTTTGTGAGTTTTGCTAGAGATTCTTGGTGTTATCTCATATAGTAAAGTAAGGTTGTTTTAGATTAGGGATTTACCTTATCATGTTTGCCCAACAATCTATAAATTCATTGATCGATTCTTCTTTATAATCAATAAGAGTTTAAAAGGTAAAAATATGTGTTTGTATTCAACTTGCCCTCTACAAGCCCTAACACCCTTGTTTACTCCTTCAGGACCAACAAGTGGTATCAAAGCATTATTTATTTCTTCATATCTATAAATGACAGCAAACAACCACCATGACAATGGCTCCATTTGCCAAACCTCCATATTCTATAGAGATAATGGAGAATGGACCCTTTGTTCCATTTGCCGTCATCGATGTGGTTCCAACTACTGCACTCACCCTGGAACCTTTAAATGTGTGGTGGTAAAGCAGGTGAGCCAATTGTTAGATGAAGACGTGAAGAAAGTGGATCTAGACACAAAAGAAAGGATTGTTATTGTTATGATGTGTTCCACTTCATCATGAATCTGAAGACATCAAAGGAATATGAGATGCTCTCTATATACAGTACGAAGGTACTTTTGAGGTCCAAGAATCAAGGAGAAGCAATCTAGGAAGACAATAGGAGATGTTCATCTATCGTAAGAATGACTCTCGGTCTGAAATACGCCAACCATTCAATTGTATCCTCATTGACGTCAGTGTTGTAAGAGAATATTCCAACTCAGAGGTATTAAAAAAATTCATGAGTTTCTCAAAAATCTTCGGACACTTATACTATGTGTCTGAAAGCCACCAAAGAACATAAGACTATGACTCTACGTGCTCTTTATGGCACCTTGCTTAATCATGAAGATTTCAACGCACTAAAGAAAAGTCTCATAAGAGACATAAAAAGCGAACATCTAGATTTACTTTCTTCATAAAGAAAGTATCACTGTGAGTAAAAACTTCTTACTATCACTAAGTCGAGCCTTCAACCATGTATTCCCGATAATATATAATGATGATATCTTAGAGTTTGATGAATTTCTGGCTCTTCTCACTAACACCTTTAAAAGGTTCGCCATAAATAATAACTTCCATGAAAACACAAGTTATTCTCTAATTGAAAAGCCAAAATCAACACTTGTTGATAAGGCTAACGTTGTATGCTATAACTGCAAATGAAAAAGACATTTTGCTAGTGAATGCAGGTCAGAAAGATCATCAAACCCTATCCTCAAGTATCAAAAGGTGACAAGTACAAAAGATGAAAGAAACATACCATAAGGTCAAATCTCAGCCAAGATAGGGCAAGGGACTGATACATGAAGAATGCGATTGGGTTGATTCTTCATCAGTTTCTTCCTATTTTGATGAAGAATACATCGCCTATCTCTGCCTTATAGAAAAAATCGAATATCTATAGGTTGAGCAAACTGAAGCCTCTACCTCTTCAAGTCTTGCTGACTCATCCAAACCCTTCAAGGTACCTGACTTCGATGATCCTTGCATCACTGATGCTAGCAAGAGAAAATATGTCGACTATCTGATAGTAGATCTCTATAATGTCATAAATTTCAAAACTAAAGTTGAACGCTTAACTCTTGATATAAGATAAAAACTAGAGAAATGCCAAATAAAGGTAAAAGAGTTGACTAATATAGAAAATGATCTTTGTGACCAAGTTATAGTCAATCAGATCGTCGACGAAGAAAGAGAACACGCTTTCTTGAGCTGAAAGCTGAAAAGGTCGTCATAGAAAGTTAGTGTAAGGCTTCAAAGAAAGTAATTGAGCTGATTGAGTGTCATATTCCCGCTTAGGTCAAATCATGTCTTGGATATAACTCAGAAAAGGACAATCCAAACAGAGAAAGGTCAAACTAAAAATTGGAATGTTTGTCTCTTTTAGCATTGAAGTCTTTGTTAATCTTATATCTTTTGACCCTCAACTGTCCAGTTCCTCAAAATCTAATAGACTCATAAGAGTCGTAAAAACTCAATTAGACATTCTTCAAAACCTGGGAAATCTTCATCAGTGTCTTAGCCAAGATAGGTCTAGGGACTGATACATGAAGAATGTGATTGGGTTGATTCTTCATCAGTTTCTTCCTATTTTGATGAAGAATACATCGTCTATCTTTGCCTCATAGAAAAAATCGAATATCTATAGATTGAGCAAACTGAAGCCTCTACCTCTTCAAGTCTAGATGACTCATCCAAACCCTTCAAGGTACCTGACTTCGATGATCCTTGCATCACTAATGTTGACAAGAAAAAATATGTTGACTATCTGATAGTAGATCTCTATAATGTCAAAATTTTCAAAACTAAAGTTGAACTCTTAACTCTTGATATAAGATAAAAGAGAAATGCCAAGTAAAGATAAAAGAGTCGACGAAAATAGAAAATGATCTTTGTAACCAAGTTATAGTTAATCAGATCGTCAACGAAGAAACAGAACAAGCTCTCGTTGAGCTGAAAGCTGAAAAGGCCGTCATAGAAGATTGGTGTAAGGTTTCAAAGAAAGTGATTGAGCCGATTGAGTGTCATATTCCCACTTAGGTCAAATCATATCTTGGATATAACTCAGAAAAGGACAATCCAAAAAGAGAAAGGTCAAACCAAAAATTGGAAAGTTTGTCTCTTCTAGCATTCAAGTCTTTATTACTTCTATATCTTTTGACCCTCAACTATACAGTTCCTCAAAATGTAAAAGACTCATAAGTCGTAAAAACACTGTTAGACATTCTTCAAAACCTTGGAAATATTCTATCTTCTATATTCCTAAGTCTAAACCTGATAAAAATGCTAAGCTAAAGAAGCCTTACTAACTCCTTCAACCAACCAATCATCAGTGAGCAAGGTAAAAACCTCAACGACTGGGTTTTTTGAACCCTAAGTATGCACGTTTTGTATCTAAACTAGATGAAGCTTTACATGGGTTAAAACAAGTTCGAAGAGTCTAGTATATAACACTTTTTCTTCCTTTATTCTCTTTTAAAGCTTTAATCGTGGAAAGATTAATAACACCTTATGTTGGAAGAAGAAGATTTGCCAAGACAAGAACACGCAACAAAAGCAATAACAATAAAAAAAACTCCTTCAAAGAGAGGATCCATTGTACAAATGATACTAGCAACTCAAAAAGATGATAAGGAAAAGATAAAACATACCCTTCAAGACTATGGAGGATCCAAGGTAGAATCCCTCTATCAAGTTCACACCCAAAGCTCCAAAAGTTTTGCAAGAAAATCTTCTCCAAAGCCCTTTTGGAAGAGAAAAAAAACTATTCTCTCTTTGCATGCAATAAAAACACACACTAGTGTGTCTTTTTGGTCAAAAGAAGATAATGTTGGTCCCATTTAGGATAAGCAAGCAATAGAAGAACAATTCATATATAAGTAGAGATAAGATATACATGAAGAACAATCATAAAATAACTCATCTCATATGCATTGAATCACTATATGGAGGTGAAAATATGAAGAACACCATACTTTACAATTAGATACTCTCGTGAGAATAAGTCAGTGTATGTTTTTTGTGTGTAACTTCTAAAACCCTCTCAATAAGAAATGAAACCCTAGACACCTTTGTAAAGGGTCCATTTACAAGATAAAAGGTCCTAAGCCCATAATCTAGCTAAAAACCATAAAGCTATCTAAAATCCCTATTACAATAATTCTTTATAAAACATTCATTAAATTATGGGCTAATTTAATCTAACAATCTCCCCCTGATGTTTTATAAAGAAAGCATCATCTTATAGTCTCCCCCTTGCTTTCTTTAGAAATTTTGGCATTCCGTTCTTCGAGTCTTCAACGCATCATGAGCTCCTCCTCGAATGTAGGCTCATCTTTTTGAAAGAACGAGACAATTAACCTCATTTTGTCCAGCTTTCATGACTCAACTTCACCACTGTTTTAGACCATCAAGGAGACTTTTTGAGAGAAAACATTAAAAATGCACATTGAACTCCAGCCACTTAGCTTTTCAACGAGCTTTGATTCATCCATTTTGGATGAAAAACGAGTGACTTGTGCAAGTTTTCCCTCAACTGCGCAGAACGATCGTCAAAACAGAAAATTCGACTCTACAAATCCCGTTGAGTAAACGTTCGGCTCCGAGCACGAGTGAAATGCAATTCTTTCGGTCCAGCACCTTTATGCAGACTTTGGTACTGTTTCTGGCATATCAGCTCAAGGATTTGAGAAAACTCAAAACTTCAAAGTCGTACATATGTGAGTTATCTTTCCAATACAACTGGACCCGTGTAATTTGGAGCAACGAGTAAAACGTTGTGCGCGTGTTTCTTAAACAGCGCAAATCTGTCAGAAAATCCAAAAAAATTCTGGCTTCGGGCACTGAGTTCAGAGGCTCTGATGATGTCTTCGAAGGCTCTGATGATGAGTTTAAAGAAACACAACTTTCTGTCCAGCAGCTATATAATGACTTCAACACAGATTCTGACCAATAATAACACTGATTTAGACCAAATGCAAAACATGAAAATTGTTCATCTTTTTCTTAGGATTCCAACGCATCTGGACTCATCAAATTTGGAGCTTCGAAGAGGAAGTTCTGATGAAAATACGACAGGTGCGCAAATCTGACAACAAGTACTAAGAAGTTGGGCTACGGGCTCCGAATCGTCGTGACCTCTGAGCCATCGACCTCTGATCCTCCAATCTCTGATCCACCCTCTGATGCACTCTCTGATCCACCTACCTCTGATGCCCTCTTGGAAGATGCCATCTCTGAAGATGCAATCTCTAAACTACAATCTCTGAAGATGCGATCTCTGAAGAAGTGATCTCTGAACACGCAATATCTGAAGAAGCAATCTCTGAAGGTTCATCTCTGAAGGTGCATCTCTGAAGGTGCAATCTCTGAACAGCCTGGAAAACAACTTATACCTTCTGCACATATCCAGAAGGACAGCCTTTGACAACAGTTTTACACCAACTTCGACACTAATTTAGACCATGATAGCTCTGAAGTTTGCAAAAAATCAAAACATAAAGAGTGTGCATTGGTTTGTTATATGTTCATAGCATCTAGAATCACCTCTTTCGGAGCTCGAACAAATAAGATATGGTTGATGTACCATAGTCGCACAGATCTGTCCAACAGCTTTGTATCAGCACACTGTTGTCTACTTCAACGATGCATACGACCCTTCTAAATTTCGAATCTCTGAAATCTCAAAACATGAAAGTTGTTCATCAATATGTTTTCAATCCAGGGCCTTTTGAATCGCATCAATTGGTGTCTTGATCGGTGAGATATGATCAATTTACTACAGCATCGCAAATCTGTCAGCATGTTGTCATCAAAACCGATTGATGTAGAAAATTAGACGATCTCCATAACACTTTTAGAACCATGAGTGCAAATACTAAGATCTCTAATTGATCAGGTCAGAAAACTGATTAGAAGCACTCAAAGTTATAAAAACTTTTCATATCAGACTTTGAATATGTAGCACAACACCAAATCTTTCTCAATCAACAATTTCCAAGACCCAAATGATTTTTTTTTTCATTTAAATGATTATGAGCAGCGAAAGACAAACAAAATATGAATAAAAGAGAGTCCAATCTTGGATTTAAATATAGGTCAGATCAACAACCTTACTACCAAGATGCCAAAAAAATGCTATGGACTTAAGCACACACAAGGATGGGATCATAGATCAACCATCTACTTAGTGCTATCAAATATTAAACCAATGAATGAGAAAGAATCAAAACACACACATGTATTAAATCTGATCAGATTGGTTCCAAATATAATCAAATCTTCACTTAGGCATATCATCAAACATGTGGTGTGCAGAATCAGATTTTGTGAGGAAACAATGAGATTTTTTGTCAAAACTTATCCAGATCTGATTCAGATCAAAAATGGATTTCAAATATGCCCAAAATAGAAAAAATAAACATTAGAATGATATTTTTGTTTAGTCTCATGTTATTGAATCAATCTAAGCACCAAAACAACAAATAAATCATCTAATATTCTATCGTTGCCATAGATGACCGATTGTGAAGAAAAGTTTCTTCAATCAGCTCTGATACCAATTGTAGATCCCAGTTAAGCAAACAATAGAAAAACAATCCATATAAAATTAGAGATAAGATGAACATGAAGAACAATGATTAAATAACTCATCTCATATTCATTGATTCACAGTATGGAGGAGAAAATATGAAGAACACCACACTTTACAAATTTAAATGACTCTCATGAGAATAGTCTATGTGTGTTTTTGTGTCTTTCTTCTAAAACCCTCTCAATGAGAAATGAAACCCAAGACTACTTTATAAAGGGTCCATTTACATAGAAAAAAGGCCTACGCCCATAAACTAGCTAAAAAATCCATAAGCTAATTAAAAGGCCTATACATTAATTCTTTATAAGACATTCAATTAAATTAGGGCTAATTTAATCTAACAGATAAAAATTAGAGAGAGAGTGGGGAGGGGTCGGCCCCTTATGGGGGAAAGGATAGAGAGAGAGAGAGAGAGAGAGGGGGGGGGGGTGGAGTGTCGTCTTCATCAAAATGATTACTCCCATCACTTTTGTGTCTCCTCCAATTTACAAGATGGTCCCTAAATTTTGCCTTAGTTTCTAGTTAACCCATCATTTATGATGTTTAACAAACTTTCCCTCTTGTCATTTAGTTCTTGCAATTATAGTTTGGACTTTGTGTGCGTTCGAATAGGATAATGCCAATAATTAATTATTTTGTGTCAACATGCATATCTCCAACAGACTCCCACTTGCACTTGACACGACAATTATATAGTGACACGAGTGTGTCATCCAAGACACAATTTATGTTATCAAAACTAGAAGGTATGAGACAGTCCTATAGATAAGTGATCAATTTTCCTTTTGTTCTAGACATCCGTATGAACGCGAGACATGGTATAATATCAATATTCAGATCGTTCAATATTATATTTCTCAATCGAGATTTGTGGTGACCTAAAATAGACTGCAAAACTGATCCAGTATCAATTCAGTCTGAGTATGGTCATACATTTAAGTGTCAGCATCAAATCATTGAGGGCCTAGGGATATCTCTTTTACCATGAGGCAAAAGGAACAAATTGCTTTGACTACATATACCTCCCCACTAATCATGTTATGTTTGATCAGTCCCTTTATAGCTGCCAGTTACGGGCAACGTTAGAGAATGGTCAAAACATAACCGACTTCGTGTCAGGAGTATCATGCATCTCCCCTCTAGGATAAAAGATATTACCATCTTAGACTTACTTGTGACAGAAACCATGAAGTAATCTCTAAGTATTGGTCGTTTCAAAACTTAATCTCTATCAAGTTCATATGAGTGTAATTTCATCCAATGCTATATCCATCTCTATTGATAATCAACTCACCTCTCATATCAGTCTTAATTTTTTACTCCTTTCGTATGGAGAATAACCGACTGTGGAGATTTTGAATAAACTACTATTCAAGGAAGTTTATAAATATGCAAAACAGAACACAGTGATACACCAATGAAATGATTGCTCGAAGCACATACTATGATCTCAACATAATAATCATCATATCATATGCAAATGTAAACTGTTTAAGCTCCGAAATCTCAAATCAACTAAAATATAGTCAAGACAAATTACTAACAACTCTAATGCCTATAGACCTAATATGAGCATCATGCTTGGTCAGAGGTAACGGCTTGGTGAATGGATCAGCCAAGTTTTTTCTTGAGTGAACTCTACTAATGATGATGTACTTGTCTTCGACAATCTTTCGAACGTAATGAAACTTCCTGAGTATATGTCGTGTACATTTATGTGACCTAGGTTCTTTAGCCATGATGACTGCACCCTCATTATCACATAAGATCTCTATGGGATCATGAATAGTGTGAACTACGCTAAGATCCCCAACGAACTTCTTCATCCATGTGGCCTCTTTTGCAGCCTCATTGACTGCAATATACTTAGCCTCTGTTGTCGAATCTGCTACAGTGCTCTGCTTGGAACTTCTCCAAGTGACCGCTCCACCGTTTAGCAAAAACACGAATCCTGATTGTCAACAGGAATCATCTCTATCAATTTGGAAGCTAGCATATGTGTATCCTTTCACACAAAGCTCTTCATGGTCACCATAGACCAAGAACATGTCCTTTGTACTTCTTAGGTACATGAGAATGTTCTTGACTTCTATCCAATGGGCTTCGCCAGGGTTGGCCTGATATTTGCTCGTTATGATCAAGGCATATGATACATCAAGCCTAGTACAAATCATGGCATACATGATCGATCCCACAGCTAAACCATATGAAACCTGACTCATCCTGTCCAATTCCTCAGTGGATCTAGGACACTGAGACTTGCTCAGCCCTATGCCACGTTGCATAAGTAAGAACCTTTCTTGGAGTCATGCATCTTGAATTTCTTCAAGATCTTATCTATTTAGGTACTTTGGCTTAACCCAATGAGCCTCCTGGATCTATCTTTATAGATCTTGATGCCTAATATGTATGTCGCATCTCCCATGTCTTTCATGAAAAAAGAATTCCCTAGCCAAGTTTAGACACTTCGCAATGTCGGGACATCATTTCTCATGAGTAATATGTCATTAACATACAACATAAGAAAGACTATGGTACACCCACTAGCTCTGACATAGACACATGGCTCATCTTCACTTCTGACAAAACCAAAAACCTTGATTTTCTCGTCAAAATAAAGATTTCAGCTACGAGATGCTTGCTTGAGTCCATAAATAGACTTTTGTAGCTTACACACTCTATTGGGATGCTTATGATGTACAAAACCCTCAGGTTGTGTCATAAACACATCCCCGGTTAGCTTTCCATTAAGGAAGGCGGTTTTTACATCCATTTTCCATATCTCATAATCATGAAAAACTGATATGGCGATAAGTATCCTAATAGATTTCAACATAGCTATTGGTGAAAAAGTTTCATTGTAGTCTACACCATGAGTTCGCGTGTAACCCTTTGCCACCAAGCTTTTTACGTGTGTAGTTTCCTATCCATGTCGGTCTTCTTCTTCAAGACCCATTTACAACCAGCTGTTTTAATGTCAGGTGTTTGATCAACCAAGTCCCAAACTTGATGATCATACATAGATTGGATCTCGCTTTCCATAGCCTCCTTTCATTTAGCAGACTCTAGGCCTGTCATGGCTTCTTGATGGTTGGTAGGTTTATCAAGATCTACCAGTGAGTCATCACCATCAGAAGTGAGTAAACCATATCTTTTAGGTGCCTGGCGTACTCTATCATACATGCGAACAAGTGGTGGCTGAATGCCAGATTCTAACCTATTGATTCTAACTAGTGCCAACATTGGATTCCATGTTGGTTGATTCTTGAACTTCCTCAAGATCAACTCGGCTCCCACTGGCCTCTTTGGACAACAACTCCATCTCAAGGAAACTGCTCTTCTAGCAACAAAGACTGTGTTCTTAGAAGGTTTGTAAAATAAATATCCAAAATATTTAGTAGGATATCCAACAAAATAGCACTTCTCTGACGTGGGCTCTAACTTGTCTTGAGATTCATGACGAACATAAGCCTCTCAGCCCCAGATTTTTAAATATGCTAGTGAAGGAACTCTACCCCTCCATATTTCATATGGTGTTTTGGAAACCTTCTTGGTTGGAGCGAGATTAAGGATTTTAGTTGCAGTCTCTAGGGCATAACCCCATAAATTGAATGGAAGCGTAGTGTAACTCATCATGCAACAGACCATATCCAAAAATGTTCGGTTTCTCCTCTCGGACACACCATTGTGTTGTGGTGTCCTGGGTAGAGTTAACTGTGAGATAATCCCACAATTTCTTACATGATCGCTGAATTCTAGACTAAGATACTTATGACCTCTATCAGATATGAGGATCTTAATCCTTTTGTTTAGTTGATTCTCCACTTCGTTCTGGAATGTATTGAACACCTCAAAGGTTCCATACTTATGTCTAACCAAATAAACATATTCATATTTATTGAAATCATCAGTAAACGTAACAAAGTACCTTTCGTCGTGTCTTGTGGGTGAGTTGAACGGTCCACACACATCAGTGTGTACAAGATCTAACAGATCTTTGCCCCGTTTACAACTTCCTGTGAATGGTTCTTTAGTCATCTTCCTTAGTAAACAAGATTTGCATTTATCATAAGATGCGTGATCAAATGATTTCAAAATCCCATCCACTTGGAGTTTGGCGATGCGTTTCTTGTTAATGTGGCCAAGACGACAGTGTCACAGATACGTCTTATCCAAATCCTTTTTGGATGAAGTCGATTCAACATTAAGGATTGAATTGTTATTGTTTCTTAAGATGATGTTGGTTTCATTTTTAAATTAACTCATTTTACAAGGACTAGCCTTAAAATAAATTAACTCATTTTTAAACACAAGTATTTATCCATTATCAAATACGAAATTAAAACCATCGTCATATAATGCTTTAAAAGAAATAGTGTTTCTGGCCATTTCGTCCGAGTAGCAAACACTCAATAACACCACAGACAGACCGGATTCAAAAGTAAGATGATAATTCCCAATCCAATCAACTGGAGCAACATGCTTGTTCCCCATTAGTAGGTCGAGCTCTCCGCGTCTTAGTTTCCTACTTCATTTTAGTCCATGCACATCAGTACAAATGTGAGTACCACGTGTTGTGTCCAATACCCAATAATTAGAAGCATTGGTGTTGTGGAGTTCAATCATATACATACCTGAAGGTTCGGCCACACCCTTAGCCTTGAGCTTTTTCATCTCCTTCAGGTATTTCGAACAACTACGCCTCCAGTGTCCTTTCTCCCCACAGTGGAAACATGTTGCATCCTCCCGATTGAGGAATCGCATGATGGTTTTCTCCATGTTGTTCATATTGTAGTTCAGTATGAACGATTCGTATGAACTAGTCAGCGAGTTTAGGATGAAATCTGTGGACAGCTTCTGACTAAAGGGAAAACCAAGATGCTCCAGCTGGTCAATGTACGTTTTCATTTTAAGAACGTGTACACTGATGCTGCTTCCTGACGCCATTTTGCAGCCCACCAGATATTTGACTGTGTCAAACTGCTCTTGCATGGCCTGTTGTTGGAACATGTCCCTCAGCTGGTTAAGCATGTCATACACCCCAAGGATCTCCATTCCTTTTTGGAGTTTAGTTTCTATGGTCGCTAACATGAGGCAAGCGGCCTCGTTTGATTCGGTCAGACGTTTTTTCGTACTCTTACCGAATCTCCCGAGATGCTCTCGTTAGCGGTGCCTCAGGGAGAGGTTCCTCAATGGCACATTGCTTCTTTCCCATCCTGAGTTCGATTCTCAGGTTGCGAAGCCAGTCTATGAAGTTCAAGCCTGTGAGCTTGTCCTTCTTCAGGATCCCTTTCAAACAGAAGTTTGAAATAGATTAGTTCGTGTTGTTGTTTGACATCTATCAAAGTAGAAAAAAAATATTTTAGTGATCTGAAATAAATAATCCTTGCTAAAATAATTACCCAGATGTTTGAATAAACAATTGTACTTAACAAGGCTAAGATCCATATTTCACTTCTTAGCTACAACGGGTACGCCGTGGATCGCAACTAGGAGCTATTTACGTAGGTAACCATTTTACTAATTTCAATCTCTATGAAATTCTTAGATCCTTGCGGCTTTCGCTGACATCCATTATGTCATTTGGCATGTTTAATCCCTTCAACGCTAATCCTTTCTCGTGACAGGTATGTCGCGGATCACAAGTCTATACTGTAAACCGTCCATGATAAAACACGTGACATCCGGCCCAAGACTCTCGGGTTTCATGAATTTCACATCAACATCCCTAATGTCTAACAGACTTGTTGGCTTCTAGCACTTCCACGTCGAAAGACGGTTAGTTCAAATGTGTGTCCTAGTCATGGGTAGCGTTTGATTTACTTTAACAAACGTATTTTTGTTTTTCGAGTTAAAACCTTTTAACTTTCTTTTAGCAGAATTTTGTGTTATACCATTTTAAAACATTTTTTTATATTTTGCTAAAATTCATTTGCATGTTTAGTTTTGTTAACTCATTAACCAAACTTTGTTATTCTTTAATTATCAACTAAACATCACAATCACATAAGTCAAGAGAGGCATTTGTTACCGGATCCATACAAACACAAAAATGATAACAATAATAACATGAAAGTGAATCAAGTATGTTCCAAAGCATTCTTTTATCTGGTTTTGGGTAGTGATCGTGTGGGGCTTTTATGATGGCTTTCTTTGTGCTGTCTTAGTTATTTGTGGTGTTACTTCTCTTTGTCTTTTTTTGGTTGTAAGCTCTTTGGTACTCTTTGTCTGAAATTTTTGATTGTTTAGTTGGGTTCCTTTCCACGTTTTGGGCCTGTCCTTTACTGTGGGAGGAATTCCTCTTTGGGAGGGAGTCCCTCGCCGTTTAGGTGTATTTTTTTCCCTTTTTGTCTATATATTTCCAGGAGTTCCGCCTCCTTTCCAAAAAAAAAAGTAAATTTTCTTTTATTTCACAAACACTAGTTTTGTAAAACAAGGTTTTCAAGATTTTAACTTACTAATCCCTGTCTCATTTATTTTCTTATCAAAACAAAAAAAAATCTTTGTATTTTTAGGACCCATCACATAAAATCCCCAAATTACCGGATAACAAGTATGGTTTTCATTCCAAAAACCATCCAAACAACAACATGCAAGTGAATCAAAATATCTTTGGAAATCATAAAAAAAAATCCATACTCATTGGAACAACATGAGGTTTTTTGGTATAATATGTGTTGGTTCTCAAAGCATGTTCCAAAGCATTCTTTCTGTTTGTGGTTGGCTTTTCGGTTACGGTTGCCTACCCAAGATAGAATGCAAAGTTGGAGGGGTGATGATATGATGTGTAGCCTTTGCCAAACCGGGATGGATTCGCACAATCATTTGTTTTTTGACTACTCATTTTCTGCTTTAGTGTGGTCCGCTATTAAGGTGGAAATGCAAAGTCCCATGGTTCCAGACACATGGGAGGAGATTCTTGAAGATATTCAGCAAAGACGATGGTATCCGGGTGAAGTGCGTACCAAGCTTCTTTTTGCAGCAACGATTTACATCATTTGGCAAGAGAGGAATAATCGTCTGTTCTCGACCAAACGAAGGAGTACGAGCCAGATTGTTACCGAGATCAAGAAAGTTGTCGCTCTTCGCATGATGGGGACGGGTGGTCGTGGATGCTTATCTAGAGGAGCACGTGACAGAAGTCGTTCGCATGGAGTGTCGATTTAGTGATATCTGGTTTTGGGTAGTGATCGTGTGGGGCTTTTATGATGGCTTTCTTTGTGCTGTCTTAGTTATTTGTGGTGTTACTTCTCTTTGTCTTTTTTGGTTGTAAGCTCTTTGGTACTCTTTGTCTGAAATTTTTGATTGTTTAGTTGGGTTCCTTTCCACGTTTTGGGCCTGTCCTTTACTGTGGGAGGAATTCCTCTTTGGGAGGGAGTCCCTCGCCGTTTAGGTGTATTTTTTTCCCTTTTTGTCTATATATTTCCAGGAGTTCCGCCTCCTTTCCAAAAAAAAAGTAAATTTTCTTTTATTTCACAAACACTAGTTTTGTAAAACAAGGTTTTCAAGATTTTAACTTACTAATCCCTCTCTCATTTATTTTCTTATCAAAACAAAAAAAAATCTTTGTATTTTTAGGACCCATCACATAAAATCCCCAAATTTTAATTTTTATAAATTTCAGACCATGACATCCAAAAAAAAGATCTCAAGTTTTGATATTCAAAGATTTGAAAAACAAAATTTTCAAGAGGGAGAAAGAGCTTAAAACTTGAAAAAACCTTAGAAATCCTTTTGCATGTTCTTTACGCATCTTTTTCCGAAAATGTGTACAAAATCATTGATTTCTTAAAGAAAAAGATGATGAAAGTGCTATAACCTTGTACAAGTGGATCTGATACAACTGTTGGAAGAAGAAGATTTGCCAAGACAAGAACATGCAACGAAAGCAATAACAATAAAAAAACTCTTTCTTCTAAGAGAGGATGCATTGTACAAGTGATACTCGCAACTCAAAAAGATGAAAGGAAAAAGTTAAACATACCCTTGAAGACTATGGAGGATCCAAGGTAGAATCCATCTATCAAATTCACACCCAAAGCTCCAAAACTTTTGCAAGAAGTCTTCTCCAAATCCCTTTTGAAAGAGGAAAAAAACTATTCTCTCTTTGCATGCAACAAAAACACACACTAATGTATGTTTTTAGTCAAAAGAAGATAAAAATTAGAGAGAGGGTGGGGAGGGGTATGCCCCTTATTGGGAAAAGGGGAGAGAGGTGGAGTGTGGTCTTTACCAAAACGATTACTCCCATCTCTTTTGTGTCTCCTCCAATTTACAAGATGGTCCCTTTAAGTTGCCTTAGTTTCTAGTTAACCCATCATTTATTATGTTTAAGAAACCTTCTCTCTTGTCAATTAATTCTTGCAACTTCAGTTTGGACTTTATGTGTGACCGAATAGGATAATGCCAATAATTAATTATTTTGTGTCAACGAGCATGTCACATTATTATTGGTCAAATATATGTATATGCCATAATATTTGGATCCATTTATAAGTCTCTCTATGTAAAGGTTTCTAGGCTAGCGTAGAGTGAGTATGAAATAAGCATGATGAGTAAGCTAACGTTTTTCCTTGGGCTTCAAGTTAAGCAATCTGAAAAAGGACTTCTATATTACAAGGAAAATATGTCAGATATATCTTAAAAAAGTATGATTTCACTCAATGTTTTGTCTTGAAACTCCAATGGCTCCTCCCGTAATGCCGACTGTTGATCCCACTTTAAGGCTCAACAATGATATATCAACAACAAACACTTAAAAAACAGAGTATAAAGAGTGTAGATGCGTAAGTGTTTTTATAAACTATTTGTGTTGATAGAGATGGTAGATTACACACATAATTGATGAATAAAGTTGTAAATAACAAGACTGTAGCTCAACAATTCATCTATAATTGATTCTTTAAGGTTACACCAAGAACACCGTAAAGTATGTGTTTTGCAGAAAATAAGCTCTAACTGGTGTGTGTGTGTGTGTGTGTGTGTGTGTGTGTGTGTGTGTAATGTGCAAGATTGTTACCAGAAAAGGTTTGGTAGAAGCCTTCTATTTATACTAGAAGACAGGGGATAAACAGTAGACAAGAAGTATACGGGTACAAGAGACAAGGTCGTGGGACAGATCCTAGTACACGTTAATGTAGTGCGCCACCTTCTGCAAAAGTTGTGACCCTTCAGAGGATGACACGTGGAAAGTAGAAGGGCACACCTTGTACTATTGATCTTCAGAATCTTCGTACAGCAGGGGCACGTGAGTGTCACGCTTGTCCTTGTCTTGGTCTTCAAGTATCTCAACTTTTGAGTATTCATACCACAGAGGCTCTGTCAAGGGTGACAGAGGCTTTGTGACCTTGTCCTCTGATGGTCTTCTGGTGAAAGTCAAGTGATGGCTCTGATGCTCTTGGTGTCTGGCAGAGGCTTCTTCCAGTGTCTTCTTATAACAGAAGTTGGAGCTAACAATCTCCCCCTAAGTATTGAAAAATGAAAATTTGAAAGTTGCATGTATCCTTAGGCTAAGAGTAACAAGAGGTATAACATTTGACCTCTGTAAGAAAGTAACTTTTCATTCACTATTATGCCAGAGGCATTTACAAAAGTTTGGAAGTAAGTTACAGAATGTAAAAAGTAAACAGAAGCATAAGATAGTTGCAAAGGCTAAATCCTTACGTTTGGAAAATCATTGATGGACTTGGTGAGTCCTCCAGACTTAAGCTCTCTGTACATGAAGGCGCAGAGGTCTCTGAAGCGTATGAAAGAGTCAATAACCTGAATCAGCCTATTTGCGAAGTTCAGGTTCATGAATTCCGTTCCTCTGTGGTTCATGAGATTGGTCCTAAACTCGAGAAGCGTCTTTGTTGCATATTTATGGAAATCAATTTCTACGAATAGCTTCATTTTTCCTTGAGGGTCAAGGAAAACATATCCAACCTTTGGGTTGCTGATGATGGTGTTTGGTTTAATGTCGACAGAGGAGAGGAAATGATCATCTGGGGGTAGAAGATTAATTTTTCTCACTCCCAGGTCGAGTGCCACCTGGAAGTCGATCATGCTGTAGAGTATGAGTTTTTCCCTCATCGCCTTCTTGATTTCTTCGTAGGCACTTCTGTGTTCAAGTCTCTCATTGTAGTTCTTTCTGGCCCAACTGAGGAGTTCAGGTAGATCATATGGGCTTAGGTTTCTCAAATCTGGATCAGAGAACTTTGTCTCAGATCTATTTGCCCTCTTGACGTGGTAGAGGTTGTACCAGAAGTTTCGGCATTTGGTGTGTGAGAGCTTGCAGATTAAGACTTGTGTTATTTTGGAGTCAGAGAAGACATCTTTGACAGGTTTGGCTTTATCTCTGAAGAAGTCTTCCCTTGCTTGTTGAACGATACCGCGGCTCAGAGTGGGAGGTGGCAGAGGATCATTGATGGCTCTGCTGTAAAGGTACTTATATACTACCTCTTCCATTTGGCGTTGAGGCACAGGAGGGGAGGCATGGGTTTCCGCAGAGCTTCCAAGTCTCTGATCACTTTGGCCACTCTGTCATCAGTTTGTTTGGTTTTGGGATCTAGGATGGGTTTTGTTGATAGAGGAATTCCATAGGCCCAATCTTCCTCTTCTGGTTTAGGAGTTATGAACGCGTCGAAAGAGCTTTTCATTAGCTTCTCTGTGACTTGAGGCTTTCACTTCTTGAGCTTTGGGTCCTCTGTAGCTATGGACTTTCCCTTGTCCTTTGCCTTAGGCTGAGTTGCTTCTGTTGGTTTGGGTAGGGTTGCTTCTGTTGATTTGGTTTTGGGTATTGCTGCCTCAATTGGTTTAGATGGTGGTTGGGTTGAGGGTTCTTCTGTTGTTTTGGTTGGGGGTTTTATTGTGGGTGCTTCTACAGGTTTGATTGGTTGTTGGGTTGGTGGCTCTTCTGTTGGATCTTCTGTTAAGGTTACTTCTGGAAACTTGGTTTTTATGATATTGAGGATTGCACCAGTTGTTGTGTGCTGCTTCTTAGAAGCTTTGAACTGATCTCTCTGTAGTTGTTTCATCTGAAGTTGGTTGATAATCTCCTCAGTTCTGGGTTTAGGTTTACTCAGGTATTTTCGTGGTTTTTAAGCTAAGGTTTTTGTTCGGGGTTTTGATTTGGGTTGATCTTCTTTGGGTGTGGGGGATGGTAGTTTGGATTCTTTTGTGGTTGCTTTTGGTGTTGGGGAGGGTAAGTCTTCTTCTGATGTAGATGAAAGTATCTAGATTTGCTCTGTTGTTGGCTTAGGTGTGGGTGAGGGCAAGTCTTCTACTTGTTGATTTGTTTCCACAGAGGTGGGTATTGCCCTTGTGGTCTTCTACTCTTGTGATTGGCTGGATGATTGGGTTTGTGTGGGTACCTGTGACAGAGGTTTGATGGCGAGTGGTTTTGGTAGTATAGCTCTGCTAGCTCTTCTGATCTTCTCCCCCTCAGGATGATCTGATGGCCCATCAGAAACGCTATTAGAATCATCCTGCTTCTTACCAGAATTTCGTTCTGCTTGGCACGACGTTGGTTTCTTCTTTGGCTGGCTCGCCCCTGCTGCTATCAATTTAGCACAGAGGTCATCGCAGATCCCAAGCAGGTATGCAACCTCTGCCTCGCACTTAAATTGCAGCTTGCCCACGTTGTTCTGGAACTCTTTAACGTATGTGGCATTTACAGAGGTGAAGGATTTGATGAACTCTGTCATTTCATTGAGGACGCCTTGGCCTAGATTTGTGAGCTGGACCCTTATCATGTAGTCTGAAGGTTTCATGGCCTGTGCTTGCTCTATGGTCTGTTCTTGTACCTTTTATAAGGCTTTGTGCAGATCTTCTGTTGTTATGCCAGGGGATGCAGGGGTCTGAGTAGACAGAGATTTGGCCACTTTGCGTGCCTTCTTCAGTTGTTTGGATAGATGAGTAATCGAGGTTTCTATTGCAGAGGTGGAAGTGGTTTCTGGTGCAGAGCTGCTCGGAGTCTTCTTTAGCAGGGTATTTGTATTTTTCACCTATGTTGAAAGATTATCAACTTTGGTGGTAAGATCTTCTAAGGCCTTCTGTGATGACTCTGCAAGAGTTTTGATAGAGCTTTGCAACTCTTTCAAGGAGGTGGTCACAGAGGTGACAAAGGTTTGGAATTCATCATTTGCGACGTATAAGCCAGGGGTAACCTCTGGGTGAACACATCCATCCACATAGTGAGTCTCTATTCCTGAGACGCCTTCTTTTGTTCCTGTTTTTGCGTTGAGAACGGAAGGACTTCCTTCTGATCGTCGAGCAGAGGTTTTTAAGGCCTCATACTCTACAGAAGTTATGTCGACGACCTTGTTCTGAGCCACTCCAGAGGTGGGGACAGAAGTATCCTTGAGTTTGCTCGAGGACTTGTCTAGAGTCCCTTCGTCGTCGTGCACTTTACGCTCCTCTGAAGAGCGTTTTGTTTCTATGTGTGCTTGTGTGCCAGAGGAAACGAATTCCTCTGTGGGGATTTCAGATCTGATCTGGGACAAGTGATCAGGAATAAGAAGAGTGTCCTTTGGAGAGGACACCTTCTGTGGGGATTCCCCAGGTTGTGCAGGAGCAGAAGAGGAAAAAGGTTCCTCTGCCCGGTTTAATGGGGATGGGATCGAGCTGTGCTGCTCTTGTTCAATAACTCTATCGGCCACTAGACTGACAGAGTTAGCAATGTGGGTTGCGATGGGAGGTGGAGATGGATGTGTGCCTCTTCTTTCTTCGGCATCTTTTAGGCTATGTTCCTCTGTTAGGCATCCTAGGACTACATGAGTTTCTATCCTAGAGTCTACCTCTACCCAGGTGTCCTCTGCCTCTATCATTTCCTTTGTGTGTTCCAGTTCTGGGTCGTAGCTGGGAGGAGAGGAAAACAAGTCTGAGATCATTGGGCCCTATGGTGTTTCTGCTTGGTTGCCCGTGGGGGTTCTATCGTTTGCCTCTAAGTCAGAGTCAACGTCTGCCATAGTAAAGTTTGGAGTTGTTGTGGTGTTGAATTCTGGGATGGCTTCTGTGGTCCATCCAGAAGTATCGAGGGTGTTGGCTATATCTTCGCGCTCTAGGAAAGAGCCGATGTCGTTTGGCTTTTCGTATTGGATAGGAGTGGGGGATCGCAGAGGTTGTTCTGTGATTGCTTCTGCTGCTTCTTCTTCCTCTGCGATGCTCTGCAGAGGGGATCTGGGCTTCTTAGATTTTTTTGCCTTTTGGGTTTGGGGGTTCCTTCCTCAAAAAATTTAGATTTCCTCTTTTTCTTTTTCTCCTTCTGAGGAGGTGCAGAGGAGGCTACCACGGTTGCCTCTTTGGGTGGTTGTTGGGATTGTTCAGCGCTGGCAGAGGCTACCTCTTTTGTAGCCTTGGCTTTTGAGGCCTTTTTCTTTGATTTTGGAGGTTGCTCTGTGGTTCTTGGTGGGGCAGTAGAAGTCTTTGTACCAGACCTAGCTCGTGTAAGCCTTACTCTTTCTATCTTCTGTCTATGCTTCTCCAGAGCCACAGCCCAATCATCCTCACTTAATCTCTCAACTACCTCAGATCCTATGGGGGCTCCTAGACATAGGGGGTCACATGGCTCGGTTGAGGAGTCCTATGTGCACGTATGTACGCTCTCTTAAGGTCTACATCGGAAGCATATGTCAGATCTTCTTTGATAGAGGTCTGCAGAACCTGTAGCCATCAGCATGTTTGGTTGGGACGTTCTTTACCATGGGATAGGTCTTCACCACGTCTCCTTCTATTGGCCATTTTTCGGCTATCAGCAGGGGTTCTAGCAGAGCTCCAATTGTTCTTTGAAACTACAGAGCTGGGAGCTGAGCCTTGTTACCCTTTACCCTCTGAGTAGACTGCCTGTGTTCTATTGTGGCTACAAGTTCCTGCATCATCGAAGCAGCATAATCCAGGGGTAAATCATAGTATATTCCATACATGATTGAAAGGATTTGGTGGGAGCTCTGGTCTGGGCTCCCCACTTTGCCAGTGAGGCATCTGTTGAGTATGGAGAATAGGGTATTACACAGAGGAGGCAACATATTCCTTCTGAAATTATTTCGTTTGGCCAAGGAGGTATTATATCCCAGCATTTCTGCGAAGGCACAGAGGTCGGCGTCGGAGGGTTCATCCACATATCTCTTGATTTCCAGCAGACCTCTGGTGGGGAGTTCAAATTCTATACAGAGCATAGTTCTGTTGAAGCCGATGTAAGGTTCTGTGAGTTATCAGGTTTGGACAGATAGTCGTCTATCTGCTTGGTTTCAGAATCATAATAACAGCTCTGCCAGAACTAGTTCAGGTATCTGGTAGGTATCCTTGTAACGTTCTTGGTTAAGAGGGTTCTCAGGGGATGGTTTTCAGTATATTCATTAAAATGGCTTGTTCTTCGCCAAAAGCAGATCTAGAGATTACCAGGTAGTGGTTATTTGGCTTTAAAGGGAGGGAGTTTTCGAACATATTGTTCTCCATGAAATTTTGCAGGTGTGACGTCGGAGCAAACTCAACAGATTCACCACTGTTGTCCCTTTCAGGGTCATTTCTAGCCACCGATGGATTTTGGGAGTGCTCAGAATGAGCAGGGGAGTTCACCGGAGTGTTTATAGTCGCCATTGATGATGTTCTTCGTAGAAATGAGGAGAAAACAGAAAGTTGCAGGTTCTTGCAAGGTGTCGCCGGAGAAATGAGAGAGAGATTCATAAAAGATGAAGAAGAAGGGTAAAAGGGGATTTTATAGGGGGGGTAAATTCGGATAGAATTTGAGCAGTAATAGTGAATTCAATAGTATTTGGGGTCGGCACTCGAGTACACAACTGTGATCAACGCTTCATTTCCATCGTTTGACTGACACGTCCAATAGAAACGTGCCACGTCAGAAGTGGTGGTGCACAATGAGACGTCGTGCGGCACCCGTTAATGCTCAGCGCGTGGGAGTCTCTATACTCGCACCTCATAACCCATTAAGACACGCATCAGAATCGACAGAAGCTCTGTGGTGGAATGAGCTCTGTGATCTGAAACCTTCTTCCAATATCTCTGTACTTGCACCTTTACCAAAACATTTGGAAAACACAATTGAAGTGATCGATAGAGTATCCATAAGAGATTTTCAGTTACAGAGGTTCTGACTTACAGAGGCTCTGTTGAGCTCAGCAGAGGCTCTATGACTGAAAATTTCTAATTGTGGAAAGCTCATAAAACATTTTGATCATTCAAAGTCTTGACTGTTTTTAACTGTGTTTCTAGGACATATTTTGAAAGTGGTGTCCAAGAAAAATGTTTTGGAAAGAGGATTTGTGCGAGGAACTTGCTCTGAGATTCTCCTTTGTTCGGTATGGTCTGCGACTTCTGTTGGTTTGATCGACCAAATATTCTCTTTTAGCTCCCCCTTGAATGACTAACCTCTGTAGGTCATTACAAGGTCTCCTTCTGCTCCCCCTTGACCTATGCTTGGATCAGATATTGATAAGTGATAACGCCACTTTTTGGCGTTATTTTCGGTTCTCAAACCAATGAGATTGGCTTGTATTTAAGCAAAGAAGCGGATTTTTAATGGTTTATCTAGTGGAATGTACAGGTAATCCAAAAGACGGCGTTCATCGAGAAAAGAAGCTAAAAAGAGCCCAAAACGAGTCCCAAACGAAGCCAACGGAAGCCCGAGATCCAAGCCCAAGACCCGCGCCCGAACCAGGACCCGAACCGCGAACCAGAAACCGACCCGCGCACTTCAGAAAAGCGCGCGGTTTTCCACGCGACTTGCAAGTCGCGTGGAAGGTCGCGTATCCCTCTGTTTCGCGATTTTCAGCCTTTTGTTCTAGATTTTAGGTAATTGTTCGGGACGCAACCCACAGAGGACGAAGGGCAGCAGTCTAGGGGCAATTTCTGGAGACTTTTCGGAGCTTTCGGAGCCACGATAGAGGACAGATCGAGGAGAAGTTCACAACGAGAGTCGGATTAGATCGGATAGAAGGGAGTTCATCATTACTTTCGTTACAATCACGTTTATCATGTTTACACATACTTTCACATCTCCTTTTCTTATGTTTGAATCCACCACCAACATGAACTAATTTTAGATGTTGGGGGTTGGATTGAATTGGGTTTGTAAGCATATGAATAGATGACGTGAATGTTTATCGGTTTTCCGTTTTAATGAATGCATGTATTTTGATTCTTAATGCTTTTGAGAGTTTAGCTAGCTTTCAATTATTTTGTTGGTTCCAGTTGAGTTCGAGAGAATTAACTGTTAGCTAGAACTAGGAATTGCATGCCTAAGGCGAGAATTTGGTGATAGAGATATACCGAATACGCCTTAGTCCTAATTGAACCATTTAGGTTGAGATCGAGATATCAAATCTATCCGTTCAAACATGAATCTTGCGCTTAATGTGTTTTGAAATCCATAGGTTGAGATCGAAAGATAAAACTTGTCCTTTTCAAAATAAAACCCGATGTTGCTCGAAAGAGAACAACGGTGATTTTAGAGATTGGGTATTCATTAAGGGGATTAACTGGTAATTGTTTTAAGTCAGATATTCGTATGTGAAAACCTAAGGATTTCCAACCCTCAACTGTTTTCTCTATCGAATTTTCCTCAAGTTGTCTACTGTTCCGTTTGTGATTTTCTTATTGCAATTAGTTAGTTTAATACCAACCATCTCTCAATTTCGATAGTTCAGTTAATAGTGATTATAGTAATTGTGATACTTAGTTCCTAGTTCCCGTGGATTCGATACTCGTACTTCCGTACGTATTACTTGATTTCGACACCGTACACTTGCGGTTAGATTTAGGGTGGTGATACCCGCCTATCAATAAGTAGAGCAAAAACTGAGAGTCTCAGATCCGTGCAACGAACAATGAAATCAAACAGATAATAACACAATGTAGTATACGATTTCAACTGGTCATCTCTATTAAGCTTTCAATGTAGAGAGAATTACAATACGAA
Organism: Saussurea involucrata; assembly: GCA_033807775.1. Taxonomy (NCBI): domain Eukaryota; kingdom Viridiplantae; phylum Streptophyta; class Magnoliopsida; order Asterales; family Asteraceae; genus Saussurea; species Saussurea involucrata. The sequence continues at coordinate 88,142,061 of CM066320.1, read as the reverse complement.
GTAGGAAAGCAAATAAGACAACTAGCCTATTTTCTAAGACTAAGGAAACTATTTATATGACGGGCCCGTGGTTAACAAGCCCACGGCCTGTTCACTAACAAAGCTCAAATTAAAGAATTACAATTTAAACCATGAACTTTAATTCAACATAAAACGACCCTAACAATCTCCCCCTTTGAATTGAAGTTCGATTTGGCGCCAGCTCGCGACATATCTTTTGCGGAGCGCGAAGTGGATCTCGAACCATCTGATAGCACGGCGGTAGTCGATGCAATTTTCAACCATTTCCAAGGCCTTCCAAGCAGTTGTTTCATTCGGATTAGGAACATACGAGAACCTTGGATTTTCAGACTCGTGTTGAATGATCTTTCAAAGAGCATCTTGAACTTTGAAGAGCGTGCCGTCGCAGAATCTTTCTACCTGACTGAATCGCATAAATCTTTGCTCTTTCTGTTCATTGACGTAGACAATCCCAAATTCAGGTCCTAGAAGCATAGCGTTCTCGGGATACATATTCAACTCAGGAGCTTGCAAATTCGGCTTTATCAGATTTACCTTCTTCGCTCTGTTCTCGATTGCCATTTAAAAATCCGTTAGATAAGACATCATAATTGTATGGACCAGAAATCGACGAACAGCTTCGAGCGCCTTTGTAACTGGTAGCGGTCGGATAGTTCTTGAACGAAGGTCTTTCAGCATTTCCAGGAAGTCAAACCGTCGGAGGTGCTGGAAGTCGGCTTCAGAAAATTTCCATTCATTCCCATCTTCACGTCGGACAGTGAATACAGGATAGACGATTTTCATGATGCGGTTGGACTGTATGTTGAGTACCTCTGTGATCTGATGCTTGGTTCTGACTTGGCTGACTGGAAGACACCGCTTCATTGCGCTGATATACCGGCGTTGGTATTCGGGATTGAAGTTGTAAATACCAAGGCAAAAGGTGGGCTCGATTGTGCGAAGTTTGTGCACGAACAACTTCTTCAGTGATTCCTCCAGGTGAGGAATGAGTATCGTGATCTTCTCCCAACGGATTTGTTGCTGTTGAGGAGGTGGGAGATCAGAAGCTGTCGGTTGCTGAGGAGATGCCTGAATATTGGCAGTTGAGGTCTCGGGTCTTGTTGAAGTTTCATCGGGTTGAGCAGAGTGAACGGGAGAAGTACCATATAAATTCTGGAGCAAGAACTGATCATAGTCAATGTTGTCATCGTCATCAGTAGGGAAAACCAAATTAACCTGGAGATTTGCAGCACTGGCGGCTTTTTCATACCATGCATCTTCGGTCTCCGGGTTTGCTTCACATTCTGGATCAATCATATCCAATAACGGTATGTCTGATGAGTCAAAATCAACCAGTTCCTGTGTTGAACCCTCGGGCTTTTCAATCATCGGGTCTTCATCATCTGATATTTCCATGTCGATTACCATCTCGGCTAATGGCAACTCGGCTTCAGGTTCGGCGTCGGTTGTTGTTGCCTCAGTTGCTGGTTCCAGTTGAACCATGGTTGTAGTTTCGATGAGAATAGGGGCGATCTCGGTAGGTCTTAGTCATTTCTCCCCCTCACGGTGATCGGCCATCGTGTTTGCGCTTCAGACCGCCTGCTTGACTCTTACAGGTATCTTCAAGTGAACGGACTCTCTCGGACAGCGTTGTGAGTGCTTGGTTGTAGTCCGTGAGACTCGATTCAATGCTATCCAAACGAGTGGTAATGGATGATGAAGGAGCAGTGACCTGGGATTTCAGAACGGTTATCAGGTCTGCTTTAGTTGAGGCGTCAGTGTCAGATTGTTGGAGTAGCTGAGCCAAAAGCATCGTCTTGAGGGTTTCCACCGAATAGTTGGGCTGAGAAGCCGGTGGAGGTGTAGGTGCGGTTTCAGCTTCGACGATCTTCTCTTTGCCTTTGATTAAGCTCTTCATTTTGGCGAGCTCGGCGGCGACGTGCTGCTCCATTGCCTCGCGGACAGCCTTAAGGGTGTTGTCCAGGGACCCTGGTGACACAAAGTCGTGTAAGATAACTCCGGGATCACCTAGATTACCCGTTGAGGCATCTACCTGAGAGGCAGAGCCACCTACGTTCACAGTTGGCATAGTGGTAGCTGTGGTAGGATTTCCGTCCGATCCTCGTGTTCCGCCAGACGGAGACACTACAGACGTTCCGATCGAGTCACAAAGAGTCTCGATTTGTTGTTCCTCATGTTGTGTCCTAGCCGAAGGATGTATAATATCAAGTGGCTATAGACTCAACTGTGCACTGAAAGAAGTCGCGACCGGGGGCTGCTGGTCGCTTATTTCAACACCAGTGTTCTCCGAGTGAGAGACCGGTGGAAGTTGTGCTTGATCCCCGTGTGAGACTGAAACATCCGTCTTTTGAGAGACGGATGAGTGGATAAGGGGGTTGTGCAATTGCTCCGTTGCGTCCCAACGCATGAGACGGGATAGCAGATGCGGCTACCCGGATATCGCTCGGTTGGGTTTGCTCAAGAGCCTCGTTATCTTTACGGCTCAATCTTTCCTGGTTCGTCTTCGAACGCAGTTCTCTCCTTCTCACAAGTTCTAATTCTTCAACTAAGTCTCCCTCAGGTGTCCTAATAATTCCCGTTCCAGATTAGATTAGAGGGGTTGAAGGTGAGGCAGTAGAGGTGCCTTCGGTAAAGTCTGGGTTCGGTCCGATAGGAGGAGGAATTTTGGAGAGCCGAATGGCACGGGTCGTATCGGATTCCGTATCAGAGTCAGATTCCACGTTCTGAACATGTGGAGTAGGTGAAGGTGGGTCGGAAAGATATGGTTCGGTTGAGTGATGAAGTTTAGGTCTAGATGATGGACCGGCTTGGGTTTGGCTGGAACCGGGACGCGATTCCACTGCACCACTCACGCTAGTACCCCTTCCCCGAACAATCATCACACCCCGCCCGGCAGCACCTGTTGGCCGGGCCCTTCCACCTCTCGTCCTAGGACCCTCACGTCCCTCAGGTCTATGTCCCGGGGCAGGTCCCTCCGGTTCTGGGTGGACCATGGGATTCCCTATCGCTTCCCTGTAAGCTAACACTCCTAGTGCAGTGTGATCGGCGTGTGCCAGAAGGGCATCAGGAATGGGCATGGCTACCGCGTTGGATGGGTTACGAATGACCATGTATTGTAAGTGATGAGGAGGATATACCGGATGGGTAAGGCGGCGCGGTATGGCAGGATTGGCGTCCATGTGCTGACGAACAGCAAGCGAAAGGAAACACGGGTACGGAAGGAACTTCTTTTGTTTGGTACCTCCGATCTGACGAATAGCGATAACGATTTCGCGCCAAATGATCATCGCGAAATCCACGTGACGATTGTAACATACAACGTGGAAGAGTCTGAGGAAGTCGCCTGTACATTGGTCTATGCCTTTCCATCTCGAAGAAAGTCATCTGTTCAGAATTGTAAACAGAGTATACCATATGGGAGCCAGGTATTTGCGGTTGAAAGCAGATGGTTGGTCGAGGGCGTGGTTGTAGCCAAGAGCTCGGACTTGAGCGCACAGTGTCGCGTCATTGACCGTGGGGTCATATCCTTGATGATTTCCGGCGTTGGCTTCAGGCAGTGAAAGAAGTCGGCGGAAAGAGTCCGGTGTGAGCGTGAACTGCTGATTATCGATCTGAGCAGTTATCGTCTATGAGTTACCGGCCGTGCGAACTTGTGCGGAGAACCACACTTGTAGCACGTACAGCAGCGGGACGTCGGCAATGACGGTGAGGGCCTCACGGAGAGGGTGACGCATAAGTATGTCCACAATTACTCGGTGTTGTGGTTGTGGTCTGAAGAGTGTCGGGTCCAAGTGATGGTTGTTCGCCTCTAGTTCAGTACCATGGTCAGGGTCGACCAAGGCGTTGTCATCTTCTTCATTTATAAGTTCCTCTTGAGGAATGTGTTGCTCTTCCGGGTTCTGTGGAGGATTTTGTTCCTGATCCGCCATCGGATATCTGTAAAAGATGCATAGTTAGTATGTGAGGCGGATGAACAAGTATCGACGCGTACCTTTGCTTTAATTGACTCAATCTGAGAACGATTGAGGATAAATAGGCACTTGTTATACAAAGCACTAGACTTTCCGGACAAACCATACTGTCCGGACAAAGGTATCCGGACAACACATGTTACCGGATGGGAAGAGTGTTCCCGGGTAAGCTAGACAATCCGGACAAAATGGTTTCCGAGTGATAGAGTTTTCTGGATAAATGGATTTCGGACACATCAACAAACCGGTAGTTGAACTTACCGGAAACCCTAGGGTTTCCGGACAACTAGGTTTCTGGTTGTTGTGATTGACCGGATAAAACATGTAAGCGCACGAATGTTACCGGATAAAAGGTCATCAGTTTGATACTTTCCGGATACAAAGAACGCGTCCGGACGACATCCACAATAATCAAACGACCTTAAAACATTCCTAAGCAGGTTTTAACACACTCAATACGATGCGAAGGACTCATAAGAACACATAAACACGACTAGATCGATTTATCTACCATCTAATTGACCTGAAGTCTTAGATACGTAAAATTTGGTTTCGGGTGTTTTCAAACGACTGAATCTGGGTTCGATTCGAGTGTTAGAGAGCACTAACCATTTAGAAGCTAGGTCAAGATGGATAAACAAGACACATACCTTAATGTGGAATACGACTGAAGTGAGATGCGGGTATGTGTGGAAGTCCGAACGAGAGAGAGTGCGAGAGGGTTTAGGGTTTTGAGAGGTTTCGTAATTTTCCGGATAAATGAATAAATGGTGTCCGGGTCCAATATATACGAACCAAGGAGTCCGGTTGTGGTATCCGGGTTCCTATCCAACCCGGATAAGAACCCGTTCCGGAAACCTATCCGGAAAGATAGGGTTTTTGGATACCTGTCCGGATTCTTTTGGTTTTTCACAAAAAATTGTCCTCCCTTGAAAATTTGCAAAAAATTGATAACTGTAAAAGGACCTTCTCTCGCTCCCCCTCAAACTTAGCATGGGGTAAACCTTTCTCCCCCTCGGATAGTGCGTTGGAGAGTTCGACACACAAAAACTTTTGAACATTTTAAATAAAAATACGGTCTCGCTCTCAATTGATGACCATGATATGAAATACACACGGGAGTGCCCACACACACAAAAAAAACTTTTTAGCATATTTAAGAAGAACTGTGTGTGACGCTCCCCCTCAACACATGATTAGACTTACCTGATACTGCTTTGTGCTCCCCCTAAACACATGAACACATCGTGAAAGCACAGATATAAACAGAGAAAAGTAGACGACAGTATGAAAGGAAGGAAACACACGAAGAAAGAAAGAAAAAACAAACGAAATCTACGAAATAAATACAGAGACTTAATCTAAATGTGTAACTGAGACAAGTAGAATACAAGTGCGAGGAAGTGTATGCTCAATCATCAGGAGTGTAAACACCGAATGATGAGTAGACAATTACTCACAGATGTATGAAACTTGTAACGGACACACAAGCGGATTAAGTCGTCAGTTTTATCATTCCTAACTTGGACACAAGAATATTAAAACGTTTTTCGTCCAAGGCTTTAGTAAAGAGGTCTGCTAACTGATGCTCAGTATTGACGAAGTAGAGTTCGACTGTACCTCTTTCGACGTGATCCTTAATGAAATGATACCGAACGTCGATGTGCTTCGTCTTGGTGTGTTGGACCGGGTTGCTTGATATGGAAATGGCGCTCTTTGAATCGCAGTAAATGGGGACTTTGACATACGTGAAACCATAGTCTTTGAGTCGCGTCCGCATCCAGATGACTTGAGAACAACAGCTGGTGGCGGCCACGTACTCCGCCTCGGCAGTCGACGTAGACACGCACTGCTGCTTCTTGGATGCCCAACTTACCAGGCTATCTCCCAAAAACTGGATATGTCCCGAGGTACTCTTCCGGTCCATCATACAGCCCGCGTGATCCGCATCGGAATAAGCGGATAGTGCAAAACCTGTCTCTCTCGGGTACCACAAGCCAAGATCAGCAGTACCACGTAAATAACAAAAAATTCGTTTGACAGCAGTTAAATGAGACTCCTTAGGTTTTGATTGAAACCGGGCACACAAAAATGTGGAGAACATGATATCCGGCCTACTTGCGATTAAATACAATAAAGGACCTATCATCCCGCTATACAATTTAGGGTTCTCATCCGTTCCGTTAGGATCGGCGTGAAGCTTCGTACCGGGTGCCATGGGAGTTTTCATTGGCGAGGACTGTTCCATCTGGAAATTCCTAAGAATATCCCGGATGTACTTGGCCTGGTTTATGAATATCCCGGTCGATAGTTGTTTAACTTGAAGACCAAGGAAGAAATTCATCTCGCAAAGCATACTCATTTTAAAAAATTCTCCCATTAGATTGGCAAAGTTCTTAGCATATGTGGGATTAGTAGAACCGAAGATTATGTCATCTACGTACACTTGAACAAGAACTATGTGACCGTTTTCGTTTTTGATAAATAAAGTCGAATCGATTTTACCTCGTGTGAATTTGGGCTTTATCAAAAACTCAGACAGCGTGTTGTACCATGCTCGTGGAGCTTGCTTTAGACCGTAAAGCACCTTGTCTAGAACTTAGACATGATCAGGCTTCGAATCGTCCACGAATCCGTCCGGTTGTGAGACGTACACCTCTTCCTTGATATCGCCGTAGAGAAATGCGGTCTTCACATCCATTTGGAAGACCGTGAAGTTCTTGTGCGCGGCGTATGCAAGGAACATACGAATGGCTTCGATTCTTGCCACCGGAGCATAGGTCTCATCATAATTGATCCCTTCTTGTTGTCGGTACCCCTTGGCCACGAGACGTGCTTTGTTGCGTACAACGATGCCGTCTTCGTCCTTCTTATTCTTGAAAATCCACTTGGTGCCGATCACCGTCTTGTGTTTTGGATGTGGAACCAGTCGCCATACCTTTAGAGCTTCGAATTGATTGAGTTCCTCTTGCATGGCTATGATCCAGTCCGGATCTTCAATCGCTTCGCGTACGTTCGTCGGCTCAATGTTTCTTAAGAAGCCGGAGAATAGACAGAAGTTGGCGGATGTACCTCGTGTTTGAACTGGAGTAGAGGGATCACCGATGATTTGATGCAAGGGATGAGCTTTCGTCCATCTGGTGATGTGCGGAAGCGGCTGTTGAGTTGAGTGAGACGCGTCTGAATCCACATAATTACCAGATGGCAGGTCTTGTACCGCTTCAAGTGTCGCAGGTTGGTTTCTCGGAAGAGGTGGGGGAGGATTCGTCGGAGGTTGAACGACTTCTTGGTTCGAGGAGTTCAGAAGTTGATCGGCGATTGTAGCAGATGACGAATCACTAGGTGTGATCTCCGGATGTGTAACAGGTTCCTTCGGGGAAGCAGTAGTATCGGTAGAGGTTGATGATGACGGTTGAGCTATCTCCATAGTGATGGATGGCGTGCTTGTAGAAGGCAGCGGACCGGATAGGTTCGACGAGTCCTCAATACGAGCAGCTTCAATTCGAGGTTGTGCTGAGACAGTAGGGGAAACGTTAAGGATGTCATCATAAAAGAACTTGAACAGTAAATCTAAATCAGAAGAGTCAGCATTCGATGAACATGCATGATTTGGATTTACTGTCGCTTGTGCAGATCCCGAACTTGGAGGTCCAGAAGCTAGTACGCCAGTTAAACCGGGTTCTGGACTATTTTGTTCAGAAGCCAAATCTGCGGCTTCGTCGAATGTCACGTTTACACTTTCAACAACGGTTTTCTTCCGTGTGATGTAAACGCGATACGCTTGAGCCTGCATGGAGTATCCGATGAAAACTCCTTCGTCCGCCTTGGGGCTAAATTTGCCGAGATCATCCATGTCGTTTAAGACGTAGCATGTGCATCCGAATGCATGGAAGTACTTGATATTCGGAACGCGGTTGTTGATGATCTCGTATGGCGTCTTGTTGAACTGCTTGTTGAGGATGGAGCGGTTTTGCGTGTAACAGGCTGTTGACACCGCTTCGGCCCATAAAAAGTGTGGCAGATTGGACTGAGACAGCATGGTGCGAGCCGCTTCGACTAGGGTCCGGTTGTGATGTTCCACCACTCCGTTTTGCTGAGGAGTGCGTGCGGCAGAGAATGTGTGTGAAATGCCGACTGAAGTCAGATAGTCGTCCACCGTTTGATTCTTGAACTCCGTCCCGTTGTCGGTCCTTATGGTCTGAACTTGTTGTTGCTTGTTCAGTTGGATGGTCTTCAGATGGTTGATGATCAGTTCCGGAGTTTCATCTTTCGAGCGAAGGAACTTGACCCATGTATAGCGCGAGAAGTCATCCACCATCACCAGGACATATTTGCGCTTGTTGATACTCTGAACATGCATCGGTCCACACAAATCCATACGGATGAGTTCGAGGGACCTAGACGTGCTCGGAGTTACCTTCGGTTGATGCGACACCCGTTTCATCTTTCCCTTTTCACATGCCCCGCAGAGATGATCCTTCACGAATTGAAGATCGGGCATGCCTTTCACGTGTCCGCCCAGCACCAGTTTGTTCATACTTTTGAAGTTGAGGTGCGAAAGACGTCGATGCCAAAGCCAAGCTTGTTGGGAATTGGCCTTTGACATGAGGCAGATAGGGTTATCGGTCTTGAGGGCTGCGAGGTCGATTGTGTAGAGGTTGGTCTTGCGTTTTCCAACCAGTAGCTCCTCTTCGTCGTCGTTGAGGATTCTACACCGTTTAACTTTCAATCGTACCTCGAGATCTTTGTCGCAGAACTGCCCGATGCTGAACAGATTGTGTCCCAATCCTGCGACGTGTGATACCTTCTTTATTGTGATCTTATCTTGGACAATATCGCCGTAGCCCACGATCGGCGCTTTGTGGTCGTTCCCAAATCTTACGTCTCCACCATATTCTTCCTTGTAGTTCGTGAGAAGCTCCCTCCTTCCGGTCATGTGCTTGGAGCATCCAGAATCTAAGTACCACACATGACCGTGCTGCAAAATCGAGTTAACGGATTTTAGGTACCCAATTTTGTTTGGGTCCTGGAGGGTTAGGTTTGGCACCTCTTGGAGGAACTTGCTTTGACACAGCTTTCCCTTTAGGTGCAGGTTGTACACCGTTTGTGGAAGATGGTTTTGGCATAGATTGCCTCTTATGTGTAGAATTTACACCTTTCGGAGGAGCAGGTTTCCTCTTGGGTGCCGGTTTAACCTCAGTAGGAGCAGCCCGTCTTGCAATGGGTTTGGTATCCTGCTGTGGTTTAACCTCAGATTGGAAACCCCGTTGTTTGTAATATTTCTGCTTATTATTACGGGGTTTACTTTTGGGTTTATGATTATACATATAATATGACCCAAACCAATCATTTATGTTAATTTCATCAAAATCATTCCAACCACATCTAGAACAACATAAACAATCACGCGATAACTGAATCAATTGATGAACTGAATTAAGTTTAATTGGATAAGAAACTTCAAAACGATTCCAATTATTCCAAGAACAATTGTCTTTGTTTATTCTAGAATTAAAAGCAGTGGAGGAAGACTTTGATGCTGCATCCTTGACAGGTTCCTTGTTCAGCCACTTTGGTTTTTCTTGGTTTGCTTGACCATTTTTATCTGAAACAACAGGGACAGAGTGGTCAGTGACGTTTGAAGGAACGGTATTTTTGGTAGGCAATTGCTCGGTCTTTTGTCTCGGCTGTGATTGGTTTTTAGAAACAGGTTTAGATGTCGGTTTTGATTTTGAAATCTTGATCACAGCTGGGGCCTTTGTTTTAGAACAGCTACCCTGTAGAAAATTGACCGGATGGTTGACTACTGGAGACAAAAAATCAGTGTGACTCGGGAGAGGTTTGTCGAAAGGGAACGACTCAAACTCTCCATCAGAATTGCCTTCAGAGTTCATATATTCTGAAAAATCGACTTCCGGAATTACAGGACTTGGATCGGTCAAGGAAGGCGAGGAACACGCTGTGCTTTCAGTTGTGTGCTTTGAGGAATTCGGTGCGGAAGCGTTTGAAAAATCAGAGTTTAAATTCCTTTTAACACACTCATCTTGAGAAACTTTACTTTCTTTCGAAGAGATATTTCCGATGAAGGCTTTACACGAGGATGTGTCAGATGAGTTCGAGGAAAGTTCAGGTGAAATATCCGTTATATTTTGAAGTAGGTCAAGCTACACTTGGAGTTGACCATTTCTCATGTGCTCTTTTATCGTTTCTCTTGTCATTTCAGACAATTTAGATGAGAGCTTATTTGTAACACCCTCGAATTTGGAAAGAGCAACTAATTAAAAATTTCGATAATACATCCATAATAACAGAATTTAACCCAATAAACTAACAAGGGAAACACCTCAATTTAAGGTCTACGATTGACCTCAACAAATGATGACCCCAAATATATTACAAAGACTAAAACCACAACGGGTGTTACTTAATCCAAGTATAAGTTGCTAATCCCAAAATAAATGCGGAAGACTTCGCTAAACACATCACCTCTCGTGCACACTACTAGCACCCGCCACCTCATAATGTAGCTAGAGTTACCCCAACCTGAGCCTGTTGCACATGCCGACAAATAAAAAGGGTTAGGCTTACGCCTAGTGAGTTCAAGCATTTTATCATGACTACATAAAAATCATAAATCGGAAGGTTGTGGTTTTAGTCATGATTTAGATAAATCTTTCGTTGAAAGTTGCGACAAAGATTATTATTTCCAAAGGGTTTCCCAAGCGGCATAAATGACTCCTTTTCCAACGCACACAAAATCTAGGAGAAAAGTTCCCAAAGTGTATTAAGAGTTTTTCTAAAATGAATTTCAACTCCAACTCACTCAAAACATGTTTAGACGTAAGTATCCTAAGAATTATAAACATGGACAAAACTCCAATATTTAAAACATCAGAATAGGATGAGGCATAGAACTCTGCCAATGAACCATGAAGACATTTTGTATAAATATAGTGCGTCACCGAAAATATGGATAAAAACATATACCCAAAAACAACACCTTTCGGTGACGGGGGAGACCCGATTCCATCGAAAGTGAAGGGCACACAAAGTTAGGTCACTTATGATGTTACTGGATTACACCTCAAGCCCCGACCTTAGTTCCCATGTCATAAAGACATCACAACCTCAAGCCATAAATAGATTTCCTTTATTGCATACCCCGTAGAGTTACACCTCAAGGACTTACAGGTGACCTTATTGCATATCCAGTCTAGACGAGTTACACCTCAAGGACTTCAATGTCCCCTATTGCCTACTCGCTAGTGGCCCCAATGGCCTACGCATATAACCATGCGTCCCCATAGTCCACTCCTCGTGCACAAAGAGATAGACCATCAATTAAAGACTGACTCACTTGCCTATGGATCCAATGCAACACAGTCTACCAAAACATGCTCAACCCGAAACGGCAAAACACCCAAGCATGCAAATATCAATAAAGTGCAATAAAATGCATCTAAGCCCCAGTTAGGTAAACAAGTACCACAAAGCCGTTATTAACCCAAAACCTGACACGGTTAAGCAAAAAGGGTTTTCCCAAAAGGACTCACACCTTTACAATTCTCAAAATAACTCTTGACACTAAATCGGGTATTTCCCACATGGTTTATAAAATCAATTTACACTAACATGATTAAACCGTCAAATAAACCTCATTTCGAGCAATTAACCTTTTAAAGACAAAATATGATTTCTAACCATCCAAATATTCAAAAGTCCCAAATATGGGCGTTTTTACACATTTATGAAGATAAACATTTCAAAAGAGTTAAATTATCCAAATAACTCAACCACGTATCTTTTCAAGTAAAACACATCCATATTTGTAAAATACTCATTTTGGCATGTACAACGTTTTCGCAAAGTAACTTGAACTCACCTTTGCTAGATTAAGTTAAATCTAGAGTTTCTCCAACGTATGCTCCTTTGATGAAGTTTGCGTCCTCAAGCCAAAACTTCCAAAACCTAGATTTATGAATTTCCAACCATCAATAACCAAGTCTAACCATAAGGAATCACCATCCATCCATAGTATACCAAAATATCCATTATAACAAAACCCTAACTTCAAATTCAAAGAGGAGAGGAGATTACCTTAACCATACTTGAATCCACCAACCCAAAATGTCTCTACAACCTCCAAGATGCACCACAACTCCTAATCTTCAAATGGAGTGGAAAGGGTTGGGTAAAAACCCTAGAATCAGTGGAGAAGATGAAGTGGGGGTTTCCTTTTGAAGGGTTAAGGTTTCCAATCCATGGTGGGTGTTTGATTTGGGGAGGAAAATGAAGAAACCACTTGAAACACCAAATCTTGGGGTTTAAAAGCTCAAAATCGACATTGGGGTGAAGGGTTTCGGTTTGGAAGAGTTTAGAGAGGGAGAGATGGAATAGGAATGAACGAAGGCTGAGAGTCATGGGTTTAAAGCCTTCTGGAGCCCGATGGCGATAGTGACACGCGATAGTGACACTGTCACTATCGTCGGGCATACTCGCCCGCTACCCCACCACTCTCGGTACAAATTGGGTGATTGTGCCCTGGCGAGAGTGACCATGTCACAATCGCCGGGCACTCTCGCGGTCCAGGTACCGAGTCCCATTTTTGCCCGATTTCTCATACGGTCCAATTGGCGTTACGCGTTCGACATTCCAATGCGAAACCTTGTCCTTTACTAACTTCAGATAAGTGCCTTTACCATTGGAGTTCGGATTTTCAGGGTGTTACATTATTGATTTCACACTGAAGAGTTTCCTTTTCTTCATTTGTCACACCTTCGGTTTTCTCAGATTTGAGTTTCTCAAGTTCCTGAATTAGCGCTTTCTTCTCGTTTTGAAAACTAGACCTTTCTTTCTCAAACGACTCCTCCAACTCGACAATCTTTGCTTCCAAGATGAGAGGGGGAACATAAAGTTTAAACTCGTCCGTCTCAGTCTTGGTTGCGGGTGCTTGGTCCTCGTCCTTTTTGGAGGAATCCTTGGGCGTAGCAACCTTGTAGGGGTCGAAGTAGTCATTTAAGAGATACTTTTTTTTCTTTTGATAGGAATAATTCAAAGGTTCATAACAAAACGGAAGTTGTATTCCTCGTTTGTGTGCGCGTTTATATTCCTCGGTTTCCTCTTCCTTTTCAGGTTCTAGAGGACCAGTCCATTGAATAGCATATTCCGGATACTTTTTATCTAACCCAAAACAACTAAAATCATACAAAGTAGGAGTTTGGTATCTTCCCTTTTTCAAATAGTGTGGGTTATCATATCTGATTCCCCAGTCTTTGTTGAAATAGGTGAACTCTTTGGATTTATTCAGAAAGATTGTTTGATCAGTTTGACCCCTTTTGTGGAGTTTGGTTTCAAGATCAAGAATTTTAGAAACAAACTCATTGTGCTGAATTTGAAGAGAGGAACATTGATAAACAATATCATCTTTCTCATTCAAACACTGAGCAAACTGAGACCGAAGATCAGATAATTTGGCCCTTAAGTCTTTAGGTGCTATGGAAAGAATTTTGCATTTCTCCTTTAACATAGCATTTTCAGACTTATGTTTTTCAGTTATTTTCATTTGAACATCTAGCTTTTCGGTTAGTGATCTAATCTCAAGCTTTTGTTCCTTAGTGGTGGCCTTAAAGGAATCTGCCTGTTCGGTAAGAGATTGCATTTTATTCAAGAAATCTTGTTCGGAAGATTCACATACCTGACTTGTCTTGTCTTCATCGGCTGGAGAGTGATATCCCATGAAAGCATTAGCACCATCAATATCGCTTTCTACATCATAACGACCCAACCAGTAGTCGTTTTCCATAAGTAGAGCTTCTCCAGCTTCTTTCTGCTCGGCCAATGCAAGTTTTGCCTTGTAGTAGTGAGAATTCTTTACCACAGGCCTTGTACAATCTTTAGCAAAGTGACCAAGCTTTCCGCAGTTGTAACAGGTCACTGGTTCATCTCTTCTTACCTTCTACTTTTTCTGTCTTCTCCTTCTTCTCTGACTTATCCTGTTCACCAGCTTTCTTCTTTCCCTCATATTTGTCCTGATGATCATGGCGCTTGTTGGAGGAGGTGGAGTAGCGCTGATTATTGGACGAAGGCTTCTTATAGTTCTGTTGTTGGAAAGATTTAGTGAGCAGATCTATCGCTTTCTTGAAGTCAGATACTTCATCATTGGAATCACTGTCTTCCTTGTCTTCAGATTCGGAAGAGTTGTGCTTTTGAGCACGTGTGGAATGACGGCCCAAAGATTTCCCTTTCTTGGAGGACATGAGTGCAATAGGATCAGCAGCCAGCTTTGATTCAGTCTTCTTCTTGCTCAGAAGTTCATTCACTTCGTCTTCATCTTGAAGAAGAGTCTCATATAGTTCATTGATGCCTATGTTCTCTATCAAGTTGTTGTGCTTGACATGAGAAGCAAACACCTTCCATTCTGGCAGCAGATTGTTGAGAAATTTGAGTGCGTTCTCCTAGTTTGAGCGAGTGATCTTATTCTTGTTCAGTTCATTAAGAAGTAAGCAAAAACGCTCATAGGCCTGGGTGAGAGACTCGTCGGTGCGCTGCTTGAAACCATCAAACTTCGTTATTGTGCTGTTTATCTTCAGTTGATTTCCGACATCGCTCCCACGCATCATTCTGGACACTTGATCCCACATGCCCTTTGCTGTGTCTTTGTAACTATCGATAGCAGTGTAGATCGTGTTAGGGAGAGCTTGAACAAGATATCTCTTTGCATACTTTTCACCTTCAATCATGCCTCTTTCATCTTCAGTCAAGTCGGCAATAGTCTTGTCCTCAGTACGAGCCTCAGCACCTGCAGTTGCTGCTATGGTCTTCTTCGGCCAATCAATTGTACCATTTTCAAGAGCTCTCTTGATATACGCATAGTTTTCCTTGGACTCTATGAAGATCGTGAACCTATCACGCCATTGGATGTACTCACCTTGGTAGAGGAAAGGTGGTTTGGAATCGGTACCGATTGCGAGAGCATCACGCGAAGTAGACATCTTTTGTTGCAACGGAGTGATCGTCAGACGAATGATTGATTCAAAGTGTAAACCTAACGCAAGGCACTAAGAGTGATATCCTAACGCAGGTTCTACGACTGATATGAACTAAGAATGATCTTACTGGATAGGAATCCAAATAAGAGTCTGATCTGGAAGTGTCCGGATCAGATTAGTTGAAAGCAGTTCAATAATCACACAAGTATCCGGATATCACAAAGAGTCCGGATAGCCTAAGGTTTCCGGATAACTCAAGGGTTACCGGAAGACATTAGTTACCGGATAAGGAAAATAAACTAAGAGTTACCGGGTATATGATGTGTCCGGATAAGATACTTACCGGATGTTAAGGGTTTTCGGACGAAAGTACTTACCAGGTGACGGAATATCCGGGAAGATTGGTTACCGGGAACTTTGGGTTTCCGGAACTAATTTACCCGGAAAGAATGAGGTTTCAGTGACTTACCAGGAATGTTTGACTTACCCGGAAAGGTTGGATGTACCCGGATGGAATAACACAAACGTCCGGAAAGTGAGGACTTGTCCGGAAACTGCGGCTGTGCTACCCGGAAACAGCGGCTGACTTTTTCAACTTGATTGAAACTCGATTAGGGTTGCTCAAAGATGTTCCTGAAAGATTAGAAACACTACCAAACACAAAAATAACACTAACCCAGTCGATTTTGAAGCAAAAAGAACACGTTTTGATGGCAAAATTTTGATTTTTAGTGAAGAACACAACCAAAAACTTTGAACTTAATTTGCTTAATTAACCACTCAAACGATCGAATTAGGATGTGAGAATTTGCAGAAACACTAATGACAATGATGCTAACACAACCCAATAAACGAAATTGATCAATTTTGCTCGAATCAAAATATGAATGTGCAATCAAGAACACAGACGTGAAAAAGTCAAACTTACCAGAAATCAATAAACAGGCTTTGAATCAATTATGTCCGTCTACTCTGATACCAATTGAGAGTCTCAGATCCGTGCAACGAACAATGAAATCAAACAGATAATAACACAATGTAGTATACGATTTCAACTGGTCATCTGTATTAAGCTTTCAATGTAGAGAGAATTACAATACGAAGTAGGAAAGCAAATAAGACAACTAGCCTATTTTCTAAGGCTAAGGAAACTATTTATATGACGGGCCCGTGGTTAACAAGCCCACGGCCCATTCACTAACAAAGCTCAAATTAAAGAATTACAATTTAAACCCTGAACTTTAATTCAACATAAAACGACCGTAACAAAAACATAGGTCAAACTCATCAGAGGTTCTGTAAAAGAAGACAAAAGCTCTGAGTTATTCCACAGAAGCTCTGTTGGGTATAGAACTTTCAAAGGTAAAGGATTTACATACTGAAAGATTGAAATATATACATATGTTCAGGGGGATTGAATCTCACTTACAGAGGGATCAGCTCATGTTTAGCATACCTAACTTACCCACCAAGAATAGGAAACTTTTCTCCTCAAGTGCCTTGGTGAATAAGTCCGCAAGTTGATATTTCATGGACACAAAGTACATCTCTATGGTGCCTTGTTCAACATGATGCTTTAAGAAGTGGTACCGGATATCTATGTGCTTTGTCTTTGAGTGCTGCACAGGGTTGGCAGAGATCGCTATGGCACTTTTGGAGTCACAAAGAATTGGTATATTTTGGATGTCTAGACTATAGTCTTTTAGTTGAGTTCTCATCCATAGAACTTGTGAACAACAGCTTGCAGTGGCAACGTATTTTGCTTCTGCTGTGGATGTTGACACGCAATTCTGCTTCTTAGAATTCCAGCTTACTAATTTATCACCTAGGAATTGGCAACTCCCAGAGGTACTTTTCCTGTCTAGCTTGCATCCTGCGTAATCTGAATCTATATAAGCCATAAGATCAAAGCCAGAGTTCTTTGGATACCAGAGACCAAGATTCTTGGTTCCTTTGAGGTATCTAAAGATTCTCTTGACAGCAAATAGGTGGGATTCTTTAGGGTTAGCTTGATACCTTGCACAGGGACATGTGGCATACATTATATATGGCCTACTAGCAGTTAAGTATAAAAGAGACCCAATCATGCCTCTGTAGAGCTTGCACTCGACAGATTTTCCTTCTAGATCTGAATGTAAATTTGATCCAGTGGCCATGGGGGTCTTCATAGCAGAGGTATCAGAGAGTTTGAATTTAAAAGTATGTTAGAGACATATTTTGATTGATTTATAAAGATTCCCTCTGATGACTGTTTGACTTGGAGTCCTAGGAAGAAGTATAATTCTCCCATCATACTCATCTCAAACTCGCTCTGCATGACTTTTTCAAAATCAGTGCAATATTTTGCATTAGTAGAGCCAAAAATAATGTCATCCACATATATTTGGACAAGTAGAATCTCTTAACCTTTTCTCTTATAGAACAAAGTTGTATCGGTAGTACCTCTTTCGAATTCATTATCAAGAAGAAAGGTTGAAAGTCGCTCATACCATGCTCTTGGGGTCTGTTTGAGTCCATACAAAGCCTTATCGAGGTAGTAGACATGGTTTGGGTACTCAGCACTTTTGAACCCTGGTGGTTGTTGGACATATACTTCTTCGTGAATCTGTCCGTTTAGAAAGGCAGATTTGACGTCCATCTGAAATACCTTAAAACCTCTGTGGGCTGCGAAGGCTAAGAAGATTCTTATAGCTTCGAGCCGTGTGATAGGGGCAAAGGTCTCATCGTAGTCAATTCCTTCTGCCTGACAGTATCCCTTAGCCACCAGTCTTGCCTTGTTTCTGATGACCACTCCATCCTCATCCTTCTTATTTATGAAGACCCATTTAGTCCCTATAGCTGTTTTCCCTCTTGGCAGAGGAACTGAGGTTCACACTTTGTTTCTCTCAAATTGGAGAAGCTCCTCTTGCATTGCTTCCACCTAATTTGGATCTTCTAGGGCTTCAGAAACTCTTTTTGGTTCGATCACACTGATAAAGTTTGTAAAGAAACAAAATTAGCAGTGGCTGATCTTGTCTTAACATTGTCAGAGGGACTGCCAATGATTTGGCTCTGAGGGTGACTCTTTGTCCACTTGGTCCTCCTTAGGAGATGGTCATTTGCATCATTGAGTTGAACTTCTGTCGTTGCACACGATGGTTCTTGTGCAACTTATGTTGTAGATGGTACTTCTGTGCTTGTACATGGAGTTTCAGCTTGAGGAGGTATTTCAATAAGGGTTGGTACTGAATCCTCTAAGGATGTTGAGACAAAATCCTATTTCTCCTCTGGTATTAATTCCTCTGTTGTTACTGGAGTTGTTGTTTCCAGTGCCTCTGTTGTGGAGTTCTTGTTCACATTATTCTCTGCTTGCTCCCACTCGACACTTGCATCTGTACAATTGATGGAAGAGGGTGAAGAACTTGAGGGACCAGTTAGAGATATACCTGAATTTGTCTGGTCAGCAAAGGATATCTCTCCAGAGGCTCTGGGAGCTCCAACAGAGGGATCAACATCATCATTGAACATTTCTTCAAATAACAGATTAAGCTCTGCTTCTCTTGATTTGGAAATGCTAGAGGTTTCTTTGCTTAGCCCGAGTTCTGAACTGATTTGCTCAGAAGTCTTTTGGAAAGAGTCGTCAAAGGAAACATTAATACTTTCCACGATTGATCGGGTCCGCAGAACGTAGACTTTGTAGCCCTTAGAAGTGGCAGAGTACCCGATGAATTTGCCTTCATCTGCCTTAACATCTAACTTCCCTCGAGTCTTGTTGATCCAAACCCTCAGTGATTTGATAATGACCCTCTCTTAAATACTTAGTGAAAATTGTAAGTAAACAATATGTATCAGAGTTTCACTATCGCTGATAAGTACTAAGATCTTACAGTACCGCTGATAGGAACTCTCGCTTTTTAAATTAAACATTCAGCGAACACTGTTCACCATAATGCTCTGAGTCTGTTCAGTCCTTATGGTGATCGCTGATAAGTTAGTTGTTTACTTATGATCCCTGAAGACAAGTTTCACGTCAACAAAGGTTCTACGCTGAAGTCGAAGATCAAGCTCAAGAACCAGCGACAAGTCTACTAATGAACTGATGCGGATCAGCGAAGACTCAGATTTGTCCACTCAACGTGAAGTATCAAGTACAAGACTTCAGCTATCGCTGAACTTTATCATTCGCTGAATAGTAAATGATAATCGCTGAATCAACGAAAGCTGATCATGAAGTCCTCCGTACAAAGTACTTTTGTCTTAACCTCCCTTGCACGCCGCCGTACGAAATGTCAGAAAATAACCTCCGAAAATCTGAGATCGTACAACCACTCTGATACTACACTGTTCATTCATGCGGCTACTAAGGTTGTCAACAAAGGTCAATGACATGCAACCAATCCGCTGATGACACGTGTAAAGTGTATATTGACTTGCATTAAATGCATGCAGTATATAAAGAGATGAACTCACTTCATTTGAAGTAACTTGCTAACTCTGGACAAGTTCAAATCTCTCTCAAGATAGGATTTTATTAGTAATCTCCTTATCTTTCTTAGTGCAAGAAACCTTAGTGTTCCAACTTGTTTAGATTTAGGTTTATCCTTAATCTTGTTTCCGCAACAAGCTGTAAATTGTTAATGATTTATCAATAAACAATTTAGAAAAGTAAAATAGTGTGTTTGTATTCAACCCCCCCCCCCCCTTCTACAAACTTGTATAGGCCTTTCGGGACCAACAAGTGGTATCAGAGCGGATTTGTTTAATCTCATAAACAATATCTAATCTAATATATTTCTCTTCCTTGCTATTATCTGAAAATGGCCTCCCACACAAACACAAATTATATAGACAATAGTTCTCTTGCAAAGAAAATCATGAGACCTTCAGCTTTTACAAAGAAATCCTTTGTTCCAAGGAATAAAGATGACAAATACTCAAAGCTGAAGGAGAAGTATACAAAGCTGAAAAGCTTTAAGAAGAAAGGAAAAGGCCTGATGGCTGACTATGATTGGGCTGCTTCTGATGAAGAAGCCTCATCATCTGATTCTGAAGATGATGAAGCAAATCAATGTCTCATGGCCAAGATTGAAGAAGAGGAAGAAAGTTCAGACATTCCCTCCACTTCAACCTCTGCTATTCAGGTAGCACCTTCTTTCTTTACCAATATTGCAAATATTGATGAAGCTGATAGTCTCCGTAAAATCGATCTACTGACTAGAAGTTTATACGAAGCCATGAACGGCAAAGCTGTGGTTGAAAACCAAAATCTTGATCTCGCTGAAAAGCTTAAAAACTGCCACCTTCAAATAGAAAAGCTTTCTAAAATTGAAGACGATTTTAAAGATCAAGTCTATTTAAATCAGCTAGTCAAAATCGAACGAGCAGAAGCTATCGCTGCAATAAAAGCTGAGCAAGCTACTGTTGAAGGATGGTGTAATTCTTCAACAAAGATCACTGAGATAATTAAGGCTCAGATTCCTCTGAGTGATAAACGTGGTCTGGGTTATAAATATGATACTCCAAAACCAACCACTGAACGTTCAATGCTTAAATTTGGAACGTTCGTATCCTCAGTAGCTGACACTTCATCATCTCAGTACTCCTCGTCGGTTACACCAATCCCTGAGGAAACTCCTACCTCCTCAAAAGGCAAGGAGAAAATGGTTTATTCAAAACCTACCTCTGTCTTTAAAGACAAAGGTAAAGGAATTGTTATTTACCAGAATCCTCAGAAGGGTATCGTAGTACCAAAACTGAATGCCTCTAAAGCTTCAGTGGCTCATCCCTCTGGATCAAGGAAGCAGATATCTGGACTTATTCAGCGATCTACTCCTAGACTCAGATTGGATGTCCTTGGTAAGAAATCTGAAGAACTGAATGTTCATCCCATTTTTAAAGCCAATAGTTTACTTGGTGCTGGCACTTCAAATTCCAAATTAAAAGCTCAGCACTCAAGTGGTCCTAGAACTAATTTTAGTTATAGGAAATGTTATCACTGTGGACTTACCGATCATATTGCAAGTAAGTGCCCCACAGCCACCAAAGCTGATAAGATAGCTAAGGTGAAGATAGCACCCAAGAAGACCAAACCAGTTGCAATTCAGGTCAAGGTGACTCCTACCGCTGAGGTCAAGAAATTGACCAAAGTGAAGAAAGACAAAGCTGAATCTTCAAATGCTGCAAAGACTGCTGAACCCATTCCAACTACTTCCACTGACAAACGCATATACATGGTGAAGTGGGTACCCAAGCAAAACTAATCTTCCTTTGTATTGCAGGTTAAGAAGGGTATCTGGTATCTCGATAGCGGATGCTCTAGACACATGACTGGAAAGAAAAGCCTGCTCGCTGAATACAAGGAAGAGAAGGGACCCTCTGTGACTTTTGGTGGAAATGGAAAAGGACACACCCGAGGGTATGGTGTACTTTCAAATGGTACAACATCCTTCAGAAGAGTCGCATATGTTGAAGGGCTGAAGCATAATCTTCTAAGCATCAGTCAGCTTTGCGACATGGATAACAAAGTGATTTTCACTAAGGAATCCTGCTTTGTCTCTGACAAAAAGGAGAAGATAGCTCTCAGCGGTTATCGTTTGGAAAATGTTTACGTTATAAACATGGACTCAACAACCACTGAGAACTCTTGTTTCTTCTCAAAAGCATCTTCTGATGTTAACTGGCTATGGCACAAAAGGCTCTCACATCTCAACTTCAAGACACTGAATACTCTTTCATCCAAAGAGTTAGTCACTGGTCTACCTCAACATTCATACGCCAAAGAGTCTTTATGTTCAGCGTGTGAAAAAGGGAAGCAGACCAAGGCAAGCTTTAAGTCAAAGCAAGTTTCCTCAGTGTCATCTCCTCTACAACTACTCCATATGGATTTGTTTGGCCCCGTTAACAAACAATCCATCGCTGGAAAGAAATATACGCTGGTCATAGTTGATGAATTCTCTCGTTACACATGGGTAATGTTTCTCCGTTCTAAGAGTGACACCCCAGAAGAACTCATCACCTTTGTTCGGAAGATGGAAACTCTGAACAATATGACTGTTCGCTCAATAAGGAGTGATCATGGAACTGAATTCAAAAACAGTTCTCTTGATTCCTTCCTTGAGAGCAAGGGTATTTCTCACAACTTTTCGTCAGTGAGAACACCACAACAAAATGGAGTCGCTGAAAGAAGAAATAGAACAATTATTGAAGCTTCACGTTCAATGCTCAGCGATTCTCACCTGCCTACTCAGTTTTGGGCAGAAGCTGTCAACACTGCTTGTTTTACGCAAAACAGGTCGCTGATAGTTAAAAGATTCAAAAAGACAGCCTATGAACTTTTTTATGGGAGAAAGCCTTCAATCAGCTTTCTTCACATCTTTGGATGTCAGTGTTTCATACTGAACAACAGAGATGCCCTTGGAAAGTTTGATCCTAAGGCTGATGATATAATCTTTCTTGGATACTCCTCAGTTTCCAAAGCCTTCAGAGTCTTCAATCGAAGAAGACAAACTGTAGAAGAAACTATTCACGTCACGTTTGACGAATCCCGTTCAGCGAACTCTAAACCGAACGCTGATACAGAAGAACTGAATCAATGGATGTTTTCTCATCTTGGTGATTCAGAAGATATTCCCACTCCTCATGCTCACACCGTAGAAAATGATGGTCCTTCTATCATTCCAAATATGCAAAATAGTGAAGCTGAAACATCTTGGGTCTCAGCTGTTCCTATAAACGCTATACCTGCAGTTGATCCAAATGTCTCAGAAATTCCATCTATTTCTCAGCAATCAGTGAATGAAGTGGCAAATGCAAACATTCCTCTCTTAGCTGATAATCCAGAAGTAGCTGAAGCCTCATCTTCAGTTTCTCCAGTTCAGACTGAGTCAGCGACGTATGCTCCGGCTCAGCGATGGACTGTAAATCACCCAATCGATCAAATTCTTGGTGATCCCAACGCTGGTATTCAGACTCGTAGAAGTGCAGGTAATATTTGTTTATTTGTTAACTTTATTTCTCTAACTGAACCAAAGAAAATAGATGATGCCCTCAGAGATCCAAACTGGGTCAGCGCTATGCAAGAAGAGCTGACTGAATTCGAAAAAAACAAAGTTTGGAAACTTGTTCGTAGACCAACTGACAAAACGGTGATAGGCACTAAATGGGTCTATCGAAACAAGTTGGACGAACATGGTACTGTAACTCGCAACAAAGCTCGTCTTGTTGCTCAGGGA
The DNA here is from genome assembly GCA_033807775.1 of Saussurea involucrata. Classification (NCBI taxonomy): domain Eukaryota; kingdom Viridiplantae; phylum Streptophyta; class Magnoliopsida; order Asterales; family Asteraceae; genus Saussurea; species Saussurea involucrata. The sequence continues at coordinate 88,118,871 of CM066320.1, read as the reverse complement.
TACAGACAAGAGGAAGGCATAGATTATGACGAAACTTTTGCTCAAGTAGCAAGACTTGAATCTATTCGTCTTTTCTTAGCATATGTTGTACACAAAAACTTCACTGTACATCAGATGGATGTTAAGTCAGCATTTCTAAATGGAAAGCTGAATGAAGAAGTGTATGTGGAACAACCTCCAGGATTCTCAGATCCTAAACGTCCAGGTTATGTTTATAAACTGGACAAGACACTTTATGGCTTAAAGCAAGCTCCACGTGCATGGTATGATACTCTCTCTACTTATCTCCATATTGAAAAATTTGAGCGAGGTAAGATTGACAAAACTTTATTTTTTAGAAAAGTGAAAGGTCATATCATTTTAGTTCAAATATATGTTGATGACATTATATTTGGTTCTACTAACCCTGAGCTTTGTACTCGTTTCGCTGATAGAATGAAAGATGAGTATAAAATGAGCATGATGGGTGAACTAACATATTTCCTTGGTCTTCAGATTAAGCAAACTGAAAAGGGAACTTTTATAAATCAGGGAAAGTATGTTAAAGATATGCTGAAGAAATTCGACTTAACTGAAAGTTCAGCTATGAAAACCCCTATGGCACCACCGCTGATACTTGATAAGGACAGAAAGGGTGTTCCTGTCAATGTCACGCTGTACCGTGGGATGATCGGCTCACTATTGTATCTTACAGCTAGCCGACACGATATTATGTTTGCAACATGTCTGTGCGCACGATATCAAGCTGAACCTAAGATATCCCATATGAAAGCTGTAAAGCGAATCTTTCGATATCTTAAGGGTACAACGAATCTAGGTCTTTGGTATCCCAAAGACTCAGGATTCGATCTAACCGCCTATTCGGACAGTGATTTTGCAGGTTGCAAAATGGATAGGAAAAGCACCACAAGAGGATGTCAGCTCCTGGGTGGAAAGCTGGTAAGTTGGACAAGTAAGAAGCAAAACTCAGTGTCCACTTCCACAGCTGAAGCTGAGTATGTAGCCGCTGGAAGCTGCTGTTCTCAAGTCTTGTGGATGAGAAATCAGCTACTAGACTATGATCTTCAGCTCTCCAAAATTCCAATCTATTGCGATAGCACAAGTGCCATCGCTATAGCAAACAATCCAGTGCTACACTCAAATACAAAACACATAGAAATCAGATATCATTTTATCAGAGATCATGTGATGAATGGTGATATAGAACTTCATTTTATCCCAACTGATTATCAGTTAGCTGATTTGTTTACCAAACCTCTTGATGAGACAAGATTCAACTTTCTCATCAGCGAGCTTGGAATGCTGAACTTTGAAGGATAAAATCTTCAGCGGTTCACATTTAATCAGCGATACGTTTATACATTCTTGTATAGCCTTCGGGATAAAATCAACTTATATAATCCATTTCATCATCTTCTCTCTGAATAAACTTGGTTAAACTGATATCCAGGTATGTTTTCTCTCTCTCACAATCGCATGTAAATGCAAGATTTCAAAATAAATTGCATCGCTGAATATCTCTTCCTTAACAGCGATATTTTGAAAATTCCTTAAACCTTCACTGATATTTCTATTCAGTGCTTCATGTTTTTCAAAAGAGTCCCTGAGTTTTTCAAAACCTCAGAGACATCCTAAAAGAATGTGAAAGGACAGTTGTGACGTCATTCCAACAAATTACACTCGGCACGATTTCTTTCTGACACACGTTTGCACGTTTTGTTCAAACTTCCAATCAAATGCAAACACGTGTCCGTGTCATGATGAAAACCTTTTCCCGCTCAAGGTTTTCTCTCTCTAAAAATCCCTATATAAACAACTCTTGGTTTATATTTGTCTTTTACGCGAACAATCTTTCTCCGCAAGAAAAGAATCCTCTGTTGCATTTGTGCTCTCAAAAACCTCAAGAACTGTTCATCATCTTCTTCATCAAAACTTCAAGGTTAATATGTTCTTATCTTTTATCAAATGCGTATAACTTGTTTTCGATCTTCTCTTTGTTCTAACAAGATCAAACAAAAGAACTTTATAAAATAAAATCATTTCTTTCATGGTTTTATGAACACAACCATTTCATGGTTGTTCTTCAAGTTTTAAATCTAAATCTTAAACTTGTTCTTCATTCGTATCCATTTTTCTTTTAGAAACTGGAATACAATATTTTATGGGTTTTACTTTTCTGTTAAAAATCAAGAAAAACCCTAATCTTCATTAAGACATTTTTTTGTCTGAATGAAATGGACAAGATTCGAAAAAATCTTAACGGAAATTTCTTTCCACATTAAGATAATTCTTATCTGTTAACATCTTTGGTTGAACTGATAATACAGTGATATGGCATCTTCAAAGCTGAATGTTACCGCTGAGTCCATCTCCACTGACTCTGAGGAAATGGACATCTTCAAAGCCCCCCAGGTTAAGTTCGAGCTGGATCAACTCGATTGGACTAAGGCCAACAACCTCTCAGCTCTTCTCGAGTTTCCTCCTCGGAAGCAAATATCACATCTGGACGATGCTGTAAGTTTTCTGAAGAACAGCCCCATCTACACAGCCCTGACCATAACACCTCCTGCCAGTCAGCGGCTCTTATCCCAGTTCTGGTACTCTGCCAGACACACTGAGCTACCCTCTGCCAAAGATCCATCCAAAACAATAGATTGCATACTCAGCGATACTGAGTATGGCACCATCAAGATCACACCCGCCATTATCCGCAAAGCCCTAAACTTCCCAAATGCCACCAAAGAAAAACCCTTCATTCCATTCCCTGACCATAAAAAGCATGCTGACAGAGAAGCAATCATTGCTTTCCTTGACGCAATGGGTTATATCTGGGATATTGGAAGGGACAAGAAGCCTGAGAAGAAACTGACGCTGATAAAGAAATCCAAGATGCCCAGCGAGATGAATTTCATCTTCGCTCACCTGATCAGCTGCATGACAGCAAAATCTGGATCTTCTGATCAAGCCGCCCAACCTCAGCAGTCCATGGGATACGCACTGCTGAAAGGTCTAAATATTGACTGGGCCTCCATTATTTATGAAGACCTGATTCAACGTGTCGATTCTGCCGCTGACAGACCAGCATGGGTTCCTTACCCACGATTCATCAGCGCCATCTTTCAATATGGCCTGAAGGACAGCTATCCTGAAGAGGGTGATCTGAAACTTTCTTCGATTGGCCCTAAGGTTCTCGACTTCAAGCCTGTCGCCAATGAGGTACGTCTCTCTACTCTTCTCACTCTTCTAAATTCTTCGCTTTCTGTGGCTCCTTCGGCGACAATACCCATCGCTGATACCCCGGCCACAAAATCCTCTCCTTCTAAGAAAAGGAAACCCTCACACACCCAACTTGATTCCAAAAGGATCAAGAAAACCAAGGAGCAACCCCAGCAATTCCATGCTGAAGACTCCTCAGCTCATTCTGAAGAGCTGAAGGAAAGTTTCGTGGTACGCTCTGCCACACCCGTGCAAGCCATCCCTCCAATCCAGACTTCAGCGTCTCAAAACGCTGAGGTTAGAAACTTGGAAAATACCCAACCTCCATCAGTCTCTCAAAAGACTGATGAAGTGATTGTCAGCGATTCCAACGCTGAACTCAGAACCCGAACCCCAATCTTAACCTTTGCTTCTCCCTCCACTCACTTGGACACTCCTCCAGCAAACACTGGAGATGACATCATTCCAGAAGCCGCCGCTGATGCTTCTCAACAAATGATGAAGAAAGGACCTGTAGAGTTCACCATACCTCACCGTACTTTCGAAGAGGATATGGAACACTATTCAGGGACTTGCAACTTTGACGAGTTCATCAATCCTCCTGCAGGTACAAATCCCACCTTAAACACTGTAACTAAACCTGAAACTTCTGAGCTTTCCTTTGTTCACAAGTACTTATATGTTACAGGTCCTAATTTGGGAGACATCAACGCCTCTCTGAAGTCCGTGGAAACAAAGCTGTCCAGTCTCACCACCACACTCTCCAACAACTCAACAGCTGTAACAAACGCTGGAGAGAACTTGACAAAGCTGACAACGGTGGTGGAGAAGAAAGCTTCCACTGAAGACATCAATAGTCTTGATAAGACGCTCAGCGATTTTGCCAAGGTGCTCTGTGACATCTACACTGACTACACAAGCCTCAAAACATCAGTTTCGACCATGTCCAGCGAAGTAACAACGCTGAAGACATCGGTTGCAAAACTCGAAGGTGATAAGTCAGAGATCAAGACTGACTTAGGCTCTGTAAAGACCGACGTTGGTTCTATGAAGACGATGATCGAGACGCTGGAAAACAAGGCAAATAGTCCAGCACCTGCTCCTGCCCCTGTCCCTATTTTGGAATCTTTCACCGAGGAGGATCGCACAGAGCTGAGGAAAATCACGCCTGCTATTTCTGGCCTAGAAGACAGAATAGCAAAGCTTGAAGGTTGCGTGAAAATCTCTGGCCCAGAAGACAGAGATAACACCAATGCTGAGTCTGCCCATTCCTCCCCCAATCATCATGAAAAAGAGGGGGAGAAGAGCGCTGAACATTCCAGGGAGAAAAGCGCTGAAGATCTTAACAAAAGCGCTGAAGACCTTTCCCATGATGAATCTATCAGGGGAGAGAGGAATGAAGATCTGACCACTGGACCTCAGGGAGATGAAAACCCTGAGGGAACCGAGAAGCTCGCCTCTGTATCTGAGGGGGAGCAACTCGAAGAAGATGCTGAGAAATCCGAAGCAGAAGAAGATGAAGACATCGACATCCCTGACGTCAAACCATCCTTCTCTCCAAGAAAGGATGATGATGATGATGAAGATGACGATGATTTCTTTATCGTCAAACCTGCCCCAAGGATCAAAGCTCTTAAAGGAATCTCAATAAAAGAACCATCAGGGGAGAAGACAAAGACAAAGCCCTCAGCCTCTGGCGCTGAGAAAAGCAAAGACAAAGGCCTCGCTGAAGATGAAAATCTAGCGATCCTATTTGAAAAGCCGGTTTTTCAGGTAAACTAAAACTTTACTTTTTCCTTCCCTGAACTTCTCAACAACTCAATAAGTTCTCTACTCCACAAACCTCTCTACACATCCACATTATTTTTTCTATCTTTTCTACCCAAGTTCTTCTACCCAGTTCTTATCTGTAAGATCGCTGCGTTTCAGCTAGTCCTTTCCCCTGTTTGAGGATGTCGCTGAAGGTTCTACTGTTGCGACTTCACAAATAAAGCCAGCTGCTGCTGATGAAATAATCCCAGTCTTGGACTTGATGTCTGAGACTGATGAACCAGAAGAACAACCTCTCTTGCACAATAAGAGACCTTCCTCAGTTCCTCAAAGGCTGAGTGAAGAAGATCAAAAGAGAAGAGAAGAAATAATAAAGCGATTCGAGGATCAGCGAATCATTCTAAGGCCTGATCAACTGCCTTCAGTTCCTCCCAAGTTCAGAATCTCAAAAGCTGAATACCAAGACCACCTTAGAGCTGAACGCCTCATTGCTGAAAGGAAGGAAGCTGAAGAGAAAGACAGAGAATACGCCATCAAGCTCACTCAAGAATCTGTCAAAGACCCCAAGCTGAAGCGTGTTCCCATTCAAATCCAACGAAAGCTGTGGGAAGAAGCCCAGAAGATCGTGGAAAAGAAAACTGAAGTTTCTCAGACCACCTTGATCTGGTGTAAAGAGAAAATTCACTTCAGATATCGTCCAGCGAAGATCAACAAGGTATTCATCTCTGGAAGAACATCTATCGGAGTACCTATTGTTGACATCAAAATGTTCAGAGAAGATGGCACATCTGAAACCTTTCGCGCTGACACTGTAAAAAGGTATGGTCTCTCTGAATGGCTGGAGATGAGGTTAGCTATCCAACCATCACAATTTAAGTACAAGAATCATTTCGAAAAGCTGATAAACAGACAGATCGACTTGATATCTTCTTGTGTGGATATTCCTCCTGTTCCTGATCTAAAGCCGAAAAGAAAAAGAGGCTCTCCAAGGAAGAAACGTCAAGACTCAAACTCAGGACCTGTCATACGAAATGAAACTGGAATTGGTTTCTCTCGCGCTGAAGTGCTTGGTCCTGATCCTGATCTATCTGCCCTTGACATCTCTTTGCCACCATGTGAACTTTTCGTCCCTGGTAAAGTCATCAGTAATCCTTATGGAATATTCTTTCTTGACTGCGACGGACGTAAATGCTTTCAACGGATCGCTGAGCTCCCAATCACTCCAATTGAACAGCTCAGAGATCTTATCTACTGGTGTGACTTCAGAAAGGACATTCAGGCACGACACCTAAAACCCTTCATCTTTCAAGAAGCGCTGAAGAAAAGAAAACAAGGTGTAACGGTTCCTGACTGGATGATTCCCACTGAAAAGACGACCCTTGATGAACTTCTCATTAAGGAAGAACCTTTTGAAAACTGATATAATCTCCTTTTTCTCTATTGTATCAGTTATCCTTCTGTACTTGTAATTTATTTCGCTTGTACTTGTAATCTTTATGTTCTTCATTGTAATCTGATTCAAAGATTTAAAGAAAGATTTCAGCGAATGTACTTTACTCCATCAGTACTGAAAAGATCCCAGAAAACAGTAAAAGGGACAAATATTTTATGAGTTCTTTTTATCCTTATGTTTTCATTTAATAGAAATTTTCTTTGTTGCTATGTCATAATCAAATAGGGGGAGATTGTTGATCCAAACCCTCAGTGATTTGATAATGACCCTCTCTTAAATACTTAGTGAAAATTGTAAGTAAACAATATGTATCAGAGTTTCACTATCGCTGATAAGTACTAAGATCTTACAGTACCGCTGATAGGAACTCTCGCTTTTTAAATTAAACATTCAGCGAACACTGTTCACCATAATGCTCTGAGTCTGTTCAGTCCTTATGGTGATCGCTGATAAGTTAGTTGTTTACTTATGATCCTTGAAGACAAGTTTCACGTCAACAAAGGTTCTACGCTGACGTCGAAGATCAATCTCAAGAACCAGCGACAAGTCTACTAATGAACTGATGCGGATCAGCGAAGACTCAGATTTGTCCACTCAACGTGAAGTATCAAGTACAAGACTTCAGCTATCGCTGAAAATTATCATTCGCTGAATAGTAAATGATAATCGCTGAATCAACGAAAGCTGATCATGAAGTCCTCCGTACAAAGTACTTTTGTCTTAACCTCCCTTGCACGCCGCCGTACGAAATGTCAGAAAAGAACCTCCGAAAATCTGAGATCGTACAACCACTCTGATACTACACTGTTCATTCATGCGGCTACTAAGGTTGTCAACAAAGGTCAATGACATGCAACCAATCCGCTGATGACACGTGTAAAGTGTATACTGACTTGCATTAAATGCATGCAGTATATAAATAGATGAACTCACTTCATTTGAAGTAACTTGCTAACTCTGGACAAGTTCAAATCTCTCTCAAGATAGGATTTTATTAGTAATCTCCTTATCTTTCTTAGTGCAAGAAACCTTAGTGTTCCAACTTGTTTAGATTTAGGTTTATCCTTAATCTTGTTTCCGCAACAAGCTGTAAATTGTTAATGATTTATCAATAAACAATTTAGAAAAGTAAAATAGTGTGTTTGTATTCAACCCCCCCTTCTACAAACTTGTATAGGCCTTTCAGGACCAACAATTCTCTCTGTCGTTGAGGACAAAGCATTTGCATCCAAATACATGGAAGAACTTGATATTTGGCTTTCTCTGGTTGATCAAATGGTATGGTGTCTTGATGTGTATTTTCACTACTGTTGATCGATTCTGGGTAAAGCATGCAATTGAAACGGTTTCTGCCGAGAAAGATAAGGGCAATCCTGATGCTGTAAGCATGGTTCTTGCAGCCTCCACATGCGTGCGATTTTTGCGTTCGACCATGCCATTTTGTTGTGGAGTGCGTGCGGCATAAAAGTTTTGTGAGATGCCTTCTTCTGTAAGGTAAGCTTCAATGATAGAACTTTTGAATTATGTTCCATTGTCGCTTCTTAGCTTATGTATCCTGCACTCATAAAGAACCTGGATTCTTTTCATTAGATTAATCAAGATGTTTGGAACATCTAACTTCTTTCGAACAAATTCCACCCATGTATATCTTGAATATTCATCGACCAACACTAGCATATATTTCTTGCCACCTAGGCTTTGTGTAGCAATGGGACCACAGAGGTCGACATGAAGCATGTATAGGGGCCTAGTGCAAGACACATCAGTCTTGCCTTTATGGGAAGCTCTTTTGAGTTTTCCCATTTCACGGGCAGAACACAAATGATCCTTATTAAATTTAACATTAGGTAAACCTTTGACCAGATCAAGCTTAACAAGTTTATCCAGAGTGTGGAAGTTTAGATGGCAGAACCTGTTGTGCCACAACCATTCTTCTTCGTTCTTGCATGAGACAAGATAGAGTTTTTCATCTTTGTTCTTGGCCTTGAAGTTCATGAGGTACAGATCACCTATTCTTTCGGCTCGCAGAAGTTCTACTTATGTGTCTTCCCGTAGCAGAGAGCAATAGGTTCTTTTGAACATAACATCAAAGCATGTGTCGCAGAGTTGGCTAACACTTAAAAGATTGTGTTTGAGGCCATCCACATATGCGACTTTGCACACAGTTATATCTTCTTTCTTTATGACTCCATAGCCTCTGATGTACCCCTTCTTGTTATCTCCAAAGGTTATTGATCCTCCTCCAAGTTTGTCTTTATATGAGGATAGTAGACCTCTGTCGCCAGTCATGTGCCTTGAGCACCCGGAGTCTAGGTACCAGATCGGCACATACTGCTTCTGCAGCATAATTAGAGAGATTTAGGTACCCATTTCCAAATGGGTCCAGTTCTGTTAGGGGGCTTTAAGGTTGCCTTTGCATCCTTAGGTTTGGTTTTAACTTCTTTCGAAGAACCATCTTGTTTCTTCTTACCCTTGAATTTTGCATTCTTTTCTTTGGGTTTAGAGAGGAAACAGTGAGGATCGGAGAAGTGTTGATTCAGTTGATACATGAGATCAAAGCAATGACAGTAATCGATATGAGAAGAAATTTTCTTAAACTTTTCATTCAAAGCGCTGAACATGGGTACAGAGGCTTTATGTTTACAATCTTTCCTAGCATTAGACTTTCTATTACAAAAAAGACCTATCTAGGCTAGATTGAGTTTTTGAAAATCTCTCTTTGGAGTAGCCTTCTGTTGTACCCATCCTCTGTGGTGAACCTCTGCCGATTTCACTGTCACAGAAGAAAAAGACTTGTTATTTTCAAGCCATTTTCCCATTTGTTGCCAAGTTAGTTTTTCTTGAAATGGCATAAAAGGTTCTGAAACTTTTGAACTTTGAGAGGACTTTTCTTTTTGTTCTTCAATTTTCTCAAGTTCAAGAAACGTTTTTGCTTGTATACACATATCCAGAAAGTCTGGGCAGATAGGAACACTTGTGAATTTCTCCTTTGGAGGAATAGTTCTGTTAAGAATGCCAGAGGGAAGCTTAAATCCCTCTGGTTCACAAGGAACTATCTCTGACTCATCAGAGTCAGTCTCAGATTCGTCAGAGGATGAGTCATCCTCGTATACAGAGGTTGGACCATAAGAATCTTTGTCGTCAGAGGCTGAACTTTCTGTGCATGTGTCATACTCACTTTCTTCCTTTCTTTTGGGAATATCTTCTAAAACATTGGAAGTGTTCACCGAGATTTCATCACAGAGATCTTGTTTGACAGAGAGAGTATCAAGATTTTCATAGAAGTTTTTTTTTCCCGATTTCCCTCAACACTTTTTCAGAAATATGGTGCAATTTTTCTTCTGTAGAAGCAGGCACAAGTCAGGTGCCTCTGCAGATAGCTGCTTTTCAGATTCTATAGTGCATACAAAATCAACCTGAGTCTGAGTTTATGGGTCACCAAACTTGAAGATTCCTATTTGATCCTGAGTTTTCATATATTTCTTTGGTTTAGAGTCTCTTTTGACAGAGTCTGATGGTGATAAATCTGTGTTTTGATACCACACATTGATCATCTTCAGAGGTTTCCTCTTGTGAGGTTCCCCAGAGGTTTTTTGCCTTTTGCCTACAGAGAGTAGATTTGGAAATCCTGGTTTTCGAGTATCTCCAACACAAAATAGGGAAGATAGGGACTTGTCTCTTTTGGTTCCTGTATAAGGATCCACATCGCAGAAGCCAATTCCCCTTCTCCCTATTTGTGTATTTATCTTTTCGTACACCTTCTGTGCGTCTTGATACCTTTTAATTAAAAGATCCATGTCAAGTAGATCTTGGTGAAGAACTTCTCTTTCTCTTTGAAAAAAGTTTTTAAGAGCAAGTATGTTAAGTCTGTCACTCTCATTATTCATAAGCTCTTTTGTTTTGGCTTTCAAGGCAGAGTCAAGATCTGAAATTTTCTCTTTTAAAGGTTTTAGCTCTTTTGCCAATTAGTTTCGAGATCTTCCTTTTCTAAAGATATTTTTTTCCTTTTCCTGAGTGAGACGTATGGCTTCTCTCTCATAGAAGGCAAGCTTTTTTCTGAATATTAGCACAAGTCTTTTCAAGTTTAAGGTAATCTTCTGTTAGTTTAAGCAGATTAGCTTCAGTTTCATTAGAAGATGAGTTAGAAGTGGATACCTCACTATCAGAGTCTGAAGTGCTGACTTCTGTCATCACACAGAACAGGGCATTCCTTTTCTCTTCCTCGTCAGAGGATTCATCTGACACCCAGTTTTCTTGCTCAACCATGAGTGATTTTTTAGCATAGTACTCTGCCTTCTTTTTGTAAAAGGCAGAGTCTCTCTAGGGCCTGGGCTTGCTTCTGCAGTCGGCCGCATAATGTCCTGGCTTGCCACAGTTGAAGCATCCTGTGTTCTGTGGTGCATTGCCAGCTCTGTCACCCTGTCTCTGTTGGTGATCACCACTTCCCTTCTGTTCGTAAGCTCTGTCATGTGACCTTTGTTGGTCATTGGAATCCTCTCTTCCCTGGTTCCTCTGCTCATAGCCGTGCTTCTGATACTTGCCACCACGATCATCTCTCCCATCTCTCTCATACCCAGTCTTCTTCCTGTAACCTCTATTTCCAAACTCTTTCGTCAGCAAAGCTAAAGATTTAGCTATCGAGGCCATTGTTGCCTCTTCCTCATCCACCAGCTCCTCTTCCTCACTATCCACCACCAGAACCTTCTTCTTCTTCTCTTTCTTCTCTTCCAGAGCCTTCTCCTTCTTGGGCTTTTCTTTCACCTCTGTAGTCGTGCCTACAAGTGCCAGAGGTCCACCCATCTGGGTTTCGTCTGGGCTATCTGGGTTTCTTGCGCAGCCAAGGTGCCATAGAGGTCCGACAGAGTCCAAGTGTCCAAATCCTGATTTGTTTTCAAGGACATGGACAGCTGGAGCCACTCGTCATTTAGGCTCTTGAGGAACATGACATTATTCTCCTAAGAGGTTCTATGGATTCCGAACTTCTTGCATTTATTTATTAAGGAGTTGAACCTTTCATAAGTGTTCTGCAGAGTTTCTATTCTTCTGAAGGAATAGTATTCGTTTATACACTGAGCCCTTCTATTCTTCTGAGTTTTGGCTCCACCTTCGAGCTGTTTTTCCAGCTCTCTCCACATATCACAAGCAGTTTCACAGGCATCTAAGGACTAAAAGAGGTTGTTGGGTATGGCCATTATTAGAAGTTGTTTGGCCTTCTTTGCCTATTCGTATTTTTCCCAGTCTTATAGGGACCACTTTATGATGTGTTTTGGTTTATCATATTCGTCAACCTCTGGTGTGGTTTCTGTAGCAGGTACTCTAGGTACTGTAACCATGGGAACATATTGTGGATTGTAAAGATAAGTAATCAGTTCCTTGTCAACACCTTCGAAAAAGTGAATCATACGTATTTTCCACTGACGATACTCATCTCTTAGGAGAGTTGGGGGCTTGGTCAAGGAACCAGTGGTAAAGAAATTAGTTGCGTTCGCCATTTTTGAGTGATTTTTCGAGAAACAGAAAACAGAGTATGAAGAAAAAGTCTCAATCGATGGGATTGACTTCCGGTATGAGTTTTGATCTTCAAATACTTGAACAAAGCACTTAATGGAATGCTTTTACCAAGGAAATAGTGCCTATAAGTTTGTTAGAATCGAACAGGTCGAAAATAACAGAAAAAACAGGGGTTGTTTTGTAACAGATGAGTAAGAGGTCATAATCAATCCATAAATCTACCAAAATGAGTCGAGATCATTGTAGAGTGGATTCTTTGATATTGAGAATCAAAGTTTGCTCTGATTCCAATTGTTGATCCCACTTTAAGACTCAACAATGATATATCAACAACAAACACTTAAAAAACAGAGTATAAAGAGTGTAGATGCGGAAGCGTTTTTCTAAACTGTTTGTGTTGATAGAGATGGTAGATTACACACAAAATGGATGAATAAAACTGTAAGTAACAAGATTGTAGCTCAACAATTCATCTATAATTGATTCTTCAAGGTTACACCAAGAACACCGTAAAGTATGTGTTTTGCAGAAAATTAGCTCTAACTGGTGTGTGTGTAATGTGCATGATTGTTACCAGAAAAGGTCTGGTAGAAGCCTTCTATTTATACTAGAAGACAGGGGACAAATAGTAGACAAGAAGTACACGGGTACAAGAGACAAGGTCATGGGACAGATCCTAGTACACATTAATGTAGTACGCCGCCTTCTGCAAAAGCTGTGACCCTTCAGAGGATGACACGTGGGAAGTAGAAGGGCACGCCTTGTACTATTGATCTTCAGGATCTTCGTATAGCAGGGGCACATGAGTGTCACGCTTGTCCTTGTCTTGGTCTTCAAGTATCTCAACTTTGAGTCTTCATACCACAGAGGCTCTATCAAGGGTGACAGAGGCTCTGTGACCTTATCCTCTAATGGTCTTCTTGTGAAAGTCAAGTGATGGCTCTGATGCTCTTGGTGTCTGGCAGAGGCTTTTGCCAGTGTCTTCTTTTAGCCTATTTTTCAATACTTCTTATAACAAAAGTTGGAGCTAACACTGACCAAAGACCTAAACAGAAAATCTATCAATGTTACTTCTTATAAAGCGATTATCGGCTCCTTGGTCTATATAACAGTTAATCGACCAAATATCACGTACATAACTTGTCTTTTTGCACGCTATCAAGTTAGCCCTAAGGAATTTCACATGATCGACGTAAAAAGGATCATCAAATACCCGTATGGGTACACCCAACCTGGGTCTTTCGTATCCTAAAAACTCAGGGTTCAAACTAATTGGGTATTCAGGTAGTGATTTTGCAGGTTGCAAGCTCGACGGGTCGAGTGGGTGAGTTGGACAAATAAAAAGCAAAACTCAATGTCCACCTTAATAGTTGAAGCTAAATATGCCATGGTAGGGAGTTGTGGTGCTCAAATTCTCTAGATGAAGAATCAACTTAGTGATTATGACCTGGAGCTCTCACAGATTCCTATCAATTATGATAGCATGCCATTATCATTGCCAATAGCCTATTATTTTATTCCTAGACTAACCACGTTGAAATCATATACCGTTTCATAAGATATCATGTTATGAAAGGCGATATTGAACTTCACTATATTCACACTAACTTTCAGCTTGATGCCTTTTCACCAAACCCCTTGAGGATTCAAGGTACAATGCTTTAATCAATAAGTTGGGGATTTGAATGCTAATAAATAATCTTTCAGCACTCAGATACTCAAAAGGAATAAATGAATCTCCAGCATTCTCTTTCTCTCATTGAATCCATTATATAAATATGTCTTGATCACTGAAGGTACGTGATTTAAACAATCACTGAAGGAATCTACCCTAGTGATATTACCTAAGTGCAATATTCGTTTCTAAAAAGTCATGTAAGTGCTTTCTTCAATCTCAATGCAAGTGAAATATGAACAGTGATTCTTGAAAATTACATTTTTAACTTGGACATTAATAAATGTAATTTTCATAATTAAAGAGACAATTTTTTATACAATTGTAAATAGTTTGACACGTTCGACCCATTTCCCTTTATCTAATCAAATTCAAGGGACGTGGCAACTGTCATCATTATTCCACTTTTCTCGAATTGTCATCGTATTTCTCTCTTCTCTTACTCTCTCCTCTAACCACTGCTTCCTCCTCCATTTCCTTTCTACGCTTTCAAGTTTCTCTCTCGAACATATGCATAAATTGTCTCTCAAGAATTTTCTCTAGAACCTCCTCTTCCTCTTCCTCTTCCTCTTCCTCTTCCTCTTCCTCTTCTTCTAATTCTTATTTATGTTGTTCGTTTTAAAACTTAACAACAAATGGAACATTCCAACATTGCATTTTCCTTTGAAGTTTGCATGTTTAGGGAAAATAACCATCTTTCCTTATTTGGCATTCCCTCTTTGATACCCTAATTTAAGGATGCCGCCAAATTATTGGCAAAGTGTGACAATGGACGTGCTCTTACTCTCTCAACAATTGTGAAATGCACCACCATCGAAGACCCTACTGTGGATCCAAACTCTTAGTGATTTGATGTTGATCCTTAGACTTGGTGAAAATTACTTAGGACTACTATAATTTACTTGTTTTGGTTTCAACAATAAGTCATTGAGTATGTTTAGTTATCGTTGAATACATATTTTAATAGTTAGTTTAAGTAATCCCCAAAGATAAAGCTTCACGCTGATAAAAACCTTCAGCGATGTCGAAGACTTAGCTGAACAGAAAGACAATCTACTTATGATCTGGAGCAGCATCTAGTGTGTAACACCCATAATTTTTGGATAAGTACAATTTCAAGGTAGTGTAGAAATTGATCTTTTAAGATAAATAGAGGAAATATTATTTTAGGCTGAGATCCTAGATTTTATAGTCTTGTTGGATGAATAATTCAAAAATGAGTTCAACGGTTCTTTCCGGAGCAGAATCAGAGCTAAAACAAAGAAGTTATGGTAAAATAGTGATTGGGTATGAAAAACGAAGAAATCGAGCGAGTAGTGTAACATTTGGATTTTCGGTATGTAAGTTTAAGGTCCATATTTATATTTTGACCTTAGTATAACTCTTGGTATGAATTTTGGAGTTGGTATAATGTTTGGGGTGAAAATCAAGTTATTTAATTTTCTGTGGAGTTTCATGCCCGTTGCAAAATTTTCACGTCCGGGGAGTTCTCCCTGCCCGAGGCGATTCCTTCACGCCCGGGGAGTTTGGGTAAAAAATTGGAGATGGAGGGTTCCCCTTTAAATCCGATTTTCTTTCATTTGTTACCTCATTTCTCATATCCTAACTCATTTCTCTCCCAAACAAACTTGGTTCAAGCATTTCCATTTCACCCAATCTATTTCTTCAAAGACTTTTTATGAGATCAAGAGCTAGATATTATGATTAAAGCTTCTCACCATCTTCATCTTCATCTTCGTCTTTATCTTCTCCATTAGTTCTCATACCTACCTCCTAACTTCATCATTTGAAGTCTATTAGAAGACTTGAAAAGTGTTTTTATTTATCATCTTCAAGCATTTAAGGGCTCTCAAACATCAAGATTTCAAGTTTATCCAAGATTCATAGGTCATCTTCCCCAAATCACCATTTCCA
Source organism: Saussurea involucrata (assembly GCA_033807775.1). Lineage (NCBI taxonomy): Eukaryota > Viridiplantae > Streptophyta > Magnoliopsida > Asterales > Asteraceae > Saussurea > Saussurea involucrata. The sequence goes on along the minus strand of CM066320.1, from coordinate 88,103,332 downwards.
CCATTGTTGACCTAGTTTTTGGGTTTTTTCCGAAAATCGAATTGTAAGTCCATCTTAACCTTCTAAACCTTTATTCTTATTAAAACCTTCCATTTTAACCTCCTAGAACATCCATTTTGAAGTATCTTTCATATTTTGAAGTTTTGACTATTTTGGGGTATATTGGATGATTAGAGGATTTGACTAAGGTACGTTATGAATCTGAGTTTAGGGTTACTTTTGGTGTATCTCTAGGCTTTGGTTGTGACCCAGATAAATTTTCAAGAGGTGGGTGTTGATGGATCTAAAGACTTCACCAAAGGAAGCTCAAGATTTGGGGTAAAATATAGATTTAGCCTAAATCTAGCAAGGTGAGTTCAAGTTGATTTGTGAAAATGTTGTACATGCCAAAAATGTCAATTTTAAAGTATTTATGTGTTTATATGGTTATTATCAAATGTTGGGATCTTTGATGAGTTTTGCTATTTGAAATGATGAGATTTTATAAACCTTGTGAAACACCCATATTTGGGATTTTTGGGTACTTTGATAAATAAATCATAAATATTTGTGTTTGATGATTTATCTAATAAATGGAGGTTAGTTGGTAAAAATGCACTTTTAGCAGTTTTGGAAATATGCATAAATCATGTTATGGGACGTTAAAGTGTAAATGGTGTGAGTTTCTTTGGAAAATGGTTTGTCCTAATCTACAACTGTATTTTGAGTTAATCATGCCTTTGGAGCATGTGTTTGCATAAACGTGAGTTTAATACGTTTATTTTCATTTTATGACTTTTAATGACTGGTCAATGGAATTGTGGAGCTTATGGCTTGGTTTTGACGCTGTTGGGTCTTGAGGACATTTGTCCGGTTTTAATAGCTCAATGTACAGCTTTGGTTATGATTTTCATTTATTTCATCTTATTTGAGAGTTACATGATTTGAATGCGCCAGTTCATTCGTTTGGAGTCATGTAATGTTTTAGACTGTAATGCAATGGATCCATAGGCATAGGAGTCAGTCAGTTGGTTTAAATGGGAACTTTATCCTTGTTTTGGAACTGGAAATATTTAGGGTTAGCGGGGGACTCGCGGTATAGATTATGGGTGGTTGAACTCGATGACCGTGTAATTCTTAGAGGAGGACTCAAGGTACATACCGTGGGTGGTTGAACTTGATGACCGTGTGAGCCGTAACAGGGGACTCGAACTATCAGCCGTAAGTGTTGGAGCTTGATGACCGTCAGACCATAGTTACTATTATTTCTAGTGAACGAGTATGGCTAGGATCGGCGGGGGACTCGGGCTATAGATCGTGGGTGGTTGAAACCGATGACCGTTCGGTCCATAGCGGAACTTTATAACATAGATATGTGACCTACTATCGTGTTCCGTCACATTCAATGGAATCGGGTATCCCCCATCACCAAATGGTGGATTTTGGATATACTCTTTGGAGACAAACATTATCTACGATTTGACATTTTCTATGTTATTTATTGTTTATATCGGTTGTTTTGGGATGTTGAGTACGATCCATGAGTTTGGTGTCATTTTGTGTATGGATTGTTGTCCATAATTTATAGGTTGAGTATTATGTCTCATCCGTGTGTTGGATATTTTGTAAAATAAAGTATCATCGACATTTTCATAAATTGGGGGTGCATATACTATTCACGTCTTGGTGAGTCTTTGAGTCGAATCTACTTCATGGAGGAATGTTTTATATTGAAGCTTTCGTCACAAATTTGTGTGTGTTGGAAAATGGGTTGTTTTCATGTTTAACGTAAATCCTTTTGGAAATCATGATTTTAGTTGAATTCTTTCCGTTTGACGATTTATATAATCATGATGAAACTCTTAAACTCACGTTCGCGTTAGCCTAACCTTTTTATTTGTCGGCATGTGCATCAGGTTCTAGTCGGGGCATGGTACTAGCGATTCCACGAAGAGTTGAGTGCTAGTTAGATGCACAGGAAGAGAGTAGCTTTTGGGTGAAGTCTTCTGCATTTTGGAAATAGCGACTTGTATGGGTTTAGTAACACCCGACCTTATTTAGTCTTTGTATAAGACTTTGTTTATTATTTGTTGAGGTTAAATCTAGAATTCAATTTGAGATATTTCGAGAATAGGTTTGCATAAAGGAATTTTACCCTTTATATGTTGTATTATGGAAAATTTTAAATTATTTGCTCTTTCCAAATTGAGGGTGTTACACAGTGAAACCAAGACCTGTCTACAAAACGTGGCTATCTAATCAAGACTCGACGATAGCTGAAAAGCTTCTCAGCGATTCAAGTCATCACTGATCAAGAGTCTTGCCTTACAAGATTTGTTTGTCTTACTCTCTTGCACAAAAAGACAATGGTACAATAGTATGATTGCTTTTTGTCAGCAAACATGCTTACAACCATCTGTTTTACTATTCATTAACGACTAAAAGCATGCTAAGGAAAAAGGACAAGGACATGCATCCAGTACTCTGATGACACATGCACTGTACCCTCTGACTTGCATTTAATGCAATGGGTATAAATAGCAATTGAAGACCCCTCTTCATTTGTAAGACTTCTTTCTGCTTCTAAACTTTCTTATCTCGTATTCTTACTATTTCTTGTGCAAGGAAGCTTAAGTGATTCTCATAGATTGTTTAGAATATGTTTACCTTTTCTATTTGCGCAACAATCTGTAAATTTTGTTTTTGATTTATCAATAATCAATAAACAAATTTAAAAAGTATATTTTGTGTGTTTGTATTCATCCCCCCTACAAACTATAATCTCTTGTAGAACCCCTTTGGGACCAACAAGTGGTATGAGAGCAGTGTTTTCATCAAAAACCCTTGAAAATCTCTTCCTTGCTATTCTTCAAATGGCCTAAACGCAAACACAAATTACTATGATAATGGTTCTCTTACAAAAATACCACGATTCATCAAAGACAACTTTGCTCTCTGGAAAAATCGTATGACTCTCTTTCTGGAAAGTATGGATCCTTCTATTCCTCATTATGTTGAAAATGGACCTTATTTTCCATTTGTCCTTGTTGTTACCATTCATCCTACTACCAATACTGAAGCTATCCCCGAAATAGAAGTAGCAAAACAAATTCATCAATGGGCTGATAAAGATAAGTAAAATGTGGTCATTGATGCTAAATCAAGAACTATCATTGCAATGGCATTCCCTGATGAGGTATATCATTTTGTCATGAACCTCAAAAGCCATGTAGGACACACTTTGTGTTCAATATGAAGGTACAACTAAGTTACAAGAAACTAGAAAGATAAATCAGGTAAGACAGTATGAGATGTTCATTTGTGGCAAAAATGAATCTCTATCTAAGGTACATGAATGTTTTAACAGTTTACTTATTGACCTTAGGAGTGTTGGTCGGGAATATTCCAACTCTGAAACTATAATAAAGTTTCTGGAATGTCTCCCTGAAATCGGGGATAATTATTCAATGTGTCTCAAGCTGACAAAAGATCTGAAAATCTTGTCTTTCAGCACTCTCTATGTGATATTTCTGAATCACGAGCAATCTCGTTAACTGAAAGAGAATCTTGTTAAAGATTCAAAATACTCAAAAAGTACTCATGTTGCTTTATTGTCTTTAGAGATTATCCCTTCTTAGTGCTCCTCTACTCTTATAATCATGGAGTTAGATCCTTCTAACTCCGAGGACTTATCAAACGCTGATCTTTTAGAGTTTGATGAGTCACTGGCACTCTTGACAAACTCCTTTAGAAGGTTTGCAAGAAAAAACAACTTTTGAAGAAACAAACCTCTTGCCATCACTAACAAGCCCAAATCAACCCTGGTTGACAAAGCTTCAACGACTTGCTTTAACTGTGAAAGAAAAGCACACTTTGCGAGTGAGTGTAGGTCCAAGAAAGTTGTGAAACCTTCTTCATCAACAAGATCAAAAGATGACAAGTACTAGAAGCTGAAAGAAAAATATCAAAAGTTGAAGGACTATAAGCGAAAAGGTAAAGACTTATCGGTGAAGAACATGACTGGGCAGACTCAGATAATGAATTACTCTCAGATGAAGAAGATGTGGCCTATCTTTGTCTCGGACAGGGTCCAAGAAGTGAAAGATGAAACATCTGAAGCTTCATCTTCCTCCACTCAAATCTCTAACCCCTCTCATGTATCAAATCTTAATGATCCCATTCTCACCTATGCTGATAGATATTTCACGACTGACTCGCTGACTTTTGACCTTTAAACTTCTATAAATGGCAAAACTCAAGTTGAAAAACTAAATAGCGACTTAACTAAACTACTTGAAAAATGTCACCTAAAAATCCAAGAATTGAGTAGGATCGAAGAAAGCTTAAAAGATCAAGTCATTGTAAACGAAATAATCAGCATCGTAGGCGAACGGGCTATTGCTATGTTGAAAGTTGAGAACGTCACCATCAAAGATGGTGTAAATCCTCATCAAAGATAACTAAGATTGTAGGTGCTTAGATGCTTACTCAAGTTAAGAGCTATCTAGGATATGATTTTCAAAAGGATAATCCTGAAAGAGAACGTTTCATGCTCCAATTCGGAATGTTAGTCTCTTCTATCCATGACACCTTATCATCTCAGTGTACTTCATGTTCTATTCCTATCGCCGAGGAAACTCATATGAGTTCCAAGTTCTTGGAATAGGCAAGTCTATTTCCATAAATCCTAACAAGACCAACAAGGACCCTAAGCTGAAGAAGTCATCTTATAAGCTATCTATTGGTCAATCCTCAACTTCTAGAATCAAAATCTCTAGACCCGTCCAGAGAACCACTCCAACTTTGAAGATTGATCTGAAACCTAAGAAATCAAAAGAACCGAAAGTTCCTCCTGGGCCCGCTCATTTAAACTTTTATAACTCTTATGCTTTCGGCCCTAAAGCTACTTTCAGCAATAGAAAGTGTAATCACTGTGGCTATACTAACCATATCACAAGTAAGTTTCCCAATGCCATCAAAGCTGAGAAATCAGCTAGAGTGAAGATGAATGCCAAAACTGAAAAGTCAGTCAACGCAAAGAAGGTCACTAAGACTAAGAAACCTGCCAAGGTGAAAAGTACCACCAAAGTTAATAAATTAACTAAGGTGAAGATTACCACTGAAGTTGATTCATCAGATGACGTGATGGACGTTGAACCTTTCATCTCCATTAACACCGCTGGAACCCATTGTAAAATTGGTACCAATTCAAAATTAATCTTCCTTATGAATGTAGGACCTGAAGGGTATCTGGTATCTCGATAACGGATGCTCTAGACACATGACTGGTAACAAGTCCTTGCTAAATGAAAATATAAGGAAAAGAATGATCCTCAGTGACCTTTGGTGGAAATGGAAAAGGTTACACCAAAGGATTTAGTGTGCTGACTAATGTAGTAACTACATTCAGAACAGTTGCTTACATCGAAGGGCTGAAGCATAATCTATTCAGCATTACTCAATTATTTGATAAATATTTTTCTGTACATTTTACCAAAAGAGCTTGTAGTGTCAGTAATAAGAATTCAAAATTTGCTCTCATTGGTACACGCGTGGAAAATTTCTATGTCATCAATATGGACTATTCCAATACTGAAAATACATGCTTTCTCTCTAAAGCCTCTTCAAATGTCAACTGGTTATGGCACATAGGACTCACTCATCTCAACTCTAAGACACTGAATGATTTCTCAAGAGAGGAACTTGTCACTGGCTTGCCTCACGACTCATATGTCAAGGAATCTCTATGTTTAGCATGTGACAATGGAAAGTAAACCAAGGCTAGTTTTAAATACAAACAGGTTTGTTCAGTAACTACTCATCTTCATCTACTTCATATGGATCTATTTGGCCTTATCAATATACAGTCCATCGCTGGAAAGAAATATTCCCTCGTTATTGTAGACGAGTTCTCAAGGTATACCTGGGTGATGCTTCTCAGATCTAAGAGTGACACTCCAGAAGAAATCATTTCCTTTGTAAAGAAAAAAGAAGTGCTGAACAATCAGATAGTCTGCTCAATAAGAAGTAACCATGGTAATAAATTCAAATACAATACTTTAGATAACTTCTTTGAGAGCAAAGGAATCTCTCAAAATTTCTCAACTGTAAGAACATTATAATAAAATGGTGTCGTTGAACGCATAAATCGAACCATCATTGAAGTTGATCAATCTATGCTTACCGAATCTCATCTACCAACTCAATTCAAGGCTGAAGCTATCAACACTACATGCTTTACTCAAAATCGATCATTGATTGTCAAGTGATTCAAGAAGAAAACCTGTGAACTCTTCCATGGAAGAAAGCCAACTCTCAGCTTTATTCATATCTTTGGTTGTCAGTGTTACATCTTAAATAACAGAGATGCGTTTGGAAAGTTCGATCACAAAGCCGACGATGGTATTTCCTTGGATATTCTTCAGTATCCAAAACCTATAGATTCAACCTCTGAACCTTAATTCTTCAAATGCTGAATTTGCTTCAACCTCTGAACCTTCATCAGTAAATGTTGTTCATTTAGAACCTCATCAACTGATCACTGATAAACCTAACACTGAAGCTTCCTCTTCAGCACCCCAGCCTCTACCTACTGTAGTCTCAACTGTAGCTCCTCATCAACCCTCTCAAAGATGGACAAAGAGTAACCCTATTGATCAAATACTTGGTGATCCAAACACAGGTATTCAGAGACGATTTTGTTTACCTAATATCTGTCTCTTTATTGACTTCATCTCTCTTCTTGAACCAAAGAAGACTGATGATGCCTTCAAAGGTCCAAACTGGGTCAGCACTATGCAAGAAGATCTTACTGAGTTCGAAAGAAATAATGTTTGGAATCTTGTCCCTCGTCCAACTAGCAAGATTGTTATCGGAACCAAATGGGTGTATTGAAATAAGCTGGATGAACATGGCACTATAACCCAAAACAAGGTTCAACTTATTGCTCAGGGATATAGGAAAAAAGAAGGCATAGACTATGATGAAACCTTTGCTCCAGTGGCTAGGATCGAATCAATTCAACTATTCTTAGCCTATACTACTCATAAGGATTTCAATGTACATCAATTGGACATAAAAAGTATCTTTATTAATGTCAAACTATATTAAGAAGTCTGTGTTGAACAACCACCAGGGTTTCTTGACCTTAAGCATCCAAATTATGTTTATAAACTGGATACGACTCTTTGTGCATTAAAACAAGCTCATCTTTTATAATCACTACAAAAGTTTGAATGTGGAAAGATTGATAGTACCCTTTTTCTAAAAAAATTAAGGGTCACATCATTCTTGTACAGATATATATTGATGACATTATATTTGGATCCACGAGCCCATCGATGTGTGTTTGGTTTGCTGGTCACATGAAGAAAGAATATAAGATGAGTATGATGGGTGAAGCTTGGCCTTCAAATTAAGAAATATGAGAAAGGAATATTCATAAGCCAAACTAAGTATGTTAACGATACGTTGAATAAATATTTAAGGTTTTGGATGAAGAGTTGCCTCCATTATATTGGGTGCTTGAGTTTTATTGGGAATTTTTAGGATTATGACATTTTAGTCATAACTTTGTATTATGTGAATTGGTTATTGAAAACGAAAATTTTGGTACCATTTGATTGATTGGGTGTCATTGAGTTTCATTAAGTTTCATGGGGGTTTTGTTGAGAAATGTTATTTTATGCCGTAAGGCGACCATAAGAGTAGTTTTTGGAATTTTGGTGTCGCATAGTTTTACTTTTGAAGATTTGTGTTAGCACATTTCGTTGCAACTTGTTCAGTGTACGAATTGATTTAGACGTGGCGTGAGTAATGCATTTGAGAGCATCATGATAGTTATGTTAATGATTTGCTTTATGCATCTTGTTTGGGTAAAATTTCACAGTCTCGACCACGACCAAAACAGAAAAACATTTTTACACTTTTTCATAATAAGGTAAAATCATAATACTTTATCCCCTAATCAAAGTTGAAATCGAAAGTTATTCACCTCACGACACTCAACCATGACGTCGTCTAGTTCACACGACCGTCGTATGGAACCTCTCGACCTCGACCGACTAACGTACGTTATTTCTATTACTTTTTCATTGTTTAATGTAGGGTCAATGTCATTAATGACCAACGGCTATAACCGACGAAGGCCATTAACAGCATTAAACACGGCGTCCGTTACAACTGTTACACGAAGCTTTTATGGAGTCAATAAAGGCATTCGAAGACTATAAGTACAGGGATTCCATCCGCATTTGGGATCATCATCTCTCACACCTGGAGCCAACTGAACTTTGAAGAACACTCGAAGCAAAGAATTCTTTTTCAACAGTTCGCTCACGACGCACAACTTACACACACGACGCACCAGTTTTTTACATCCGATACACTTGTTTACTTTACATTTAAATTCCTTCTTTCATTTGTATTGTAATCTTTGTACGATCGACACTCGAAACATAAGGATATCGCCCCTGTTTGGCGACCATAGTGCAGCGACGACCCCGAAAGTCGTCCGCGGGTTTTTTCCTCGTTGAGGTTTTTCCCGCGTCACCAAAATCTCTGTCTTATTTACTTTTTCCATATTTGTCGTACGGTTTGTCGAAATATTCCTATTCTTTAGTTGTTAAGCTCCACAATCAACCTTAAGTTATCCTTCTGGACGATTTTTGGCATTAACAGTTTGGCGCCCACCGTGGGGCCCCATCTAGAGAAAATCTTCGACAAATGTGCGTCTTACTAACAGTTTTTTGGAGTTTCATCTTCTCTCTGTTTCAGGAAAATGGCAGCCCATGGAAACCAAGAGCAGATCATTGCCCAGGTGCATGGGGAGCTTGAGAATGCACAAGATGCTCCTGGGGCAGTCGACGACTATTGTCTAGAGGAAGTCGTCCTGGACTAGAGCAAGCTTGACCAGAAAGTCTTTGTAGGCTCGTCCCTTTATCCCTGCCTTAAAGACAAGCTAATATCTTTCTTGCAGGAATACGCCGATTGTTTTGCTTGGTCGCACGAGGACATGGTCGGCATAGACCCTGACATCATCTCCCATAAGCTCAATATCGACCCGTCATTTAACCCTGTCAAGCAAAAGCGGCGGAAATTTGCTCCTGAAAGGAATAAGTTGATAAATGATGAGGTCGATAACCTCCTCAAGACAGGGAAAATTCGAGAAGTAAAGTACCCCGACTGGCTTGCTAATGTCGTGGTCGTGGCAAAGAAAAATGGCAAATGGAGGGTCTGTATCAATTTTACAGATCTCAACAAAGCCTGTCCAAAAGATCCTTTCCCATTACCACATATCGATGCCATGGTCGACGCGACAGCTGGACATCAACTATTGACGTTCATGGATGATTATTCTGGATACAATCAAATCCTGATGCATGTCGAGGACCAAGAAAAGACTGCGTTCATGACGGATCGAGGTATTTACTATTATAAGGTCATGCCTTTTGGACTAAAAAATGCAGGTTCTACCTACCAGCGTCTAGTAAATAAGATGTTCAAAGACCATCTTGGCGACACAATGGAAGTGTATGTCGACGACATGCTAGTCAATTCCAAGCAAGCAGTCGACCACGTCGAGCATTTGAGGCAGTCGTTCGACATCCTTCGGAAGTATAGCATGAAGCTCAACCCGACGAAGTGTTCCTTCGGTGTCAGTGCCGGGAAATTCCTAGGCTACATGGTCACTCGTCGAGGAATCGAGGCTAATCCCGACCAGATCAAAGCTATCATCGAGATTAAATCTCCGAGAAATTTCAAAGAGGTCCAAAGGCTCACTGGTCGGGTGGCTGCTCTGAACAGGTTTATCTCTCGATCCTCTGATAGATGTCATTTATTCTATAACGTCCTCAGGAAAAATAAAGCCTTCGACTGGACCGAGGATCATGAGCAAGCACTGCAAAAATTAAAGGAGTACATGACGTCACCTCCTTTGTTGTCAAAGCCTGACGACCATGAGGTCTTGCAGCTATATTTGGCTGTTAGTCCTAATGCAGTAAGTGTCGTCCTGACGCGAGAAGATGAAAAGCAGCAATTGCCGATCTACTATGTAAGTAAATCTCTCTTGGACGCCGAAACCAGGTATTCCTCCATGGAGAAATTGCTTTTATCGCTAGTCACAGCCGCTAAAAAATTACGACACTATTTTGAATCGCATCCTATTACTGTCGTGACTAACTTTCCTCTTAAGTCTGTCCTGAGGAAACCTGAGTTGACAGGTCGTTTAGCAAAATGGAGTATATATCTCAGCAGTTACGACATCAATTTTAAGCCCAGGACCGCGATCAAATCGCAAACCTTGGCGGATTTCATTGCTGATTTCAGCCCTGTCAACTGTGGTGACTCACGACGATGTGCCTTGGAATCTGTATGTCGACGGATCGTCCAACATTAGAGGTTCAGGATTAGGCGTCGTCATAAAGTCGCCACAGGGGGGCAAGATGGTGTATTCCGTTCGATGCGATTTCAAAACCACCAACAACGAAGCTGAGTACGAAGCCTTGGTCATGGGAATGAATATGGCCCACGACTCGGGAACAACCGCGCTACATGTCAAAAGTGATTCTCTTCTGGTCGTGAACCAGATGAATGGAGAATTCGTAGCCAAAGATTCAAAGATGACAGCGTACCTAAAGGTAGCAAAAGAAAAATCAGAGAAATTCAAATCGTTTTCTATTGAACAGATTCCAAGGGATCAGAATACTCAAGCCGACGCTCTAGCAAACCTTGGGTCTGCTCTAGTTGAACCAATATTCGACAGTATCCCTATGATCCACCTAGCGATGTCGTCCATCGAAAACGACGATGTCGTCCAGATCGAAGAGCAAGAAGATGACTGGTCGTGCGACATCCGAAATTTTCTTATGCACGACCAATTCCCAGAAGATAAGATGGAAGCTCAGAAGATCAAATTCAAGGCATCTAGGGATGTCGTGATCGGGGATAGACTCTATCGAAGATCATCGACAGGTTTAAACCTGAGATGCGTCATCAGCAAGAGTCAAATCCAGAAGATCCTTCAGGAAATGCACGATGGGGAGTGTGGCAATCACTCTGGAGGTCGCAGTTTGGCTAATCGTATCTCTCGACAGGGCTACTTTTGGCCAACACTGCGACAAGACGCCGTCAGGTATGTCTAGAACTGCGATCCTTGTCAGCGACATTCAGGTACGTCTCATAAACCTTCTGAACCTTTGCATTCAACACTGATCCCATGGCCCTTCATGAGATGGGGGATGGACATTGTCGGCAAGCTGCCACCTGCCCCAGGACAAAAGGTTTTTCTACTCGTACTTACAGATTACTTTTCCAAATGGATAGAAGCAGCTACCTTTTCCCAAGTTTGGGACAAGAAAGTCGTCTCTTTTATCCAGACTAACATTATATGCATGTTTGGGATTCCATCCGAAATTGTCTGCGACAATGGATCCTAATTCATAAGCAACAGGACTCGACAGTTCTGTGAAGACCGCAGCATCAAGCTGACGACCTCGACACCCAGGTATCCCCAGGCGAATGGACTTGCTGAATCGAGTAATAAGACCATCATTGCTTCAATTAAGAAAAGGCTAAAAGCTGCAAAGGGAAAATGGTTTGAAGAACTCCCTTCGGTCTTGTGGGGGAATCGCACGACACCTCGCACGTCCACAGGACAAACTCCTTTCTCTTTGGTCTATGGTTGTGAAGCAGTTCTACCAGTCGAGGTCCAGCTCCCAACCTCGAGGCATACTTCCATCGACCATAACCTGGTTGATTTAAGTTATGACCTCGATGCCCTTGAAGAGCTTAGAGAATCAGCATTGATCAGAATGGCATCGCAGAGACAAGCGGTCGAGCGACACTTCAATAAGAATGTTAAATCTAAAGTCTTCCAAGAAGGCGACTATGTCCTCCGACAAGTGTTCCAAAGCACTCAAGAGCTCAATACAGGTAAGCTTTCCACCAAGTGGGAAGGTCCTTATCGTATCTCAGAAGTCGTGGGTAAAGGTGCCTATCGGCTTCAAACCCTCGACAATCAAGATGTCCCACGTAGCTGGAATGCGACACATTTGGAGAGATATTTCTTCTAAGTCTTTTGATTTCCTCATACAATTTTTATTCATCACAATGATCACTGACTTAAGCATCGGAGGGTCGTTGGTTAGCCAACGACCAACTTCTGACATTGTTTTACCGCAGGATCGCGCGACATAAGTTACTAAGTCTATCACATGACATCAGTATACTTTCGCAGGGTCGCATGACATAAGCAATCGGGTCTACCATATGACTTGATTATCTGATCGCATGGACGTATGATTCAGGTTCACCGCACAATTTAATTGTGCGATCAACCCACGATCTAAGTGTTTCAACTTAGAAAAAAATTCATGTTCTGAATGTATGCTTTGAGTGCATGTACGTATGTTTTCTTACACGATTTAAAATATCAGAATCTTACGATTCATGTTTTAATCGTTGTATTTCAATAAACGCCTTTGTCGCGAGTACCTACGTTTGTTATATATACGACTTATGTTTATTCTCGTACACTCAGTATTGTACGCGATATTTGTTTATCGATTGACAATAATATAAAATTCAAAGGAAATTTAAATTTCATTTCATCAAACGGTTAGGTACATTCAAATAGCTCGACCACCAACGGTCAAGCGATTAAAAACAAAAAATTAGAAACTTTCTAAGCCTGAGGAGGATCGTCAGTCGCATCCTTGCCCGAGGCTTCACCCTTTGAGCTCTCTTCGACCTCCTCCTCCTCGATCTCTTTCTCATCATCAGAGTCGAGATCTCTTTCAGTCCCGACGTCCCTCAAGAAGAAGGCAAGCTCGTCCGACGCCAAGGCCAAAGGGTTTTTGCCCGACAAGTGTCGACGCATAATCGCCGCCCTCGTGGTGAATCGAGCGAAAGCAAAGACAGACTTCGCCTCGTCTTTCAACTCTTTCACCTCACCCTTCAACTTCGTCACCCTAGACTTGGAGTCTTCAGCCTCTTTCACACTCGCAGCCAAAGACTCTTTGATCTTGTCCAGCTCGTCCCTTTGATCGGCGATCATGGACAAAGACTGCTTCAGATGATGGTTTGCCTCGTCTTTTGCATGTCCGACAGCCTCCAGCTCCTTCAGAGCCTCATCGAGACGTAGGGACATAGCCTCCTCACGTTCTAGGGCAACCTTCTCCCTGTCCAACGCTGCGTTCCCCCTCTCGTGCGCAGAAGACACCAAACCCCTTATCTTCACCGTTTCCGCGTGTAAGGCATGGGAAGACTGGAACGCCTGTAAAAACATAAACGAGCATGTTAGTAAACGCTCGACAAAGATTAAAAAACACTGAAACACAAGTTTTGAAAGAAAAACTTACCATAAACGCTAGTCCGGCTACATGAGATCCCGTATCCTCGACCGGGAATCCCTCGAAACGCTCCCTGAAAGAAGGGAGCAAATATTTCCCCAGATGAGGAAACAAATCCGTCCCGTCCAGGACATTGGCAGCCATAAAGTCTGACGGCAACGTAAAGTTGACCGTCGTGACCTTATCCTCTCCCGTCGCATGGCCCTTGCCCTTGTCGGCCGACAAAGGGGTCGACGTGGTAGACGGAGACTTCGCCATTTTCGTCGGAGGCAGGGAACTAATAGGTGTTGCATTGATCGTACTAGAAGACGTCTTCGTCTTCACAGGCGATGCGACCGATACCTTTGCCTTCTCAGGTGTGACGACTCTCGACGAGTCATCAGCCTTTGAAGACGGTTCCCTCGGGATCGTCATCCTCGTCTTCTTCGGAACCACAGACTCAGTGGTCAAGGTCTTTTGCCTCTTTTCCTTGCCCTTACGGGCGAGTTCAAGTTGAGTTTCCCTCTTAGCACTGGCAGTCAGCACCTTTCCCTGAGATTCTCCTGGAAACAACGAAAGGAAAAATGTTACACGAGGGACATAAAAAAAAAGATCGAAGTCGAGTAGAAATGAATAAAACGCTTACCAGTCATCTCTGCTTCTCCTTATCTCGACTCTTCCTCTTTCTCCTCTGTCTCCTCTTCTTCCTCCTCCTCCTCACATTTCCCTCCCCGATTCTCCCCTAGATACACTAAGTCTTCGTCGTCGTCGTTCACCAGATGTCGTGTAAAAAACGATCGCTCTGCAGTACTGAATTCCAAGAATGCGTCGATCTTTGTTTGAGAGTTGGCGTAGGGCATCCATCCTTCTTGACTTGATAAGACAAGAGGAGGTCGCGCACATTCATGGAAGATTCCCATTTTTCAGTAAGACGTTAGATCACTTGTACAACTCGCCAGAACTGGGGCATTAATTGACCCGGTGCTAAATCGAATTCGAGCATAAAAGCCTTGGTCAGAGGCGAATAAGGCCATTCGAAGCCTATCTTAAAAGGGTATTCGTATATCACGATATACCCCTAGGACACTCATTTGGTCGAGTCTGGCCTGCTCTAATTAATTTAATCCCCGCAGGGATTTTTGCTAGACTTCTAAGGTCGTCTAGATCCTCTTGTTCTCGGATAGAACTTACAGGTTCAATCGACATTCGTAAGCAGACTTACAAAAGATCAAGAAATCGTACCTTATATAGGCGCTCTAAAAACCTTGAAATTTCTAATCGACTCAAAGATCCTTGCAGATTTAGAAAGGATTCGGCGAATAACAACAAGAAATCAAGAAGAATCTCTCTCTAAACTCTATGTAAACGTAAAATGGAAAAGATCCATCGTGGGTCTCTATTTATGGAATCAATCGTGTCAGGTCGAGCCTCCTGATGATCGATACGTACCCTTACCTTTTCGTATGACCACACGGATCGTCGACACCTGGCGATGCCAGCTGCTAAGCATGATCGTGCGTCAGCGTGACGTCACGATCTTATCCCCTTTTCAAATTCCTCTTTAGTTAGAATTGGACCGATCCAGTTCCAAGACAACTAACGTAACTTTTGCCACGTGTCATGACCCCAGGCGTCCGACTGACAAAATTTAAAATTCGAATTTGCCACTCTATTTTTAAATTTTGGGAGCAAACTGTTTGGGTAAAATTTCACCAGTCTCGACCACGACCAAAACAGGAAAACGTTTATTACACTTTTTCATAATAAGGTAAAATCATAATACTTTATCCCCTGATCAAAGTTAAAATCGAAAGTTATTCACCTCACGACACTCGACCATGACGTCGTCTAGTTCACACGACCGTGGTATGGAACCTTTCGACCTCGACCGACTAACGTACGTTATTTCTGTTACTTTTTCATTGTTTAATGCAGGGTCAATGTCATTAATGACCAACGGCTATAACCGACGAAGGCCATTAACAGCATTAAACACGGCGTCCATTACAACTGTTACACGAAACTTTTATGGAGTCAATAAAGGCATTCGAAGACTATAAGTACAGGGATTCCATCCTCATTTGGGATCATCATCTCTCACACCTGGAGCCAACTGAACTTTGAAGAACACTCGAAGCAAAGAATTCTCTTTCAACAGTTTGCTCACGACGCACGACTTACACACACGACACTTAGTTTTTACACACGACGCACCAGTTTTTTACATCCGATACACTTGTTTACTTTACATTTAAAGTCTTTCTTTCATTTGTATTGTAATCTCTGTACGATCGACACCCGAAACATAAGGATATCGCCCCTGTTTGGCGACCATAGTGCAGCGACGACCCCCAAAGTCATCCGCGGGTTTTTTCCTCGTTGAGGTTTTTCCCGCGTCACCAAATTCTCTGTCTTATTTACTTTTTCTGTCTTTGTCGTACGGTTTGTCGAAAGATTCCTATTCTTTAGTTGTTAAGCTCCACAATCAACCTTAAGTTATCCTTCTAGACGATTTTTGGGATTAACACATCTTCGGTTAATTGGTTCTCTTGTTAACACTTCACGCATGTACATTACACTGTTCTATGGGTATGCATAGCATTGTAGTCACTATTTTTGGAGTTTTAATACGCATTGTTTGTGTGGTCCGAAATTCTGAAGTCGATCTAAATTCTCCTAAGTGTCAACCAAATTACATGCACTTATTGTTTTTCTATGTTTTGAGAAAATACATTAATGTGTGTGGGAGTCTTGTCAGAAGGTTTTACTTCTATGTCATTATATTACTAAATGAGAAAATTTTGAAATTTGATTTAATGAATTTTTCTCCTTTGAAAATTTAGTATGGACTATCTGTTACATGTTATATTATGTTAGAAAGACTACTAGGAAAGTGTTACAAATTTGCATGCATATTCTGATTTGAAATTTCTTCACGATATTGTAGCCGATATTTTCGAATGATTAAAACATATTATTATTTGACTTTGAACTTAGAACCAACGCAAATCATTTTATATCTTAACCAAAGTGTATATATGGATCGTTTCACCGTTTTTGCTAAATAAACTAACACATGTAATGTAACGTCCCAAAAATTTCAATAAATTTGAACTTTTAAAATACCATTTTTAATAGATTAAATCACAAGCGTTTAACTCCAAATAAACGTTTATACAAAACCTCGTTAAGTTAAACGATCATCTCAAATAAAACAGCGGAACTGTACCAAGTTTAAAAATAAAAAAATTCGAAGGTCTTCTCAACGCGCCAGTGTGTACCGTCACGCCTTACTGCCACTCGCACCTGAAACAGTAATTTTATAGGGAAAGGGTAAGCACGAAGCTTAGTGAATTCCATCACATGCGCAGATAGAAATTATATGCACATCACCCCTATCCGCACATGAGCAAACAACACAACAGTTACATGATACAAGTAAGCACATACAAGTAATTATGTACCCAATTCCTCGGTCCCACCGAGCCCTCGGTCCCACCGAGTTCACACAACATTTCTACCCGCTTCCTCGGTCCCACCGAGTTCACACAACATTTCTACCCGCTTCCTCGGTCCCACCGAGCCCTCGGTCCCACCGAGATGTATATAAAACACATTTATACTAAGCATTTAAACCAATCAAATACTACTCACCACAAATACAATTAGTTCACACAACAAATCAGTAGTACATACAAACTACCGCGGTATACATACAATCCCTATCTACGCAGTGAGAGAACTCACCTCAAAAGCAACGCAGATATCCACAGCAGCAAAACGAGCCGGCCAACTCCAACTCACGTCTTTCCACCTAAATAAGTGATATCATACGTCAAAGTGAAGTCCTAACCCAAAATCACAACTACAAGCTTAAACGTGAAACTTCCAGCTTTTACTCTAACATTACAGGTCTGTTCGGGACCTGTTTAGCCCCCCCTAAACTCAACAACCCAGAATTATTTTTCCATAACCAGCAAGTTCTATGGCTTAGGGTTCCAGGGACATATCAAATGCGTTCTAACGATTTTCCTACGATTTAATATGGATTTTCTAAGAATGGGACGCGAGTCTGCCGTATTCGGACCTGCTGTAAATACAGTTATTTTTTACCTAGCTAGAGGCCGAACAAGACTTTCGCTAAAACACGAAAAGTGTGCCCGACACAGTATGTGAACCGTGGGCACCAGTTTCGCCTCAATCCGAGCTACGACGGAAACGTTATGGCCGATACAAAACAGGGACAGAATGGGGTTTTCACATAAAATGACGATTTAGTTTTCGATTAAGGTTAAACGATTCGGGTTTATGGTTTAGATAATCAGTCCAGGTTTTAGGTAGCCACGGCTGGACTACTACCATCACCACCCACTGCCACCCCGGCAGCGGTAGACGGCGGCGGCGGCGGCAGCAGCCACCGACGGCGGTGGTTTAACGGTGGTTCGACAAAGACGAACGAAAGAAAAACACGAACGGGGACTAACCTCTTGACGACACTCCAGCAGCACCCCGAAGGAAATCCGATCACCGGCTCGGTCTTTCTCTCTCTCTCGCTATTCTTTCTCCGGCAAGAAAACCGTGGCGTCGCCGGCGGTTTGGGGTGGCACGGCGACGGCAAGAAGGGGGAAGGGGATTAGGGTTTCTTGTGGGTTTGTGTGTTATGATTATGAGAGAAAACAAGATGAGGGAGGGGGTCGGTCCATATGGGCCGATCCCATGCACAAGTTATGGGACTTGTCCCATTTGGTCCCTCAACTTTCAAAAACCCCTACAAATAGTTTAACTTTACCCATTTAGCCCTCGTAACCCATTAACTCTTCACTCTTGGCCGTTCCCGCTAATCCCGTTAATAAATTCATTTTAACAACAATAATAACTAATTAAAATAAGCGAATTAAAACCATATCGGGACACGGGCTTTACAACTCTCCCCCGCTTGAATTAGACTTCGTCCTCGAAGTCTACGCCCTCAAACCGCTCCGGATAGCTCTCCCGCATCTCAGCCTCGGGTTCCCAAGTCCACTCGGAACCCTTTCGGTGCTGCCACTGGACTCTTCTGCCGACTCTGTGCAGTAACTAGACGGTCCCGCACCATCTGAAACATTTCAGTCGTCTTCAGCACGATATCAGTGCTCCCTAATACACGCTGACCAACCTCGCCCCAACCAACGGGCGTCCTGCACTTCCTACCATACAACATCTCGTATGGCGGCATGCCGATACTGGCATCTAAATTTCTCACACCGACTAAAAAAAATTCTGGAATACTTTTCTTACTAACAAAACTCCTTCAAGAACACTGAATTATGATCGGAAGAATACTCCAACAACTGGAATCATTCCTAGTCAAACGACTTCGGTTGTCTCCCAACCTTAGATATTCCATACATCCCGATTCAAGTTTCAAGCTCTAACCATTCTAAAGTTGCTCACCAATATACCCTACAGGATACTCGAATCCGATCATTCCTACCATTAACTGTCGATTAACTTCCACGAGTTCTAAAAGACTCCCAAAATTTATTTCACACGAATCATCAAACCAGTAAATTTATAATCACCCACGAAGGTCATTCCACCATAGCCATTCATCACAAGTGAGCATTCCAGGGTTACTACTACCATCGCTATAATTATTTTAAAATCGGCTACAATTCTCCGATTACACTAAAGGTGTTTGGCCTTAAGCCCAAAAGTCGACACCTAAATATACCACTTACCTCAAAAAGGTTACTGTGCATTTATTCTCTTAATTACAAAGGGCATCATTCCCTTAACCGATACTATTCGGCCTACAGTACCAACACGCGTGGAATACCCAACCTTCCACCGTCGACGTATTTTCCACACTCGTTCTACGAAGCCAAGTTATGCCGTATCGAGGATACATCTCGGCGTCTACCTCCCAGGTAACTGTTCAATACTATAACCTCCTAGTGCCTACTGGAAAGTCAAGGTCATAAAACATAAATACCGGGGTCCCACCCCGAGATACCTAACCGACCATTACTAACGACTGACTATAATGCCTATGGATCCAATGCAATACAATCTCCCAACAACATGCCTATCCCGGGATGACTCACTCACCCAAACATGTAAATACTCAACGTGCAATAAATGCAAAACAGTGCGACGAAAGCAACCTATCAACAAGACTCCACACCAAGCCATTAAAACCAGGCAATTGACCCATGACTATCTCCAAGTCAAAACCGAGCAAAATGCTCCATGCTTGCTAGACCCATAGGTCCGAAAAAAATGTGTTTAAACAATGTTTAAGCAAGCAATACTCTAAATCAACATTAACCCCGAAACTCAACACTGGTTAAACAAAAGGGTTTTCCCAAAGGACTCACACCCTTATAATTCTCAAAATGACACATAACACTCAAAAGTGCATTTCTCAAATGGTTTACAAAAATTATTTACAAAATATTTTCAACACCAAGATTTTTTTATCTCAAAAAGATCATATGCAATAAAACTACTATTACCATGTCGGTAGTTACGCAAAAATGGACACGCTCCTCCCACGTAGGAGAATCATGTTGAAAAATCATTCCATTGCAGTTCAGTTTACTCACAAAACGCAAAACGTAATAAATAATTTCTTTTAAAACGAACCACCACAGTTCTGGTATGGATTGACTCATGACATGCACGCAAGGTAACTGCTTAATTTAAACGGTGTGCAACAATTTTCACACGTACTTCAAAAGAAGCCCAAGCGGCAATTTGCTCAAAATTATTTTCTGACCATCCAAATGGTATGGAACAAAGTTTACCAATCAAAATTTGTGCGCGTCAGTTTATTATACAAAACAAGGAAACGATTCATAATTTCACCTCAATCAAAACACAAAATAACTTGTGCAAGTTCCAAGTTTAAAGACAAACTAATTCGTTTCCATCATTTGAAAAATATCGACTAAAACATCATAAAACCTTAAATCGGGGTAGGCATGCAAACTGGTAACACTTCCATAAGGAATTTTCTAAAATCGTCATCAAGAAGCATTTCCTCAACATTTCGCACTTGGGACATATAACGTCAAAACACCAAAGTTTAAAATGTATTTGTCAAAAATGCTCAAAATACTTGTTCCCTCCAAAGCAAAAGTTTTTAATTTCCCAAAAATAATCGGCAATTCTAAATTAACCGAATGTCAACAATCTACGCATTTATATTTTCAAAATATAACACGTTGTAAACGTATGCATGATATTCACAACACTAAAACACTCATTTGACCAAATGGTCTTTCATTCCGACAAGAAGGAACTAAAACAATATCATGCACGACTCGTTTATCAAAATGTCGAGAACAAAGGTTACCCAAGTATGCATACCCCTAAGTCGATAAAGCGCATTTTCATGGAAATGATAATAAAACATTTAACTGAATAAAAGCGCACCAAACAACTCATTATGAAATGTTACCAAAATATTCTTCCATGCATCACTTAATTCACGCATAAATCAATCCATACACTGAACTACTTGCAACAAAATACTTAGTAACACAAACTTCATGAACCTCAATGACTCTAAGTCAATAAAATAGCACCATACATTGTGCCCCCAAAGTCAAGTTGTTAAAAGCAAAATCAGGTATGAGACGCCAAAATCCCAAAAATCTATTTCCACAGTAAAACCATAAACAAC
Source organism: Saussurea involucrata (assembly GCA_033807775.1). NCBI lineage: Eukaryota > Viridiplantae > Streptophyta > Magnoliopsida > Asterales > Asteraceae > Saussurea > Saussurea involucrata. Next base: position 88,082,356 of record CM066320.1, on the reverse strand, counting down.
ATTGTTTAATAAACTCATTTTAAACAAATCACCAGAATAGTTTTATACAGACATCGTGGAATGTAACTTTCCGTCTCAACTCTAACATATGTGGAGGAGTTCCAATGTTAAAGTCACAAACCGTAGTCATTTGTCCAGCATTTTAAACGCCACCAAAACACGGATATCATCTTACCCGAAAGAACCGTTGGAAAATAACAAAATGAAACAAATTCTAACAAAGTTTGCAACTCCCGTGATAAAACGGTTTCATGTACTTTCAAAACCATAGTTCGAAATCTTGTGTGTGTGTTGAACATTTCCCAAAATTCCAAAACACAATCTATAAAGGGATTGGAAACACAAGAATTAGTTAATGCAATTTATTTTCAAAATAAACTTTGTGCATGACTCAGTCGGCATTTGACGTCTCGACTCATACCCCTCCAAAACTCCCCGATCCACAATCGTCATCCGGGCATTTAAACCTCTTAGGCAAGTTGGGAAATTACGTCAGATAATCCTTACGGTTTTTCCTCAATTCAAAGTCGGCTTAATAAGCCTATGCTTCTAGCACAACCATCAATCTTGACCCGAAATGGCCTACTTAAAACAAACCTCATCCTTATCGTCACTCCAAGTGCTTAATACTAGAATCGTCCTTCTATTCCAACGACTACTAGTTTAGAACCTTTATCACTACCCTCAACGATCATCACATCAAAGTAAATCAAGTACACACCTGTACTAGCAGGTTTACTATTGTTAGATTCAATCTTCCTAATCATAGAAGTATTTAGAAGTAGTGAAAAATAGGCTAAGTGAAGAAAGCCTCTTACAGAGGCTCTGCCGGACTTACCGAGGGCTCAAGATCAAGAATCTACAGAAGCTAAAGAGGCGCGCTACAGAAGCTCTGTCATACGCGCAAAGAAGACCAAAGACTCGGAATCCGGTGAAGACTGCTCCACAGAGGACCAGGCCGCAGAACCTCTGTAACTCATTACAGAGCCTCTGTGGTCCTCACTGAGACTTGAAGATATTTATAATATCTTGCTACTGTTACAGGACCCGTTCATCAACTTGCATGGTAGCATGCCCTGTCCAACGTCGACGTGTCAAACTCTGATTGGACTCAATAGGGCTTAGTACATAATAGACGTCTGCTGCATTAAATGCAATACAACACGTCTTACTGTTCATGCCGTCCTTGCAACTGTTCACGACATCCGTTCAACTATTCATCAGTACCGTCTGAATAGTAGCATATGCTTTATGGTCCCTTTTAGAGTAGTATATAAGGAAGACTCATGTTGAGTTCTTCTTTATTCTAATCATCATCAATCATATAAATCGACCATCATAAGAACACAAAAAGCTTATTCACCTTAAGAGACATATCTATTTTGAAGCTTTTCTTACTCATTGTTCTTAAATCTGTTCTTGATATATATTCAGTAAACTTTGAAATATTATTTCATGTTCATTGTTTATTTATATTTTGGTCTAAATCTATCAAACTTATCTGTTAGTTCTTCAAATACGCTTCCGCATCAAACATTAACTTGAACTAATAGATCTGATAATCTTGTTTAAAGCAAAACGGGAACCAACAATTGGTATCAGAGCCGAGCTTGATTTTCAATATCAAGTGATCCTCGTTTTACAATTTTTTTGATAGATTATTTTCTCTCTTCATCACCAGATTTCTGGATATTAGTTGTACCCAGAAAAACTTTCAGATCTTCATACTCATAAATCCTCCATCAGATTATCCTTTTCTCAAAATGACAAATACCAATAACTTTTTTACTGCTGGCTCATTAACTAAACCTCCTACTCTTCTTAGAGATGAGTATCCTCAATGGAAAATAAGAATGGTTCATTTTTTTAGGGTACTGAAAAAAATCTCAAACAATATCTTTATAATCTTCCTCTGGTTCTTATGATAACTATGCCACGTGTACCAGCTACTGACGAATCTCTTGAAATCCCTGAACATAAGAAACCTAAGCCGAGAGTAGACTGGTCAGATGAAGATAAGGCAGAAGATGAAGTTGCACAGAAAACGAAAAGAATATTAATCATGGCTATCCCCAACGAAATATTTCAATCTTTAGATGCATCACGATCTTTGGAAAGAATTAGAAAGACAACTGGAAGGGGGTGCTAAAACACAGAAGAACCGAAGGGCACAATACATAAACGAGTATCATGCCTTCAGAGCCTCTGCAACAGAATCGCTGCAAACAACATACGATCGGTTCAACTCTCTCATAAACAAATGCAGAAAGTCTGGTATTCACAGAACCACGGAAGAAAATAACGTCATGTTTCTAAAGAGCCTGAACGATGAGTGGCTTCAGTTGTCTATGTCTTTACAAACAAATCAAGATCTAGACTCCTGGACACACTCTGATCTCTATGGAACACTAGCCGCACAAGAGCCTCAAATAGCTCAAGCTAAAACACTAACCATTGTACCATACGCATTGGTTAGTAAATCTACAGAGGCTACGGACAGACCAAGAAATGAGAGATCTACAGAGGAGAAAAAGAAGGAGAAAAAGAAGATGGTAATGATTGATAGCGAAGAAGACGAGCTGAAAGAGGAAGAAATAACTCTTGCGTCATTAGCTAAATCAATGGCTCTATTGACAAGAGAGTTTAGAAATAACCAAAGGAATTCTGGTAGAAGAGATGATGATAGAAGAGATGAAGGAAGAAGAGAAGAATCAAGTGACCGACAGAGGTCAGACTACAGAAATGATGACCAACAGAGGTCGAGCGAAAGAAGCTACAGAGGAAATGACCGACAGAGATCAGATGACAAGGTAGGCCACACACAAGAATGCTACAAATGTGGTAAGCCTGGTCATTACGCAAACGAATGCAGAACAGAGAAAGGTGGAGACCAACAGAAGTCCGAAGATCGAACTGGAAACACCTCCCAAGGTTGTTTCAACTGCGGCAAGCCAGGTCATTTCGCTAAAGAATGCAGAAGTAGACAAAATTGCCCACATAAGGACTCAGCTTTTTACAAAAAGAAGGCTGAGTATTATGCGCAAAAATCCCTAATGGCGAACAAAGGGCATTCTGAGGCAAGCAAGGAGGACTTCGAGTCAGACTCTACCTCTGACGATGAATTTCCCACAAATGCCCTGTTCTGTGGCATGGCAGAAGTTGACTCCGGCTCTGACACTGAGAAGCAACATGTGCAAATTTGGTATCTTGACTCCGGATGCTCAAGGCACATGACTGGCGACAGAAGATTACTATCCACATACAAAGAAACACACGATGGTGGATCTGTAACTTTTGGAGACAACAAGAAGGGACACATCAAAGGCTATGGAGTCATACAGAAAGAAAATATCTCTGTATACAAAGTTGCATATGTGAATGGCCTCAAACACAACCTACTAAGTGTAAGTCAACTTTGTGATACAGGATTCGATGTGTTATTCAAAAGAACTTTCTGCTCTCTACAAAGTGAAAACACAAGAATGGAACTTCTGCGAGCTGAAAGAAGAGGTGATCTATATCTAATGAATTTTACTTCAAAATCCAAAGACAAAGTTTGCCTAGTAGCCTGCAAAAGTGAAGAAGCGTGGTTATGGCACAACAGGTTCTGTCACTTAAACTTTCACACCCTGGATAAACTAGTAAAACTCGATCTAGTTAAAGGTTTGCCAAATGTTAAATTCAATAAGGATCACTTGTGTTTGGCCTGTGAAATGGGAAAACACAGAAGGGCTTCCCACAAAGGCAAAACAGACGTGTCTTGCACTAGGCCTCTGTACATGCTTCATGTCGACCTCTGCGGTCCCATTGCTATACAGAGCCTAGGTGGCAAGAAATACATACTTGTCCTAATTGATGAGTATTCACGTTTCACATGGGTTGAATTTATTAGAAAGAAATCAGATGTTCCAATTATACTGATAAATCTAATGAAAAGAATTCAAGTTTTTTATGACTGCAGAATACAGAAGTTAAGAAGTGACAATGGCACAGAATTTAAAAACTGTGTCATTGAAGCCTATCTTTCTACAGAAGGAATATCACAGAACTTCTCTGCCGCTCGAACTCCACAACAGAACGGTGTAGTCGAAAGAAAGAATCGAACACTTGTGGAGGCCGCAAGAACTATGCTATCTGCATGCGGATTATCAATGAACTTTTGGGCAGAAGCAATTTCTACTGCGTGTTATACACACAATCGTTCAACCATTGTGAAAAGACAACTCAAGACGCCTTACGAATTACTTCACAAAAGGCGGCCAAACATCAAGTTTTTCCATGTATTCGGATGCAAATGCTTTGTTTTAAACGACAGAGATTCGAGAGGAAAATTTGAAGTAAAAGCTGATGAAGGCAAATTCATTGGATACTCTGCCACTTCCAAAGCCTACAGAACCTTCCTTACAAAGTCTCGCAAGATTGTAGAAAGCATTAATGTTTCTTTTGATGATTCATTCCAGATGACTTCTGAACAAATCAGTTCAGAACTCGGAATTAAAGGGAAATCCTCTGACATCTCAAAAACAAAAGAAGATTTGGATCTTCTATTTTTAGAGATGTTCAACAATGACATTGATCCTTCTGTTGGAACCATCAGAATTTCTGAAGAACCATCCTCTGTCGGACAAAATCCTACAGGTATGACTCTAACAGGTCCAAATAATGCTTCATCTTCTTCTATAAATACTACAGATGCAATTGCCGAAGAAGAACATGCAGAAGATGAAACATCAAGAAGAACGACCACAGAAGTTGCTGAAAAACAAACTCCACAATCCACAGAAGAACCAATTACAGAGGAAATCGAGGACCAAGACTATACGTCCTCAGAGGAACAAACCCCACCACCACTCATACCAATATTTCCACAAACGGTAGAATCAACTACCAAGGCACGAAGAACGACAGAGGCTACACAAGAAGAAACACAAGAAGCCGCTGACGAAAAGTTCGAGGACATTGATGATCATCTTCCACGCACAACTCAGTGGACAAAAAGCCATCCTCCAAGCCAAATAATCGGAGAACCTTCTGACTCAGTAAAAACCAGGTCTGCCACTGCTAATTTTTGTTTCTTTACAAATTTTATTAGTGTGATAGAACCATAGAAGACTTCTGCAGTTTGAGCGTAACAGAGTATGGACATTAGTACCTCTGCCACGAGAGAAACAGGCCATTGGGACTAAGTGGGTCTACAGAAATAAGAAGGATGAAGATGGAGTGGTCATCAGAAACAAAGCACGATTAGTGGCAAAGGGATATAGACAAGAAGAAGGCATAGACTACGATGAGACTTTTGCCCCTGTCGCACGACTCGAAGCAATAAGAATATTCTTAGCCTTCACAGCCCACAGAGGTTTTAAAGTCTATCAGATGGACGTAAAATCAGCTTTTCTAAACGGTGAAATCCAAGAAGAGGTTTACGTAAATCAGCCACCAGGGTTTGAAAGCTCAAAGTTTCCAAGGCATGTATACTACCTTGAAAAGGCTCTATACGGACTGAAACAGGCTCCAAGAGCATGGTACGAACGACTTTCTACCTTCCTTCTAGTCAATGGCTACAACAGAGGTACAACAGATACTACCTTATTCTATAAACGTAAAAACAGTGAAATAATGCTTGTACAAATCTATGTGGACGACATAATTTTTGGGTCTTCTAACACAGAAGAGTGCTAAAGTTTTGAAAAACTCATGCAGAGTGAGTTTGAAATGAGTATGATGGGAGAACTAACATTCTTTCTCGGACTCCAAGTCAAACAAACATCAGAGGGAATTTTTATAAATCAGGCCAAATATGTCTCTGACATTCTTTTCAAGTATAGCCACTCTGATACCTCTGCAATGAAAACTCCAATGGCCACTGGAAATAAGTTATTCTTAGATCCAGATGGCATCTCTGTAGAATGCACTCTCTACAGAGGCATGATTGGATCTCTGTTATACTTAACAGCAAGCAGACCTGACATTATGCATGCCACATGTCTTTGTGCACGTTATCAAGCTAATCCTAAGAAATCACATTATGATGCGGTGAAGAGAATCTTTAGATACCTAAAGGGGACCAAAAATCTCGGTCTCTGGTATCCACAGAACTCTGGTTTTAGTCTTAAAGCTTATACAGATTCAGACTATGGAGGATGCATGCTCGACAGAAAGAGTACCTCTGGGAGTTGCCAATTCCTAGGTGGTAAACTAGTCAGTTGGACCTCCAAGAAGCAGAATTGTGTCTCAACATCCACTGCAGAAGCTGAATACGTTGCTGCTGCTAGCTGTTGTTCTCAGGTTCTATGGATGAAAACTCAACTAAAAGACTACGGCCACATCCTATTCAAAATACCCATCTTCTGTGATTCCAAAAGTGCCATTGCTATCTCTGCCAATCCTGTGCAACACTCGAAAACCAAGCATATCGATATAAGGTACCATTTCTTGAAACATCATGTTGAATACGGTACAATTGAAATGCATTTCGTGCCAACAGAATATCAACTCGCTGACTTATTCACCAAAGCACTAGACGAGAAAATATTCAATTTCTTGGTGGGTAAGTTAGGAATGATAAACATGGTGTGACAATCCTCTGTAAGTATAGCTTTATCTTCTGTAAATATGTACAAATTTCCTTTATTTTTGCTTTAAGTTAATTTATTTCTGTTTGTAAGTTCTCAATCTTAAATAGTTCTTAAAATCACAGAGCTTCTGTAAGTCAACTCAGAACCTCTGACGACCCCTACAGAACCTCTGGAAAATATGACCTATGTTCTATGCAAAACTTATCATTCTTTGATCCAAGCATAGGTCAAGGGGGAGCAAAAGGAAATTACTTGATCTACAGAGGTGATTAGATCAAGGGGGGCAGAAGGGAACCCTGAAATGATCTAAAGAGATAAAACTTTCAAGGGAAAGCCAAAGAAAAATGTCGATGACTCCATATCGACAGAAGTCAGATATCACTGCCGAGAAAAGAAGAACCAAAAGGTATGTCTCTCGCACAAAAGGTTTTTGGAAAACAATTTTCTAGGACAAGAATTGTCAAATATGTCCTAAATATCCTTTAAATAACATTTCAAAAATCAAAAGCTCAAAAAGTTACACAAAATTCGAATTAGGAGAAATTTAAGGTCATAGAGCTTCTGCTGAGCTCAACAGAGGTTCATCAAGAAATATGATCTGTGATCACAAATTAACCCTCTGTCGATCTTTTGGAATGTTATCTCGGAAACCGAAAACACAAACCATGACCTTCTCGAACAAACCGTTTTTTTAACAGTTTTCTCGGACACAAACTTTCAAATATGTCCGAAAAACATCTCTTAAACCAAATCAAAAATTGGATGATCAAAAATTTTAATAAAATTTTTGTTATGAGATTTTTTCCCTCATAGAGCTTCTGCTGGCCCTCACAGAACTTCTGCAAGTTCCAACAGAGCCACAAAAACTCTGCGAAGCAAATTTCTTGACAAAAATCCGATTTAATCCTCTCCAATGCCTTTACAAATGTTTTGGTTAAAGAAGAACCCCACAGAAGTCATGATAACAATGAGATATATGAAAGGGATAAACAACAAAGATTTTCAAGATCACAGAGCTTCTGTAAGGTACAGAAGTTCTGGAGTAATAACGGTTACTTTTACTGAGAGTGAATTACATATGGCTAAGAATAACCCCACGCGCCTAGCATTAATGGGGCGCGCACGACGTCCTGTCATCCTCTGACATGGCCTACGTGTCCTATTTTCATTGGGCATACATGAAACGTTTTATGTGGAAAGTTGAACCCGCCCTTCTAACTCGATTACGGATTCCAAATTTTAATCCATTGCCATATATTTTACTCTTTCGAATTCTGCCGTTTTACCCTCCTATAAAAACCAAGCTTACCCTCTCATAAACCTTTTACAAACTCTCATTCTTCTCCGGCGAAACCCTGCAAAAACCTGCAAGTTTCTTATTCTCAGTATCAAATGGCTTCATCTTCTCAAGCTATCTCCCCTGCACACTCTCCAGCGACCTCACCAGAACATTCACCGGCTCATTCTGAACATTCAGAAAACCCCAACCCTGCCCAGAACATTGAACTAGAAGATTCCGGCGACTCAGCAGACTTTGCTCCAACAACACATCTGCAAAACTTCATAGCTAAGGATCACTTCGAAAAGGTCCTACCAATCAAATCCAACAACTGCTATTTAGTCCCCTCACCCACTGCTTTCGGCGAAGCCCACGCCATTCTTCTGAACATAATGGAAAATCACATCCTTTTCCCTCTACTCTCAAGAACCCCAAAGAAAATACCAATCAGATATCTGAACCAGTTTTGGCAGAGCTGCCGATTTGATAAAGACGACTCTATTATCAAAGGGTACATTTCAAGACCTGACAAATCTGAACATCTTGAAATCAAGTTCAACAGAACAATGTTCTCACTTGAGTTCAACCTACCCACGAGGGGTCTTCTTGGTTTGAAGAAATATGCAGAGCAACCAACAGACGACGAGCTCTGTCGCTTCGTAGAAATGCTTGGGTACAACACACAACTACGGAAGAGAAATGACTTCCGCAGAGGCAGATTACCACCTCTGTGGAACACCTTGTTCTCTATTCTTAACAGATGCTTGACAGGGAAGATAGGCAGCATTGACAAAACCTCGCATCAGATCTTAACCATCATGTATGGGGTGTACTATGATCTTCCACTCGATTACGCGACGATAATGATGCAAGAGATCATCAACACCATCGACAGAAAGAACAACACCAAACGGGTCAAAGAGAACGATCCCAACTTTCTACCACCTCTGCAATTCCAAAGAATATTAGGAGTATTGTTCGAACCTTTGTTGGTGATACAAGAATGGCCAATGGAAGGGCCAATTCCCAAACAGTTTCCAATGAGCAAAAATGTCCCCACTGATCATGTAGATGGCTACACACACTGCAGACCTTTGTCAAGGAAACTTATGAAGTATGCCTCGAATAAAACCCTTAAGAAAGAGTATATACGCGATCATAGAACTCCTAAACCGAGTCCTATGACACCCCCGCGTTTAGGTGTCCCCCTAGGAACAATGATTGCAGAACCTCTTTCCACTCGAGAAGAAAAAGATCAGAAATTAGCAAAACACATGGCTATTCAACTTAGCTTCATAGCCAAACGTGCAGAGCTCATGGGAAAGAAGTCCTCTTCAAAAACCTCTGCATCTACTCCAACAGCAAAGAAAAGAAAAACTGCAGAAGGCACCTCTACAAGCGCTGCAAAAGATCAACCATCACCTCCTCATGCCACATAAATTGGCTCCTCTGTTCCTCCATCTTCCCCAAAACAGAGGAAGAAAAGAAAATCGAAAATCACAGAGGAAGGGGCACCAAAACCCAAGAGGAGGAAAACCAAAAAGAAGCATGGTAAATCACTTGAAAAGTTGGTTACCATTGCAGAAGAAGAAGAAATCGCAGAAGGAAGAACTGCAGAAGAAGATGCAGAAGAAGGGATGGCAACAGAAGAATATCAATCACCCTATCAATCTCCAGATAGATTTGCTCACCAAGGAGACCTGAACGACTTCCTACAGAACCCTGACATTGCCAACACCCTAAATACAGCAGGGTGGACGGCACAACCTCTCGACCACCACTCCCCAGAAGAACAATATTTCTCCATTTCTGGCATTGACACACATCTGCAAGAAGATGACATAACACCCAAAGATCAACCAGCTAACACACCTATTATCCTACAGAACCCCTTCATTCAACAAGGATTGGACGTCCACAGAAAGAGTCCAAGCACAGATACAGAAGAAGGAATAGAGGAAATAGACATGTCAGAAGAAGCTATCAAAGAACGAAATCAAAAGAACGCAACAGAGTGGAATAGAGAAAAGGTTAAGGAAATCATAGAGAAAATGGGAGAAAAAGAAAAGGGAAAAGAAAAAGATGCCGAAGTCGAAGAAGGCACAAATTCCTCACCCCCTCCCAGTGCAACCCACATATCTAACTCCGCAGGTCTAGCTGCAGAAGGAGTTATTGAAACAGAGCAGCACAGCTCGATCCAAACCCAACCCAACCCGCCAGAAGTCACTCTTTCGACTTTTGCGCCCACAGAAACCGGGGAATCCATTCCTAGGGAGTCTCCTCAAAGAGACTCACCTACAGTTCGTGATCCATCGCCCCAGATCACAACAGAATACCCTACAGAGGAATTCGTTTCCTCTGCCACACACACACACAACTAGGGCCAACACTTCTTTCAGAGAGAAGTATTGAGCACAACGACGAAGAGACTCTAGACAAGTCTCCGAGTCATCAGAAGGATAATCTAGTACCCACCTCTGAAGTGGATCTAGACAATGTCATTCACAGAACTTCTGTAGAGTCTGAAGCACTAGATGCTTCTGCTCAAGGATCAGATGGAAATCCTTCCACCCCCATCGTACAAACAAGGGTGAACGAAGGTGTCCCAGGAACAGGGACTCACTCTGGAGACGAATGTGTTCCTCCAGAGGTTACACAAGGAACACAAGTATCAAGGGATGAGTTCCAAACCCTTGTCACCTCTGTGAACCAAACAATGAAAGAGTTGCAAATCTCTTTCAAATCTTTTGCAGAGACAACATCGACGGCTATCCTGAAACTAAACACCAAAATGGACAATCTGTCCACAGAGGTGAAATCTGCCATCTCAGCGATGAAGTCTTCTGCCGAAACTACTGCCAAAGCTACAGCCACCTCTGCCGCTCAAGAAATTGGAACAAATGCAACTTCTGCGTTCAAGGACTCTGTCAAAAACTTCCTTGAACAAATGAATACGCAATCCAACAGAACAGAGGGCATTACTCCTGCAGATCTACAGAATGCCCTAAAACAAGTACAAGCAGAGGCAATGCGCAACACGACAATGATGCAGCCAAAAGACTACATGACCAGAGCACAGCTAACAGAGCTAGGACAGAACATCATAAACCAGGTCACAGAATTCATTGTCTCCTTCACAACAGCAAATGCCAACTTTGTCAAGGATTTCAGAAAAAGTGTTGGCAGAATGCGTTTTAAAACAGAGGCAGAGCTTGCGACTCTACTTGGCCTCTGTGATGACGTCTGTGAAAAGTTGATAGCAGCAGGAGCAGAATTACCGAAGAAAACCAAAGCTTCTAACAGAGCAGAGGGTAGTTCTGATAAGAGTCAGGATGATTCTGATGATGACCATCCTGGTCCATCAGATAATCCTGAGGGGGAGAATACAAGGGAGAAAGCTACGAACAGAGGAATACAAACTCCACCAATCGCAGCAGAACCAATCAGTCAAGCCCCTCCAGAACAAACCCAAGATCAACAACAAACTCAACAGCCCACAGAGACAACACCCATCTCTGTGGAATCAAGTCCTGAAGAAACAAATATTCCAGAAGCTGATCAGCAACCCACAGAGGCAACAACCACCCCTGTGGTAATCATTTTGGAAGAAAGTCCTTCAACAAAATCAACAGAAAAACCCCCAACCATACCAAGAAGAAAGTCGATTGCCACCAAACCAATAAGAGCAACGACCTCTGCGACCTCTGCTTCTGACATTCTGAAAAAGATGCACAATACAATGACTGATCGAATGTCACAGAGAGAAGAAGAAAGGCACAAGTTCACACTAGCGTTCAAAATGGCAAGAAGATTCGACATACCTCAATCTACAGAAACCGAGTTTACAGAAGAAATCACCAAAGAACCTCCTACAGAGGTTACAGAGCAAAGAAAGCCAACAGAACCAACGCCACAAAAGTCCTCTCAAAAACAAGTGTCAAAACCTACAGAGGCAACCCCCATCAAGCCAACAGAAGCACCAACCTCCAAACCTACAGAAGAAACAGGTTATGCACCTCCAAAAGCCAAAGATAAGGGCAAAGCAATACTGACAGAAGAGCCAAAGAAAAAGAAATCATTGCCCAAGCCTACAGAGAAATTGATGAAGAGCGCCTTTGATGCCTTCCAAACTCCAAAGCCTGAAGAAGTTGACTGGGCATATGGATTGAAGCCTCTGTCAGACATTCTTCTAACTGGTAGAGCTGCAGAAGTTGTTCAAAAGATGGAGAGTCTCAGAAGACAAGTACCACAACCTGGTCCAACACATGAAGAGATGGAAGAAGTGGTATACAAATACCTCTATAAATAATCCTTTCAGACCAATTATCCTACATATCATGTGACAGATCCAAGGATCAGAGAAGAATTTGAGAACATCTTCACAAGGACAAAGCCAAGAACCAAAGCAGATGTCTTCTCAATCCACAAGATCAAAAAGGTAATCTTCTGCAAATTCTCCTTTACAAGAATCTATCCAAGGGTCAGGTACAATCTTTACAAAGTCAGAAGAGAAGACAATTCAGAAACCACCTTCGTTGATGCTGACCTAAGAAATATCAATCCTTATGATCTACCTGATCTTCTGCAATGGACAAAGGACAACTACAACACAGAGGCAAACACCAGAGCCTATCAAGTGTTGAGAAAAGTGATGAGGGAAAAGCTTCTGCTCTACAGCATGATAGATTTCCAGCTGGGAAAGGATCTTGGTCTCAAACATCTGGATTTACGACCACCAGAGGATCGCTGCCCACCGGACGCCGTACCTAACTCAATCATCACAGAACCACGGTTTGGGTTAGTATTTCAGAACCCACAAGGCGAAGTTAAACTGTTCGTGTGCATGGACTGTCAGAAGTACTCAACTAGTACTCTGAACAAGTTCAGAACAAGCCTTGTAAAATACAGAGGTACAGAGAAAATGGATAGAGATGCTGCAGATACTTTCATCAGAGAAATTGATGCCACAATCCGCCTAAGAGAACTCTGCATCAGTTTCTACAAAGAGATCAGAAGAGTCGGAAGAGACAACAGAAGCTACGACGACTTCAAAGATGCCAAAATCTGATTCTCAGACCTCCAATCCCTGCAAACCAAGTCAAAGTTTATCTTTTATTGTACTCAAATGTAAAATGCCTCTGGCATATTTCTAAATGAAAGAACCTTCGAGGTATTGTTTAACCTCTGTCTTATCTAACTTAGCCTAACTAAACTCGAAGTTAAATTTTTTATTTTTCACTACTTAGGGGGAGATTGTTAGCTTCAATCTTCCTAATCATAGAAGTATTTAGAAGTAGTGAAAAATAGGTTAAGTGAAGAAAGCCTCTTACAGAGGCTCTGCCGGACTTACCGAGGGCTCAAGATCAAGAATCTACAGAAGCTAAAGAGGCGCGCTACAGAAGCTCTGTCATACGCGCAAAGAAGACCAAAGACTCGGAATCCGGTGAAGACTGCTCCACAGAGGACCAGACCGCAGAACCTCTGTAACTCATTACAGAGCCTCTGTGGTCCTCACTGAGACTTGAAGATATTTATAATATCTTGCTACTGTTACAGGACCCGTTCATCAACTTGCATGGTAGCATGCCCTGTCCAACGTCGACGTGTCAAACTCTGATTGGACTCAATAGGGCTTAGTACATAATAGACGTCTGCTGCATTAAATGCAATACAACACGTCTTACTGTTCATGCCGTCCTTGCAACTGTTCACGACATCCGTTCAACTATTCATCAGTACCGTCTGAATAGTAGCATATGCTTTATGGTCCCTTTTAGAGTAGTATATAAGGAAGACTCATGTTGAGTTCTTCCTTATTCTAATCATCATCAATCATATAAATCGACCATCATAAGAACACAAAAAGCTTATTCACCTTAAGAGTCATATCTATTTTGAAGCTTTTCTTACTCATTGTTCTTAAATCTGTTCTTGATATATATTCAGTAAACTTTGAAATATTATTTCCTGTTCATTGTTTATTTATATTTTGGTCTAAATCTATCAAACTTATCTGTTAGTTCTTCAAATACGCTTCCGCATCAAACATTAACTTGAACTAATAGATCTGATAATCTTGTTTAAAGCAAAACGGGAACCAACAACTATAGTTGTTCCTCCTTGTGATGGCTATTCTGGGTATATATTACAACGAGTTATTAGCACCCAATAACTCACACTAACAACGCTCACGCTCAACTCCTTGGATTCCTCATGACTTTCCCCGACTCAAGCATTGATCCTGTGCTTCCGGTAGTAGGAGCTCTAGTACTACCTTCCACACCTATCATTGCTCGTTCCGAGTCCCATCCCGAAGTGCCCAAGTAGTTTCTCGCCGATAACTATACCCATGTGCCCGCACCAGCATATGTACACACTCTTCCTAGCTCCCTAGGAATTCCACCCTAAAACACTACCCTTGCTACAACGAAATCCCTACTAGCCATAACAAGTTGCCTCGCGAATACCCCATCACATGCAGCGTGAAATAAATAGACATTCGAATACAAGATTTTATCCTAGAACGGTTGGACTCAAACAAGAGCTGCGCAATAGAACTAAATCAAATATTCTAAGGCTATGTGATTCTTACTGCATACAACCTATAGGGCATTCACTTAACAACCTAATATGACCAGCATTAATTCCTACTAGCAAGCAATAACCCTACAGTACAGTGTAACCAACACAAGCAATCTAGCATGCATACCCTATGATCTAGAAAGCAATAAATACACTAAGTACTGTACCTTTTCCCTTGGCTCCGGCTGACTGTACACACTGCGCCCTCAATCACCGTTTCTCAAACGGGTTTTCCTTTCTTTTATTTCCCAAAAATTTTAAGAGAATAATTTTATAGCCGCAAACTTGAGATCAAACACACCGAGATGTGTTTGATTCACTCAAGCTGTGCTCTGATACCAAGTTGTAACGTCCCAAAAAATTTCAATAAATTTGAACTTTTAAAATACCATTTTTAATAGATTAAATCACAAGCGTTTAACTCCAAATAAATGTTTATACAAAACCTCGTTAAGTTAAACGATCATCTCAAATAAAACAGCGGAACTGTACCAAGTTTAAAAATAAATAAATACGAAGGTTTTCTCAACGCGCCAGTGTGTACCGTCACGCCTTACTGCCACTCGCACCTGAAACAGTAATTTTATAGGGAAATGGTAAGCACGAAGCTTAGTGAATTCCATCACATGCGCAGATAGCAATTATATGCACATCACCCCTATCCGCACATGAGCAAACAACACAACAGTTACATGATACAAGTAAACACATACAAGTAATTATGTACCCAATTCCTCGGTCCCACCGAGCCCTCGGTCCCACCGAGTTCACACAACATTTCTACCCGCTTCCTCGGTCCCACCGAGATGTATATAAAACACATTTATACTAAGCATTTAAACCAATCGCACCACAATACAATTAGTTCACACAACAAATCAGTAGTACATACAAACTACCGCGATATACATACAATCCCTATCTACGCAGTGAGAGAACTCACCTCAAAAGCAACGCAGATATCCACAACAGCAAAACAAGCCGGCCAACTCCAACTCACCTCTTTCCACCTAAATAAGTGATATCATACGTCAAAGTGAAGTCCTAACCCAAAATCACAACTACAAGCTTAAACGTGAAACTTCCAGCTTTTACTCTAACATTACAGGTCTGTTCGGGACCTGTTTAGCCCCCCCTAAACTCAACAACCCAGAATTATTTTTCCATAACCAGCAAGTTCTATGCCTTAGGGTTCCAGGGACATATCAAACGCGTTCTAACGATTTTCCTACGATTTAATATGAATTTTCTAAGAATGGGACGCGAGTCTGCCGTATTCGGACCTGCTGTAAAAACAGTTATTTTTCACCTAGCTAGAGGCCGAACCAGACTTTCGCTAAAACACGAAAAGTGTGCCCGACACAGAATGTGAACCGTGGGCACCAGTTTCGCCTCAATCCGAGCTACGAAGGAAAAGTTATGGCCGATACAAAACAGGGACAGAATGGGGTTTTCACATAAAATGACGATTTAGTTTTCGATTAAGGTTAAACGATTCGGGTTTACGGTTTAGATAATCAGGTCCAGGTTTTAGGTAGCCACGGCTGGACTACTACCATCACCACCCACTGCCACCCCGGCAGCGGTAGACGGCGGCGGCGGCAGCAGCCACCGACGGCGGTGGTTTAACGGTGGTTCGACAAAGACGAACGAAAGAAAAACACGAACGGGGACTAACCTCTTGACGACACTCCAGCAGCACCCCGAAGGAAATCCGATCACCGGCTCGGTCTTTCTCTCTCTCTCGCTATTCTTTCTCCGGCAAGAAAACCGCGGCGGCGCCGGCGGTTTGGGGTGGCACGGCGACGGCAAGAAGGGGAAGGGGATTAGGGTTTGCTTAGGGTTTCTTGTGGGTTTGTGTGTTATGATTATGAGAGAAAACAAGATGAGGGAGGGGGTCGGTCCATATGGGCCGATCCCATGCACAAGTTATGGGACTTCTCCCATTTGGTCCCTCAACTTTCAAAAACCCCTACAAATAGTTTAACTTTACCCATTTAGCCCTCGTAACCCATTAACTCTTCACTCTTGGCCGTTCCCGCTAATCCCGTTAATAAATTCATTTTAACAACAATAATAACTAATTAAAATAAGCGAATTAAAACCATATCGGGACACGGGCTTTACATGTAAATTTTGTTAGTGAATTTTGTTCCATGTCATTTTTGGGCTAAAGAAGGAATTTTTTGGAGTTGGATGTCATTTAAACTTCTTTTGATGTTCGTACAAACATTTTGTTGCACACTATTTTAATGCAGGAAATTACTTTACATTCATGGCATAAATAAATCTGTGTTAGGACCATAACGGCTCATTTTAAAAGTTTGCAGAGCATACTTTTGCGTCTCGTTAGTAACTCCAGTAGTGATCTAGTGATTTTCAAAATGATTTTCACATGCAGTACGGGTGCGTCCATTTTGCACAATTGTCGGGTAAGTAGTAGTACATTTTTACGCGTACGATAAATTGCTATAAAAACCTTGGTGTTGAAAAATCTTATAAAAGTTTTCGATTGGCATATTTGTTGAGTATTTCACTTGAAAACCTTGAACTCGTTAGAACCTTGGAAAGGTTAAGTAACCCCGGTTAAGAGTAAAAGCAAATAGAACCTTGACAATGGAAAGTTGGGTATTTCGACGCGTGATGGTACCGTAAGCCTAGTAGTATCGTTTGCAGAGTCGGTGTGGTTTGTAACTGGATGGTTAGACTCACGGTATCTCTTATTAATGCTTATGGTAACCGTTCTCTTCGGCAACCTTGTTTTGGGTATGTCAGTTTTTGCATAAAGGACATGTAGGACCCTTTAGACACCATGTGGATAACGTTAGTTTTGAGGGGATACTCGATGGATGAAACTCGTGAATGGAGCTCTGCAGTGGTCCGAATCTTGGAGAAATTGTTAGGTGTCACATTTTGATTTATACGCCAAGAACCGTTAGTGTATTTGGAATGTTGTAGACCAATCTTAAGGGGTAATTATATCGCTTGTAGTGGTTTTAAGAAGTTCTGATTTTGATCAGTGGTCATAATGGAACGACTTTCCTTGAATGATAAGAGAATTTGTCAATTGGATAATTGGTGGTAGGACGCATTTTTGGAGTTGATGAATCTATGGGTCAGGGAAGACCTTCCGTTTTGGAGTCTAATGGTACTTGTTAAAGTTAAATGACAGTTAAGTAGCAGGGACAACTGGATTTGGGAATTTTGTTGGTTTCGTTAGTGATCGAACCTTGGATTGGATGGAGAAAGAGTTAAAAGCGTGTAGATCCGGACTGATTGGAATTCGGGATATGCCGTAGGGGGAGTACGGACCGCCTAAGTTTGGGAGACGACCAAAGTTGTTTGGTTAGAAGTTATTTTAGTAAGTTAAGCGTCGCTCGGATATAAGCACCTTAGGACCGGATACTTTTGGGCTTTTGTGGAAGAGAGATTTTGGAGACATGTTGACACCCCTAGTAATCTAGTTTAAATCATGTTACTAGATTAAGTAGGTTGTTATGTTTATGTCTCGATACATTTAATCTTTTGATTGTACAAACTTCCCCTTTAGGCAGGTTATAGTTGTGATGTTTTGAAGTTTTATTTCTACACAACAATTGTGGCCATTGATGTTTAATCAGGGCTGATGTTTTACAGTCATAATTTGTCAAGAGATTAGTCTAGGCATGGCCTAAGACACCCTTCCCATTTTTTTTTTATTTCTACCCATTTTCCAGATTTGTTTTCTTTTATTATTGAAAATTTTACGGTGTTACACAACCCTTCAGTTGACAGATCATTTAAACAGAAGTTAGTCAAAAGGATCACAAGTGTAACACAATAACAACAACGACCATGATTAAAAATGTAACTAGTTTATAATATAGACGAATCTTGATAATGAATGACAATTATGGATATTAAAATATAAATTTTGTATATTAATATTGTTTAAGTTTATTATTGGTTCTTTAAAATTGTGTTTCACAAAATATATTTGAAATATATATATATATATATAGATAATAAAAATCAAAAAAATAACAAACTTCGTAAAAAGAAGAAAAAAATTATTGAATTTATTTGAAGAAACATACTATAAAATAAAAAGTATTGAAATCAATAGTTGCATTATTAGGGAGGCTGGGTAGAAGAAAAGATAAGATGGACAGCAAAGGGTAAATAAATGTGGAGCATGTTATGGGTAAAAAGGTCAATTCACAAGGAGCCGGAAAAGGGTTTCTATTGTAAGGCAAACACCAATACCCACTGAAATCCAAAAAACAACGCCCGAAAAGCAAAGGTGAGCTACGTGGGTCCCACTTTTTAACTAAATTTAGCTGGACAGACAATACCTTCCTATTTTCTATTTTTTTTCTTTTTTTGTATATTTATTATTCCACCTACACACCCTGTATTTTTCATATTATTAATACTATTTTCTTTATTTCACTATGATAATTAATTATTAATTAAAGTACTTAAAATTTAACCGCATGTTTAGAGCATCCACAACAATGAAATTTCAAGACAATTTCTAAAGTGGCATATCAGCGTCACATCAGTTTTGCAATTATCTTGAAATTATTCTCCACAACAATGAAATTTCAACAATTTTCTACAATGACACATTATCATAAAAAACTATATTTTAATCAAATAACAACAAAACTACAATAAAATATTATTTACTATAGCTTAATACGAAATATTTTATTAATTAAATAATTATAATAAATTAAATTAAATTAAATAAATTAAATATTTAATTTATAAAACATTAAATTAAAATACAAAGTAAAAATGTTACATTAATCGTCATTTTCTTCTTCTCTAAATCTTTGTCAAATCTCTTCAATCAAATCTGATTGTAAACAATGATTCGTTGACCGATTACGTACTTGTATGTGATTTTGGAGATAGTTTTCGTACTCAGAAAGTATGCTATTGAGAGATTTGAGGCGTAGTTATAGTAAAATTAACATCATCGTTTATATCATCAAATTGACGAATATAAATATGACGTGCATCTTCGATGATCATGTTGTGCATGATTATACATGGTCTCATTATTTCTCTGTGTCGCAACAATAGGCGTTGATCAAAATTCGACAAATTTTTGGGATCGCATAGGAGAATACTATGATATCTATCATGACAATACTTCTCAAACGTCGAGAAATCGTCAAGCACTTATAAATCGTTGGCAAAGAATGATCATGAAGTTGATGGAAATGTATCTCACAACAATGAGCAAACCACAACGGAGATTGTACGAACATCAACTTGAAGAACTTCTAAACAAACAATGATGTATTTTTATATGTTAAGTTTGTATTTTTAATATGTAATTTATTTTATTGTATTTTAATATAAATTATATTTTGCATTTTTTAATATTTACTAAACGAATATGATGTAAACTACGCAGTGTGCAATTGATAAAACATTTTTTAAGCCTTAATGGGATTTTCAGATGCATTTATACTTTTTTTCTCATATATTATTTAAATTAGTTGTGTACCATATAATGCAATGAAATGTATTAAAACTTTAAGAAAAAACATTTAGAGATATTTGGTTTCATAGAATAGTTTTAAGAGAACTAGATTTCATGGAATAATCTGGAATAGGGATGAGTAAACCCAACATTCTCGAACCAAACCGGGACCGAACCAGTACCATATATTCGGTCCGGTTTTCGATTTCAAATAATATGCAAATTCGGGATTCGGCCAAAAAAATCGGTATCAACCGGTCCGGTCCCGATCTCATTCCTAAACTGGAGTTAAAAGAATTTAGATTTGAAATATATTTATCTACTTGGTTTGTAGAATCTGAAATTCAAATAAAATTTATATTTTAAAATTAATTTATAAAAATTATAAAGAAAATAAATTACTTTTTTGTTAAATAATTATTACAATATAAGTATGTTTAGCATATTTTAAAATAGTATTACAAATAAATCCAATAAAATTCTATTAAATACCATATCATCCTGCGAGATTTAAAAATTCTATATTTGTGGGATTTGAATGAAATCTTGGGATTTCAAATCCTATAAATCATTCAAATAAAACATGTGATTGAAATAAAATTCACTTTCAAATTCCTCAAAATGTAATAGAGTCCTCTGAACTAAATATGACCTTAATGCAGTTTTTATAAAAAACGAAAACTTGAAACTTATTTAGTATTGTGTTGTATAAGTATGACTTAACATTTATCTTGCATTTTAATAATAGTATCAATTAGTTTTATGAAATTCGAACATAAAGAGTTAAGAGCATCTCCAACAGTTTCCCTAAAATTGGGAAAATGGAGAAAATGAGGATTTTGAGCTAATATTTTGCTCCAACAACTTTCTTAAAACTATCCTCAAAATGGAGAAAGTTGGAGAGAGAAGATTTTTTTCTCCAAATATGGAGATCACTCCAAAAGTGATTATCAAGTGAGATGACCAATAGAAAACTTTGAAAATAATTATGTAGAGAGAGAAATAATATTTTAATAGATGAATGAAATATTTTAATTAAGATTGGATTCTCCAAAATGGGGAAGCTGTTGGAGATGAATGTATTTTTTTTTTGGGATTTTGGCTTTTGATTCTCCATTTTGAAGAAATTATGGGGAAACTGTTGGAGATGCTCTAAGAAGTTGATTACATGGTAGATTGTTGGTTTGCATACAACTTCTTGCACCGGTTTTTTTGATTGAGAATCGATTTAAATTCGACTCGTCTTTTAGGTAGTCAATTTAATTATTTGTATGTTTAGGATATTTTATGAGTACTGTTTAAAAAGGTAAAAATATCTTATGTTAACGTTTAATCTAAATAAAATTGTCCGTAACAATATAGAGGCTATAATTAAATCTAGAGGGGATCATGTACCAAATGAACAACTCGATGTATGAATGTTAACATCTCGACTATTAGTGATTCATATTTCATAATTTAATTAAAATTGAATAGAATATCATAATCATATAATTATAAATATGTACTTGCCCAATGGTACATGTGTTACCAATAGAGTTCATCTTCTAAGAATGTCAAATGTTCAAAGTTCAAACCTCACTAAAGATGAGAATGTATATAAATATTTGTCGTATATAAATGTTATATATATTATATATATATATATATATATATATATAGAGAGAGAGAATAAAAAAGAATTGATATTGTTTAATACAATTTATAATGAGTATAAAACTAATATTTTTTTCCAATATACATAATAAAAAGTATAGTAATGTTTTAACATAATATATTGTAAGAATATTGTTCCAGTTTAATGTTTTGGGTAACATACTTTTAAATTTTTTATGTTAGTCTCTATAAGACATCTCAAACAAGAAATGTATTACAAGAATGATTTTTCGTTTATAAATGCATCATATATTTTTTTTGCTCACAAAGTTATCTTTCTTAAATTACATCAAAGACATGATAAATTGCTAAAATGAAGTTTTTAGAATTAGGTTTTCTAAAACAAGAATAGTAAATAAATACATTTAGTTTTGATTCAGATTATCTTTTAACCACCTAGTACTTTTGTACATGCACATATACATATATCGACCTGGGATCATGTGAGCTTTTTCGAGAGATTTGTGAGATTGCATTGCAGCCGTTGGCTGACTAAACGTTAGCATGAAAATTAAGTACCGTAAAAGTTGTGAAAGTGGTGTTTTTGCTTGGGATGTTTGTTACTTTGCTTAGAAAGCTTGATCATACAAAGAGTTGAGGAGGGTCTCACAGGTATCGCAAACAATCATTGTCGTCCTTAGGGAGTACAAGGCGAGTAGCTGGCAAGAGCCCATTATAATTAGGGTTTTTTTAGTATATTGGTAGTGTAAAAGTACCACATAAAAATACTCAAATTGGTTTTAGTAACAATAGGAGTACAAAAAGAATTTAATTGAAAAAAGGGCTCAAAATATGTATTAATTAATTATATTAAATAAAATCGACGAAAAGATTAATTACTATTGGTTTTCTACTATTGTTTATTATTTTCTTTAGTGTTTTATTTAGTAGCAAGGTCTAAGGGTGCGTTTGGTTCGACAGAATCCGACGGAATTGGATGGAATTGGAATGGTCAATTCCGTTGACCAAATTCCATTTCAATGTTTGGTTCATCTTGAAATGGAATTGGATTCCATGAATTCCCCCCAAATCAGGAATTCACCATTCCTTCATGATGAGGAAGGAATTCAAATCCATTCCTATGGAATATGTTGCAAATTACAAAAAAAAAACCTCCTAACCTGCTCCTCCTTTCCTGCCTCGTCAACTACAAACCTATTCCTCCTCCCTGCTCGTCAACAACAACAAACCTACTCCCTTAAATCGCCCTTCTCTTCTAATCATCTTCTCAATCAACTCATCATCCTCACGCAATAACCTCTGAAACATATTGAGAAGATGGGTTCGAGGTTATTAGTATGTTCATCATCCTCACTCCACAATCTCGATATGCTCATCGTTCTGATGCTGGAGATGGGGGTCCCTTATCAGTATCAAAATCGGACTCCTCCATACCCGATGAAGATAGATCTGGAGCTTGGGGTCCCTTACCAGTATCTGAACCAGAGGCTTCCTCCTCTTCTTTTCTTGCTCGAGGTCTGCTCTTTTGTTACGATTACCTGACAGTGAAGTAGAAGATGGTGATGCAAGAGGTGGGGAATTAGAAGAGGAGGTAGCCGGTGGTTTAGGTGAAAAGGGGGAAGGGGATAAAGAAGAAGGGTTTCATAATAATTTAAAACTGAAATTAATGTTAATTCATTAACAAAATTAAAAAAATAGATGTTTTTTATTATAATTTAATTACCAAAATTTAAATGTTAATCTTATTATTATTATTATTATTATTTGTACTTAAAAAAGATTATAGCAATATATCAAATAAAGGGTATTTTTGTCATTTTTCATAATTCCATTCTGATTCCATTGTAAACCAAACAGACATATTTCAATTCTTTGGACATGTTACATTCAATTTTCTTCCAACCAAACACTTGGTTAAACCTCATAATATTTCATTCCAATTCCTTTCAGATTTCAATTCCTTTGACAGATTCCATTCATTCAGAAAACATTCTGTGAACCAAACGCACCCTTAGACTATTTGATTGTTTTCAAAAAACAATGACTTTAAGCTTAGAGTAAATTACGGATTTGGTCCCTATGGTTTGTCTAAAATTATGGATTTCGTTCCTAGGCTTCATTTATTACGAATTTGGTCCCCGACTAATGGGAGTAAATTACGGATTTAGTCCCCGACTGATGCAAAATCCATTAGATTTAGTCTCTGGCCCTAACGTTCGTTCAACTACTCCATTAAATCCAAGGGTATTTCCGTCAATTCCCTTATATTCATCTTCTTCACTTGAATGTTCATCTTCTCCAACATGAACATGAAGAACACCATATTAATTAAATGCATTGGAAACCACCATTATCATCAAAAAACATAATCAAATCCATTGGAAACCACCAAAAATCCATAAATCCATTGGTTTTTTGCTTGAATCTTCATTTTCTTCAACAATACATAAAACCCTTGTCCAATTTCATCTCTTTACTCCTTCACTTCATCTCAAATCCCCCAATTTCACTTCCCCTTCTTTCTTTTTTGGTCGATCGATTCAATCTCATCTGGGTATGCTTTTTTGGCCAACGATCTTCTGTCTCACATTTTATTTTGTATTTTTATTGGGTTTTTACATTAAGGTTTTTGAACGAAATTGGGTTTTTGGTTGAGGTTTTTGTATGAAACTCCTTCTCCATTGAAACATATATGATGTGGGTTTTGAACAGTGAAAGGGGATGAAGATATATATAGGGTTAGGTTCAAGAGAAAACCTCAAAAAACGGAAAACTGAAGAACACCCTTGGAGCCCTTCATCTGGGTGGTATGCACTTGTTCATACAGGTTATTTGTAACATGCATTTGTGCATATATGCACAAATGCATAATGCACTTGTGCATAAAACCAAAAAGTCAACTATTTACTTGTATGCACAAGTGCATACCGTCCAGATGAAGGGCCACCAGGGTGTTATTCAGTTTTTCGGTTCTTTTGAGGTTTTACCTTGAACCTCTCTCTCTCTCTCTCTCTCTCTCTCTCTATATATATATATATATATATATATATATCATGTATATAGTCCTAATAAATTGTAAACCAGCATTTTCGTGTAAACCATGTAAACCGTCGATTTCATAGGTTTTTTTGATGAATTTTTTTATGGAATTGTTTATTTTGATGAAATTGTTTCATATCATTCATTTCTTGATAAAATTCTTTTATGAAATTTGCAGTTTCATAGGTTTTTTTCATTCTTATGAAACTGTTTCATATATTTTCATTTTCACCTATGAAACTATAAATTTCATAAAAAAATCATTAACAAATGAATGATATGAAACAATTTTATCAAAATAAACAATTTCATAAAAAATTTCATCCAAAAAACCTATGAAATCGAGGGTTTACACGGTACGGTTTACACGAAATGATGGTTTACAATTTGTTATCCCTCTCTCTCTCTCTCTCTATATATATATATATATATAGGGTTGGGTTCACGTTAGACCAACGTGTTTTCGTGAGACCGGTGAGACCAAGTTTTTACACTTCAAACTTCACAGTAAAACATTGTGAAGGAAAAAAATGATACGAACCTTCACAGCAAAAACACTGTGAAGGTTACCTTCACAGTATTTTGCTGTGAAGTTTCAAGTGTAAAAATTTGGTCTCACCGGTCTCACGCAAATATGCTGGTCTCACATGATCCCAAGTCTATATATATATATATATGATTGAGTTTCAGTGAAAAGTTTAAGTTAACGTAAAGGCGTAAGAAATGGTTATCAATCGTTAGATGCACATTTAGATGAAATGCACCAACTTAATTTTTATATCAGACAAGATTAATAGATAAATTTGAGATTAAAAATGATTAATAATCCCGATACCTTCTTTTCCAACGGTTGATAACCACTTCTCACGTTTCTCACTAAATTTGGCACTTATCACCTAGAACCCAACCCATTATGTAGGCATGAGATCATGTGAGAAGCGCCATTTTTTGTGAAAAGTAATTTTAAATCGTTGATCGATTTTAATCAAATACATTCTCATAAATTGTGGCCTAAAAGAGAATTGACCTGATACATCTTATCTCAATGCATCTCATTTTAATGTTCGTCTATATTTCTTATCCAACTATTGATAAATATTTTTCAAGCTTCTCCTCAATTCTGATTGAAACTCAACCTTTAATATATATTAGAGTGTATTGTGGATTTGGTTCATGTGCTTTGATGGTTTTTGTGACTAAAGTCCCTATACTATGTTTATTGTGGATTTGGTCCTTGTGGTGTTCAGTTTTTCTTGGCCATGGTCCCTCGACCAGAGGCGGAGCCAGAATTTTCGATGAGGGTGGTCCTTGTATTTCAACCATATTTTCCGCAATCAATCACTTTTAGATTGTGTCAAGTTCCTCATTCAATCTCTTTTTAAAATGGGATATATATATTGGGTTGTGTTCTAGTGAAAAGTTGAGCTAACGTGAGAAACGTGAGAAGCGTGTGAAGTGATTACCAATCGTTGAATACATATTTGGATGAGATGCACCAGATCAATCCTCGTATCAAGCGCGATTCATGGGTGGACTTGAGATTAAAAGTGATGAACGGTATAAATCCACTTCTCACGCTTCTCACATGACCCTTCGCGCGCGCACACACACACACACACACACACACACACATATATATATATATATATATATATATATATATATATATATATAAGTGAGTTCAAACGAGAACACTAACTATTTAAGAAAACACGAGAACGGTCGTTAATGTACAAAATCATATATGATTCACGCGACTTTGTCTCGCGACTTAAGTCACGGCCAAAGTCGCACACGTCCAAAATTTTGCAGTTAATGTAAAATCACATATGATTTTGCACATGATTTGTTGTTCTTGAGTTTTCTTAAATAGTTAGCGTTCTCGTTTGAACCTTCCTCTCTCTATATATATGTTTCAAGAGTTATTGTCTTATTGAAACTTGCAATAAATCAAAATAAACAACTTCGTGTGAAACTTAGTAAAATACTAAAATGGTTATCTAAT
This sequence comes from Saussurea involucrata, assembly GCA_033807775.1. Taxonomy (NCBI): domain Eukaryota; kingdom Viridiplantae; phylum Streptophyta; class Magnoliopsida; order Asterales; family Asteraceae; genus Saussurea; species Saussurea involucrata. The sequence continues at coordinate 88,055,780 of CM066320.1, read as the reverse complement.
TCCATAAGACATGTATATTATAATTTTTTATAAACTAAAATATATATATTCATTTATAACAATTCCAGATAGAAAGAGATAATAAATAAGTGATAATTGAAGTGTTTACCAACTATGGAGTTCATCACTCCCAAGAACAACATGGCCCTCTTCACTATACATGCAGGTTTTTTTAAAAGGTGAGGGTAATCCTAGGATAACCCTAGGCCTACATTGGCTCCGCCCCTGCCCTCGACTAACATTTTCGTTAACTTCGTTAAGTTAAGGACCGTTTTAGCCATTTTTTCTAAATTTTGTCTTTCTACTATAAAAAAAAGTAAAACAATATTTTTATACACACACAAATATATACATATATAACTATAGACACACAAATATATATATATATATATATATATATATATATATATAATTATACACAAATATATGTATATATATACATAACGATATATAACAATTTAATTTTATCATTTTATTGTAATGGTGGAAAAAGATATGGGTTTATTGTTATAATGTAATTAAAATTTGATTTAAACAAATTGTATCTTATTTTATTTAGAGCGAAAAAATAAGATATTGTTTTATAATTTGATTTATTTAAATTAAAACATTAATTATGTTAAAGTTTAATTTTATCAGCTTTGAGGGACTATGATCAAGAAAAACTGAATACCACAAGGATCAAATCCACAATAAACATAATATAGAGACTTTAGTCATAACAATCATCAAAGCACAGAGACCAAATCTACAATTCACTCTATATATTATATGAAAAATGGGGAGTTATCTATCTGTGCCATTTACTGACAGATAAACCAAAGTGACCCTTGTGGTGGTCTCTGAAACTTTTCTTAAACAAGCAGATAAAGGGAAGAAAATAATAATAATACCAAAAGATTCCCCAGCTATATAAAGTTTTTTTATTTTATTTTATTTTTATATTTATTAATATCCATCTTTATTACTGCCACTACTCCTTCTGCCTCTGCCTCTACCTCTTGTTGGGTTTTAGAAAAAAATTATTTTAATTTTGGTTTTTAATTTTTTCTTTTTTTGGGTGTGAGATTGACAGGCAGATCAGATCCCCACCGAAATAAATTAGTAAATTCACCTTACATCCAATCTTACATAAAACCCTCAAGAATTCACCATCTTTTTTGTTTGGTTCATCTTTTATTTTTTAAATTCATCTCTACTAGTAGTAATTGTATTTCCCTACAGTGTTTGTCTTCTCCTTCACCTTCAGATGATGCTGCAGGGAGGAGTTGATTCCGGCGACGCTGATGCACCTGCCTCCGCCGCTGAACTTGCTGCTGCCGGATTCAGTGAAGAAGAAAGGGCAAGAATCGATGACGGCGGACGAAATTCCGGTGGAAACCGGTGGCCCAGACAGGAGACTTTGGCTCTGCTTAAAATCCGGTCGGATATGGATGTTGCTTTTCGTGATTCAAGCCTCAAAGGTCCATTATGGGATGAAGTTTCTAGGTAAATTAATTAATTCTATTTCATTTCAATTCAATTCCCCCTTTTTGCTCACCTTCAAGTTTCCATCATCAATCGTATATTTCGAGATCTATGAATCAACATCTGTAACCAATTCCAAAGCTCATGTCTTTTCCGGCGAACCAACACACCATTTCTTTCCCAATTCCGCGAGACAGATTCCGACGAATATGTTTGCAAATTTGAATTCGAATTCCAATTTGAATTCGAATTCGAATTCGAATTCTATTTGGGTTTTGTCTTCATCTATTTAGATTTATCTACTTCTTATCTCTTCAAACTCCGGCCGTATTCTAGTTCGAGCTACTGAATTTAATTGTTTATTTATTTTTGTTAATTAAATTTAGAACGAAATAAATATGTGTGTGTGTGAATTAAGTTGTTGGATTTGATTTGTTATCAGGAAATTATCGGAGCTTGGGTATCATCGAAGTGCCAAGAAATGTAAAGAAAAATTCGAGAATGTTTATAAGTACCACAAAAGAACTAAAGAAGGTCGGACTTCAAAAGCCGACGGCAAAACCTACAGATTTTTTGATCAATTACAAGCTCTGGAAGCCACCACCGGCGCCGGAAGCCACCACCAACCACCGCCGTTATCTCTTCCTCCTCCACCGCCACCTCCGCCTCAGCCTCTTTCAAAACCACCACCATTGCTGAATACTGGTGGGACCACGACAACTGTTCCATCTGTTGCAACTCCGATCAGTATCACCACCGCCGCCCATCAGAACAACGTCGATCCAATCTCCGTCGCTGCTCCGGCGGTGGCAATGCCAAACATGAACATTAACCATCATCATCATGTGGGTGGGTTTCCTTTTTCGCATCCGAATATTTCGGCGTCGACGAATTCGACATATTCGTCAACTTCTTCCGACGATGAGCCGCCGGAGAAGAGACGGAATCGGAAACGGAAGTGGAAGGATTTCTTCGGGAGATTGATGAAGGAAGTGATTGATAAACAAGAGGAATTACAGTCGAAATTTCTCGATACTTTGGAAAGACGTGAACGTGATCGGATGGCGAGAGAAGAAGCTTGGAGGATGCAAGAAATGGCGAAAATGAAACGAGAACACGATCTGTTAGTTCAAGAAAGATCAATGGTTGCCGCTAAAGATGCTGCCGTCATCACCTTCTTACAGAAAATCACCGAACAAAACCCAAACACACTAATCCCACAAATATCCGCAATGCAATTACTCCAACAACAACAGCAGCAGCAACAACAACATCAAAACCAACCACCACCGCCCCCGCCGCTACCACCAATGCAACAGCAACAGCAACAGCAACAAGTGCAACCGCAGGTTCAAACAATGTCTATTGCAGTACCAGTATCAGTACCAGTACCTGTACCGGTATCCGTACCACTGTCAACACCTACTCCGCCACCACCGGGGGCGAAGAATCTGGATAACGGGGGCGGAAGCGGCGGAGAGAATATGTTACAACCAAGTCCATCGAGATGGCCAAAAGCGGAAATTAACGCGCTGATCAAACTCCGTACGACTCTCGACACAAAGTATCAAGAAAGCGGGCCGAAAGGACCGTTATGGGAGGAGATATCGTCGGCGATGAGAAAACTCGGATACAATCGGAACGCGAAACGGTGCAAAGAGAAATGGGAGAACATTAACAAGTACTACAAAAAGGTGAAGGAAAGCAGCAAGAAACGTCCGGAAGACTCTAAAACTTGCCCTTATTTCCACCAGCTTGACGCCATTTACAGAGAGAAAGCTAGCAGCAGCAGTATAAAACCCGAAACCCAGATGGCTCCAATAATGGCTAGACCGGAGCAACAATGGCCACTTCCGGCGGTGGTGGTTCAAGAGCAGCACCACCATCAACCACCGCAACAACCGTCAGATCACCAGAATGCTGTTGAAGATGATTACGATGATGAAGAAGATGATGGGGAGGAGGAGGAAGAAGAAGAAGGTGAAGGTGGTGAGTACGAGATTGTTCCAAACAAGACATCATCATCAATGGCTGCGGTTGAATGATGGAAATTTATAGACAATCCAATCGAATTAACAAGGTGCACTGCAAATGTGGGTCATGAGTTGCAGAAGTTGTACGATGGGTACGCGGGTCGGGTTATGGAAGCTTGAATTACCAACCACATGCGGTGGGGTGGGGAGGGTGTGTAAGTGTAACATTGTAAGTTTTTATTTACAGTGGTATATTGCGGTTTATTTTTATGATTTATTTATTAATTTGCAAGAAAAATAAAATAATGAGGGAGGTCGATAGAATGGAATAAACCAATTAAAAAAACTATTCTGTAATTTTCTATTTTTGTTAATGGGTGTAAATGTGAAAAATAGTTACAAAGTGTTTTAATTAATTTTCTTTAATGAAATGATTTCATTGGAAATTTTGTTTATTTTTATTCTATTATTATGCTTATATTTTTACCCTTCAATCTACTTTTAAGTTACATATACTGTATTTATTCGCTTTATTTGTATTCCATGAGGATGAGTGAAATGAAGTGGATTTGGTAACACGTACTTTCGGTATAACCCGAATTAAATCTAGACCATAATTATCTATACTACTGACGCAGCCGAGTCTAATCGTTTTAGTTAGATCTCGGCCGTTTAAATTAATCCAACTTTTAATTTGGACCCTTTAAATTCATTATTGTAACAGTTACTACCCACGTTCCTGAAGGTTGAAGCGTACTCCTCCCGGTCGGCCCACTCTCTTTTCTTCTCCATCGCTTCCCCCATTCCTTCAAAAACTGCCCTAAAGTCCAACCCACTCTCATCCTATATTCCCGTTTCACGTTGAAAAACCGACATCTTCTCCTTCTTCCCCTTCTTTCCGTCCGGCAACTTCTCCACGTCTCCACGTCCTCTCAAAACCGTCTCATTCTCCCCAAAACCCTAATTAATCATTCTGGGTGCAATAAAAAGGCGAAGAGGATGCAGACAGATCTTTTAATCTTTAATGACGTGCATGACTACTTGAAAGTTGAAGCTCGTGTGATCATCCAACTTCCCTACTCATTTCCTCCCTTACAAGTACCTATCGATCGGTTCTACTTCTTCTTGCTCAATTGTAAGATTCCTCTCCCTCTCTCTCTCTCTCTCTCTCTCTCTCTCTCTCTCCACAATTTCAATTCAATAGTGCCAGAGCCTCTGTTTACCTCTCCGTCGTCCTTGAATACCTCGCCACCGAGGTACTTTCTCGTCGCCGATTTAGTTTTCCGTCGTTCTTATTTACTGAATTTGGATTTATCTGTTTGAACCTGAATGCGTATTTGTTTTCTCACTCATCACGTTTGTTTTTCAAGTTGCAATTGTGATCCTTTGTTGTGCTCTGCATTCTGATTCTAGGATTTAGGCTCTAACCTAAGCAAATTTTTGCTTTTTTCTTCAAATATCAGTGTGCTTTGTAAGGTTTTAATTATAAAATTAAATTTTGATTTGATTTCTCTACGTTTTTGGTTTGGTTACTTGCAAATGATATTATATTATTGGATGCATTCAAATAGATTTATTTATGCAACCTTTTTCTTTAAATATCAGTGTGATTTGGAAGTTTTCAATTTCAAAATTAGATTTTGGTTTGATTTATCTTTGATTTTGGTTTGGTTACTTGCGAATGGTATTATAGTATTGGATGCATTCAAGTAGATTTATCTGTTGTAATTGTACATAAATAAGTAGTTTTGATTTCTGGATTTAGGTTTTGGAGTTGGCTGGAAATTGTAACACCTCGAAAATTCCATTGTCTTTGTAATTTGAATTTGGATAAGTTAAGAGTTTGAAGTTAAGGGATCAAAATTGTAATTGGTCATAGTTGGAATTAAATTTTGATTTTGGTTAAATTGAGGGTCAAAATTGAAATTTATGACTCTGATATTTAAAGTTGGAGTCGGCTATGAATTGAGATAATATCTCCATTTGAGTCCTAAAGTCGGTCTAACAAGCAAGGAAGAGAAAGTTCCCAAAGTCTTGAAATTGTTACGGTAAGAGTTGAATTATAGTTTGGAATTCAATCTCTTAGAAATCAATAAGTAGTTTAAACTGATTTGATTTGGTATTGGTTAGTTGGTGTGGAAGCTTGAAGGTGAAATCAATTTGATTTGAGTCTCGGTCGATTTCGGATTAACCCAGGTGATTTCATCTATCTATTTTGAGCTAATTAAGCAAATTGTTAAATTGATATCTGTGTGAATGATAGATAGTAGCTTATTGGAAAGATTGGGAAAGGATATTGTAAACTGAACTGGGTAAAATTATGAAATCCGGAAGATGAGTAATCCGGATTGGTACCGGATTCCGGATTGCTACCAGATTCCGAAGTGAGTTCCGGATTTAGTACCGGATTGGTACCGTATTCTGAAGTGAGTTCCGGATTTAGTACCAGATTGGTACCGGATTCCGGATGGTGTCCGGATAGAATACCGGATCCGTTTACCGGATGGTTCCGGACTTTGAGTCCGGAATACTTTTCCGGATGAGCTTTTCGGATAGTTCCGGATTTGGGTTCCGGATAAGGGATTTTTTTCGGATAAGGGATTTTTCCGGATCTAGGATTTCCCCCCGTGCTATGTCGCCGAAGAGGGACAATTGAGAATAAGGGTATAATAGATTATTTGGGATTCTTAGCTTTAAGAATATGATATGAAATGTTTTGTGCGTTCGAGTAAATATGCACGTATGCTAGTTAGTATAATGGATCCATAGGTACTGGCATAAATTGAAACGTGGAATAGGCATAAAGTAAATTGTAATTCCCGTTGACATGAAATGAGGAATAGGCATAAAGAAAATTGTAATTCCCATTTCGTATGGTGATGAGATATGAGGAATAGCCATAAAGTAAATTGTAATTCCCATTTCGTATTGTAATGTGAAACGTGGAATAGGCTTAAAATAAATTGTAATTCCCGTTGACGTGAAATGAGGAATAGGCATAAAGTAAATTGTAATTCCCATTTCGTATTGTGATGAGAAATCTAGGAATAGGCGTGAGTTAATCGTAATTCCTGATTTCTATGGGAATGTAAGAGATAGGCATAAAGTAAATTGTAATCTCTACTTCCACTCCAAAAAATAGGCATAAAGTAAATTGTAATTTCTTGGACATGCGCAATGATCTAGAATCTGTGATGATTCGTAGCAGGTTCTTGAACGTGATGATATGACTTACTGAGTGTTAGTCATATTCATGGAATCGAGTATGTTCCCGTCATCGCAAGATGTTTATATGTACGGTAAGAATGATGGCAAACCAGGTTTGTTTATAACCTTTGTTTACATTGGTTTCCAAAGCTTATAACGTTTAAATTTGAAAATGGATGTTCTCACTAGGCGTAAGTCTAATCGTTTCAAATTAAATTTTCTTACCAGGTACGAGCTCGGGGAAGTAATAGCGGGATGAGGGACGAGTGATTTCTGATACTCAACTTTTGGTGATGAATGGAGAAGTTAGCATATACGAGGATGTTTTGGTGAATGGTCTAAACAACTAGTATAATATGATCTTAATGTTTAGGATTAGATTAGCAAGTTGTTTTGATAAGTTCAATTTGTGTATGTGAACCCTCATTACTAATTCTCCATTTATGTATAAAAGTTGGATGAAATTATGGTTAGCTTTGTGGAAATTTTAAGGTTTAAATTGTCCTGGTTTTTGGACGTTTCAGAAATGCTGCAAGGGATAACAAGAAGAACAGAATAATTCCAAAAGGCACATACAGTTGGCTATGAGGAATGATGAAGAACTTAGCAAGTTGTTAGGCTATGTGACAATTGCAAATGGTGGTGTTTTACTAAACATTAATAAGACTTTGCTGCCAAAGAAGGTTAGGTAAGGATAAAGGTGAGATTGGTTCTACTTCCCAAGAGTTCTAGACACAATTTACAACTTTCCTCTCCTCTCCTCCAATCCCGGCGGCAGCCATGAGATATATATATATATATATATATATATATGTATGATCGATTAAAACGAGTGGTTGAACACGCTAGAGTTCATACGTGATGCTTTAATGATGATCATGTTATGTGACAGATTGTCACATTAGCATCATAATTTAATAAATTTTCTCATTTTCAACCATGTAGACAGACAGGTTGGATCTCATCTTGAAGGGGTGTCATTTCTCATATGTATGTAATATGTTTTTAGAAATATGATTGTTCATGAGGTTTATCGATTGATTGGAGAATATCTCCCAGATATTTTGATTTTCCAAGCGCTATCGTTGTTCATCTCTATCTTCCCCATCCCTAATCTCTAAAATTATGAAATTTAAATTACGGATTTTCATGATTCACCATATTTACTTCTCAACAATTGGTTTACGAGATAGGATGTTCAACATCTGAATCGATCTGATAACAAGGCGAGTTCCAATCATATTCCCTATTTGTAATTCTCTTTCGATCTAACTGCATATCAAATTCTTTGGGAAAAGTGGTAAAAAATTAGCATCAATGTTTATAGTTCATAAAAGCTACAGGTTTCGAAGCACTGCACTCACTGCACTCCAAGGCTAAATGGTGTGACTTAATAACCTTCTTAATAGCGATGGGTTCCTCATTGGATGGTACAAGATTATTATTTGATCATGTAAGTAAGACATTGGTTTTGCACATGATATCTTAAGTTCCCATTTTGATATTTGACATGTGTGTTTTTTTCCTTGGTACTTTCTGTGTCTGTATACAGATATAACATATCAATTTGATATTTAAAATGTCTTTTTTGTTGTAATGTAGGGGTTTACGTTTACAATGTATTACATATCAATCTGACATTTAAATTGTTTTTTTGTTGCAATGTAGGGGTTTACGATTACAATAGTTGTTATGCATAATTATTTGTAGGAGATAAAAAAAATTGTTGGAGGTGACCTGCACATTGAATTGAAGAATCTTTTTCCAGGTAAGTTGTCCCTCTTTTTATCATCATTTAGATTGGCTTTGAAGCTTTAGTTTTTGGGGAAAAGGTAACTAGTGTATGCACCGCGCAGTGAATGTACTAAAAATGATTTAGGTATAAAATATTTTTATCGATTAGATTTTTTTCCGTTGATAATTTTTTACTATAATATAACTCTATATACAATATCCATAATGATGAAGGGTGTAAGACAAAATTATTACTACTAATGCAGCTTATATATATATATATATATATATATATATATATATATATATATATATAGAGAGGTTCAAAAGAGAAGTGCAAAATTTTAGAGAAATAGAGAAGTGATCTTGGCCATTTATTCGGTCAAAATCGGCGGCTTTGACCGAGAAGCAGCGGATAAATCCTCGCGTGGTCTGTGCGTGGTCTGCACAAGATAGATGGGTAGTTTCTTAAAAAATACGCAGAACGAGTTTATATATGAATCTGTGTGATTCATATATGAACCTTTGTAATTCACATATAAACTCTTTTTAACTAATTCATATATGAACCTTTGTGATTCATATATGAACCTTTGTGATTCATATATGAATCAGTTAATTTGTTCAGATCAGAAGTAGTTAAAAAATTTCATATATGAATCACAAAGGTTCATATATGAGTTAGTTAAAAAAATTCATATATAAATCACAGGTTCATATATGAACACAAAGATTCATATATGAATCAGTTAATTGGTTCAACTGATTCATATATGAACCTACAGTTAATTAGTTTCATATATGAAATAAAAAGGTTCATATATGAATCACAAGATTCATATATGAATTAGTTATAAAGAGTTCATATGTGAATTACAAAGGTTCATATATGAACGTATAGTTTATATGTGAATCACACAGATTCATATATGAACTCAGCCCGTGTTTTTTGTAAAAGTTATGAAATTGCCCTTCTATTTTTGGAACAGCCGCAACTTTTGATCAGTCAAAGCCGCAACTTTTGACCAGTCAAAACCGTAACTTTTGACCAATTATAATTGATCTTGACCGAATAAATGGCCAAGATCACTTCTCTATTTCTCTAAAATTTTGCACTTCTCTATTGAACCTAAGGCTATATATATATATATATATTGATAGCCTTGAGTAGTATGTTGCTTGTGTAATCAAAATAATAACTAACTTAACCATATATGTAACATATAATTTAATAAATTAAAAAAACAATCATACTAAAATGACATAAGTTGAATATATAAATAAAATTGATTCAAATGGTTTTTGAAAAACCATGTAATGCAACAGTTTATCAAGCATGCTGAAATATTGTGATATACCAAAAAATTATCAAGTCATTTCATACTTAGATTTAAATTGGATTAGCATGTGCAGTACCACTCAATGAAATAATAAAACTCAATCACCGAAATAACAATAACATTAATTGTATGAAGTATTATTGTAAATGACTTGAGAGACAAACACGTATAGTTTAAAGAATGATGTTAATTATGGTAACAAAAAAATGTTGATCAATAAATAATATGTAGAAATATGTAAATTTCTCTTTTGAATATTTTTCCGTAAGTATTTTATAAACGATGGTGAACTAAAAACGACACCATTCTCATCGTTACCACAAACCCATAGACGGTGAATGAATGGCCAAACCTTCTGCGGTTATAATCATCAAACCATCATCAACGCCGTTCTCATAGTCACCACAAACCCATTGACGGTGAACAAAGAGCCAAACCCTCCGCAATTATAAATATCTCTCCTCCGATTCAGTGTAGAATCCTGAAATCAAAGAAGACCTACATTAGTAAAAAGTTTATATAGAGAAATAAGATTTTGTTATCATTTTATAGGAATAAGGGTTTGGTGTGCAAAGAGGAATGCGCATGTGTGTGTGTGTGAGAGAGAGAGAGAGAGATGGAGTAGAGAAACTTACAGGTTCCGTAAGCTGTGATTTATTTCCTTTGATTTGATGGTAGAGATGTCGGTGTTTTGTGGATGTTTGGGGGGGGGGGGGGGAGACGGAACAAAATATATGGGGGTGGTAAGGAAGTTGAAAGGTTTGAGCTTAACTAACTAATTAATACAATTAATATTAAAAGAAATTAAAAAAACTAGAAAAATCAGGGAGCAAGAATTTTGAAATACTTGATTGTATTGATGCCATGTAGGATGTCTAACATTTTGCTTTTATAGTTAATTAATTATGGTAACAAAAAAATATGTTGATCATAAATAATATGTAGAAATACGTAAATTTCTCTTTTGAATATTTTTCCGTAAGTATTAAATAAACGATGGTGAACTAAAAACGACGCCATTCTCATCGTTACCACAAACCCATAGACGGTGAACGAATGGCCAAACCTTCAACGGTTATAATCATCAAACCATCATCAACGCCGTTCTCATAGTCACCACAAACCCATTGACGGTGAACAAAGAGCCAAACCCTCCTCAATTATAAATGTCTCTCCTCCGATTCAGTGTAGAATCCTGAAATCAAAGAAGACCTACATTAGTAAAAAGGATTTAAAGAGAAATAAGATTTTTTTTATCATTTTATAGTAATAAGGGTTTGGTGTGCAAAGAGGAATGTGCATGTGTGTGTGTGTGTGTGTGTGAGAGAGAGAGAGAGAGAGAGAGAGAGATGGAGTAGAGAAACTTACAGGTTCGTAAGCTGTGATTTATTTCCTTTGATTTGATGGTAGAGATGCCGGTGTTTTTGTGGATGTTTGGGGCGGAAGACGGAACAAAATAGATGAGGGTGGTAAAGAAGTTGAAAGGTTTGAGCTTAATTAACTAATTAATACTTCATAGATTAAAAGAAATTCAAAAAGCTAGAAAAACCAGGGAGTAAAGATTTTGAAATACTTGATTGTAGTGATGCCAGGTAGGATGTCTAACATTTTGCTTTTATAGATACTAGTGTTCGACACCGCGCGTTGCGCGGTGACCAAAACTCAATTTTCATGGTGTCAGCTCAATACCCCAAGGTTTTTCTTTTATATAGACACAAATGCATTCTATCCACATTTCTTATACACACACCACTTTGTTCCAATGTTTCAACTTCTCACCAATGTGAGACAACTCTAAATCAATCACAATTCACCATTGGAAAACACGCAATTCTCAAGGTGACACATTGATACTCCAAGATTTTCTTCTTATATTTATAAAGAAGATAAAATGATGATAATGATTAATAAGATTTTTTTTTTGGCAAAAGATGCTCTTCCAAAATAAGATAACCTCTTGAATCAAACTGATATTTGTTTTTTGCAAAAAAAAAAAGTGTTCCAATCTGTCAACTTCTTATCAATGTGGGACAACTCCAAATCAACCAAAATTCATCATTTGAGAATACTCAATCCTCATGATGCCCACCTCAATACCCCAAGGTTTTTCCTTTTATATATATAAAGATTTTCCTTTTATATATATAAATAAGATATAAAATGATAGTGATTACTAATATATATTTTTTTTGCAAAAGATGGTCATCCAAAATAAGACAACCCCTTGAATCAAACTGATTTTTTTTGCAAAAAAATCATCCAAAATAGACAACCCTATGAGTTAAACCACATGAATTTACACAAATGCATCTCATCCACCATTCTTATACTCACCATTTTGTTCCAATCTTTCAACGTATCACCAATATGGGACAACTTTAAATCAACCACAATTCGTCATTTGATAATACTCAATCCTTAAGGTGCCACCTCAATACTCCAAAAAATTTCTCATATATAAAGAAGATAATGATTACAATTTTTTTGCAAAAGATGGTAATCCAAAATAAGACAACCTTTTGAATCAAACAATAATTTTTTTGCAAAAAAGGGTCATCCAAATAGACAACCCTATGAGTTAAACGACTTGAATTTACACAAATGCATTCCATTCACCTTTCTTATACCACTTTGTTCCAATCTTTCAACTTCTCACAAATGTGAGACAACTCTAAATCAATCACAATTCACTATTTGAGAATACTCAATTCTCAAGGTGTCACCACAATACTCCAAGATTTTCCTCTTATATATATAAAGAAGATATAAAGATGATAGTGATTACTAATATTTTTTTTGCAAAAGATGGTCATCCAAAATAAGACAACCCCTTGAATCAAACTATTTTTCTTTGCATAAAGAAGATCATCCGAAATAGACAACCATATAAGTTAAAACACATGAATGTACACAAATCCATCCCATCCACCTTTCTTATATATATCACGTTGTTCCAATCTTTCAACTTCTCACTAATGTGGAAAAACTCCAAATCAATTATAATTCACAATTTGATAATACTCAAATCCTCAAGATGCCATCTCAATACTCTAGAATTTTTTTCTTATATATATAAAGAAGATATAAAGATGATAATGATTACCAACATTTTTTTTTGCAAAAGATGGTCATCCAAAATAAGACAACCCCTTGAATCAAACAAATTTTTTTGCATAAAGAAGGTCATCCAAAGTAGACAACCATATGAGTTAAAACAAATGAATGTAAACAAATGCATTTCATCCACCTTTCTTATACATATCACTTTGTTCCAATCTGTCAACTTCTTATCAATGTGGGACAACTCCAAATCAACCACAATTCATCATCAACTTCTTATCAATGTGGGACAACTCCAAATCAACCACAATTCATCATTTGAGAATACTCAATCCTCATGATGCCCACCTCAATACCCCAAGGTTTTTCCTTTTATATATATAAAGATTTTCCTTTTATATATATAAATAAGATATAAAATGATAGTGATTACTAATATATATTTTTTTTTGCAAAAGATGGTCATCCAAAATAAGACAACCCTTTGAATCAAACTATTTTTTTTTTGCATAAAGTAGGTCATCTAAAATAGACAACTATGTGAGTTAAAACATATGAATGTAAACAAATGCATCTCATCCATCTTTCTTATACATATCACTTTGTTCCAATCTTTCAACTTCTTATCAATGTGGGACAACTTCAAATCAACCACACTTTACCATTTGAGAATACTCAATCCTCATGGTGCCACCTCAATACCCCAAGGTTTTTCTTTTTATATATATAATGTGGGACAACTCCAAATCAACCACAATTCATCATCAACTTCTTATCAATGTGGGACAACTCCAAATCAACCACAATTCATCATTTGAGAATACTCAATCCTCATGATGCCCACCTCAATACCCCAAGGTTTTTCCTTTTATATATATAAAGATTTTCCTTTTATATATATAAATAAGATATAAAATGATAGTGATTACTAATATATATTTTTTTTGCAAAAGATGGTCATCCAAAATAAGACAACCCCTTGAATCAAACTATTTTTTTTTTTGCATAAAGTAGGTCATCTAAAATAGACAACCATGTGAGTTAAAACATATGAATGTAAACAAATGCATCTCATCCATCTTTCTTATACATATCACTTTGTTCCAATCTTTCAACTTCTTATCAATGTGGGACAACTTCAAATCAACCACACTTCACCATTTGAGAATACTCAATCCTCATGGTGCCACCTCAATACCCTAAGGTTTTTCTTTTTATATATATAAAGATATAGATAGATTTTATTTACGTGAGTTATTCTTGAAAGTGTGACTCTTCACCTTTCTCACATTATTGTGTTATGATATTTCTTCAACATTTGTTGTAAAAAAAACATTTCTTCAACATTCTGTTAAAAAAAACATTTCTTCAACATTCGTGTTAACGGAATATTACGTTTTTTGCATATTTTTTTTATATTTGCAATAATCTAGCAAAGTAAATCCAAAGATGTAGAGAGAGAATCTAGAGAGAAGTTGTGATTCATGAATATGCAAAAGTGTATAAATGACATAAGCTTTCAAAGTGTTACTAAATTCACAAAATGGTCATCTTTATATAGTAGGGCCATGACAAGTCCATGCATCTACTTAGAAGATATAGTACAAGATTGATAGTGTCTTGATAGCTACTATAATGCACTAACAGCAATGAAAAAATAAATAAAGGAATTTAATGAAGATAGAAAAAATGCATTTTTCTTGCATCCTTGACAGAAGTTGGTGATAGATATGCACATAAAATGTAAAATTAGTATTTGGGTTCATGCATGCGATGCCTCATTTTGGAGTAAAGCCTACCTCACAATGCAGTATCATACACAAAATTTGCAAATGAAGAGAAATCTAAGATGCCTATATATTTTATATTAGGTTGAGTTTTAAGATAGCTTAAGTGTTATTCCATGTATTTATTATTGAAAGCATACATTCGTCTTTAATTCATCGAGAACATCTCCAACAGTGCTCTGCTTATGCAACTTGATATTGTGAACTACAAGCTGCAACAAAATATACAACATAATATCAGAACCAACAAATATATCCATAACATATTCAACCATATAAAGACACTTTTATTCCCCCGGCCCGTTGAATGAATAAAAGAATTTATATGAGTTTTAGGAATATACATCTTCCTTTGTAGCACGATGAAAAACAACCTTCAAAGTTTTTAGACATTGCAACTATGGCAGATGGATGTCTAACACTTGATAGTACAAAATATTAGAAAAAAACTAATTATAGTGAATTAGCATATGTCTAGCAAATGATCTGCAACTCGATATTTTATGGAATGGGGCTTGGGTTGTTGAGAATAGCACTTGTCAGGAGTAAGCCTGATTTTGGACGGATAATCCAGATCAAGCTTCTAGGCCCATTCTATCCACCGCGTCATCATATGTATCCATTTTTGACCTGTGAACACATGAAAAAGAATTGGTTAACAGTCAACAAACAACACCGGGCTCCTTCTAGATCAGTCTGGTAATAGAAAAATGAACTCACAATTCCAAACAGAAAGCGTCTTCTTTAGGTCTATCCAGAGATCGAAATTGAAGTATCTGCAAAGAACATAACTACACTAAAAAAGCAGGGGGAAAACTCACTTAATATGATTAGATATATATTCCAACCTCTTTAGGAACCAACACATGTACCCGGTAAGAACGAATGCAAGGACCTAAAGTCTTAATTACCTGGTAAGTGATGGCGACGACTCTTACCACGGTTAGCACTTACCGGGTGAATTGTTGCATACCAAACCGATTTGGTGGACTAAAATCTTACTCGGTAAGTAAGTGATAGTATTATTAAATTTTACTGGTAACGCTTACCCGGGTACACGTTTAGTAAACGACCCCTAAACTTTGTATTTCAACAGTTAGAAGCTGGCATCAAGCTGTTCCATGATCGACACAGGTAAACCTACCATTCAATATTTGATACTCGAAAGTCCATTACCAGTTAACACCCGTACATACCTTCTTTTTCCTAGGTAATGAGAAAGCAAGTACATTATTTCTTGTGTTCGAAACGATTCTAGTGATAATACTGGCAGCATTGGTACGATTTTGTTGCATGTTTTTGGAAGAAAAAGAAGGTTCAAAACCAAGATCTTGGAAAGTTTCTTGAAAAGAGAGTAAGCTAGCTTTGAGTTTTGAGGCCAATCAACCTATTTGTAGATTTTGGTCAAGAAATTAAAGCATTTGATATTGTTATTTTGCAGTGTTCACTTCAGCTTCAAAAGAAGGCATTTGATAGGAACATCGTGGAGCTTGAGAAAAAAGCAGCAGCAGATGGATCAGCAAGTGGTGGAAGAACTTGGAGATTTGGTGAAAGAACATGAGTAGCAGCAGCAAGAAATGCATTATGCAAAAGTTATTGAATTTGTGTGGAAGTTGTATATGTTATAAAATAACCTACTAATTATGTTGCAAGGATTTGAAAAGGTTATATTTTGAATATTAAGACATAATTCTTATCATAACTTTTCATTGGTTTTAAATTTTGCAAATTGTGGATTTTCAGTTTTAGTTTTGTTTTACAAATGTTTATGTAATCTATTTTGTTCAAGGAATAATTGGGAATTATAATGAATACTTGCATTGTGATGTGTCTTAATTATTTTACGGGTGTTAGTTAAAGACTTAACCAGTTAAATAATTGAATTTAAATTAAAGTCATGTCATATACTCGACCAACGGACGGGTATAATACTAGTTGTTTACGGTTCTAATAAATTGGGCCGTTTACGCAATCGGTCATCCAAAATAGTTAAGATATTTGACATTCAGATCGGTCCACAATTGGACCTTTATAACTGGTCTTGTAATCGGACCCAAAGGCCCAAAAGGTTACTCTATATAGTATATATACACACGCATATACATGTATAAAGACACTGTACACATTATATATATGGGATTAATCATTTGAGAAGTTTATATATTGTTATAACTATGAGAATTATTATCTTAAAGCATTGTTTCACATGATTTTTTCTCATCTAAGATTACCGTTTAATGTGAACATATATTTGTTTCACAATGTGTTTGCTTCATATGTATGTGGTTCACATGTGAAACTTTTGTGTGTGTAATTTTTGTTTAAAAAACATGCTAAAAATGTTCACATTATGAAACAAATGTATATTAATCAATATTTTTAATCCTAGTCCTAAATGAAAACAAATCATATGAAATATCACATGATGCACTAGTTTTAAATGTTATCACAATTTTATCAGTCCTTAAAAGAAGATCCCCCATACATACATACATACCTACATACCTACTTATATATACAAACATACAAATAGACACACGAGCTATAGAAAGAGATGTAAATCCTTGCCCTAGAAACCTAACCCAACCCTTGAGAAATCACTTGTAGAATGAGAAGAAGTCAACTTTCATAACCGGATATAATTAACTGGTTATACAAGTTACGACCAGTCCTACATTTTTAAGGTTATAACTAGTTATAACCGAGGGACTGACTCAATTGGTTTCGCCTGCTAATGTCCTCAATTGGACTTGCCGTATCCGATTATAGACCTGACCAAAGTACCGTTTTAGCCATATTTATATTTGATGCATAGATAAATTTTATTCACAACAAATTTTATTCAATTGGTAGTTTGATCATTAAGCTTTATAAATAAATGTTATAACCATGGAATTGTTTTTGCTTAATTTTGACTTAACGTTTTATAAAATGTTGATGTGAGATGATGGAATTTTATAATAGTTTGAAAGTTGGATGATTTTTATGATATTCTTTGAAAATTGGATAATTTAAGGCATTGTTTGGCAAAAAAAAGCTAGCTTATTTTTAGGGTACATATTTGGATGACCATAAGCTAACTTTTTGAAAAGCTACTTGGAGTAGCTTATGAGTAGCTTTTTGTAAATATTCCAATTATGCCCTCATTAATATTAATTATTATTTATTAACTATTTTTTTAATATGTCCCTTTTGGTCATTTAAATGCTTATAAGCTACTTTTTGCCAAACGTGACTTTTTCATCAGCTAGCTTATCAGCTACCAGCTAGTTTATCAGTCAACAACTAGCTTATCAGCTACCAGCTAGCTTATAAGTCATAAACTAGTTTATAGCTAGTTTGCCAAACATAGCCTAAATAACTACTTTTAAAGTTCATTGATCAAATTAGAAAAAAATCGGAACTTTGTTATAATTTATTGCATCTACCTTAAACTTTGATCGAAGGAAACATATTATTTATACATAGAGTTAAATGTAAATTTGGTTGTGGTTTATATAAATTAACTAATAATGTCTTCAATTAATTTTTGATAAAGAACATCTTTACGGTTTTTATTTTTATTTTTAAAAAGAACATGGTATTTTTTTTATAACTTGGTCAATTAAAGTGCGGCTAGTGAGGGCTAATTTCGTCTTTTAACTCTATCTATTTTTATTTTTGTAACACATTTGGTTCTTCCATCTACTACTATCATTAAATAACAGATTTGGTCCATCTTTCTACTTTTAATTTCGTAACAGATTTGGTTCTCATTTTAATTAATATACATAAAATATTATTATAGTTAAGTCATTTTTGGATGTACATATGCTAGTTTATTGAAAGCGCTACTTGAAATAGCTTTTAGAAAAGTTTTTAGCACTTTTTAATTTTAACTCTGATTAAGATGAATTGTTATCTATTATTAGTAATTACAAATGAATACTTAAAAATGAATACTAATAATTTTTTTTATTATTACTAATATTAATTAATACTGATTGAAAATTATTATTTTATTTAATTATACATTATACGTTAGTAATAATCCTAGATGGACCATCATCAGGGTTAGTCGAAGGCGATACTATGTCAAAGATATCTACCATCGTTTTGTTGTTTGTTGGGGATATCCCTCGTTGATGTGGTAGTCAACGACCATAAATCATGTCAAGGGAATTTCCTACGTCAGTTGAGTGTGTGATTTTTTTCCCAAACACTTTGCCCCTCGAGATTTGAATTTCAAACATGTCTTATGATTTCAAATCTCGTGCCAAAAGTTGAATTTTGGAGTTTTTGACACATGTACAGCTTTAGTAACTGAATTGGTTGAAGAGAAACCGAACCGATTTCTTTAGGAAACTGAATCGTTGATTTTGGCGCTTGGTTAGTCGGAAGTGGTCATGACTATGGACTACAAGCGTCATCCATTTGAGGCGTTCGGTCGGGCTGTTGCAACAATTGCCGATCATCTATGTGATCTGACGTTGTGGTGTTTTTTTGTTGAGATTTTAGGGTATAAATATCCCTTTTTAAACCTGAGCCCTTTTTTCACGTATCACGATATTTCCTTTTGAGAGAATCTTCTTTTGGTTGTGTTTAACCTGCAAGATATTAGAGCCATATATCGAAGATCCCTATACAAGGTACAATCTTCATGCCTTATGTGGCCATATATCTTACATGGAGTGGAAATGATGAGGGTATTTGGAGATGGAGTGTTTCTAAGAAACAACTCATATTCACAAATAAGAAATGGGGAAGGGGACTCCTATTTACAAGGAAATACAAAAATAGTGATTTTCTAACTTATGAAAAAGCCTTTTACCTCGTTATTCGACGGTGAATGCAACCTAGCTCTCCCCATTCAATAGGCTAAGCCTATCCCTTTGCTGTAAAGCTAAGATAGAACTCAAATAGGATCGAAGAGAGGATTGCCAATCAGATGAAAACCAAAGAGATCATTGCCAGCTTCATTCTAGTTTTTTTGGCTCAAGTTTTCCTTTTTGCACTTTTAACTCTGTAACTGGGACTAACAGGCTCCCTTACCTAAAAATAAAATCGCTATAGGAACCAGGTGTAACAAGAAGGATGATGATGGAATAGTGATCTGTTGAAAGTATAAGTTGGTTCAAAAGTTTGATATTTTGTCTAAGTGTTAATCTCTGGACACTGTATCCATAGATCTGGAGAAGAGTTCCCAGAGTTCTGAAGAAGATCAAAATTGCTAAGTACTGAAGTATGGATAGAAGCATTCAAAGTTCGGCTACATGAATATAAACTTCGACCACATTCAGAGTCCGACCATATTTCAAGTATATGAGGCTTCAGAGATATGAGGAAGCTTTATTAGAGTGCGGCTGCAAAGTTTGAATACTCGTATTCAGACTTAAAGACTTAAAAAGAATTCACTCTGATATCATCGACTTTCCTCTTGAATACAAGAAGAATATATGATACTAGAACACATGTCATTGTATAGTTGGTCATTCATGTATTTGTACTGTGTCTTTAGTATTGTTTTCATTGTATAAATTATGTTAGTGAGAGTTAGTGAAGCTAACTTTGGTAATTCAGGAGTGCATAAACTATGAATAATATTTCTCTCTTTGATAGTATTCTTGATTTAATCAATTCTTCTTTGATAGTATTCTTGATCTTAATTATTATCTGATCAGTACCTAAGACTTATAATTGGTATCAGAGCAAACGATCTAAATTTGAAGAAGTTATTACGAGCCAATTTCAAGAAATCGATCGATAAGTGACTTTTCTTTGTTTATTGAATATTTCCTAATTCAAAGACTGATCATGTTGGTCCCATTTTGGACAAGCAAACAATAGAAGAACAATCCATATATAAAATGTAGAGATAAGATGAACATGAAGAACAATCATAAAAGAAATCTCATCTCATATTCATTGATTCACAATATGGAGGAGAAAATATGAAGAACACCACACTTTACATTTAGATGGCTCTCATGAGAATAGTCTTGTGTGTGTTTTAGTGTGTTACTTTTAAAACCCTCTCAATGAGAAATGAAACCCTAAAATTCTTTTTAAAGGGTCCATTAACAATAAAAGGCTCAAGCCCATAAAGCTAACTAAAAAACTAACTAAAAAGCCCATACATTTTTTCTTTATAAAACATTTAATTAAATTATGGGCTAATTTAATCTAACAATCTCCCCCTAATGTTTTATAAAGAAAGCATCATCTTATAGTCTCCCCCTTGCTTTCTTTATAAAATTTGGCGTTCCGTTCTTCGAGTCTTCAAAGCATCACGAGCTCCCCCTCAAATGTAGGCTCATCTTCTTGAAAAACCGAGACAATTAACCCCATTTTGTCCAGTTTTCATGACTCAATTTCACTGTTGTTTTTGACTCTTAAGATCCCGTTGAGTAAGCATTCTGTTTGCTCCAACTTCTATGTAAAGAAGTATTGAAAAATAGGCTAAGTGTAAAACATCGACAGAGCCTCTGCCAAGACACCGAGTAAAGATCCAAGTGATGCATCTACAGAAGACGTTCACAGAGGACAAGGCCACAGAGCCTCTGTTATACTTGACAGAGCCTCTGTGGTAAGAAGACTTAGAAGAATGAAGAATTTTGAAGTTCAAGACAAGGACGTTCGTGCCTCTCATGTGCCTCTGCTGTACGAAGATCCTGAAGATCATTCGTACAAGGCGTGCCCTGCACATTCCACGTGTCCACCTCTGATGGGTTACAACCTTTGCAGAAAACGGCGCACTACATTAACGTTGTACATGTTGCAGTCCCACGATTGTGTCTTTGTACCCTTAGTACTTCTTGTCTAAAGCTTGTCCCCTGTAAATGTAGTATAAATAGAAGGCTCATATTGAGCTCTTCCATTAACTTTGCACAACACACACACACACACACACACCTAATAGAGCAGAATATTATTCATACATTCGGTGTTCTTGGTGTTCTTGATTAATCAATACAAAGTGAATCTTTGAGATAAAACTCTTGTGTTATTACAGTTTCACGTATTTGATTGTGTGTTTTTCTACCTTGCATATCTCTTTAGTTCGTTAAAACGCTTCCGCACACTTATTTGTTTGAACTAATAGATATTTATATCATTGTTGAGTAATATCGGGATCAACAATTGGTATCAGAGCCTTCCTTGATTTTCTATATCAAGAGATCCACTCTGACAATGATTTTAACTATTTTTGGTAGAAACTTGGACTGATTTTGACCTGTTCTTTATCTTTCAAACAGCCTCTGTTTTTCTGCTATTCTCGACCAGTTCAACTTTAGTAAACTAACAGAACCTGTTTCGTTG
This sequence comes from Saussurea involucrata, assembly GCA_033807775.1. NCBI lineage: Eukaryota > Viridiplantae > Streptophyta > Magnoliopsida > Asterales > Asteraceae > Saussurea > Saussurea involucrata. The sequence goes on along the minus strand of CM066320.1, from coordinate 88,033,913 downwards.
GTTAAATCTTTCCATTTGTGTGCATTGTTCAAGGTTTTAAGCTTATAAACTCATTTAGAAAAATCCATTCCATCATCTGAAAGTCTGCTGTTCATACTCTGTTTTCTGGCATTTTTTCAAACATCTTTTAAAATGGCGAACACGAACATCTTCTTCACCGCTGGTTCTTTAACCAAGCCACCCACTCTACTCAGAGATGAGTACCCTCAATGGAAGATACGAATGATTCACTTCTTCAAGGGGACTGACAAGGAACTCGTTTACTATATCCACAATCCTACTTTCGTTCCCATGGTCACAGTACCATGTGTACCTGCCACAGATGATACTCCAGAGGTAGTTGAGTACGAGAAACTAAAGACAAAGGACAAATGGTCCGCTACAGACTGGGAGAAATACGAGATTACTCAGAAGACTAAGAGACTTCTTATAATGGCCATACCCAATGACCTCTTCCAATCCCTAGATGCGTGTGAATCTGCATACGATCTATGGAAGGAACTGGAGAAACAATTGGAGGGAGGGGCCAAGACTCAGAAGAACCGCAGAGCCCAATGCATCAACGAATACTACGCATTCAAAGTTCTGCCGACAGAATCTCTGCAGTCAACATACGACAGGTTCAACTCTCTTATCAACAAGTGTAAGAAGTTCGGAATTAACAGAACTTCTGAAGAGAACAACGTCATATTCCTAAAGAGCCTTAATGAAGAATGGCTCCAGTTGTCTATGTCTCTGCAAACTAATCAGGACTTAGATACTTGGACTCTGTCAGATCTTTATGGAACACTGGCTGCCCAAGAACCTCAGATTGCACAAGCAAAAGCTCAAACCAGTGGGCCTCTTGCACTTGTTGGTAAGGCCACAGAAGCAAAGGAGAAACCAAAGAAGGAGAAGTCTGTGGAGGAAAAGAAAGAGAAGAAGAAGAAAGTGCTGGTTGTTGATAGTGAGGAAGAGGAATTGGTGGAAGAAGAGGAGGAAACAATGGCCTCAATAGCTAAATCATTAGCTCTATTGACAAGAGAGTTCAGCAGAGGATACCAGAAGAAGTCAGGTTATGAACGCCATGGGAGAGATGATCGTGGTGATTCAAGGAATCAGGGAAGAAAAGGATCGAATGACCAACAGAGGTCAAATGACAAAAGTAACAGAGGTGGTGACCAACAGAGGTCAGGCGACAGAGCTGGGAATGCACCCCAGAATCAGGGCTGTTTCAACTGTGGCAAGCCAGGCCACTATGCTGCAGACTGCAGGAGCAAACCAAACCGCCCTCAAAGGGACTCTGCTTTCTACAAAAAGAAAGCATAATACTATGCTCAGAAGTCGCTCATGGTAGAGCAAGAGAACTGGAAGTCAGATGAATCCTCTGACGAAGGTGAAAAGAAGAATGGCCTGTTCTGCGGGATGGCATAGGTCAGCTCCTCCGACACTGACAATGAGGTATCCACTTATGACTCTTCCTCTAATGAAACAGAAGCTGATTTGCTTAAACTGACTATTGAATACACTGAACTCAAAAAGACCTGCGAAAATGTCCAGAAGAAGCTTGCATTCTTTGAGAGAGAAGCCAGACTTCTCACTCAAGAAAAGGCAAAAATATTTCAAGAAAAGGAAGAGATTGAAACAAATTGGCACAAACATCTAAACCCTTTAAAAGAAAAGATTTCAGAACTCAACTCTGCCTTAAAATCTAAATCTAAAGAACTTATGGATGTTGAGAGCGACAGAATGAATATTCTAGCTCTTAAACACTATTTTTAAAAGGAAAGAGAAGTCATTCATCAAGACCTACTCATAAGAGACCTTTTAATTAAGAAATATCAAGATGCACAGATGGTATATGAAAAGGTGAATACACAAATAGGGAGACGGGGAATTGGCTTCTGTGATATAGATCCATACACTGGAACCAAAAGAGACAAGTCTCTGTCCTCTCTATTTTGTATTGGAAACACAAGAAAACCAGGTTTTCCAAATTTACTCTCTGTAAGCAAAAGGCAGAAAACCTCTGGGGAACCGCACAAGAGGAAACCTCTGAAGATGATAAATGTGTGGTAACAAAACACAGATTTATCACCCTCAGCGTCTGTCAAAAGAGCCTCCAAACCAAAAGATATTTGAAAACTCAAGATCAGATAGGAATCTTCAAGTTTGGTGACCCAGAGACACAGACCCAAGTTGCTTTTGTCTACACAATAGACTCTGAAAAGACTCTATCGGCAGAGGCACCTGAGTTCATGCCTGTTTCTTCAGAAGAAAAACTAAAACACATTTCTGAAAATGAGTTGATGGAAATCGGCAAAAACAACTTTTATGAGAACCTCTGTACATCCTTTGTCGAACAAAAACTCTCTGAGGAAATCTTGACAAATACTTCTGTTAACTTGGAAGATAGTCCCAAAGAAAAGGAAGAAAGCGAGTATGGCACATGCTCAGAAAGTCCAACCTCTGTCGACAGAGACCTAAGTGACTCAACCTCTGTATATGAGGACGATTCATCCTCTGACGAATCTGAGACTGACTCAATTGAGTCAGAGATAGTTCCTTGTGACTCAGAGGGATCTAAACTTCCCTCTGGATTTCTTAACAGAACCATTCCTCCTAAGGAGAAAATCACAAGGATTCCTATCTGTCCAGACTTTTTGGACATATGCATACAAGCCAAAACCTCTCTTGAGCTTGAGAAAATCAAACAACAAACAAAAATGTCTTCTCAGAATCCAACAAGTTCAAAAACTTCAAAACCCTTAAGGTCTTTTCAAGAAAAATTAACTTGGCAACAAAAGGGTAAGTGGATTAAAATTAACAAATCTTTTTCTTCTGTGATAGTGAAACCTGCAGAAGTTCACCACAGAGGAAGGGGTCCACAGAAGGCTACTCCCCACAGAGAATTTTCAAAACAACAATCTAGCCTACATAGGTCTTCTTGTAATAGGAAGTCAAATGATAGGGTAGAATGTAATAATAAAGCCTCTGTACCCTGTTTCAGTGTTTTTAATGAAAAGTTCAAGCAAATTTCTTCGCACATCCATTATTGTCATTGTTTTTAACTTATGCATCAATTGAACCAACACTTCTCTAGTCCACACTGTTTCCTCTCTTTACCCAAAAAGAATGCAAAATTCAAGGGAAAGAAGAAACAAACTGGTTCTTCAACAGAAGTTAAAACCAAACCCAAGGATGCCAAGGCAACCTTGAAGACCTCTGACAAAGCTGGACCCATTTGGATATGGGTACCTAAAAATCTCTGATTGTGTTACAGAAGTAGTATGTGCCGATCTGGTATCTAGACTCCGGGTGCTCGCGGCACATGACTGGCGACAGAGGTCTACTATCCTCTTACAAAGATAAACTTGATGGAGGATCAGTAACCTTTGGCGACAACAAGAAGGGATATATTAAAGGCTATAGAGTCATCAAAAAGGAAAACATAACAGTTTGCAAAGTTGCATATGTGGATGGCCTTAAGCACAATCTTCTCAGTGTTAGCCAACTTTGTGATACTGGTTTCGACGTTATGTTCAAAAGAACTTTCTGCTAATTACAAGGGGAAGATACAGGAGTCGAACTTCTGCGGGCTGAATGAAAAGGTGATCTGTACCTTATGAACTTTAGTGTCAAGAACAAGAAAGACAAGCTCTGCCTTGTTGCCTGTAAAAATGAAGAAGCCTGGTTATGGCATAACAGGTTCTGCCATCTGAACTTTCATACTCTTGATAAGCTTGTCAAACTTGATCTTGTAAAAGGTTTGCCAAACGTTAAATTCAGTAAAGATCATTTGTGCTCTGCTTGCAAAATGGGTAAGCTCAAAAGAGCTTCCCACAAAGGCAAGACTGATGTGTCTTGTCCTAGGCCTCTGCACATGCTTCATGTTGACCTCTACGGTCCAATCGCTACACAGAGCATAGGAGGCAAGAAATACATACTAGTGTTGATTGATGAATACTCAAGATATACGTGGGTAGAATTTGTCAGAAAAAATCAGATGTTCCTAATATTCTGATAAACCTAATGAAAAGAATTCAAGTTCTGTATGAGTGCAGGATTCTAAAGTTAAGAGCGACAACGGCACATAATTCAAAAACTCTGCCATTGAAGCTTACCTTACAGAAGAAGGCATATCTCAGAATTTCTCTGCTGCACGCACCCCACAACAGAATGGAGTGGTTGAACGAAAGAACCGCACACTTGTGGAGGCTGCAAGAACTATGCTGACAGCATCTGGATTGCCAATCTCTTTCTGGACAGAAGCTATATCAACCGCGTGTTATACCCAAAATCGATCAACAATAGTCAAAAGGCACATCAAGACACCTTACCACTTGATCAACAAAAGGCGACCAAACATCAAGTTTTTCCATGTATTTGGATGCAAGTGCTTTGTCCTAAACGATAGAGAAGCAAGAGGTAAGTTCGATGTGAAAGCAGACGAAGGCAAGTTCATTGCGTACTCTGCCACCTCAAAGGCATACAAAGTTTATCTTCTGCGATCACGAATCATTGTGGAGAGTATCAATGTCTCTTTTGACGATTCTTTTTAGAAGACTTCTAAACAAATCAGTTCAGAACTCGGCCTGAAATAGGAATCCTCTGGCATCTCCCCTACAAGAGAAGCAGAACTAAATCTGCTATTTGAAGAGATGTTCCACGATGATACCGATCCCTCTGCCGGAGCCGTCATTGCCTCTGGAGAAACATCTTCTGCAAACCAGACTGAGTCATGTATTTCTCTAACTGGTCCATTAAATACTTCATCCTCTTCTGTGAATCATGTAGATGCAAGTGTTGAGGGGGAGCGAACAGAAGATGATACCAGCAAAAATACCACAGAGGCACTGGAATTACCTACTCCCGCTACGATAGAGGAACCAATACCAGAGGAAAACGAGGATTCAGTCTCTATATCCTCAGGGGAATCAATTCCAACTCTTATTCCAATACCTCAACAAGCAGAAGAACCAAGTTTAAGCACTGAAGTACCATCAACTACAGAGGTTGCACCAGAACCACAGGGTGCAACCACAGAGGTTCAACTAGATGATGCTAATGACCACCTTCCAAAGACGACAAAGTGGACGAAGAGCCATCCTCAGAGCCTAATAATCGGCGATCCTTCTGAAAAAGTCAAGACAAGATCAGCCACTGCTAATTTTTGTTTCTTTACAAACTTTATTAGTGTGATCGAACCTAAACGTGTTTCTGAAGCCCTAGATGACCCAAACTGGGTAGATGCAATGCAAGAAGAGCTTCTACAGTTTGAGAGAAACAAGGGATGGACCCTAGTTCCTCTACCAAGAGGGAAACAAGCAATAGGGACAAAATGGGTCTTCAGAAACAAGAAGGATGAGGATGGGGTGGTCATTAGAAATAAGGCGAGATTGGTGGCCAAGGGATATTGCCAAGCAGAAGGTATAGATTACGATGAGACTTTTTCCCCTGTCGCATGGCTCGAAGCCATAAGAATCTTCTTAGCCTTCGCAGCCCACAGAGGTTTCAAAGTTTTTCAGATGGATGTAAAATCTGCCTTTCTGAATGGTCAAATTCAAGAAGAAGTATACGTCCAGCAGCCACCAGGGTTCAAAAGTGCCAAGTACCCAAACCATGTTTACTTTCTTGATAAAGCTCTATATGGACTGAAACAGGCTCCAAGAGCATGGTATGAACGCCTTTCAACCTTTCTTCTCGTTAATAATTTTGAAAGAGGTACAACAGATACTACTTTGTTCTATAAAAGAAAAGGTGAGGAGATTCTGCTAGTACAAATTTATGTGGACAACATTATTTTTGGTTCTACAAATGCAAAACACTGCACAAATTTTGAAAAACTCATGCAGAGTGAGTTTGAAATGAGTATGATGGGAGAATTAAACTTCTTCCTAGGACTCCAAGTCAAACAATCATCAGAAGGAATTTTTATAAATCAAGCTAAATATGTCTCTGACATTCTTTCAAAATTCAATATCTCTGATGCCTCTGTCATGAAGACTCCCATGTCAATTGGAAATAAGTTACACTCAGATCCAGGTGGAAAGTCTGTAGAGTGCAAGCTCTACAGAGGCATGATTGGGTCTCTTTTATACTTAACTGCAAGTAGACCTGATATAATGTATGCCACATGCCTCTGTGCAAGATATCAAGCTAACCCAAAGGAATCCCACCTTTTTGCTGTAAAGAGGATCTTCAGATACCTAAAGGGAACCAAAAATCTTGGCCTCTAGTATCCGAAGAACTCTGGCTTTGATCTTATGGCCTACACAGATTCAGATTACGTAGGATGCAAGCTTGACCAAAAAAGTACCTCTGGGAGTTGTCAATTCTTGGGTGGTAAACTAGTCAGCTGGACTTCAAAGAAGCAGAACTGTGTGTCGACATCTACATCAGAAGCTGAATATGTTGCTGCTGCTAGCTGTTGCTCCCAGGTTCTGTGGATGCGAACTCAGCTAAAGGACTACCACTACAACATATACAAGATACCCATCCTCTATGATTCAAAGAGTGCCATTGCAATCTCTGCCAATCCTGTACAGCACTCTAAAACAAAGCATATCGATATCCGTTACCAATTTCTGAAGCATCATGTTGAACAAGGCACAATCGAGATGTACTTTGTGTCAAGGGAATTTCAGCTTGCTGACTTATTCACCAAGGCTCTTGATGATAAAAGATTCCTTTTCCTGGTGGGTAAGTTAGGTATGTTAAACATGAGTTGATACCTCTGTAAGTATGATTTGATCCTCTTGTAGATATTTATATATATTTAAACTCTTTTGTATGCAAATTCTTCATCACCAAAAGTTCTGTACCCAACAGAGCTTCTGTGGGATTGCTCAGAGCCTCTGACGATCTTCACAGAACCTCTGGTGAGTTTGACCTATGCTCTATGCATTACTTATCTCATTTGATCCAAGCATAGGTCAAGGGGGAGCAGAAGGAGACCTTGAATTAATCTACAAAAATGGTTAATTCAAGGGGGAGCCAAAGAAGAGGAGTGATCAACCAAATCCACAGAAGTCAGGTACTTTGTCGAGCAAAGGTAAATCAAAAGGGAGAATGTCTCGCACAAAACCTTTTTCCAAAACAGTTTTCTAGGACACCAATTTCCAAATATGTCCTAATAACATTGTTTAAAACAGTTAAAACTTTGGATGATCAAAAAGTTTTATGAATTTTTAGTTATTAGAAATTTTCACTCATAGAGCCTCTGCTGAGTTCAACAGAGCCTCAAGCCTCTGTGAATGAAAATTTTGTACTAAAGCTCTATCGATCATATTCAATGTATTTTCAAATGTTTTTGGTAAAGGTGAAAGCTTAGAGGAGATGAAAAGTAGGTTTCAGAACACAGAGCTTCTGTCGATTCTGATACTTGGCTTTTTATGGAAATTCTGTAACATGCGGGTTATTTCTGAAGGTGACAGTCATCTGGAAGTAGAAACGCCCACGCGCCAAGCATTAATGGGCCGCACACGACGTCTAATCGTGTTCTGACACCTCTGACGTGGCATATTTTCATTGGACGTATATGCCACACGTTCCTCTGATACGTGCTAACAGCTGTAGTGCTCGAGTGCAGACCCCAAACATTATCCAATTTTTACTAATTACCGTTTCAATTCTGCCGTATCACTTCAGTATAAAGCCCCAGTTACCTCTCCTTCCTTATTTTACGAACTCTCTCTCTTCTTCAACTCTGGCGAACCTTGCAAAACCTGCAACTTCCCATTATTCTACTCCATTCTTTGAAGAAATCATCAATGGCTTCCACTTCTAAATCTCCGACGAACTCCCCATCTCAATCTGAGCACTCACAAAACCCATCGATGGCCAGAAACCAAGAACAAGATAACTCAGGAGAATCAGTGGCCTTTACTCCGACAACCCACCTACAAAACATTCTAGAACATGAACATTTTGAAAGTGTTCTTCCCTTTAAACCCAATAACCACTTTCTTGTTCCCTCAAGAACTGCCTTTGGGGAGGACCACACTATTTTACTCAACATCCTAGAAAACCACTACCTTTACCCTCTGTTAACAAAGAATGTTAAAAGGATCCCTGCCAGATACCTCAACCAGTTTTGGCAGAGCTGCTTTTATGACCAAGTCAATAGGCAAATCAAGGGCCACATATCCAAACCTGGCCAATCAGAATACCTAGAAATAAAGTTCAACAGAACTATGTTCTCCCTTGAGTTTGGCCTACCCACCAGGGGACTTCTGGACATAAAGAAGTACGCAGAGGACCCTTCGGATAGTGAGCTCTGTGACTTTGCAGAGTCATTGGGCTACAACACCAAATTGAAGAAGAGGAACGACTTCAGAAGAAATAGATTCCCCCCTCTGTGGAATACTCTGTTCTCTATCCTCAACAGATGCCTGACTAGAAAAGTGGGCAGCCCAGACCAAACATCTCACCAGATTATGTCAATCATGTACGGGGTGTACTATGATTTGCCTCTGGACTATGGCACTCTTATGTTGCAGGAGATAGTTAACACCATAGACCACATAATCTCCACACAGAGGGCAAAAGGACCCACAAGCAAAGATCTTCCCCCACTACAATTTCAAAGGATCCTAGGTGTACTTCTAGAATCCCTGCTCCTCATAGCAAAATGGCCAATGGAGGGACCAGTTGTCAAAACCTACCCTATGGCAAAGAATACCCCAACAGAGCATGTGGACGGATACAAGTTCTGCAGACCTCTACCAGCGTCCCTTATGACTTATGCAAGTGATGAAGACCTTCCAAATATGTCCTTAATAACTTATGCAAGTTCTCCAGAACCGAGTCCAGTGACACCCCCGCGTTTAGGAGCCCCCTTAGGAACTCATGTAGTGGAGAGAATGGGTGACGAGGAATAGGCAGCGGCCTTAGCTAAGCATGAGCAAGTACAGGCTCGATTTCATCTTCAAAGAAGCCAAATTGCCACTTCTGGTTCAAAGAGCAAACCCTCTGCCACTCCCCCCACAAAGAAGAAGGCCCCCAAATCAAAGAAAACAACAGAGGGAACCTCTACAAGTACCACACCTCCCCAACAAACCCAACAATCACCACCACATGAAATAGTGGTTGGATCCTCTGCACCTTCCCCTCCTCCGAAAGAAAAGAAAAAGAAGAGAAAATCCAAATCTTCTGAGGAGGGTGCCCGCAAGGAAAAACGCAAGAAGAAAACCAAGAAGCCCCACACACCTTTTGTTAGATCTAGAGTTTTGTCAAAAACACAAGTGTTGGGATTTGGTCAGAAGACTCAGAAGTTCTGAGTAGGAGACTCAGAAATTCTGAGTGAGAAGTCTAAAAAAGATACTAAGTGTTGGATTCTGACTAGAAGGTTCAGAGTTCTGAGTGGGAGACTCAGAACTTCTAACTATGAAGACAAATGTTCTGAAACGCTTATTCAGAAGTATGTTCAGAAGTTCTGAACAACATGTCCAAAACGTATGACTTAGATATTCTGTTACTAATTAGGACACGTGTATTGTTCCTATTAGTCTTTCTTATATGTACTGTAGCTTTAGCATTTCTTTACAGTATATATAGAAGTTAGCTCCTGTAAGCTAACTAATCTTGAGCATAACTTTTGGAGGATTTTCCCGTATATCTTTGTATTCATTCTTTGTAATCTTTGAGATTCTCTCTCTCTAAGATCTGTAATTCTGTTCATCATTGAATACAATTGGGGCTTGATCATACAACTTCTCAATTACTGCTTTCTATATTGATTGTAAGATTAGATCCTGTACTTTCAATTGGTATCAGAGCCAATCAACAAACAAATTCTGTTCAAGATCGTGTTCTTGAGGGTTTCTTGATCGCATTCTTGAAGATTTCTTGATCAATTCGTTAATTGATTCCGCTGCTACTCGTAATTCTTGAATTCTTAGTAATTCTTGAATTCATTCTGTTTTGATTCAAGAAATTTGAATTTGTCTTTCTGTTGAATTGATATCTTACAATCAAGTCATCCAAAGATTTTCTCTCTATAATGATTAATTCTCGAAGTTAAACAGAGATCACAGGTATGTTTTCGAAATTCTTGATTGGTTTCTTGATCAAAGTGATTCTATCTGCTGCATGTTGATTAGTATTCAAATTGTTTGTTGAAAAGAAGAATTTCATTAATTCATGTACTCTAACTGTTTGATGAAATGCATGTGACAGATTTGATTAATTCTTGCATGTTCTAGATTTGTGTTGATTCTCATTTTTAATCATAATTCTTAGTTGATATTTGAATTTGTCATTTCATCATGCCTAAGATTGTTGAAGTTTTTGTGAGACCTGCAATTTCTATAATCAGTTCAGACAATTTCCAAAAATCAAGTCCTGTAAAAGCAAAAGAAACAATTTCTGAACCAAAAACTGAGGTTGTTCATTTTGAAAGCAAGATTGCTAATCTTGAAGCAAATCATAAGGAAAGTGCAAAAGTTGTTTTGAATTTGTAAAAAGATAAAACCAATCTTCTAAAAGATTTTGAAAAGGCTCAAGAGGACATAAAATTGTTAGAAAAAAAGAATGTTGATTTGAAAGAGAAAATCAATTTTGAAAGAAAGATGTTGACAGATTCTGAAAATAGAATCAAATCATGTGAAATGAAAAATTGTCAACTCTTGAAACAAATTTATGATTTTGAACAAGTTCTTATACTTGAAAGAGAGAAATTTGAGAAAGAGAGAAGAGACTTTCAAACTGAGAGGAAAGGTTTTGAAACAAAGTCTGTTGAATTATCTTTGAAAATTTCTGATTTGGAGAAAATTCTTGCAAAAGAAAGAAAAGAGTTTGAATGCAAGAAAAATGTTTTTCAAAAAGAAAAGAATGGTTTTGAGAAAAAGAAAACAGGAATGTTAAATGAGTTTTCTGTAAAGATCAATGAGTTGGAGAAAGAGTTAGAAGATGGAAGGAAAGAGACTGAAAAGAAGAAGGTAAATGGCTTTAAAGAAAAATGCTTAAAAGATGAGTTTGAGAAGGAAAAGAAAGTTTTTCATTTGGAGATAAGGAGACTAATTAAGAAATTATCTGATTTATCAACTAAAATCATGATAGAGAGGAAGTCCAAATCTGATTTGCAGTCAAGGTTTGATTTGTATGTTAAAAAGTTTAAAGAATTTGAAACAAAAGTTGTTGACAAATCAAATCATAGTTCAAAAGATCAGATTCGTTCTTCTAATCTGTTTTATGATTCTTCTATTGATAAATCTTATAATTGTTCTTTTAAAAAGATAAAAATGGAATGGAGAGTTAAAGGAACTACTTCCAAGAAAGAAGTGCTAAAATCAAAGGTTCCTAATTCAAATGTCAAGAAGAACAATACATTTCAAAGAAAATCTTTTTTTAAACCTGATGTGATTTATTCTGTAAATCAATTAGTCAGAATTGCACAAAAGAAACTTTGTTGTTCATATTGTGGGACTGATGATTTTGTGAACAAGAATTTTATTCAGCACTGATATGGTTCTTATAGAATATTTGCATATACCACTGCACCTAACAAACCTGGACCCAAGTTCATATGGGTACCAAAGACAACTTAATCTGTTTTGCAGGTTATTCATGTGTAGAGCGGAATGATAATACTGACACATGACTTAAAACAGATGCTGTGCTTAAATTGAGAATTTTGACTTTTGGATAATTCAGTCCAAAACTCGATCTGGATGTGATTATGGATTTCTGATTCATACAGATCAATTTGTTGATTTTGAAGATCTTTTTTGAAAAAGTTCTGTTTACTGTGGGGTTATCGAACTCATAGATGTGAGTGTTTTTAGTAGAAAACATTTCTAGAGAATGTGTTCAGAATCACATTTTGAGCAACCCTGCAAATTTTGGTTGAAAAATTCTGATTTTTGAGCAAGTTATGGTGATTTGAAGTTCAGAATGTTCAAAAATCACAAAATCCAAACATTTTTCTAAGGCATTTTCTCTGGATAGTTTTATCAGAATTCTGACTCTGTTACTCAGAAGTTCTGACTCTGTTACCCAGAAGTTCTGACTCTACTACTCAGAATTCTGACTCAACTAATCAGAATTCTGACTCTGATACTTAGAATTTTGAGCAAGTTACTCAGAATTCTGACTCTTCTAATCAGAATTCTGACTCTACTACTCAGAATTCTGACTCAACTAATCAGAATTCTGATTCTGATACTTAGAATTTTGAGCAAGTTACTCAGAATTCTGACTCTTCTAATCAGAATTCTGACTCTACTACTCAGATTTTTTTTGATATCTAATGAGGAATCATCGTAGATGATTACCAAAATCTCTTGATTTTGCAGGATTATCTTGATTTCAGAGGAAGTATTGACTCAAAAGTTGATCTGATTGTTTCAAGATAAAATTCAAAACCCGTGCTTCAACGTTTTAGGTTTTTGAACATATCAGTTCAAAACCCGTACTTAAATGAATATGGCTTATGAATAATTCAGTTCAGGACCCGTACTTCAGAGACTAAGACTTCTAGACAAATCAGTTTAGAACTCATACTTCTCAGGTGATATCCTTAACTGTCATATTTTTCTATTTCAAGGAACAAGTGGTGAAAGGTAACATTGCATTATGTTTTATTTCTACTGCTTTGAATGTTTGAATCCTAACAAATTTAATTCAATAATATGATTTTTTTTTAATTTTCATTCAATGAATAAAATGTGTGTCAAGAGTGATTTTACAAGTATTTTTGTATTATCTGAGCTATATTTGTTTCAACTTTCACTTCTGAAATAAATCGAAAGGTAAGCAAAACATGGATGAAATTATGTTGAATGCTCAATGTTAGGAAATCTAGACTTATATAGAATATAATGCTCAAAAAGCCTAAATGTCAGAATGATGGATGGAAACGAAAACATGTGGGAAGCACTATGATTTAGAACCAAGTGATTGAGATGCAATATATATATATATATATATATATATATATATATATATATATATATATATATATATATATATATATATATATATATAATCATTTAGTTTGAAAGTTTGTACCTGTGGCCTTTCTAGTTTGGGAGAGTAAGTTCTAAGGGGTGCTAGTCACCTAGTCCCTAAGATCAACTGGTCTGGGATCGGCTGACCCAAATCCTGCTATAGAACCAGATAGAAAGTCATGTTCTACTGGTACAAATGGGTTTAAGATATATCGATGTGGCCTTTCTGGTTTGGGAAATTAAGTTCCAAGGGATGCTTGTCACCTAGCACCTAAGACCAACTGGTCTGGGATATGCTGACCCAAATCCTGCTATAGAACCAGATAGAAAGTCATGTTTAACGATGTATCTTATTCTTACTAAACTTTTTGATTAAAAGATGCCAATGTGCACAAAATTAAAAGATGCCAATGAGCACAAAATTAAAAGATGCCAATGAGCACACATCTCTTGAAACTTTGGGAAAATACAAAGTCGCAATAAACTTGTAAATTTGTGAAAATCCTGATTTTGGACAAATAGTGTGAGTAGAGCAAAGTATTCGTATATGTTTTTAGAATTGCATATGCTTGAAGCTAATCATATTTCGCATGCTAAGCACACCAAATAGATTTAATAAAGGGATTGAAACTGAACATTTTTAACTTTATATGCAATGATGACTTGTATTTGAATCCAAACACATGCATTTGATTTCATTTGATTGAAAAATATGTTAAATTTCATTAAGTTGGATTTCTTTTGTAAAGTTTTCAAATGATCAAATGTTAGTAGTTATCAAGTGTAGTTCAGTGAATCTTATTTTCCTGGTATAAATGTTTTCATTAAAGCACTGTATTTGAAATGAATAATTTTAATGAAATATATGCATATTTTCAGGGGGAGAAAACAAATTGCTCCAGAATTCTTATTTTGAGGGGGTGCAAGGTTATTCATTAAGGAGGAGAAAAATCATAGACTTCATTCGAAGAAAAAGCATCTCTAAAGTTTTGAAAATCAAGGGGGAGAAAAGCTAAAGATTTTGAAGATGATTTTGCTTTCCAAAACTTTAGGGGGAGAAGAAAATAGAAAATGATTTGTACAGAAACAATAAAAGAGAGAAATGTTATTTTAAGGGGGAGAAGAAGAAAAGGAAACTGATCTGTTGTTCTTATAAAGAAATGTTATGAAACCTGATTTATGAAAGATGATTGATTGATTCAAAAGGGAGAAGAAAGTCAGAAAGTCATAAAAAGACAGAAATTTGATTTGATCACATGGAGATGAGAATTGTCATTTCAAGGGGGAGCAAAGAAAAAGCAAATATGTAACAGAAATCAATTTGGAAATCATTGCTGCTGCTGATTAAAGACTGACCAAAAGTTGTTAACTCAGATTATTCAAAGTTCTGAGCAAAAGTTGTCAAAGCATTCAGAAGAGACCCTTCTGAAGATTGTTCCTGCTCTAAAAATTTTGATGATGAAAAGTACAAGTGTGTTTGACAAAAAGGGGGAGATTGTTAGATCTAGAGTTTTGTCAAAAACACAAGTGTTGGGATTTGGTCAGAAGACTCAGAAGTTATGAGTAGGAGACTCAGAAATTCTGAGTGAGAAGTCTCAAAAAGATACTAAGTGTTGGATTATGACTAGAAGGTTCAGAGTTCTGAGTGGGAGACTCAGAACTTCTGACTATGAAGACAAATGTTCTGAAACGCTTATTCAGAAGTATGTTCAGAAGTTCTGAACAACATGTCCAGAACTTATGACTTAGATATTCTGTTACTAATTAGGACACGTGTATTGTTCCTATTAGTCTTTCTTATATGTACTGTAGCTTTAGCATTTCTTTACAGTATATATAGAAGTTAGCTCCTGTAAGCTAACTAATCTTGAGCATAACTTTTGGAGGATTTTCCCGTATATCTTTGTATTCATTCTTTGTAATCTTTGAGATTCTCTCTCTCTAAGATCTGTAATTCTGTTCATCATTGAATACAATTGGGCTTGATCATACAACTTCTCAATTACTGCTTTCTATATTGATTGTAAGATTAGATCCTGTACTTTCACCTTTGCAGACTATCGCAGAGGAAGCAGAAATGGAAGAAGAAGCCCCTACACAACCTCTGCAATCACCCACTCCCATCAACAATGCAGACCAGGGTGACTTCAACGCTTTCCTTGAAAACCCCAAATTTGTAGATACCTTGGATGCCTTAGGGTGGACCGCAGAAGCCCTCTCCAATTGGTCAACTGAAAACCCAGACTTCAGAGTCTCAGAAGTTGATTCTGATTTAGAAGAAGATGACAGAACCCCTGAGGGCATTCAGGCAAATACTCCAGAAGCACCTCTGCATCTAGACCTACAATTCTTACAAGACTTTCATCCTTGCTATGATACACTAAGAAAAAGTCCAGAGGAAATGGTAGAAGCCGAAGACACACAGGTCGAAACAGTGTTAGGGTGCCTAACAGAGGAAGAATCAAGAAAAGATGCCGAAGTTAGTAGAGGCACACAACCCCAACCATCTCCCAGTGCAACCCATATTTCTGACACCGCCAGTCTAGTGGCAGAAGGTGTCATTGAAAAAGAGCAGCACAACTCGACCCTAACCCAAGCAAACCGGACAGAGGAAACTCTTTCCACCTCTGTGCCACTGATAACCGGGGAATCCATTCCAAGGGAGTCCTCTCCAAAGGACTCACCTTTAGTTCGTGATCCTTCGCCCCAGATCACAACAGAAATCCCCGCAGAGGAATTTGTTTCCTCTGCTACACACACAAATAGGTCCAATCGGCTCTTCATAGGAGCCTAGAGTCCCCAAGTCAACTTGAGAATACTCCTTTACCCGTCTCTGGAGCGAATCAGGACAATGTTCTCAACAGAACTTCTGTAGAGTTTGAGGCCTCAAAAACCTCTGCTCAAGGATCATAAGGAAATCCTTCCGCCCTCAACATCAATACAAGGGTGGAAGAAGGTGTCCAAGGAACAAGGACAAACTCTAGGGAAGAATGTGTTCCCCCAGAGGTTACACTTAGTTCACATGTCACAAGGGATGAGTTCCAAACCCTTGTCACCTCTGTGGATAACTCGTTGAAAGAGTTGAAAAGCTCTTTTGACTCTCTTGTAGAGACCACTTCAAGGGCCATAACTGATCTGACCACCAAAGTGGACAACTTGTCCACAGAGGTGAAAAATACCTGTGCCCAAATGAACACAACTGCAACAACCTCTGCTGCCACTGCCGCCTATGCCTTTGAAAAAGCAACAACTTCTGCATTTCAGACTTCTATCAAAGACCTTTTTGAGCAGCTGAAGAAAGAACAAACCCCTGCTTCTACGGGCCTTACACCAGAAGATCTAAAGAAGGCCCTAGAGCATGTCCAAAAACATACTACCAGGGAAACTGTTGATCCAAACCCTCAGTGATTTGATAATGACCCTCTCTTAAACACTTAGTGAAAATTGTAAGTAAACAATATGTATTAGAGTTTCACTATCGCTGATAAGTACTAAGACTTTACAGTACCGCTGATAGGAACTCTCACTCTTTAGATTAGATATTCAGCGAACACTGTTCATCATCTTATAGCTCTGAGCCTGTTCAGTCTATGAGATGATCGCTGATAAGTTAGTTGTTTACTTATGATCCCTGAAGACAAGTTTCACGTCAACATATATTCTACGCTGAAGTCGAAGATCAAGCTCAAGAACCAGCGACAAGTCTACTCATGAACTGATGCGGATATCAGCGAAGCAAGACCTGTCCATTCAACGTGAAGTATCAAGTAGAAGATTTCAGCAATCACTGAACTTTATCATTCACTGATAAAGATCTAACTCAACAAAAGCTGATCATGAAGTCTCCCTGCATGTTACTATTGTCTTACCTCCCTTGCACGTCTCCGTACGAACTGTCAGAACGGACATCCCTTTTGTGTGTAATCGTACAACAACTCTGATTCTACACTGTGCACCATGCGACTACTAAGGTTGTCTACAAAGGTCAATGACATGCAACCACTCAGCTGCTGCCACGTGTAAAGCCATACTGCCTTGCATTAAATGCATGCAGTATATAAGAAGATCCTTACTTCAGTTTTGAAGTGTGCTCGGACCATCTTCTTATTTCTCTCTTATTGTTAAGTTATTATTCGTAATTTCTTTAACTCTTTCTAGTGCAAGAAACTTAGTGTTTCTCAAGAGTTGTTAAGATTAGGTTTATCATTAATCTTGTTCCGCAACAAGTTGTAAATTATCTTGATTTATCAATAAACAATTTAGAAAAGTAAAAACGTGTGTTTGTATTCAACCCCCCCTTCTACAAACTTGTATAGCCCTTCGGGACCAACAAGTGGTATGAGAGCGGATTTGTTTAATCTCATAAACAAGATCTGATCTATACTAAGATTTCTCTTCCTAGCCATTTCTGAAAATGGCTACCAACACAAACACCAACTATATTGACAACGGTTCTCTTGCAAAACCCCCTAGATTCTCCAGAGATAATTTAAATCTATGGAAAAATAGGATGACTCTCTTCTTAGAAGGTGTAGACCCTACTATGCCTTACTATCTTGAAAACGGCCCATATATTCCTATAAGAATTGATGTTGCAGTTCCAGCCGCTGAGAATAGACCTGCTATTCCAGAAAGACTGATTCCCAAGGAAATTCATATGTGTACTGATGAAGATAAGAAGAAAGTGGCTATCGACATCAAAGCCAGATCCATACTCTCCATGGCTCTTCTTGACGAAGTCTACCATTCCGTCATGAACTTGAAAACCTCAAAAGCTATGTGGGACACAATCCGTGTTCAGTATGAAGGTACTTCTGAAGTCCAGGACTCTCGAAAGATCAACCTGGTAAGACAGAATGAAAGCTTCATTTGTGGTAAGAATGAAACTCTCTCTGAAGTACACCAACGTTTTAACTGCGTAATAATAGATCTGAAAACTGTTGGTAAAGAATATTCTAACTTTGAAGTACTGACAAAGTTCTTAGAATGTTTACCTGAAAGCTGGGACAGTTATTCTATGTGTCTCAAGCTGTCAAAGGATCTAAAATCAATGACCCTTTCTACCTTATACGGCATGATGCTGAATCATGAGCAATCGAGTCATCTTAAGAAGAATCTTGTAAAAGATTCCAAAAGCACCCCTGTTGCTTTAATCTCAGAGTCACCTTCTACTCAACGATCGACTATCACTGTCACTGAGTTGGAAACTAACTCTGAAAGATCATCAGACTCTGACATTTCAGATAATGATGAAACTCTGGCATTCCTGGCTAATAAGTTTAGGAGATTTGCTAGAAAGAGTAATTTCAAGAAGAACAAACCTCTTGCTATTACTGACAAGCCAAGATCATCAACCCCTGTTGATAAGGCTACTGCTACTTGCTATAACTGTGAAAAGATAGGACATTTTGCTAGCGAGTGCAGGTCAAAGAAAGTCTCTAGACCCTCAGCTTTTCCCAAGAAAAACTTTACTTACAGGACTAGAGATGAAAAATACAAAAAGCTGAAAGAAAGGTATTCAAAGCTAAAAACCTTTAAGAAGAAAGGCAAAGGCCTTATGGCTGACTATGATTGGGCTGCCTCTAACAAAGAAGAATAATCTGACTCTGAAGATGATGATGAAGCCAATCTATGTCTCATGGCCAAACTTGAAGATGAGGAAGAAAATTATGACATTCCCTCTACTTCAACCTCTGCTACTAAGGTATCACCTTCATTCTTTACCAATATTTTAAATATTGATGAAGCTGATAGTTTTCGAAAGATCGATCTCTTGACTAGAAATTTATATGAAGCCATGAATGGCAAAACTGTGGTTGAAAATCAAAACCTTGATCTCGCTGAACAGCTTAAAAACTGTCACCTTCAAATAGAAAATCTTTCTAAAATTGAAGAAGATTTTAAAGATCAAGTTCACTTAAATCAGCTAGTCAAAATCGAGCGCAAAGAAGCTATCGCTGCATTAAAAGCTGAAAAAGCTACTGTTGATGGATGGTATAATTCCTCAACAAAGATCACTGAGATAAATAAGTCTCAGATTCCCCTGAGTGATAAACGTGGTCTTGGTTACAAAGCTGATACTCTAGAACCAACCACTGACCATTCCATGCTTAAATTTGGAATGTTCGTATCCTCTATCCCTGACACTTTCTCATCTCAGTGTTCCTCTTCTAAACCGCCTATCCCTGAGGAAATATCTACCTTAACTTCTAAAGGTAAAGAAAAAGTTGTTTATCCAAAACCTACCTCAGTCTTTAAAAACAAAGGTAAAGAAATTGCTTTTAACCAAAATCCTCAGAAGGGTACCTCTGTACCAAAGCTGAACGCTTCTAAAGCTTCAGTGACTTATCCCTCTAGTTCAAAGAATAAGATCCCTGGATTTATTCAGCGTGGATCTATTCAGCGATCTACTCCTAGAATCAAAGTGGAAATTATTGGTAAGAAATCCGAAGAACTGAATGTTCCTCTCTTTTCAAAAGCCAATAGCTTACTTGGTGCTGGTCCTTTTAATTCAAAATCAAAAGCTCAGCACGCAAATGGTCCTAGAACTACTTTTAGTTATAGGAAATGTTATCATTGTGGACTTACCAATCGTATTGCTAGTAAATGCCCCACAGCCACCCAAGCTGAAAAGATAGCTAAGGTGAAGATCATTGCCCCCAAGGTAAAGAAGACCACTGAGGTTAAGAAATTAACCAAAGTGAAGACTGACAAAGCTGAATCTTCAAATGCTGCGAAGACTGCTGAACCTTCCACCTCCTCTTCTACCCGCACTGACAAGTGTGTACACATGGTTAAGTGGGTACCCAAGACAAACTAATCTACTTTTGTAATGCAGGTTAAGAAGGGTATCTGGTATCTCGATAGCGGATGCTCTAGACACATGACTGGTATGAAGAACCTGCTCACTAAGTACAAAGAAGAGAAGGGTCCCTCTGTAACTTTTGGTGGAAATGGAAAAGGACATACCCGAGGGTTTGGTGTACTCTCTAATGGTACAACAACCTTCAGAAGAGTCGCATATGTTGAAGGGTCGAAGCATAATCTTCTAAGCATCAGTCAGCCATAAAAAGGAGAAGATAGCTCTAAGCGGTTATCGTTTGGAAAATGTTTATGTAATAAAAATGGACTCAACAACCACTGAGAACTCCTGTTTCTTCTCAAAAGCCTCATCTGATGTCAACTGGCTATGGCATAAGAGGCTCTCTCATCTCAACTTCAAGACACTGAACACTCTTTCTTCAAAAGAGTTAGTCACTGGTCTACCTCAGCACTCATAAGTCAAAGAGTCCTTATGTTCAGCGTGTGAGAAAGGCAAGCAGACCAAAGCAAGCTTTAAGTCAAAGAAAGTTTCCTCAGTGTCATCTCCTCTACAACTTCTCCATATGGATTTGTTTGGCCCTGTCAACAAGCAATCCATCGCTGGAAAGAAATATACGCTGGTCATAGTTGATGAATTCTCTAGATATACATGGGTTATGTTTCTCCGTTCTAAGAGTGACACCCCTGAAGAACTCATCACCTTTGTTCGGAAAATGGAAACCCTGAACAACTTGACCGTTCGCTCAATAAGGAGTGATCATGGGACTGAATTCAAAAACAGTTCTCTTGATTCCTTCTTTGAGAGTAAGGGTATTTCTCACAACTTTTCTTCAGTGAGAACACCGCAACAAAACGGAGTCGCTGAAAGAAGAAATAGAACTATTATTGAAGCTGCACGTTCAATGCTCAGCGATTCTCACCTGCCTACTCAGTTTTGGGCAGAAGCTGTCAACACTGCTTGTTTTACGCAAAACAGGTCGCTGATAGTCAAAAGATTTAATAAAACAGCCTATGAACTTTTTCATGGGAGAAAGCCTTCAATTAGATTTCTTCACATCTTTGGATGTCAGTGTTTCATTCTGAACAACAGAGATGCCCTTGGAAAGTTTGATCCTAAGGCTGATGATGGAATCTTTCTTGGATATTCTTCAATCTCAAAAGCCTTCAGAGTCTTCAATCGAAGAAGACAAACTGTTGAAGAAACTATTCACGTCACTTTTGACGAATCCCGTTCAGCGAATTCTCGACCTTCTGCTGATACTGAAGAACTGAATCAATGGATGTTTTCTCATCTTGGTGATTCAGAAGATATTCCCACTCCTCATAATCATACCGTTGAAGATGATAGTCCTACTATCATCCCAAATATGCAGAATAGTGAAGCTGAAACATCATGGGTCTCAGCTGTTCCTTTAAACACTATACCTGCTTCTGAACCAAATGTCTCAGACATTCCATCTACTTCTCAGCAATCAGTGAATGAGATGACATCTGCACCTACTCCTCTCTTGGCTGATATTCTAGAAGTTGCTGAAGGTTCATCTTCAGCTCCTCCAGTCCAATTTGAGTCAGTGACTTATGCTCCTGCTCAGCGACGGACTGTAAATCACCCAATTGATCAAATCCTTGGTGATCCAAATGCTGGTGTTCAGACTCAATAAAGTGCAGGTACTATTTTTTTATTTGTTAACTTTATTTCTCTGATTGAACCAAAGAAAATAGATGATGCCCTCAAAGATCCAAACTGGGTCAGCGCCATGCAAGAAGAGCTGACTGAATTTGAAAGAAACAAAGTTTGGAAACTTGTTCGAAGACCAACTGACAAGGCAGTGATAGGCACTAAATGGGTCTATCGAAACAAGTTGGACGAACATGGAACTGTAACCCGCAACAAGGCTCGTCTTGTTGCTCTGGGATACAGACAAGAGGAAGGCATAGACTACGACGAAACATTTGCTCCAGTAGCAAGACTAGAATCTATTCGTCTATTCTTAGCATACGCTGTACACAAAGACTTTAAAGTACATCAAATGGATGTTAAGTCAGCATTTCTCAATGGAAAGCTGAATGAAGAAGTCTATGTGGAACAACCTCCAGGATTCTTAGATCCTAAGCGTCCAGGTTATGTTTATAAACTGGATAAGGCACTTTATGGCTTAAAGCAAGCTCCACGTGCATGGTATGACACTCTATCCTCTTATCTCCTAATTGAAAATTTTAAGCGAGGTAAAATCGACAAAACTCTATTTTTCAGAATAGTGAAAGGTCATATCATTCTTGTTCAGATATATGTTGATGACATTATATTTGGTTCTACTAACCCTGATCTTTGTACTCGTTTCTCTGAAAGGATTAAAGAAGAGTATAAAATGAGCATGATGGGTGAGCTAACATATTTCCTTGGTCTTCAGATAAAACAAAATGAAAAAGGAACTTTCATTAATCAGGGAAAGTATATTAAAGATATGCAGAAAAAATTCGATTTAACTTAGAATTCAGCTATGAAAACCCCTATGGCACCACCGCTGACACTATACAAGGATTCAAATGGAATACCTGTTAATGTCACGCTGTACCGTGGGATGATCGGCTCTCTATTGTATCTTACAGCTAGCCGACCCGATATAATGTACACAACTTGTTTGTGTGCACGATATCAAGCTGAACCTAAGGATTCTCATATGACCGCTGTAAAGCGAATCTTTCGTTCCTTAAGGGTACTATGAACCTAGGTCTTTGGTATCCCAAAGACTCAGGGTTTGATCTAATCGTCTATTCAGATAGTGATTTTGCAGGTTGCAAATTGGATAGGAAAAGCACCACAGGAGGCTGTCAGCTCCTGGGTGGAAAGCTGGTGAGTTGGACAAGTAAAAAGCAAAACTTAGTGTCCACCTCAACTGCTGAAGCTGAGTATGTAGCCGCTGGAAGCTGTTGTTCTCAGGTCTTGTGGATGAGAAATCAACTACCAGACTATGACCTCCAGCTCTCGAAAATTCCAATCTATTGCGACAGCACAAGTGCCATCGCTATAGCCAACAATCCAGTGCTACACTCAAAGACCAAACATATCGAAATCAAGTATCATTTTATTAGAGATCATGTGATGAATGGTGATATAGAACTTCATTTTATCCCAACTGACTATCAGTTAACTGATCTATTCACCAAACCTCTTGATGAGACAAGATTCAACTTTCTCATCAGCGAGCTTGGAATGCTGAACTTTGAAGAGTAAGATCTTCAGTGGTTCACATTTGATCAGCGATAGGATAAAACAATTATATAACCCATTCTATGATTCTCTCTTTGAACATAATTGATTCGCTTATATCAAGGTATGTTTTCTCTCTTGCTCGCTGACGTTCGCATGTAAATGTAAGATTTCAAAACAAATTGCATCGCTGAATATCTCTTCCTTAACAGCCATACTTTGAAATTTCTTAAAACTAACACTGATATTTCTATTCAGTGCTTCATGTTTTTCAAAATAGTCCCTGAGCTTTCAAAACCTCAGAGACATCCTAAAATATGAAAGAACGTTTGTGACATCATCACAACGGATAAACCCTGACACGTTCTTTTTCTGACACACATTTGCACGTTTCGTTTACCTTCCAATCAAATGCAAACACGTGTCTGTGTCACGATGAAAAACTTTCCCGCTCGAGTTTTTCTCTCTCTCAAATCTCTCTATATAAACTCTTTCGAGTTTATATTTTCTCTTTACGCGAACTTCTTCTCCAAGCAAGAAAAGATTTACTGTTGCTTATTTCCAGAAATCAGTTCATCTTCTTCTTCGATTACCAGGTTAATATTCTTATTATTTACCTGCATAACTTGTTTCTGATCTTCTTATTGCTTTTAACAAATCAAACAAAAGAAACCTTTTCTAAAATGAAATCATTTCTTTCATGGTTTTATGAACACAACCTTTTCATGGTTGCTCTTCAAGTTTAAAACTCAAAATCTTAAACTTGTTCTTCATTCGTTTTTCCAGAATCCTTATCTAAAGGAAAATGGAAAACAAGACTATTACTGGGTTTGTTTTTCTTTTTCAAAACAAGAACACCCTAAAGACATTTCTGTCTGAATGAAATGGACAAAAATCGAAAAACATCTTATTGGAAAATCTTTCACAATAAGACTGTATTTTTTTATGATTCATGGTTGATATGTTAAACAGAAATGACATCTTCTACTCCTGCTCCTACCGCTGAGAAATCCACGGCTGCAAAGAAACTGACTCTCGTCAAAGCTCCTTAGGTCAAGTTCAATTTTTCAATTTATCAAAATCGAACAACCTTCATGCGTTTTTCGAGTTTCCTCCTCGAAATCAAGTCACACATCTGGATGATGCTGTGAACTATCTCAAAACATGTTGCTTATCCACAGCCCTGACCATTACACCCCCTACTCATCAATTCCTACTTTCTCAGTTCTGGTATACTGCCAGAACAGCTCAGGTACCCCATGCCAAAGACCCAACAAAGATCGTTGACTCTATTCTGTGTGACACAAAATTTGGCACCACCAAAATCAACCCTGCCATAATTAGGAAAGCAATGAGCCTTCTTACCTCTACCAAAGAAAACCGCTTTGTCCCTCTCCCAAACCACAAAACCATGATGATAGGGAAGCCATCATTGCATTCTTCGATGCAATGGGTTACGCATGGGACACTGGAAGGGACAAGAAGCATGAGAAGAATTTTACCTTGATCAAGAAGTCCAAAATGCCCAGCGAGATGAACTTCATCTTCGCACATCTGATAAACTGCATGACAGCGAAGAGTGGCTCCTCTAATCAAGCTGCTCAACCTCATCAAGCAATGGGCTATGCATTGCTGAAAGGTATAAATGTTGACTGGGCCTCAATCATCTACGACGACTTTGCGTTCAGAGTAGATATGGCTGAAAGATCTGCATGGGTTTCTTATCCCAGATTCATCAGCGCCGTCTTTCAACAAGGACTTGGCGAAAGGTACCCAACAGAGGGTGATCTGAGACTCTCTCAGGTTGGCCTTAAGGTACTCGACTTCAAACCGCTGGAAAACGAGGTACGTCTTTCTACTCTCTTATCTCTTCTCAATCCTCCTTCTTCTACTTCTGCAGCTCAGTCAGTGGAAATCCCCACCGCTGATACCCACGCTGCACCCTCCACTCCTTCTCGAAAAAGGAAACAATCTACTTCCCAACTTGGTTCCAAAAGAATCAAGAAAACCAAGGAGCAAACCCCCAGCATTTACATGCTGAAGACTCCTCAGCTCATCTTGAAGAGCTGATGGAAAGTTCAGTGGTACGCTCTGCCACAATTGATCAAGCCACACCTTCCATCCCAGCTTCAGCGTCTCTAAACGCTGAAGTTATAAACATGGAAATGAACCCACCTCCTTCAGCCTCTCTATAGACTGAAGTGATTGATAGCGGATCCAACGCTGAACCCCGCACCCAACCATCATTCTCATCCCTCATTCCTCCTACTCAATCTTTGGTCTCTCCATCAATTTTCCCAACCTTCTCAGGGACACCCTTCATCGTACATGACTCGGCTGCAGACACTCTAAATACGATGATGGATGCAAACTTAGAATCTATAGGCACCTCCAAGCGCCAAGGTACTCTTGAAGGCGACATGGAATTTCATTCAGGACACAAAGGGTTCGCCAACTTCGCCAACCCACCTGCAGGTATAAACACAATCCAAAACACTCCTCTCTCTCTACCCCAAACTTATGAGATTTCCTCTGTTCATAAGTTAATAACTGTTTCAGGTCCTAATTTGGGGGATATCAACACCTCCCTGAAGGCCCTGGAAACAAAGGTGGAAAATTACAACACCATTCTCTCAACAAACTCTTCAGCGGTTACATACGCTGGAGAGAAACTCAAAAAGCTGATCGAGACCGTCGATACAAAAGCCTCCAAAACTGATATGGAGAAGGTGGATGGTAGTATCGCTCAATATGCTACCACCCTCGCTGACAATTCAACCACCACCACCCCTCTTTCAACAAACTTCACCTCTCTGTCCAATGAAGTCACATCATTGAAGACAGAGGTTGGTTCTCTTAAGGGTGAAGTTTCCACGATCAAGGCTGACGTCTCCGCCATCAAAGAAATTGTTCAGAAAGTGCTCGATCGCCTGAACGCCCCAACTTCAAATTTTACTCAGGTCGATCGCAAAGCTCTTCAAAAGATCAATCCTGCTATAACTGGCCTGGAAGTCAGATTATCAAAGATTGAAAACTGTATTGGGATCTCTGGCATGGAAGACAGAGACCAAATACACACTGCTGCTGAACAATCTGTTACCTCCCCCAACCATGATGTGGAAGAGGGGGAGAAGAATAAAGAAGACCTTCCCCATAATGCTGAGGGGGAGGGTATTGAAACTGCTGCTGCTGATACTTCTACTTCACGACCTCAGGGAGTTGAAAACCCTGAGGAAACCGAGAAACCTTCCTCTGAATCTGAGGGGGAGCAACTCGATGAGCAACATAAGGAAGCTGCTGCTGACGTGACCGAACCTTATGCTGAAGAGGTCGAATCTGAAGAAGAAACTGAAGATGATGAACCTGTTGACATCTCTGATGAAGAACCATCATCATCCCTGAAAGATGATGATGATGACGACGACTTCTTCTACGTCCAGCCTGTTGCAAAAGCCCCTGCTCAAAAAGGGATCAAGATAAAAGAACCTTCAGGGGAGCGGACCAAGACAAAGCCTGCATCGTCTGAAGCTGACAAAGGCAAAAAACAAAGTCCTCGCTGAAGAAGACAATCTGACGATCTTGCTTCAAAAGCCAGTTTGTCAGGTACACTACCTTCTATTCCCTTACACTACATCCCTCCTCTATCCCTTCTCAATCTAAATCCTTCTATCCTTAAAACCTCTATACACTTAACCACATTCTTTTCTCTATCTCTTTCTTCCCAACTTTTCTTACTTAAACAATTGTTGTGTTTCAGCTACTCCTCTCCCCTGTTTGAGGATCCCGCTGAAGCTCCTTCGTCTACACCAGAAATAATCCCAGCCACAAAAGCTGAAGAAATAATCCCAGTCTTGGATTTAACCACTGAGACTGATGAACCTGAAGAACAGCTGCTCTCTCACAAAAACAGACCTTCCTTGGCTCCTCAAAACCTAAGTGAAGAGGATCAAGAAAAGAGAGATGCAATGATCAAACAGTTTGAAGATCAGCGAATCATTCTTCCTCGTAAACAAAATCCCTGCTCCCACAAAGTTCAGGATCTCAAGGAAAGAATACGAGGATCATCTAAGAGCTGAAGGATTACTCGCCGAAAAGAAGGAAGCTGAAGAAAAAGATAAGGCTCTCGCCATCCAGCTTGTCCAACAATCGGTGAAAGACCCCGCGTTGAAAAGAACTCCCATTGATGTCCAACGTCAGCTATGGGATGATGCCCAAAGGATCGTTGAAGAAAAGACTAAAGTATCTGATACGACTTTGGAATGGTGTCACACCCCGCTAAAGCGGAAACGCAAGGTATGACAGCGTAGGGTTTCATTAAAAAGGTAACAGACAACACCAACCACAAGTTTAATACAGTAGTACAAAATATTACATTACAACGTCTTTAACCCAAAAAGTTCCAAAAGGAAAGAAGACAAATACAAAAAAATTATCAATATAAGTTTTAAGAGTCTTGATGTTGATGTCATCAAACAAAATGCACCCTACGTGCCTTCACTTACTTCTTATTCCCTGAAAAGCATGTTTAAAACGAAAAGGTCAACTACAAAGAGTTGGTGAGTTCACAGGTTTTTCATATCCAAACAGTTTTCAACCAAAGATTATTTTCGTGAGTCTTTTGTCACGACAAGCTTTAAATTTAAAATCTTATGAGTACACATTACAATAAATGACTTTCGCAAGATATATGATTGTTGAGGCACTACTAAGCCTCCGACAACTTACGCCCCACGGACTACCTCAGAGGTGGTATGATGGCCACATGAGTAGAACATTATTATCAGATAAAGTGCACCCCTACTCGTCAGTTTAAGGTGGGTTTGTCAAACCAAATAGCGCTATCCACAAATATCACCGGCTCGTTATGAGTTAATAAGTAGTGTACCTATTGGGGACTTATCATTTTTATTATCACTCAACATATCTTTGTCACTTATGTAAATTTGTACATTCATTTGTACTCATTTCTTAAATAATAAATATCTGCAATTTTACTATCAGGAATCATTTAGCATTTTAAAATCATAACATGCTTTTCACCCCAAACATTTAAACAAGTAAAACGGGGCTGTGAAAACTCACCTTTTAGCGTAGATGCGCAAGTAGTGAAAGCTTGTTCACTTAATCCTCTTTACGGGCTCCCTATAAGGTCAAACAATCTCTATGAGTCCTTCATAGCTAACCCCAAAGTTAAACTTACCTAACTTGATCCACGTCTTGTGAAATGCCTTATCTTTAGTAATTTAGTTGAAATGCACAGATTAGCATTGTTCAAGTGTTTTTAATCATCAATATGAATGGTTATAAGAAAACTCAGCAGTTTCCAAAATGCTCAAGCTGACAGAAACTTCTTACCACAAAAGTGACTGTTTTACAACACTTTCCAGAATGACAAATTTATCCATTTTTTTTTATATATGGTAATATACTGAGTTAAGGATATTGTGACCAAATTTCATGAATTTTGGAAGTGTTTAAGGGGTCCAAATAAATTTTATGAAACAGTGCAACACAGAGTCTAAAACAGGTTACACCCTTCTGCCATAACAGGCTTTTGGAGGGTCAAAACTCAATATTTTGCAGAGTTTTTACACACTCTGGAAACCTAACACATAGAAGCATCTCATGGAAAAGGATTCATAAATGTTAGATAAGTTTTGAGAGAGTTATGGCCAAATGAAGTTGCATGTACCAATCTGCCAATCTGGGACAGATTGACACACTTAACTTGTAAAAATTATTTGAGTGACCAAAACACCATATATTTTTATGAAACCATATGCATGTGAAACCTAACTCATATAAGGATCTTCCAGAGGAGAAATGAAGAAATTTTATGCATTCTACAGAAAGTTACATGCAAAATAAAATGACACAACAACCTGACAGATCATCTGCTGCACACCAAATTTGTTCTAAGGAGTTGAAGGTCTAAATCTCAATGTTTTCTTATGAGACCAGTTGGGTTTGAACCCTAACCCATTAAACCTTACTCCAGAAGAAAAATAAGAAATATTGGACATGATTTGACCAAGATATGGTCGTCCTAAGTACATGCAACAAATCTGCCAGATTCTGGAACTTGAAGATTCCCAATAAAACCCATTTTTTTGGCACTTTAACATCCATAGATGTGGATTCCTTTGCTAAAGATTCAATCCCCACATCATATGACATGTTTTTAAAAGAAAATACTCAGAAGTTAAAAATAAAATGTGCATGCAAAGTCCAAAAATCCAGATTCTTATACAAGAACAAAACCCACATTTTTGATGATTTTGCTCATTTTTCTCAAGTTCATGATGGAAGTTCATAGATTTTCACCACATTATGGACATTTCTCATGTCCTTGGTGTTTTATCTCCCTTCTAGAACAAGAAAAAGAGTTCATCCATTTGGATGAAATAAAAGTGTAGAACAAAGTAGGAAAAATGGCATAAAAGGTGCCAAAAAAAATATGAAATAACACAAGTTTGGAGTTCTTACCTTAGGAGGATAATGCAAGTACTTCAACCCTTTGAAATTTCGTATTTGGATGATTGCAAGGGCTGAAAGTTTCTGGAGTTGAAGGTTAAAATGATGAAGATGATGGAGAGGACAAGTATCTTCAAGAGAGAGAGAGAGAGGAAGAAGGTGGATGGTCTTTTTTTGAGAGTTTGAAAATGAAGTAAAAATTAAACAAAGAAGAGGGTAATAGAGGGGAGGGGGTGGCCGGCCTCCCTTGGGCCCCCAACCCTTTGCAACTTTTTTTTTTTAAAAGAATGGCCCAAGATCATTTCTTGTAAAAAAAAGAAAACACTTTTAACTAGCACTTTATTTGCACACAAGCTTCTAAAATACCTTCTTGTTTTATTTTTAAATCTTATAAAAAGAAAAATTTATGTATAAAGTAAAACCCTATATTTTATATAGGTTATATGTTATTTAAGGTATTTTGGCATTTCACAAGGTGTTCCGGTTAGTCTTGGGTCAAAACCGGGTCTTTTAAGCAACTACCGGGAATTCTGGCGATCTTTCGCTTTAATATTTTCTGGATGAGTCCTATTAGGGTATATTCCCTCTATTAATATTAGTGCGGGTTTAACAGATGCTAACCTGGAAGTTTCGATTTTTGCCGAATGTTACAAATGGTGTAAAGAAATGCTGAATTATCGATCTCGACCATCCAAAATCATCAAAGTAAACATCAGAGGAAGACTGTTCGTAGACGTTCCTGTTGTTGAAGTTGACGTATTCAGAGAAGACAAAACCAAGGAAACCTTCTATGCTGCTACTTTAGAGAAGTTTGGTTTCTCTGAATGGTTGGAAGTGAAATTATCCATTCGGCAATTGCGCTCAAAGTTCAAGAGCCATGTCGAGAAAATTTTAAATACTCAGATCGACTTGGTTTCTTCTGCTGTGGATATTCCTACTTCCACTCTTCTTCCTCCTCAACAAAGAAGAGTCTCTGCAAAGGAAAAGAAAGCCTCAGACTCAGGTCCTCCTATACGGAATGAAACAGGTATTGGTTTCTCTCGTGCTGAAGTTCTTGGACCTGATGCTGATCTCTCAGCGCTTGACACCTCCCTACCACCTGGTGAAACTTTCATCCCTGGCAAAGTCGTAAGTGATCCCTATGGTATATTCTTTCTAGACTACCATGGAAATCAACACTTTCAACGCATCTCTGAGCTTCCAATCACTCCCATCGAACAACTCAGAGATCTCATATACTGGTGTGAAGTCAGACGCGACATTCAGGCACGTCACCTCAAGCCCCTGATCTTTGAAGAAGCAAAGAACAAAAAGGATCAAGGTGTCACTGTCCCTGACTGGATGATTACCACAACAAAGACCCTCGATGAACTTCTCATCAAGGAAGAACCTTTTGACGGATAGGATAGCCTTGTAATTCTTTCTATCCTTATCTGTCTACATCTTCTATACTTGTAATTTTATTTGCTGTACTTGTAATTTTTGCACTTCCCTCTGTAATCTTTACGAAGTTTAAAGAAAAATTTCAGCGAATGTACTTTACTCCATCAGTACTGAAAAGATCCCAGAAAACAGTAAAAGGGACAAATATTTTATGAGTTCTTTTTATCCTTATGTTTTCATTAAATAGCAATTTTCTCTGTTGCTATGTCATAATCAAATATGGGGAGATTGTTGATCCAAACCCTCAGTTATTTGATAATGACCCTCTCTTAAACACTTAGTGAAAATTGTAAGTAAACAATATGTATTAGAGTTTCACTATCGCTGATAAGTACTAAGACTTTACAGTACCGCTGATAGGAACTCTCACTCTTTAGATTAGATATTCAACGAACACTGTTCATCATCTTATAGCTCTGAGCCTGTTCAGTCTATGAGATGATCGCTGATAAGTTAGTTGTTTACTTATGATCCCTGAAGACAAGTTTCACGTCAACATATGTTCTACGATGAAGTCGAAGATCAAGCTCAAGAACCAGCGACAAGTCTACTAATGAACTGATGCGGATATCAGCGAAGCAAGACCTGTCCATTCAACGTGAAGTATCAAGTAGAAGACTTCAGCAATCGCTGAACTTTATCATTCGCTGATAAAGATCTAACTCAACGAAAGCAGATCATGAAGTCTCCCTGCATGTTACTATTGTCTTACCTCCCTTGCACGTCTCCGTACGAACTGTCAGAACGGACATCCCTTTTGTGTGTAATCGTACAAAAACTCTGATTCTACACTGTGCACCATGCGGCTACTAAGGTTGTCTACAAAGGTCAATGACATGCAACCACTCAGCTGATGCCACGTGTAAAGCCATACTGCCTTGCATTAAATGCATGCAGTATATAAGAAGATCCTTACTTCAGTTTTGAAGTGTGCTCGGACCATCTTCTTATTTCTCTCTTATTGTTAAGTTATTATTCGTAATTTCTTTAACTCTTTCTAGTGCAAGAAACTTAGTGTTTCTCAAGACTTGTTAAGATTAGGTTTATCCTTAATCTTGTTCCGCAACAAGTTGTAAATTGTCTTGATTTATCAATAAACAATTTAGAAAAGTAAAAACGTGTGTTTGTATTCAACCCCCCCCCTTCTACAAACTTGTATAGCCCTTTGGGACCAACAGAATCTCCGGCCATGAAGCCCTCCGACTACATGACCAGAGCACAACTCACAGAGCTTGGACAAGGGATACTCGACCAGATGACAGATTTCATCAGATCCTTCACCACAGCCAATGCAAATTACGTAAAAGACTTTCAAGCAAGTGTGGGCAGACTCAGATTCAACTCAGAAGCAGAGGTTGCTTACCTGCTCGGCATTTGTGATGACCTCTGTGCTAAGATGATAGCAGCAGGGGCCACTCAACCGAAGAAGCCATAAACTACTTGCCGGGCAGAGGGTACAAAGGATAAGGGTCAGGATGACTCTGATGATGATTTTGATGGATCGTCAGGTCATCCTGAGGGGGAGAAACAGAGGAAAGAAAGAGTAATTAACAGAGGTCTACCAACTCCACCACCAATTAATGCCAAACCGATAACCCAAATACCTGAAACCACTGAAGATCAACAACAGCAACAAGCCACAGAGGACATACCCACCTCTGTGGAAACTACTCAACAGGAGAAACTCCCAAAGACCACAACTGAGCATGTCCAGCTGCTCACCTCCTCAGAAGATGAACAACCTTCCCCAACACCTAAGCAAACAGAAGAAATCACCCCCCTTCACCAACACTTACACCAACAGAAGAAAAACTCCCTTCACCAACACCAAAAACACTAGCGGAACCCAAACAACCATATCCTACACCAGAAGCTGAAAAGACAAAATCTTCATCTCCCAAACCCAAAACAACAGAAGAACCCAAAACCAAAACCAGAACTAAGACCTTAGCTCATAAACGAAAATATCTGAGCAAATCCACAGAAGCCTCACCAACCAAACCTCAAACCAAACCCACATCACCAACTAAGTCCCCGGTAAAACCAACAGAGGCAACCCCTACAAAAATTGCAGAAGCACCACCATCTAAGCCCTCAGAAACTCTAAAGTTAAAACCAACAGAGGCAACCCAATCCCAACAAGCAGAATTACAAAAGCCTACGACAAAAGACAAGGGAAAGGGGATAGCGACAGAGGAACCAAAAAAGAAAAAGCCTAAGCATCCACCCATAGAGAAATTGATGAAAAGTGCTTTTGACGCCTTTGTCACCCCTAAGCCAGAAGAAGAAGACTGGTCTTTCGGGCTTACCCCTCTATCAACCAAGCCTGTCCTAGATCCAAAGGCAATACCTTCAGAAGACAGGGTGGCCTAAATAAAAAGTAAAATGGATGCTCTACGCAGGCCCATGCCTCCACCCGTTGCACCTCCACGACAAATGGAAGAGGTGGTGTACAAGTATCTGTACAGCAGAGCTATCAATGATCCTCTGCCAAAATCCCTTCTGCCACCTAATCTTCTTAAGGAACTAAAAGAAGACTTCTACAGAACAAAAGCCAAACCTGTTAACCAAGTCTTCTCCAATTCAAAGATCACAAAGGTCGTATACTGCAAGCTCTCTCACACCAGAGGCACAACGATACACTACAACATTTATCACGTCAAAAGGGCTGACAGAACCGAAACATGCTGATCTGAGGAACATGAGCCCCTATGACCTGCCTGACCTTCTGAACTGGGCTAGACAGAACTACAACACAAGACTCATAGTACATAGGGCTTATCGAGTGATCAAAAAGATAATGCGCGAAAAGCTTCTGATATACAGCATGACTGACTTCCAAGTGGGACTCGACCTTGGAGTGAAAAGCTTAAGTCTCCCACCACCAGAAGATGACTGCCCCTCCTTTGCCAGATAAACTCCATCATCACATTTCCAAAGATTGGGTACGTCTATAGAGATCCTGCTGGAAAGTCGAAGTTATTCCTAGAGGTTGATTGCCAAAAGTACGCAACCAGTACTCTGCTCGATTTCAGAGCCAACCTCTTGGAGCACAGAGGAACGGAGTTCATGGATCAAGCTCTTGCCGACAAATTGATAGATGTCATCGACTCTGTAATAAGCTTTAGAAACCTCTACTTCATTATATATCGAGAACTCAAGGATGGAGGAATCGACAACAGAAAAATCAATGACTTCCCAAACGCTAGAGTCTGACTTCCACATCCTTCCTCTGCTTGCTCTTTCATACTTATGTAATCAAATGTAAATGCCTCTGGCATATCCTTATATGAAAGAAAATCTTCAACAGAGGTCAAACACCTCTTGTCGTGTACCTAGCCTAGAAAACCATGCATTTTTCAATTTTTTATTTTTCAATACTTAGGGGGAGATTGTTAGCTCCAACTTCTATGTAAAGAAGTATTGAAAAATAGGCTAAGTGTAAAACATCCACAGAGCCTCTGCCAAGACACCGAGTAAAGATCCAAGTGATGCATCTACAGAAGACGTTCATAGAGGACAAGGCCACAGAGCCTCTGTGGTAAGAAGACTTAGAAGAATGAAGAATTCTGAAGTTCAAGACAAGGAAGTTCGTGCCTCTTACGTGCCTCTGCTGTACAAAGATCCTGAAGATCATTCGTACAAGGCGTGCCCTATACATTCCACGTGTCCACCTCTGATGGGTTACAACCTTTGCAGAAAATGGCGCATTACATTAACGTTGTACCTGTTGCAGTCCCATGATCGTGTCTTTGTACCCTTAGTACCTCTTGTCTAAATCTTGTCCCCTGTAAATATAGTATAAATAGAAGGCTCATATTGAGCTCTTCCATTAACTTTGCACAACACACACACACCTGTTAGAGCAGAATATTATTCATACCTTCGGTGTTCTTGGTGTTCTTGATTAATCAATACAAAGTGAATCTTTGAGATAAAACTCTTGTGTTATTACAGTTTCACGTATTTGATTGTGTGTTTTTCTACCTTGGATATCTCTTTAGTTCGTTAAAACGCTTCCGCACACTTATTTGTTTGAACTAATAGATATTTATATCATTGTTGAGTAATATCGGGATCAACACATTTAACACCGAGCATTAAACATGAATAACAAAGGAGTGAGTGACAATCAATATGTCACAATAGCAGCATGAAACCGTGAAGAAATGTCGAGAGAATACCGTTCTTGAAAGCGGAAAGAGCATGAATTAAATGCAATGCTTTCGGTCCAACACCTTAGAGCAGACTTTGAAGCTGATTTTGGCATATCAGCTCACATAATTTGAGAAAACCCAGAACATCAAAGTCGTGCGTCTGTGAATTATCTTTCCAATGCAACTGGACTCGTGTCAATTGGAGCACCGAGTAAAAGGTTGTGCGCATGTTTCAGAAGCAGCGCAAAGCTGTCAACCAAACTGAATTTTTTTGGGCTCTGGGCTTTTGGCTTGTTTTGATTTATGGACCAACGACCTCTGATAAACATGCTTGAGTCTGCTTCTGGTCCTCTCTGTTCACTGCTCTTATTTATGAAAATTTAATCCAGAGAGCTTCTTGATCAAGCTCTGGACTGGCTCCTCTGGATGTGCATAAGAGGATTTGCATGTCCTCTGAACATCTGAACTTCTGAGCATGCATAGAGGTTATGTGCATCACCTCTGTATGAATTAAGCATAATTAAGCTCTTTACAACAATGGCTTAATATGGTCATCCACGTGTTTCTGGCACAATTAATCTATGTGTACAACAGCCTCCTCTTCTGATCAATCACTATAAACGACTTAAGAAACAATCTCTGAAGTCACAAGGATCTGGACAACGAACAACCTCTGTAGACATCAGAGATGTGACATTAGAGCTCTGTCAATAATCAAAGACATCAGAGCTCTGGACAGACTTCTTAAGAACTCAGAGGCAGCTGAAAATCTTCTGAGCTCTGGACATCAACAATCTCTGGTGGAAATCTGAATGACCTGATTAACTTTTGACAGCCTCTGAGAAATCAACAGAGGTTCTGATCACTCGTTTTGGACAACCTTGACATAATTTATTGACTCACACAACTCTATTCACTTGAACCTCGAGCTGGACAGTCTTGGTTCAACACATATGTGTTAGTTCTGCATAATCTGGACCATCACTTCTGCTTAATGAAAAAGCTTTCCTTATTAGATGAACCAGAACTCTGTTAGCTAAACTCTAGGACCAACTTGCAACTACAGATCTGCTCTTTTTGACAGCTTGAATTTTTCTTGCTGTTTGTTCGAAACTGACAGCAAAAATGTTTTAGGCATCACACAAGAAAACAATCTGTTATGAATTGAGCAGTAGCTGACAACTTGAATATTATTCTGCTGCAGTTTTTTTAAAACTCTGGTGGCTTCTCTAGAATGGCATCTCTTGACTCAAAGACCTCTATGATCTGCACAAATAATCAAACAACAGCAAAGAACAGTTACACAGTAGCCTCTGCAGTCTTTAAGCTAAAACAACAACTCTGAATCGATCAGCTCTGAATGTTTATTCTGCACAGCAGAAACTGTGATTCTAACATTGAAACAGTAGCTCTAAACGATCAGCTTTGAACTCAGCAACTTCTGTTTGCTTTGGTAATCTTTAGTTAAGCTCTACACATTCATGTCTGAATCGTCACAAATTATCTCTGATGAAGATGATTAAAAGTTTGAACGACCTCTGAAAAAATTAACAGAGCTCTAAAAAAAATTAACAGAGCTCTGATAATCTCTGATGTCTCTCAAAAAGCAACAGAGCTCTGATAAGCTTT
Organism: Saussurea involucrata; assembly: GCA_033807775.1. NCBI lineage: Eukaryota > Viridiplantae > Streptophyta > Magnoliopsida > Asterales > Asteraceae > Saussurea > Saussurea involucrata. The sequence goes on along the minus strand of CM066320.1, from coordinate 87,997,248 downwards.
GATGTCTCTGAAATAGCTTTTAAACCTCTCCTTCTGTGATATGCTTCTGAAATGTTTTGAACCACCCTCTGTCATTGATCAGAGCTCTGGAAATTTTCCATAGAGGCTCTGATAAGTTCTGTTGATGATTAGAGCTCTGTTAAGCTCTGCCGATGATTAGAGCTCTAGATTGTCTTTCTGCTTTAAAACGTGGACATCAACTCTACTGCTTCTCTGATAGGCTGTTAAACACCTCTACAGTATCCATTTTGTTAACTTGAGCTTCTACACAGCAGCTGATCGAGAACAGCAGCTGGACAATAGCTTTTCTGCTGCTTAACCTGGACAGCAAAAAATTCTGACTCTCTATTCCCATAACAGCTTCTGTGAAGCTTCTAGTTCAAGTATTGTATGTGTGTAGCTTCTGCTTTAAAACAACAGCATCACCTAATAACAGCAGCAATGCTTAACACCAGCATCAGCAATGCTTAACAGCAACAACATTAATCTGTACAGCAGAACTGCACAATCTGCTTCCGGATTGCACACGGACAACAACTGAATCTGGACTGTAGCTTCTTCTGCTACATATTTCTGTAATCTACAACAACATTCTGTTAAAAATTTGATAGCAACAATTTTTTGTTTGTAACAGCTGCTACATATTTTTGTGTAGCACCAAACTGTATGAACTGACAGCAAGAGGACATCTGCAGTTTAAGCTTTGGTATTGAACAAGAAAACCTTAAATAATTGTTCTATTTCTTCTTTCAGCGACTCCATTTTGTTGCGGTGTTCTCACTGGAGAAAAGTTGTGAGAAATACCCTTACTCTCAAAGAAGGAATCAAGAGAACTGTTTTTGAATTCAGTCCCATGATCACTCCTTATTGAGCGAACGGTCAAACTTTTCAGGGTTTCCATCTTCCGAACAAAGGTGATGAGTTCTTCAGGGGTGTCACTCTTGGAACGGAGAAACAGAACCCATGTATAGCGAGACAATTCATCAACTATGACCAGTGTATATTTCTTTCCAGCGATGGATTGTTTGTTAACAGGGCCAAATAAATCCATATGGAGTAGTTGTAGAGGAGATGACACTGAGGAGACTTGCTTTGACTTAAAGCTTGCTTTGGCCTACTTCCCTTTCTCACACGTTGAACATAAAGACTCTTTGACGTATGAGTGTTGAGGTAGACCAGTGACTAACTCTTTTGAAGAAAGAGTGTTCAGTGTCTTGAAATTCAGATGAGAGAGCCTCTTATGCCATAGCCAGTTGACATCAGATGAGGCTTTTGAGAAGAAACAGGAGTTCTTAGTGGTTGTTGAGTCCATGTTTATTACATAAACATTTTCCAAACGATAACCGCTGAGAGCTATCTTCTCCTTTTTGTCAGTGACAAAGAAGGATTCCTTGGTAAAGATTACCTTGTTATCCTTGTCGCAAAGCTGACTGATGCTTAACAGATTATGCTTCAGCCCTTCAACATATGCGACTCTTCTGAAGGTGGTTGTACCATTAGAGAGTACACCAAACCCTCGGGTATGTCCTTTTCCATTTCCACCAAAAGTCACAGAGGGACCCTTCTCTTCCTTGTATTTAGCGAGCATGCTTTTCTTTCCAGTCATGTGTCTAGAGCATCCGCTATCGAGATACCAGATACCCTTCTTAACCTGCATCACAAAGGAAGATTAGTTTTTCTTGAGTACCCACTTAACCATGTGTACACGTTTGTCAGTGGAAGTAGTTGGAATGGAAGTTCAGTAATCTTCGCAGCATTTGAAGATTCAGCTTTGTCAGTCTTCACTTTGGTTAATTTCTTAACCTCAGTGGTCTTCTTTGCCTTGGGGGCAATCTTCACCTTAGCTATCTTTTCAGCTTTGGTGGCTGAGGGACACTTACTAGCAATATGATCAGTAAGTCCACAATGATAACATTTCCTATAACTAAAAGTAGTTCTAGGACCATTTGAATGCTGAGCTTTTGATTTTGAAATTGAAGGACCAGCACCAAATAAGCTTTTGGCTTTTGAAATGGAAGGAACATTTAGTTCTTCAGATTTCTTACCTAGGACATCCACTCTGAGTCTAGGAGTAGATCGCTGAATAGACCCACGCTGAGTAGATCCAGAGATCTGTTTCCTTGATCCAGAGGAATAAATCACTAAAGCTTTAGAAGCATTCAGCTTTGGTACTAAAGTACCCTTCTGAGGATTTTGGTTAAAAGCAATTCCTTTACCTTTATCTTTAAAGACAGAGGTAGGTTTTGGATAAACCATTTTCTCTTTACCTTTTGAAGAGGTAGAAATTTCCTCAGGGATAGTTGGTCTGGACGAGGAACACTGAGAGGATGAAGTATCAGCGACTGAGGATACGAAAGTTCCAAATAAGAGCATGGAACGATCAGTGGTTGATTCTTGAGTTTCATATTTGTAACCGAGACCACGTTTATCACTCAGGGGTATCTGAGACTTAATTATCTCAGTGATCTTTGTTGAAGATTTACACCATCCTTCAACAATAGCTTTTTTCAGCTTTTAATGCGGCTATAGCTTCTGCTCGTTCGATTTTGACTAGCTGATTTAAATGCACTTGATCTTTAAAATCTTCTTCAATTTTAGAAAACTTTTCTATTTGAAGGTGACAGTTTTAAGTTGTTCAGCGAGATCAAGGTTTTGGTTTTCAACTATAGTTTTGCCATTCATGGCTTCATATAAACTTCTAGTCAAGAGATCGATTTTACGGAGACTATCAGCTTCATCAATATTTGCAATATTTGTAAAGAAGGAAGGTGATACCTGAATTGTAGAGGTTGAAGTAGAGGGAATGTCTGAACTTTCTTCCTCATCTTCAATCTTTGCCATAAGACAGAGATTGGCTTCATCATCCTCAGAGTCAGATGATGATTCTTCTTCTTCAGAGGCAGCCCAATCGTAAGCCATCAGGCCTTTGCCTTTCTTCTTGAAGCTTTTCTGCTTCGCATACTTTTCTTTCAGCGTAGCATATTTGTCATCTTTATTTCTGGGAATAAAGCATTTCTTGGGAAACGCTGAGTTTCTCGTTACTTTCTTAGACTTGCACTCGTTAGCGAAATGTCCAATCTTTTCGCAGTTAAAACAAGTAGCAGTAGCCTTATCAACAGGAGCTGATGATCTTAGCTTATCAGTTATAGAAAGGGGTTTATTCTTTCTGAACATTTTCTTTTTGGCGAATATCCTGAACTTTTTAGTTAGGAGAGCCAAAGATTCATCATCATCTGAAGAGTCAGAGTCTGATGACCTTTCAGAGTTACTCTCTAACTCAGTGATAGTGACCGAGGGTCGCTGAGTAGAGGGTTCCTCTGAGATTAAAGCAACAGGGGTGCTTTTGGAATCTTTTACAAGATTCTTCTTAAGATGGATTGATTGCTCATGATTAAGCATCGTGCCATATAAGGTAGCAAGGGTCATTGATCTTAGATCCTTTGACAACTTGAGACACATAGAATAACTGTCCCAGCTTTCAGGTAAACATTCTAGAAACTTTGTTAGCACTTCAAAGTTCAAATATTCCTTACCAACAGTTTTCAGATCTATTATTAAGCAATTAAAACGTTGGTGAACTTCATAGAGAGTCTCATTCTTACCACAAATGAAACTTTCATGCTGTCTTACCAGGTTGATCTTTCGAGAGTCCCGAACTTCAACAGTACCTTCATACTGAACACATATTGTGTCCCACATGGCTTTTGAGGATTTCAGATTCATGACGGAATGGTAGACTTCGTCAGGAAGAGCCATGGATAGTATGGATCTGGCATTGGTGTCGATAGCCACTTTCTTCTTATCTTCGTCAGTCCACGTATGAACTTCTTTGGGTACCAGCCTTTCTGCTCAGCGGCTGGTACTGCGGCATCAATTCTTACAGGAATAAATGGGCCGTTTTCAAGGTAATAAGGCATAGTAGGGTCTACACCTTCTAGGAAGAGAGTCATCCTATTTTTCCATAGATTAAAGTTATCTCTGGAGAATCTAGGGGGTTTTGCAAGAGAACCATTGTCGATATAATTTGTGTTTGTGTTGGTAGCCATTTTCAGAAATAGCAAGGAAGAGAAATCTTAGTATAGATTAGATCTTGTTTATGAGATTAAACAAATCTGCTCTGATACCACTTGTTGGTCCCGAAGGGCTATACAAGTTTGTAGAAGTGGGGGGGGGGGGTTGAATACAAACACATATTTTACTTTTCTAAATTGTTTATTGATAAATCATTAACAATTACAGCTTGTTGCGGAAACAAGATTAAGGATAAACCTAAATCTAAACAAGTTGGAACACTAAGTTTCTTGCACTAAGAAAGAGAAGGAAATTACTAATAATAACCTATCTCAAGATAAGAAGGATGAACTTGTCCAGAGTTAGCAAGTTACTTCAAAATGAAGTGAGTTCATCTTCTTATATACTGCATGCATTTAATGCATTGCAGTTTACACTTTACCCGTGGCAGCAGCTGATTGGTTGCATGTCATTGACCATTGTTGACAACCTTAGTAGCCGCATGTTTGAACAGTGTAGTATCAGAGTGGTTGTACGATTTCAGACAATAAGGAAGTTCTTTTTCTGACATATCGTACAGAGACGTGCAAGGGTGGTTAAGACAAAAAGTACTTTGTACGGAGGACCTTATGATCAGCTTTTCGTTGATTCAGCAATCTATCATTCTTTATCAGCGAATGATAGAATTCAGCGATAGCTAAAGTCTTGTACTTGATACTTCACGTTGAGTGGACAAATCTGAGTCTTCGCTGATCCGCATCAGTTCATTAGGAGACTTGTCGCTGGTTCTTGAGCTTGATCTTTGACTTTAGCGTAGAACCTATGTTGACGTGAAACTTGTCTTCAGGGATCATAAGTAAACAACTAACTTATCAGCGATCACCATAAGTACGGAACAGACTCAAAGTATTATGGTGAACAGTGCTCGCTGAATGTTTGATCTAAAGAGTGAGAGTTCCTATCAGCGGTACTGTAAGATCTTAGTACTTATCAGCGATAGTGAAACTCTGATACATATTGTTTACTTACAATTTTCACTAGGTATAAAAGAGAGGGTCATTATCAAATCACTGAGGGTTAGGATCAACATGGAGACTTCACCCTTAAGAGAACCAACCTCTGTCTTCAATGATGTGACTTCATTGGACAGAGTGGTGAAGTTTGTTGAAAGAGAGGTGGTGGCTGTTGAATTGTCAGCGAGGGTGGTAGAAAATTGAGCAATGCTACCATCCACTTTCTCCAGATCAGCTTTGGAGGCTTTCGTATCAACGATCTCGGTCAACTTTTTGAGTTTCTCTCCAGCGTCTGTAACCGCTAAAGAGTTCGTGGAGAGAATGGTGTTGTATGATTCCATCTTTGTTTCCAGGGCCGGAAACAGTTATTAACTTATGAATAGAGGAAAGCTCAGAAGTTTGGGGTAGAGAGAGAGGAGTGTTTGGGATTATGTGTATACCTGCAGGCGGGTTGGCGCAGTTGTCGAACCCTTTGTGTCCTGAATGATATTCCATGTCGCCTTCAAGAGTACCTTGGCGCATGGAGGTGCCTGCAGATCCTAAGTTTGCATCCATCATCGTATTTAGAGTGTTTGCAGCTGAGTCATGTACGATGAAGGGTGTCCCTGAGAAAGTTGGGAAAATTGGTGGAGAGGCCAAAGATTGAGTAGGAGGAATGAAGGATGAGAATGATGGTTGGGTGCGATGTTCAGCGTTGGATCCGCTGACAATCACTTCAGTCTGTAGAGAGGCTGAAGGAGGTTGGTTCATTTCTAAGTTTATAACTTCAGCGTTTAGAGACGCTGAAGCCGAGATGGAAGGGGTGGCTTGTTCAGCTGTGGCAGAGCGTACCACTGATTCTTTTGGAAACAAGTTGGGAAGATGAGTGTTTCCTTTTTCGAGAAGGAGTGGAGGGTGCAACGTGGGTATCAGCGGTGGGGATTTCCACTGAATGAGATGCAGAAGTAGAAGAAGGAGGATTGAGAAGAGATAAGATAGTAGAAAGACGTACCTCATTTTCCGGCGGCTTAAAGTCGAGCACCTTAGGGCCAACCTAAGAGAGTCTCAGATCACCCTCTTTTGGGTACTTCTCGCCAAGTCCTTGTTGAAAGACGGCGCTGATAATTCTGGGATAAGGAACCCATGAAGGTCTTTCAGCCATATCCACTCTGAACGCAAGGTCGTCATAGATGATTGAGGCCCAGTCAACATTTAGACCATTCAGCAATGCATAGCCCATTGCTTGCTGAGGTTGAGCAGCTTGATCAGAAGAGCCACTCTTCGCTGTCATGCAGCTTATCAGATGTGCGAAGATGAAGTTCATCTCACTGGGCATTTTGGACTTCTTGATCATAGTCAGTTTCTTCTCAGGCTTCTTGTCCCTTCCAGTGTCCCATGCGTAACCCATTGCATCGAAGAATGCAGTGATGGCTTCCCTATCAGCATGGTTTTTGTGGTTTGGGAGAGGGACAAAGCGGTTTTCTTTGGTAGAGGTAGGAAGACTCAGTGCTTTCCTGATAATGGCAGGGTTGATTTTGGTGGTGCCAAATTTGGTGTCACGTAGAATGGAGTCAATGATTTTTGTTGGGTCTTTGGCATGGGGTACCTGAGCTCTTCTGGCAGTATACCAGAACTGAGATAGTAGGAATTGATGAGCAGGGGGTGTAATAGTCAGGGCTGTAGATAAGCAACATGTTTTGAGGTAATTCACAGCATCATCCAGATGTGTGACTTGCTTTCGAGGAGGAAACTCGAAAAGCTTATGGAGGTTGTTCGATTTTGAAAAATCGACTTCCTCAAGATTGAACTTGACATGAGGAGCTTTGACGAGAGTCAGTTTCTTGGCAGCAGTGGATTTCTCAGCGATAGGAGCAGGAGTAAAAGATGCCATTTATGTTTAACATATCAACCATGAACACAGATAAAGAATAGTCTTAATGTGAAAGATTTTCCAATAAGATGTTTTCGAATTTTGTCCATTTCATTCAGACAGAAATGTCTTAATGAAGATTAGGGTTTTCTTGTTTTGAAAAAGAAAAGCAAACCCAGTAAAAGTCTTGTTTTCCATTTTCCTTTAGATAAGGATTCTGGAAAAACGAATGAAGAAGAAGTTTAAGATTTTGAGTTTTAAACTTGAAGAACAACCATGAAAAGGTTGTGTTCATAAAACCATGAAAGAAATGATTTCATTTTAGAAAGGTTTCTTTTGTTTGATCTGTTAAAAGCAACAAGAAGATCTGAAACAAGTTAAAATAGGTAAGTAATGAGAATATTAACTTGGTTGTCGAAGAAGAAGATGAACAGTTTTCTGGAAAAACTCGAGTTCAATAAGCAACAGTAAATCTTTTCTTTCTTGGAGAAGAAGTTCATGTAAAGGAAAAATATAAACTCGAAATAGTTTATATAGTGAGATTTGAGAGAGAGAAAAACTAGAGCGGTAAAGTTTTTCATCATGACATGGACACGTGTTTAAATTTGATTGAATGGTAAACGAAACGTGTGTCAGAAAAAGAACGTGCCAGGGTTTTTCCGTTGTGATGATGTCACAAACGTCCTTTCATATTTTAGGATGTCTCTGAGATTTTGAAAGCTCAGGGACTATTTTGAAAAACATGAAGCACTGAATAGAAATATCAGTGTTGTTTAAGAAATTTCAAAGTATCGCTGTTAAGGAAGAGATATTCAGCGATGTGATTTGTTTTGAAATCTTGCATTTACATGCGAATGTCAGCGAGTGGGTTATATAAGTTGGTATCAGCAAATCAACTTTGTTCAGAGAGAAGATGCTAGAATGGGTTATATAAGTTGGTTTTATCCGATCGCTGATCAAATGTGAACAACTGAAGATTTTACTCTTCAAAGTTCAGCATTCCAAGCTCGCTGATGAGAAAGTTGAATCTTGTCTCATGAAGAGGTTTGGTGAACAGATCATCTAACTGATAGTCAGTTGGAATAAAATGAAGTTCTATATCACCATTCATCACATGATCTCTGATAAAATGATACCTGATTTCGATATGTTTGGTCTTTGAGTGTAGCACTGGATTGTTGGCTATAGCGATGGCACTTGTGCTGTCGCAATAGATTGGAATTTTCGAGAGCTGAAGGTCATAGTCTAGTAGTTGATTTCTCATCCACAAGATCTGAGAACAACAGCTTCCAGCGGCTACATACTCAGCTTCAGCAGTTGAGGTGGACACTGAGTTTTGCTTTTTACTTGTCCAACTCACCAGCTTTCCACCCAGGAGCTGACAGCCTCCTGTGGTGCTTTTCCTATCTAATTTGCAACCTGCAAAATCACTATCTAAATAGGCGATTAGATCAAACCCTGAATCTTTGGGATACCAAAGACCTAGGTTTATAGTACCCTTAAGGTAACGAAAGATTCGCTTTACATCGATCATATGAGATTCCTTAGGTTCAGCTTGATATCGTGCACACAAATAGGTTGCGTACATATTATCGGGTCGGCTAGCTGTAAGATACAAGAGAGAGCCGATCATCCCATGGTACAGCGTGACAATAACATGTATTCCATTTGAATCCTTGTTTAGTGTCAGCGGAGGTGCCATAGGGGTTTTCATAGCTGAACTCTGAGTTAAATCGAATTTCTTCATCTTATCTTTAACATACTTTCCCTGATTAATGAAAGTTCCTTTTTCATTCTGTTTTATCTGAAGACCAAGGAAATATGTGAGCTCACCCATCATACTCATTTTATACTCTTCTTTCATTCTATCAGCGAAACGAGTAGAAAGGTCAGGGTTAGTAGAACCAAATATAATGTCATCAACATATATCTGAACAAGAATGATATGACCTTTTACTATTCTGAAAAATAGAGTTTTGTCGATTTTACCTCGCTTAAAATTTTCAATTAGGAGATAAGAGGATAGAGTGTCATACCATGCACGTGGAGCTTGCTTTAAGCCATAAAGTGCCTTATCCTGTTTATAAACATAACCTGGACGCTTAGAATCTGAGAATCCTGGAGGTTGTTCCACATAGACTTCTTCATTCAGCTTTCCATTGAGAAATGCTGACTTAACATCCATTTGATATACTTTGAAGTCTTTGTGTACATCGTATGCTAAGAATAGACGAATAGATTCTAGTCTTGCTACTGGAGCAAATGTTTCGTCGTAGTCTATACCTTCCTCTTGTCTGTATCCCTGAGCAACAAGTCGAGCCTTGTTGCGGGTTACAGTTCCATGTTCGTCCAACTTGTTTCGATAGACCCATTTAGTGCCTATCACCGTCTTGTCAGTTGGTCTTCGAACAAGATTCCAAACTTTGTTTCTTTCGAATTCAGTCAGCTCTTCTTGCATAGCGCTGACCCAGTTTGGATCTTTGAGGGCATCATCTATTTTCTTTGGTTCAATCAGAGAAATAAAGTTAACAAATAAACAACTATTACCTGCACTTCGTCGAGTCTGAACACCAGCGTTTGGATCACCAAGGATTTGATCAATTGGGTGATTTACAGTCCATCGCTGAGCCAGAGCATGAATCGCTGACTCAAATTGAACTAAAGGAGCTGAAGATGAGGCTTCAACAACTTCTGGAATATCAGCCAAGAGAGGAGTAGGTGCAGATGTCATCTCATTCACTGATTGCTGAGAAGTAGATGGAATGTGTGAGACATTTGGTTCAGAAGCAGGCATAGTGTTTAAAGGAACAACTGAGACCCATGATGTTTCAGCTTCACTATTCTGCATGTTTGGGATGATAGTAGGACCATCATCTTCAACGGTATGAGTATGAGGTCTGGGAATATCTTCTGAATCACCAAGATGAGAAAACATCCATTGATTCAGTTCTTCAGTATCAGCAGAAGGTCGAGAATTTGCTGAACGGGATTCGTCAAATGTGACGTGAATAGTTTCTTCAACAGTTTGTCTTCTTCGATTGAAGACTCTGAAGGCTTTGGAGACTGAGGAGTATCCAAGAAAGATTCCATCATCAGCCTTAGGATCAAACTTTCCAAGGGTATCTCTGTTGTTCAGTATGAAACATTGACATCCAAAGATGTGAAGAAAGCTAATTGAAGGCTTTCTCCCATGAAAAAGTTCATAGGCTGTTTTATTAAATCTTTTGACTATCAGCGACCTGTTTTGCGTAAAACTAGCAGTGTTGACAGCTTCTGCCCAAAACTGAGTAGGCAGGTGAGAATCGCTGAGCATTGAACGTGCAACTTCAATAATAGTTCTATTTCTTCTTTCAGCGACCCTGTTTTGTTGCGGTGTTCTCACTGAAGAAAAGTTGTTAGAAATACCCTTACTCTCAAAGAAGGAATCAAGAGAACTGTTTTTGAATTCAGTCCCATGATCACTCCTCATTGAGTGAACGGTCAAGTTATTCAGGGCTTCCATTTTCCTGACAAAGGTGATGAGTTCTTCAGGTGTGTCACTCTTAGAACGGAGAAACATTACCCATGTATAGCGAGAGAATTCATCCACTATGACCAGCGTATATGTCTTTCTAGCGATGGATTGTTTGTTAACAGGGCCAAACAAATCCATATGGAGAAGTTGTAGAGGAGATGACACTAAGGAAACTTGCTTTGACTTAAAGCTTGCTTTGGTCTGCTTGCCTTTCTCACACGCTGAACATAAGGATTCTTTGGCGTATGAGTGCTGAGGTAGACCAGTGACTAACTCTTTTGAAGAAAGAGTGTTCAGTGTCTTGAAGTTGAGATGAGAGAGCCTCTTATGCCATAGCCAGTTGACATCAGACGAGGCTCTTGAGAAGAAACATGAGTTCTCAGTGGTTGTTGAGTCCATGTTTATTACATAAACATTTTCTAAACGATAACCACTGAGAGCTATCTTCTCCTTTTTGTCAGCGACAAAGCAGGATTCCTTAGTAAAGATTACTTTGTTATCCTTGTCGCAAAGCTGACTGATGCTTAGAAGATTATGCTTCAGCCCTTCAACATATGCGACTCTTTTGAAGGTTGTTGTACCATTAGAGAGTACACCAAACCCTCAGGTATGTCCTTTTCCATTTCCACCGAAAGTTATAGAGGGACCCTTCTCTTCTTTGTACTCAGTAAGCAGGTTCTTCTTACCAGTCATGTGTCTAGAGCATCCGCTATCGAGATACCAGATACCCTTCTTAACCTGCATTACAAAGGAGGATTAGTTTGTCTTGGGTACCCACTTAACCATGTGTACACATTTGTGAGTGGGGGTAGAAGAGGAGGTGGAAGGTTCAACAGTCTTCGCAGCATTTGAAGATTCAACTTTGTCAGTCTTCACTTTGGTTAATTTCTTAACCTCAGTGGTCTTCTTTGCCTTGGGGGCAATGATCTTCACCTTAGCTGTCTTTTCAGCTTGGGTGGCTGTGGGGCACTTACTAGCAATATGATTGGTAAGTCCACAATGATAACATTTCCTATAACTAAAAGTAGTTTTAGGACCATTTGCATGCTGAGCTTTTGATTTTGAATTTGAAGGACCAGCACCAAGTAAGCTATTGGCTTTTGAAATGGGAGGAACATTCCGTTCTTCGAATTTCTTACCAATAATTTCCACTTTGATTCTAGAAGTAGATCGCTGAATAGATCCACGCTGAATAAATCCAGGGATCTTATTCTTTGAACCAGAGGGATAAGTCACTGAAGCATTCAACTTTGGTACAGAGGTACCCTTCTGAGGATTTTGATTAAAAATAATTCCTTTACCTTTGTTTTTAAAGACTGAGGTAGGTTTTGGATAAACAACTTTTTCTTTACCTTTAGAAGTTAAGGTAGAGATTTCCTCAGAGATAGGCGGTTTAGAAGAGGAACACTGAGATGAGAAAGTGTCAGGGATAGAGGATACGAACATTCCAAACTTAAGCATGGAACGGTTAGTGGTTGGTTCTAGAGTATCAGCTTTGTAACCAAGACCACCTTTATCACTCAGGGGAATCCGAGACTTAATTATCTCATTGATCTTTGTTGAGGAATTATACCATCCATCAAAGTAGCGTTTTCAGCTTTTAATGCAGCGATAGCTTCTTCGCGCTCGATTTTGACTAGCTGATTTAGGTGAACTTGATCTTTAAAATCTTCTTCAATTTTAGAAAGATTTTCTATTTGAAGGTGACAATTTTTAAGCTGTTCAGCAAGATCAAGGTTTTGATTTTCAACAACAGTTTTGCCATTCATGGCTTCATATAAACTTCTAGTCAGGAGATCGATCTTTCGAAGACTAACAGCTTCATCAATATTTAAAATATTGGTAAAGAAGAAGGTGATACTTTAGTAGCAGAGGTTGAAGTAGAGGGAATGTCAGAATTTTCTTTCTCATCTTCAAGTTTGGCCATGAGACATAGATTGGCTTCATCATCATCTTCAGAGTCAGATGATTCTTCTTCGTCAGAGGCAGCCCAATCTTAGTCAACCATAAGGCCTTTGCCTTTCTTCTTAAAGGTTTTCAGCTTTGAATACCTTTCTTTCATCTTTTTGTATTTTTCATCTCTAGTCCTGTGAGTAAAGTTTTTCTTGGGAAAAGCTAAGGGTTTAGAGACTTTCTTTGACCTGCACTCGCTAGCAAAATGTCCTATCTTTTCACAATTATAGCAAGTAGCAGTAGCCTTATCAACAGGGGTTGATGATCTTGGCTTGTCAGTAATAGAAAGAGGTTTATTCCTTTTGAAATTACTCATTTTAGCAAATCTCCTGAACTTATTAGCCAGGAATGCCAGAGTTTCATCATTATCTGAAACGTTAGAGTCTGATGATATTTCAGAGTTAGTTTCCAACTCAGTGACAGTGATAGTCGATCACTGAGTGGAAGGTGACTCTGAGATTAAAGTAACAGGGGTGCTTTTGGAATCTTTTACAAGATTCTTCTTAAGATGACTCGATTGCTCATGATTCAGCATCATGCCATTTAAGGTAGAAAGGGTCATTGATTTTAGATCCTTTAACAGCTTGAGACACATAGAATAACTGTCCCAGCTTTCGGGTAAACATTCTAAGAACTTTGTCAGTACTTAAAAGTTAGAATATTCCTTACCAACAGTTTTTAGATCAATTATTAAGCAGTTAAAACGTTGGTGTACTTCAGAGAGAGTTTCATTCTTACCACAAATGAAGCTTTCGTACTGTCTTACCAGGTTGATCTTTCGAGAGTCCTGGATTTCAGAAGTACCTTCATACTGAACACAGATTGTGTCCCATATAGCTTTTGAGGTTTTCAGGTTCATGACGGAATGGTAGACTTCGTCAGGAAGAGCCATGGAGAGTATGGATCTGGCTTTGGTGTCGATAGCCACTTTCTTCTTATCTTCATCAGTCGACATATGAATTTCCTTAGGAATCAGCCTTTCTGGAATAGCAGGTGTATTCTCAGCGGCTGGAACTGCAGGATCAAATCTTATAGGAATATATGGGCCATTTTCAAGATAGTAAGGCATATTAGGGTCTACACCTTCTAAGAAGAGAATCATCCTATTTTTCCATAGATTAAAATTATCTCTGGAGAATCAAGGGGGTTTTGCAAAAGAACCATTATCAATATAATTAGTGTTTGTGTTGGTGGCCATTTTCAGAAATAGCAAGGAAGAGAAATCTTAGTATAGATCAGATCTTGTTTATGAGATTAAACAAATCTGCTCTGATACCAATTGTTGGTCCCGAAGGGTTATACAAGTTTGTAGAAGGGGGGGTTGAATACAAACACACAATTTTTACTTTTCTAAATTGTTTATTGATAAATCAAGACAATTTACAACTTGTTGCGGAACAAGATTAAGGATTAACCTAATCTAAATAAGATAAGAAACTAAGTTTCTTGCACTAGAAGTAGATAAGGAAATTACGAATAATAACCTAACACACAGATAGAAAGAAGAAGATGGTTCGAGAACACTTCATTTCTGAAGTAGGGTTCTTCTTATATACTGCATATGTTTAATGCATGGCAGTATTGCTTTACACGTGGTAGCAGCTGAGTAGTTGCATGTCATTGACCTTTGTAGACAACCTTAGTAGCCGCATGGTGCACAGTGTAGAATCAGAGTTGTTGTACGATCATAGACAAAAAGGATGTCCGTTCTGACAGTTCGTACGGAGACGTGCAAGGGAATAAGACAATAGTACTTTGTAAGGAGACTTCATGATCAGCTTTCGTTGAAACAGTTCTTTATCAGCGAATGATAAAGTTCAGCGATTGCTGAAGTCTTCTACTTGATACTTCACATTGAGTGGACAAATCTTGGCTTCGCTGATATCCGCATCAGTTCATTAGTAGACTTGTCGCTGGTTCTTGAGCTTGATCTTTGAATTCAGCGTAGAACATATGTTGACGTGAAACTTGTCTTCAGGGATCATAAGTAAACAACTAACTTATCAGCGATCATCTCATAGACTGAACAGGCTCAGAGCTACTCGATGAACATAGTACGCTGACTATTTTACTTTAAAGAGCGAGAGTTACTATCAGCGGTACTGAAACAATCTTAGTACTTATCAGCGATAGTGAAACTCTAATACATATCATTTACTTACAATTTTCACTAAGTGTTAAGAGAGGGTCATTATCAAATCACTGAGGGTTTGGATCAACAGTAGCTTTTCAGCTTTCAATGCAGCGATAGCTTCTTTGCGCTCGATTTTGACTAGTTGATTTATATGAACCTGATCTTTTAAATCGTCTTCAATTTTAGAAAGCGTTTCTATTTAAAGGTGACAGTTTTTAAGCTGTTCAGCGAGATCAAGGTTTTGATTTTCAACAACAGTTTTGCCATTCATGGCATCATATAAATTCATAGTCAAGAGATCGATCTTTCGAAGACTATCAGCTTCATCAATATCTGAAATATGTGTAAAGAAAGAAGGTGATACCTTAGTAGCAGAGGCTGAAGTAGAGGGAATGTCAGAATTTTGTTCCTCATCTTCGATTTTGGCCATGAGACAGAGATTGGCCTCATCATCATCTTCAGAGTCAGATTCTTCTTCTTCATTAGAAGCAGCGGTTTAGAAGAGGAACACTGAGATGAGAAAGTGTCAGGGATAGAGGATATGAACATTCCAAACTTAAGCATGGACCGGTCATTGGTTGGTTCTAGAGTATCAGCTTTGTAACCAAGACCACGTTTATCACTCAGGGGAATCTGAGACTTAATTATCTCAGTGATCTTTGTTGAGGAATTATACCATCCGTCAACAGTAGCTTTTTCAGCTTTTAATGCAGCGATAGCTTCTTCGCGCTCGACTTTGACTAGCTGATTTAGGTGAACTTGATCTTTAAAATCTTCTTCAATTTTAGAAAGATTTTCTATTTGAAGGTGACAGTTTTTAAGCTGTTCAGCGAGATCAAGGTTTTGATTTTCAACCACAGTTTTGCCATTCATGGCTTCATATAAATTTCGAGTCAAGAGATCTATCTTTCGAAGACTATTAACTTCATCAATATTTAAAATATTGGTAAAGAAGGAAGGTGATACCTTAGTAGCAGAGGTTGAAGTAGAGGGAATGTCAGAATTTTCTTCCTCATCTTCAAGTTTGGCCATGAGACATAGATTGGCTTCATCATCATCTTCAGAGTCAGATGATTCTTCTTCGTCAGAGGCAACCCAATCATAGTCAGCCATAAGGCCTTTGCCTTTCTTCTTAAAGGTTTTCAGCTTTGAATACCTTTCTTTCATCTTTTTGTATTTTTCATCTCTAGTCCTGTGAGTAAAGTTTTTCTTGGGAAAAGCTAAGGGTCTAGAGGTTTTCTTTGACCTGCATTCGCTAGCAAAATGTCCTATCTTTTCACAATTATAGCAAGTAGCAGTAGCCTTATCAACAGGGGTTGATGATCTTGGCTTGTCAGTAATAGCAAGAGGTTTATTCCTTTTGAAATTACTCTTTCTAGCAAATCTCCTGAACTTATTAGCCAGGAATGCCAGAGTTTCATCATTATCTGAAACGTCAGAGCCTGATGATATTTCAGAGTTAGTTTCCAACTCAGTGACAGTGATAGTCGATCGCTGAGTGGAAGGTGACTCTGAGATTAAAGCAACAGGGGTGCTTTTGGAATCTTTTACAAGATTCTTCTTAAGATGACTCGATTGCTCCTGATTCAGCATCGTGCCATATAAGGTAGAAAGGGTCATTGATTTTAGATCCTTTGACAGCTTGAGACACATAGAATAACTGTCCCAGCTTTCAGGTAAACATTCTAAGAACTTTGTCAGTACTTCAAAGTTAGAATATTCCTTACCAATAGTTTTTAGATCTATTATTAAGCAGTTAAAACGTTGGTGTACTTCAGAGAGAGTTTCATTCTTACGACAAATGAAGCTTTCGTACTGTCTTACCAGGTTGATCTTTCGAGAGTCCTGGATTTCAGAAGTACCTTCATACTGAACACAGATTGTGTCCCATATAGATTTTAAGGTTTTCAGGTTCATGACGGAATGGTAGACTTCGTCAGGAAGAACCATGGAGAGTATGGATCTGGCTTTGGTGTCGATAGCCACTTTCTTCTTATCTTCATCAGTCGACATATGAATTTCCTTGGGAATCAGCCTTTCTGGAATAGCAGGTGTATTCTCAGCGGCTGGAACTGCAGGATCAATTCTTATAGGAATATATGGGCCGTTTTCAAGATAGTAAAGCATAGTAGGGTCTACACCTTCTAAGAAGAGAATCATCCTATTTTTCCATAGATTAAAATTATCTCTAGAGAATCAAGGGGGTTTTGCAAGAGAACCATTGTCAATATAATTAGTGTTTGTGTTGTTGGCCATTTTCAGAAATAGCAAGGAAGAGAAATCTTAGTATAGATCAGATCTTGTTTTTGAGATTAAACAAATCTGCTCTGATACCAATTGTTGGTCCCGAAGGGTTATACAAGTTTGTAGAGGGGGGGGGGGGGGGGTTGAATACAAACACACAATTTTTACTTTTCTAAATTGTTTATTGATAAATCAAGACAATTTACAACTTGTTGCGGAACAAGATTAAGGATTAACCTAATCTAAACAAGATAAGAAACTAAGTTTCTTGCACTAGAAGTAGATAAGGAAATTACGAATAATAACCTAACACACAGATAGAAAGAAGAAGATGGTCCGAGCACACTTCATTTCAGAAGTAGGGTTCTTCTTATATACTGCATATATTTAATGCATGGCAGTATTGCTTTACACGTGGTAGCAGGTGAGTAGTTGCATGTCATTGACCTTTGTAGACAACCTTAGTAGCCGCATGGTGCACAGTGTAGAATCAGAGTTGTTGTACGATCATAGACAAAAAGGATGCCTGTTCTGACAGTTCGTACGGAGACGTGCAAGGGAGATAAGACAATAGTACTTTGTAAGGAGACTTCATGATCAGCTTTCGTTGAAACAGTTCTTTATCAGCGAATGATAAAGTTCAGCGATTGCTGAAGTCTTCTACTTGATACTTCACATTGAGTGGAAAAATCTTGGCTTCGCTGATATCCGCATTAGTTCATTAGTAGACTTGTCGCTGGTTCTTGAGCTTGATCTTCGACTTCAGCGTAGAACATATGTTGACGTGAAACTTGTCTTCAGAGATCATAAGTAAACAACTAACTTATCAGCGATCATCTCATAGACTGAACAGGCTCAAAGCTACTCGATGAACATAGTACGCTGACTATTTTACTTTAAAGAGCGAGAGTTACTATCAGCGGTACTGAAACAATCTTAGTACTTATCAGCGATAATGAAACTCTAATACATATCATTTACTTACAATTTTCACTAAGTGTTAATAGAGGGTCATTATCAAATCACTGAGTGTTTGGATCAACAATAGCTTTTTCAGCTTTCAATGCAGCGATAGCTTCTTTGCGCTCGATTTTGACTAGTTGATTTATATGAACCTGATCTTTTAAATCGTCTTCAATTTTAGAAAGCTTTTCTATTTGAAGGTGACAGTTTTTAAGCTGTTCAGCGAGATCAAGGTTTTGATTTTCAACAACAGTTTTGCCATTCATGGCATCATATAAATTCACAGTCAAGAGATCGATCTTTCGAAGACTATCTGCTTCATCAATATCTGAAATATGTGTAAAGAAAGAAGGTGATACATTAGTAGCAGAGGCTGAAGTAGAGGGAATGTCAGAATTTTGTTCCTCATCTTCGATTTTGGCCATGAGACAGAGATTGGCCTCATCATCATCTTCAGAGTCAGATGATTCTTCTTCATTAGAAGCAGCGGTTTAGAAGAGGAACACTGAGATGAGAAAGTGTCAGGGATAGAGGATATGAACATTCCAAACTTAAGCATGGACTGGTCATTGGTTTGTTCTAGAGTATCAGCTTTGTAACCAAGACCACGTTTATCACTCAGGGGAATCTGAGACTTAATTATCACAGTGATCTTTGTTGAGGAATTATACCATCCGTCAACAGTAGCTTTTTCAGCTTTTAATGCATCGATAGCTTCTTCGCGCTCGACTTTGACTAGCTGATTTAGGTGAACTTGATCTTTAAAATCTTCTTCAATTTTAAAAAGATTTTCTATTTGAAGGTGACAGTTTTTAAGCTGTTCAGCGAGATCAATGTTTTGATTTTCAACAACAGTTTTGCCATTCATGGCTTCATATAAACTTCTAGTCAGGAGATCGATCTTTCGAAGACTATCAGCTTCATCAATATTTAAAATATTGGTAAAGAAGGAAGGTGAGACCTTAGTAGCAGAGGTTGAAGTAGAGGGAATGTCAGAATTTTTTTCCTCATCTTCAAGTTTGGCCACGAGACATAGATTGGCTTCATCATCATCTTCAGAGTCAGATGATTCTTCTTCGTCAGAGGCAGCCTAATCATAGTCAGCCATAAGTCCTTTGCCTTTCTTCTTAAAGGTTTTCAGCTTTGAATACCTTTCTTTCAGCTTTTTGTATTTTTCATCTCTAGTCCTGTGAGTAAAGTTTTTCTTGGGAAAAGCTAAGGGTCTAGAGACATTCTTTGACCTGCACTCGCTAGCAAAATGTCCTATCTTTTCACAGTTATAGCAAGTAGCAGTAGCCTTATCAACAGGGGTTGATGATCTTGGCTTGTCAGTAATAGCAAGAGGTTTATTCCTTTTGAAATTACTCTTTCTAGCAAATCTCCTAAACTTATTAGCCAGGAATGCCAGAGTTTCATCATTATCTTAAACGTCAGAGTCTGATGATCTTTCAGAGTTAGTTTCCAACTCAGTTACAGTTATAGTCGATCGCTAAGTGGAAGGTGACTCTGAGATTAAAGCAACATGGGTGCTTTTGGAATCTTTTACAAGATTCTTCTTAATATGACTCGATTGCTCATGATTCAGCATCGTGCCATATAAGGTAGAAAGGGTCATTGATTTTAGATCCTTTGACAACTTGAGACACATAGAATAACTGTCCCAGCTTTCAGGTAAACATTCTAAGAACTTTGTCAGTACTTCAAAGTTAGAATATTCCTTACCAACATTTTCAGATCTATTATTAAGCAGTTAAAACGTTGGTGTACTTCAGAGAGAGTTTCATTATTACCTCAAATGAAGCTTTCGAACTGTCTTACCAGGTTGATCTTTCGAGAGTCCTGGACTTCAGAAGTACCTTCATACTGAACACAGATTGTGTCCCACATAGCTTTTGAGGTTTTCTGGTTCATGACGGAATGGTAGACTTCGTCAGGAAGAGCCATGGAGAGTATGGATTTTGCTTTGGTGTCGATAGCCACTTTCTTCTTATCTTCATCAGTCCACATATGAATTTCCTTGGGAATCAGCCTTTCTGGAATAGCAAGTTTAGTCTCAGCGGCTGGAACTGCAGGATCAATTCTTATAGGAATATATGGGCCGTTTTCAAGATAGTAAGGCATAGTAGGGTCTACACCTTCTAAGAAGAGAATCACCCTATTTTTCCGTAGATTAAAATTATCTCTGGAGAATCTAGGGTGTTTTGCAAGAGAACCATTGTCAATATAATTAGTGTTTGTGTTGGTGGCCATTTTCAAAAATAGCAAGGAAGAGAAATCTTAGTATAGATCAGATCTTGTTTATGAGATTAAACAAATCTGCTCTGATACCACTTGTTGGTCCCGAAGAGTTATACAAGTTTGTAGTAGGGGGGGGGGGGAGGGTTGAATACAAACACACGATTTTTACTTTTCTAAATTGTTAATTGATAAATCAAGATAATTTACAACCTGTTGCGGAACAAGATTAAGGATTAACCTAATCTAAACAAGTGAAGAACAGAAGAACACTAAGTTTCTTGCACTAGAAGGAGATAAGGAAATTACGAATAATAACCTAACACACAGATAGAAAGAAGAAGATGGTCCGAGCACACTTCATTTCTGAAGTAGGGTTCTTCTTATATACTGCATGCATTTAATGCATGGCAGTTTTGCTTTACACGTGGTAGCAGCTGAGTGGTTGTATGTCATTGACCTTTGTAGACATCCTTAGTAGCCGCATGGTGCACAGTGTAGAATCAGAGTTGTTGTACGATCATAGACAAAAAGGATGTCCGTTCTGACAGTTCATACGGAGACGTGCAAGAGAGGTAAGACAATAGTACTTTGTAAGGAGACTTCATGATCAGCTTTCGTTGAAACAGTTCTTTATCAGTGAATGATAAAGTTCAGCGATTGCTGAAGTCTTCTACTTGATACTTCATGTTGAGTGGACAAATCTTGGCTTCGCTGATATCCGCATCAGTTCATTAGTAGACTTGTCGCTGGTTCTTGAGCTTGATCTTCGACTTCAGCGTAGAACATATGTTGACGTGAAACTTGTCTTCAGGGATCATAAGTAAACAACTAACTTATCAGCGATCATCTCATAGACTGAACAGGCTCGGAGCTACTCGATGAACATAGTTCGCTGACTATTTAACTTTAAAGAGAGAGAGTTACTATCAGCGGTACTGAAACAGTCTTAGTACTTATCAGCGATAGTGAAATTCTAATACATATAATATACTTACAATTTTCACTAAGTGTTAAGAGTGGGTCATTATCAAATCACTGAGGGTTTGGATCAACAGTAGCTTTTTCAGCTTTCAATGCAGCGATAGGCTTCTTCGCGCTCGATTTTGACTAGTTGATTTATATGAACCCGATCTTTCATGGCATCATATAAATTCATGGCATCATATAAATTCATGGCATCATATAAATTCATAGTCAAGAGATCGATCTTTCGAAGACTATCAGCTTCATCAATATCTGAAATATGTGTAAAGAAAGAAGGTGATACCTTAGTAGCAGAGGCTGAAGTAGAGGGAATGTCAGAATTTTCTTCCTCATCTTCGATTTTGGCCATGAGACAGAGATTGGCCTCATCATCATCTTCAGAGTCAAATGATTCTTCTTCATTAGAAGCAGCCCAATCAATGTCAGCCATCAGGCCTTTGCCTTTCTTCTTAATGCTTTTCAGCTTTGGATATTTATCTTTCAGCTTTTGATACTTGTGATCTCTAGCCCTGGCGTTAGAGGATTTCTTGGAGAAAGCTGAGGGTTTGTAGACTTTCTTTGACCTGCATTCACTAGCAAAGTGTCCTACTTTTTCACAGTTAAAGCAGGTAGCAGTAGCCTTATCAACAGGGGTTTATGATCTTGGCTTGTCAGTAAGTGCGAGGGGCTTGTTCTTTCTGAAATTTTTCCTTTTGGCGAATCTCCTGAACTTATTAGATAGGAGAGCCAAAGATTCATCAAGATCTGAAGAGTCAGCATCTGAAGAGCATTCAGAGTTAGTTTCCAACTCAGTGATAGTGACAGTGGATCGCTGAGTGGAAGGTGACTCTGAGATTAAAGCAACATGGGTGCTTTTGGAATCTTTTACAATATTCTTCTTAAGATGACACGACTGCTCATGATTGAGCATAGTGCCATATAAGGTAGAAAGAGTCATAGATTTTAGATCCTTTGATAGCTTGAGACACATTGAATAACTGTCCCAGCTTTTAGGTAAACATTCTAAGAACTTTGTCAGAACTTCAAAGTTAGAATATTCCTTACCAACGGTTTTCAGATCTATTATTAAACAGTTAAACCGCTGATGTACTTCAGAGAGAGATTCATTCTTACCACAAATGAAGCTTTCATACTGTCTTACCAGGTTGATCTTTCTTGAGTCTCGGACTTCAGATGTACCTTCATACTGAACACAGATTGTGACCCACATGGCTTTGGAGGTTTTCTGGTTCATGACGGAATGGTAGACTTCGTCAGGAAGAGCCATGGAAAGAATGGATCTGGCTTTAGTGCCGATAGCCACTTTCTTCTTATCTTCATCAGTCCACATATGAATTTCCTTGGGAACCAATCTTTCAGGAATGGCAGCTCTAGTAGCAGTGCCTAGATCTTTAGGATCAATTCTAACAGGAATATATGGGACATTTTCGATGTAATAAGGCATAGTAGGGTCTACACCTTCTAAGAAGAGTATCATCCTATTTTTCCATAGATTAAAGTTATCTCTGGAAAATCTAGGGGGTTTTGCAAGAGAACCATTGTCAATATAGTTTGTGTTTGTGTTGGTAGCCATTATAAGAAATAGAAAGGAAGAGAAAAGATTAGTATAAGCAAGATCTTGTTTATGAGATTAAACAATCTGCTCTGATACCACTTGTTGGTCCCGGAGGGTTATACAAGTTTGAATACAAACACACGATTTTTACTTTCTAAATTGTTTATTGATATAATCAAACAATTTACAACTTGTTGCGGAACAAGATTAAGGACTAAGCCTAATCTAAACAAGTTATGAGAACACTAAGTTTCTTGCACTAGAATTAAGACATAAAGGACATAAGGAAATTACGAATAATATCCTAACACAAAGATAATAGAGAGAAGATGGCCGGGCAGTTCAATTCTGAAGTAGGGTTCTTCTTATATACTGCATGCATTTAATGCATAGCAGTACAACTTTACACGTGGCATCAGCTGATTGGTTGCAATTTTTGACCTTGGTAGACAACCTAGTAGCCGTATTATGAACAGTGAAGAATCAGAGTTGTTTGTACGATTCTGGACAAAAGGGATGTCCGTTCTGACAGTTCGTACAGAGACGTGCAAAGGGATAAGTCAAAAGTAGCTTGTAGAGGAAACTTCATGATCAGCGATTACTGAATAGTACTTTATCAGCGAGTGACAAAGCTCAACGATCGCTGAAGTCTTCTACTTGATACTTCACGTTGAGTGGACAAATCTTGGCTTCGCTGATATCCGCATCAGTTCATTAGTAGACTTGTCACTGGTTCTTTGGCTTAATCTTCGACTTCAGCGTAGAACCTTTGTTGACGTGAAACTTGTCTTCAGGGATCATAAGTAAACAACTATAACTATCAGCGATCATCAATAAGACTGAACAGGCTCAACGCTATATTGATGAACAGTTTCGCTGAATGTCTAATTTAAAAAGCATGAGTTTCCTATCAGCGGTACTGTAGAGACATAGTACTTATCAGCGATTGTGAAACTCTAATACATATTGTCTACTTACAATTTTCACTAAGTGTTTCTTAAAGAGTCATTATCAAATCACTGAGGGTTTGGATCAACACCAAGTCTTGATTTGTTTGTAAAGACATGGATAGTTGAAGCCACTCATCATTCAGGCTCTTGAGGAACATAACATTGTTTTCCTCAGAGGTTCTGTGAATACCAAACTTTTTGACCTTGTTTATCAAGGAGTTGAATCTGTCGTAAGTGTTCTGCAGAGTTTCTGATGGCAGAGCTTTGAATGCAAAGTACTCATTTATGCACTGAACTCGTCTATTTTTCCGGGTTTTAGATCCACCTTCAAGTTGCCCAAATGACTGTCATTTTGGAAATAACCCGCACCTTGGACATATTAAAAAACACACAAGTGCTTAGGAATCGTAGAAGCTCTGTGGTGGAATGAGCTTCGTGGTCTAAGGTCTTCTTCAACAAGCACTAGAATAGCACCTTTTCTTTATCAAAAGATATTTGAAAAAGCAATTAGATGATCAAGAGAGCTTCCACTAGAAGATTCATGATCGTAAATACCTTGTTGCACAGAGGCTCTGTCAAACTTGACAGAGGCTCTGTCAAACTTGACAGAGGCTTTTTGATCAAGAATTTTTAATTGTAGAGGGTTCTCAAAAGTTTTGATCATTCAAGGTTTTGACTGGTTTAAGTAGGTAATTTAGGACATATTTTGAAGTTTATGTCCGAGAAAAGTGCTTTGGAAAACTGGTTTTTGCAATGTGCTTACCCAAAGTCTCTCAATTGACTCGACATGATTACCTTTTTCTGTTGATTGCTATGATCAAAGAACTCCTTTGGCTACCCCTTGAATGATCAACCTCTGTAGAACATTACAAAGTCTCCTTCTGCTCCCCCTTAATCTATGCTTGGATCAGATATTGATAAGTTGAGCACAAAACATAGTTCAAACTCATCAGAGGTTCTATGAGAATAGACAGAGGCTCTGTGCCATTTCACAGAAACTTTGTTGGGTACATAATTTTGAAGGGTAAATAATGTACATACTGAAAGATTGGAATATTTACATATACACAGGAGGATTTGTACTCACTTACAAAAGGATTAACTCATGTTCAACATACCTAACTTACCCACCAAGAATAGAAACATTTTCTCATCAAGTGCTTTGGTGAATAAGTCTGCAAGCTGATATTCTGTAGGCACAAAGTACATCTCTATTGTGCCCTGTTCAACAAGATGCTTTAGAAAGTGGTACCTGATATGTATGTGTTTTG
Source organism: Saussurea involucrata (assembly GCA_033807775.1). Lineage (NCBI taxonomy): Eukaryota > Viridiplantae > Streptophyta > Magnoliopsida > Asterales > Asteraceae > Saussurea > Saussurea involucrata. The sequence goes on along the minus strand of CM066320.1, from coordinate 87,972,569 downwards.
TCTTAGAGTGCTGCACGGGGTTGGTAGAGATCGCAATGGCGCTTTTGGAATCACATAGGATTGGTATCTTTTGGATACTTAGACGATAGTCTTTTAGCTGAGTCCTCATCCACATAACTTGTGAACAACAGCTGGCAGCAACAACGTATTCTGCTTCTGCTGTGGATGTTGACACACAGTTCTGCTTCTTTGAAGTCCAACTTACCAATTGACCACCTAGGAATTGGCAACTCTTAGAGGTACTTTTTCTTTCTAGCTTGCATCCTCCGTAATCTGAATCTGTATAAGCAATAAGATCAAATCCAGAGTTCTTTGGATACCAGAGGCCAAGATTCTTGGTTCCTTTAAGGTATCTAAAGATTCTCTAGACAGCAAATAGGTGGGATTCTTTGGGGTTAGCTTGATACATTGCACAAAGACACGTGACATACATGATATCTGGCCTATTAGCAGTTAATTATAGAAGAGACCCAACCATGCCTTTGTAGAGCTTGCACTCAACAGTTTTTCCCTCTGAATCTGGGTGTAACTTAGATCCAGTGGCCATTGGGGTCTTCATGACAGAGGAATCAAGGAGTTTGAACTTTGAAAGTATGTCAGAGACATATTTTGACTGATTTTAAAAATTCCCTCTGATGATTGTTTGACTTGGAGTCCGAGGAAGAAATTTAATTCTCCCATCATACTCATTCAAACTCACTCTACATGAGTTTTTCAAATTCTGTGCAAAGTTTTGCATTAGTAGAGCCAAAATAAACGTCGTCCACATATATTTGGACAAGTAGAATCTCATCACCTTTTCTTTTATAGAACAAAGTTGTATCGGTGGTACCTCTTTCGATCTTATTAACAAGGAGGAAAATTGAAAGGCGTTCATACCATGCTCTTGGGGCTTGTTTGAGTCCATACATGGCCTTATCAAGATAGTAGACATGATTGGGGTATTTATCACTTTCGAACCCTGGTGGTTGTTGGACATATACGTCTTCTTGAATCTGTCCGTTGAGAAAGGCATATTTGACATCCATTTGGTATACCTTAAAACCTCTGTGGACTGCGAAGGCTAAGAAGATTCTTATTGCTTCGAGCCGTGCGACAGGGGCAAAGGTCTCCTCGTAGTCAATACCTTCTACTTGACAGTGTTGGTTCCCGTTTTGTTTAAACAAGATTATCAGATCTATTAGTTCAAGTTTGAGTTTGATGCGGAAGCGTATTTGAAGAACTAACAGATATGTTTGATAGATTTAGAACACAATATAAATAAACAGTGAACAGGAAATAATATCTCAAAGTTTACTGAATATATATATTAAGAACAGATTCAAGAATAGTGAGTAAGCAAAGCTTTAAAACAGATATGACTCTCAAAGTGTTTAAGCTGTGTGTTCTTGTGATGTTTTTCTCTCTTGATTTCTTGTTTTTTTGATTGTTCGATCGATAGAAAGAACTCAACATGAGTCTTCCTTATATACTACTCTAAGGGGACCATAAAGCATAAGCTACTATTCATAATGGATGGTATGAATAGTTGGACGGATGGCATGAACAGTTTGGACGTGCTGTATTGCATTTAATGCAGCAGACGTCTATTATGTACTAAGCCCTATTGAATCCAATTAGAGTTTGACACGTTGCAGTTGGACAGGGCATGCTATCATGCAAGTTGATGAACAGGTCCTGTAACAGTAGCAAGATATTTTAAATATCTTTGAAGTCTTTGAATAGGACCACAGAGGCTCTGTAAAGTGTTACAGAGGTTCTGTGGTCTGGTCCTTTGTAGAGCAGTCTTCACCGGATTCCGAGTCTTTGGTCTTCTTTGCGCGTATGACAGAGCTTCTGTAGGATGCCTCTTTAGCTTCTGTAGCTTCTTGACCTTGATCTCTCGGTAAGTTCGGTAGAGCCTCTGTAAGAGGCTTTCTTCACTTAGCCTATTTTTCACTACTTCTAAATACTTCTATGATTAGGAAGATTGAAGCTAACAATCTCCCCCTAAGTAGTGAAAAATAAAAAAATGAACTTGAGTTTAGTTAGGCTAAGTTAGATAAGACAGAGGTTAAACAATACCTCGAAAGATCTTTCATTCAAAAATATGCCAGAGGCATTTTACATTTGAGTACAATGAAAGATAAACTTTGACTTGATTTGCAGAGATTTGATTATTGAGAATCAGATTTTGAAATCTTTGAAATCGTTGTAGCATCTCTATCCATTTTCTCTGTACCTCTGTATTTTACAAGGCTTGCTCTGAACTTGTTCAGAGTACTAGTTGCGTACTTCTGACAGTCCATGCACACAAACAGTTTGACTTCGTCTTGTGGGTTTTGAAATACCAACCCGAATCTTGGTTCTGTAATGATAGAGTTGGGCACGACGTCGGGTGGGCAACGATCTTCTGGTGGTCGTAAATTCAGATGTTTGAGACCAAGATCCTTTCCCAGTTGAAAATCTATCATACTGTAGATCAGAAGCTTTTCCCTCATTGCTTTTCTTAACACTTGATAGGCTCTGGTGTTTGCCTCTGTGTTGTAGTTGTCCTTTGTCCATTGCAGAAGGTCAGGTAGATCATAAGGATTGATATTTCTTAGGTCAACATCAGCGAAGGTGGTTTCTGAATTGTCTTTTCTTCTGACTTTGTAAAGATTGTACCTGACCCTTGGATAGGTTCTTGTAAAGGAGAACCTGCAGAAGATTACCTTTTTGATCTTGTGGATTGAGAAGACATCTGTTTTGGTTCTTGGCTTTGTCCTTGTGAAGATGTTCTCAAATTCGTCTCTGATCCTTAAATCTGTCACATGATCTGTTGGATGATTGGTCTGAAAGGTTTGTTTATAGAGGTATTTGTATACCACTTCTTCCATCTCTTCATGTGTTGGACCAGGTTGTGGTACTTGTCTTCTGAGACTCTCCATCTTTTGAACAATTTCTGCAGCTCTGCCAGTTAGAGGAATGTCTGTCAGAGGCTTTAATCCATATGCCCAGTCCTCTTCTTCAGGCTTTGGAGTTTGAAAGGCATCAAAAGCGCTTTTCATCAATTTTTCTGTAGGCTTGGGCAATGATTTCTCTTTCTTGGGCTCTTCTGTCAGTATTGCTTTGCCCTTGTCTTTGGCTTTTGGAGGTGCAGAACCTGTTTCTTCTGTAGGTTTGGAGGTTGGTGCTTCTGTTGGCTTGATGGTTGCCTCTGTAGGTTTTGACACTTGTGTTTTAGAGGACTTTTGTGGCGATGGTTCTGTTGGCTTGAGTTGCTCTGTAACCTCTGTTGGAGGTTCTTTGGTGACTTCTTCTGTGAGCTCTGTTTCTATTGATGAAGATTTGACATCGAATCTTCTTGTCATTTTGAAAGCTAATGTGAACCCGTGCCTTTCTTCTTCTCTCTGCGCCATTCGTTCAGTCATTTTATTGTGCATCTTTCTCAGAATATCAGAAGCAGAGGTCGTTGCTCTTTTTGGTTTGGTGGCAATCGACTTTTTTCTTGGTATAGTTTGGGGTTTTTCTGTTGATTTTGTTGAAGGACTTTCTTCCAAAATGATTACCACAGGGGTGGTTGTTGCCTCTGTGGTCTGTTGATCTTGTTGTTGATTTTGGGTTTGTTCTGGAGGGCCTTGACTGATTGGTTCTGCTGCGATTGGTGGAGCTTGTAATCCTCTGGTCGTAGCTTTCTCCCTTATATTCTCCCCCTTAGGATTATCTGATGGACCAGGATGGTCATCATCATAATCATCCTGACTTTTATCAGAAGTACCCTCTGCTCTGCAGGAAGCTTTGGGTTTCTTTGGTATTTCTGCTCTTGCGGCCATCAACTTCGCACATACATCATCACAGAGGCCGAATAGAGTTGCAAGCTCTGCTTCTGTGTTGAAGCGCATTTTGCCGACACTCTTTCTGAAATCTTTGACGTAATTGGCATTTGCAGTAGTGAAGGAGACAATGACTTCTGTGACCTGGTTTATGACATTTTGGCCGAGCTCTGTTAGCTGTGCTCTGGTCATGTAGTCTTTTGGCTGCATTATTGTAGTGTTGCGAATTGCCTCTTCTTGAACATTTTGCAGAGCCTTCTGTAGTTCTGCAGGTGTGATGCTCTGTGATTTGTTGGATTGCTTGTTCATTTGTTCAAGGAAATGTTTGACTGATTCCTTGAACGCAGAAGTTGCGGCTATCCCGAAATCTTTAGCAACAGAAGTGGCTGTAGTTGTGGCAGTTGTTTGCGCAGAAGACTTCATCTCTGTGATGGCTGTTTTCACCTCTGTAGACAGATTGTCCATTTTGGTGTTCAGATTCAGCAAGGCTGTTGATGTTTTCTCTGCAAAAGATGTGAAAGAGCTTTGCAACTCTTTCATGGTTTGGTTCACAGAGGTGACAAGGGTTTGGAACTCATCCCTTGATACTTGTGTCCCTGGTGTAACCTCTGGAGGAACACATTCGTCTCCAGAGTGAGTCCCTGCTCCTGGGACACCTTCGTTCACCCTTGTTTGTATGTTGGGGGTGGAAGGATTTCCATCTGATCTTTGAGCAGAAGCATCTAGTGCTTCAGACTCTACAGAAGTTCTGTGAATGACATTGTATAGATCCACTTCAGAGGTGGGTACTAGATTATCCTTCTGTTGACTCGGAGACTTGTCTAGAGTCTCTTTGTGTGTGGGTTGCACTGGGAGTTGGTTTTGGTTGTGTGCCTCTATTACTCCAGGCATCTTTTCTTGTTTCCTCCTCTGTTAAGCATCCAAGCACTACATCATTTTCTATCATTTCAGCTTCTGTAGTTATCCGATGGCTTGGTGCTTCTTCCCTAGCTTCTGTTGAAGTTCCTTGCTCTTTGCCTAAGAAGTCATACATTTGATGAGAGCCGTATAATCTCATGACATGTGGATGATAGAGACCTTTTCGTATCCAGACAGCTTCTTCTTCATCTGAATCCACCTCTGAGACCTCTACTCTTGTCTCCCATGGTTTAAATCCCTCTTCTTGTACAACTTCTGCCTCTTTTCCTTTCCCTAGAGCCTCTGTTATTTCATCTCTATTCCACTCAGCTTCTGTTTGTTCTATTTCTTTTGAAGCTGGGCTTGGACTCCTTCTGTGGACGTCGAATCCTTGTTGAATGAAGGGGTTTTGTAGAATAACAGGTGTCTCGGCTGATTGATCTCTGGGTGTTTGATCATCTCCTTGCAGACGTGTGTCAATGCCAGAAATAGAGAAGTATTGTTATTCTGGGGAGTGGTGGTCGAGAGGTTGTGCCGTTCACCCTGCTGTATTTAAAGTGTTGGCAATGTCAAGGTTCTGTAGGAAATCGTTTAAGTTTCCTTGGTGAGCAAATCGATCTGGGGATTGATGGGGCGATTGATATCCCTCTTCTGTCATTTCTACTTCTGCATCTTCTTCTTATGCAGTTCTTTCTTCTGCGATTGCTTCCTCTTCTATGGTAACCAATTTCTCAAGTGATTTACCATGCTTCTTTTTTGTTTTCCTCCTCTTAGGTTTTGGTGCCCCTTCCTCTGTGGTTTTCGATTTTCTTTTCTTCTTCAGTTTTGGAGAGGAGGGAGGAGCAGAGGAGCCAATTTCTGTGGCATGAGGAGGTGAAAGTTGATCTTCTGCAGCGCTTGTAGAGGTGCCTTCTGCAGTTTTCCTCCTTTTTGATTTTGGAGTAGAGGCAGAAGATTTCGAAGAGGACTTCTTTCCCATGAGCTCTGCACGTTTGGCTATGAAGCTAAGTTGAATAGCCATGTGTTTTGCTAATTTGTGATCCTTTTGTTCTTGAGTGGAAAGAGGTTCTGCAATCATTGTTCCTAGGGGGACACCTAAACGCGGGGGTGTCATAGGACTCGGTTTAGGAGTTCTATGATCGCGTATATACTCTTTCTTAAGGGTTTTATTCGAGGCATACTTCAGAAGTTTATTTGACAAAGGTCTGCAGTGTGTGTAACCATCTACATGATCAGTGGGGATATTTTTGTTCACTGGGAACTGTTTGGGAATTGGCCCTTCCATTGGCCATTTCTGTATCAGCAACAGAGGTTCGAACAAGACTCCCAGTATTCTTTGGAATTGCAGAGGTGGTAGAAACTTAGGATCGTTCTCTTTGACCCTTCTTGTGTTGTTCTTTCTATCGATGGTGTTGATGATCTCTTGCATCATTATGGTCGCGTAATCCAGTGGGAGATCATAGTTAACCCCATACATGATGGCTAATATCTGATGTGAGCTCTGGTCAATACTGCCTATCTTCCCTGTCAGACATCTGTTAAGAATTGAGAACAAAGTGTTCCACAGAGGTGGTAATCTGCCTCTGCGGAAGTCATTTCTCTTCCTCAGTGGGGTGTTGTACCCAAACATTTCTAGGAAACGGCAAATCTCGTCGTCTGTTGGTTACTCTGCATACTTCTTCAATCCAAGAAGACCCCTTGTTGGTAGGTTGAATTCAAGTGAGAACATTGTTCTATTGAACTTGATTTCCAGATGTTCAGATTTGTCAGGTCTTGAAATGTACCCTTTGATAAGAGAATCATCTTTATCAAATCGGCAACTTTGCCAAAACTGGTTCAAATATCTAACTGGAATTTTCTTTGGGGTTCTTGAGAGTAAATGGAAGAGGATATGATTTTCCATTATGTTTAGAAGAATGGCATGAGCTTCGCCGAAAGCAGTGGGTGAGGGGACCAAATAGAAATTGTTGGATTTGATTGGTAGTACCTTTTCGAAATGATCCTTTGCTATGAAGTTTTGAAGATGTGTGGTCGGAGCAAAGTCTGCTGAATCGCCGGAATCTTCTAGTTCAATATTTTGGGCAAGGTTGGGGTTTTCTGAATGTTCAGAATGAGCAGGTGAATGTTCTGGTGAGTTCGCCGGAGAGTGTGCAGGGAAGATAGCTTGAGAAGATGAAGCCATTTGGTAATGAGAATAGGATACTTGCAGGTTTTTGCAGGGTTTCGTCGGAGAAGAATGAGAGTTTGTAAAAAGTTTATGAGAGGGTAAGCTTGGTTTTTATAGGAGGGTAAAACGGTAGAATTCGAAATAGTAAAATATATGACAATGGATTAAAATTTGGAATCCGTACTCAAGTTAGAACGGCGGGTTACTTTCCACAGAAAATGTTCCATGTATGCCCAATGAAAATGGGACACGTAGGCCATGTCAGAAGATGACAGGATGTCGTGCGCGGCCCATTAATGCTAGGCGCGTGGGGTTGTTCTTAGCCATATGTGATTCACTCTCAGTAAAAGTAACCGTTATTACTACAGAAATGCCCAAGTAACAGATTGACAGAACTTCTGTAGTTTACAGAAGCTCTGTGATCTTGAAAATCTTTGATGTTTATTCCTCTCTCATATATCTCATTGTTATCATGACTTCTGTGGGGTTCTTCTTTAACCAAAACGTTTGTAAAGGCATTGGAGAGGATCAATAGGATTTTTAGTTAAGAGTTTTTACTCGCAGAGGTTTTGTGGCTCTGTTGGAACTTGCAGAAGCTCTGTGAGGGTCAACAGAAGCTCTATGAGGGAAAAAATCTCATAACAAAAATTCTATTAAATTTTCTGATCATCCAATTTTTGATCTGTTTTAAGAGATGTTTTTCGGACATATTTGAAAGTTGGTGTCCGAGAAAACTGTTATGAAAAAAGTTTTGTTCGTGAAGGTCATGGTGTATGTATTCGGTTTACGAGATAACATTCCAAACGATCGATAGAGGATTAATTTGTGATCACAGAGCATATTTCTGGCAGAACCTCTGTTGAGCTCAGCAGAAGCTCTATGATCTTAAATTTCTCCTAATTTGAATTTTATGAAAGTTTTTGAGCTTTTGATTTTTGAAATGTTATTCTCAGTATATTTAGGACATATTTGACAATCTGTGTCCTAGAAAACTGTTTTCAAAAACCTTTTGTTCGAGAGACATACCTTTTGGTTCTTATTTTCTCGGCAGTGATGTCTGACTTCTGTCGATATAGATTCATCGACATTCTTCTTTGGATTTCCTTGAAAGTTTTACCTCTGTAGATCATTTCAGGGTCCCTTTTTGCTCCCCCTTGATCTAATCACCTCTGTAGATCAAGTAATTTCCTTTTGCTCCCCCTTGACCTATGCTTGGATCAAAGAATGATAAGTTTTGCATAGAACATAGGTCATGTTTTCCAGAGGTTCTGTAGGGGTCGTCAAAGGTTCTGAGTAGACCCACAGAAGCTCTGAGATTTCAAGAACTTTTTAAGATTGAGAATTTACATACAGAAATAAATCAATTAAAGCAATAAGTAATTGAATCTTCTCTACAGAAGATAAAGCTATACTTACAGAGGATTTTTACGTCATATTGATCATTCCTAACTTACCCACCAAGAAATTGAATCTTTTCTCGTCTAAAGCTTTGGTGAATAAGTCCGCGAGTTGGTATTCTGTGGGCACGAAATGCATCTCGATTGTACCGTATTCAACATGATGTTTCAAGAAATGGTATCTTATATCGATATGCTTGGTTTTTGAGTGTTGCACAGGAGTGGCAGAGATAGCAATGGCACTTTTGGAATCAAAGAAGATGGGTATTTTGAATAGGATGTGGCCGTAGTCTTTTAGCTGAGTCTTCATCCATAGAACCTGAGAACAACAGCTTGCAACAACAACGTATTCAGCTTCTGCAGTGGATGTTGAGACACAATTTTGCTTCTTGGAGGTCCAACTGACTAGTTTACCACCTAGGAATTGACAACTCCCAGAGATACTCTTTCTGTCGAGCATGCATCCTCCATAGTCTGAATCTGTATACGCTTTAAGACTAAAACTAGAGTTCTGTGGATACCAGAGACCGAGATTTTTGGTCCCCTTTAGATATCTAAAGATTCTTTTTACAACATCATAGTGTGATTTCTTAGGATTAGCTTGATAACGTGCACAAAGACATCTGGCATGCATAATGTCAGGTCTGCTTGCAGTTAAGTATAACAGAGATCCAATCATGCCTCTGTAGAGAGTGCATTCTACAGAGATGCCATCTGGATCTAAGGATAACTTATTTCCAGTGGCCATTGGAGTTTTCATTGCAGAGGTATCAGAGAGGCTATACTTGAAAAGAATGTCAGAGACATATTTAGCCTGATTTATAAAAATTCCCTCTGATGATTGTTTGACTTGGAGTCCGAGGAAGAATGTTAATTCTCCCATCATACTCATTTCAAACTCACTCTGCATGAGTTTTTCAAAACTTTTGCACTCTTCTGTATTAGAAGACCCAAAAATTATGTCGTCCACATAGATTTGTACAAGCATTATTTCACTGTTTTTACGTTTATAGAATAAGGTAGTATCTGTTGTACCTCTGTCGTAGCTATTTACTAGAAGGAAGGTAGAAAGTCGTTCGTACCATGCTCTTGGAGCCTGTTTCAGTCCGTACAGAGCCTTTTCAAGGTAGTATACATGCCTTGGGAAATTTGAGCTTTCAAACCCTGGTGGCTGATTTACGTAAACCTCTTCTTGGATTTCACCGTTGAGAAAAGCTGATTTTACGTCCATCTGATAGACTTTAAAACCTCTGTGAGCTGCGAAGGCTAAGAATATTCTTATTGCTTCGAGCCGTGCAACAGGAGCAAAAGTCTCATCGTAATCTATGCCTTCTTCTTGTCTATAACCCTTGGCCACCAATCGTGCTTTGTTTCTGATGACCACTCCATCTTCATCCTTCTTATTTCTGTAGACCCACTTAGTTCCAATGGCCTGTTTCCCTCGTGGCAGAGGTACTAAAGTCCATACTCTATTACGCTCAAACTGCAGAAGTTCTTCTTGCATGGCGTCTACCCAGTTTGGGTCGTCTAGGGCTTCAGAAATCTTCTTTGGTTCTATCACACTAATAAAATTTGTAAAGAAACAAAAATTAGCAGTGGCAGACCTGGTTTTTACTGAGTCAGAAGGTTCTCCGATTATTTGGCTTGGAGGATGGCTCTTTGTCCACTGAGTGGTGCGTGGAAGATGGTCATCAATGTCATCGAACCTTTCTTCAGAAGCTTCTTGTGGATCTTCTTCTTGTGTAGTCTCTGTCGTTCTTCTTGCCTTGGTAGTTGATTCTACCATTTGTGGAATGATTGGTATGAGTGGTGGTGGAGTTTGTTCCTCTGAGGACGTATAGTCTTGGTCCTCAATTTCCTCTGTAATTGGTTCTTCTGTGGATTGTGGAGTTTGTTTTTCAGCAGCTTATGTGGTCGTTTTTCTTGATGTTTCATCTTCTGCATTTTCTTCTTCCGCATTTGCATCTGTAGTATTTATAGAAGAAGATGAAGCATTATTTGGACCAGTTAGAGTCATACCTGTAGGATTTTGTTCAACAGAGGATGGTTCTTCAGAAACTCTGATGGTTCCAACAGAAGGATCAATGTCATCGTGGAACATCTCTAAAAATAGAAGATTCAAGTCTTCTTTCGTTTGCGAGATGCCAGAGGTTTCCCTTTTAAGTTCGAGTTCTGAACTGATTTGCTCAGAAGTCTTTTGGAATGAATCATCAAAATAAACATTGATACTTTCAACGATTTTGCGAGATATACTCTGTAAGGTATACTCTGTAGGCTTTGGAAGTGGCAAAGTATCCAATGAACTTGCGCTTTTACCTCAAACTTTCCTCTTGAATCTCTGTCGTTTAAAACAAAGCATTTACATCCAAACACATGGAAAAACTTGATGTTTGGCCGCCTTTTGTTGATCAGTTCGTAAGGAGTCTTGATGTGTCTTTTCACAATGGTTGACCGATTCTGTGTGTAACAAGCGGTAGAAATCGCTTCTGCCCAAAAGTTCATCGGTAATCCGTATGCTGATTGCATAGTTCTTGCGGCCTCCACGAGCGTTCGATTCATCCTTTCGACTACGCCGTTCTGCTGTGGAGTGCGTGCTGCAGAGAAGTTCTGTGATATTCCTTCTGTAGAAAGATAGGCTTCAATGACACAATTTTTAAATTTTGTGCCATTGTCACTTCTTAACTTCTGTATTCTGTATTCATAAAGAACTTGGATTCTTTTCATTAGATTAATCAAGATGATTGGAACATCCGATTTCTTTCGAACAAATTCAACCCATGTGAAGCGCGAATACTCATCAATTAAGACCAGTATATATTTATTGCCACCTAGGCTCTGTATGGCAATGGGACCGCAGAGGTCGACATGAAGCATGTACAGAGGCCTAGTGCAAGACACATCTGTTTTGCCTCTGTGGGAAGCTCTTCTGAGTTTTCCCATTTCACAGGCAGAACACAAGTGATCCTTATTAAATTTAACATTAGGCAAACCTTTAACTAGATCAAGTTTGACCAGTTTATCCAAGGTGTGAAAATTCAAGTGACAGAACCTGTTATGCCATAACCAGACTTCTTTACTTTCGCAAGCTACAAGGCAAACTTTGTCCTTCGTTGTTGAACAAAATTCATCAAATACAGATCACCTTTTCTTTCGGCTCGCAGAAGTTCCATTCCCGTGTCTTCACTTTGCAGAGAGCAGAAAGTCCTTTTGAACAAGACATCAAATCCTGTATCACTGAGTAGGTTGTGTTTAAGGCCATTTACATATGCAACTTTGTATACAGAGACGTTTTCCTTCTGTATGACTCCATAGCCTTTGATGTGTCCCTTCTTGTTGTCTCCAAAAGTTACAGATCCACCATCGTGTGTTTCTTTGTACGTGGATAGTAAACTTCTGTCGCCGGTCATGTGCCTTGAGCATCCGGAGTCAAGATACCAAATTGGCACATACCGCTTCTGTAAGACAATCACAGAGACTTAGGTACCCATATCCATATGGGTCCAATATTGTTAGAATTTTTCAAGTTTGCCTTAGCATTCTTGAAATACATTTTATCTTTTGTAGAAAGATCAGATTGTTTCTCTCTAGGTTTTGACTTTGGAGTTTGAATTTTAGTGGAGAGTAAGCAGTCTGGACTTGAGAAGTGATTTTTCAATTTGAACATAAGATCAAAACAATGACAATATTTAATATGAGACGTGATTTGTTTGAACTTTTCATTGAATTTCTTGAACTGAGCCACAGAGGCATTACATTCTTTCTTAACATTAGATTTCTTATTACAAGAAGATCTATGAATACTAGAATGTTGTTTGCAAAAATCTTATTTAGGTCCTGCCTTCTGTGAGTCTCTTCTGTGGTGAACGTCTGTCTTCACTGTCACATAGGAAAGATATTTGTTAGCTTCATGCCTTAAAGGTTTTGAAAATTTTGAGCTTTTAGGATTTTCATAGGCCTTTTTCAGATTATTAAGCTCTGTAGAGGTTTTGACTTGTATACACATTTTGAGAAAATCTGGACAGATAGGTATCTTTGTGATTTTCTCTTTTGGAGAAATTGTTCTGTTAAGAACTTCAGAGGAGAATTTAACATCCTCTGTGTCACAGTGAATTATCTCTGATTTAGAATCAGTCTCTGAGTCGTCAGAGGTTGAATCGTCCTCATATACAGAGGTTGAGTCATCTCTTTCGACAGAGGCTGGATTTTCTGAGCATGTATCGTACGAGCTTTCTTCCTCTGTAGAATAACTTTCATAGATGGCAGAGGTTTCTGATGAGATCTCTTCAGCGAGAATTTGATCCATAGAAGATGTACAGTGATTTTCTAAAACATTTGATTTCAAAACTTCCAAAATTTCTTTTTCAATTGATCTTTTAAGTTTTTCTTCTGAAAAGATAGGTTTAAACTCAAGAGCTTTTGCAGATAGATTCTTTTCGACATCTAACATACAGACAAAAGCAACCTGTGTTTGAGTCTCTGGTTTGCCAAATTTGAAGATACCAATCTGATTTTGTGTTTTCAAATATTTCTTTGGTTTGATTCCTCTATTGACAGAGGTTGAAGATGATGAATCTGTGTTTTCAAACCACATATTGATCATCTTCGTATGTTTCCTTAAGTGAGGTTCTGCAGAGATTTTAACCCTTTTACTTACAGAGAGTAAGTTTGGAAAAGATGGTTTATTTGTATTTCCTATTACAAACAGAGAAGACAGAGGTTTAAGTTTTTTGCCTTCAACACCTAGAGTAATATCATCGTACCCTATACCTCGTCTTCCTATTTGTGAGTTTACTTTCTCATACACCTTCTGTGCATCTTTATAGTTTTTAAGTAAAACTTCTCTTCTGAGTAGATCTTGCCAAAGTACCTCTCTCTCTTTTTGAAAGTATTCTTTGAGAGCTCTTATGTCCGTTGTTTCACTCCTAGAAACTGAAAGCTCTTTAGTTTTGATTTTTAAAGCAGAGGTTAATTCAGAAATTTGCCCTTTTAAAGGATCTACATTTTTGCTCCAATATTTTTCTACTCTTTCCTTTTCTTCAAAAATTTTGGCTTTTTCTTGAGTGAGAAGCCTTACTTCTATCTCATTAAAGGTGAGTTTTTTTGAATGCTTTCATTTATCTCTTTTAGTTCAATCAGTTCAATCTTAAGTTTAATTGAATCATTATCTACAGATTTAATACAAGAGGTAGAGTTTAAAATGGATACCTCATTGTCAGTGTCGGAGTCGACTTCTGCCATGCCACAGAACAAGGCATTGGTTGTGAATTCATCATCAGAGGTAGAGTCTGACTCGAAGTCCTCCTTATTTGCTTCAGAATGCCCTTTGTTCGCCATCAGGGATTTTTGCGCATAATATTCAGCCTTCTTTTTGTAAAAAGCTGAGTCCTTCTGTGGGCGATTTTGTCTACTTCTGCATTCTTTTGCGAAATGGCCTGGCTTGCCGCAGTTGAAGCAACCTTGGGAGGTGTTTCCAGTTCGATCGTCGGACTTCTGTTGGTCTCCACCTTTCTCTGTTCGGCATTCGTTTTCATAATGACCAGGCTTACCACATTTGTAGCATTCTTGTGTGTGGCCTACCTTGTCATCTGACCTCTGTCGGTTATTTCCTCTGTAGTTTATGTCGCTCAACCTCTGTTGGTCATCATTTCTGTAGTCTGACCTCTGTCGGTCACTTGATTCTTCTCTTCTTCCATCATCTTTTCTATCTCTCTGGTTGTCTCTGCTATATCTGTCATTTCCAAAATTTCTTTGGTTACCTCTGAACTCTCTTGTTAATAGAGCCAACGATTTAGCTAATGACGCAAGAGTTATTTCTTCCTCTATCAGCTCGTCTTCTTCGCTATCAACCATCACTATCTTCTTCTTCTTCTCCTTCTTCTTCTCTTCTGTTGCTCTCTCATTTCTCGGTCTCTCTGTAGCCTCTGTTGATTTACTAACCAATGCGTATGGTGCAATGGCTATTGTTTTAGCCTGTGCTATTTGAGGCTCTTGTGTAGCTAGTGTTCCATATAGATCAGAGAGTGTCCATGAGTCTAAATCTTGGTTTGTTTGTAAAGACATAGACAATTGAAGCCACTCATCATTCAGGCTCTTTAGAAACATGGCATTATTTTCTTCAGAGGTTCTGTGAATGCCGGACTTTTTGCATTTGTTTATGGGAGAGTTTAACCGGTCGTATGTTGTTTGCAGAGATTCTGTTGCAGAGGCTCTGAAGGCATGATACTCATTTATGTACTGTGCCCTTCGGTTCTTCTGAGTTTTAGCACCCCCTTCCAACTGTCTTTCTAATTCTTTCCAAAGATCGTGCGCAGTTTCGCAAGCATCTAAGGATTGAAAAAGCTCGTTGGGGATAGCCATTATCAAGATTCTTTTTGTTTTCTGTGCAACTTCATCTTCTGCCTTATCTTCATTTGACCATTCTTCTTTTGGCTTTGGTTTTTGATGTTCAGGGATTTCAGGAGATTCAGCAGTAGCTGGTACTCATGGTACTACTATCATGGGAACAGGAGGAAGGTTGTAAAGATATTGTACTAGATTTTTTTCAGTACCCTCAAAGAAATGAACCATTCTTATCTTCCATTGAGGATACTCATCTCGTAGGAGAGTAGGAGGCTTGGTGAGTGAACCAGCAGTAAAGAAGTTATTTGTATTTGTCATTGTTTAAGGTTCTGAAAAGATAGTATGATTAAAGAGTATGAGTCTGATGATCTGGAAATTTTTCTGGGTTTGAACAGTTCCCAGAGTACACTTTAATGGAGTTTTAGCCTAGAAATGAGGAATAGGTTAAAAAAAAGGAATGATGTCTATCACTAATCTTGTAACAAAGAGGATCACTTGATATTGAAAATCAAGCTTTGCTCTGATACCAATTGTTGGTTCCCGTTTTGTTTAAACAAGATTATCAGATCTATTAGTTCAAGTTTGAGTTTGATGCGGAAGCGTATTTGAAGAACTAACAGATATGTTTGATAGATTTAGAACACAATATAAATAAACAGTGAACAGGAAATAATATCTCAAAGTTTACTGAATATATATTAAGAACAGATTCAAGAATAGTGAGTAAGCAAAGCTTTAAAACAGATATGACTCTCAAAGTGTTTAAGCTGTGTGTTCTTGGGATGTTTTTCTCTCTTGATTTCTTGTTTTTTTGATTGTTCGATCGATAGGAAGAACTCAACATGAGTCTTCCTTATATACTACTCTAAGGGGACCATAAAGCATAAGCTACTATTCATAATGGATGGTATGAATAGGTGGACGGATGGCATGAACAGTTTGGACGTGCTGTATTGCATTTAATGCAGCAGACGTCTATTATGTACTAAGCCCTATTAAATCCAATCAGAGTTTGACACGTTGCAGTTGGACAGGGCATGCTATCATGCAAGTTGATGAACAGGTCCTGTAACAGTAGCAAGATATTATAAATATCTTTGAAGAGGACCACAGAGGCTCTGTAAAGTGTTACAGAGGTTCTGTGGTCTGGTCCTTTGTAGAGCAGTCTTCACCGGATTCCGAGTCTTTGGTCTTCTTTGCGCGTATGACAGAGCTTCTGTAGGATGCCTCTTTAGCTTCTGTAGCTTCTTGACCTTGATCTCTCGGTAAGTTCGGCAGAGCCTCTGTAAGAGGCTTTCTTCACTTAGCCTATTTTTCACTACTTCTAAATACTTCTATGATTAGGAAGATTGAAGCTAAGAGACAGTATCCTTTAGCCACCAGTCTTGCCTTATTCTTTATGACCACCCCATCCTCATCCTTCTTGTTTTTGAAGACCCATTTGGTCCCTATAGCAGTTTTCCCTCTTGGTAGAGGAACTAGGGACCACACTTTGTTTCTCTCAAATTGGAGAAGCTCTTCTTGCATTGTTTCCACCCAATTTGGATCTTCCAGAGCTTTAGAAACTTTCTTGGGTTCGATCATACTGATAAAATTTGTGAAGAAACAAAAGTTAGCAGTTGCTGATCGAGTCTTGACGTTGTTAGAAGGACTGCCAATGATTTGGCTCTGAGGATGATCCTTTTCCCACTTGGTCATTCTTGGGAGATGGTCATTTGTAGCATCGTTTTGAACTTCTGTAGGTATAGATGATGATTCAGTTACAACTTCTGTAGAAGATGGTACTTCTGTGCTTGGAGTTTCAACTTGAGGTGGTATTTCAATAAGCGTGGGAATTGAATCCTCTGAAGATGTTGAGTCAGAATCCTCATTCTTCTCCGGTGTTAATTCCTCTGTTGTCACAAGAGTTGGAATTTCCAGTACCTCTGTCGTGGAGCCGATGTTAACAGTATCCTCTACTTGCCCCCCTAAACATTTGTACCTACACAGTTAATGGAAGAAGGTGAAGAATTTGAGGGACCAGTAAGAGATATACCTTGACTTGGCTGGTCTATAGAGGATGACTCTCTAGAGGCCCGGTGAACTGTAGCAGAGGGATCAACATCATCGTTGAACATATCTTCGAATAGCAGATTTAACTCTGCTTCTCTTGGTTTAGAAACGCTAGAGGTTTCATTGTTCAGCCCGAGTTCTGAAATGATTTGTTCAGAATTCTTTTGGAATGAATCATCAAATGAAACATTAATGCTTTCCATAACTGATCGAGTTCGCAAAACATAGATTATGTATGCCTTGGAAGTGGTAGAGTATCCAATGAATTTCCCTTCATCTGCCTTACGATCGAACTTCCCAAGGGGTTCTCTGTCGTTGAGGACAAAGCACCTACACCCAAACACATGAAAGAATTTGATGTTTGGCTTTCTATGGTTTATCAGCTGATATGGTGTCTTGATGTGTCTTTTCACTACTGTTGATCGATTTTGAGTGAAACATGCAGTAGAAACAGCTTCTGCCCAGAAAGAGATGGGTAATCCAGATGCTGTGAGCATGGTTCTTGCAGCCTCTACAAGCGTGCAATGTTTGCGTTCAACCAAGACATTTTGTTGTTGAGTGCGTGCAACAGAGAAATTCTGGGAGATTCCTTCCTCTGTGAGATAAGCATCAATGGTGGAGTTCTTGAACTCTGTCCCGTTGTCGCTCCTTAGTTTCTGCACCCTGCACTCATAGAGAACCTGGATTCTTTTCATTAGGTTAATTAAGATGTTTGGCACATCTGACTTCTTTCGGACAAATTCTACCCATGTATATCTTGAGAATTCATCAATTAACACAAGCATATATACTTTTTGCCACCTAGGCTCTATGTAGAAATGGGACCGTAGAGGTCGACGTGTAACATATACAGAGGCCTAGTGCAAGACACATCAGATTTGCCTTTATGGGAAGCTCTTTTGAGTTTTCCCATTTCACAAGTAGAGCATAGATGATCTTTGTCAAATCTAACATTTGGCAGACCACTTACCAGATCAAGCTTCACAAGTTTTTCAAGGGTGTGGAAGTTTAGATGACAGAACCTGTTGTGCCACAACCATGCTTCTTCATTTTTGCTTGAGACAAGACAGAGCTTGTCACTTTGGTTCTTGGGTTTGAAATTCATAAAGTACAAGTCACCTTTTCTTTCAGCTCGCAGAAGCTCTATGTCTGTGTCCTTTCCAAGTAGAGAACAATAAGTTTTTTTTGAACTTCACATCGAAACCTGTGTCACAGAGTTGGCTTACACTTAATAGATTATGCTTGAGGGCATCCATATACGCAACTTTGCACACAGTTACATCTTCCTTTTTGATGACTCCATAGCCTCTGATGTACCCCTTTTTGTTGTCTACAAAGGTTGCAGATCCTCCTCCAAGTTTGTCTTTATATAAGGATAGTAAACCTCTGGTGCCAGTCATATGCCTCGAGTACCCAGAATCTAGGTACCAGATAGGCACATACTGCTTCTTAGAGTCTGAGTCGGAGCTGCTGACCTCTGCCATCCCACAGAACAATGCATTCTTCTTCTCGCCTTCATCAGAAGACTCGTCAGACACCTAGTTCTCTTGTTCCACCATAAAAGACTTTTGGGGTCTGTTGGGCTTGCTTCGGCATTCTACCGTGTAATGGTCTGGTTTGCCATAGTTGAAGCACCCTGAGTTCTGTGGTGCATTGGCAGCTCTATCATTTTGCCTCTGTTGGTGATCTCATCCTCCCTTATGCTCATAACCTATGTCATGCGTCCTCTGTTGGTCATGGGAATCCTCTTTTCCTTAATTTCTCTACTCATACCCCTGTGGTGGCCCATAGTTCGGATATTTGCCACCTCTGTCGTCTCTGCCATCTCTGTCATATCCAGACTTCTTCCTGAACCCTCTATTCTCAAACTCTCTGGTCAGCAAAGCTATAGATTTAGCTATTGAGCCATTGGTGCCTCATTCTCATCCACCAATTCTTCTTCATCACTATCAACCACCAGAACTTTCTTTTTCTTCTTCTCCTTCTCCTTCAGAGCCTTTTCCTTCTTTGGCGTTTCTTGCACCTCTGTAGCTTTACCTACAAGTTCCAAAGGTCCACCCAGCTAGGCTTTCGCCTGGGCTATTTGGCTTTCTTGTGCAACCAAGGTGCCATAGAGGTCTGTGAGGGTCCAAGTGTCCAAGTATGGATTTGTTTGTAAATACATGGATAGTTGAAGCCACTCATCATTCAGGCTCTTGAGGAACATAATATTGTTTTCCTCAGAGGTTCTGTGAATACCAAACTTTTTGCACTTATTTATCAAGGAGTTGAATCTGTCGTAAGTATTCTGCAGAGTTTCTGATGGCAGAGCTTTAAATGCATAGTACTCATTTATGCATTGAGCTCTTCTATTTTTCTTGGTTTTAGCTCCACCTCCAAGCTACTTTTCCAGCTTTCTCCACAGATCATGGGCTGTCTCACAGGCATCTAAGGATTGAAGGAGGTCATTAGGTATGGCCATTATCAGAAGACGTTTTGCCTTCTTAGCATATTCTTATTTTTCCCAATCCTGTAGGGACCATTTATCAATATCTTTTGGCTGATCATAGTCAAGAACCTCTGGGGTGGTTCCAGTTGCAGGTACTCTTGGTTCTGTGACCATGGGAACATATGGTGGGTTGTGAAGATATGTGATTAGTTCTTTGTCAACTCCTTTAAAGAAATGAATCATACAAATTTTCCACTGTGGATATTCATCTCTGAGAAGTGTTGGTGGTTTGGTTAAAGAGTCAGCAGTGAAGAAGTTCATTGCATTTGCTATTTTAAAGAGTTTTAAGAGTAACCGAAAACAGAGTGTGATACAATGACCTTTAAATGATGGGATTGACTTAAAAATGACTTCTAACTTTAGAAGAGTTGAACAAAGCACTAAATGGAAGGATTTTAACAAGATAACAGTTCCTATTCAGCTGTCAGAATCAAACTGGTTGAAAATAACAGAAAACAGGGGTTGTGAGAGTTCCAGATCCGTGCAACAATAATGAAATCAAACAAGTAAACAATGAAGCATACGATTTCAACTGGTCATCTCTGATTAAGCTTTCAATATTAGAGAGAATTACAATAAAGGAAAGGAAAGCAAATGAGACAACTAGCCTATTTTCTAAGGCTAAGGAAACTATTTATATGACAGGCCCGTGGTTAACAAGCCCACGGCCTGTTCACTAACAAAGCTCAAATTAAAGAATTACAATTTAAACCCTGAACTTTAATTCAACATAAAACGACCATAACAATCTCCCCCTTTGAATTGAAGTTCGATTTGGCGCCAGTTCGCGACATATCTTTTTCGGAGCGCGAAGTGTACCTCAAACCATCTGATAGCACGGCGGTAGCCGATGCGTTCTTCAACCATTTCCAAGGCGTTCCGAGCAGTTGTTTCATTCGGATTAGGGACATATGAGAACCTTAGATTTTCAGACTTGTGCTGGATGATCTTTCGAAGAGCATCTTGTACTTTGAAGAGCATGCCGTCGCAAAATCTGTCCACCTGACTGAAGCGCATCAATCTTTTCTCTTTCTGTTCGTTGAGGTAGATGATCCCAAATTCAGGTTCTAGAAGCATAGCGTTCTCGGGATACATATTCAACTCAGGAGCTTGCTGATTCGGCCTTATCAGATTTACCTTTTTTGCCCTGTTCTCGACTGCCATTTGAAAGTCCGTTAGATAGGACATCATAATTGTACGAACAAGGAATCGACGAACAGCTTCGAGCGCCTTTGTAACAGGTAGCGGTCGGATGGTTCTTGAACAAAGGTCTTTCAGAATAGCCAGGAAGTCAAATGGTCGAAGGTGCTGGAAGTCGACTTCAGAAAATTTCCATTCATTCCCATCTTCACGTCAGACAGTCAATACAGGATAGACGATTTTCATGATGCGGCTGGACTGTATGTTGAGTACCTCTGTGATCTGATGCTTGGTTCTGACTTGGCTGACTGGAAGACACCGCTTCATTGCGCTGATGTACTGGCGTTGGTATTCGGGATTGAAGTTGCAAATACCTAGGCAAAATGTCTCCTCGATTGTGCGAAGCTTGTGAACAAACAGCTTCTTCAGGGATTCCTCCAGATGAGGAATAAATATAGGGATCTTCTCCAAACGGATTTGTTGCGGTTGAGGAGGTGGGAGATCAGAAGCTGTCGGTTGCTGAGGAGATGTCTGAATATTGGCAGTTGAGGTCTCGGGTCTTGTTGAAGTTTCATCGGGTTGAGCAGAGTGAACGGATGAAGAACCATATAAATTTTGGAGCAGGAACTGATCATAATCAATGTTGTCATCGTCAGCAGTCGGGAAAACCAAATTAACCTGGAGATTTGCGGCACTGGCGGCTTTTTCATGTTGGTCCCGAAAGGCCTATACAAGTATGTAGAAGGGGGGGGGGGGTTGAATACAAACACACTATTTTACTTTTCTAAATTGTTTATTGATAAATCATTAACAATTTACAGCTTGTTGCGGAAACAAGATTAAGGATAAACCTAAATCTAAACAAGTTGGAACACTAAGGTTTCTTGCACTAAGAAAGATAAGGAGATTACTAATAAAATCCTATCTTAAGAGAGATTTGAACTTGTCCAGAGTTAGCAAGTTACTTCAAATGAAGTGAGTTCATCTCTTTATATACTGCATGCATTTAATGCAATTCAGTATACACTTTACACGTGTCATCAGCGGATTGGTTGCATGTCATTGACCTTTGTTGACAACCTTAGTAGCCGCATGAATGAACAGTGTAGTATCAGAGTGGTTGTACGATTTCAGATTTTTCGGAGGTTCTTTTCTGACATTTCGTACGGTGGCGTGCAAGGGAGGTTAAGACAAAAGTACTTTGTACGGAGGACTTCATGATCAGCTTTCGTTGATTCAGCGATTATCATTTACTATGCAGCGAATGATAAAGTTCAGCGATAGCTGAAGTCTTGTACTTGATACTTCACGTTGAGTGGACAAATCTGAGTCTTCGCTGATCCGCATCAGTTCATTAGGAGACTTGTCGCTGGTTCTTGAGCTTAATCTTCGACTTCAGCGTAGAACCTTTGTTGACGTGAATCTTGTCTTCAGGGATCATAAGTAAACAACTAACTTATCAGCGATCACCATAAGGACTGAACAGACTCAGCGATATGGTGAACAGTGTTCGTTGAATGTTTAATCTAAAAGAGCGAGAGTTCCTATCAGCAGTACTGTAAGATCTTAGTACTTATCAGCGATAGTGAAACTCTGATACATATTGTTTACTTACAATTTTCACTAAGTATTTAAGATAGGGTCATTATCAAACCACTGAGGGTTTGGATCAACATTTCATACCATGCATCTTCGGTCTCTGGGTTGGCTTTGCAGTCTGGATCTATCATATCCAATAACGGTCTGTCTGATGAGTCAAATTCAACCAGTTCCTGTGTTGAACCCTCGGGCTTTTCAACCGCCAGGTCTTCATCATCTGATATTTCCATGTCGATTACCATCTCGGCTAATGGTAACTCGGCTTCAGGTTCGGCGTCGGTTATTGTTGCAGCAGTTGCTGGTTTCAGATGAACCACAGTTGTCGATTCGGTGAGGATAGGGGCGGTCTCGATAGGTCTTAGTCTTTTCTCCCCCTCACGGTGATCAGGATCATCCTGATCATCCTATTTTCGCTTCAGACCGTCTGCTTGACTCTTGCAGGTATCTTCGAGTGAGCGGACTCTCTCGGACAGCGTTGCGAGCGCTTGGTTGTAGTCCTTAAGAGTCGAGTCAATGGTATCCAGGCGAGTGGTAATAGATGATGAAGGAGCAGTGACCTGTGATTTCAGAACGGTTATAAGGTCTCCTTCTGTAGAGGCGTTGGTTTCCGATTCTTGGAGCAGTT